>OX376200.1:5696640-8096640 GCA_947363905.1 Lithophane semibrunnea
CTTTCTCTTTCTCTTTCTCTTTCCTTTTCTCTTTCTCTTTCTCTTTCTCTTTTTTTCTTTCTCCTCTTTCTCTTTCTCTTTCTTTCTTAATCTTTTTTTCCCTTCAAACAGGTAATCCAGACGTAATGGAACTTAAAACATAACTGGCGAAATGTGGGTGTACTATAGGTACGTCTCTGTCTCTCCCTTCGGGGACTTAACGCGTGATGTTTTGTTGATAACTTATGTTTGATGAATGACTTATTAAAAACATAGAGAAAAATCACGTATACAGCAGATTTAATTCCTTCTTTCTTTCTTTTTCTTTCTTTATCTCTATCTCTACCTCTTTCTCTTTCTCATTCTCTTTCTCTTTCTCATTCTCTTTCTCTTTTTCTTTCTCTTTCTCTTTATCTTTCTCTTTTTTTCTGTATCTTTCTTTCTCTTCAAACAGGTAATCCAGACGTAATGGAACTTAAAACATAACTGGCGATATGTGGGTGTACTATAGGTACATCTCTGTCTCACCCTTCGGGGAATAAACGCGTGATGTTTTGTTGATAAATATGTTTGATGAATGACTTATTAAAAACAGAGTAAAATCACGTATACAGCAGATTTATTTCCTTCTTTCTTTTTTTCTCTCTCTTCTCTATCTCTATCTCTATCTCTATCTCTATCTCTATCTCTATCTCTATCTCTATCTCTATCTCTATCTCTATCTCTATCTCTATCTCTCTCTCTTTCTCTTTCTCTTTCTCTTTCTCTTTCTCTTTCTCTTTCTTTCTTAATCTTTCTTTCCCTTCAAACAGGTAATCCAGACGTAATGGAACTTAAAACATAACTGGCGAAATGTGGGTGTACTATAGGTACGTCTCTGTCTCTCCCTTCGGGGAATTAACGCGTGATGTTTTGTTGATAACTTATGTTTGATGAATTACTTATTAAAAACAAAGAGTAAAATCACGTATACAGCAGATTTAATTCCTTCTTTCTTTCTTTATCTTTCTTTCTCTTTCCTACATTACCAGCAAATAAATGATTTATTTATTTATTTATTTCTTTTTCTTTCTTTCTCTTTCTTTATCTCTATCTCTACCTCTTTTTCTTTCTCTTTCTCTTTCTCTTTCTTTCTCTTCAAACAGGTAATCCAGACGTAATGGAACTTAAAATATAACTGGCGATATGTGGGTGTACTATAGGTACGTCTTTGTCTCACCCTTCGGGGAATAAACGCGTGATGTTTTGTGGATAACTTATGTTTGATGAATGTCTTATTAAAAACAAAGAGTAAAATCACGTATACAGCAGATTTAATTCCTTCTTTCTTTCTTTCTCTTTCTTTCTCTTTCCTACATTACCAGCAAATAAATGATTTATTTATTTATTTCTTTCTTTCTCTTTCTTTATCTCTATCTCTTTCTCCTTCTCTTTCTCTTTCTCTTTCTCTTTCCCTTTCTCTTTCTCTTTCTCTTTCTTTCTTAATCTTTCTTTCTCTTCAAACAGGTAATCCAGACGTAATGGAACTTAAAACATAACTGGCGAAATGTGGGTGTACTATAGGTACATCTCTGTCTCACCCTTCGGGGAATAAACGCGTGATGTTTTGTTGATAAATATGTTTGATGAATGACTTATTAAAAACATAGAGAAAAATCACGTATACAGCAGATTTAATTCCTTCTTTCTTTCTTTCTCTTTCTTTCTCTTTCCTACATTACCAGCAAATAAATGATTTATTTATTTATTTCTTTCTTTTCTTTCTCTATCTCTATCTCTATCTCTATCTCTATCTCTATCTCTATCTCTATCTCTATCTCTATCTCTATCTCTATCTCTATCTCTATCTCTATCTCTATCTCTATCTCTATCTCTATCTCTATCTCTATCTCTATCTCTATCTCTATCTCTATCTCTATCTCTATCTCTATCTCTATCTCTATCTCTATCTCTATCTCTATCTCTATCTCTATCTCTATCTCTATCTCTATCTCTATCTCTATCTCTATCTCTATCTCTATCTCTATCTCTATCTCTATCTCTATCTCTATCTCTATCTCTATCTCTATCTCTATCTCTATCTCTATCTCTATCTCTATCTCTATCTCTATCTCTATCTCTTTCTCTTTCTCTTTCTCTATCTCTATCTCTATCTCTATCTCTATCTCTATCTCTTTCTCTTTCTCTTTCTCTTTCTCTATCTCTATCTCTATCTCTATCTCTATCTCTGAAACCGGCATATCCTAGAACCAAAAAAAAGACGGAGACACGCGTGGTGAATTACGGTCCACTCCCTCTCACCGAGAGGAGGCCTGTGTCCCAGCAGTGGGAACATTATGGGCTGATTTTGCTACAATAGCAGCCGTAGCCACTCACTATACATGCCATTTCTGTCCATCTGAATAATGTCAGTACTTCTTTATAGTTAATACTCCGTGGAATCTAGATACCTTATGATCTTCACTAACTTTCTTTTTGAAAATATGGACAGAAGAGTCCAGGTAGACGCTGTGTACACTGACTTTCGTAAGGCTTTTGACAAGGTGGATCATACAATTATTTTCGAAAAGCTTGCCTACAATGGTATCCGAGGCAATTTACTTCGATGGTTTGCATCATATATTTCTAACAGGACACAAAAGGTCATTATTTATGGTTTTGAATCTGAAATTGTAACTGTTAAGTCCGGAGTTCCTCAAGGGTCCATTTTGGGCCCTTTGTTTTTTATCCTTTTTATAAACGACATAAAACATAGTTTTGTTAATGCAAACTTCTTCTTGATGTATACAGATGATATCAAAATCTACAAAGCCTGGCAAAACCTCGATGACTGCCTATTGCTCCAAGAAGATCTTCACAGACTTGACAGCTTCTGTAAAAATAACAAACTCTTTCTAAGTCTTCCTAAATGTCATAGTATATCTTTTACTAAAAACATAAATAAACTTAATTTTACGTATACATTGAATTGCCAACAATTAATTGTAGTGAAATCCGTTCGCGACCTTGGTGTGACTATTGATTCATGTTTTCATTTTGACTTGCATGTGGACTTACCGTTTGTATGTGGGCGCCACGTTACTATGCCGCTTTGACGAACGCGAATTGCTCATACAATGCGGCGTACTTTATTTCAGCCGAATTGAAATCCGGCTGACCGAAATGTAGCCGCATTTCAAAACAGCGACGTTTTTCAATCGGGTGCGCCTATTTGTGATACGGCGTGTTATACAATATGGCTGCGACATTTACACAACGAAATAATTCAACCGCCATCTTCGACAACCGACGCGTGACCGACGCATTACACTCTCACTGCACATGCGCAGTGCACACGAAACTAGTTTCGGCCGGGTAATAGTACCGTCAGCGTAAAACACTGCGAATGAAATAGTTTGAACTTTATAATTTTCAAGTATGATTTTTGTTGTTATTTTATTGTAAATTATGAATGTTCTTTTATTCTGTTTAGTATGTTACTTTATTTTAGATAACATAATATTACTCTTTATTGTCTCACTATTTGTGTTATAATAAAATAGTAACGGCTTGTTCAAATAAATATTGGAGTAAAATTTTTGGTTTGAGATCGAAAGATTGTGATTTCAAAGAAATCGAAATAATAATAATTGGGATCAATTATAATTATTTCGATTTCTTTGAAAATAGTGATTCATCATTATTTTTGTACCTACACATATTTACTAACAGCTGTGTAACAATTAGATGGTCAAAACATTGCATAAATGATTATTCTAGCTATCTTTCCTTCTAAGTAGGTAGATACCTAAATCTATCTACGAACCCAGGTATTATCTCTCACAGATAGGAGGCCTGTGTCCCAGCAGTGGGAACATTATAGTATGATTATGCCAAAGCAATAAAAACCGGCCAAGTACCTACGTGTCAGACCACGCACAGGGTTCATAGTTGGGATGAAATTAACCCAAAAACAAACTTATCTTTGTAGAGGAAAAATATGTTCTCCCATACATCGATATACATCACGGTCAATTCTCCAACTGCAAATATAAGTTTGTAATTGCAAAAAAAATATTTTTTATGCGGTAACGAAGTATGTGTGTAATTATTGTGTTTATTCATCATGATAACGTTTACCTGTTTGAATTTTTACTTCTCCATGTATCAATAGTAGTCGGTTTTTAGAATGTCGAATGCAACGCATAGGTGCACAACTACTGTCACAGTCGAGAAAGGGTCTTGACAGACTGACAGACGCACAACGAAGTATGTGGAGGTAATTATTGTGTTTATTCATGATAATAACGTTTGCCTGTTTGAATTTTTACTTCTCCATGTATCAATAGTAGCCGGTTTTTAGAACGTCGAATGCACCGCATAGGTGCACAACTACTGTCACGGTCGAGAAAGGGTCTTGGCAGACTGACAGACGCATAACGAAGTATGTGGAGGTAAATAATGTGTTTATTCATCATGTTACAGTTTGCCTGTTAGAATTTTTAAGTCTTCATGTATCAATAGTAGTCGGTTTTTAAAATATCTAATGCACCGCAGTTATGCACCTATGCGGTGCATTAGACATTCCCTCTAGTCTTATGCACCTATGCGGTATCATGTGACATTCTCGTGACAGTAATGCAAAAAAAAAAGCAAAACATGCGCTGCGAACAATACAGTGAAACATGCCAAAACTATACCTTCGCTCTGTGCATACACGCTCACACGCACACATTTACAACCTTTTATAATCAAACTGCACCTCACTAAGTGCACACATGTTTACGAAACCGGCCTCACGTCACTGTTGACAGCGCTGTCTTGGTTTTATTTGCATTACTGTCACGAGAATGTCACATTATACCGCATAGGTGCATTAGACTAGAGGGAATGTCTAATGCACCACATAGGTGCATAACTGCGTTTGCACTGGCGAAACATTCACAACAAGACATGTTGAAATCTTTATTTTCTCTCAATGTTCGATACAATTTTTGACAGGAACTAGAGATTTCAACATGTTTTGTTGTGAATGATTTGCCAGTGCAAACGCACAGTAAAAGGGAATGTCTAATGCGCGGCATACGTGCAAAACTACTGTCACGGTCGAGAAAGGGTCTTCAGACAGACGGATAACGAAGTATGTGGAGATAATTATTGTTTATTTTTACTTCTCCACGTATCAATAGTAGCCGGTTTTTAATACAACAACTTTTCCTATCTTTTTGTAAGTTTATGGGATACTTACGGAAAAGTTTGAAATAAAACACATTTTTCTTTCAAGACATATATTACAACAAAATAAAACACAAAACTCATACTCGGAGCATTTATTTCAAATAAACCAATTACAGGCACTTTTGAACGTTGAGGAGTCTGTCACTAAGAAAGATGAAGCTAGTTGCCCATTCCAAAGCGTAGTAGGTACACACGTATCGACGGGTCGCTCGAACCGGGACAGCATGGAGGCGGCTGAAAAGACAAGATATACAAATTACTCCACTGAAACTACATAAATATATAGTAATATGCTATACAGAAAATACTTACCGCGGTGCGCGGTGGGGATGAGGACAGATCGGGGCGCGGGGACCCCATGATAATAGCGCGACGGCGCTGTCTGGGGCCCCTTTTGCACGGAGCGGGGGTCACGCTCCGCGACCTTGAGGTCGAGGCCAGCCTCGCCATGCTGAAAATATCATAAAACAATCATTTACTAAATTAAATGGCTTAGGAAAATACCATGATCCTAAAAAAACATTCATACTTTTTGAGGACATCCACCTTTTTTGAAGTCGGTAAAAAAAAAAAACAATAACCTCGACATTTATTTTTCTTACACATGTCAGTTAAGTAAACTGTAAGAAATAATAAAATGTAATCTTTCTTTTTTTTCTTTCTTTCTTATTGGAACAAAAAATTCTCGTTGGATTTTTTTTTGCAGATAGTACTTTTTACTGGCCCCGCCTACTATGAGCGTTGTGTCATGGTACGGGGGAATCGCCGAATTAGAAATACGATTACGATAACAATTCGCAATAATATCAGTAGCTATTAGCCAAATTATGTTTGTAGATTATTCTGCTAGCTACTTATGTGTATTTCAAACAGTATACAAGAATATTTATCGTTATAACATTACTAAACACGGCGGCGACAGCGTCAAAATGTTTACTTCAAAACTTTCGTTACTTTTTCACTAAAACACTTATCACTTTCCGAAAAACTAACACTCAATACGAAATCTACACTTACTTCTCAGTAATTCTGTATAAAATTCTTATAAGATTACTCACCGTTTTCTCCTTTTATTCTGTTGCGAACAAACGTAAACAACACTTGACACTTGACGAATTTTGCCAATATGGCGTTGTCGCGTCACACGACCACAGATAGATTTTGTTTGTTAGGTTTTCGGTCCGTTTTAGTGGTGTTACCAAGTAATTGTTACTAAAATCGTTAAATTATTAATCGATTATTCGAATGATACAGCCAGATCGTGTTGCAAATGCAAAAATCATCAACCAATGGTAACAATTGTCGCGTGATACCCCATCGGTACTATTGACATTTGGGGCGTTTTTTTCGTGCTACCTATGAGGTATCATGTGACATTTGACAAGTTGTGATACGTATTTCCTTATTTATTTATTTAAACTTTACGTACTCAAAAAAAAATGTTACGAAGGCGGACTCATGCGGGTTTAGGCGGACTTTATCTGTTATAAGATAATTATAATTATTTTGAGCGTAGGTATATGTAATAATAAATAAATATTAATGACTAAATATGGTTACACTATAAAACACTAGTTTAAAAGAAAAACACGATTGCCGAAAAATGTTATGAACGCGACTGTACGGACAAACAGCTTTCCATAATACGGCATATGAAGGTCATCAACATGTATGAATCGGTCGCTTTTTTGTGGTCATTCTAATTTGGTCGGATTACCAGTAATCTAGGTGTTAAACCCGAAGATATTAGGTTGATTCTGTTTCTTGCATTTCGACGTCAAAATTGGTTTGGTCTGGTGTTGACTTGAATTGATAAAAAAATCAAGTAATAAAAACTAAAACCCGACTACGGCGTGTTCGCGATAACGGCATTCGATACGGCGTTTTTCGATTCAATGTGTTTTCGAACTGGCGTACCACACGCAATTTTTTTCGAAATAGCGTGCGTCGAAACGACGTTATAGACCCGAATTGATAACCTCCTCTTTTTAGAAGTCGGTTAAAAACACCAATTTGAAAACACCTCTTTTTCAAGTATCTTACCATTTGTTATCCCACAAACTGTTAGCCTTTGATTATTTACATGAGTCTAAAACTCTAGATTTAAAGTTTGCTTCAGTTTCATCCTAGCTCTTTGGACTTGGTATAGTATACGTATATACAAAATCGGAATGCAACATAATTAAATCCACTTTTTGGTTTTGGAGAGTGTCACGCAGCAAACGAACTAAAACGAACAAGCCAACTTTGTTATGCTGGTGTGCGTGACAGCTACCTCTTACACTCGCTCGAAGCATGACGTTTGTTTGTCATTGTGCTTTTATAGCGTCCGTGCATTTAGCAACCAACAGTTGGACGCAATTTTTTTTCGACGAGTTCACTCCTTGACTGTCTATCTAGACATATTTATATTTTTACTGTTAGCAAACAACTCCTTGCTAATGCACCTTGAAATCATTAAGAAGCGTTTTAATTTATAAATCAATTGTAATAAGTATAATAAATATATCTTAAAGAAAGTATACAGAAACCGTATTAAAAATAAAATGCATAAAAATAAAATCCACTTAAAAATAAAATTCATAAAAATAAAATCGCCGTTAATATTACACGATCAAAATATCACGTGATCAGTTCTAATGTGACATTTTGGTTGCGAACTCTCAGTTTTGACAGCAAAGAGGGGAAATCAATGTCTTCGTTTAACGGGATGGCCATGGTATGCTTGATGGCAGGCATCACAGCAGCCATCATCCTCCGTGGTTGTGTTGAAATGGGCATACTTCGTCTGCCCAGATTACCAGATTCAAATTTGTCTGAAACAAAAAACTGGTTACCAACTGCACCCTTATTGCGTAATACACGATCAATCACAATCTGAATCGGTTTGAAACAAATTACTAATCCCTTGTTCATAAGTTCGAAAAAAAATCTGCTCAACAACGTAAATAACGCAATGAATGTTGTTGAAAATATTTAAAAATGAAACGGATTACGAAAATAAGTTACGCAATTAGATAGCTGGTGTCAGAGTTTTTATCCGGGGTTTGACTTGGCTTCACATGCCGTCGAGAAATATCTCTCAGACAGGTTTCCTCACGATTTTTTCCATCACCGTTTTTGAAGCAAGTGATCACTACGCACATGAATCCGAAAACTCAGAGGTGTGTGACTTGAGTTTGAACTCGAGACCTATGACTTGGCAGTCCGACGGTATGTAGAATTACGTTTAACTTTGGTTATGATGAAGGGCTGGCTTTTACTTTGGCCAGGCTTAGTTTTGCCAAGTCCTTTTGACTTGCTACCAGATTACGGTGGCGGTACGGATTAAAGTGACAACACTAATATTGTAATATACATATAAGTCAATGAACTTAACAGTTTTATCGTGGTTTACATAAGTTAAGCGTGGCCTCCATGGAGACTCATGTAAGCTTTTTAAGAACCTTGTGCATAGACGGCCACGACCACGACTGGTCGCAATCTTGGCCACAGAAGCTCTAACCAAAACGCTTTGGTTAAGTTTGGCCGTAACCGGTCGGAGGGCCGGTCGTGCGACTCTTGATCGTTGGGGGCAAGCAGCCTAAATGCGTAACACACTCATAATGGCAATGGTTAACGTATACGTATACACAGTATATGCGTGTTTCCTAGACCTGTCCCAGGCATTTGATATGGTTTCGTACGACCTACTGTGGACAAAAATGCGTCGCGACACTAGTCAGCCCCCTGAGATTCTATCTATACTTGAGTACTAGTACAATAATCAGAAAAACACTGTTAGGTGGGATGGATAGTAAATCGGACGAGTACGGGCTGGAGTGTCGGATGCAACAGGGGGGGTTGACCTCACCGATACTGTTTAATTTGTATATAGACCGCCTGATTGGCGAGCTGAGCGGCACTGGGATCGGATGTCATGTAGACGGAATCTGCGTTAATAATATTAGCTACGCCATGGGGTCCCAACTCGCTAATTAAAATTAGTCTTGAAAAAAAATCATAGATGGCAGCATAATGTAACAATTATGAAATTAACAATCACTAAAAAGCGTTATATGGCAAATTTTGGCTGAAGTAATATTAGTAAAAATCAAAATATCTTTGTTTAATGCTGATGTATGTATTTACACCCATAAATCTCGTATTTTCAACAAAAAACTTAAATTATCTGTTAATCATTTTGTTGAGAGCTCTTTGCAATAGATGGCGTTTTACTCAAGTGATGACAGGTCACTTTAAACTTAACGTTTAGTCGTTTCATTAAGGAAAATCAAATAAATTTGTATTTAAATCTAGTTTACGCAGAAATATAAGAATTGAACACCTAGGAAGAAAAAACGTAAAAAAAAGGAAGAAAAACATCTAGGAGTCTTGCCAAGAATCTTGGTGGCGTTTTAAAACTACAGTCTCTGGCAATTAGTGAGTGGCTGATGCTGCCATCTGTTACAAAAATGGAGGATGAAAAATAGCCAGCTCAATAGCCAGACTTAGGGTGGTGTCATTTCTTTGTATGGGATTGGGTATCTGTACGTAGTATTATAATATCTGTGGCTACGCTAAGAAATGGTGCTCCTCAGCCCTTCAATCGGTGCGTTGCGCAAGCTGCTTCGTAGGTATATGTGAAAGGTACGCCCAGGTAGGCCCATGGGCTCAGATATACTCGTAGTGTGAAGAAAAGTGAGTTTATGGTTTTAACCGCACCCAAAAAAGATTACTCATAGGTACTACCCGCCTCACCCATATACCCTCGCATCGAAGACCTTAAAAATAATATGGATGTGGAAAGGGAACGTAGGGCGTTGTCTGTTCGCTGTAATGTTGGCTCGCAGATTCACACGTTGCGCTGAACAAGTGAAGGTCACTCTATTTAGGACACTCTGCCAGACCTTCTACACGTGCAGTTTGTGGGTCAAATGCACGCAGAGGACATACGACGCCCTGCGTGTACAGTATAATAATACGTTCAGGAAGTTGATGGGGCCACCGCGGTAATGTAGCGCGAGTGGCATGTTCGCGGAGGCGCACGCGGACGGTTTCCACGCGATCATACGAAGCACTGTAGAAGTCCCAGCGCCACCCTGGCCGCATGCGCCGGCCGATAGGACTCGGTACTGATGGCTCACTGGATAGGCCTTCATGCGAGGGCAGGCGCTTGACTACTAAACCTGTTCTTTTACTAACACTAAGTTAAGAACATTAATACTAACAAATTTATGGACAAACACCTCTCTACAAGGATCTTACATTTTTGTTATCCCGCAAACTGTTAGGCTTTGATTATTTTTATATATGTCTAGGATTCTAGATAGAGTGCCGCGCTGCAAACGAACTACAACGAACAAGCCAACTTTGTTATGCTGGTGTGCGTGACAGCTAAGTCTTACACTCGCGCCACGTCATTGTCTGTTATTGTGCTATTCTTGTATGCGTGCAATTAAAAGCCAACAACAAAAAAAACTACCAATCTGCCTAACCTTTTCCAAACTATGTTGGGGTCGGCTTCCAGTCTAACTGGATGCAGCAGAATATCAACATTTTACATTGAGCGACTGCCTATCTGACCTCCACAACCCAATAACTCGGTAATAATGTGCATCTGGACTGAGGGCCCGTTTTTTTTTTTCTTTCAAAACAACTTGAAACTCGTAGTGAATTTTGTTAAAAATAGTAAAAACTTCAAAGCAAAGGTCCAAAAATTTCTTAAAGGTGAATCAAAACTTTTATGAACAAAACACTTGGGCTCTCAGTCCAGACGCTTGCATAAAGTGGCATAGAATAAATCTCAGAAAGTACTAACTCTGTGTTAATAGTTTTTATTTTAGAATTTAGTTAAGAACTTTTTAAATCTTTTAAGACATTTCCAACTCGCTAGAATATGACGTATCAGATTTATGGCGGTTTAACTGGAGCCTCAATCTGTATCGAGGAATCTTCAAAAAAAGAGTTTAACTGTGGAAATACATTAATATGCCTTCTATATCTCTGTGGCCCTAGTGAAAAGGGGTATAAGTCCGATTTTGTGGAAAATGAGTTAAGTATACAGAAGTGATCAGAGAAAAATGCTCTATCGTTTGGTGTAAACGGATCTAAGCTATCTCTAAAAATAAAGAAGTTACCTGGTGTAAAAGGGTCCGACACCAAAAAAAACTACAAAAGTCGGTTTTAAGTACTTTTGTATTCTTTTAAACGGATTTTTTCAAATATATTTTGTGTTTTTTAATCTAAATTAACATAAATTACCCACGTTTTTATTTGGTTCGTGTTTATCAATACAACAAGACCTGGTTCTTAAAAATGGTTTAGTGAGTAATGTGATATTATTAGACATAAATCCGTTTTCACTAAAATAAAGGGAAAAAATCAAAGTAACTCTGTTGAGATTAGTATGAACATAATCATTCCAAATGCGTATTCATTTTCACTTGTATGAATTAACATTTAACATTATGGAAGAAGGGGTATAACTTATATTATACCCTAAATGAATTCATTTTGTGGTTAGTATAAGTCATTATCTTAAAAACTAATAACATTAAATAAAAATAACTCAATAATAATAAAGAGCATAAATTGTTTACCTATAAAAAACTTCACATGTATTTCAATTGGTAGCGGTTTAAATGTCACACGAGGTCAAACACGCAATTTGAAGCGCGCGGAGTGTTTTTGGCGTCTCCTGTAAAGTTGCATTTTTGGACTTAGATCCCTTTTCACTAGGGCCACAGATCTTATGGTTGAACATCTCCGTGAATTAGTTAAAAAGAAATAATGGCTCAAAAGGTAATTGAAAGTCGAATTTTCTTAAAACGTTTGAACAGAGAGCCCAATATTTTCGTCATTATTGACTAGGCTCAACCTCTTAGATTAATATAAATTAGACCAAGTATTTTTTAACTAAAATTTAACATATCGTCCGTTGCTCTAAATGCCATATTTTAAGAGAAAATGCAATAATCTGTTCGATTTATGCCCTAACACGTGTGACTCCGGATTTTTAATTTGTCTGTCTGTGGTGTCTTGTTTATACCTTTTTAGTCGTTGTTGGGTTTTACTTCTTATTACTTTATTTTTTTTAAATTTAATGTAATAAATACAATACGAAATATATATGTCTACAGATAAATTATAATAGCCTGTAAGTATGTATTTAGAAAAAAATTGTATAAGTAATGAGTTTTTTTTTTAAATGAATATTTTCAATCTTCACCGTCAGTGGAATCATCGTCATATTCGAAGCTCATATTTTTTTTTTGTTTATATTTTATGGAATGTAATAAATACAATACAAACTATATAATTATGTCTACAGGTAAATTATAATGCTGCACGTTGTACTGACACTTACTGCACTGAATTCAATAAACGTGTTTTTCACCTCAGCACCTCAAACAAGCAGGTTTTTCTGTCAGTCTGAGAGCAAAATTTTATTTTAAGGTGGATGCGCCAAGGTAGCCCGCGAAATTCAAATTTTCTTACGTTTTTTGCAATTTGCAGGTCAGTGTCAGGTTGTATGTTGATCTAAATATTATTTGCGGCCGTATAAAATATGGGTTTACAGTAAAAACATAAGAATCAGCAATACAACTCTCTAATTTCATGTAAGTGCATTGAATGACTATTTCATGAAATCATGACATTTGGCAAAAAACGTAAGAAAACTTGAATTTCGCGGGCTACCTTAGCGCGTCCCCCTTAATGCGAGCGCGTCACAAAGTAACTTTTTAATTATTATTTTTCTAAATGCCGAGAACATTTCATAGTCTACTCACAAAATTCGAAAGATTTGAATTTCACTTTGTTCTGTCACTTGATACGAAGCGATATTAATTTAAACTGTCGTTTTAATGATTTTACCTACTTCGGCTTGTGCAAATCGGCAGATTATATTATTTCTGTGATTCGTGACTAACTTCCTTCAAAATAAAAAAAATAATAACCGCGCTCGAGAATGTCCAGGTGACGTTTTTTTTTTGCAACTTTGTGACTCTCCCATTTCCTTATGTCACGCTTAAATTGTCAGATTATTGAAATGCACACTTTTCTGCATGTAACTAACTTACCTTACCTTAATCTGACGCGCTCGAGTTTTTCCATCGATTTCTCGTTTTTTTTTGACTAATCTGATCGGCTGCCCTAGATGTTTGCCCCTATGTACGGGCTCAGGTATGGTGGGAGTACTTCACAAGGTACAAGGTTGCCCCCCGTATGTTATTCTGCCGCGCTCGAGTAACTCCCGAAATCCCCGCTTGGGCTCCCCTACCATTAAGTACATAGTAGTTATTAGATGAATTAAATTAATGTAACATAAAATAAAAGGTCAGATACATTAAAAAATAAAACTAAAGAAAACTTGCCAACTTTTTTCTAATAATTATTAAAATAAATTAAAATTAACAGATTTAATCACCGCATAGTTATTTTGACTTAGCACACGAGGTTGTCGACATGTGGGATGTGAGTTCGGCTATCATTATGCCGGCGGACTTCTATTTTTAAATTTTAAATGTTTTTTTAGATTTTTATAAAAATATTTAAAAATGTAAATATATAAGAAACTAGATAAATAAACGAAATGTAATACCTATAATAGTTTTATTTCCGTAAAACATTGATCATTTTGTTTGTGTAGTGATAGCGCCTCTTTGGTTCTGATAATTGACCACAGATTGTGTTTAATTTATAAAAGTACCTAATAAAGGAATTACCTAATTATTTTTGAGTGAAATTATTTTGATGTCATCTAGCCTTTATGAAAACTGAAAAAAAAAATCTTCGGCTTCTCTCATATTAAGCTGGTGTAGTATATATCAGTATTTCCGTTTTGTGAGATCAAAATACCTATGCGGTGATTAAATCTGTTTATTTTAATAATTATAAGAAAAATGTTGGCAAGTTTTCTTTAGTTTTATTTTTTTATGTATCTGACCTATTATTTTATGTTACATTTATTTAATTCATCAAAGGAACATCAAAGGAACTTAAAGGAGTGATAGACGTGCGAGCAAGTACGCGTACTTATGGGTCGGCGAGCTTACTCGCCCGTCTGTCATCGCCGCGAGTCGCGAACCAATTTGACAAATTTTGAGCAAGCTTCACGTGTGTCACCGACGGCGAGCCGAGTAAGGTCGCGAACTTAAAGACCGCGTACTTTAAGTACGCACGTCTATCACCCACTTTATGGTCACCCTACAAAATTTGTTCCCATAGAAAAATTTAAAATGCATTTTCTCTTAAAATATGGCATTTAAGCCCAAAACACACACAGAGCGGGTGCGGGACGGGAGCGGGTCGGGTCGTTTTCATCGCGTGAGTCGCGCGGTTCATCGTGTTCACACAGAGCGCGGGCGCGGGGCGGCAGCGGGTCGGGCGCGGTTGTACTTTGACAAGCGGCAGCGGTTGCAGTGTGAAAATGTCGGGTGATTCTGACACGGACGAAGAATTATTATTTTTACTTATTTTAAAAAGAAGAACGCGAAAATGGAAAGTTTGTAGGTTCATGACATTAATAAAAAAAGACATCAATATGGAGAATATCATCGATACGTGTATTGCAACGAATGTAACGACGCTTCACCCGCATTGCTATTCTGTAACCATCTAACCTTGAAAACTTAGGTGAAGTGAGCGTGGAGTGAGTCATTCTCATCGATACCTACTGATGCTAAGGCAAGTGACAGTTCACTCTGATAGCTCACTTTGTTTTCACGGAGATATTTTTACAGAATAGCACAAACGCTCCCAACCCGCGCTGATGTGTCAGCGGGCGCGGCTCCCGCTCCGCGCCCGACCCATGCCCGCGTTCTGTGTGTTGACATCCATATAATTCCTTGAATTACAATTTATGACACCCGCCGTACTCCCGCGCCCGACCCGCTCCCGCCCCGCGCTGTTGGGTCGGCGGGCGGCCCGCGCGGGCCCCGCTCCACTCCCGACCCGCGCCCGCTCTGTGTGTGTTTTGGGCTTTAGAGCAACGGACGATATGTTAAATTTTAGTTAAAAAATACTTGGTCTAATTTATATTAATCTACGAGGTTGAGCCTAGTCAATAATGACGAAAATATTGGGCTCTCAGTTCAAACGTTTTAAGAAAATTCGTTTTTCAATTACTTTTCAACCAATACATTTTGAGCCATTATTTCTTTTTAACTAATTCACGGAGATGTTCAGCTATAAGATATAGAATGCATATTAATGTATTTCCACAGTTAAACTCTTGTTTTGAAGATTCCTAAGTACAGACTGAGGGTCCCAGTTAAACCGCTATAAATCTGATACGTCATATTCTAGCGAGTTGGAAATTTCTTAAAAGATTTAAAAAATTCTTAACTAAATTCTAAAACAAAAACTATTAACACAGAGTTAGTACTTTCTGAGATTTATTCTATGCCACTTTATGCAAGCGTCTGGACTGAGAGCCCAAGTGTTTTGTTCATAAAAGTTTTGATTCACGTTTAAGAAATTTTTGGACCTTTGCTTTGAAGTTTTTACTATTTTTAACTAAATTCCCTACGAGTTTCAAGTTGTTTCTAAAGAAAAAAAAACGGGCCCTCAATCCAGATGCACATCGGTAATACGATAACCCTTGGTAATAAGTTTTGACGAGTTCACAGCTTTGACCGTCTATATACTACAGACATATTTATATTTTTGCTGTTGGCATACAACTATGTCTTGCTATCCTTGAAATCATTAAGAAGCGTTTTAATTTAGAAATAAAATGTATCTTTAACAAAAGTATACAGATACCTACTGTATCAAAAATATATAAATAAAATGTATCCTTAACAAAAATAAACAGATCCAGTATCAAAAAGTATACAGATACAGTATCAAAAATATAAATAGACATTTTATTTATATATTTTTGATACAGTAGGTCTGTATCAAAAATATATAAATAAAATGTATCCTTAACAAAAATAAACAGATCCAGTATCAAAAAGTATACAGATACAGTATCAAAAATATAAATAAACATTTTATTTATATATTTTTGATACAGTAGGCCTGTATCAAAAATATATAAATAAAATGTATCCTTAACAAAAATAAACAGATCCAGTATCAAAAAGTATACAGATACAGTATCAAAAATATAAATAAACATTTTATTTATATATTTTTGATACAGTAGGTCTGTATCAAAAAGATATAAATAAAATGTATCTTTAACAAAAATAAACAGATCCAGTATCAAAATGTATACAGATACAGTATCAAAAATATAAATAAAATGTATCTTTAACAAAAGTATACAGATAAAGTATCGAAAATATAAATAAAATGTATTTTGTACAAAAGTATACAGACGCAGTATCAAATATAAAATTATTAAAAATAAAATTGCCGTTAAAGTTACACGATCAAAAAATCACGTGATCAGTTCTAATGTGACATTTCGGTTGCGAACTCTCAGTTTTGACAGCAAAGAGGAGAAATCAATGTCTCCGTTTAACGGAATAGCCATCGTATGCTTGATGGCAGGCATCACGGCAGCCATCCTCCGTGGTTTTGTTGAAATCATACGTCGCCGTCGTCCTCCTGCTGTCGGCGTCGTGGCATCCTCCGTGGAGGACTTCTCCGTCGAGGACTTCTCCGTCGAGGACTTGTCCGTCGAGGACTTGTCCGTCGAGGACTTGTCCGTCGAGGACTTGTCCGTCGAGGACTTGTCCGTCGAGGACTTGTCCGTCGAGGACTTGTCCGTCGAGAACTGATCCGTCGAGGACTTCTCCGTCGAGGACTCTTCCGTCGAGGACTTCTCCGTCGTCTTTTCGGTTGTCATTGTCGTCGTCGTTGTATATTCTTCAGACCCTAAATGAAATGAAATGAAATGAATGAAATGAAATGAAATTATTTATTTCAGACCAAGCACACAATAGTTGGTACAAGTCCATTTTTTATGTTAGTAGGTAGATACTTATAGCTATGTTAGAAAATTTGGCGGCTGGGAATGTCATGCTCACTCAAATGTCTCGCTGGTGGTGGCGCGTGTGTTGGATCATTTAGCTCCCTTCAAAATGGTTGAGCTGAATGGTGCTGATCCATGCGTCATGTTCGTGAACGGGCGCCGTCATTTGTGACTTGTGACTGGTCATCTCTTAGCTGCCATGGCTTATTTTAATTTTTGAATTGTTTTTATTATGTTATAATTGCGGACGCATTTAACATGCTTTATACATTGTTCTCACATGTATAATTTCAACATGAAAGATGTAACCAATATATTGTAACAACAAGAGTGTCCGTCGAGTTTCTTGGCCGTTCTTCTCCATAGGTACTACTACGCTTTGGAATGGGCAACTAGCTTCATATTTCTGACTGACCGTCTCCTTGACAGTTCAAAAGTGCTTGTAAATGGTTTAATTGAAATAAATGCTTTGAGTTCGAGTTCACTTACAATCAAACTACACCTCACGAAGTAAAACGAAACCGCCTCACGGTTTTATATTTGGTCTGAGGTTATTAACAACAAATAAATTAGCAAAATTATGTCTTTTTTTAAATTAGTTAACGTGACAACAAGACAAAATTGTATAATTCAACTTAACAGTTTCATCGTGGGACCTTGTGCGTTATACCGAAGTCCCACGATTCGCGATTTTGCAGACAGACGACGGACCGACGAGCCCGGACGACGGACCGACGAGCCCGGACGACGGACCGACGAGCCCGGACGACGGACCGTCTGAAGGTGTAAGTGCGGGGTATCGCAGACATCGGAAATTCCTCAGTGCGTGGTGCGTGGCGGTCTGTGGACGTCTGCCGTGCGTGTCCGTCTGCAATATTGCCGATCGTCGGATTCCACCATTATGGTGGAATCCGCCACGACCACGACTGGTCGCAATCTTGACCACAGAAGCTCCGACTAAGACGCTATTGTTAAGTTTGGCCGTAACCGGTCGGAGGGCTGCCGGCCGGTCGTGCGACTCTAAATCGTTGGCGACAAGTGCGGTCGGCGACAAGTCGGTTTCTATAGTTTACACAGCAGCCTAATTACGTAACACACTTATAATGGCAATGCTTTTCATTTTGCCAATCCAATAATTTTTGCTGCGTTATTTAATATTGTCAAGCAGAATTTTAAAGTGTGTTAGGTATTCTGCCAGGGTTGTTGAAAAGTCCGAAAGGGATACGGAACCCTTGGCAACAGGCAACTGAAGGAACACGGGTGGGTTTTAGTCAGTAAAAGTCTGACACTTGTTCTCCCGCTCCGCCCAGAGCGGGAGAAGTCATAATAATTATGACGATTTCTCAAACACAAAAAAAAGTGTGTTATGTACGCAATTGGGGTGCTAGTCGGTGCGGCAAGTGGCCGTAGTCGTGGCTATACAGTGGGCGAGTTCCCGTAGGCCAAGGCATAATAATAAAAATACAATTTTAGCCATACCTTCTGTCATGACTTTCAAATCAACGAAGCAATAGTTGTAGCCTAGACCAACGCCAATCCCTATTGATATAGCCAGTGTGGTCACTATGCATATAGTCACGGCTACCATGGCGATAAACGATGCCAGTCTGAAAATAACATTTCTGTTATAGAACATAGATCTCTTTTTCATTCTAACCTATACGAACTGCACCTATACTACGACGTATTAATGCCACCATTTTTCCAGTGTTAGTGAGAGACGGAGCTATACAAAGCCGCTAGCACCATCCGTTTTTCGCAGTGGAATAATGATGGCATTAATACTTCATAGTCAGCCCCTTCAAGGCAGACAAAATCTAGTTACTTATGAGCATTATTGCTATACGTAACGTGGAGTAAGGCTGCAATTAGTGCACTCTAGGATCATCTTTGGTCGCAGAAGCTCTGACCAAGAAGAAATTTTGGCCGAACGACCGGCCGAACGACCGGCCGTCCGACCAGTTACCAGCCAGGTTTTTTTGATCGAAGCTATGTTGTCCTTAGGCCTTATCTACACTACTTGCCCAGCATGAATATTTGCCGACCTTATCGCACCGGGTTGTTCGACGGTAGATTTGTAGAGATGTTAAAAAAATAGAACGCCTTGCCTTACATAAATGGAGATAGAAGAGCCACAATGGACCATAGTGATGCACTATCTAGATTGATCCCTTTGCTTGCCACCATAAACGTGAAGAGAGTTCAGAGAAAACAAAAACGATTAGAAAAATTACTTACTTTTCCAAAACATATGCTATGTTGCTCGTGCAGCTCAGCACTTTTCCTCCAATCCCACAACACATATTGAACAGCAATACAAATATGTATATTCAATAAAAAATAAAAATATATAAAATACAAAAAATGAAGTAACTTCTAACTTCAATAAAGTTTGAAAAGATAAAAAGAACACAAAAACAAATAGACCTCCACGTAGAGTTTTAAAACGAAGAAGTTATACTTACTTATCAATCACGGAATGAAACTACTTCGTTTCGTAATAATTATTTATTTTAATAACACAATAAAAACAAATAACTTTTATTAAAAATAAAAATTGTTGGACTCATAATATTTAAGTAATATAAATTTTCTCAAAAAACACTGGCCACTTGTTTTGTTTTTACATAATTACTTATTCACTCATAGTGTGTATGTGTATTATCTATGTTCTACTCTTCGAATAGCAAATTCTATAAGTCATTGTTCTGTGCTACATTATTTACATATTTTTATAATATTTTTATATAATTTTATACACCACTACTCGCTATGATGGGCTACACTATATTGGAGATGGACAATATGCCAGAAGTACTTAAAAAGTTAGTAAAATTGTGTAATAAATTATCAAAGAATTTCATCATCAATCTAACCATCTATCGTACAACCCGTGTGCATTAACATTATGGCACCTGGCTTGGAACTCAATACGGGGAGTATTGAGTTCCAAGCCAGTACAGCCAAGGAGCGAGGGGAGCTCCAAACGTCATTGAGCCAGGTGCCATGTTAATGCGCACGGGTTGTACAAAAGAAGTTCACTGATCTGCATAGGCCTCTCATACGCATCGCCACAGCGACCTACTGTTCCTGCGCTTCCCACATCCAGCGGATTCTCTCGAACTTCACCAGGGGGCCTGCCAGTCCTACCACCACCGATGGCAGCAGTATTATTCTAATATTACTTCAGTCTAGGAAAGAGATGAAGCTCTACAGGACGTATAGCTCCATCTCTTTCCCCCACAAAGTAAGATTAAAATAATACTGCTGTAAGCGGTGGTGGTAGGCCCTCAGCTCCCCAAACAGCTAGCGCAAGAAAAAGAATAATTAGTTACAATTAGAATAAAGTAGAAGCAAATTCACATTTAGACCCTATTATTACACCAATGTTCCGGGGCGGAAGACATTTCACACTTTTTGATGTCTCAATCTCATTACAATCAAACCTGGTGATACAAGTCATATACATTCGGCACACCCAGAATAAAGCGTCCTATTGCTATGGCAATACATTTAAAACATATTTAGATAAAATAAAATGTTTGCAAATCAGATTATGAAAATACTAGCTGTGCCCCGCGGTTTCACCCACGTAAGTCTCGATCCCGTAGGAATATCGGGATAAAAAGTATCCTATGTGGTAATTCAGGTTATAAACTATCTGTTTGCCAAATTACATCCAAATCCATTCAGCCGTTTTTGCGTGATTGAGTAACAAACATCCAAACACACAAACTTTCACATTTATAATATTAGTAGGATTAGTTGATAAAAACACAAAAAAACGATGTATAAAAGTAGTGGTTACGAAGAATTATTCTTAGAATGTAAGCTGTTGCCGGTCCATCAAAAGGTGGTGTTGTTATTCTTTTGAAAATTATTGCAAGGATGAGTTTAAAATCAAGACGGTAAACATAAGACCTCAAAGGAATAAATCCATTAGAAGATTTGTAGTACCCACTTATACTAACTATTATGGACAAAGATGTAGAAAGTGCCTAGTCCCAACAATTTTTAATGTCGTACCACTCGACTTAGAAAGTAGTTGTACCACAAAAATGTCCTTTAAAAATAAAATGGGGAAGTATCTTTGTCAAAGCCTCATAGACGGAGATCCATAAATAAAATGTAGTTCTTGCTAGCTTATGTCTGTGGTTTCACCACCGGGATTTGAAATGCTATTACGAAATTTAGAATGTAGCATTACGTAACCGTCAGCCTTTGTGCTGCTGTAAAATGTAAAATTTTTGCGGTAAATGTATGCTTAGTATTGATGGAAAAGTACATAAATTAAAATATAAAATTGTATAATATGGAAGCTGCATCTGCCAACAAACTGCTTTGCAGTTTGGCAGAAGTAAATCTTCTTTGTAAATGTAGGATTACGCCACGAATAAACGCTTTTTCATTTTTTTTTTTTTTTCATTACCAAAATTATTGATTGGTTAATATAGAGATGGTATTGGTATGAGCTAGTTACAAACGGCTCAATAGAAAAACAAAAAAGGGGAGGTACCCTAAAAAAATATTTTTTTTACGATTTTATTTTACCACTTCGTCGGCAAAGCTCATGGCCCATATATGACCCGGTTGGTAAAAGTTGCCGTACAAAAACCAAATCAGTTTTAAATTATAGCCCTCTATCCCACTTTTTATTTTATATAAAAAAAATATTGAAAATCACTGGGAGAACCCGTAAAAAAAATAGAAAAGTTTTGATATAACATTTTTGAATGTACTAAAACCGCATTTTTTACTTTATTGTAGTTGACTTACAGTCAAATAAATATCGTAACACTTGCAGTTATAGATAGTGCCATCCACGAAGATGCCCCACTCTGCTCCGCTCCGTACTAAAGTACAGCAATCGCGGAGAGGGGCGCGTCTTTGTGGATGGCACGGCTGTAGAATAGTATTGTTCGCGCAGTATTCACCAGTTATGATCCAGCCCGTCCCATCTTGCTGTCCGGGCCCTAGCGGTGCCCTAAGCCGAAGTTTTTACCCCACAGGGGGTGCCCTTAGCGAGAAGTCGCCTAGTTTATAATTATAATACTAATTGGCTGGCTGGAGGCTTTAAGTTAGCTTAAGGCAGCCACAGGATAGCCCGGTTAAGTAGTCACGACCTCAGAGGTAAACAAAGAGATGCCATTTCTAAAAAAAAAGCGCAGTTTTCACTTCGGCCCTCGCAGTCCTCCGACTGGGCTGGTTATAGGCTATGTGACGTCACATTAAATTAATGGCGCCCTCTAGAGGACATAAAGTCAGGAACTAAAAAACTCTGCTTGGCCTTGGCTTCTCAGGACTGTATTTATATTGGACCTGGCTTTCGGGACGCGATACCATCTATTGAAGAACGTGGCTATAATCCGCAAATGCCACCATCTAGAGTCAGAAGCTGATGCAAACAAGTCCAGACTTATTACGATGACTCGATGGGTGGTCGAGACAATAAATGGGAGATTTAAAAAAGATTTTAAAATCTTTCGACACGTATATTTTAATGTAGCGTTGCCAAATATGATGTCAGATTTTAGGATAACTGCAGCAATTATTAACGCTACTCGGCGCCCATACGAGGACAGCTTATACGGCCAGCAATTTATAAATATTATCAATGAAAACATAAATCAAGAAAATAACCTGGCACAATATGTGGAACAAAACCGCCTAAATAGGCAAAGAGTAGCTTTCATTCCCATTCATGGAAATGATGTAACATTTGATGATTTTCCACAACTGAACTATGAAGATTTGATCCTGTTTACGTTGGGCACTTATCATTTGAGAATAGCCAGATCGTACTGCCATGAGCATATGCGACCAAATGGTCTGTACATTTTCGACATTTTTCGACACCGAGATTGACCACAAAGTTTTGATTAGAGGGAGAATCCAATCACGCCATGTCAGAAGCAAACAATATTATTGTTATATTTTAGTAAATCCAACGGAACATGATGGACATGGACGAGAGGGTATCGAGGGGTACTACTGCTCGTGCATTCAAGGCCGCCGCACCATCGGGAGCTGCGCGCACATAGCAAGCATTGTCTACTTTTTATCTTGGGCTAGACATCAAGACAATATACATGCACCAGCAGCCTTTTTGGACTATGTGACCATACCTTTAGATTTAGATCATGTGGAATAGTTTTATTGTCTTATCACTAATTCCCTTCATTTACAAGCTTAGATTGTAAAACTCATTATTATTATTTTATCTAAGGTTAAGTAGTTAATGTAAGGGTATGGTCACATAGTCCAAAAAAGCTGCAAGTCCATCTTTATTGTCTTGATGTCTAAGGATGTGTTAGGGAAAAATTGTTCTCTAGGTGAACTATCAACTCTGTAAACAGAACCCTATGTCACTTCTTTACGCCGTGGGTATGGTTTTTATACTTCACTTTGTACATAATCACCGTACAACACATATTATGCATTCACATAAAAATAATTATTTTTTTCTTTTTTTACCACGATGTACAATCCCCACAGTAATGCGACACAGACCATTGCAAACTATACATATTTTTCTGTACATCCAGCCCTTTTTCATTTCTGTACGCCGTGGGTATAGTTTTCATACTTTGATGGGCCATGACCTTTATATGTATACCCATACCAAATTCCAGCTTTCTAGCACTTTGAGTCTCTGAGCTAAGCCGCGGACAGACAGACGGATATGGCGAAACTAATAAGGGTTCCTGGCTTTTCCCAATTCGAAAATGTACTCTTTAAATGGCAGGGCATTTTAATTGAAGTTTTCCATGTTCATTTTCCAGTAAACCTCGCTGGGTGACCTGTGCTGCGATTGCAGTTGCCATAATTTCCATAACTGCAACTGCGGTAGCAGTGGGTGCCTTCATCGGCTACACATACTGTTACATCGAACACCGGTCTATGGCAGGTCAGACTAGCAACCATTCTTATACCGAAATCCCACGATGCGCGATTTTGCGGACGGACACAGACGAGCCCGCACGACGCACCGTGGGAAGGTGTACGTGCGGGGTATCGCAGACATCGCAAGTTCCTCAGTGCGCGGTGCATGGCGGTCTGTGGTCGTCTGCCGTGCGTGTCCGTCTGCAATATTGCCGATCGTCGGATTCCACTATAATGCCGCGATCCGACGGTACGCCATATTGCTGACGGACACAGACGAGCCCACACGACGCACCGTGGGAAGGTGTACGTGCGGGGTATCGCAGACAATTGAAGTTTCTCGGTCCGTGGCGGTCCATGGTCGTCTGCCGTGCTTGTCCGTCCGCAAAATCGCGGATCGTCGGATCTAGGCATTAGACTTACGCTGCTTTGTCTAGTCACCAGTCAAAACTGGTCTTCTTACTTCGTTTTTTGAAGACGAAAGGCTTGAAGAAAGCAAAAAGAAATGGGCTTTTCATTTTTTACCCGACTACGGCGAAGAAAAAAGGAGGGTTATGATTTTGACCGGTATGTATGTATGTATGTATGTATGTTCATCTGTTCCCTCCTATCTTCCAAACCACTTATCACAATTTGACAAATGAGGTATCGTTAGAAGCGTCGTGATTGTCCGCTGGTTATAGTCACATTAAATTAAAAATGGCGCCCTCTAGAGGACATAAAGTGAGGAACTTAAAAAAAAAAATGGTTTAATCATACCATGTTGGGTATCAAATGAAAGGGCTTAATGAGCACATTTCAAAAATATATATATTATAACCCCAAAAGAATTAAAAAAAAAAATCAAGTAATAAAAACGAAAACCCAACTACGACTTAAAAGGTATAAACAAGACACCACAGACAGACAAATTAAAAATCCGGAGTCACACGTAATCTGTTCGATTTATGCCCTAACACGTGTGACTCCGGATTTTTAATTTGTCTGTCTGTGGTGTCTTGTTTATACCTTTTAACTCGTAGTTGGGTTTTAGTTTTTATTACTTGATTTTTTTGTTAAATGTGTAAACGCAAGCCTTATTACCACAAAACCGTGTTTAAACCGTTAAACCGTGTTTATCAGTTGTTTAAAACACGAGCTTAATAATGTATGGAGTTTGACGGAAGACTGGCAAGATACGTTGAACAAGTGTCTAAGGTTTTATAGGAAGTTTGGACAAAAAACTAAAACGAATGTTCGGATAGAATGTTACCGAAAGACCATGACAATTTCCGCCTTCTCTTAGAAATGGCTTATGCTAGGCATTGTAGGAGTATATAGGGAGAAGTAATATAATTATTTTTCACAAAATTATTGCGCCCTGGAACGGAAAGATGTGAGTAAAAAGGCAAATTACTTATGGAATGATTTGCCATTCTACTAAGAAAAATAAAATAAACAAACAAAATAAGACAAAGCAACGTTTTATTTTTCTTTTTACCGTCAGATCTTTATTTTTAAATTTTAATTGGGGGTGGCTAAATCATTAAATGACTTCCCCTCTCTGGGCGGAGCGGAAGGGCGTGTCAGACTTTTACTGACTAAAACCCACCAAGGACCCGGTATCTCTTTCGGATCTTCCCACAACCTTGGCAGGACTGTCAGAAGATCTGGGATAATGAAAAAAACCTGCTAGCGTGTGTGAATTTATCCCAATAACAAACTTATGTTTGTAGTTGATAAACATGTTCTATGTTCTCCCATACATGCGCGATATACGTCATGGTCAATTCTCCAACAGCAAATGTAACTTTGTATTCGCAATTTTTTTTTTATGTTGTAAATCTACAAATTATGAATTTTGGACTTTTTCCTCTACTAGTGCTGTAAGACCTTGCTTCCTGCCAAATTTCATGATTCTAGATCAACGGGAAGTACTTACCCGGTTTATGATTTATTTGCGAATATCAAAATTACATAAATAGCTATATTTTTTTATTAAGTTGACTTAGAAGCTTGATATTTTTAGAACTCCAAGGCACCATAGATCTACGTATTTGATATTAATTTCAACTTGATATCTTCCCGCGGCCTTTTTTTTTTGAGCTTGGGACTCATAACTTCTCCCGCTCTGGGTGGATCGGAAGGGCGTGTCAGACTTTTACTGACTAAAACCCACCCTTGTTCCTTCAGTTGCCTGTTGCCAAGGTCCCGGTATCCCTTTCGGACTAACCCGCAACCCTGGCAGGCATCGGTCCTAGCGGACCCCGCCAATTGTGCTGACATCTATTTGAGGCGCGCGTGGAACACGACGTGCCATCGACCCGAGCCTGGTCCTAATCGGACGGCGAGCTACCCATTGCTCGCCGTCCGCAAGGCCGCGCCTATGGTGGCCGGGAATCCGCCTGGGATTCCCGACGCCCAGGGCGTCTCCAGCGGCGGCGGTTACGGGCGTGACGGCGCAAACTTTGCCTCTCCCTCACGCGTTCCACCTCCTCCATGTTCACACGGCCTGCACTGCCCCCGTCTCGCCGCGTACATACCTAAGGCGCGGTACAGCGGTAAATAATTCCATAAGTAATTTTCATTATCTAATTTCAAAACTAAAATGCGTAGTTCATCTAGTCTTGAGTCTTCCAAGAACAGCGATATTTTTCATGAAACCCTAAAATGATAAGTTGTTGTTGTTGTACTTTATTTCACAGAACAGATGTGCTATCTTTAATAAATTTCCAGTTGGATATTTTCTTGCGACAAGAATTATAAACTGAAATGTCAATAGAGGATTTATTTGCGTGGCTGACACAGTATACGATCACTAATCCGCATTCCGCACACAATTGATGAATACGCAAATATTATAGCAAAGTTGTTCACGGCAAGTCATTGCAGTGATATATCTGGCAGGCTCAATATTGCTCCTTACAAAAGTCAAGTAATGTTCGACTGTTCGTGTATCAACTTTGCACCACTGTGCTCAAAAATCCGTTTACGTGTACGATTAATTTTTTTCTGGGAAGATCAGCACCATAGGTCTGGTCACTGTCAGCCTGCATCATCACACCACTGCTGGGCAAAGGCCTCCCTCCATGACTTCCAGCTGTTTTGGTCCAGAGCCAGTGTGGACCTTTTTCTATTTTCTGTAGCTCGTCGACTGTGGTGACAGGGCTCCACGTAGTAGTTATTTTGGCCCCTAGCTTTAAATCTCTATCAGTATTCTATCTATCTATCTATATCTCTATCAGATAAAACTAAGCCCAAGGCTTATTTCTATGCCATGAAAATTAGCAGATAACAAACGAAACTGCCAAAGCAGACGTCAAATCCTACTAATATTTTTTAACGCGAAAGTTTTGTGATTATTGACGGATGTATGTTTACCTATTACTCTTTCACGCAAAAACGGCTGAACGTATTTTGATGAAACTTTACTGAAACATAGCTTATGCATCAAAATAACACATAGGCTACAATTTATAAAGATTTAGTGTGGTTTGGCCATAATATAACGATATGTATCAAGTAAGTCGGAAAAATTACTACCCTCTGAGAGCTATCTTGGCGTGGGCTGACTAAACTGTTAGCGTTACACGAAGATAATGTAGGTATCATGGTATTGTTTATTGTGAACAGTTCTAAATAAAAGTCCGCGACCTGATTTAGGACATGTAGCGCGTTCTCGTCGGATAATTTCCGACATTCACACGGGCGAACCCGCGGGCAGAAGTTAGTACATACCTACTTGTTTGTAATATTGTTAGTGTGGGTTTTAAAAACTCATTTTTCTTTCCACAGGCAACATGACGCGCTCGATGCACTTCCAAATCATGCAGGTGCCAGCGATGATTGATAGCGCTGAGTACATGAAGAACAACAGCAACAGGACGATAAACGGTGCTTTATCCAGCGTATTTATAACTAGGCTCCTGAACCTTGGCCAGGAACTGATCACTGAGGACGTGGCCTTTCAGCCTTGTTCCAATGAGACTCCAGCCGATATGTTCCATGTAATGCTCTGAATCACGTGACAAGACAAGTGTCGGGCATTTTGTCGACGTGAACACAAATTTTACAAAATTCTTGATATATTTACCTATTAATATTTTTGTAACTGTGGGAGTGCTAGCTGCTGGTCCTATTAGAGGCATGGCATGTATAGATTTGAATTAGTAAAATTATTAAGTCCAATTCTTTTGTTTTACTTAATGAATTTTTCTTCAATTTTTCGTAATTGGACCTGCCACTGTTTGTGTTGCCTACAGGCATTAATTCAAATTCTAATTCAATTTTTTAATTCAGACCAAGGGATCCATAAAGTTTTAGTATGAACCTAGCCCATGTCTTGTGCCTATTAAGTCTGCCTCTATACACTTCTGAGCTTGAAGTAATTAAATAAATAAATAAATCTAAGATCCTATAGAATTAGTATCAGTGTGGTATGACCCTAAGTTGACGTCACATAATATTTCATTCAATAATAAAATTCTGTTGTGTTTACATATAGCACGGCTTTAACTCATATTAAGTAAAGATATAGATTAGGATCTCCAATAAAATATATACACAATATAAATTATGATACACATAATCGGCAACATCAGAGGGGAATTCCCGTATTTTTTAAGAACGTTCGCATTTGCATCTCATCGAGGAACATATACTCACCTGCATCTCATTCGCAATCGGTCAAAAATACCAACGTTCTTGACACATAAGTGTGTGTGCCGGAGGCTTAGTAATATA
The DNA here is from genome assembly GCA_947363905.1 of Lithophane semibrunnea. NCBI lineage: Eukaryota > Metazoa > Arthropoda > Insecta > Lepidoptera > Noctuidae > Lithophane > Lithophane semibrunnea. Next base: position 5,725,352 of record OX376200.1, read on the forward strand.
CGGTACACTTGTGCACTATAATATCTCCCGCGCCGAAGGCTTGTCTCCGGTGAGATTGGCCGCCGTGGCCGAAAATACGGTCTGGAGGACTATATATATATATATATATATATATATAATATACGGTTCCGTTTGACACTTTTCGGGTATTGAACCCTAAAAATAAATAAGCGCAATATTTTATTGCATGTGGCACACGTGTTCATGATACCAGCCCAAATATATACCTATTCAGATTATCCAGATTTAGGAGTTTCCCCCTAAACGCTATTCTATATTTATTTTAGATCCCACGCCCGAGGATCGAAGGTCACCATTCTGGCCACTAATTGAATCACAATGAGGTAAATACTATGAAGATGATAAGGTTTTTCCTGTGTCCACCAAAGATGTTGACAACAGTTGACTAAACTATTTCGAGTTGGTTTTCCCATCAGTATTTGTCTTTAGTCATTGACATAATTCTCATGAATTTACCCCTTTTCCCATAAAGGTTAATTTTGTCTTTTTCTTGTGGTGGATCATAGTGAGGGTAACATTCATGAATAGCAATTTATGTATAACTAGTTTGTCGATAAAAAGTAGCCTATGTCTTTCCACGGGATGCCATCTATCCCCTTGCCAAATTTTATCGAAATCCGTTTAGTGGTTTAGGCGAGAAAAGGTAACATACAGACAGACAGGCAGACACAGTTACTTTCGAATTTATAATATTAGTATGGATTCTGACTACAACGCCGTGTTAACTCAACTAGTTTGCAGTTCACTAGCCAACAGGACGTCGCACGCGCATCTCGGGATGTGCAATAAATCGGATGACATCACTTTAATCCGTTTCATTTGCGAGAGCATCTACTAAGGGCTACGCCACACAGCTAAGAGCATTGCTTGGTTTGGTGAGTAGCTCGAACATAGATAATAATATGCATGCGCCAGTGTGACCATGGCAGTGGGAGAACCATGCGTTGGTTTGCTAAACCTTCATTTCCTATAAGAAACCGATAAACACCGTTCATTATGGGACCAACCCTAAAATCGCGAAACAAAACAGCTGTTCCATTCCAGCCCCACATTTTGACGAGCTATAATTATAATTTTAAAATAATATATAAGATGTTAAAAACATAACTTTACAAGTGCTTTAGACCAATCTGCCTAGCGTTCCCAACGATGTTGGGGTCGGCTTCCAGTCTAACCGAATGCAGCTGAATACCAGTATTTTACATGGAGCGACTGCCTATCTGACCTTCACAAACCAGTAACTGGGTAATACAATACCCTTTGGAAAAACTGGTAGTCAGACTTTTGGGTTTCTGACGACCCGTAACGACTATCATAGATCCACGAATGACAGCCAGGACCAACGGCTTAACGTGCTTTCCAAGGCACGAAGGAGTCTCGGTATGTGAAGATGGTAATCCATCCACGTGCCAACCCCGGCAAGGGTAGCTTAAGCTGATGGATCGACCCGCGCGACTGTTATTACTTAGCCACGAGCTCCTTGTAAACAGCTATTATATATACACACAAAAATAAAAGTAGTTTCCCAGAAATAAACAAAATGCGTACCTACATAACGGCTATGTGATGAGTTTTACCTCCTATATATAGTCAAAGTCAAATAATTTATTTCAAATAGGCACAATAAAGGCACTTTCGAACGTCAAAATATAGCTATATAGTCATATAGCTGTGTGGCTTCGACCTTACAAGGCATGAGTTTAAAATCTGGGACGGTTTATGGCCTTCTCATACGTTCACTATAATTTTTTGAGCTAAATACGTTTGTTTATTTTAGAACTATATTGAGGTAAGTTAGTAAATGCGGTAACCTTGTCTGTAAAAGTATTTGGTAATCCTTACACAACTACTGACATTCAAATAATGCAAAATTGTTTGAAATCCTCAACTTTTTTTGGCTCAAACGAGATTTGACCTACAGTATCACAAAGGCAGTCAACTACACACTTCCTTGAATGCATCATAATATGACATGATTTTTCCTACTGTTTCTTGTGGCTGTTTAAACAAATGTAATCAATTTTTATTTGAATATAGATTTCGGTGGAATTTTAGTAACAAGACCTTGAATTATTATTGATAGTAGAGATTCTAATGATAGTAATATGACTATAATTTTAATACACAATGCAAACCTATCTACACTCACTTGAGTGATGTCCGTCAAAAAGATGAATTCTGACGGACATCACTCATACTTGAGACTCGAACACAACTGTCTCATTATCTGCCTAGCCTTTTTCCAACTATACTGGGTGTTTTATTCGTTTTAATCGAATATGAAATTTCCCTCCATGTTTGACGAGCTATGCGAACATAAATGTAGGAAACAGCGTTTTTTAGTACAATGGTAACAAGCTGATTTTTTTCGCGATTTCAGTGTTCGTCCCATAGTGGAAGTTGTTACAATGACCCCTTAAGAGGATTAAAATGAATAAAATTTCACCCTGTATAGAAATCGGCTTCCAGTCTTCTTGAATGCAGCGGAATTGTTATCTACCAGTATTTTAGATGAAGCGACTACCTATGTGACTTCCACAATCCAGCTACGTTATCTCAAAACTAAATGCCAGACGTGTGGGTTCAAACACAATTGTCTGCTTTATTAGAATGCTGGAGATCTGACTATAGGAGACTTGTATCATATGGTGAGTTAACTGTCCATTCCAAAAGTATTTGATGGAAGGGTTAAAGTCAATGAAGTGACCTCCTCCGGCGATCTCCAACGAACTGCAGAAATCGAAGATCATGACAAACCTACATGTAGCTGTCAACACGACGAAATAATCGAAGTGTCCCGTGATCCCTTGTGTGTAATTGAGCGTATTCGTTCAGAAACTCGAGTGAAAGGCTGACCGAATAGCAGCGGAGTGGAATCGATGTGTGAATGACGTGTACACGTCGCAGGTAAAAGCTTTTATGCAGCTTGTGATGTATTAGGCGAATTTTGTAGTGCCACTCCGAAAATAGTTTTGAAATTTTTTGTACCTGCTGAAATGATACTAGAAATAAAATTGTTACATGTCCTAAATGGACTAACCTAACACAGAAGGTCGAATAGAACCAGCTTATGGACAGCATGCTGCAAGCATCTCTAACAGGACGTGTCAGACTTTTACTGACTAAAACCCACCCGTGTTCCTTCAGTTGCCAAGAGTTCGGTATTCCTTTCGGACTTTCCCGCAACCCTGGACCAACAGCTTAACGTGCTTTCCAAGCCACGAAGGAGTCTCGGTATGTGAAAATGGTCATCCATCCACGTGCCAACCTCGGCAAGCGTAGCTTAACCTGATGGATCGACCCATGCGACTTTTATTACTTAGCCACGAGCTCCTCGTAAACAGCGATTATATATACACACCAAAAATAAAAGTAGTTTCCCAGAAATTTTTGCTCAATGTTACTTAATTTGTTGTACATATACATAAACAAAATGCGTAGATAACGGCTATGTGATGAGTTTTACCTCCATACATAGTCAAAGTCAAAGTCAAATAATTTATTTCAAATAGGCACATTAAAGGCACTTTCGAACGTCAAAATATAGCTATATGGACTCAACCACGCTTAAGAGGTTAATGATAATTTATCCTTAGTAGACAGGTAATCATTGAACAGTTTAACAGTTAAAAACCACATTAATAGTCGCAATTGGTTGATGTAAACTTATAAGAACACAGGAAAAGAGAACGGCCGTTCGCAGCCAACACCCAGGCATCACTCAACATTTAGATAATAATAGGTAGGTAAATCATTATAATTGGTTACGCAACCTCGTGCAACAGGTTACCAAGCAACCTACACGTGACTCAGTAGCAACCAGTCTTTAATTTGTGGACCAATTGATTAAAGGAGCCCGTCAGCCGCCCGTTTTAGTTCCAATTAATATTGATTCAGATGCGGAAGAATTTAGGATATTTGAGATTCTTGTGCAGTGCTTGTTCATGCTTTAATAACATTAATTTGTTGATGAATGTCTTTCTAACTGCTATTAAGTTAAATGCTACAATTATTTAATCATTGATTGGTTGGTTATTTTGTGGTTCCATTTGATTTCATGGCTTTTTATAAACAACAGTTAGTAATACTGTAAATCACGTCTACCTAGGAACAACGTTTCTCTTGTTTGGTAATTTTTTCAGGCACCCATGCCCTTTCCAGCAATAATGCTTGGCAACAGCCTGTCTGGGGGGCTGGGGGCCAAGTCTACTAATTTACAAACGTGTCAGTGGTCTCACAATACTGAGTTTTTGACAGATTTTGTATGGCATATCTGTCAAAAACTGATCATTGTGAGACCACTGACACGTTTGTAAATTAGTAGACTTAGCCCCCAGGTTGGTACTATAGATTGCTATAGATAGATGTTCAGATCGGCTGGTGTAGGTCTCTAGATAGTAGTCATCCTTGCACAAGTAACCAGTCTCAGAAGGACCAACTTTTTACAAAAATGAAAATACATAGGTAGGTATCAAGAGAGTAAGATTGCAGAAAAAAACGAATGCAGTCTTTTCTTACTATTATTTCAACAAACTGACTTCTAACCTAGATCGTCGTCGTTCTAGTGTTTCTAACAATAGATTATAATATTATTATTATACAATAATCTTTATACTTATTATAATAGTTTTTTGTGTGAACAAAATAATATTTATACAATGAATATCATCCTTGAGTTTTTACGAGATGCCGTCAGCCGAGCAAAAACTTGTTACTCGTAGGTTGAAGAATCAAATAAAATGAAGTGAGATGTAAATTGTTAGCATACCTAAACTATAATAATTATTTAATAGTTATATAAGGCACCACTGAACAATGAATGTGCTAGCTAAGGTATACGATTTGGCGCATAAACAACATGCTTCATAGTTGATACCTTAATTAACCTCGTAGGTAGATAAAGTCAGGGAAATTAATTGTTAAGCGAATTGACTACCTAACAATTTAATTATACAGGGTAAAATTTAATTCAAGGGCATCGTCTTAAGGGGTCATTGTACACACGGCTACACATCAAGCTATACATTTCCAGTTTATGCTGACCTCGCATTGTACGGAAATCCTATACAATGCGAGACAAGTATAAACTGGAAATGTATAGCTTGATGTGTAGCCGTGTGTACTCATCATTACGAAAGGTTAAAAAAAAAAGTTACTTCAAAAAAATGCGTTTTCAGGGTTGGTCTCATAGTGAAATTGTTCATAATGATGGCTATAACACGGCATATTCACGTAGGATGTTTTACAAAACAATTTATTTCCTAGGCTGTTCTGGATATAAATTGTTTTCTTTTTATTTTATTTTTTTCTATTTTCTTCGAACACATGTGATTCATATTGTTGTTAGTAACACTTATAAACTACATTAATAACAGAAATACAAATAAAATTAAACACAAAAATTAATAACAAAAATACAAATTAAATTAAATGACAACAAAATAAAATAAATATGTATTTTACGTACGTGTTTTGTAAAACATACGTAATTATAAGATTAATATCAGGATATGAATGATGATCAATATCAAGATAAATATCCTAATTGTACAGACAATAATTAGGATATTTATCTTGATTTTTCATCTTATTATATTCTTAAAATAGATAGGTAGATAGACACATTTGTATTAAGGAAGTCGCAGTATCCTGCTGATAAGCGAACTCCAAATTACGGTTCCTAAAGATAAGTTTAAAATTCTTGAATGCAATCGCAAACAAATTACGCTATCTTAAACTTGACTTATCATCCTATATAATAACAGCAAAAACATCATGTCTGGCGCCTGAATTACCATTAAATTACCATTTATTTTTGCTAAAAACTTATACTTACTGAGCATACTCTTTGTATCAGATGTGAAGCTTCCCATACAAATAGTGAGACCAACGGATACACCATATATCACGTCAGTGAAAAAAGAACAACACGCTCTATTTATCACGAAAAAAAAAGAAAATACGTAAGTGAACCTCACTAATGTTTGTTCCAAAATAGCAGATAAAAGTGTAAACAAACCCTTTCAGGTTTAATTCTTACGCAATCACTCGAAAGGAATTAGTAACACATTCACCTGTATAATAGAAGTTTTAAAGTTTATATCTTACCTACCACTTTTATTCCAACCACCTTACCTTACCTTACTTTATTACCACAAAACCGTGTTTATCAGTTGTTTAGCATAAACACCTTTTAAACATGACATTTCTGTATAGAGTTTGACATAAAACTGACAATAGACACGTGTTTAACAAGTGTCTAAGTTATAGTGGTAAAACCGTTATTGTTTGAATTGTAATTGAAAAATCATCGACAAAAATTGAGGATATAAAATTAACCTCAATTTTCAAATGAAAAACATCTACAAAGGGCACTTAAAATTAGAATTTCGGGTAAGTATTGAAATAATCAAATCAAAGCAATGAATTTTTAACTGGCACTATATACAAAGCATCCATAGGTACGTTGTCTGATTCAATTGTTTACATTTTCATTAGATACTTTCGGCACAAACCATACAGCACGATGCGATGCCAGACTTGTGCCAACTACTTCTAAGCAAATTGTACGGAATATTACACAGTTTGATCAATATACAGCCCAACCAGTGCAATCGCAAGTTGTGGCGAAAACAAGCAGATGCTAGGTAGGTAATGTCGCGTAGTGTGGACAAGGCTATACGTAAGTATTGTATGGAGGATAATAATATTATGGCATGAAGTTAATGTAACCTTAAATAATTCCCACTTTGCATTCCTAAAAATATTATTGACCGCTCTAATATAATTTAATGAAAACATACTTTCGAGTCACAAAATTGAATGTGAACCCATGGGGCCATGGTTTATACACGCCCATATTATATCGGATCACATTATATCGGAGAACGAATCTATAACAATCGGTCAATTTCTCACAATACCACCGCACAATGGGCGATGTTAAACCAAACAAACGAGTTCCTGAGCCAAGAGCGAACCGCGATACTTTGTGATCGGACATATCGGTCAAAATTCCTTGAAAAGCACGTCATCTGGTTACTGTCAGGCGACGATGGCCCACTTTGATGGCGCAAATCCAGACTCCGGGCTGCTACTGAGAAATTCTTGATTGAAAACCCCTGGACCTGGGAGTTGACTCAGGACCATCATCCTACTCAGGATTAGCACTTGCGACCAGTAGACTAACGAGGCAGTCGAGGATTTATTCAACGTACATTTTATTTGACAAGGTCCCTAAATGACCCCATCAGAAGTCAATGATTTATTCAATGTACATTTTAGTTTGAAAAGGTCGCTAAATGACCCCATAAGAAGTTAATGTACATTTTAGTTTGACAAGGTCCCTAAATTAGCCCATCAGAAGTCAATGATTTATTCAATGTACATTTTAGTTTGACAAGGTCCCTAAATGACCCCATCAGAAATCAATGATTTATGCAATGTACCTACATTTTAGTTTGACAAGGTCCCTAAATGACCCCATCAGAAGTCAATGATCCAAGTAAGACAACAAGTTATGAAAGACAATTGCATGCAGCTGAGATGAGAATACTAAGAGGGATGTGTGGTGTTACACGAATGGATAGAATAAGAAATGGGCAGTCTGAAAGTGGCACCGGTGCGGTGACTGGAATGTTGTACGGATATCAGTCGTCATGGTATGGGCATGTGAAGCGGAGGAATGAGGAAAATGTCGTGAGGAAAGTTTTGAGTGTGATTGTCGATGGCTATAAGAGTAGGGGAAGACCGAAGGAACGATGGATGGACTGTGTGCAAGATGATACGGCTAGACAGGGAATGACTAGGTACCAAGATGACGACTAATAGAGAAGTATGGAAGAAGAAGACGTTATGCAATGAATGTCCAAATGAAAGGCATTGCGAACGATTGCCATTTTTTTTTTTGGGTCATTAGAGTTTTTTATTTTATTAAACGGCCGCGTCCTTACACAAGATATAGGTACGTTATACGAAATAAATTGCTATTTTTTAAACATTATATAAAAATAATACGGAACAGGGGATTTTGAAATAAATGTGAAGAAGTCGTAGGAATTTAAAATCATTTTTATACTGATCTTACTGTTGTGCGTCTAAAATAAAATACAGACAAGGTTATGTAACAAAAAGTTGGACTTTTGTTATTCTTATTATATTAATTTTCCTGTTTGCGTAAACCTATTATTTATTCAATGTGGGTTCTGTAGATCAGAATTTAATTATTTGTTTCATAGATTCATTTGCTTATTTTGCATCACGTAGGTATATCTAACATTTATGTCAAGGCTGTACATAAATCAATACTAATGTAATTTAAAAACTGATAAGTCCCCAGTTTCATGTACAAATGAACAGTTAACTTGTTTTTTTTTTAATCATTGTCTACGTCTAAACTTCTAATCCTTTTTTAATTCGACATAATCTACTGTTCCTCTTAAATGTAAGAAGAAAACTGTTTGAAAAAAAAAGGAGATAAAATAATGCTTAAATATTGATGACTAGCTGCGCCCCGTGGTTTCACCCGCGTAAGTCTCGATCCCGTAGGAATATCGGGATAAAAAGTATCCTATGTCCTATTCCAGGTCATGGTCTACCCCTGTGCCAAATTTCATCTAAATCCGTTCAGCCGTTCACGCTTGATGGTGTGACCAAGAGAAATAGGGATTCATTTTTATAAAATATAGATGAGATAATCCACAAAAAAAAACCCACGGGGAATATTATCTAATAACAATTTCGGCTTCTTGTAATAATAGTCAACAGCGTCAAATTGATTGAATCAATAATAAGAGGTCTCTTATTCATGTCAAATACCAGTATTATACATAACTAATAGCTGCGGTTTCACGTGTTTATCAACAGACAGGTAAATTAGATCATAGCTAATTTTGCCTTTTCTGTAGAATTATTACCAAACGAAAATTAAATAAACGCGAAACTGAACAGCGAATACCTACATACCTACCTAAATTCTGCACTAGCTCGGATTATGCAGATTTTTTAAATATCTATACCTAACTGGTCACGTTCTTAGTGTAATATCTTAGTCTCCACTAGACGACGTCAAGAAAGATTTTCCAGGAGTAAGTAAGAAAACTATATATTTTAATTTGTGACCCAAAAGCCATTTTAATATCCTACTAATATTATAAATGTGAAAGTTTGTGTGTTTGGATGTTTGTTACTCAATCACGCAAAAACGGCTGAATAGATTTGGATGAAATTTGGCAAACAGATAGTTTATAACCTGGATTAACACATAGGATACTTTTTATCCCGATATTCCCACGGGATCGAGACTTACGCGGGTGAAACCGCGGGGCGCAGCTAGTAATATATAAAATTCTTCACAAGCCGCTCGACATCCATCAACATCGTCGGCACGTCTCATAAACTTGTTACTAAAATCCGGTTCTCTCATCCCGTTGAACCCTAAAAAGGATGAGTACTCACAAAAAAGGTTTAAACTACGGCTTTATAGTGATGTGTTCCCGAGCCGTTCCAACTGATCGCACGCGCAGTCAGCGCTGCGCACGCGCTTCTCACGTAGCCGTAAGCTAACCATTTCTTAGCAAAATTAATTAACAAATAAAATAGCACGCTCAGATTCTATATGGGCCATTATTTTTCATTACTTTCCGCGTTTTCTGATAAGTGAATCGTTTCGTTTCGTTGTGTACAGCGCTGTGTACCGGTTCGATAAATGCTGATTCGAGTGAAATTTTATTGGATGTGATAATACTTGTTTTGGCTTTCATGGTTACAAAATAATTGGTTTGGTTCCGAATTGAGTGGCGTATGTGATATAAAATAATACCGGCAAGAGGATTTGTTCGTTCAGGTGTGTATTGGCTTTATTTAATTATCCGCACAGTGTACATTGAGGTGTAAGAATATTTAACACTTATTTACATATTCATTTTGTGATTAATATGTAAAGTTGAGATGAGGGAACAACATAATAATAAAAGTATTCTATCCTCTAAATAAAATTTAGTAGTTTTAAGTCATAAAGTCAGTTTATTTTACTGCTTCCAACCACAAACAAATTGTTTATTGTATGTTTTTTATTTTACCTCCGGCAACATAGTTGCGCTTGAGTTACTTTAGAAACTAAATGTGATATAAAACACACGTGTTCAACCGATTTTATATTGAATCAATAACTCGATATCTACGATTTTATTTACAATGGAATATGTACACTACAAAATGGAAAATGTTTTTTGGCGTCCGAAATTCCGAATTGATGCACGATTTCTCTGATTGAAATGATGTTTTTTAATAATAATAAATGGTTTACTAATAATAATAAGTAGTGGTACTTTAATCCATCCAAAGGTTGTCTGTAAAAGATCGCTTTTAGCGATAAGACCGCCCATTGTGTCACCCTATGTAAAATTTCTAATTTATGTCTGTAATTTTTATGGTGTTTAGAATAAAGAGTATTCTATCTATATATCTATGGTTTTATTCGCATAACTTTGACAATAAGTAGGTACATAAGTATACAGAATCGTCGTAATAATCAGTTCCAAATGTATCTGAGGAAACTGTAAACAAACCATATTGCGGTTAATTCGTCCGCAATTAGGTACTCACTAAAGGGCAACACATTCTGTATTTAGAAAGTAAAACCTTCTAAATGCAGAGCACACACATTCATAAATACAGAATGTTTAATTATCTCTTTTCCAACAAATTATTGTTTGAAAAATCATCGAAGAAAATTTTATTAAGGTTATATAATTATGTAAAATTAACTTCAATTTTTAAATGAAAAACATTTAAATCAACTTATTTGGTAAAAGTATAGAAATCCTGTATTCAATTCAAAGCAGTCAATTTGTAACTGGCACTACAAATTGACGCCCACAACTACGTTTTCCGATCAATTAGTTTACATTTTCATCAGATACTTTTGAGGTAACTACAATAATTATATAGAAAGAAAGAAAGAAATAAAATACATTTACATAGCACAGACAGGGCACACAACTGACACAGCACAAGTTAAAAAAAAAGAAATAATTTTAAAGTGTAGGTACGGTCGCAGTCTGAAAATGTTTACCACCTTAACTAACTTTCGATAGCGCGCAGCTTTAAAGGTTAAGGCTTATAATTGCATGCACAAATCTATGTCACAAGGTCGATGATTCAAGATTCAAACCTATTTTCTTTGTTAAATGTCATTATGGTAATGTTTGACACATTACCATAATGACATTTAACAAAGAAAAAAAAATTTACTTTAAAATTAAGATTAAAAAAAAGAAATAATTTCAAAGTGTAGGTACGGTCGCAGTCTGAGAATGTTTACCACCTTAAGGCTTATAATTGCATGAACACATCTATGTCACAAGGTCGATGATTCAAAATTCAAACCTATTTTCTTTGTTAAATGTCATTATGATAATGTGTCAACTTTAAAATTAAGATATAGCATTTTAGACTTTACTGCACACAGTGTGGTAAAGAATCTCATTTGAAAACAGATAAACATTTTTAGACCGCGATAGTACATAAGACATAAATAAGTAGATAGACATACATGATAGATATACATGTATACTTAGGTACTTAACTTTGTAATTTCCCACTATTCAATCCTAACTATAAAAATATTATAAATGCGAAAGTGAGTTTGTTTGTTTGTTTATTACGCTTTCACGCTAAAACAGCTGAACGGATTTGGATGAAATTTGGCACAGGGGTAGACCATAACCGGGAATAGGACATAGGATACTTTTTATCCCGATATTCCCACGGGATCGAGACTTACGCGGGTGAAACCGCGGGGCACAGCTAGTAAATTATAATTGAATAGATTTGTCAGAAAACAAATTCAAATATAGCTTCACCGCAGGATGTCCGGTCAAGCAAGTCATAAAACAAATAATATAGGTAGGGAAAACACAAAATACTTACGAGTCATAGTATGTGAAGCATTTTGATAAAACAATATGACATGGGTACACAATGTTCTAATGACATAAGCGTGAATAGTCGGCTTGTCACGTTCTTAGATAAACCATCGGGTCACACTAGTTTGCATTCATTATATAATTCGATAAGCGAATAATATGTTGCTACGCAGATGACAATCTTCTACTCAGTAATAATATACGTTTAGGTGATACATTATAAAGTGGTCACTTTATAATGTATCACACATTATAAAGTGACCTACAGATTTGCTCGATTTCAACGATCGTTACTGTCGCCTGTTAACGATCGAGATATAGTACCAGCCTATTATTGTTAACGATCGAGATATAGTACCAGCCTATTATTGTTAACGATCGAGGTATAGTACCAGCCTATTATTGTTAACGATCGAGATATAGTACCAGCCTATTATTATTAACGATTGAGATAAAGTACCAGCCTATTATTGTTAACGATCGAGATATAGTACCAGCCTATTATTGTTCCACTGCTGGGCAAAGGCCTCTTCTCATTCAGAGAAGGTATGATCATTGATCAGCACGCTTGCTCAATCGATAAATATCAAGAGACAGACTTCTTATTGATTAACGATCGACAAGAACGATCCAAAGTCAACTGATTAAATATTTAATCAGTTCTATATTTAAAATTTCCTTAGTAAATTTTGACATAAACCAACTGTTTAAATACCTAACCGATGATTTGAATGTTGATACTCGTTGATACACAGGCTGATATCGTTCGTTTGTTTCTTACACATGCTTGATTTTTTTCGACCACACGTGTCGATCGTCAAAAATCGAAGGTATCTGTAGGCAACTTTAGGAATCCAAGCTTTTATTTAATATTATCCTTATACTTAATGTTAGACTTATATTATTATTGCAAAAACAATCTGTTTCAATAATAAATCTTCATGGGTTTTGATTTTTGGTAGATGCTGTCACAATAATCTAAAAATTGCAGAAGAGTGAAGCTGCAGGACAGCCATTGTATTATATAAAAATAAATAAAAGATGCAGATTTTCTTAGGACTCTCCGTTTCTTGTAACGTAAAGAGAAAGTTACTGAAATTAAACTGGCTAACAAACAACTGTAACTAAAAAGACAACGCAAAAGATGTTATTTAGATCTCAATATCTCAGATTGAACAATCAAGTTGAGAAAAGTTATAGGTATCTTTCTCAGCTCGATTGTTCTCGAATCTGAGATCTCTTAATTAACTTTGAATATAAACTTAAATTGGTTTTCAACAAACAATAAATAGATAGTTATTTCCAGGTAGAAAATGAATTTTAAAACGATTCTTTTTCTCATGGAAATGTCATTCTAGATTCTAGTTAGATAATTTTAAAAAATGATATTAAAAAAGATAATAGATAATCACTACATATTATAAAACAAAGTCCTTCGCCGCGTCTGTCTCTGTTCGCGATAAACTCAAAAACGACTGCACCGATTTTCATGCTGTTTTCACCATGGATAGAGTGGTTCTCTGGGAAGGTTTTAGTATATAATAACCGACATCCACGCGGGCGAAGCCGCGGGCATCAGCTGGTAGATAATAAAAACCGGCCAAGTAAACTCGGACATGAAGGGCCGAAGGGGCCACGACCACTGAGCCACCACACTGGGGTAGTATTAATTCCATCATTATTCCACTGCGCAAACGGAATGGTGCTAGCGGCCTTGTCTAGCTCCGTCTCTGTCTCACACTGGAAAATGGTGGCATTAATAATTCATAATACAGCACCTGCAGGCGTAGCATCTATCTCTACGAAGAATAGACATAGCTTTTTCTATACAAAGTGACAGTTCGTTTCTTCATTTTTGACATCCACTGTAGAAATCTTTCTACAATCTGTCATTTTGTCTTTCATTTCTAACGATCTTTGTCTAGGTCTTTTTATATGTAGACTATTTCGGAAGAAAGTTTTCTATCCTTACTGTCAAAATCACACTGACAACCGATAAATCCTATGATAAAACAAAGAATTCCGAGTCGAATTATGTAAAAGAGTGAATTTCGCAAAAAGTGCAGTTGACTCTTTCTATTTTGCTGCCGTCTCGTACTGTCTACTGTCTACAGGAAACGTCATTTTTGTCTACTCTTCCGTCGACAAAACGGTGCTCATGCTACGCCTGCTGCTCAGTAATAAAAAGATTGTGAGGACAAATCCGAAATACACCTGCGAAGTCGTAGGTGAAGAGCTAGTTCGTAATTTCTAACCAGTGTTTGACTCAATACAAGGCGTACTACAGCTGGTAATAATTACTTGAACAGCAAACGAAGCTCCCTTTAATTTGCTTCGGCGGAAAGCCTGTGCAGCAGCAACACGGAATCAAATGTTTTAAAGCAACTGGATAATTTAATTGTCCTGCGATCTGCGTTGACATCGGCAGTGGCTAACTCCACATGATTGTTCTAATTAGCATGTCATTTAGAATTTCTATGGACGAAAAAACTTGCGAAAGAACTTGCTGTAATAAAACTTATGTAAATGGTGGCGGGTCTTAATAATAATTCTTCACAAACTAATTTGATGATGCCAATCCTTACATATATTAATATAAATGTGAAATGTGCTCTGTTCGTATGTGTTTTCGGTTACTCCAATAGTCATTCATTTTTCAAGAAGTTCTTGGCCTCCAATTGAGCTGAAACTTGGCATACTTATATAACTACCGAGACATTTTGAAAAAAATATACCATGGAACTGGTCTGATGATAAGAACTCCTCAATCAAATAAGATACGACCATCGTGTTTGGACTCATTAGTTATGTATTAACAAGTGGTTGGACACTAGGTGGTGTCTCTCTCACTCTCACTAGGGTCTGATGATGGAGCCAGAAGGTGGTCCTGGGAAACCCTTTTTAGTTCATTAAAAGCTTGTTTTCAAAAAGATTTTTACTTATATTTTATATTTCCTTGCTTGGATGTTTGTTACTCAATCACTCAAAAACAGCTGAACAAAAAATAGTTTATAACGTTGATTAACACATAGGATAATTATCCCGTTAGTACGTCCCCGTGGGAGCATATTATGTAGGAGGATTCTATTAATCAACGTTAAAAACCTCAGAGTGCACAATATATTTTACTCCGTCAAGTCTGTATAGCGAATCGCCGTTTCCCATTATTTCTTATCTTAACGTTCCTTTGTCTTACCTAAGTAGATACATAACAGTATCACTATCAAGAGTACCTATAGACATCGACTCGAATAGGTTAGTTATTAGTCCAAACCACAGGTAAACGGGGAACTTTATACAACACTAGTTTCCGTCAGCGGCTCGCCCGCTATCTTTATAAATTATAGCCTATGTTACTTAGTGATACTATAGCATTCTACTGCTGCTGAAAGAATTTTTAAAATCGGTCCTGTAGTTTTTGAGTTTATTCATTACAAACAAAAATACAAATCTTTTCTCTATAAAATATTACTGATTACATAGCTTTGAACACTGAACTTCTATCTGGAAGTTCGGTGTTCAAAGCTATGTAATCACAAATTCTAGGAAATCGCATTGATTCTGGCTTGGAACAAATATTTGGCTTACATAAAGTAGTTGCTTCGGGGGATTCAATTCGTTCTCTTTCGCCCGATTCAAATATGACGGCTCGGAACATGAGGCGAGTCGCTGCGTAGTAACAAATTCATGTGTCAGCGGGGGTGAGGGGTGCGGTACTGCGCAGCGAATAGCGCACTTCAGAGCTGCCATGTTTGACACGTATTTTAATCGAATCTAGGCCTATATAACCAGTAGGTATTGTTTCACTACAATGCAAAGGCCATACGGGGTACCTACAAATATTGAAAAAGGAGAATTTGTAAATTAACTGCACCAAATTGATCCTTGTATCGTGTTTTCAAGATTTTTTTCTATAAATATAGCACCGAACAGAAGTGAGCCTCTGTTGTCCGTCTGTCTGTCAGCGGGCTGTATCTAATGAACCGTAATATGTAGACAGTTGAAATGTTCATAGATTGTGTATTTCTATTGCCTTTATAATATTTTAAAAAAAATTGCTAATTAAATAAAGATAATAGTTAAAAAGCGAGAAACGCTGAAAAAAAACATATTTTATGTTTACCTAACATATTTTATGTACTTAACTTAAAAGAAACTGTTTTTTTTTTTCGGCGTTTTTAGCTTGATCTTAATACGGTACTGAACCTTTCGTGTACCTAGGTGTCTGACTCTGATCTGGCCGATTTTTTTTTAATTTAAAGAAAACATCCGAACCCATCTTATATAACCATTACAAATACTGGGACTATGACGTTTTACTAAAAAGCCAGACACGAGAGAGTCTTTTAAGACATGCAGGGTTCAAGGCTTACAGACTCGTTCATTATTCACATGACTCGAGCAACAAACGTTTATTCATTACGTTCTACATTGATTCGATTACGACACTCATCAAAATCGTCGTCATCTACAGATTTTTCGACAGTTTGATTTTAAGCATAATTGGGGATACCCTCATTCTATGTCCCATTAAAAGATTGGTCCAATAGTGCTTCCAAATAATAACTTTTTACAAAAAAAAAACAACGGACTAGCTGCGCCCCGCGGTTTCACCCGCCCGCAGCCAGCGCGCAGTCTCGATCCCGTGGGAATATGGGGATAAAAAGTATCTACCCTATTCCAGGTCATGGTCTACCCCTGTGCCAAATTTCAAAAAAATCCAAATTCGTTCAGCCGTTTTATCGTGAAAGCGTAAGAAAAAAACTCACTTTATCTTTACACACTTTATCTTTTTTTTTTTAATATTTTTTCTAATTTTATCGAATCTTAACTAAGTTTGTCTAATTTTGTCTAATTTCACCTAATCTTGATTAATTTCAATAATTGTATTTCATCGAATTTTGTCTAGTCTAGTTCATAAGTTATGTTAATCTAATTTTATATGTAATTCCTAACAGATACTGACCGTTAACTTATATGTGTGGTGCAACTGTAAATATAAGTTGGTTGTTTAATAAATAAATAAAAATAAATAAATAAAACTTTCGCGTTTATAATATTACAAGTAAGGATTACTTTAATTTCAGAAGTCGGTCTTTGGTTTTTTAATTTTCGATTTTTGTCACCGACTTTCGAAATTAAAGTTATTTTTCACTGTGTAGTATTTTTTTTAGAAGTTAGTTGACCGTTGTAACGTCGCTCCTGTCTGCGGGGGACAGGGGCAGTAGGGGTAGCAGGAGCAGTAGGGGTAGCAGGGGCAGTAGGGGTAGCAGGGGAAGTAGGGGTAGCAGGGGCAGTAGGGGTAGCAGGGGAAATTGCCATAAACACAACGGCTGAAAGAGCCTTCAGCCGTTGTGTTTAAGGCAATTTCCCTTTTGACTACCTGCTCATTGATTGAATTAAATTCGCAGTCTTATTCATGTTGCCAACCGTGTACTGACTAAAAAGAACATCCATCAAGCCATCAACTCAGACGCACTGCCCAGTCACTTGATAATGCCATAAACGTTTTCAATAAAAGTGTGATGACGTCACAATCGGATCAATGTACAGTTGGTGTATCGAGATAAGTATCCACCTGACCAAGTAAATTGTTAGGTACGTTGGGTTTCCCAATAAGTAGGTAAACTTCTTAAAAATCTTAAATTCATTCATTCATTCACTATGACAAACAAGGCACAGCCACAACAGCGCTAAACCATTGGGTCTAGAAGCATGAAGAACTTATTATTCATGATTTTTTTTATTATATTCTGCATTAGCAAAGCGTAGATTCACTATTGTTCACTATTGTGGTTATATATTTATTTAGGGAGCTACTTCATTTAATTTTCGTACCAATATTTGTATACAGCTAGTGCTAATATACACGAGCGGAACGTTGCCAACGGCAGACGCAACTGCAGCCGTCGACACTGGTCGGCGGCAGCCGTAGACGCGTCGACGGCAGCCGCCGACGCGTCCTAGTGCAGCCGTCGACGCGTTGGCGGCTGCTGTCGACATCTGTGGCAGGCAAGACACAGAGATACCCACAATAGAAACTTTGTAACACCTGCCGTATAGGTACCTGACCTACGTGCACAAATAAACATATTTGATTGGATTTGATTGTACTTTTCTTTGTACACCGACCAACTGATAAGACGGTGCAAGCACACGGTCACTGCATGTGCCGTGAACTACTCGTACGCATGTTATATGTCAATATTATTGTTACAGGCTGAAACATGACGATTCATAGCATGACGGTGACGGACGCGAGGGAGACCACCAAGAAACACTGCTGTAGTGGGTATGTATAACTTTTGTTAAGAAATTTGATCGGACATAAGGAAATGTATTGATATTCACAGAATATATAAGCAAGCTGACCTGAAAATAGGCTAGCCATAGTAGCCGTAGAACCGATAACCGTTGGGGTCGACGTTTTCTTGAGTGGAGACGTACGACGTACGTTCGCAGGGTGGCTGGTAGCAGCTGAATGAGAGTTGCCGAGAATCGAGCTGAATGGCGTGCAATTGGAGAGGCCTGTGTGCAGCTGTGGACTGCCGTAGGCTGATGAATTGTCACTCACTCTAAAACAATAACTTAATTTTAGCTTTACCAAGTTTAATAGGTACGTCGATGGAACCAAACCCAGTTTATGCAGGACTCGAATTTTATTGAAACATGTGTTGAAACTCCGTACTCTGCTAGACCAGCTTAAAGTCAAAGTGTTACCACCAACGTCAAACTTGTCGTCGACTATACTTGCCATTAAAAGTACCTGTAGGTAAGTTAGGTACATTTGCACCTAGTTAAGCCAGACGGTATCCTTTCGGATCCAATACTTACTTTACTTTCAATAAAATTGAATCATGTCTGTCAAAGGTAATAAACTGTATCGTAATTAATCCTCAATTTTAACGTTCAGTATCGATTACTTCGTTAGGAATGATCGTTATTGGTTTCAATGGCATTTCTTATTAATATACTTGTGCGTAGGACTGAAGGTTTTTCGAAACATAACATTACGCCGTGTTTCCCCAGAGGGTTGAGCACAGGTGTACCATAGTACACCCACATGTCGCCAGTTATGTTTAAGTCCCATATAAAATGGGGCAAGCCTATTGCCATAAACTGGGCACAAATCCAGACTCCGGGCTGCTACAGAAAAATTCCAGATGGAAAAACCCAATAACATTGCACTGAAGGAATTGCAATTTTTTGTTTTACAACAATGAATGGTCGGTATAAATTGCCTAGTTTAAAATGCTGTGATTGGTTAGGAAAAATATTGTATTTCTCTAAATTCAACATGAAACCATAAACCTCCAACTGTCATTAACGAGACACAATAGAATTTTAATTGTTATCGGCCTTCCAAAGGCCAATCAACAGTTGAGCGGTGAGCAAGGAAACTGAAAATCAGGAGATTAGATTACGTCTGTTCAATGACTATAAAGCCTCTTGACTGCTCATGCGGGCGACTCGGACTCACGACACATCAGTACAATTGCACTGATACTAGATGGAAGTATGAGTGGCCATTTTAGTTTTGACCAGTTATTGGATCTCTGCACACGCGGTTATTTTGATACCTTTTAAAACATTTCTGCATAAATAAAAACAATTATGAGTTCGTTCACTTAAAAGGTGTAGGAAATCGTCTAGAAAATACAGCTATAAAAAGATTGCATATCTTTTCATCGGTAAGTAAAATAAATATTTTATTAAGAATCATTGCAGGGCTCAAGCTAAACTGGTTGTTTACGTAAAATGGCACAAAAACGTACACCGCGTTGATGTCTTATTGAAAAGTCCCTTTCTCTCACTAGTGTATTGCAATACGTCTGTCCCTTTCTATCTGCACTTATGCTGTAGAGTGTTGTGATAACTTAAGTTTAAATTATTGACGATAAAAATTACGATGTTTCCTTATATTTAGTTAAAAAGTAACATTAAGTACTTAATGTTACTTTTTAACTAAATATAAGATATACATTTTAGATTTCAAAATATTCTGTAACTTAAAGAAAAGTGGAATGCAGTTAACAGAGAAAATTTAATTCCAAATATAGCGTTGTTTGTTCAAGGCATTTCACAGCAGATTAAAAATAAGTAATAGCATTTCCTTTCGGATAGAACAATAAATTCTTATAAGTGGAATTTAAATTAATTATTGTTCAATTAGGAAATCGTCGAATCGAAGTCGATTTTATCGATATCGATATTATTTTTGCAAAACTGACTTGTGCATCACTATGTTTGGGACTTTCGTCCTGACATTGTTGCATCAGCCAATCACAACCGCTGTAATTTTTGCGTCCCCCGGCCCGCAGTGGTGAGTCCTGTGTCTAAGCGAAATCGGTCCATCAACTCTCAAGTGGTTTAATACTCTGCGTCTGTCAGACAGTCTCGCGAATTTAAGGGCTAATTACTCGTACAAGAAAACTGCCTCGTTGGTCTAGTGGTCGGAGCGTGAAGTCCTGGGTTCGATTCCTGGCAGTGGCAAAGTGTTATTGGGTTTTCCATCAGGAATTTCTCAGTACGGAATCTGGATTTGTGCAATCGTTTCGCCCCCTATAGCATGGGACTTAAACATAACTGGCGAAACGTGGGTGTACTATAGGTCTGACTTATACTCTTCGGGGTTTACAGGCGTGAAGTTATATTATGATTTATGATCAAGAAAATCACCGCAGCTTTGATGACAAAATAATGTGGTATTTAAATATTTGCTTGAAGGTAGACCGCATTCATCGTCTGTTCATTGAGGAAAAATATATCGTAAACTAAATAAATCGTTAGGTGCAAAAAATGCTGGCGGATCAATTTTTTTCTCTGCACTAGAACTTGCATCAATATTATTTTAATTGCATAATAATGCCATGCATTGCTCCGAGTCATCTGCAGCAAAAAATATTTCACACACACATACATAACACGACTGCAATGCCCGAAGAGCCAGAGGTGTACCTATAGTACACCCTCATTTCGTCAGTTATGATAAAGTCCCATGTAATAAATATGTCAGCCGCCAGAGACATTAGGTAACTTTTTGCTCATCTTCAAAATGTTGCTTCAGTAGGTAGGATCGTGGACACTGGTCGTTGATGACTTTTCAACTTAAACTTTTTTATAATATAATATAAGGACTTTTCATGCAAGGAGACTCAATTAATCAACAAAATCAAATACAATTGATTCAGACACAATTGATCTCAGACATCAATATCATCAATCAATCTAAATAAAAACTTAATATTCTTTGCCGCGATCAAAGTTCATTCAATACAAGATATAATATTGTACAGAATTGTTAAAGATCGTACATTAAGGCCATTGTTACTTGACACTTCTAAACAGCGCTGCCTACCACGGCAGTATGCAAAAATATGACTGATGTGAATATGAATGATGATGATAATATCAAACTCGTTTAGTTTGGTACCTACTTAGGCCTTATTATGTATGCCTTGCGGAAATCCTATATCTCAGGAGACGTAAGAATGAAAAACAAGCTCACTGTGACGTAAAATTAATTAAGTACTACAATATATTCAAACTTGTAGCGAAACCTACTATTTCGATGGATATACCGATCGTTAACTCAGCGACCTCTAAAGAAATACGCAAGAAACCGCATCGCAGACAGAAAAAACGTATGATTCGGTCATCTGCGCACAGATGGCACTACTACCACAGAAGTAAGATGAAAACTATCTACTGTATGATCTTTAGTATTTCGGAAAACTTTCTTCGCAGGAATTCCGGCATGGCTAAAACGAGATTACCTACCTACTAATAGCCAGAAAATAAGAGCCCAAAACTGGGCAAAACAAAACTTTTCTCAAGTCTGGGCAATTGGTTACACGTCTTACAAGATGCAAGATTGTTTATTGTTTATTGTTAATTAAAACGGTAACACCAATTACATTAATTAACATAGAATTTAAACAGTAGTTAACAGAAATATCTCAAATACTAACTTATAATAGAGGACAACCTAGCATACTTACTCTCGCAAAACATCAGACATACACGCATAATTCTGCTCCATTCATCCGCAAACAGATCACACTCAGGATTGGTGGTCAGGAGGGCGTTAAGCATCCTTAAGGTACGACACACAGGGGACTCAGCTCTGGCGACAGTTTTACATAACGGCGGCGCAAACAGATTGCGTCGACGGCATTGGCGATGTCCGATGTAATTGTCGGGAACAAATAGCCGACAGAAAAGATCGTGGAGTTCAGGACTGTCGATGCGTCCTCTTAGAGTTTTGCAGGCTACTGTGAGCTGTAGAAGGCCTCGTCTAACCTCCAATGAGTTGAGGCCCAAAACTCCCAGGAGGTAGTTGGTAGGGTACATGAAAGGAAAGACGTGAAAGGTTTTTTTATACAGAAATCTAAGGAAAGTTTTCTGTACCTTTTCCAGCGCTAATGTAAGAGTCGCAGTGTAGGGATGCCAGATACAGGCACCTGCCTCAAGTTTACTACGAACCAAAGTGGTGTACAGAAGCTTAATTACATTTGGGTTCTGAAAATCACGGGCATTCCGTAAAACAAAACCCAAACGCCTAAAAGATTCCTTGGCTAGAGTGGAGACATGATCTCTAAATGTCAGACCAGTGTCAAAGGTCACGCCCAGGTCCTTTATTTTGGTGACACGACTTATAACTTCACTACCCAATCTGTAGTTATAGTGAAGTGGTTGACGTTTTCGAGTGTACGTCATGACGTAACACTTGCTAGTATTAAAAAAGAGTTTATTGACCATGCTCCACTCATATATAGCATCAATGTCCTTTTGTAGGAGTATGCAATCCGCGACCGTATCAATTTGAAATACTAGTTTTAGGTCATCTGCATAGAGCAAGCATTTTGCGAACCTAACCTTATTTATAAGATCATTGATCATTATAAGGAAAAGCAATGGACCAAGATGCAGAAGTACACAAAGAGTATTCAGCCATTTACATAATCGGCCTATCACGTTTCCACTGCTGGGACGCAAAATTCCTCTCTGTGGGAGGGAGTAAGCTATAAGCCACTACGCCACGCGGGCCTTGGGGACACGGAGGACATGTGACATCCACCAACCCGCACAAGCCCCGCGTGGCGTGGTGGCGGATGTCACATGTCCTCTCATTTTAGGCTCTAGGTCATCCCGTTTTCATCACGTTTCTTCACCGTTTTGTAGAGCAATGGTGGCACATAAGTTCAACTGCTCCACTAGGCCAACATCATTACAACATTTAGCCACTTAAGAGGAAATAGGGTCGGTCTTTTCTCCATACAAAAAGTAATAATTCGAGGTTGGGCTCTCGTCTATTTCCATCTCCAATATTGGACCAATTTGAAAGATATTTTATAAATTGAATAAGAGGAATATTTAGTGTGTCCCTATGTTTTTGTTTTTTCATTAATAGTTGTCAAATTTGCACAATAGGCCTCTGATGACAGCGGTCTAAACAGGCAATTTTGAGCATTTTCTGAGGGTTCTAGTGCTTCTACAGATAATGTATAAAACGGAAAACATAGGGGCATAGAACTAGTTGATATTTATTTTACTGTAAAAAATCATTGCTCTAAGGTCATAAACCAGGGAGAAAACAGGTGAAAGCGTTAATATACCGACCCTATTTCCTCTTCAAAATCTACGTATTAAGAAGATCCTTTTAAAGGAATGCGGACAATTGTATCTAACACTGTCTATCAACAGCTCATAAAACCTATTAATTAATATATTTTCGCTTTATTTCCATTGAAAGCAGAGTCGACTAATATACAGTAGATAATATTATTTCTCTTTCCCGGGGGGAGTCCCATGTCAATTTCCTTGACAGTTTTCCTCTTCAAACTTTCGTTATTACCTATACTATACTCTAGGCAACCCTTCCGTAGGGACTACGATTCATTACGAACAGTATTCATCATTTAAAATAGCCAACATCAACTACACATTAAACTTAAGTACTTAATACTGGTCATGTAAAAGGTAATTTCCTGAAAACAATGCAAGTTGTTTTTTTTTTGTAAAAAGTAAAAAATATTTCTTCGTATTATGTCCCAACACTTTTAATATTTTGGTAAACACAAATTAATACCGCATTATTTTTTATTTCACACATGAATTATAAAATATAACGCTTGTGTTTGTGCATGACGACCCGAGAAAATATTAAAAAAAAACAAAATTTGTTTATTCATCATTACCTACTATTGAATCAATGCATAGACAAGGAAAATATCCCAGAATATCCATACGTAGAGTGACTAGACCAATAATTAATACATTGACTCTAATAATGGTCATCACACAAGTTGAGTCACTACATGCCAAGACCTGCCCTCGCACAATGACGAGGCTTTATACATGTTTAGCGTCTACGTGATTGATTAATATCATCTTAATTATCACACATAGTACTAATTATAGATGTTGTTTACTGTGTTTTTATAATCCAACTAGCTGCGTTTTCACCCGCTTAAGTCTCGATCCCGTAGGAATATCCTATTCCTGGTCATGGTCTACCCTTGTGCCAAATTTCATACAAATCCGTTTAGCCGCTTTAGCATGAAAGCTTAACAAAAAAAACTCACTTTCGCATTTGTAATATTAGTTAGGTAGTTAGGATTATAGTAGGACAGCACTCGCGAGCATGTCGGTGACGCAAATCCATAAGTTTATCCCCTTCCAAAAATCGCTCAACGCGC
This sequence comes from Lithophane semibrunnea, assembly GCA_947363905.1. Classification (NCBI taxonomy): domain Eukaryota; kingdom Metazoa; phylum Arthropoda; class Insecta; order Lepidoptera; family Noctuidae; genus Lithophane; species Lithophane semibrunnea. The sequence continues at coordinate 5,750,001 of OX376200.1, forward strand.
CTAAAGAAGTTTTCACTTCAAAAACGCCTTGCAAACAAGCATAATAACGTCAAATCAAATCAAAAATATAATACATGTATAATATGTAGAATTGTAGATAAATTCCAAATGAGCCTGTACTATGGAAGAAACAAAAATAGACACACCGTAAGGACTATTTTTGCTTGCAGCGTTCGGCCGCTATAGAAATCTCATCAACCAATAGCATCACAGCATCAGATTTTTACCGAGTCCCTTGTTTTTGTAAATGAAAAAAAGACAGTAAAAACCAGCTGAGATAGTGCGTTTTTTTTTTCAATGGCAATAAATAGCAATGGGATCTTCAAACAGCAGTTTCGAGTAGATAAATAAATTGGGAGCTTACCCATGAACCACATAATTATGTAGGATGTTGTATTTTACAAAATTTACAGATTATACTTTATTTTTTTGGGATACTCTAATACCCCATATGGCATTCCATAATACAGGGTGTTAGGGTAAACACCGTTATCCTTGCAACCAGTGGTTTGGTTTCCATTATAGAACGTAAAATCAATGAAAAATTACAACTTTTTTTTTCTTTTTTTTAATTCTACATTTTACCACAAGAGACGCAAGTTCGTTGTCCTATGCGCTAGGGCAACGAACTTGCGTCTCAACACGGCCGGGGGGTACGGGATGTGAACTGACCGGCCGCGAGCGCGACCCCTCCCTCAGTCAGTCAGCTGTTTCACTAGAGAGCACGGTGTCGGATAGAAACTTTTTAAAATCTTTTAATGAAAATGACGTTTTTTTTTTGTTGTGTTCGGTCATTTATTTTTATATTTAAGTTCACTACCCATGGTTTGAATGACAAGACTGTTTACCCTTACAGCCTGTATACGCAAATAATGAGTATCATAAAATTTAAAATATCATTTTTTTAAGCCTAATATGTATAAAATAAATAACCTGAAATGCGCACCTTTTATACTTTTAGATTGTTCTAGAACTAATGGAAGTTTACTTATTTTCAACTTTATTTCAAGTACGACATGGTCAATATTTGTTCGGCAGTGACGCCCGCGCTGTGTTGCACTTTGCCACAAACAAAATGTAAAGTTTAAAACCATTCAAATTAAAAACTTTCTCATCTTTGTTTCTTTTGTTCTATTCCTAGTGGTCGAAAAAAGATGGTTTGGACATCTGTGATCATTGTAACAGAGCCTACAAAGCACAAAAACGACAAAATATTACTTTGTATTTTTGTTTCATTGGTCGACGCAAAAAGGGGCTATAAACAGATGGTCATCGTGCTCAAGGGATTTTGTTTTCGAAATGTTTAGATATGGGCTGCCTCGATAGTACCTACAATAAATTAGTAAATTATCCTTCAGTAAATATAACTAGTCAGCATGGCGCGAGTTTATATGTTTATGTAAGTACTATAATATTAAATATGGATTGTCTTTAATTGACGTAGACATGCTAAGATGTTAACCTCGATATGTTAACCCAGTCAAAGTAGAAAACAAAAATAAGACCCAGTAAAACTACCTATAGTAAAACCACGGACAATTCAGACTAGGCTAGACTATGAACACTTTGTTCGACTGTCACTCTAATTAATTATCCTTTGTAAACTATGAAATTGTTAATTTTACAGTCTACATTATTATAATAGAAAATGTTCAATTCTGTGAGAAAATATAGGTCAGAAGTCTTACTATACACGGTGCTGGTGGAAGGGACATAGTAACGAAAACTTTTACCATGGGTTCAGTAGCTACATGATTTTAGGCCACGTGCTGAAATTCATTGGTTTAAAAAAATATCAGTCATTCCTTACAAAAGTGGAATACCTATGCACAATCAAAATGTATGGAAAAGCAGATTTTTTGTGTGCATCAATCAATAAAATTATCGTAACTCACGTGGATCACACTCAACCTTTTGATACGGTCCCGTACCGAATCGGACAGCAATCAATGTCATTAAAAGAGTCCTCTCAAGGCTGTTTACAAATCCAAAATCCGAAAATTTTGACAGTTAAAATTTAAATAGACGACTGCCTTTCTTCCGACAGCTGTCAACGTAGGGGCCAAGGCAAGTTATTCTGCCATTTTCGATTCGAAAACCTGTCGAATGGTTGTGAAGAGCTATGCTGATCATTATTTTAGATTCGACACTCCATCCTAAATTATCATTCACCAACTGGGTGTCATCCAATAAAGTACAGTGAAGTGGACAACAAAACCCGAGATAAAGCTTAATTAAAATATGTTTCCGTGCCGAATCGAACAGCAATCAATGTTATCAAAAGAGTCCTCTAAAGGCTGTTCACAAATCCGAAACCCGAAAATTTTGTCAGTTTAAATCAAATATACGACCGCCACCTATTTGCTGTCGGGGCCAAGGCAAGTTGGTAATTTAAAATGTGTCATTTTCGATTCGAAAACCTGTCGAGTGTTTGTGAAGAACTATGCTGATAATTATTTTAGATTGATTATTAGAAAATACACTCCATCGACACTCCATCCTAAATTATCTTTCACCAACTGGGTGTCATCCAATAACGAATGGTGAAGTGGACAACAAAATCCGAGATAAAGTATAATTAAAAGATGACGTGTAAATTAACTTCCGCACATAAATCACGGTTATCAGTTATCATTGTGCAATAATCTTATCATAGATGATTTAGCAATATCGATAGTGATGAGTTGATGATGGATGAGTGTGTTCGAACACACACATAATGATGAATATGTGCGGTATTTCCCCGATTTTTTAGCAATCAACACTCCCACTGACTGGGACACAGATCTCCTCTCTGTGAGAGGGAGTAGGCCGTAATTCGCCACTCGGGCCCAGTGCGGGTTGGTAGATGTCACATCTTGAATATTTTTCGCCCTGTTTATAATGTGTAAATGAATTAATGGGCATTATTAAAGTTATTTTTCGATTTCTGTTATTTTTTAATAAATATAAGTAATTTTTTATCCCTTTTAATAAATATAAGTAATTTAATTTGGTATGTCGATAAAAAGTAACCTATGTCCTTCTCCGGGATGCCATCTATCTCCTTGGGGAGTTTGTATGCGTTAATAGAACATGTTGTTTAGCTAAAGGAATAGGCTCAGAATCAGTACAGTCACGAGCAAAACTATTTATACACTCAGCAAAATTCAGTTCAACGATTTTCTCGTGGAATAACGATTGTAACTTTGGGATGATACCTTTTTCATAATAAAATGGATTCCAAAATACTATGTTTGTTATAACATAAAATTACAATCAATACAGTAGGAAAAAATATACATATTATTGGTGCTTGTGACTGTACATAGTGGTCAGTCCATACAAAACACTATCTCACTAATATAATATACACAATAATAAAGAGAAAAGATTTGTATTTGGATAGTTAGGTATTTGCAAAAACTTCCAAACCCAATTAAAAAAATCTTTCACCAGTAATATAATATTATAGCAGAATGCTATAATATTAAAAGGTAAAAAATTAAATTAAATTAATGGAAATTTATCACTGAGTAATAGGCTATATCACGCGGGTGAAGCCGCTGCCGGAAGCTACTAAATAATATAGAAAAACTGAATGTATTGACGACCTTAATAGTCTTCGTGTCACGAGATCAATAAAATCAATCTTTTCCTGATCTAGTTTCCCGTCTACGTAAAAAAACTAGGCGAATGTTTCTTTCAGACCAAGTTTTTTTTAGTTATATTTTTTTATATATATTTGTGCCTGGCTGAGGGCACTAGGCTCGCCCCCGTAGTATCGTAGTAGGGTCATAAACATAACAGGCGAAATGTTAAAAAAAAAATATTATAATGAAAAAGAGGCGCATTTATCACAGAAACCGAGCAAATTTAAGATAACAACACGAATAATAAAGAAAGAAAAAATAGGACCTATATAAAACCCTTTTTTGGTCCACCTCTGTCAAACCATTCGGGAAATAGAGGCGTGATGATTATGTCATGTTTTTTTATACATCAATATCTATAATACGGGTTATTTATTTGAAAAGTATAAGTGCATTTATTTTTAAATAGGTAAGTTTGATGTCCTTGAGATATGAAATGCAGTTATACAGTAAATAAAATACTTTAACGGTATCGGGGACATTACCGTGGTTGCCTACCAGTTTCACGTGATTCTATGTCAATTTTTTACATAGACGCGTGACCTAACTGTCTCACAACACAGATAAACGACCGAAATCTATTTTTTATTGAAAAACTACCCTTGTAGGGCAAAAAAGAAGTTTTTTGATCAAAAATGTTTTTTTTTTGTGTCCTGTTTTACGTGCAACAGTCGTTTGGTTTGCCATAGGGCATAGACAAGTGACAATCGCTTCGAAAGCGTTTCGTATTTCTACAACGACTTTCAACAGGATTGACACAAGTTTTTCGATAGCTTATGTCAGTCCTATATACATCTTAGCTTTTTCCATCATAATTATCGCATATAGAATGTCACTTTGTCTAGGGCCTCTGACTCTGACCAAATAAAAAACCAAGATAAACCAAAACTACATCTCACTAAGTGCATGCCTCATGTCATTGTTGACAGCGCTATGATTTGGTTTTTTATTTGATCTGAGGCCCACGGTGCGCTGGACAGCACAATCTTCAAATACAATTATTATTCTCATGTAAGTGTCGACAAAATCATTGCATTTTTTTTAACGACTTCAAATAGGAAGAGTTTCTATGTTCGTCTGAATGTTTTTTTTTTTTAAGTATGTTGTTCGATATTTTTTTCGAATTCTGTTTTGCATGTGCACAAAACCGGTATTAGCGTTCCCAATCCCTTTCAAATGTCTAACTAAGCTCATTATTTAAATTACGAAACTGTCCTCATTACTTACATCATCTAAGACTATTTTTTGTTCATGCACAATACTAGTTTAAAATCGATTATTCGCGATTCGAATGACCTCAATGACGCAATTAAAGAATTGCATGTAATCGCTTCCTAGCTATGTACACGAGATGACAGCAATTACGATTATGATCAGTGAATCGAGACACATTCCTATCGAGTTATGTTGCTATGTTGATTCAACATCTGTTTCAGAGTCACTGAAAAACAATATTTATAAATAATTTTCATGGTTGCCACGAGCGGGTCTAATTAGGACTTTTATATAACTGCGTTCATAAAACCTCTAAGGGCTGATTAAATCAAAGTCTGATATCTAGATATCTTTTATCCGTGTAATAAAAATGTCGTCTGACAGTTTTTGTATGGAAAAACTGTCAAAAATTCAAAATTTATTCCCAGGATAAGACTTATACTCGGTATAAAAGTTTGGTGAAATTCGCCCTTAGAATATTTATTTGAGAAAGAAATTGAATCTAAATTCTTTGTTATATTTGTAACTCATTAGAACAGAAATTTTGACTTGAATTTTTTTTTTCGTTATTTTCGTGAGCCCATTAAAATATAAATTATGGGACTTGGGAATTAACTACCAAAACTGTACTATGACAAATTAAACTTAACAAACATAATTTAAAAATTGGATTGTAAAACCTATTTTAATTATAGGACCTGACTTCAAGGTGCTGGTTTACATGAAGGGTGTATCACGCTGCTTGTAAAACAGTATCTAATAGTTATTTGACTGCTTAAGGCTTCTAAATTATCTTAATCCTACAAATAATTTATGAGACTTTATATTCGTAGTTGATAATCTTCGAAATCAACGTCAGCTGATCAACCAACCAACCCACCGTCTACAAAAGGTGCACACGTCCACTGGTCCTCATTCGTATTTATTTAGCGTCCCAAACGTCTCCGCGCTTCACAATTTGGACTTCTGTCATTCAGCTGTACAGTGTCAACCATCCTTCGTTGTCAGTGAATACAAAATGTGTAACGTTACTATATCACCGCCAGTAGTGGACAGGGCTCAGGTACGATAAGTCGTATCTAAAATACTGTGTGAAAACTGTAAAAAATTTTCGCGAAAAGTTGTTACCGTAACTTAAAAAAACTTTTAAATTTTCGTGATTTTTTTTTGAGTGAAAGTTTTGTGATTCTTAGTGATGATGGGGTTCTAAGTGTAGTGTATTTTTATTTTGTTGCTCTTTTTAATATTGTACAGGTAAAAAAAATTGCAAGCTGTGCAGCGTAATGATGCAATAATCCATATCTAATTCATTATTTCCGTTACGATTGATGAGTGATAAGAAAAGGATATTTAACCGTTCCTTTTGCTTATCATTCAAAAGGAAACTACTATCTTATTATCATTATTAGCCCGTTATTTTCCATTGATGAACGGTATCCAGACCTTGGGGCCTAAAACGGCCACATTAGCAATTCCTCTCCTGAATTCCCAGCTATCAATAGAAATTCCTATAATTTGACACAAAAGCAATTCATAATTTGTGGACCATTTTACGAATCTCCATAGCCTTCCGACTGTCGAAAAGATATATAACAATTAAAATTCTATAGTGTCTCGTTAATGACAGTTGAACTAATAAAATAGAAAACTGTCAAACAGATAAATTATTTCGTAATATGAATTGCACGCAGATCATATTATGAATTGTCAGTTTGTGACATTTTACGATTATTATATGATTTTGCCAAAGTGACCGTTTTAAACCCCCTGGCCTTTAACGAACGATATTGCCATACTCACCATGTTTTGTAGACGAGTTTAAAATTAGAAGTATTTGATAAATAGATACCTATGAGAAAACAAAAGAACGCTACTGCCCACGCAATTGGCATAAAACTAATAATGAAAACTATCCACAATACTTACCTACATAATAATAATGTTAGGAATGAGAGTTATACAGGGTGTACAAAGACCAATCACATAGCCGTCAACTACGCATTCTGTACATCAAATGATGCAACATTCCACAAAAAATATTTCTGGAAATCGACTTTAATTTTTGGTGTGAAAAATTGCTGTTTACGGTAGTGCGCATCGTAACGCACGCAAAATATTGTGTTTATGGGTGCATGCAACGGTTCAGGGTTTGTGGGGGTATTTTAAGTTCAGTTATAACATTTAAAAATTGTTCCACTTTTTCAGACGTTTTTTAAGGAAATAAAAAACGTCTGCATCCAGTAAGTTCCCAGGTACAGTCCAAAACAAAAAATTGATATTTCAAGGAAATAACAAGTGACTTAAGGCTTCGTTAAGCGACTTTTCACACCCGTTATACCATATTCTTTACCAGTAAAATGGTCCACTTTGCCAAAGCACTGAACGTGCGGATTCCAATTGAGTTCTTCCTTCCACAATTCAACATGACAGGATGGGAGGCACTATTGTTAGCCTGGACCTCACGAGAATCCACTTAACACTATCATAATAAATCTATAGTACCAACCTGGGGGCCAAGTCTACTAATTTACAAACGTGTCAGTGGTCTCACAATGATCAGTTTTTGACAGATATGCCATACAAAATCTGTCAAAAACTCATACCTAATTGCGAGACCTGGGGGCCATAATTGGCCCCCAGGTTGGTACTATAGATTTATTATGATAGTGTTAAATGAATAAGAGCAGGTATATTATAAAGAAAATGTCGCGAGGAAAGTTTTGAGTATGAATGTGGGGAATATGAATAGGGGAAAACCAAAGAAACGATGGATGGACTGAGTAAAAGATGATATGCGGCTAGAAAGGGGAAGTATTTAAATAAATAAAAACAGTCTTTATTGCAGAACAAGTTCATAGCATACAATTTCATTTAAAAAAAAAAATATGCACTATACATTTATTCATAAAAATAAATAAATAAAATCTATCAATAAAAAATCTTCAATATTTTAAGAGGTCTATACTTTTCATACCGACGGTACACACCACTTTTTTAGACGTTTTGACGACGTAGGACCTGGTATTAATCTTCGGGTTGAGTTGACGCGGGCCGAGCTGTCACTGACCCCAAGAAAGTAGGTGACTACCGAGATGACGACTACTAGAGAAGTTTTATTTTTATTTATTCAGTGACAATAAACAGCTACAATATAATGTTGGAACAGAGAAAAGACAATATAAAATACTAACAATATTGCAGCCCACTACATGATCCGCTTAGTAACATAAAAAAATATGATAATGACTGCCACTAAATAGATAATAAATAATTACATCACATTATTAATATAATTAATTACATCATGTAAAATAAAACTTCTAGTTCATTGCTTAGCAACAGAGTAATAATGAACACTAAAAGTATGGAAGGAGAAGACATAATGTTATCCCAAATAAATTGGGTTAGTTAAGGGTAGCTAATAAATAAAATACCTGAACCCTTAAGACTCTTACATACTGGGGCGATTCGCCGCGCGACGCGACGCCGCCGCATTGTTCGCCGTGTAGTTTTCTCAGAAATTGTTTTGTCAAAATTCACGTCCCGCGACGAATAGCCTCAGTATGTAAGAGCCTTTATTAGGAATTTGTATGTGTGTGATTTATAAATAGCTGTCTTATCGCTATGCCAAAAACAATTCCATAACTTCCGTCTTATGTATATGTCGCAGGGTGAATTGTCGCGAAAACCCTACGGATACTGCGAAAACACGGATAATTAGAAAATGGTAAAAAAAAATCTGTGAGAAACTTGGAAGAAGCGCGAGGGAACAGCTGATTTATTTTTCGCGATTTCAGGGTCCCATAGTGAAAGTTATTCATAATGTCGAGTACAATGGCGTCTTAAGAGATTTCGTGAATACACCATACATATTGCCTACTTATATACAAGGCAAAAATGCCTTTCTAGTAAAAACCATGGCAACAACAGTATTGTATTTTAAGTATTTGTAATGTTTGTATAAAAAGCATAATTTATCTTTCTTTCTATGTGGAGAGACTTAAAAGAAACTAAACTAGATAAGAATATGAATAATTTATTGGTCCATTGTTACGAAATAAATTTCAAAATAATAACATTGTATGCTTACTGTAACTAGAATATTTTAACATATACAGTGGTTCCCAAACTAGGCAGCACCTGCATCTTGGGCCTTTTTGTTTTAACTTCTCCCGCTCTGGGCGGAGCGGAAGAGCGTGTCAGACTTTTACAGACTAAAACCCACCCGTGTTCCTTCAGTTGCCTGTTGCCAAGGTCCCGGTATCCCTTTCGGACTAACCCGCATTCCTGGCAGGATCTTGGGGGCCTGAGCTGCGTTATCTTAAATTTTAAATCGCGACATGTTTGCGTTAGCTTAAATTTAATTTCAGAATGTTTTAAAATGGACTGAAAACTGAATAAACAAACACCTAATCCATTAGACAGTAAATCTGTCTGTCGGATAGACCATGCATGACTTGGATTGGGACATAGGATACGTTTTTTTATCCCAGGTACGTTCCCGTGGGATAATTTCTGACCTCCACGCGCCGAAGCCGCGGATAACAGCTAGTCAGTCTTAATAAATATTATGTATCCGCTACTAGCCTCTCTGTGGAAGGGATTAGTTGATAATTAAAAATCGGTGAAGTGCGTGTCGAACCACGCACAATGAAGGGTTCCGTAGTTGGGATGAATTTATCCCAAGAACAAACTTCACATTGTAGTTAAAAAAACTTGACAGAATGTATGGGAGAACATGTTTTTGCAACTGCAAGTGTAAGTTGGTCGATTATTACTCGGTAACTTGTAGAGCCTACTTAGCTGTGATAGTTTTCCTTTTAATTTCGTTACATATACCACTGCCGTAAATTTTTTCACATATCCAAAACCATTTCGCTGACTCTAACAAAAATATTTCGCAAATGGATCCCTGAATACAAAAATGGAACAACCTTTCTAATGAAACCCTATACTATGGGATTGACGAGGAAAAAAAAACATCACAACGTTAGGTACGTGTAGGGAAGGTACCCTAAAAATTTTATTTTATCATTATTTTGATTATTTATATTTATATCCATGTCAAATTACAACGGACAGACAGACAGACGGATATGGCGAAACTATACGGGTTCCTTGTTGACTACGGAACCCTAAAAATTCAGTCAGCCTTCCACGCGATGCTTCTACAATCATTGTGATTTATTATATTTCTTATATTTCTATTGGCAGCAAGATGTTTGCTAAATACATTATTTACTTAACTTATATTTGGATTCGTTTAGCAACAGGCTTTGTGTGCAGACCCCATTGAAATAATAATTGCATTACTATGTATCTAAGTCACTTAAATTTTGGTAATAATTATCTATGTCAGAAAGCCCAAGACCTGGTTAACTGGCAATGTCATGTCACTTTACTATCTCAAATTTAGCCAAGTATGTTGCCAAATGATTAATTGGCTGATAAGAGTTATCATGAATCACTGACACGTTGATAGGAATTTATATTAAATGATGATAATGCTACTTTACAATGGATACAAGGTAAAGGCTACTGTAGAATCCTGTTCATCCCGTATTTTTAAGCTGATTATAGTAAAAATATTGGCAAATACTGGCCACACCAAGCCTTTCGTGCAGGCGCCGCTTCACTTGCGACTGTTTCCCGCCATTCGTGGTGACTGACACTAAGATCTAGTGTTATTAGATAGGCACTATGAGAATAAGTTTTTATGATAAACTAACTTATGCTCGCGGCTTCGCCCGCGTGGGTGTCGGTTATTATATACTAAAACCTTCCTCGAGAACCACTCTATCCATTGGTGAAAACAGCATGAAAATCGGTGCATTAGTTTTTGAGTTTATCGCGAACAGGACGACAGACAGACGCTGTGGCGGATTTTGTTTTATAATTATGATGATAAAAGTACAAGTCCGTAGCCGACTGCAGGCAGCAGCACGTTAGGCGACAATTCGTCGCAACACTACTGGTTTCTATATACAGGATGTAAGGGTAAACACTCTTGTCATTCAAACCATGAGTAGTTGACTTAAATATAAAAATAAATGACCGAAAACAACAAAAAAAAACGTTATTTTCATTAAAAGATTAAAAAAAGTTTCTATCTGACACCGTACTTGCTAGCGAAACAGCTGACTGACTAAGGGAGGGATCGCGCTCGCTGCCGGTCAGGTCACATCCCGTACCCCCGCCCGTGTTGAGACGCAATTTCGTTGCCCTAGCGCATAGGGCAACGAATTTGCGTCTCTTGTGGTAAAATTTAGATCTAAAAAAATTTAAAAAAATGTTGTAATTTTCCATTGATTTTACGTTCTACAAATGAAACCAAACCACTGGTTGCAAGGATAACGGTGTTTACCCTAACACCCTGTATATATATATATGAAATCGACGTGTCGCTAGCTATGGAAGGTATTTCATAGAAATACATAGAAACCAGTAGTGTTGCGGCGACACGTCGTCTGCTGCTGCTGTCTGCAGTCGGCTACGGACTTGTACCGTTACACAGTCCACTCAATCTTTTCAACTGCAAAAAAAAACCGGACATACTGTACAGTGCTACCGGTTTGTTTTTGTACCCATTGCAATAGCTATAAAACAATATGAAAATAATGTGATATTATCACATTATCACAAATATAAAATGTTTCGGCTTGTAATGTGATAGCATCTTTTTTTATTATTTTCGTATTCCATTCCATTCGTATCCAGTGTAGAGCAACAGTACAATAATAAAAGCATACCATAAGCGAAGATAATTTCATAATATAACAAACGATAAACATTATGAGGCTTATGTAACTAAACGTTTAATATGTTCCGAAGCCTGATATTATTTGTGAAATTATAATTAAACACGATGTTAATGATTTAGCCGAAATGGAATTTCAGTCCATTTAAATTTTAATAAAGGATTTGTATATTCAGATACATTATTTCAGATGTGTAAACGAAAACAACTAATAATTTGGCCAGCTGTTTTACTTGGTAAATAAAATTATCGTCGTTATTTACACTTTTTCCTATATATTAGAAATATGATGAAAATATTTTAGACTGCTAGATACAGTAGGTACAGTCACGGACTTTAATTGATGAGCCACCTGGTACTGTTCGCATTTTAGCCGTGTAATGCAAATCGGGTTTATTCGGTTCCCGACACGCAAAGTCATATGTCTTCGTATTAGAAGAAGAAAATTATATTTCATATCTTTACCGTTTGGCTAACCTGAGAGCAGAACTACAAACTTGACAGCAGTGACTACTCAAAGTCAACCAATTGCAGGTCTAGCAACAGTAACCTAGCAAAGACAAACAATTGTTCCTAGGTTACTGCTGCATAGTAAAGTTAGCGTACGGAGAAATTCTCTGACATCGATATTTCAACAGTCACTGTCTTCAGTTAAATTTTCAGAATTATTGAGTTAATGGGCTATGATTCAAAGGAGGTCAGTATCAAATAGATTGGATAAACTTAATACAACATTGTATTTATTTTTATCATTATGAACTTATTAGTCAACCTCTATGGATAAGACTATTTCCGATTAAAAGTAATTTATTTGTCATCTTGATATTTCAACTGTCACTGTCTTCAGTTATGTTTTCATAATTATCGAGTTAATGAGCTATGATTCAAAGGAGGTCGGTATCAAATAGATTGGATAAACTTAATGCAACATTGTATTTATTTTTATCATTGAGAACTTATTAGTCAACCTCTATGGATATTTCCGATTAAAAGTAATTTATTTGTCATCTTGTTTACGAGCGTGCGATTTGAGTTCGTGTTTAATCGTGTAATCTCGTGAATGTATGAAACTGCAAAATTGAAAAGTTTGAAGGTGGCTCATCAATTAAAGTCCGTGACTATACATGCACAGGCACTGATCAATTTCGACTTCGCAATGCCATGTCCTATTTCTTCCACCCATTATTGTACCCCGTGAATTGCCGGAGCTATAGCCTCACAGAACTAGTGGGTTCATCTACCCCTATAAATCCTATCTTAAGTCTATGATTAGTCAATTTTATCTCTTCCTGTGTTCACGCGCACGTCCTGACAACAGCATTTATATTTTTCATATAAGTAATTATATTGATTGAAATTAAAAATAATTTTAAAAAAATGCCTATTTCTCAAATTTATGCCCAACAAACCCACAGTAATTCATATTGCGTACGGGTCTGTACCCCTATTTGTCAGAAACTTTCAGAGGCCGAGCAAAAATAGTCCAACTTCCTGTATCTACATAATGAGATTATCATTCAGTTTATTTCCGTACTTAATTTTTGTTTTCCAAAAGTCACAAATAATGTCAGAGAACAAAATTGAGAACGCAAAATGGCGTTTCTTCGAAAATCAAGTAGCAAGATCAATGTCTTTGTCCTTCTATGGAATCTTGGTGGCTCCGACGCAGAATGTCCACTTCTCAAAATGTCCACTGGTCGCAAAATGTCCTTTTCTCAGAATGTCTCTTTCGCAAAATGTCTCTTTCGCAGAATGTCCACTTCGCAAAATGTCTCTTTCGCAGAATGTCCACTTCGCAAAATGTCCCTTTCGCATATTGTCCCCTTTTTATTTCTGACATCCTTTAATCATAATTCAATATTTTAGCAATTAGCTTTCACACATCATGTTTGACGTGTGTTTATTTGTATCGAAATGGGTAAGCAAAAAAAAAAATATAGTACAAATCACATTTATTTCTTTGCATAATCGCTTGATATTTAAAGTAATTATTTTACCAACTTAAGAAAGTGAAATGCAATTATGCAAAGAAATAAATGTGATTTGTACTATATTTTTTTTTTGCTTACCCATTTCGATACAAATAAACACACGTCAAACATGATGTGTGAAAGCTAATTGCTAAAATATTGAATTATGATTAAAGGATGTCAGAAATAAAAAGGGGACAATATGCGAAAGGGACATTTTGCGAAGTGGACATTCTGCGAAAGAGACATTTTGCGAAGTGGACATTCTGCGAAAGAGACATTTTGCGAAAGAGACATTCCGAGAAAAGGACATTTTGCGACCAGTGGACATTTTGAGAAGTGGACATTCTGCGTCGGAGCCATCTTGTTACCGCTGACTTATTTGGGCCAAGTATACTGACAAACAAGTTATTTACTAAAATGTCGGTCTCGTGACTCGTGATCGATACGTTTTTGCAATTATGCTAAATTACTTAAATGTATTTTGACGTCAGAGAAGGCCACGCTTAACCTCAATAATAATGATCGTCAATCAATTAAAAACGCACAAACAGGCCTAGAAACTATTTTGCAAAAACATTGTATGTATTTTTTTAGTTCGTACGTATTTTTATCCATATGGGACATCAGACATAGTGATAGTGTTTTGAACCGTTTCGTTCATATTGTGTCCTTGTAAGATGTAGAATAGTTACTTACCAATTACGCAAACTTCAAGGTGATTCTTATTTCGCTGGTGAATTGAATGATCCTTTTATGACCCTTTTACCTACCATAGCGCCCGATAATTTTTTTTTTGCGGCCCATTTTTTTTTTCATTTTTCATTTGCGCCCGGTATTTTTTTTAGTCAGGACCAAGGGGAATAGTATTACCCAGTAACTGGGTTGTGGACGTCAGATCGGTGGTCGCTCCACGTAAAATATTGGTATTCCGCTGCATCTGGTTAGACTGAAGAAGCCCTCCCCAACATAGTTGGGCTAAAAAGGCTATGTAGATGATGAAAAAATTCAAGTTAGAACGTGCTGGTGTTTTAGAAATAGTAAACACTGAATTATGGTCATCAAACCATGCACTTGGGGCACGTGTGCTGTTGCGTGTTTACGCGTCAATAAAATGCACGTATCTAGATTGTGTGTGCATGTTTGCACATACGTAAGTAAACGATTTTTGTATGACATGGCGAATAAAACTACACGTACCTAAATGTTTGCTGATTTCAGAAGTAAATAAAAGACACTCGATACTTAACTTGCATATTTTTTTCATTTACTGTTGTGCAATAATCTAACTTAATAATTTTATCTTGTAATAAAGTAAATAATATACAAATTCTAGGAACTTACATAATTATACTTAGAAATAAATATATATAGTATGTACAATTATATAGCAAAATTAAAAAAAGGGATGAGCTCATTAGGCTTCAAAAAGTCCACAATGGGAAAAGTTCACAGAAATGAGAATAACATAATAATGCTAGAAATAACTTTCGGAGGTTCTACCAGAATTTGCGAGTGAAGTTACAGCCACCGAACTATTCAAATAATTTAAGTATAATAATATCTTGCTAAGTCACGCTTAGCAAGATATTAGACATTGCAAAACATTTGCAAAAACTAAGTGTCAATTACTTACGAAACCTATAGAGAAAGGTGTTTGCCTTAATTTAGTGTTAAAAAAAATACTTTGTAATTAATTGGTACCTACCAAGTGAACTTGCGACATGTTTCAATAACATGTCAACTTACGTATTATGACAACGTCTAATGTTATTATTTTAATAGCAAAAAAGGTTCTATTCCGAAACGTATGCTGTATTATTTCGTTTTACTTAACATCACGTCTATAATCCCCGAAGGGTTAGGTAGAGGTGCACCACATTTCGCCAGTTATATTTAAGGGCGCACCCAATCACAAATTGCTTAGTATGATCCTCTGTTATGCCGAAAATACTGCAGCATTAATTTTGAAATAAATATAAGTTAAAGTTGAGGATTGATGGTAGGTCTTATGTGAGGCGAAAACACGATTACATAAAATTTTCTCTATAGAAAAAAAATCCAAAGTTACCTCTGCACAGAATTATAAACTGCTGGTGTTCAAAAAATACTTCAAATTAGATCATGAAACTTTGCATGATAACTGAACTAACTATAAAGCAGGTCTTACGTGTGTCATTTTTTTTAATAACCGTTATTTTAACCGTAAAAAGCAATTACCTAAACTTTTCGACGCTTTAGAGCCGCTAGCGCCCCACTCCGGCTCGTTCTCCCTCAGGTCGCGAGTCGTATGGTGCGAGTGGGATAAAATCTGAGGTAGGGTGCGCCCTTAAGTCTCATGTAATAGAGGGCGAGCCTCTTGCCATCAACCGGGCATGTATCTAGACTCTTAAAATACCTGATGGAAAAACCCAATAACACTGCCCGATCTGGGGATCGAACCCAGGACCTCATGCTCACCCGTAATGCTTGCGACCACTAGACCAACGAGGCTATTTTAATTATTCATATCAGTTATTAAACAATACTAAAACCGCCCCCCGATTTAACTGTTTAAAAACAAACCGAACCGATTTATCAAATCATCATGGTCATGGTTAAAAAACTCGATAAGGCAATGATAACCAATTGCTTATGGAGCGTATGACGACAATTTTGATGGAGAAAAAAATTGGTATATCGACCTTGCTATCAACAGTAAATCAACTCAGGCTTTCAATTTCATTGGTGGACTAAAGTCCTCCCCCAAATTGTTCCACAAGCCATAACGCCCGGTTCTCCACTTTCCGCATCAGTCAGTCCCGGCGGTCATCTAGCTACCACGGATATTGAGGGCTATCCCACGCTACCCTTTTCGTTTTCCCCTCAAGGACTCGTCTGCGTTAATGGACATCGGTATACATGCCCATTGGCCAGTTGTAGTTCTAGCACTACGGGCGCCCAGGGTAGAGAGCGATTTGCACCCCGTCTAGGATACGTAAAATTTTCTTTTGAACATTCATTCAGAAGTAGGATATACTTTGTCGACTCATGCAAAATGAGTATGAGAATCTGAGTATCTTGAATATACCTACTCGTAGGATGCAAGAGTGAAAGCGCCCAGGCAAACCCTACCCTAACGCCGATATACCTACGTCCAAAAAAATCAAGGACTCTGCTGCTTCAACGACCATAGGTAGGTGGCTGTATCGGCAGGTTCTAGCCAGTTCATAAAAATAAACTCCCCCAATACACGAACTGGTTCCTTGCAAGGTTTCATCACTCACGTGGAGTAGCACTTCAGTATAATAACCTTGACGATTCCTTCGAGTTTGATATTATTATGTTTACGCTTATTTACTATTGCTTCCTTGCCACTAATTAATTTCGATTTCCTGCAATCAAAACAAATGAATCATCACATAACAGCCACTCCATTCGAAGTGGATTGCAATCTATTTAATTAAAGGTTGGAATTGGAGTAGCCAATATCACCCGTAGTATAACTGCTGAACTTTTATGTAGATAGATAATAAAAATACCTTATCAAGCATTAATCATCAAGGTTTAGGTAATAAAACAGGATCCTAATTACGTAACACACGATCAATCACAATCTGAATGGGTTTGAAACAAATTGCTATTTTTTTTTCGTTTTTTATGTAAATCGAAAAAAAAATCTGCTCGACAACGTAAATTACCCAATGTTGTTGAACTGTCATAATCAAACAGACTAGTCTCAATCGGTTATGAAATTAAGGTAACATATTTTTTTGAGACTAATCTGTTAAAAAACCCGGCCGACTGTGTTTTCCTTCATTGTGTAACACAGTCGGCCGGGTTTCGCTTAGTCCTATCAAGTTCCTGTAGGTTACCTACCCTTTACCACATCAACATTCTACCTAAAGCACAGAATAAATAAGTACCTAGCAATATTATATCTCGGCAGTGACCTTGAAATAATTACCTACGGCCGCTCGGTAGATAAACCTTCCGCGTCCGTCCGTATAATTGCCGCGCGCATACACTGAGATTTCGATGCGCGTTGTTACAGCCTTTTTCTATGAGGATATAATACTGTTACTTATTTATACTGTGCCTAAAGGATCTAAAATGTCAACAGCTAGTCGACAACTTGGCAGTCGCCACTCATCTCTTGACAAAAGCCAATTAGAATAGGTACAGTAGGTGTATTTTTGTTGTTTTTTGTATTTTTCAAGCATTGCTTTGGTGTTATTATCGCCTCAGTGACAAAAATTGACATCGAATTACCACATTATAAGTACGTCTATTATGGTCGTATTTTATATTTAGTTAATAAATTATCAAGCGAGAGATATAAGGACGGCAGTTTTAGTCGTATTAGAGCCGGAAGCAAAAAGGCGCCAATCTGAACGGCCATAGAATAGAAAAGGCGCCAAAACGAACGGCTATAGACCTATATATGATAATCTTATTTATTTATATGTAGGTACCTAATCCTTATATTCTTCAATAAGAAGTAGAATCCTATTCTAGATAAAAAGCCTCTCATCCTCAAGTACTAGTGTCGAAGCGCGTCCAGTGTCGCTTAGACGTGTTTTTACAGTAAATAGCTAATTGCACGTAATCTATTGTGCACTAAACGATCGCCCGCTGTGCCGAACCGGTTATCGGTCGCGCGAATCTACACTTTATGCGTTATGAGTACAGACGATAATCATAATGAAGAATTAATCAGTAAAATTACTATGGAGGACGAAGAAAATACACATTTAGAAGACATAACACAATTATTTGAGGTTGAAGGTAATGAGACGTCGAAAGATGGAATGCGACCTACGAAAAGAGAAAGAGAAGATAATGAATGGAGCGAAGTTAGGGATAGTAAAACCAAAACGAGACAGGTGAGACAGATTAAGGAAATTACGTGTCACTTGCAAGGATTTTGCACTTGCTAATTATCTAAGGCAGTGTTTTTTAACCTGTGGGTCGTCGCGACCCCTCGGGGGGTCGCGAAGCCTTACTCAGGGGGTCGTGGACAAAAGTGCGTGTTTCTCGGTCCTACACTTCACACTAAAAATACAATTTCAGTCAGAAGGCTGACCCCTAGGGCCTAGGGGGTCGCTAGAATTTGTTTACTTCTAAAGGGGTCGCGTATTCAAAAAGATTGAAAAACACTGGTCTAAGGAACCAAGAATATCTATCTCTTCTCTTAATACCTTTTCGCGTTTGTCTGTATGTCCGCGTTGTTCTTCTTAAATACGCAACTGATTTTGATGCGGTTTTCACCATCATTTAGAGAATGTATTCTGGAAGGTTTGTGTATATTACATTAATATTAAACTAACATTTAATAAAGAAAGGCCAGCTTCCAAATATACCACGTCTGACAGTACCGTCTCCATCCTTCCGTGTGTTATGAACTCGTAACTATGTAATAAATAACACTCGTGTGTCAGACAATTAGCCGGTAGTCATCACGTACCGAGCTGCGGACGTTATGAATGAACCTGTAGTTACCACTGGCACATGACAACCGGTGAGGGACATCATTTGTTACCACTTCTGTACTTCCTTGATTTGATAGAAGCAATATTTGCTACACTGTACCTACTGTTGATAGTGGCTTTTAAGAAAAGATCTAAAAACCTCATTCTGATTTCCGAAAATAGCAAATTACAAATACTCGCATAATTTTCAGTTACTGAAAAATACATTGTGGTTTTCTTTTCCTGATTTTCTTTTATGGGTATAGTTGTTTCTTTTCATCAAAGAAAAACAGGAAAAGAAAATTGGTAACCAAGACTTCGACAATGTGTATAAAATGTTCATTTCCATTAATTAAAACAATTATTATGATCATGTGCATTATTTGAAGGAAATGAAGAAAGAAAGCATAACGCGTATTTGGACACAGGGTCGTGAAACACAAAATACAACAAAATAAAAATTGAAAAATAATGTTTAAGTTTTCTAACATTTTATTCCACCGAATACTTTAAAAAAAGTGCTGAATAAATGTGTAATAATTACTAGATGACAATAGTATCCTCAGTCACCCCTTTAAGATAACAATCACAGGCCCTTTGATTTCGGTACTGTTATGAGCTTTTCAAAAAGGTCAATTTAGCCCCGTCACGGTCAACGAAGCGTCATAAAAATATGACTGGTAACAATAACACCAAACAGTTATTATTTATCATATTTATCACTGTTATTAACAATTATTACAACGACTCCATCCTGTTTCAAACAAAAGTGTTATCGAATCTAATCTAAAATCGAGGCAGGTAAAGGAACTTAGTCATCATTTTAACAAACACAAAAATTACAAAGGTTAATTATTTAAAAAACGCGCAAAATATGCATTTATTTCGTTAATAAATGAAATAATTGAAAACAATAATAATTGCAATAATGCGATTTTCTGAATGTCTATGCACAATAAATGGCCATAAACTCCATGCCAAAGCTTCTTCAAGAACATAGTATAGGGGCAGGTAGGGGTGAAGGACAAAATATCGTTAAACCTTCTTGCAAAGCGTGGTGATTGAATGGTGATGAATATATCCTTTGAAATTTCAACACAGATACGAGCTGATATAATATGATAATAATGATAGTAGTGAGCGTATTACCCAGTTACTGGGTTGTGGAGGTCAGATAGGCAGTCGCTCCATATAAAATACTGGTATTCAGCTGCATCCGGTTAGACTGGAAGCCGACCCCAACATAGTTGGGAAAAGGCTAGGCAGATGATGAATAATGATAGTAGTGAGCAAAAATTTCGCTATCAAGGACACTTCACCTTGAATAATCAAAAGTGTTGATAGCATCTTGATATACATTTACTTATCAAGAGAGTCTTTATCAGTAGCGTGGTGATAATACAAATTAGCCCCTGTATCATCGCAAGAAAGAATCCGTAAAACAATCGCTAGGGTCCAATCGTGCAGGCAAAATTACATTACGAAATTAGTAGCAAAAAATTATAATAGATCGACTTTTTCGTACACACGGCTACACATCAAGCTATACATTTCCAGTATAAGCTGACCTCGCATTGTACGGAAATTCTATAAAATGTAAAATCAGCATAAACTGGAAATGTATAGCTTGATGTGTAGCCGTGTGTACAAGTGTGAGGCGGTGGGACCGCCTAGCGGGAGCGTAAGTCGCTCGCCCGCGTGATCCATGGGACTGCTACTAACGAAGAAGTCGCCCTATAATTTTACCTAAGTGTCATTTTATGCCACGAATTTCGTAATGTAGAATTTTGACTTTCTAACTGAAAAATCAAAATCAAAATATTTTATTTTATTATATAACGTCAGAAGCTATAGGTGCATGGTTGTGCACCTAGCTTCTAACGTTTCATAAGTGCCCATGTAGGTTTACATTGTATTAGTTTACAATTGGTAGTTTCCAATGGAGAAGAGGCGGCAAGAAACTCCACGGTTACTGTTTTAAAAATAATTGGCTTTTACAATAGTAAAAACGAAACTGTAACCGAATTTCGGTTTTTATGTCGGTCGAAACCGAAAAGTTTCTCTAAATTGTATCAAGCTACACATGTGTGCCTGTGTGTGTTTAAAAAGAGCAGATAAATCATAATATTTTATAGCCCAATTATATACGACGATTGGCAATCGCCCAGTATGATTGAATAACAGATATACTTACCTATAATTATTATATTCTTTTGATTAGTGTTCAGTGGTAAAAGAAATCTGTCAACAAACTTTACCTACCAAAGATTTAGTGAATTTAAATGAGTTTTTATTTAGTTAAATATTTATAATGTCGGACAAACAGTTACTAAGACAAAGTTCGTTGAAAAAACCCGGGAAAGCTGATGTAAGGAAGAAAAGGCATCATGTCCTCATCCGGCTACCAGACTCACATCCTGACAGGTAATCATTAGACAATAGTTGGTAATCTAAAATACTTACGATATTTTTTTCAGCCTAGATGTTATATTCTGTTATGTTTCACAATAGTTCGTTTACATAATAATAATGGAAAATTGGAAATTGAAAAAAAAATTCGTTTTCATGTCGTATCGTATCAATATTATTTGAAATTGAAAAAAACATTCGTTTTCATGTCGTATCGTATCGTTTCAATATTAATTGTAATTGAAAAAAACATTCGTTTTCATGACAACTTTTTCGTTTTTTGTTATCCAGTGCAAGGTGGTTGATCAGCCAACAAAAAAAATCTCCAACTCTTTAATATTTTGTAATAGGTACTGTACAATTGAAGTTCAGATGTACAAGTAGGTACCTATTACATGCAACAAATATTAATTAAACCATAAAAAAATTGTATGAAGAAAGTCGTTTTGTAACTTTTACTCGTATCTAAATAATATCGCTTTCGTATTGCACACCCGGAGTATCCAATGAAAATGTGCTTGATAGCCAGTAAAGCAATTCTATGTAAAATAAGCGCCTGAAATTAGTAACTGCGCAGACTTTCCTACAAGCAACACTTACTTATATAATACAGGAAAAACTCCAGGCGGTCAAAATGTTTCCTTTCTTCTGAAAAGTTAATGTTACGCCAGTATCGCCATCTGTCTTTAACCTGAATAAGCGTTGTGAAGGCTGAAAGCGCTGAAAACAGCTGTTCTTCTTATCGATTTTCTCAAAACCCGCAAGCAAGTTCACTGCGTAACCACCTGCCATTGCAGAGTATACGTCACTGGCTCCGTCAAAGGTTTAATAATAGCCGTGTTACGCCATAAAAAGCAAAATAAAACACTCTCGTGATTTTCCTATTTGATCACAAAGTTCCTGCTTATTCAGTCATCGTGAAACTGTCATGGAAAAGTGTCTAGGTTATGTTGTTATGTGTCGATAAAGAGAAGTAGCCTGTCATATCTGAAACACCATGAAGAATCACTTACGAAGCGGTCTTCATAGGAGGAACTTTATAAGCAACCATGCCGATGACAGTCCCATAGATACGATACGATTAGTATCCCCTATCAATAGGTTTGCCATATTCCAAGGCAACTTTAGCCATGATGACGACGATTACCCGGAGAAGTGAGTGATAAGTGAAGCTTAATCACATCCTTAGCTTTAAAACATCATAAAACAGACACGCAAATTATTGTAACAATAAAATTTTTCTATATGCACAATATTTACAAATATTTCATGGAGTTTTCCTATTGAAAGATTTTTACAGCTACTCGATAACAGATGGCGTTAGTAACCTCATAATTTTGTTTCAGGCCATACAAACTCAAGACAAAAATCGTGATCACAGCACTAGCGGTCCTGGTCTTCATATCGGCACTGAGTGGCTACCTCATCGGGAGTGCAGACTATGCTTCACGGAGGACAGCTGAACCTCCTGATCCTATTGAGCCACTCAAACCTTCGGCCTCCCGTCTTCATGTGTTCCAAAAGGCTGCGGTTTGCACGGATGCTCCCCAGTGTTCACAAATTGGCAGGTATGTAGCTAGTATTACCTAAACATTTTCATTCTTAATGCTGGAATTACGCGGTTCAATTTTCTTTTGCTTTATTAGATCTTTGACAGTTACGTGTAGTGAAGCATGAATTCTGAAAACCAGTCTTTCCAAGGGGTATTGTATTACCCAGTAACTCTGTAGTGGAGGTCAGATAGGCAGTCGCTCCATATAAAATACTGGTATTCAGCTGCATTCGGTTAGACTGGAAGCCGATTCCAAATTCTTCATTATTTCCGGCCGAGTGGCAGGCGTAGGTAAGCGAAAGAGATGCCTTGGAGCTCCTCGTACAGAAACGTCAGTAGGTAATGAAAATTTTCCTTCACGAGTGATAGATATTGGCCGTCTCATTAAATAAATTCCAAAAATAACTATTCAATAAGGACTTCAAGGAGTCTGTATGTCTGTTTTATGCCAGGGACACAGTCTATGTCACAGTTTTATGATGATAAAAGCACTAGGTACATAATCTAGGTGCTCTTCATAAATATTTCGAACTGACTCGACAGACGGGCGGGACGGGACCTGCATTTTACGGGCAACTTTTTCCATTTTTCATTCCATAAAAACCTTATTCGGGCTATAACAACAAAAATTGGTCCACCCATTCTCAACTGGTGCAGGTGATAAAATTCACTTTTTGAAAACAGGTATAAAAACTTGAGGTTACGCTTGCCTCATCTCATCGTCTATAATTATTAGAATATTCCCCCCACCCTGCTCTTTTTCAAATTAATTAAACTCATTCATTTTTGTTTTACAATGCCTCCTTTCGATTCTGCACATCCTGTGTACTTAGTGAGACTAGAAGTAATTTACCTTGTAAACATTCTGGAAAACTCGTAAAACTGGCCACTCAAGTTTTCTAAAACATCCAAGCAGCCGCTACTCGATACTAGATGGCGCTGCACGACCAAATTAAATTCATCCGTACGTGTAGTTATGTTCTTATCATACCGTATCACATTGCATATTGACCGACTGCCTATAACTTCTATAAGTTTTTTATTTTATAGGTGTGCACATAATATTATCACCGTATACGTGGTATAATCGCGGTAACATTGAGCCGGCATTCAGTGTTGCCTAGGTAGTCATTTTATTACTAAAGAGGATTTTTTTATGATATATGGTAAGACAAAGACTTCCATTTTGTTTTTGCTATGATATTGACGCCTAATGAGCTCGACAGTCGCTTTTTGAATGCCAGTTATAACGTAAGTTCCCTGCTATAGAGTAGGAATAAAATGTTTTTCTATTTGATGAATCCCTTGTTGTAAGGAATTCCTAAAGCTAGATACAAGAATAGCAAGAAGCGTAGGTATTTAATATTTGGAACTCAAAATCCAGTCCATAACTATAAAACTTAATCAACTCGTAAAAAAGTAAAAATTACAGCATCGTTACCGTAGAATATAGAACAAACATGTGTTATATATAGAACAATCTCGTATCAAATTTGTACGAACATAAATCTGCAAGAAAATTGCCGAATTTTACCACCATTAACGTGTTGGTAGAAACTTGAATTTCGAACACTGTCATACTACCCAAGCCGGCTTACCCACACATTGAAACGTCTATAAATAAACAAAACATCCTTCATAATCGGGTCGTCGCCGGTGTTTCAACCAATCACGGTTCGAGAATTTTATCGACACGCATGCGCTGTGACGTGTTGCTGGCAGCCTATAAAAGCGCCGCGCGGCCATTACATTTAACATTCAGTGAATATAAAACCTTGAGTAACGTTGTCAGTTGTTACTGCGACACAATTTCCCGTGATTTCAATAATATTTACAAATATCCAAACGTAAATATGTCCGAAGCCTTCTTTGACGAGTACGACTACTACAACTTCGACCACGACAAGCATATCTTCTCCGGACACAGCGGCAAGCAGCGCACTAAGAAGGAGGTCAACGAGCACACCAACCACTTCGACCCGTCCGGCCATTCCAGAAAGATCGTCACCAAGCTCATGAACACAGAAAACAACAAGAAGCCCAACAGCAATAAGAATTAAATGGATCGTTGGACTTGAGGACTATGGCTTGTAAAAGGACAATCGATATGCTGAGCGAAAGGAGGACATTATGGCGGATCCCGGAGGAGAGCTCCGGCCGCCACACGTCTCAGAGATCAACGGAGCATCCGCGGCGGTTCCTGTTGACGCAGGGCTTCTACCTGGCGCACCACACCAGCAGGCTGCGGAGCCGCGCGAGAGCGCAGCGCCCCCGGTGAGCGCGCCCGCACCGCCACCTGGACCCAACACCGCTCCACCACTGATCTCAATTCTTATTATTATTTGAGCTTGTTGTAAAGCTCACAACTGCTGTGTTATTATTCCTAGTTAGATTATTATGTTCTGTATCTTTCCCGAGGTAGGTACTTGAAGGACTGTAATAATTTAAGGCAAATAAAAATTATAATTCTAAGACTATTCTGTGGTTTAATTCTCTTTGTTTTTCTGGCGGAAAATTGTCGTGCGAGGTCGTTTGTTGGCTGCGCGGCGGTTGATCGCCCACACTTATCGATCGCCTGAGTCGTGTTTATACACAAAAACAACCTTGAGCGAGCCGGCAGACCGAGGTGGCTGGCCTTGCCCGTTTATTATCATCAACACACCTACACAAGTCATTTTGCGTCGCAGAAAAATCGAACGAGCGAATCTAATGGGCAAACCAGTAAACCGCTTACATAATCTAATGAACATTTAGTCACGTTTGTTTTGAACACTAAATTAATTTACTTTGGCAGTAAAATACTAATGAACTCATTCTAGATGGACTGACTGCGAGCACGTAGGCACACATCCGTAGCTACATCCGATAGGCAGGTACATTATAAACATTATTATATAAATAACAAACACACTGTACGCTACCTCAGTAACCACAATTTGCTTACAAAACAGAAAATGCTGCATTTGTAATTTACTAAACGGTTGATTTAGTGCACGAAGCACTAAACTAACCGTTTAGTAATTTACAAATGGTTGCATCTATCATCATGTTTTTGTTTACTTTGAACACAGCATTAGCTAATAAACATACCTACTTACAGAATTATTTAAACTTGGTCATTCTTTGTTTACATTTTTTCGTGACGTATTAACGGTCAAAAAAGACAAACCTAGTAAACAAAGTCTTTGATAACAGACTTCATTTTTAAATTCGTAACCACTATCATCTTTGTTTAGCCAGACGGACTAATAATAATATCAGCTGTAAGTACCTACCTACGTACTGAATGGTCATCGTAAGACAATTGGGATTTTAGTCACGTAAACTGACTGCTTACTAAGCATAGTTCAGTCTACGTTAGGCCACGTGACTGTATGTCTTAAGAAATAGATGGTACTTTAACCAGCCATTAGTACCTATGTGGCAAGAGATAAAGGTGGTGAATAAGTTGATTAATAAGTATGAATAGATAATGTCACGTAGTGTCATTTACTGATTTTGATTGCAGTGGTTCTTCCAAAGAATTTTTCCCACTTATTCCTTCACTCTTAAAAATTTGTTAGCCTATTAGGCAATAGAATACCTTAGTGAGTACTTGTGGGGGGAAAACTTGGTGTTTTTTGAAAAAGAAATTATGTAGGACTAGAGAAAAATAGGTTACAGCATTGTTAAAATTATTTAGCTGTTTATTATACCTACTTACTAGGCATCGAACTGAAAATAAATCTTGATTTTCCTGTACCTGTTGCTTGTGTGGGCTTCAGGATAATTCTGTTTCCTTTCATGTTGTTTTTTTTTATTTAAGGACGATATCACATTGACCATGTTATCAGTTCTACCACCATTAATAAGGTGATCAAGCTGCCAAGCAGTAATTTGCAAGCAAAACATTTTTTTGTGAAAACCACTAGTATTTTTGAGTGCCTCCGTTAAAATCATGACTTTCAGCTCTACTCCACAAAATCATTCATTCATTGTATTGATGCGGCTAGGGAGATAGGGACCATATTTAGATTTAGCTGCTGTTGGCTCAAGCTTTATTTGAAAGGGAAAATGTTTGAGATTTTCCATTTTCGTTTTGTAAGCCAAACTGCCTGAAAATTCATTGAAATAATTAATGCAAATCTATGTAATAGTAGTTTTTGAGTTAATCGCGAACAGACAGACAGCCAGCCGCAGCGGAGGGCTTTGTTTTAACTTTAAATAAGTATAATAAATATGTATTGTAGTGAAAGATCTAAATAAAGATTGCATGAAAAGAAAAGACAAAACACGGTGCATCGTCAGAGAGACGTTGGCAAACCTTCTCCCGGCTTTCAGAGAAAATAAACATTTCGAAATAGATATGCCTTTGGTTATTTTGGACTCCTCTCCGTCGAAAATATGGCGAACATTCTAGATTCTACTGACATTTCAGCCAGTGAATACTCATATGATAAATGTTACATAAGATACATTTTGCGAGATAATAATTCCTGTAATAACATGCAAATTGTTCAAGTCTGAGAAATTGCCAAAACAAATATCTAAACAATGCTTTACTAGAGCATTTATCGTCGGTATTCAAAACGATTGTATGTAATTGGATTTGGAACACAGAAATAACTCTCATTTGTTGAATTCAAAACAAATATAAACGAATATACAGTATTTACTAATAAATATAGTGTTGGAATAAGTAAACAGTTAACTAATGGTATTTGTTATCAGTTAACTGTAGTTCAAAGTAATTCGTTCGCAGTGTTATCACTGGATACTTTATCACTTTCTACAAAGTGGTACAAATATATTTCACGTAAAGTATTTTGCAAATTTTCCATTTCATTCAGATTTGCTGTAGTGATTTATATATCATGTTACTGCTTTGCTGTCACATAAAACTGGATAATTTATTATTTGTACACGTTTACAATATTTTGCAGTTTCGCGACTACGCATTACTACATCGTATTAACATAACAACATCACGTTTTCGCCTTATTCGGGATGAGCACAGGCCAGGATGTACCTAGGTAGACAAACTTTTTGATAGTCACTTACGTAAATGTTATAATATATAGTTATAACATCCTACCTGGGTGTTATAACTAAATATTTTCATCATCTAAAGTTTTAGTAAAGTCTGTTAATTATTTAATTTTTTTCTTTTGATTGGTGTTTCTAGTGGCCCTGCCACCTGCCTGTAATAATGCACACAGAACAGTCACGTTTTTCACTCCTCTTTGCGATTTCAGATAATTAAGTCCAGTTTTCTTATGATTTTTCCTATCATTTGGACCGGACTGGACCACCGGAGTCCCAACGCTCTAAAGTATTAATTATTTATTTATTTATTTAACAGACAACAAAGGTCGACACTAGCAACAAGAATACTTAAAAGATGTTAGAGTTTCCTTGGAGTTTCTTGCCCGTTCTTCTCCATAGAGATCTACGATTTGGAATGGGTAACTAGCTTCAACTTTTTGACTAACTGACCGATTCTTTGACAATTCAAAAGTGCCTGTAAATGGTTTAATTGAAATAAATGCTTTGAGTATGAGTTTGAGTTAGTAACAATTAAAATTAATTGTCCAACCTCCAGTTATAGCTAGCGCCAAACTTTATGACTCTGAGGCCCTAGACAAAGTGACATTCTGGAATGGAAATGGCAAAAATGTATAGAGGGCATTATCTTACATAAAAAGTGTTAACATTCAAGTCGCAATCTGTCAAACTAGTCAAAAATGTTGGTAAATTAAGGATTTTTTGACACATTGGGAATGCGATGCGAATGTGAACGTTCTAGGGAATTGCCCGCTAGGACTAACGTAGGCTATCGAAAAGCTAATGTCAATCCTATTGAAATTCGTTGTAGAAATACGAAACGCTTTCAAAGCGATTGTCACTTGTCTAGGCCCTCTGAAGTATGCTACTTGCTGCACCATACCCCACCCCTCACCCCCGCTCACACTGCTGTTGTTACTGCGCAGCAACTAGCCTCATGTTCCGAGCCGTCATAAAATTTGAACCTGTCTGTACCTACTGAAGACTCATAGAATTTTATCAACCGACTCCAAAAAAGGAGGAGGTTACCTATATCTTTTGTAAAATCTCATAAAATATGATTTAATTGGCAATCAATCACATCAGTTAACACGAGATTTGGCAGCGTGCCCTTTAATTTCTCTGTTGGTCTAATGTGAGATGTATTGTTAGAACAATTTGTTAGTAGGTAGTTAATAGCACCAATCGAATTAACGATTTATCACTCACAAACAGGGCGCCTAATGAACCGTTTCAAGATTAACCTCATAAAGAGAAAACAGCTGATTGTCAGATGAAAAACATTCACTTTAATATGCATTGGCGTATTCACGCATTTTATACTAATAGATGGTACTACGCACTTAGTACTGACGTAGGTATTTTAAGAGAAAATACTATTATCAATAAGTAATAGAATATACCCTCAACGACTTCTCTGTTCCAGCGGTCATTTCTATAAAGAATCAAAACTACGCTACAAAGTTATCTTTCACTGACCACTAACTAATTCTAAGTAAATCCAGTAAGCAGTAAACTTAATGAGATTTAATTAGAATCAGCCTCGAATTCGATCATGTTTGTGCCTTTTCGTGAGCTTGCAAGCCAAACACTTTTCGAATCGAATTTAAATGTGTTCCATGTATGTCTGCTTCTTACACAAACTTAAATTCTCCTTATAAAGACACACGTACTTATAGTTTCACTAACTGTTGCCCACGACTTCGTCTGCGATCCAGGATAAAAAGAAGTCTATATCCTTCTCCAGGTCATGGTCTACCCATGTGCCTAATTTAATCCAAATCCGTTCAGCCGTTTTAGCGTGAAAACGTAACAAACAAACAAATTCACTTTCGCATTTATAATAGAATTAGAATTAGAATGAAAACTTTAAAGACGTTCTATCAAAACTTTCATTAATTTCGTGACTATCCACAGAGTTCATAATTATTTAATATTTGGTTCCCAATGTTTTGTTCTCAACATAAATAGACTTTCGTATAAGAAGTATTTTAGGCAACACCAAAAAACTTCTCGGTTCAAAATACACGCCCATCTAGCCAACTAGATGATATTACAGATACCATCTAAGAGAGATCATGCATGTAGCGGACAAACTAAATCATGACTACATAACATTTTTTGCTCTAAAACTTGCTACAACCAGTTAGGTCATTGATCGTGTCTATGAGAGATAAAATGTTACATACACTGTTCATTAAACGTTCAAAGAATTATTACCTTACACCACGACACAGTAAAAAGTAGAAAATACAAAGTTATAGGGCTATTAGTTAACTATAAAACTTAATATTATGTACTGCCTAGGTAGATGAGAGATTGTCATGGCGGCACTGTTGATGGCTTGTGACGTTGCTAGATGCCATACTACATTATTGCACGGGCCGCAATAATGACGTACAGCTACCGCTGGAACTTATATTTATCGAAACGTAAAGTTATATTTTTACACGACTGCCCAAAAAGGAGTGTAATGTTTTTTTGTAAATTGTAAGCTGTCACAGGCGCCAATATAGATACAGTACTGCTGGTGTAGGAGCAATAGACAGAGATACAACTAGATTAAATGTAGACAATGAAAAGAGACAGCCTATTTCCGTAGATGTCGTAAAAGGCAACAAAGATATTGCATCTAGAAGTGACTACCTGTACAATATACATAATGAAATCATACTTTATATTGTGGTGAGTAATGATTGTGAAGCAACCATCGATTCAGAAAA
Source organism: Lithophane semibrunnea (assembly GCA_947363905.1). Lineage (NCBI taxonomy): Eukaryota > Metazoa > Arthropoda > Insecta > Lepidoptera > Noctuidae > Lithophane > Lithophane semibrunnea. Next base: position 5,780,752 of record OX376200.1, read on the forward strand.
AGGCAAAAACCAAGGACTTGGGCAAAGAAACAGACGTTACGAAGCAAAAATGAACAAGATGATTGAAGATGGTCTAGCTGAAGTTGTAATAAATAACAACATAAGCCTGATTGTGGATTGGGGCTTTTTAAAAGCCCAGGATGATTTGAGACTTGTCAAATTAATAACACAATAAAAAAAAAATTGGAAGTTGGTTGTTTTTTTTTTTGTAAAAAGTTTTTATTTTTCACTTTTTTGTTGTGGTACCTACCCCACACAAATTCAATAATCAATATTTCAATAATTACGTATATTTCCCACATAGTCTATGTAGACGATATCTTATTTGATTCCGTCTAGGTAATGGTATTCCATTACCTGCTATGTAAATAACAGTGACGGAATCAAATAAGATATCGTCTACATAGACTATGTGGGAAATATACGTAATTATTGAAACTAACTTAAAAACTGCAATAATAAAAAACAAAATACATACAAAAAAAAAACATACAGTCGAATTGAGAGCATCCACCTTTTTGAAGAAGTCGGTTAAAAATTGCCACCAAGCAGCCAGTATGTTTAAGATTAAAATCTTTTCCTGCACAACCTATTTGGATGATTAAACCCAGGCTTAAGAGAGATCTGTGGTTACTTCGTGAGCCGCAGTCACGCCACTAACCTCTAATTGTTAATAAGAACCAGTACTTTTTATTAGCCAATGATTGGTTAAGTAGTTAATGCTATCATTACTGATAGGCAAAAAATTGAATAGAAAACGGATGACAGCGAAAATACTGATGAAGATCACAAATTTTAAGTATTGTAAAGCGATTAGATTATATACTAAGATTAAGATTAATGGCTGCCTCTTTGATCTAGTGGTCGTAAGCTCTACTGCTGACCATGAGGTCCTGGGCTCAATTCCAAGGTTGAGCAAAGTGTTATTGGATTTTTCATCAGGAATTTATCAGTAGCAGCCAGCGGCTGGATTTATGCTCAGTAGATGGCAATAGGCTTGCCCCCTATTACACGGGATTTAAACATAACTGGTGAAATGTGGGTGTACTATAGGTAAACCTCTGTCTAACCCTTCGGGGATTAAAGGGGTAATGTTGTGGTTCATGCTAAGAGAGGCTTCAGCTACGGAAACATTGAAACAGTCAGTTAAATGACGTTGAATAAATATATTTTGAGAATGATCTTTGACCATTCGATCGAATAGTATACGAATATGGTGCAAGCCTGAAATTGTTTAATGCAAATTTAACATGAAATATGATGATTATGACATTTCAAGTTTTTTTTTTTTTTTGGTATTTCTACTTCCTCCAGAGATATTTATCGTTGCTTTTAACGATAAAGGTTGTGACCTAGTCTTTATTATAGTTCCACCATATTTAATAAATTAATCATCTTGTAAAAGTTCAACAATGACGCATATAATAATAATTATTATTGCAAAACTTTATGTTGTTGATAAGAAAAATCTCATTTTCTTCAAAACATACAAGTTCTGCGTATGCGCACGTGATTACAATTCAAAACACTAGAACGAGTCATACCAGTTTTTTTATTTTATTATTATTAAATTGAATGATGAAATCTTGGAGAATGTTAAAGCATTGTTCATTAAAGTTATCGTTTTAAAACAAAGTGCTCAGGCGCATGAGACCTATTACCGATAGGGGGATATCTGTTAAATGAAAATATTTTCTTAGAATTATTTAATGTTTTCATTGTGACTAAGATGTGATCATTATTCATTGTTCAGGGTTAAAAATTGAAGTATAAATACGTCACTCTGATACCTAGAATTTCATTTAGCTGGCCGGCTACAAACGTAGCTACATACGGAATGAAACGTTTGTAAATTGTTCTTTTTTTTTGTTTGTTTTAACTATGTATGTACTTACTTTTTATTACTGTTTGTTTTTCCTGTGCGTGTGCCAAATAAAATATTTTTCTTTCTTTCTTTCTTTCAAACGGCATTCCGTTTCAAAATATCGATTCGGAATTTTAAAGGCAGCAAATCCATACAAAATCAGGGATCTATCCTATCACACATGTGCAGTTGTTCTCCGTTCGAAATTTTCTCTGATTCGAAATTCCGAAATCGATTTCCGTCTGTACCTATGTGGGAATAACCCTAATTTCGAACAGCAAAATAATGTCAAATCTGTTTTCTTATATTTCGGTCGTTTCCTTGGCACGATTTTTAGAATGTAGGTACCTGAGGAAAATGTTTCAGTACACACGGCTACACATCAAGCTATACATTTCCAGTATAAGCTGACCTCGCATTGCACAGAAATCCTATACAATGCGAGATCAGCATAAACTGGACATGTAAAGCTTGATGTGTAGCCGTGTGTTAAGAAATTAGTACGCTACGAATGTGCCAGAAAAAAGTAGGTAGACAGAACCTATAAATTCACCGAATGATAATGTTTAATGTTGATCTTGACCCAATTCAATGATATATATATCTAATCTTTAAAAAACACTAGCTGATGCCCGCGGCTGATACCCGCTCGCGTGGATTTCAGTTATTATATACTAAAACCTTCCTCGAGAACCACTCTATCCATTGGTGAAAACAGCATGAAAATCGGTGCAGCAGTTTTTAAGTTTATCGCGAACAGACAGACAGACAGACGCGGCGGAGGACTTTGTTTTATAATATCTAGTGACTAGTGACCCAACCCTCCTTCTCACTTTTTTACGGCTTGATAAAACATGGATATTTATTAGAGTACCTCACTTAAATATAAATATTGTATACAATGAAATTTATTCCGGAATTGATTACCTAAATGATGGTGAAAATCGCATCAAAATCCGTTGCGTAGTAGATAAACAAGGCATACATACAGACACGAAAAGCGAGTTTTATTTTAAAACCACTGGGGGTAATACTACAGAGGTAGACCATGACCTGGAATAGGACATAGGATACCTACTTTTTATCCCGATATTTCCACGGGATCGAGGCTTACGCGGGTAAAACCGCGGGGCGCAGCTAGTTATTGTAAGTATATTTGCATAGATGAATATGTATGTAAGTAGGCGTGTAAATTCCAATTTCCATACCAAATATTATGCAATAAATTATGAGATAATATCATTTTTGTTTACCGTAGAACTCGTATGACACTTTAATGACTCATAGGAAACTTTTTATTTCGTGAGAATTAAACATAATCAAACTAGAGTGTGTCATTTGTTTATCTCTCTACGGAAATAACATATATCGATTAATAGGGAAAATGGGTACGTGAATAATGCCACGAAATAAATTGTTATAACATATTATTACAAAAGGGGTGGTGTATTTATTACATGAGAAACTAATTTTACATTTTATAATAAAATATACAATCTAACACTAACATAACTAACTATTAACGTGGCAATGCCGCCAGTCTCTTGGGTTTGATTACCAGCCGACAGCGATGCGGACGAATTTTTGGACTCCATATTTTAGATATTAATTGTTTATTTGTATAGTTAGTCTTAATTAATATTAGTTAGGATTCCATTTGTTAAGTAATAGTTAGTTATATTATATTATATTACAAAAGACATTTAACTTCTGTAATATAAAACAAATTGTTGGGCAAACAAGCACCAAGATAGCCCGCGAAATTTTTTTTTTTTTAACGTTTTTCTGCAATTGGCAGTTTACCAAAATTGTATTCGCTACCGTAACAAATATGTATTAACAGAATTATAACCATTAAAATCAATAATAAGTAGGTATTGTCAATCTTAGTTCAAATTACTCTACCTATATAATGACTATCGATATTTGTGAGTTCAATTAGAGCTGTATTGATAATTCTTGTAATAAATAATTCTGTAAATAAATATTAATTATTAGCGTCCCGAAACATATTTTGATCAACATACAAACTGACCTGCAAATTACAATTAAAACTTTTTACAAAAAAAAACAACCGACTTCAAAAAAAACCCTAAAAAAAGTGAAAAATAACTTTAATTTCGGAAGTCGGTGTCTTTGCTTTTTAATTTTCGTTTTTTGCCACCGACTTCCGAAATTAAAGTTATTTTTCACTTTTTTTAGGGTTTTTTTTGAAGTCGGTTGTTTTTTTTTGTAAAAAGTTTTAATTTTTCACTTTTTAGTGGTGGTACCTACCCCACACAAGTTACTACCTGCTATGTAAATAACAGTGAAGGAGTCTAATAATTATATCGTCTACATAGACTGTGGGAAAAATACGTAATATTGAAGCTAGCTCAAAAACTACGCAAGCAAACTTAATAAAATTTATATGGGACCATCTCGGGAGTATACCCTTTCGAACTAAAAAAGAATTTTCAAAATCGGTTCACAAACGGCGGAGTAATCGGTGAACATACATAAAAAAAAAAAAAAAAAAAAACAAACTTCCGAACGTAGTACCTCCTCCTTTTTTGAAGTCGGTAAAAAACGTAAGAACATTGGAATTTCGGGCCACGTTAGCGCATCCCCCTTAAAGTGCCTGCTACACGGTGGCCAACCGCGTCCCCGGCAAAGTTGACCTTGGTTGGCGACTGGCAGAACTGTTTCAAATTTGGTAACTAGTAAACCACCAAGGTCACCTCTGTCGGACGGAACGCAGTTGGCGGCCGTGTAGCAGACACTTAAAGGAAAATACCTTCATGGGTTTCCGATGCTCATCCTAGGTCGAAACTTTCCGTCCTGAAACCTAAATTCCATTTTTAAAACAAAATGTTGTTCATAACATACTCGAGGAAAATATTTACATGCTATAAATATACAGTTAATTAGTTGCGTTTATTGTAGTTATTTTAATTAGTTAATTGTTTTTGCCTGTTTGTGGTTTAGTCTTCAACAAAAATACTTAGTTAATGTTGGAAAACGAAAACAATTGTACATAATATAAATATATTATGTTGAATATTATGATTTAAATACCTACAAATAGGCATGTAAAGCTGGATTAGCAGTCATAGTAGATTATAATGGAGAATTTATTTTTCAAAAACTTAATTATTTATTGTCTTATTTTCTATGTATTTGTTTCCTTGTCGACCTTCGTAGACCTTTACCAACAAAATATGCTAAGTGAGCGAGATGAAAAAGGATTCAATATCACAGCCTGGTCCTCTTTATAGACATACCTAAAAGGATTCAATATCACAGCCTGGTCCTCTTTATAGACATACCTAAAAGGATTCAATATCACAGCCTGGTCCTCTTTATAGACATACCTAAAAGGATTCAATATCACAGCCTGGTCCTCTTTATAGACATACCTAAAAGGATTCAATATCACAGCCTGGTCCTCTTTATAGACATACCTAAAAGTAATAAGATACATTTACACAGAGATGAGTGCGAAAGGCAGAATATTGCTAGCCTAGTCAGATAATATCGATTCACCCTGACCTCTAACAACTGAGCCTGTGTTGGTAATGTCAAAGTAGCTATACTATAACAATACACGTATAGCTACTCATATAAAATGAGACAAATCGGAAGCGGGAGTTTTACCCGGTTAACGGCAATAGGCTCGCCCCTATCACCATTTTTCTTTTTTTTTTTGAGTTGGGATATCATGCAATGACTTCTCCCGCTCTGGGCGGGGCGGAAGGGCGTGTCAGACTTTTACTGACTAAAACCCACCCGTGTTCATTCAGTTGTCTGTTGCCAAGGTCCCGGTATCCCTTTCGGACTTTCCCGCAACCCTATCACCTATTATATGCACAGGACTCAAACATAATGTACTTACTACAGGATGTAAGGGTAAACACTCTTGTCATTCAAACCATGGGTAGTTGATTTAAATATAAATATAAATGACCGAACACAACAAAAAAAAACGTTATTTTCATTAAAAGATTTAAAAAAGTTTCTATCTGACACCGTGCTTGCTAGCGAAACAGCTGACTGACTAAGGGAGGGATCGCGCTCGCTGCCGGTCAGGTCACATCCCGTACTTCCGCCCGTGTTGAGACGCAAGTTCGTTGCCCTAGCGCATAGGGCAACGAACTTACATCCCTGGTGGTAAAATTTAGACCTAAAAAAATTAAAAAATAAGTTGTAATTTTCCATTGATTTTACTTTCTATAAATGAAACCAAACCACTGGTTGCAAGGATAACGGTGTTTACCCTAACACCCTGTATACTTATCTGTCAAACTTTTCGGGGAATACTTACAGGCATAAAAGTTATGTGAGGTACATCTGACAAACCAGCATCAAATTAAGGAGAAAATTAATAGAAGTAAGCAACGCGTTTGACTTAATCAGGTATATTTTGATTATAATGAACCTCAAAGGACAATCAAGGAATGGTTCGAACCAAACTGGTACTTGGTAGGCCAGTTTTGTCTAGTGTTATAAATAGAGTACCTTTAGGAAAGTATTGGGTCCCCCACCTACGAAATTGCCGTTTTTTTCTCACTAATAGAGAACCTCGTCACTTCTATGATTTAAAATATTCATCAATTGCTTGGTATTTTATCGAATAATGACTATCATAGACAACTACCAATAGTAAAGAAACCTTATTACCTACTTATAGTTTTTTTAACATAAAAAATACCTTAAAAATGACTCCACATTTTGTTAGCAGAAATGACCACTATTTTTTTTTTAACTTATCCAAAACTTATATTTTCGCTTAATCTAAGTGGCATACGTTATCTTAGTTTTTAAACAGTAGTGCATACAAGTTTTAAAACAGTAGTGTTCATGGTTGTTATAAAAATTCAGAAAACGTTAGTATGAAAAATGCAACTTCTTTAAAATTCCCCATACAAAACACCAATTTCATAGGTGGGGACCTAATATTACTCAAACTCAAACTCAAACTCAAAGCATTTATTTCAAATAAACCAATTACAGGCACTTTTGAATTGTCAAAGGGTCGGTCAGTCAGAAAATATGAAGCTAGTTGCCCATTCCAAAGCGTAGTAGGTTCCTATGGAGAAGAACGGGCAAGAAACTCCACGGACACTCTTTTACTACACTTTTATTACAGAATACTAAGTACTAAGCCAAGCACAAGTAGGTAACTGATAGCGTTGGTAAATAAATATTGATAAAATAAGTGGATAAGGACACTTTCCGTGAATGTAAACAAAGGGATGAATGATTGTGCTTAGGTACTTGTTCACGAGCATCACTTTATAATGTAACTAGCTGCGCCCCGCGGTTTCACCCGCGTAAGTCTCGATCCCGTGGGAATATCGGGATAAAAAGTGTTCTATGTGTTAATCCAGGATATAAACTATCTGTTTGCCAAATTTCATCCAAATCCATTAAGTAGTTTTTACGTGAAAGATTAACAAACATCCATCCATCTTACAAACTTTCGCGTTTATAATATTAGTAGGATCTAGTAGGTACTTTCTCTCATATAGGATTATCCATCTACTTTATTGTGATGAGAAATCATTATATTATACTGTATATACTTCGCCCCGCGGTTTCACACGCATAAGTCTCGATCCTGTTCGACTATCGGGATAAAAAAGTATCCCTTGTGCTAACCCAAGTCATGGTCTACCCATATGGCAAATTTCATCCAAATCTGTTGAGCCGTTTTAGCGTAAAAGTGTAAGAAACAAACAAACTCGCTTTCGCATTTATCATATTAGTTAGGATTGGGATCCTAACTAAGTGCGAAAGTGAGTACATAAGTTATGTTTGTTTGTTATGCTCTCATGCTGATACGGCTGAACGGATTTGGAAGAAAGTTGGCACATGGGTAGACCAGGAGCTAGAGAAGGACATAGGCTACTTTTCATCCCGGATCTCAGACGACGTCGCGGGCAAGACCTAGTATTATTATATTAGTTAGTATTAAGGTAAACATGAAAAGACATAGTTCCAACACTTATCTTTTTGAAATCTAGCCAAGATTTCAAGAAAATAAATTCTATAACTTAGCTCCTAATATTACTTGATAATGACTTCTTGAGATGACTCTCTAGCTCTACTCTCGGAATTTCATCAGCATCTGAAACTCGCTAAGAGTTTAGCTTCCTATACGGTATTAGCTATATTATCGTTCTGCGTTGATTCATGGCAGTAATAACAGTACTATTGACCTTAAGTCATAAAATTAAACATCTGAATCTCTATCCGAAAACCCATAAAATGAAATATCTGAAAATCTTGGTACCTACCTAATATGATTTAGGGGCAGCAATTTTAATATTTTGTTGTTATTCCGACGAAAAACAGTAATAAAAATGGCATCATTGTTACAGAGAGATCCTCACGAAGAATGGCTCAGCAGTGGACGCGGCCGTCGCAGCGATGTTCTGCAACGGACTCCTCAACCAACAGAGCATGGGGCTGGGTGGCGGGTTCTTTATGACGGTATACTTGAAGGATGAGGAGAAGGCTTATACTGTGAACGCCAGGGAAACGGCCCCCGGGGCTGCGACAGTGGATATGTTTAATGGCAGCTGGGACAAGGCTGCTAAAGGTGGGTTTTAGAATAAGTTTTCCTTCCTTATTACCATAAACCGTCTTTATCAGTTTTTAAGCCTAAACACCTTTTCATTATGACATTTCTGTATGGAGTTTGACATAAAACTGACATTAAACACGCGTTGAACAAGTGTCTAAGTTTTTGTGGGAAGGTCCCATATTATGTTTGAGTAAAAAAATACTGTAAAAAGGCAGACTAAAAGGTTGTTTTTTGCTACTGTCAAGATTGGTGTGATCAACACCTTTTTGAAACATCTTAAGGGGAATGTTAATTTAGTTTGCCTTCGAAGCAAAAAGTTGTCCGGGATCAGTAAGACAGCACACAATCTGGTTAATGGATGATAGTTTGGCTAGACAGCATCCTGTCAAATGATATTCAATGACTGAACATAGGCTATAGACAAAATCCCTTTTCTGTAAGCGTTAACGCTAACGGAAAGATCAAATTGTATGGAGTTGACTTTAGCTTTAGAGATGACACGTGACTGCTGCTGTCACCTCCATACAATTTGATCTTTCCGTTGGCGTTAACGCTTACAGAAAAGGGATTTTGTCTAGGCCCCCATGAAACATTTCGTTGGCAGCTACCTAACATAATGAATCTGGATATATATGATTTATTCCTGGACCAAAAATAGTATTACTACTTATTGCGGGGTACCTACGGAAATAATCGTCTGCAAAAACATGATAAAATAAATATTTTCTAGAATAAACATATTTTCACAGATAACAATGGCTAACAATAACAATACAGTGTACTTTCCGAAAAGAATAACACTCGAAACGATAATAATCTTAAGTTGATACAAACAAAACAATATAATCAACATATTTTTAGTGCCACAGATAATGAATTGAGGTCAGGTTTTAATCTGAGTGCATTTATTTAATACAGGTTATTTGTCTATGTAAACTGACTTATCTTATCAAAAACCTTCACGAATTTAACTGTTAATTTATAACATCGAAAATTAAAAGTAGGTAGGTACCCAAGATATCAATTTTCCATTCATTCAAAATAAACAAGCGGACACAAAAAGTTTGGATGTTTGTTACCTTATCATACTTTAACGGCTGAACCAATTTTGATGAAATTTGGCGCACAGTAAGACCAATAGGTTATAGGATATAATTTAATCCGGGTCAATTTAATATTTTTCTTAAGTCGTATACTGAAATGTACCATTCGCAGCGAGCATGTTACGTTACGCCGTGTTCTAAACTCCGTGTAATAATATGCGCTCGTTGCTTGCGGGTTCTGGCTCGTTTCCACGTACTGACTGCACGAATGCTCGCTTTGCAACATGTTACATTACACCCCGTAACACCGGTCATTACACCGCTTTAGGATGCGAGAAAAACCGTAGGGATCCGCTAGTTTTTATTTATTTCTCAGGATATACGTGACACAGGCAGTAAACAAAATAGATAACATAATGATTATTATCACCGACTGGTACCTGATTATGAAAAAGATATCTTTATCATTAGACATAGATAGGCTACTTTGGTACACGGTAGGTATGTAGGTAGGTATTACATAATCATTATGATATGGCTTGTGAAATACTCGTAAGTACTAAATAACTTGCCTACTAGAGCCAGGATGGCATGTCTCGAATGCCAAACCTAATAAGGTACATTACGTCCAGTAGTCGCGTTGGTAGTTGATGAAATAGGGAAGTAAAGTTGCACATACTACAGAATTTTACATTTGCACTTTTTTATCTCATCACTATCACTTTTTTTTTATTCCTTTTTTTTAACTAGCTTATTTATTAATAGGTACCTAATGGTTAAAATATTTATTGGGTATGTTGAAACTGTTTGTACTTCCCGTCACTTGTCACTAAAGGTTCATTAGAAAACCAGCGTCAGACAGTACCTGTCTGGCATTAATGCTGAAATGAACCTTTTTGGCGCAGCCGTGAGGCGCACACTATTGTTTTCAAATTTTTTATTTTGTTATTTGTATTTTGTGTTTCACGAACTGTGTCCAAATAAACGTTATTCTTTCTTTCTTTCTTTATCTTTGCAAGAGATAGTTCGGTAATTGTAAATAGCCCTGTCATTGCCTATCAAGGAGTTATGGCCACATTATAGTGCCCGCCGTAAACAGTTCAAAATTGGTAACGCATTTGTAGGACCGCGGCCAACTACACTAGCCGTCAAAACAGTACCACACTTCTAAAATTGCAATAACTTTTAAATTACACAAGATATTTTTCAAAATAAAAAGTATTACAAAAGTTTTTTTTTTTTATATAAAAACTTTATAGTCGGTAACCGTCTTTTAAGGAATGGCTAAAAAAACCTTATAAAAAAAACACTCCTTTTCAAATTGTTGCAACTTTTAACTCTTTTTGTTTCTGTTTTTGTTTTCACATTTATTTCTAGATCGATGAATATTGATTCAAAAGCCAAGGTCAAAAAAATAATTTAATAAGGCGTAAAACTGTAGTTATAAATGTTGTTTGAGTTTTTTGCCAGTAAAATGGTTAAAAATGGCTATTTTTTGGTTTAAGTTAAAAACGTTAATAATGTGTAATAAACTATAATTTCCAAGAAAGCTGATAAAATTTGCTATAAAACGTTTTTTATTTCAATACTCTGGCTTCTACAGTTTAGGAGAAATTGCAATTTTAAAAGTGTAGTACTAAATTTTGAAGGCCAGTGTATATAGATATTCCAACAGAGACTACACCTAAGTTCATGCCACGCCTTACTTATGACTGTGTGCGTGGAACGGCTAAACATGTAATTGGCAAAACCAGCTATCTGGAGTATCTCGAACATTCTCGCACAAAAAGCCTAAGCACATAGTGTGAAACTATGTCTCTGTGGGATATCTACTCGTGTGCGTCGGCCCCGCACTCAACTGTTCGAGAAAATTCTTGAAATATGAACGGAAACTGCAACTGATTGGAGGTCGACCATGCGTGGCTAATGCTAACGCTTGTTTAGGCAGAAACATAATGTTATTCACTGTTCGATGTATTTGAATATTTTAGCAAGTAGGCATCTAGTGCTGAATAATAATATTTTCTTATAATAAGTAATTATCATTTAGAATTTTCTAAGGGGCCTCTGCGAGTTGGCTTCGGCCCCTGGTTTACCTTCCAAAGGTCCGGGGCCCCATGAGACCCAGGATATACCAATACATTTTCAAAATATTATACCGATACTTAATAATTAATAATGCAGGATGTATATTAGTTACTTTGCTAAGGCCATGATAAACAAACGTAGAATTTGTTCTAATCTAATAATAAATCTTCCTGTTCAAACTTAAGATTTAGAACACGTAATTTATTTGGTAGGAAACTCTATGAACTCTAATTCTATGAGCGGTTTTCAATTGCATGGAAAAATGCACTCATTAATGCTCTAACTAAACAATGAAAAAAACCAGCATACAAAAACTGGAATGAAACCTACATTTCCGTAAGAGCAAACAAAACAAAACTTCAAACAAAAGACTATCAACACTGTAATATCGGTTAATCATCAGTATTGAAAATGTGCTAGATAATGCGTTACACTTTTAACATCACGTAGGTAACAATTATCAGCATATTGTTCCAATGAAACAGTTGAATAAACAAAAAAACAATTGAAAGATATTGGATTTGAAATATAGGCACATTCGCAAACCGCCGCTGCTTCGCACGGTTCTTACGACTTGACAAAACATTGAGATTTCTTTATAAGTTTAATATTTGTGTTTTATAAACACCCTGAATATATAAGATTAGATGAACAATGTGGTCATGACAGACAGACACGAAAAGCGACTTCAATTTATAATATGCATAGACATAGATAAAGAATGTCTGCGATATTTCGAGGGGTCGCGTCGGCTCGGCATAATATTAGCATTCATCGATCCGTGGCATTTAGCCTATAATGCTAGCTAAGTTTGGAATGTAGGCAGTATTTCTAGATCTTTCCACCCCTCTGGAACTTTAATATTTATTCACCCTTCTCTCGTTGGCAAAGTCGAAGGGTTAGGAGCTGAATTTATAGATATCTAGCCTACTGCGTTATTACATGTTACAATTGTATATAATAACATGTAACTTAGAGCTAGTGATGAATATAACCGTCGAAGAATGAAGGATATTGAGCGAGAGGTGACCATTAAAAGATGGATGGATCAAAGGGTTAATTTAAATCAAAATGTTTTAGATGTTGAATGATAAGATCCTACCACCTATGAAATTGCCGTTTTGTATGAAGAAATTTAAACGAATTTTTTTCATGTATTTTTTATTTGTATTAATCGAAGTAATCACCCATGCAATCAATGCATCTTTGCCAACGCAGTGGCAGTTTATTGATGCCCTTCTTAAAGAAATCAGCTGGACGGGAGGCAACAAATTCTTCAAAGGCATTTTGTACTGCCTCTCGGGTATTGATTTTTTTTCCCGCCAAGAAGTTATCCAAGTTCTGGAAAAAGTAGTAGTCTGTAGGCGCAAGGTCTGGTGAGTAGGGCGGATGACGGAGAGCTTCCAACCCCAGTTCTTGCAACTTGGAGACCGTCTGCTGTGCAGTATGAGGTCGCGCGTTGTCGTGCAGGAGCAGCGGAGACGAGCGATTGACCAATGCTGGTTGGAGATGTGCCAGCTTCTCCATCATTGTGTTCAGTTCTTCACAGTACACATCTGCAGTAATGCTCACCCCGTTTGGTAAGAAGCTGTGATGAATCACACCGGCGCTAGACCACCAAACAGTGACCATCACTTTTCTAGGGGTAAGTTTTCGTTTAGAGCATTGTTTAGGTACTGAACCAGGATCCAACCAACTTGCTGAGCGCTTGCGGTTATCAAACAGAATCCATTTTTCATCGCAGGTAACAATGCGGTTCAAAATTCCTTCATTTGTGTGTCTGTTGAGCAGTGCAAGGCACGCCTCGACGCGTACTTCGCGCTGGCGATCATTGAGTTCGTGGGGCACCCATTTGTCAAGCTTTTTTACCTTGCCAATTTGACGCAAATGGGCCAATATTGTTTTGACGCTAACGTCGAAAGCTGCTGCTAATTCAGCCGTAGATTGTGTATCATCAGCTTCCACAATAGCCTAAGATAGCCAATAGCCGAAGAGTTTGGTCGACAATGACGAATTAACGTCATTGTCGACCAAACTCTTCGGACGACCGCGAGGTTCATTTTTCAGGTCGAAATTTCCAGAACGGAAGCGAGCAAACCAATAACAGGTGGTGCTTTGGTTTGTAGTGTTAGCTCCGTAAACGTCGTTGATGTTGCGTGCCGCTTGTGCCGCGTTGCTGCCACGACGGTACTCATATTCCATAATTACTCGAATTTTTAACGTATCCATGATGACGAAAAAGATTGAAATGCGATGAAAATGTAACACTAATCATTAAACAAATGACTTCTTTTAAAAAAGAATTCCATGTTTTTAAAATAAAATAAATTTGAAATTAGAATTCTTAGCCAAACAAAAATTATTTTGATTTGAAATTCAAATTCAAATTCAAATCATTTAATTCGAGTATCAAGACTCATAGAATGGGCACATATTTACAAATACATTAAATTAAAATCAAATTAAACACAATTAAATTAAATTAAAAAGTTACAATGAAATTAAAATAAAATACAATCAAAATTAAAATTAAATAAAATCAAAATTAAATTAAATTAACATTACAACTACAATTAAAATACAATTTACAAATTATTCAATTAATTAATTAGTTAGGGGGACACGTGGCGCGCCTGGACGTATAAATGTTATACTTCTAAGCGCGCCACGTGTCGCATACAACATTGCGTTATGATGGCGCAGTCAAGCCTTCCCGCGAGCGCGGCCAGCATGCAGTTGGCGCTCCCCCGCACGGCGGCTCCCCAAATGGCCAGTACTGCAGAACGGCAATTTCATAGGTAAAGACCTATTATTACAGACTAGCTGCGCCCCGCGGTTTCACCCGCGTAAGTCTCGATCCCGTGGATATATCGGGATAAAAAGTATCCTATGTGTTAATCCAGGTTATAAACTATCTGTTTGCCAAATTCCATCAAAATCCATTCGCCGTTTTTTGCGTGATTGAGTAACAAACATCCAAACACACAAATTTTTTCACATTTATAATATTAGTGGGATAGTAGGATTATAGGGAAGAATAAAAGAAGTTACTATATGGTAGCCCCAAGTATCATGCGACTTGATGGGACCATAGGGCATGGCATAGCATTTCAAAACCTAAACAACACTACAGACGAAGTTTTGTTAGTCAATTCAGGATATCAATTTAAACTTGTAGCTCCCACTCCTCGTCTCACGGCTAGGCAAAGGACTTAATCAATACCAGTTATTTCAGTGTAAATCTAACTTCTAACTATAATTTATTATAAATGCGAAAGTTTGTAAGTATGGATGGATGTTTGTTACTCTTTCACGCAAAAACTACTGAACCGATTTGTATGAAATTTGGCACACAGATAGTTTATAACCTGGATTAACACATATAATACTTTTTATCCTGATATTCCTACGGTATCGAGACATATGCGGGTGAAACCGCGGGGCGCTACTAGTCCAAAATGAATGAAGGAGGTTCGTCAATGTAACCACAATGGTTCTCCATCCATTGTGGTTAAATTGAAACAAAGTATGAACAAGGCAAATGAATCGTCATGTACCAAAAACGGTACCTATCTACAGATTGTAATCCAAATAATTTGATAACAAACGCGTGTGATATGTAACGTCATTGCGAATTTCTCTAAGTAAGGCTTTCTCTTTGAATGCGGTCCAATCAAGACGGCTCTTAAGTCTGCGCCGGCGCCGGTCGCACTCAGTTTCACTCGCAGCATTGTAGTAAGCCTCTGGCATTACAGCCTTTCCAATTCATCAAGCTTTTATGCAACTATTTATTTAGATAACTTATTGATAAACAGTTTGTAATAATGGAGTCAACTTTGCAAGAAGGAATTTTGCAGCAACGGGGCTAAAATTGTATGACTATTTCGTTCAAATACTTACATCCATTGCGAAAAATAGGTAGAATATGGCGTTTTTTGATATTTTCGCAATAAATCGTTAGGTACGAACACCGTAAGAGTAATCGGGTTTGGGTATCGATCCGGAATGTTGTGAAGCTCTGCAGAATGTAGGGGAGAGGGTTATGGACCGCTCTAGTTCTTACTATCTCATTTGTTCTTATTAATTAATCTTCAAATGATCTTACTAGGGTTCCATACAAAAAGGGTAAAACGGGATCCTATTACTAAGACTCCGCTGTTTGTCTGTCTGTCTGTCCGTCTGTCACCAGGCTGTATCTCATGAACAGATGATTTATTTCTGTTGCCACTATAACAACAAATACTAAATTTGCCGTTTTTATAGATAACTAGCTGATGCCCGCGGCTTCCCCGTGTGAATGTCGGTTATTATATACTAAAACCTTCCTCGAGAACCAGTCTATCCATTGGCGAAAACAGCATGAAAATCGGTGCTGTAGTTTTTGAAATTATCGCGAACAGGACGACAGACAGACGCGGCGGAGGACTTTGTTTTATAATATGTAAGGATGGTACGGAACCATTCGTGCGCGAGTCCGAGTTTTTTTTTTTCTTCATATTCATCATAATCATCGCCCTGCCCTTGTCTTATGTTACTTGAGGTCGACGCAACACGTTTTCTCTTTCCATTCTTCCCTTCTCTCCATTCACTCCCTTCTCTTTCATATCATTCCTCACACAGTCCATCCATTTCTTTCGGCTTCCTCTCCTCCATCCATTAACATTTTTAATCATCACTTTTTTAGTCACATGCGTTTCTTCCCTCCTCATCTCTTGCTCAAACCATTGTCAAAGGATTATTTATCTATTTAACACTTTAAGCACCCAAATGTACAGAGGCGGACTTAATGCTATAAGCATTTTCTACCAGTCAACCTTTGGGTGACGCAGAGACAAACAGTGGTAGATCATGCAATATCGAAAATTGTGGATTGGCGAAAATTTTGATTTCTTTTCAACTTCATCATCTGCCTAGCCTTTTCCCAACTATGTTGGGGTCGGCTTCCAGTCTAACCAGATGCAGCCGAGTACCAGTATTTTACATGGAGCGACTGCCTATCTGACCTCCACAACCCAGTAACTGGGTAATACGATACCCCTTGGTTAGACTGGTTGTCAGACTTTCGTGCTTCTGACGACTCGTAACGGCTGTCAAAGATCCACAAATGACAGCCGGGACCAACTGCTTAACGTGCTTTCCGAGGCACGGAGTAGTCTCGATATGTAAAAATGGTCAAATGATTTCTTTTCAACTTCATAAATCATAATTGTTTCCTCTGTTTGTTGCCACAGAAACGTTTTGATTTAAAACGAACATTGACCATCCAAATAATAAACTTGAAACAAAGACAGCTTTTCGAACGTTCCAAGCGGATTCTTTGCCACATTCAGGTCGTCAAATGATGCTAAGAGCCAGAGCTCGTAGGTACCGTTTGGCCCAAGTAATAGCGACTTGGTGATCCATTACCAGTATTGCCTACAGCCTAGGAACACCGTTACCTAGCCTGTTTGCCTCCCACAGATAATCTAGGAACGAGGTTGTTCGTGCCTTTGCCTGACTAAGTTTTGTTTAATATACAACTTTTATAAAATGTTGCTCTATTTACCCGACTACGGCGAAAAAAAAAGGAGGGTTATGATTTTGACTGGTATGTATGTATGTATGTTCATCTGTTCCCTCCTATCTTCTAATCCACTCATTACAATTTGACAAAATTAAATGAGGTATCGTTGGAAGAGTCTTGATCGTCCGCTGGTTATAGGCTATATGACGTCACATTAAATTAAAAATGGCGCCCTCTAGAGGACATAAAGTCAGGAACTAAAAAAATGTCGTTTAGTCGTACCATGTTGGGTATCAAATGAAAGGGCTTAATAAGCACATTTAAAAAAAAAATATATTATAACCCCAAAATAATTTAAAAAAAATTAAAGTAATAAAAACTAAAACCCAACTACGACTAAAAAGGTATAAACAAGACACCACAGACAGACAAATTAAAAATCCGGAGTCACACGTAATCTGTTCGATTTATGCCCTAACACGTGTTTTTAATTGTATGTCATTTAATATTAGATAATGGTTTTTTCCATCGATAATACAAGAATATTTTTGGGGATAAGTACTATGGTAATTAGTTACAAATAAATAAAATTGAAGTGTCTGTTTGTAATGTCAAAATGACACCTGTTTAATGCCTAAGAAAGTAATTATTTAAGGTACTGTATGGTATGATAAAAAAAAATAATTATTAAGTTTTTTGTCCGTCTGTTTGTTCCGGCTAATCTCCGAAACCGCTGGACCGACTTTCACTGGAGTGTAGGTAGTTTGTTTTAGAATAAGAATTAGGGTCAACGCGGGCGAAGCCGCGGCCACATGTATGCCACGGTATAACACACACAACAGCTGAGATGTAGCATAAATTTGAAAATTTGCATTCATTCATTTCAATTTACGAATGTATGGTTATATGACTTTACAAGTTATTGCGTTTCGTAAAGATAATTTTCACCTACAGCAGGCGTAGCATGGCGCTTTCTATCTCTACGAAGAATAGACATAGCTTTTTCTATACAAAGTGACAGTTCGTTTCTTCATTTTTGACATCCACCGTAGAAATCTTTCTACAATCTGTCATTTTGTCTTTAATTTCTAACGATCTTTGTCTAGGTCTTTTTATATGTAGACTATTTCGGAAGAAAGTTTTCTATCCTTACTGTCAAAATCACACTGACAACCGATAAATCCTATGATAAAACAAAGAATTCTGAGTCGAATTATGTAAAAGAGTGAATTTCGTAAAAAGTGCAGTTGACTCTTTCTATTTTGCTGCCGTCTCGTACTGTTTACTGTCTACAGGAAACGTCATTTTGGTCTACTCTTCCGTCGACAAAACGGTGCTCATGCTACGCCTGCTGTAATAAAGATTAGAGATTTTGAAGGTGCCCTCAGTTCGGATGGTGATCGGTTTTACGAACTTTCCCGATGCTACATCTAAGTTGTTTCGTACTATATGTAACTTTAAAACAAAACGATTACGTAAGCTGTAAATAAAGTGCAGGCGAATGAACTCAAATATTTAATAACAATAACACTTTAAAACGAATTAAAAAAAAACTGTTTGAGATTGTGGCTCAATTACGACAACACTATCAATAATCATAATATTTTTAGTAGAACTTTCCAGGCTTTAATCACAAAATGTAATTTTACAAACATAAAAACATTGCTAACCACAAAAGCGTCACGCTTGTGGTTGTAATGGTTAGTTAACCAAGATGTATTATCGTACAGCTAACGTCCCACGAGAGAGATAGGCCGTCGGCCTAGCGCATAAACAACAAAATAACTGTAGGATGGTATAACATGGCCAGCAATATTTTCCTCTTGTGAGATCCAAAAATGATTTTATGGTTAGGGGTAAATAGAGAACTACGAATAGAGAACCTATTTAAAGTCTTATATATAGTCTTGACTTGTCTGTATGGTATGTTCCAAAAGTATCGATTAAAATATAAACAAATGAATTAGAAAACGTAAGAAGCAGTGGATGCCAATTTTTAGTGCGATTAACAAATGGAGTCGTTTGATTTGATTATTTGAGAACTTTAAACCGAGATTCTAATAAGAGTAATAAGTTAAATTACTATTTAATATTGTTATTCGAACATTAATTGTTGGTGGAGTTTATTAAGTTTAAACCTTCTTCTACATACAGATGAATGTTTTACTAATGCCCTTTCGTGAGTCACCTTTTTTCCAGTGCGAAAGAAAGACGGAGCTAGACAAGCCCGATAGCACCATTCCGTTTTCGCTGTATAATCATGATTGCATTAATACTTCATAATACTTCCCCTGAACAGGGTTTGTTTACACTTTCATCAGATACTTTTGAAACAGAGATGTCCTCATTGAAGACCTCTGTATATCAGTATCAGAAGAATGGAGTGTTTAGTATGTCTGATTCCTATCAACTTCAACTCCAAGATTCCTCAAACTACCATGAGTCGGGGACGCGGAATATTTCCACACATGCTTCATATTATTATGCTGCTTATTAGTGAGTTGATCTTTTGTGGGGGACTATTAAGTAGGTAATCGAAATAAGCATAACCGGTCAAACTTGTGTGGAATACATCATTATGTTAATCGACAGACAACTGCAGCTGTAGGAACGCTAAATACTGAATCAAAAGCCAACAGATCTGCAGGAGACTAAAATAGACTGTTTAAAATAACTTCGTGACTTGGTATACGTCAATCTCGTAATTAGTTTTACACTTGTGACAGTATAACATCATAACATCGCGCCTGTATTCCCCGAAGGGTTAGACAGAGGTGTACCTATAGCACACCCACATTTCGCCAGTTATGTTTGAGTCCCGTGTAATAAGGGGCGAGCCTATTGCCATCAACGGGGACGAATCCAGACTCCGGCCTGCTACTGAGAAATTCCAGATGGAAAAACCCAATAATACCTTGCTCGATCCGGGAATCGAAACCAACACCCGTCGTCGTGATTGGTCGTGCATTACGATGCACGACCAATCAGAATTGGAATCGGTTCGAAACAAATTTCTAATCCATTGCTTCATAAGTTCGTAAGTTACGGTGTTGAGCAAATTTTTTTTTCGAAGCAATATATATTAGACATTTGACAATTAGGGTGGGCACAAACGCTACTGCTGAGCATTTATTTATTTATTTAAACTTTACGCACTAAAAAAGGTACAAAGGCGGACTTAATGCCCTAGGAAATCTCTACCAGTCAACCAAAGGTGGTGAAGAGATTAGATGGCAGCATTAGCTCAGCAGTAGCGTCTGTGCCCACTAGACCAACGAAGCAGTCACTTTTGACAGGAATTCCCAGTAAATTTAAACTTCCATATCTAACTGTCACTTATGGTCGTCTTAGAAAACGCAAGTGTCATTCAAGCTTGAGGGTTTATGTAAGCAATCCATTTTCTTCCTTTTGAATTTGTTCAAGATGATATTATGTGCATTAACCATTTCGTGTATTCCATGCCCATCTTTGTCAAAGATAATGCTGCTCCTTTCAATAAGTAGACTAAAGTAAATGTTATTGTTTCCACCAGGTCCCCTGGCTATTGGTGTGCCTGGCGAGCTTCGGGGCATGTGGGCAGCTCACAAGCGATGGGGCAAGTTGCCCTGGGATAGCCTGATAGCCCCGAGTCTGGATCTTTGCAGAAACGGCTTCCCTATGTCCAAGGTCATGTACGACGGAGTTGAGAGCGCTCCGTACATCAAGAATGACCCTCATCTCAGGTAAAATTATAATAATATTTGTCTTTTCTTGTCAATAGTTTGATACAGTTTTTCTCTGATTAATTGTAGGTGCCCAATAACATAGTTTACAAATACTCCACTACTTGTAATTTGTGAATTAGAATCCATAAAGATGATTTATGCTGGACAGTACTTACCGGGTTCGTGCCAAGCCATGCATTATGCACATGATTTAGTTCACCCAAAATTCCGTTGAGTCGTACGTGAATATTAGTCCAAATAAAATATTCGTAGCAGTAATTTCTTCCCTCGTAGCATTTTTTTTTCGTAGCACCATTTTATCTCTCCAATTAGGGTAGCCCGTGAAGTTCAAATTTTCTTTTGTTTTTTTTGCAATTTGCAGGTCAGTATCACTACATTATTATAAAACAAAGTCCTCGCCGCATCTGTCTGTCTGTTCGCGATAAACTCAAAAATGACTGCACTGTTTTTCATGCTGCTTTCTCCAATGGAAAGATTGGTTCTCGTAGAAGGTTTTAGTATATAATAATCAACATCCACGCGGAGCCGCGGGCATCAGCCGAGTCTCTACTTTACTCTATATAATTCTATTGAATGACTATTTCATGAAATCATGACATTTGAGGATTATCTTAACTTAAGGAGTTCTATTGCTGAATCTAATAATTAATTCTGTAAAGCCATATTACTACGGTCTCGAATGATATAAATCAACATACAACTTGACACTGACTTACAAATTGCAAAAAACGTAAGAAAAAGTTAATTTCGCTTGTTAATGTATACGAGAGGAGCTCGTGGCTAAGTAATAACAGCCGCTCGGGTCGATCCATCAGGTTAAGCTACGCTTGCCGGGGTTGGTCCGTGGATGGGTGACCATTTTCACATATCGAGACTCCTCCGTGCCTCGGAAAGCACGTTAAGCCGTTGGTCCCGGCTGTTATTTGTGGATCTTTGACAGTCGTTACGAGTCGTCAGAAGCACGAAAGTCTGACAACCAGTCTAACCAAGGGGTATCGTATTACCCAGTTACTGGGTTGTGGAGGTCAGAAGGCAGTCGGTCCATGTAAAATACTGGTATTCAGCTGCATCCGGTTAGACTGGAAGCCGACCCCAACATAGTTGGGAAAAGGCTAGGCAGATTGAATGTATACGAGATTTGTAAGAAATGGAGGATTTGTAGTTGTATAGTTAGGTACTTCAGTATTATGTATAATGTAAAATCTGTCTTTGTTGTATGTGATCACCCACTTCCTTATGTTATAAATAAACATAGCTTCCTCAACGCCGAGTTCATGTTAATTTATTGACACAAGTCTTGAAATGTAACGTTTATTTTAGTTTATAACTTCGTTACACGATGAATATTTAACGATTTTCATAATTTATTCTGAGGCTAGTCAATACATACCTACCTACTTACTATTTTATTAATAATAAACAATAAATAATGTCTACTATAGCTAATTAATTATGATAGCTGACAGCAGCGAAATAGGTAAACGAATTGTTTCAAAACAAACAGATTATTTCATTAGTAAGTAAATAAAGACGATTTTAACTAATCTATCAGATTATACAATTCTTTGTATTGGCTTATGTCAGGATTCTTAAAATGATACCTATTCATTAAGTTATGTATCAGAAAGATAGATTTATATCTACTGATGGAAACTTCCATACCTACCAGTAATGAAACAAAGCCTCCATAATCTCTGAATAGTAAACTATTCCATACCAGCAGCTTTCTCATGCAAAATAAGAGAAGCCCTCTCCACTTTAGCAAAAACAATAACCACCATCAACAAAAACGATCCATTTCCGGATGGACATACAAAAATACAACAGATCATTCTTTAAGGCTGTACCCTACCTCAGATTTTATCTCGCTCGCACCATACTACTCGCGACCTGAGTGAGAGCAAGACGGAGTGGGGCTAGCGGCTCTCAAGACCCTAAAAGTGTAGGTAATTGGTTTTTACGGCGAAAATAATGGTAATTTAAACAAAATAAAAAACATTAGACCTGCTTTATAGATAGTTCAGTTATTATATGTTCTATAGAGAAAATTGTATGTATGTAATTTCGGCATAACTGAGGATCATGCAAAGCAATTTAGGTAGGGTGCGCCCTTAACACGAACACAATTGCACCAACGAAAACCACACACCATCTTCCTTCACCCATATTTAGCAACATTCGGAAGCTAACTAATTTCCTTATCACCAGGAAAATGTACTTCAACACAGCCAAGGGGCAGTTCCACAAGGCCGGCACGATGGTGAAGCCCGGCGAAGCCTTGTGCAACACCTTCCAGAGGATAGCTGAGAACGGGGGCGATGACCTCTACAACGGGACCTTAGCTGCAGACTTCCTGGATGACCTGGAGAGGGTCGGGAGCATCATCACTGCTGAAGATCTGAGGCAGTATGAGTAAGATAAAGTTTTTTTTTGCTGTTTTTCGAATTGATACGAGTTCTGAGAGATATGCCACTTTGAGAGAGGTGGTCAAAGTGGCATTTTAAGTACGTTAGAACTACTAAGATTCACAATGGTGGAGAGGTAATCAGGTACCTTCTCTTCGAGGGTAAGCTTGTCCCGGGAGCCCCCTCTGCCCCACGTTGGGCGCCAGTGTCCCGGGAGCCCCCTCTGCCCTCCGCTAGCCTGCTTAATGAGGGTCTCACCGGACAACGTTGATAAATGTGGTGGTAAACAAAGTAGACGATAGGAGGAACCGGTTTATTACTTGTTATTAAATACGACACAACATGATTATAGGATTATAGCAATATTTATCACAGTACTTAGAAGAATGATGGTTATAATAATTGCAGACAGTAACACGCTTCGGCAAAGTCCAAAGATGAAGTTTTCAGCAGACTGGAAAAAGACTGCACGGGAGTTTGTGGCGTTCTGAATTCAAATTGAAAATGGAATGGTGATGTGACCAGCCTAAAAGGATTGCCAGTAATAAATGATCGGATGAGTATGGAAGGGAAGGACTTCGTCACAAGCTAAGGCCAGTAAAGATAGAGTAAAAGGCCTTTGCCAAGATGTAGCGACTCTGTGGCTGACTGTAAAGGTTCACAGACAGGTGCGACGCGACAGTAGAACTCTAGTAGAACAATGTCCATGAAGTTTTCCAAAAAATTCTATGAGGTTCGCGTAGGCTCTGTCTGCAGCAGCCCTAAAATAAACTTAATTGCGGTTTTCAATGGCTTTATGAAGCATTGCATTGCAGTGCCTGGCATTTTTTCCTGCTATTTGGAACCACATAGCTAGTTGTGTGCATTTACTGAATTAAAATAAATTCATGACATGGTCTTTATTTTATGTAGCATCGTCATAAATGATAAGTACAAGTTCAATAAACAATGCATTTGTTCATATTATATGGAAATAAATAGGAAGAGGCGGATACTAATTAAATTGTCGGAATTGGTTATCTATTGTAGTATGTTTATTTTGCGTGGCCTGCAGTTCAAGTGCGTAGAATAGTATATAATTACAAAGTACATATCACTGTATTCATGAACTTCCACATGACTTCCACTCCACCCTTGATACCTACGTAAGAATATTTTCTTAATAGATACTATTATCAAAATCACCAATGTATGCCTTTATTGTGTTTCGGTCAACCTGTAGAGGAACTTCAGAATATACTGCAGGTTATATTCTCATAACCACTATGAGACCTTCATCGTCATGAGCGTCATTTAAGCTCAAAGACTCCTGGATATAATATCTCGGCGGCGTGTCCCTTTGGGACGCGGCATGGCGCGGGCGATGCGATACAACAACCGGTCCTGCGTTGCTCGAATCCGTTGTTTCCATGCCCTATGCTTATCCTTACTTATGGAAATTATATAGAAAGAATATAGGTAAAGAACTATTAATTTCAGCCATGGTATTTCAAGTCATGTTACTTTAACTAAATTTAATCAGATGCAATTTAGTACGGTTACCGAATGGCATACCTCAAGGTGATTTCTTGGTACCTACCTGCCAAGAATACTATATACCTGTATATAGAATAGTATATACAATTCATTATATTATATATAGAATACTATATACAATACCTACCAAAAATACTTAGTAAAGTCAAGCTTGCACATAAAAAGTTATTCATTCGAGAAAAGTGTAGAATTTTTACTTCGAGCTAGCTGATTTAAAAAGTCATTCATGAACTACGTTGCTCAAATAATTAAGTAGATACATATATTATGCTGGAGGCATGACACAAAAGGGAGGGGCCCTTTTCTCAGCTGTGCTGTGGGTGGAACTAGGCTGCCAATGATGATGATGATGACAATGATTCTGACTTGAGAAAAAGGAATTAGAACAAAAACAATTTTTTTTTTTTTAATATTTAAATTCATCATCCATCATCATCATCATTTCAGCTGAAAAACGTCCACTGCTAGACGTCTTTCGATTGAAATTATATGTATAATGAATTGTAAATGGTGTACTTAATGCTAAATTACCGGTAATGAAAATGAAAAAAATATTAGCAATAATACTACTAGGTAATAAGACAATCAGGGCGTATTCGTTATGGATATGGAAAAGTTAAACAGCAGTTCGATCAGTAACATAGGTACGCAGTAAGAAATTCCGTTGTCATAGAGCTTTACACAATACAATACAATACATTATTATAATTCCTCAAGCATCACGTAATTTCCTGATAAGTAAGATACGTACATGATTGATCGTGTTTTGTCAACAATCGAAGGGGCTCGCTCTATCCTCAAATCTATACAGGGTGTTAGGGTAAACACCGTTATCCTTGCAACCAGTGGTTTGGTTTCATTTATAGAACGTAAAATCAATGGAAAATTACAACTTTTTTTTTCTTTTTTTTTAATATAATTTTACATCTTAATACATATTGAAGTACTTCTGTATATAATGAAGAGATCCGTAGGAGAACTAAGGTAGCCGACATAGCCCGAAGAATTGCTATAGTTGTTTACATTATAATTTCGTCTGAAAATACATTAAAAAGTGCCGAAGTGAGAATTATCAATTCAGAAAAACATGCTGTTGGTTCCCCTTTTCTGTGGTGGTAGCCCAAGCTTCATAAGTCATGGTGATGTTTCAGTCAAGCCAGCATATCGCAGTCCACTTCTCGGCAAAGACCTCTGCCAGGGTGCGCCACCAACACCCTGTCCTCCGCCTTCCGCATGCACTCTGTCCCAGCCAAGTTTTTCGTCGGTCCATCTAGCTGGGGGGCGTCCCACACTACGCTCTTGCCGATACGCGGTCTCCACTCCAGGACTCGTCTAGGAATTGCTTTGTTTTTTTCACGAATTATCAATTTTTTTCAAAACAAAAACATAATTTCACCACAAGTCGAATTTCATGGTGAATTATGTTTAGTGTGACACGTAAAATCACCCCCTTGACGGATGCAGGTGTCTAAATCGCCACCCTGTATACATTCATAGTGAGAATACCGAGGTAATTACCTAGCTACTTAGGTATTCCCTGACAACAACCACTGTATTGCGAAAACACAGTTTTACTACCAGGTCAGAAGGGTAGCAGTCTGCATTATGAATTTGTGGGCTTTCTTAAGCTCGCGACTGATTCCATTGTATGAAGCACGATACGAACAAGAGACCAGGGGGCTTAAAACAGCCACTTTGGAAGAATCATATTAGGAAAATACTATGAATCATCGTAAAATGTCACAAACTGACAATTAATCTTAAGATCTGCGTGCGAAATAATTCATCTGCTTGACAGTTTTCTATGGAGATTCGTAAAATAGTCCACACAAAGAATTGCTTTTGTGTCAAATTAGAGGAATTGCTAATGACAGCTAGAAATTCAAGAAATGAATTGCTTTAAGAGGAATTGCTAATGTGGCCGTTTTAGTCCCCCTGAAAAAGCCTAGAGGTGATTCTGATTCTGCTTTCCATTTCAGTTTTCATTTATCATTTTAAGTTATTATCTTGTAACTTTCAATTAATCACGCCACTTTTGTTTATAATATAGGACTGCTCGGATATAAAGATCGTCGAGTGACCTCCTGATAAATATTTACAATTGTCAAATAAAACACAGTATAATGTATTAATTCGTCCTTCGGGTAGGTATTTTGAAAATCGGTTGACAATGACATCTTATAATTATGACCAACATAACCTCCTCTTTTTAGAAGTCGGTTACAAAAATATATATACCTACCTACTTAAGTAAAATATTTTCTACATTATAAACTAACATAAACCTAGCACTTCAGGTGTTACCAAGTACCTATACCTAACCATCTATGTTTGAGGTACCTACTGACTCACCTCAACTTGTTTTTAAACAATCCCCATATTGCATCATTGTTGACATTTGAACAGCTGTTATGTAGTTCAGTCATACATTACCCCCGAGAAGTTAGTAAATACTTATACTTTTATTAAAATTGAGTATTATGTCATGCAAGACAGAGACGTTTATTGACCCCGAATTTTAACAGAACTTTGTAAGAAAATAACTACCTACTTCGTAAAAAAAAACATTAATATTAATATTCTTGCTATAAACAATGGAGGTAGGTAAAAGGACAATCGTGCCAACTGCCAACATGCAAACTAATTCGCAAGACAGGCTGAATGCACCGCCAATTCCACGCATTGTTTAGTCAAGTCAAGCAGTTTCATTCAATTGTGCCGATTCTCTTGTACACCGAACTAAACTATCTCGAAAATCCCTTACTTTTGGCTATGAGAATCTTGGAGCTATTCTGCCAAATAAATTCTTTATATTTTAAACTTAACACAATTAAAATCGATGATGATTTTTTAGAGCCAGAGGTGCGACGTGTTTTATTTTATGGAATTGCTCAGTTTTTGTATGGAAAATAAGGAAAAAAAAAAAATCAGAATAGCGTTTTCACTAAATTAAAACTCAGTGCCATCTTAGTGCTGTCAAACTAAAATATAGTTAAGTTGTATCACTTTAGTCTATTTCAGAATGGGAAATCGTCGTTTTTAGTTTAGTTTAGAAAATTTGTGACAAGAGAATCGGCACCAATTACTAAGTTAACTAAATCAGCTCAACTTCGGCCGTATCAAGTTGCCAAGGGCGTTATCATTGCTAGACTACTTTCTTATCAAAATATTTTCTGAACTAATAAGAGTTCACCCAGTAGTGGGTACAGGCAACAGCATGTTAATACCTTACAGTTACGCAAAATCTAAAAGCGTTTTTCTCATGAAATAAAAATTGTTACTTTGGAAAAGTAATATGGTTTCGATAATAAGAAGTACTATGTTCGTTTCGTGGTGGCCCTGTCGTATCGGCCACGACTCGACGGTCGCGCTTGAATCTTGCGTTAGGGTAAATATTTATGCTCGTGACTGTACCTACCTAAGTAAAAAAAATCCAATACCCAAAAAAACATTTTTAAACATTGAAATGATTGAAAATCAATCATTTACCTAACTTACCATGACCGTGACTAATATCTGAAATTCGTTACGAATTCCTGAGTTGATAACATGAAATAACTAAGAATGACATATTAATAAAATGGTCACCTATTAGCGTCAGCGCACACCAAGAGCAGAGCAGAGCAGAGCATTTTCTGAGACTAGAACTGAGACAAAAATGAATCTTATGACAATTCCATACATTGCAAAATTAAATACACGTTGAGAGTCCAACTTTATGCTCGACCATGCTCGAGCTTGCGCGTTCGAGTTATTCCATTCTAATACCACTGGCATTTGTTGGAACTCACATTTATTTTCTATTCCGAACCGATACCACTTTTTAAATAATTAAATGTAATGTGCAAACGAATACCAACAACTTGAATTTGGTACAGTCAGCTCCGTCAAACCTAATCAAATTAAATTTGTTTTTTAATATTTTTATGTGATCGTAATAAAATACTATCCAAATACACTTCATTCCAATTATTTTACAAAGGTATAGGTAAGATTAGTTTAAGTGAATCATCTTGCTACTTGTTTTTGGGGTATTCCTCGAAGCGCAACAATATTGAAACGCAACCGATGAACCGCCTCTGAAGTATTCCTCGAAACGCACCCATTATGAAACATAGAGAAGAGCATGACGGATTCGTAACAAATGATATCGATAGACGTTTTAAAAGTCAACTGTCCTAATTGTTTAGTTATTCAAACTACCAGGAAAGCGGAAATGAACTAGAACTAGGTGCTTAAGCGACTTACTACTTAACTCAATAATGGTAAAAATACAGGTTTTGAAATTGAATAATTTGTTGTTTTGAAAAGTACCAGGGTGACAGAAATGAAAAAAATAGGCGCCTAAACGATCACTCACTAAGTTGCACAACAACCAACGATTATACACAAAGAGGAATATAAAGTATTCGTTATTATTCACTATATCGATAGAAGTCTTCAAACTGTCCTATACCTTACCTATAACTGTAATGTCCTATACCTATTATAACTATCAGGAAAACCGAAATTAACTGGAAGTAGTTGCTTATGAAAAAGATCTGTTATTCTGGTAGGCGTCTTTCGGAAAAGCCCCTGAAGGCCCCATACTTATCAAGAATTGGACTTTTATCATTATCACTTAATATTTTGTTTGTAAAGTTTCCCAACTCATAAGTAGATTAAACGTTCACATTTTCGAAAAATGAAATTACATACAAAGCATTTTCACTGACTGTACCTTATATCTTCGAACTTGTTTTGGTATTTGTTTAAATAATGGTATCCGTTCGGAATAGAAAATAAATATGAATTGAAACAAATACCAGTGGTATTAGTTTTTGGTATTAGAATGGAACGACTCGCGTGTTCGTGTATTTAATTTTGGAATGTATGGAATTGTCATAAGATTCATTTTTCAGTAGTCTCAGAAAATGCTCTACTCTGCTTGGCTCTTGGTGTGCGCTGACCCTTAAAAATGTTTCAGAATAAATGTATTGTACCGTCATTGGAAATTTGAAACAATACATTATTGCACCTGATTAAATGATAGCAATGTGACTCATTGAATTATATGGAAAAATACATGAGTTATTTAGGTGCTGGAGGTGAAATCGTTGGAAAAACTCGTACACTTTTGTTGTTTAATTGTAATCAGTACACAATGACATTTGTCACCTTTTGTTTTCAATAAATGAAAGTCGATTACCTACAAATGCTGTGAAGCGTTATTGGAGGCTTTGACCACATGTAACCGCAGGATGTTGTTGAAAAATGAATTATTATTAAAAAAAAATGTAGGCTATATTTGAATCAATCTAACAATCAACGAAATCTGAAAACGGCTGGTTGACACTTCCCGTGACCCAAGAGCTGGCTTTACCTTGGTCAGAAGCTAAGCATTACCATAAAACGTGGCAATGCTGCCAGTCTCTTGGGTACATTACCAGCCGACAGCGATGCAGAGGATTGTCAATGGGGAATTAGTGGAATAACAATTTTTCGACGTCATATTTTAGATAATTGTTTATTTTTTGCAGTAATTTAATTTAGTACATTATGTAAATAGCTAGGTGTAGGCTATTCAATAGCTTTTATATCACTCACTTGTATTCAGGCGCGGTCCAAGGGGGATATAATGGGGATCATGACCCCCCCCCCCGCAAAATCATTCAAGCTGTCGAGAGACTGAATGATTTACGTGCTTTACCAACTAAAAACTGTAGGTACTTGAGCCACAGTGACCCCGATGGGCATATACAAAAAAAGTGTTTAGAGTAGGTAAATTAGGTATTATCATTAATCAATTAGGTAACCATTTCCCTAAAAATATTCCTCGGCTCCAAAGGTGACCCCCCCCAAAATTTTTGTCTGCGACCGCGCCTGCTTGTATTTGGGCTGCGAAGTAAAGCAGCTCTTTCGTTACGAAATAGTTTCCATTTAATCAACAAAAGTTAGGAAAGGTGGGCTATGCAGAGTTTTCCTACCTATTATAACTGTTATTGGTTTTATTTGGCCAATCAGATGACCAAAGCGGATAAAATGCTCATAACTTCAAATTCATTCATGCCGTTGGGTAAAGGGCATTTGTTACAACACAAAACTCAGTTTGATACCCTGAAGACAACCAAGATGCATGAGCATAGAGATGTGATGTTAAGTTTGAATCGTGCTGTATCTACATTATTTTAAGAGACACAATACAACTATTAATATTATAAATAATAATATAATAAATAAATAAAAAAACATGATGCAAGAAAAGAAAAGAAGAGATAGAAATGGCTGAAACTTTGTTAAATACAGCAAGATTTAAAAACCAATAATTCAGGATATACCTACAGCTGCAAATCTGTAATGCAGCAGTTATTTAGATAAATAGGTACTATAGGCGCGCGCGGCATGCCTTGTATCCGGGAGAAAGTGTCGCTCATGGATTTGGCCACCTTACGTAGTGCACAAATGATCTGTTTTTAAACCCTAAAAACAGTGAAGTCATAACATCCAAACTTCTATAACTCTGAAATTGATATCGATGAATATTATTATTACTACCGAGTCCAAGCATTCGATGTACTCTTCTCTGATAGATGGTTCAGACTCTTTCCATTTCTACTTCTATCCACTTTTCACCTAAAAAAACAGAGCATAACTGACATTTTTACCATTTTCCCTTTCCAGAGCAAAAATCACAGACCCCATCGCGGTCCCCCTGCGCAACGGGGACACGTTCTACTCGGTCCCCCCTCCGAGCAGTGGAGCCATCCTGGTGAACATCCTCAACATCCTCAGTGGCTACAACTTCACCGCCTCCAGCATCAATACCACGGAAGACAAGATCCTTACGTACCACAGGATCATTGAAGCCTTCAAGTATGCGTACGCGACTAGGACGAGGCTGGGGGATTTGGATTTCTTGGATTTGACTGAGGTAAGAAGATAGCTTTATTTAAAAGGATTAGATGGTTCCTTCTAACAGGTCTTAGGTCTGATAAACCAAGTCAATCAATCTGCCTAGCCTTTTCCCAACTATCTTGGGGTCGGCTTCCAGTCTAACCGGATGCAGCTGAATACTAGTATTTTATATGGAGTGACTGCCTATCTGACCTCCACAACCCAGTAACTGGGTAATACGATACTCCTTAGCAAGACTGGTTGTCAGACTTTCGGGCTTCTGACGACCCGTAACGACTGTCAAAGATCCACAAATGACAGCCAACGGGTTAACGTGCTTTCCGAGGCACGGAGGAGTCTCGGTATGTAAAAATGGTCACCCATCCACGGACCAACCCCGGCAAGCGTAGCTTAACCTGATGGATCGACCCGTGCGGCTGTTATTACTTAGCCACGAGCTCCTCACTCCTCCTCCTAATAAACCAAGTAACAAACGGATAAGTAAAACCCTCAATTCGTAATCCTGTCAGGATGTCTTACTCGTATAAAAGAAAAATACACAATGGGCCTCATTAGAAAGCTAAAAGTCACCCAAAGGGTAGGAGAGGGCTTTGCTTGGAATTTTACCTACATGATCGAATCAGAAGTGAACCCCGGTAACCGAAATAGCCCGAAGAATTGCCAAACTTATGTGGCAGTGGGTCGCACATTACTCGCAGAACAGATGGTCGATGGGACCGCGAAGTTCTGTAGTGACCGCGTATCGGTAGACGCGAGACATAGCGTTGGAAGGCCCACAAGGTGAACCGATGACCTGGTGATGGCCGCAGGAATCCGCTGGATGCGGGAAGCACAGAGCCGGTCGAGGTGGAGCTGCTTGGGGAAGCCTATGTCCAGCAGTGGACGTCTTTCGGCTGAAATGATGATGACTTTTCTATGCTATTATATCTTCCTAACAATCTGTTTGCCAAAAACCCCCATCAACTTATTAGTTAAGTATCTTTAACATTCATAATTTTGCAATGTTGGGTCAACGTGGAGTTCAAAAGCGCTCAGGTTAAGGCTACTTCCTTGAAAAGATTTTAAATACTGCTTAGTTAGTTGATAGTGAATTAATTGAAAGACATTCAACGTAATTAACCGTTTACAAAACGCATAAATATATATGTCTGACTCGTTGGTCTAGCGCCTTTTATTTTTTTTGAGGGTCTGGTCTAGTGCCTGCAATCGCAACTGCTAAACTATTCTTGTGGTCCTCGGCTCGATTACTATCGGGCAGTGTTATCGGGTTTTCCCATCATTTAGGTATGATGAGTTAGGCGGAAAAGGCGTCAAAAATATTTAAATTTTATTTCATGCCTACTCAAAATGAATTTAAATTAAATTTGGTAAAATTAATTGCGTCCCAGAATATTATTATAACTTTATTATCACCGAGCTAATATTTATATACAACGCTCATAATTAAGTAATAATAACAGATGAGGAAGTTATTCGCAAAACCGCTCGATTATGAAATAGGTAGAATTGTCAATTGATAATAATTTACGTATTACAACATAAATAACTTCGACCTTTTGACACGACTTTATCTTGCTATGGCGGCTACGTATCAGCTACCGTTCAGCTCTATACTTAGTAGGTAGGTAGTGCTACTTAGGTAGGCAAGAACCTCAGAGAGAGAGATTAGGGAAAACGGTATTTAATCCGAAATATACAAAATAGGTACAAAATCACAATTACTAAAAATTCAAAATTCAAAAGTAACTCTTGTCTGTCTGTAGTAAACCACTGAACGGATTTCGACAAAATTTGGCAAGGAGGTAGATGGCACCCTAGGGAAGGACATAGGCTACTTTTTATCGACATACCGCACGGGCGAGGCCGCAGGCTGAAGCTAGTGAATTGTAATTCTTCATTTTTTTGGCACGACAGTTATTGATATATTGTTGACCCAAAACTTCACCACTTCCGAGGCGATAACAGTGGCAGGGGTCAATTTGGCTGCATGGTTTAGGGGCACAGAGAGCAGAATAGGAGGTGTAACTTGTGACATAGCTCCATATCCACACCCTGTAGCTGCCGAAAATGAATTTATAAACTCCGACGTCCCGAAAAGCTCTCTCAATTTTTTGTGAAATACTTTGGTTTTTTCTTGTTTCTACAAGTTATTTTTGTCTCCTCCAGTTAATCCGCAACGTGACGACTCCTGAGTACGGCACAGAGGTGCGCCTCCGCATCAATGACACAGCCACCAGCAACGACACAGCCACCTACGGAGCCGAGACCTACAACCAGCCCGATGCCGGGACAGCTCACATATCTATCATTGCAGCCAATGGCGATGCTGTTTCGGTTACCAGTTCCATTAATTATTAGTAAGTTTTGCTAAAGCACCTCTAAAATTACTTCGCTGTTAACTAAGTCAAGCTGAGTGTTGTAGGCGTTATTGAGGTTGATCTGCTCGCAGCGGTCGACACTTGTCATACTTCATACTTGGTAGGAACTCAAATAGATGCTGGTAGGTACCATTCGAGTTCAAGATTAAATTCAAATATAGGTAATCGAGTTGTAATATTCCCCAAATGCATTCCAACAGAAGAACACAGAAAACCCTAACAGTAGAACGACCTATCCTGATTTCTGATGACGTTGTAGACTAGACGCAATTTATCCATTGAATTTAAACTTTATTCATTATCACAAACATCTATTTTACAGCTACGGCGCCGGTTTCTCAACCCTCAAGACGGGCATCATAATGAACAACGTGATGGATGACTTCTCCTCTCCTGGCATCACCAACTTCTTCGGGCTGAAGCCTTCTCCCGCGAACTTCATCGCGCCGCACAAACGACCCATGTCTTCTATGAGTCCCAGCATCATTGTTGATAGGAATGGCAACGCTAAGCTCGTGATTGGGGCGTCTGGAGGAACTAAGATTACCACTTCTGTGGCTTTGGTGAGTTCATAAGTCGAGGTTGGTCGAAGATTAATGGTTTTTAATATAGATGCTTTAAGACCAACGCAACCAACCATTTTAGATAATTATAATCTTATATGGATGCTGAAGGCGGAGGATGGGGTGTTGTGGTGCAGCCTGGGACAGGTGGACCACGATAACCTGAGTTAATTGATTAATTAATTGAATCATATATGGAAATATTGTTCTGACGTTACATTCGGAAGGTCAATCTATGATGTTAATTCAAGCACTTTATTTTGAAGGTTCTACTCATTGAATACTTCTAATACCATGCACTGGTCTCTTCATCTATCTCCTGCTGCCTCATTTCATTACTTATGACTTGCTTAAAAATCTTTGTTACCAACACAATTTTATTACAGGTGACAATACGCAAGCTTTGGTTCGATCAATCAATAAAGGAAGCCGTGGATGAACCTCGCATCCACCATCAGATAACCCCGATGCACGTCGAATATGAATTTGGTGTTACAGATGTAAGAAACACTTTATTAATTAAGTTAAACTATAAGTTTAAGAATCTTTAGAAAGGATCTTTGGAAGCCTACCCTCGACTCCAATCAACGTCATAGTTTTTGATAACTATTCGTAGACTAACGTTGAGTCTCGTATATTCTCGGGCCTCGAAATATCTTTTATAAATCGGAATCCTGGTTGTGATGACGCGCTATTTGTGGTATATTAAACAGTGTTTTACTACCAAACGAAATTCCAGCAATCAGGGCTTCCACATGGATCGCTAACCTACAGTAGTCCATGGTGTAGGTAGACATGAGTAACTGGATTGCTACATGAATAGCTACATGGGACGAGGCCTTTGTCGAGTGCTCTACAAAATATGTAGTCTCTGGAGACTCATTTGGAATTATACCAATACGGAAATGTAGTAAGTATCAGAGTTTGATCCTGAAATAGCCTACAGACTATGGTGTCGCTATGGATTGTATGTATGGGCTGTGTGTGTTTTATGGGTCACTCCTACGGTACGGTCTTTGTTTTCAACTCTGTGAAACTTCTCTCATTTGTCACAAGAAAAGGTACCTGTCTACCGAACACTTTTCCTTCAAGATTAGCATTGGCTACTGTAATTACGTAAAACCTTTCTTTCCACAGGACATAGTGAAAGGTCTTCGAGCGAAAGGACACGCGATGGTACGGTATAGAAGCAGAGGTTCAATAATATGCGCACTCTTTAGAAACAAAACCGCGATCTATGCCAACGCGGACTTCAGAAAGGGCGGCGATGTGGCCGGCATGGACTGATATCCCTGTGCCTAATTAAATAATAAGTATTACTATATTTATGTCGTGAATGAAACTTTATTATGAATCTGGTAGAAGTAAGGATATAAATGAGTTTATGAAAAAATTTGACCATGTTTCGTGGGTTTTTGAATCTAATTGCTTATGTCAAAAAACCTTTGTTGACATGGTGATTAAAATTCTACCCGGAAGTTATCCATGAATCATGCTCCCATTTTTTTTACTATAACAATAGGTGTGTAACACAAAGCATGGAGTCTTCTCGGCTGCTGCTGCTAGAGGTGGCGTTGTCAACACTTTCTATACAAACATAGAAACTGACGACTTTTGATGGCGGTCCGTGAGTGACATAAGTAACACAAAGCATGGAGTCTTCTCGGCTGCTGCTGCTAGAGGTGGCGTTGTCAACACTTTCTATACAAACATAGAAACTGACGACTTTTGATGGCGGTCCGTGAGTGACATAAGTAAGCGTTCAACGCACTTTTGGCGCAACGAATTTTATTAGTACTGCCGTCTCTAAACGCCGCCGGCACTGCGATTCTGTGCTCTGTGTTGTGTAATCATGTACCTAGTGGCATGAGTAGGGAAAACTGTTATTGGTTCATTCAAGGATTCGTTTGAAACCTGATCTTAAACCTGCGAATCACAGTCCATAGTTTCTTTCTTTCGCTTGATTTTTATGTAAGGAGAACGTGTAACCCACAGCGTGGTCTCGAAGTATTAACGTAATTTGGCGATACAATAAAAGTAGGCAATAAGAAATTTATTACAAGAAAAATGTGATAGTAAATAAACGATAGTATAGATAGGATATCAAATATGGCCGTCTTTCTAAAACAACATGCTATTGTTTATGATATCAGAATAGATGGCAAAATGAATTCATAAATGCATTTATGTAGAAATATTCAATGAAGATACAATAAAAATTGAATGAATTGGCTGATCTAAAACAATAATTTTGGAATAAATGGGCTAAATACTTAATGAATGTAAGTAAAATTAAATTATAATATCTAAAATTGGGTAGGTATCTCTGTATCATTGTTTATTTGTTTAGTTCAAATTATTGGAAAATTATTACTGCAACGAAAAAAGCAGCTGAAAGTTAGGTACACATAATTGTGTAGAATACCTACCTACGTGGTCATCACACCACATCATTAAAAATATTTTGATATTAGGTAATCAATCAATTTATTATTCGATTAATATATGCCATTTTTAGGTAATTTTAGTAAAATGATTCACAATTTCATTTCAACTTTTAGTAAAATTATTCACTATTTTATTTCAATTTCATTAAAAATTATAACAACTTTTTAATTATATAGGTACATTCTTTTTTAACCTGCTCTCTCTCAATTGGGGGCTATTCGCACAAACTAGATCATTTTCTTTTATTTTTATATCCTGCTAAGTATTTATTATTATTCCTTAGCTAACTGCATTTATAACTTCCAATAGAATATCTTATGTAAACTGTGACAGTATTACTGATATTTCATTAAAAAAATATAAACATTCCTATGAAGAAAAAAAAAGATGAGTTTAGTAGCTACGTAATAACTATGTTTATACCTACTACTCCACCAACGTATCTAGCCAACTGTCAGCTCTGAAAAACTGTCAGTTTTTCAAGCCTGACAGTTTCTTAGTTTCACTGGTGCAACTTTAGTAATTATCTGAACTGGGAGTGAACTGATTACTTAGACATAAATGGTCACAAACTAGTGTTTGCAAAATAAACTTTTAAATGTTATGAAATGATTTTTATTTAACTACCCTCGAAAACAAAAAAAAACTTGTGTTTGTAACACAGGTTTTTTTTGCCTGTCTGTCACTGGTTTGAGAGAGACAAAATTTTAACCCAGCTTTATGTTCACAGGATATAGTAAGAGGTCTTCGAGCAAAGGGCCACGGTATGGCGCGGTATATGAACAGAGGATCAAACAACATCGCCCTGTATATTAATAAAACTGCAATTTATGCGAACGCAGACCATAGGAAGGGGGGTGACGTCGCAGGCATAGACTAACCATAAACTTAGTCTATTCCCGTCTCATTTTGTCGATCAGAAAATGACAAAGATAGTCAGATTTATAAAGCGTACGTGGTGATTTTTTTTAGAGCCTGTATTTTTATTACATTGGATTAGGGAACTTCTCGGACCAGCTATTTATTTGGTATTATGTTATATCCTAAGGCCAAGTTAAATTTAGTGGTAATTTTAATTAAAAGCACTGTCCTGGGTTAAATTCTCAGAATACAAGTATTGGCGATACATTAAGCAGCGCCCCCACTTTTAACATGTTCAAAAAACTTCCAACATGTAACAATTTGACGTCACACAGCAACATCCATTCCGAACTCTCAACTCTCACGTTTTGCCGAACATACCTGATAGGCGACGTCGACGCTCTACCTGCACTTTTGCAACTTTGTTGTAAAAGTTCGGAAGAATCTCAAGCGCGTGCGCTCATTGGTCAAATCAAATAGCGCGCGCTTCCCCGGCTTCCTGTTACACACTTCTGTCTCTTTTCACGAAATCACTCCCACAGATTGCAGGAAAGCGAGAGGATAGATGTTACACATAAAAATGATTAAATTTTCTCCTTATCACACCTTGTAAAACGCGACTCATGCATATTGAAGTACCAGTCTGTCACACAGTGACAGTTGTTCACTTTTTTGGGAGAGTTGTTGGCGTGTTTGTTACAAGTTGGACGCACCTTTAGGAGAACAAGAACGTATTGATGTGATTATAGGAAAATTATATTGTGTATTTTGACGGCAAAATTGTGTGATATTTACTTAATTATTTATTACACTTAAAAACAGTAAAATATGTATTTTATTTGTTTTCCTTTAAAAACTGGTGGAGGACTATGGGCGATGACTTTAAAAATAATAATATAAACAATCAAGAACATTCAAGAAAAATTGTATTTTATTTTGCATTGTAATTGCATTGCGTGATGCTGCACTTACATACTTAAATAATTAATTATTTACAGCTGATATAGTTAAAAAAAACAACAAAATAATAATAACAACGAACAAATTCTTAGCACCTAAATCTAAGCATTGCATCTTATCAAGCTTTTAAGCATACTTCTACCGCGTCTAGAATATAATTCAGAAATACATAAACAGTGAAACATTTGATAACGAACATCAATACTTTATTAACTCATTCACATTGTATTTTTAATGTTATAATCATGGCTCTACTTACAGCTTATTATCATTTTTTTAAAGTATGAGTTGTTAATCTACTCTATTCTATTTTTATTTATGGCAATAAAGCCGATGTCGACAATTCTCCCAATGTCAGATGTGCTATGGAGAAACGTGTGAAGGGAAAAAAAACCCGGGAATAAAGTGTTATTAATTTTAAAAAATTGCAAGTAGTGTGAACTTGTTGACGGGTAAAAACACTGAAACAAGCAAATAGAATATTGTTAGTATAAATAAACATAATAAAACCATGTTTGTGTACAAATTGGCAGCACATGCGGCATTGTATATGCATGGTAAAATATTGTTCTACAGATAGAGCAGTATAAAAACGGGTTTTTTTTTTTGGTAGATCTTGGCTATGAAAGGTAACGACAGAACTTTCAGAATTTTTTTTTCAAATTCTTCGATATCATATAACCACTTCACGTTTGATAAAAATGAGTTTGAATCCATGGTGATGCAAAGTCAACCGATATACGGTTTCTGCAAACTCGCTTGACTCGCAACAATATTTGACACATTATTATTTTCCATGAAACGCCCAAATGTGACAATGCAGGGCCAGCATTGGTTGTGTTTCCTGACGTGAAACATGGAGAAAAGCCGGATAAAGGAGGTGTAGGGATAGCAGCAGGATCGGGAGGCTTATTTTTATCCATATTCATTTAGGATGGATTCATTATGGATAATATTTACTGTCAGGTGATTCATAAAACAAACTGCTAACAGGTGACAACGGGACAACACACAAACGAACACAATAACAAGTCACAATAGACAACGTGTGAACACCTGTTAACCAAAAACACACTGTGGCGAGAACCCGACATGTTCATCATAAAAACAAAATATATTGGTCAATGGGTACCTATATAAACAGCTATGACATTCAACATTTCTTTAATTACTTTCTACTAGAATTACATACATACTGTATACATATTTCGAAGAAGAAAAAGTCATGAAATAAAAAATATGAATACTTTGTACGGAATATGTATTATCATTTAAATTATACAATAGTTTTAGCAACATCTACCAATAAACTGACTATTTCTTTACGTAGATTAAAGATATGGAATACTTCCCCTTCTGTTATAATTTTACCGATAGTTCGTATGTGAAAAATAAATATGCAATATTATTTAAAAATAGAATCCATAGTTTGTTAACACTATTTTTGGCCAAGATATTTTACTGTACATCTTTAAAGCTCACCAAGCAACGAGGCGAGACGTCGTTTTCGCATTTGTGAGCAACGGACCCAGTAGTCAAAATAGGACTTGACCACTTTTTTGTCGCGTCGCTATAATGGTAATACATCCCTCATAGCTTCGACTGGGGTGACCAGCTTCGTGGAACCGATTAGAACGGTGTTGTCGATACCGCTGGTGATCACGCTCCGATGCAAGCGTTTGCATTCCTCTGCTGTAATGCCGCCGACAACGAAGATGATTATAGTGGAGTTGTCTAGCGGATGTTTTGAGTTTCGGGTCTTTTTGCTTGTTAATATGCTGTAAAAGAAACAATATATATCAATGTCTCTTTAAAAAACGTCGATTCTACTCACCAATAGATGGCGCTTACTCAAATAATTCATTTACTCGCCGCTAGATGGCGTTATACTAAAAAGTTTGAATCGTAGATTTGTATAATATTATTTTTTTCTTACTTGAGTCCACTTCGCAGTAGATCCTTGATGCTATCGTTCCTGTGTTTGAGGTCGGTCATGTCAGGTCGCTCGGTGTCAACCAGATCGTCCACCAACTGCTGGAGAACGCCACGGTACTCGTGACCGACTCCCGTCTCGCATGGCTTCAATACGGAGTTGTATCTGCAGAAATAAAATAGGAAGTAATAATAAAATGTTTATTGAGCATTCATTGTTGGGTAAGACTAAAAAAATTGGGTGACTGATACACACTACAGACTAGGCAATATTACTGCAATAATTACGCTGCTTACTTGTCAATAAATACAAATATTATTATTGTTTACTAAATAGTAGCCAAAACGTTCTCGTAATTATAGTTTTGGATATTTAGGGCCGGTTATACAACTTTCGGTTAGCCACTTTGAAAAAATAACTACAAATGATAAAATAACAGAACAGCATTCCAGTAATCTCTGAAAGTCAGAGATGTAACTATAGAACACCCACATTTCACCAATTATGTTTGAGTCCCATGTAATAGGGCGACTCTTTTGCCATCAACCGAGCACAAATCCATACTCCGGGCTACTACTGAGAAATCCCTGATGGATGGTAAACCCCAATAACACGGGAATCGAACCTAAGACCTCTTGCTCAGCAGTAGCGCTCACGGCCACTAGACCAACGAGGTAGTCAAGTGTGTATATAATAATCTGCCAGATAATTTAACGGGAACTCATCCAGAAGTTCGTGATACAGGCCAATATTTACGTAACAAACATTTATTTATTTATTATTAAATTAAATAGAACGGCTGAAGCCAATTATACTATTTAATCAAATTATAACGAACACAATTTGCAAAACAATATTTTACCATACTTTCATGCATTCTTCTCACAAAAATTCAAACATTCCAACAATAACAACTTCCATTCATCTGCAAATAAATCAAAATCAGGATTTGAGTCCAGGAGAGCATTGAGATCCTTTAGTGATCTTGGTAGGGGGGAGTTTGACCGGGCAACGGTACGGCACGACGAAGCCGCCAGCAATCTGTGCCGTCTACCACGACAATAGTTATTTGGCACAAACAACCTACAGGCTTGATCGTGGAGGTCCGATGCATCAATCTTCCCCAATAGAACCTTGCATGTTACAATCATCTGATCAAATGACCGTCTCACTTCCAAAGAGTTAAAACCCAAAGCCCCCAACAGAAATTTCGTTGGATATAAGTATGGATAATACCCATACAATTTTTTATACAAGTATCTTAGAAAAGCTTTTTGGACTTTTTCCAACATAAGCGCATACTTTTTCTCGTACGGGTTCAACACACTTGCACTGGACTCAAGTTTGCTTCGAACTAAGGTCCCAAAAATGAGTTTTATAACATGAGCACTTTGGAAAGCGCGGCAGTTAACATTACACACTCACTTATGCAACACTCTCCTCATCTGAGCGATATCCTTCAACTGGGCCATCACCCTCTTAGACGCCGCATCACAGTCCTCCGGTGTGACCATGACTCCCGTCTCCATTTTCTTATGGTACAGACTCTTATGGTCTTCGAATATGGCAACACTGAGCGTTTCAGTGAGACTGTCCTCGTGTTGTTTAGAGAAGGATACTTCTGTGCC
This sequence comes from Lithophane semibrunnea, assembly GCA_947363905.1. NCBI lineage: Eukaryota > Metazoa > Arthropoda > Insecta > Lepidoptera > Noctuidae > Lithophane > Lithophane semibrunnea. The sequence goes on from OX376200.1 coordinate 5,823,149, forward strand.
TATTAGGGAGTAGACGTGTATGAGCAAGGCTAGGAGACTTTCCAGGGGTAAGTTTCTGTCCTTACGAGTTTTTATTAGGTGGCTGATCTGTAACAGATAATTTCATGTTTTTTTTTATTTATGCATTGAGGATGAATACAACTCCTTACGTTAGATTAATCCTCAAATGTTAAGATTTCATGACATAGTCATTCAATAGGATTATATGAACTCGAGAGAGATGTATTGATGATTTTTATGATTATAATTTTATAAATAAATATTTGATACTGCGAATCATAATTAGATCAACATACAAACTGATACTGACCTGCAAATAGCAAAAAACGTAAGAAAATATGGATTGGATGAAGTTGTCACATGGGTAGACCATGACCTGGGCATGGGGTCTCAACTTGAACAAATTATAATTAGTCTTGAAAAAAAAATCATAGATGGCAGCATAAGTAATAATTTATGAAATTAACAATCACTAAAAAGCGTTATACGGCAAATTTTGGCTGAGGTAATATTAGTAAAAATCAAAACATCTTTGTTTAACGCTGATTTATGTATTTACACTCATAAATCTCGTATTTTCGACAAAAAACTTAAATTAAGCCGTTTACTTCAATTCGAACCCTTAGAATGATAAAGTAGCCATCTGTAAATCATTTTGTCGAGAGCTCTTTGCGATAGATGGCGTTTTACTCAAGTGATGACAGGGTTAACTTAACACTTTAAACTTGCGTTTAAGTCGTTTCATTAATAAGGAAAATCAAACAACTTATTGTTTTTATCTAGTACTTACGTAGAAATATAAAAATTGAACACCTAGGAAGAAAAAACGTAAAAAAGGAAGAAAAACATCTAGCAGTCTTGCGTAGTATCTAGGCAAGACTCGTAGTATCATAATATCTGTGACCTGAGTAAGGACATACTTTTTATCCTGCTATTTCAACAGGATCGAGACTTATGCTGGTGAAACCGCAGGGCGCAGCTAGTATGTAATAACCCAAAGCTTCAAATTAATGTATTTGTGTCACCATTTACCTGATGCAGTACACTGGTAGAGTCCCGACTAGCAGCAAGGTTTTGAAGCACCTGCTTCTCTAAACTCATGAGCAGTTCCTGCTGAGATCGCTTCGGAGACTTCAATGTTTGTACCACTGCTAACGCTTGCTGTAACACGCCCAGATGTTTGCCGATAACGTCGTAATTACCTGGAAAGGCAATATTGATTTTGTTATCATCATGAGTTACTCAGAATGATTAAATTTGTACTATTAGGTCCCCAACTCCCCTCCTATTAAATCAGCGTTTTGTATGGGGAATTTTAAAGAAGTTGCATTTTTCATACTAACATTATAAAACAACCATACACACTAATATTTTAAAACTTTTATGCACTATTATTTAAAAACTAAGTTATCGTACGCCACTTAGATTAAGCAACCAAAATAAGTTTTGACTAAATTAAAAAAAAAATTGTGGTCATTTCTGCTAACAAAATGAGGAGTTATTTTTAAGGTATTATTTATGTTTAAAAAACTATAAGTAATAAGGTATTTTTACTATTGGCAGTTGTCTATGATGGTCATTATTCGGTATAACACCAAGCAATTGATGAATATTTTAAATCATAGAATTGACGAGGTTTTCTATTCGTGAGAAAAAAACGCCAATTTCATAGGTGGGGACCCAATATTTGTTGTTAATGTTTTGAATTTAATATTAGTTTGCAGCTTCTCGAACATTACATTACCGTTTATTCTGTAACAATCTATTCTGTATAAATCTATATATATATCTTTTTAATGGTAAGTAAAAAAGATGTTTCCTTTAGAATTTATAGCTTAATAAGTGAATAACATTATGTCGGCAAATTTTGAAGTCTTTATTCGTGTGAACTAGAGCAGACCAGTACAGTTCGATTCAAACTTAATGGCGGCTCGGAACATGAGGCGAGTCGTTGCGCAGTAACAATTTCATGTGTCAGCGAGGGTGAGGGGTGGGGTACTGCGCAGCGAGTAGCTAAGACTAGCGAACTGTATCAGCAGAATATACAAAATAATAATTAACATATCGAGACTCCTCCGTGCCTCGGAAAGCACGTTAAGCCGTTGGTCTCGGCTGTCATTTGTGGATCTTTGACAGTCGTTACGAGTCGTCAGAAGCACGAAAGTCTGACAACCAGTCTAACCAAGGGGTATCGTATTACCCAGTTACTGGGTTGTGGAGGTCAGATAGGCAGTCGCTCCATGTAAAATACTGGTATTCAGCTGCATCCGGTTAGACTGGAAGCCGACCCCAACATAGTTGGGAAAAGGCTAGGCAGATGATGATACAAAATAATAATTAAAATAATTCTGGACAAAATCAAACTGGTTGCTAATCTAGTTGTATAATTTAATATTAGATTATTTACATTTTATGATTATTACACTGACACACTGTCCTATTAGTATTACTTGTAAGTTTGTAGGAATATTGTGATATCGTATACTTTTACAATGTTTGTAAATATGTGAGCACCATGTATCTATCACATACTTAATTAATTTATTTGTCATTGCTCCATTTTTAATTCTTTTTTTTTTACCTATTGTGGTACAGTAATTGTATTCTCGGTGCCTCGTCTTCACATGTAATTATATAATTGATGTATAACATATAAAAATAAAACATTTTTTTTTTTTTAAAAGAGTAACGGTGGAGTTTCTTGCCCATTCTTCTCCATACGAAAACTACCTTTTGGAAGGGGCAACTAGACTCAGTTCTATTTCTATGTATTTGACGTTCAAAAGTGCCTTTAATGTGCCTAGTTGAAATAAATTATTTGACTTGACTTGACTAATGTAGCAATTTTTTTTTATTGCTTTCATTCAGTAACATTCAGATTTTTTATAACCTAACACAAACTATACTGTCCAAGTGTTCAAGTCAATTAACTTTAGAAGCTATAAGGATCTTCTCAACACTACGGCGTAACCTTCAACAGTCTTACTTAGGACTGCGACTTCTGTACGTCGATCTTGGACAGTTTGTTTTAGAGGTCGAATATGACCTCTTTGTGCTACCAGTTAATGATGTGCTGTGCTCGTACACTATAACTTACTTCTATTTACCTTTAGAAGCATTGACGATCTTCTCAACACTCTGTGGTGTGACCTTTAATAGAGTCTTAGGACTGGGCGATTTCTGCACGTCGATCTTCGACAGTTTGTTGTAGAGGTCGAACATGACCTCTTTGTGCGACTTGTTGATCATGTGCTCGTATGTTTGCACGCACGCGTCGTCGTTCGCGTGGTATAAGCAGCCCGGACTTAGCTGCACGTCTTCTGGGTGATTTATACTGGAAGTTAAAGTTTAGGTAATATATTTAGCAACATGAATAATATATCAACAATTACTTTTAAATCATAACTGAAAGAACTATACACTAATGTTATTGGCAAAGAACAGCAAAAAGGTCAGATGGGAAGTATCGACTGACACATATAAGAAATACACAATTAAAAAAACTGCAGAATTTTTGCAAAAGTTACTTCAATTTAAAACAAACGCCCCAGCAACAGCTCTTTTTTGTACAATGTACAGTCAGGCTAAGTGAATCACCCTGCCAGGGTTGCGGGTTAGTCCGAAAGGGATACCGGGACCTTGGCAACAGGCAACTGAAGGAACACGGGTGGTTTTTAGTCAGTAAGTCTGACACGCCCTTCCGCTCCGCCCAGGGCGGGAGAAGTGATTGGATAATGTCCCAGCCTCAAAAAAAAAAAAAAAAAAAGGCTAAGTGAATCATGACCCACTTTGACGATAAATCGTTTGAAACCGTCAAAATAACAAAGATTTCCCTCCTTTACAGTGCATGCCGCACATAGGATGTTTTAAATATTAAACAATCTATGTCAATACGGGTAGGAGATCTATGCAATTTTAACCTTTGTCATCACTGCAATAGATAATATTTTAGGTAAAGCTTAATAATCATATTTTGAATCCAAACTCTTTGGAATTAACTATAACTCAGAACAAATGTCACTCAGAAATTGTGTCAAATAATATTTTTTTAAAAGCTCTTAACAAAAATGGAGACTGCAACAGATAATTCTCTGTGTAACTAAATGGCAGATGACAAGGTCGTTACCAAGGAAATGTATGTTTACGCGAATGTCGACCTAACTGTATTTGAATGTCTGTAAGAAAATAAGCTTATGGTGGGTCAGAGGTCAGAATTCAAATTTTTCGACTGTACAAAAGCAGTAAGTATGCAACAACGCATCTGCCTAGTTGTTACATAGTTCTATTTAAGTCCATAAAAAGGTTTCAATCAAAATTAATACTTACACATTAGCCTCACATAGCGACGATACATCAACAGCAACTTCATTGGAATGTCCTGGAAACCGGGGCAGTGCTGACATGATCTTGTCTAGTACTGACTCAGTAGAGTAGCTGGTCACGCCGCACAAATCCAGAGTGCGGTCCACGATTATTAGTGATGCGGGGTGTAGGCAGTTCTGAAAGATGAAAGAAAACACATAAAAGACTTTCTACAAAACTTAGCAAACAAAATATTCAATGTCTGTTTTTTTAATATGAGTTTTTTAATATTTAGCAAAAACTTACCCTCCGCCTAGAGATACAAACAGGTGAATTCTCCAAAATGCCAGCTAACAATGACCCATACGTTCCAATATAGAAAATATCCTCCTTCAAATTCATGGAATCAAGCATATTGTTCAGTCCGCTGGCCAGTCTCCGAGCCTGAGACCGCTCATCACTGGACAAGGTATGCAGGTCTATGGACGGTGTGTATGGTATTAACTTGTTGTAAAACAGTGGGTATATGTCGTGGTACGGAGGAGTGACAAACACCACATTTGTTAGAGCTATAGTGAAGATCGGTATGTGCACTACTTCCACTGCACTTTGCTGGAATAGACAATGTTTGTTTATAAATAATAAGTTGTTGTATGTTTTATGGGGAAAAGACAGAATAAAATTATAAAACCATTAAAAACATTAGATTCATATCTTCAAAATTTTCACATTTCACAAACTGAATAAATTAATTTTATACCGTTTTCCCAATCCATCCAATCAGCATCATCTCAAGCTGCTTTGTTGCTTCTATTGGTCCTCGTCCTGATGCAATAACATCACTCACATCCCTTCCATCATTTACTTCTAAATACACCACATCCAGGCTCACACATGATATGAGAATGCAGTGCGTTAAGTCACTGTGACGAATTATCTCAGATATTGTTTGAAGCTGCGTATTCGTTGTTTGAGTTATAAACACTGCCTTCTTTTGATCTTTCTTGCAAACCTGAAGTGAAACAAACATGGGTTTCGTAGAATCTTGACAAACAATAGCGGTGTAATGTTCTTAATGACTTGAATTCTAAATATCTTTGAAAGCTACACAGGTAATGACAAGGAATAAAATGCACAAAACAATTGAACTTTGCAATTGGTTTTTCCAAAACTGAGCAGTATACACTAAAATTACCCTCTGACCCCTATTTGGAATCAAAATAACGAGAAAACCAATGATGAAAGCAAAAAATTTAAACTACCATTTCAACAAAATATTTACCTCAAATGGAGATAAACTCTTTACAGCGACCGCTCCTCCAGACAGTAGGTTGAACAGACCACCGTCCCAGTGCAAGCACTCCGCACTAGCATCGTCAAGAAACACCACAGCACCGATTATTCTGTTGTAAACCTCCGACCACCATGCCTTGCCAAATTCTTTTACCGAAGCGCTCGACATATTGGATTTTTATAATATGGATATTTTAATTTATCTCATGTTTTGAATTTTGTATTAGAAGTCGCCAATAAACAGTCAGGAAAGTGGAATTTCACAATTTATTTACACAAATACACATCACTGATGACATGTTGCATTGCCAAATCGATTTTGCAATTTTTTGACAATGTCAATTCGACTTTTGACTCTGACAGAAGTCGTTCAGAAATGTCAATACGTTATGGTAAAAAAAAAGATAAGAGCATAGTAGATTTTAAAAAAATTGTTACGTGTAACATCTATCTTCTCGCTTTCCAGCAATCTGTGGGAGTGGTTTCGTGAAAAGGGACGGAAGTGTGTAACAGGAAGCTGGGGAAGCGCGGGCTATTTGAATTGACCAATGAGCGCGCGTGGTGCTAGTTTGTAAACAGGGATGATGATGACAATGACAAATGATGATGATGAATCCCATGATTCAATTAGACAATATTCTCTTGTTGAACGGAGGTGATCCAAATTATAAACCAAAAATTGGTGCAACCGTGCAATCAACTGATTCCTGTAGACTTTAAACCAGGAGCAAAGTATTTATAGGATACCCGATTTACGGGACCATGATAATAGGTGTTGTTCAGATTAGTAGATGAGAATTGGCAGGATATTCTGTCTGATTAATAAAATAGAAACCCAAGTTACATTTTCAAGTAATTTATTTCCTTATCACAATACAATATAATTTGTAATCTAAACGTGTTTTTCACGGTTGCACTAACATTTTAATAATATTTAGTGCTCATAGCCGCTGGGGAGAGCGTTGACATGGGGGTTGTGGAAGAGAGACTTCTGGCCATCTCCCCATGGGAAGCGCTGAAAATTGAGAAAACATATATTAATGAAGGTTCCCATTGCAAAATCTATAAAACTATAGTGATTATTTAATTTTTATAAGATGGCATTCATTGTTTCATTGAGTATTTAGAATATTAACAAACCATTTCTCTGTTTTGCAAATCTCATTATGATTCATTGTAATTATTCTATTGTTATCTCTTTCTCGCAAACAGTGTGTGTTAAGTTCCAATGATTCATTGTAATTATTCTATTGTTATCTCTTTCAAACAGTGCATGTTAAGTTCCAACAAAGAAAATATTGCATATTTAAAGCATATAACTTTTAAGATCAATCTATAAAATGAAGTTTAATTATCAGTGACTATACCTTGGAGCGAATACGCAGGAAATCGTATGGCACGAAGTCGGGATGTCCTTCATGGGCGTGCTCCTGGTGGGCCAGGTAGGCATTGATCATGCCAAGACCAACTGCTGGGAATGCAACAATGAAGGTCATCTTCTTCCATAGTTTGTAGCCACCTGGGAACATAATATAATTTAATTCAAGTCAAGTCTTGGTTGAATTTAATACATAAGGAAAATTGATGAAAATTTAATGTACAGAGCAGAAAGTTATTTACAGTTACTATTTAGAATTCTAACACCTGAATGCTCACTGATTTTTACAAAAAAAAAATCCTACTAATGTCAACTTTAATCAAATTGAAAATCAAGATTCATGACTGTAATGCAACCTTTGTGTTGTCAAAAGCAAACTACATTCTTATTTGAGAGAGACTTCATAACAGAATGTATCTTCTGGGAAATTCATAAAACGTAGAATTTATTGAATAAGTTCGTTATAATATTACAGGAAATGTTTACATAAATCAACACTAAAGAAATATAGATTTTCACGTTCCAAATGAACAGCATAGCAGGAAATTAAAGAACACGAAAATACTATACTATTGCTGACCATACGTAGATATTACTACTGCGTATGGATTTGGCGTAGTTGATAAAATTAGGGCATTTTTGTAAAGAAAATGGGCAGGTAGATAAGGGCCTTCTTTAGGTTATCTGATTACATAATTTTTTGTTTTCCAAAATGTGTCTCACCTCCATGGCCTCCAGCGGTAGCCGCGTGGGTAGAAGACCGCGCATTAGTCTTCAAGTACTGGATCGCAGCCCTTCTCAACAGGGTATTCATTTTGCTTGAAATTTTTATGTCCCACAAGCGAAAAACTACAGCACTTGTCTTGTCAAATTATCAATCTACAATTTTTGTCAACTTGACATAAACTAGAATGTTGCCATACTTACAAAAAATCAATAAATCGAGTGCTCTTAGTGTCTATGGTCTATTTAGGTTAGATTATTTCCCTGATTATCTATTCAATTCTGTAGTTAAATATTACTCATTTAACTTAAGAGGGCTATTAAAATTTTTCTTGAATTTGAGCGTTTGACGCTAGTTTTGATGTGTGATTATGATTAAGTTATAGCCTCAAACTTAAAAAAAAAATATGTCCGAGGAAGTCTCATTATATATCTTGACAGTGTTTTAAATAAATATTTCAATTTGTTTACACAAATCAGTAAAAAAGTTGTCTTTGTAAAGGATGTTTCATAAAATTTAACTTTTGGGCGTCTTTTGATGCTTTGTTACATCAAAGATACAGTAATTTAATCATTTATAAAAATGTCCATGGTACAACTGTATCTTGAACTTTGGAATGTATAAGTCAATTTTTTTATGTTTCATTTAGTAATACACCAAAAATAATTCCGTAACACAGATAGTTATTGACAATTTTTCGTCCGAAATTCTATTTTTTATCTATGAATTTACTTTCCAAATTTTAACAAAAAGTATTTAATAACATAGGCTACTATCTAATCTTGCTTGAAAAAAAATATTAACTTTTTTTAAAGTAAAATAATATTTTTAAACAATTGTTGTATGCAATGCTAAAAATAACAGTAACACGAACTATAAAGCCTGTTACTTAATTTATTTCAAAAGTAAAGTGGAAAGGATCAAGTTGATCACGCCCGGTTTGAATGTGTGCCTAGCGTACTTCAATAGACTCACACGAGCGCATCTTTGCCGCGCCCCGTCAAATTTACCTAAATCTGCACTTCGATTTTGTAATAGCGCTCTTAACGTCTTATCTCAGAGAAAAGTCATTATCACGATTTATAATAAATGTAGTGCAGTCAACCGCATGTCAATGGTAACAATTTGGCACTTACAATGCCTATCGTAGCAGTGAGGGTAGTTGTAATAGTTCTAGTTTTACCACTCTCGAGCAATCAGGTGACTGTCCTATAACAAGTATCAGTATCCTGTCACTCAAGGAACCAAGGCGACAATGCAGGACTGACCAACAATGTCGTCGCCAGAACTTGAGATGAAACTCATGAAACTATTAGTCAACCGCAAGTCCGCTTGTTGGCCTGGTGTAATTGGCCGTGACTTACGAGTTGTACGTCGTAGATTCGAACCCACACGGACAATTTACTTCATATAAATTATTTCAACCCCACTGCTCTTGAGGGGAGGTAAACATGGTGAGGAAACCGACATAATACTAGAACCAAAAATTCAAAGGCATGTGGCATCCACCAAACCGCACTGGGCCAGTAGCGTCATGGATTACGGCCAATCCCTCTCCCAAAGACGAGGCCTGTATTGCAGCAGTGAACCCAATAGTCTAATTATTATTATGCACGTCTACGTGACAATTCGACTTTGACAGTGCCTTTATTTCGTAGCACGGTAGCAGGTATGAAGTCAGTCATAACATTGAAACGTTATTATTATGTTCGGCGGGGAGGGGGGGAATTAATAATTTAAGAACTATTGTCTAAATCTTTATTCCGATTTTATTTCTAAAAAAACGACACAAAAATAGTACCTTTTTCACATGGATAAATTCAGATCTATTTGCAATTTGCAGCATATTCGGCATCCGAAAGCGGTTAAGTCACGGTGGAGGTTTAAAAAAATGATGCACATAAATTATACTATTTTTATAGCTACCTTCTCATAAAGAAAAGTTACGTTTACCAACATAAATACATCTACATTATTCTACGGAATGTATTACTTACTAACTTTCTTAAAAGTAAATAATTTTATTTAACATTTTTTATTGGTTTCCAATTAAAACTACAGAATACTAAGAGGTAAGTAATCACTTATCGTGTCCTTCATTACCTCAATAAATTATTTACATATAATTTATATGGGTAGACAGGACAGATTTAACTTCATATGCACATCTTATTGGCACCAGTGATGTTCCTCTTTGGCAATAGTCTACTCTAAAAAGCTTAAAAAGTTGAAACATAAATCAGAAGAGGAATTAATAAAATACTTTATTAATGCTTTTTTATGTAAGTGCTTACTCAACCTATCCATACTTCACATGAAAATAAAAGCTGTCAAAGAAGAAATCGATTAAGTGCGAGTTGCAGATGGTTAAGATTAAGATGGTTACGAAGGAAGATTAAGATAGTTACTCCAGTTTAGATCTCTACACGCAGGATAATGATCATTATCTAATAACCGTTAGTACCCAGGTACCTATATATAAGGCCGTCCTAACCGAAAACGATTGTCGCTGATCGTTTACGCGATCGTTGCGCTCGTATAAATGAATTTTTCTCGATCAATCAAGTGGCGTATGTACGTCATATTCATGTAAACAATCGCGTAATCGCGTATTCGCGCGAAAATCGCGTTCGGTTAGGACACAGGGTAACTACTTAATTACTTACTAACTTAAACTTTACGGAGCATACTAGTATGCGCTACGGATGACTGTTGCGGGTGGCGCTGTAGTGCAGTTGTAGGGTTACCAGTTATGAAATTCTTCTATTCGAGTGTTTTTGAATGAAATAAATCGATGTATTTCGACTACTATGAGTAGATTAATTTATATTAAAGTCGGTTGATCAAATGCCGAAAATATTTTTTGGCTAGCCGTCCGAAGATTATCCACTGGAGATTCCGTAACACCATTAGGAAAGTGTTGCTCCAGGATAGATCTTGGTGATACCTGTACGGGGAAAATACAAAAATACATTTAAAAAGAAGAATTCAAAGGAAACACATTTTGTTTTGATGTAATAATGGTAATTTCAGTAGTTGACAACATGCCAACGATTCATTTTTATTCTGATCCATCCCATAATCATTACGTACCTACATGGTATAAAACGCAGGTAGTCACTAATAGCCGGTGATAGCCGGGCTTCGAAAGACCTTTTACAAAATGAAATAGCTCCATAATAATGCTGTTATTTTTTTACTAATTTACGACTCACTTAGAAATATTCTTTGCTTAAAATTATCTTACCTTCTTCATCTTTACATGCTCGAAATTAAACTTCATATAAAAAGCAGACTGTTGTAGTTGTCTCAAGTTTCTGATTCGGACCCGCGAATCTCGTTCTAGTAAACGCATGAGTATACCTCGGGCTGCATTCGACAAAGAAGTTGCACTGTCTGGCAGAGTGCCTGCAACTGGCTGAATGAGATGCTGTCGTTTCTCTTGAACGCTGAAATATTTTTTAATGTGTTAATTTTGGCGGGCTTACAAAAATAAACGAAAAATTCTCAAAAGAATATTGATTGAAAAACGATTTTTTAGAAGAAAGTAAGCAACATTTAACAACTAAGTAAACGTAGATAGGTAGCTAAACGTAGGTACGGTAATACCTTCTTGAATATTTATTGGTAAGTTTTAATACGATTAGTATAGCCAATAAAAAGGTAAGTACTTACCTACTTAAAAATTAAAATAAAAACGATCCAGGCAATCCTCTTACCTGTTTTCGCTGGAACACGAAGCCATATTTTTGGAGCTCCTATTAGCACCTTCCGTTACTTCATCGTTGTCAGTCGTTGCTCTTTTACCAATCGCAGGCGCTGGGTACTGAAATTATAAACTTTTATTTAAGTACTTCTTCATATAAATTACGAAACATAAAGATGGAGCTACGTAACAATCTCTTAAAATCATCATCCCTGTTCAACAATATTTTAATACAATTTAAAAACAAACAACAAAACAGCACTCCAATCACAAAACAGGTAGGTAATTCAAACTCAATCGCAAATGCGTACGGGCATGTTAATTTATAATCAGGAGAACCCATCTCTGTCGTACACAAATACCTCGGTACTTATGTAGGTTTCAGAGCCCTAAGGTTTAAGGGGAACGACACTGCAACCCGTCCCCGCGCCTCGTTTGAAAAGCAAAAAGTCAACATCACTCGCCCGGCTAAAAATAGGGAGCCAGCCCCTTAATTGCACACTTGGAATTTACTGCACGATTTAATGATTCTGTTGGGAGTTCAGAGCGGCTTAACGAGAGGGCGGAGTAATGGAAGCAAAGATTGGGAACGTAATTAGTATATTGTTGCACATAAAAATGTTATTACGACGACGAAAAAACGCAACTTTCGAAATAAGTTTAAAAGTCGTAAAATGAAAATTTATGGCAGTGAAACATGGCGTAACGAAATTACCTACTCGTATTTTCATTAAAAACGCTTTTGAGGATAGCTACATAGTTGATGCTAATAGTTTAATCGTTGTTCCTGTTCGCAGTGACCTAGGTTGGCGGATTCTTATAGAAGATTGTTTGATTACTAATTGCTTTGGCCTCTACAATGCATTCAGCTATGGACCTACACACTCAACATGTCCACTTTACGTACAGTTCAGGAAACTAAAAAAGAATTAGACAAACCAGTTCCACTTTTAGAGAAAGAATTTTAAAAAAGCTTGTTTTTGGCACGAGGCACCAGGTTATAATCTGAGGCGCTTAAGAGCCTGTTTTATTCTCTTTCCGTTCTAAGCGAGCTGATAAATGTCTGTAGCTGTCACTCAAACGACAATTAAGAACAAAGATCCGTTAGAATCACCGCTCTGACTACTAATCATTTCTTATCTTTATCAGTTTGCCGCCTCCGAATACAGGGGCACAATAATGTTTACATTTTGTTCTGGTCACGATTCGGCCGCCTTTGTGAATAAGAAATGAATATAGCCTACTTAAATATGTAATAGATTAGTTTAGGCACCAATTGTACCATTTTCCTAACCCAAATGTCTACCTAATGGTAGATTCTTAATGTTTGATGTTGGTATCATTCAACTTTTTAATTTCCTTTAAGTTTGACACGGTTATTGCAGCTGCAGGCTTGATTAATTAAAATAAAAGCTGAATACCTACTTAGCGCGAATGAATTATTACCCAGTACGTCTACCTACCATCTGGCCAGGCAACCTATCCCACATTCCATTGTTTTATTAATTACTTACATCCTGTATAATAATAACATTATACTTAACTAGCTTCCGCCAGCGGCTTCGCCCGCGTGGTATGTCGACAAAAAGTAGCCTATGTCCTTTCTCAGGCTCAAGACTATCTGTGTACCAAATTTCATTTAAATCAGTTCAGTAGTTTTGGCGTGAAAGCGCGACAAACAGACAGACAGTTACTTGCGCATTTATAATATTAGTAAGGATTAATAAGTACTGGAAACGATGGACTGTGTGAAAGATGATTATTTAAAGGGAGGGACTAGGTACCGAGATGACAACTAATGAAACTGGACTATGGAAGAAAAAGACATATTGCGCCGACATCAAATACATTGGGATAAGGGCAGCCAGGGCAGGAGAATGATGATGATGATCATTAATAGGTACTAAACAAATCGGTGCATTTAATTTTATTCCAATTCAAATAATCCTAACCTACCTACAACACCGCCCAAACGAAGTTTGACTCTATTTTATCCGCCTCAAATGACTGCATTTCCTATGTAATATAGTTTGAATTGTTCATCTCTATGAGTAGTAGAGTGAGTAGGGTAGGTACAATAATGACTTGCCAAATCCAAATATTTATTATACTTTCTACTTAATATATTGGTTAAAAATAAAATATCTATAGGTACTTATTGTGTATTTTTTAAGTAAGTACATAAGTAAGGACAAAATTACATACTTACTTAAAAAAAACCTAATAAAATAGGTACCTACTTAAGTATCAATTCGAAAAAAATGCAGAAATCTAAATACTTAAGTATATCTGATTCCATTAAAATAATTACGTTACAAACTGATACAAATACTTACAAAAAAAAGGGATTAATTTATAGAATAAAAACCTACTTCGTGTTTTTTACTAAATCGTTCTAATCAAGGCATTTATCCGATTACAATACAAAAAAATCTTCTTTTTAATAGGTCTATTATCTGCTAAATTCGCTAAAGGTCATCTTGAACATCTGATATCCGAATAGGTATTGAAAAGTTAAATCTTTTTTAACCGACTTCAAATTTTTCACTTTGTAGTGTTTTTTTTTTCCAGTAGGTTTTTTTTTTTTGTAAAAAAGTTTTTATCTTTACCTCCTGCCTCTTATCAGAAATATTAGGTTGTATATTGCACACAAAGAAGAGGAAGAGGGTTTTAGGGTTCCGTATCCAACGGGCGCCAACGGGACCCTATTACGGCTCCGCTGTCCGTCCGTCCATCTGTCCATCTGTCACATCACAGGGCTTTGAATCGTAATGGGACACTTCAAATTTTCGCAGTATGTACGTACTACTATGGCCACTATAACACAAAATAATAAAAAATAAATAAAGTAAAACAATAAATGGGGTCCGGATACAAGAAAACTGTTAAAGAAATATGTAGTGATAAATATTTTACAGAAAAAAGCGGACACACACACGAAGGGTCTTCGTGTGCGTGTCCGCTTTTTCACTTTCGCTGTCCCATGAACTACATAAGGTTCAGGGCGATTGTTTAATCCAGACAGCGAAAGTGTTCAACCATGTTTTACTATGATCGGATTTGCTTCATATAGTTGGTAATGCTTACCTCATATTTCAAATAAAAATTGGGAAGACCTTTTTTGGCCATATCCATCTGAAACGCTCTATTATAATTTATAACTTACAAAAATGAACTGCCGAAAGATTTTCATGATTATAAAATTCAGTCAGCAGTATTTAAATATCTCGTTGGCTTTAACGCAGGCTGTCTATAGGACCAGGGGCCAAGTCTACTAATTTACAAACGTGTCAGAGGTCTCACAATGATGAGTTTTTGACAGATTTTGTATGGCATATCTGTCAAAAACTGATCATTGGCCCCCTGGGCGGATAGCCTGAGCCATCAAATACGAAGAAAAATCAATCACTTTATGTGTCGCATGAATTTTATTTACTTACTTACAGATATAACATAAGAACATCACGCCTGTATTCCCAGAAGAGTTAGGCAGCGATCATAGATTTTGAATTGTTTTTGATTATTTTTTTTGTGTTAAATTGTTCTCACTTATAGAAGCAAAAAGAATACTGTACCCAGGATTTTGTAATATCTATATCCATATTTAAATGAGCGTGTCCTTGGAGTTTCTTGCCCGTTCTTCTCCATAGAGATCTACGTTTTGGAATGGGCAACTAGCTTCAACTTTCTGACTAATTGACCGACTCTTTGACAATTCAAAAGTGCCTGTAAATGGTTTAGTTGAAATAAATGCTTTGAGTTTGGGTCTGATTATATTTGAGTAGGTATTTAAAGTAAGCTTTATATGGAACAGATGATAATTTTTTCGATTACTATTTTGGTCCCATGAAGAAAGTTCTTCAATTAGATGGTCTGTTCCACACCCTTCTGATCCATACTGTATATGGTATAGGACCAGCGAACGTAGTGTTACTGCAGTCATTTGTTTTTTGTTTATCCTCGTTATTGGACGTAGACTTTTTTCAAAATAATTTTCTCTATGTACAAAATTAACTGACATTAGGAAATACGACGTCTTCAAGTAGTTAAAATAGTAACTTACAAGCCTTTCTTAGCTTCCAGGCAGTTTCTATTGGTTCCCTCCGTCATAAATCTTTTTGAAGTATTTAATTACAAGACAAGAAGGTTTTATTAAGAAGTTTGTTAATTAGCTTTTGCCAAGTAAATGTTAGTAACCTTCTGACTTGATGAGTGATTATGCAGGGTTCAAGTTAGTATTGTTGCTATGAAATATCGCTATTCTCATACCTACTTAATATGCCTTGTAGTACATAAGTACGGATCCAACCATTTAAGTATAGTAAAATAAAAACCGGGCAAGTGCGGTCTCGCGCACGAAGGGTTCCGTACCAATATCTATATATATATATATATATATATAAAATATGTAACTAAATATTATGTGCATATTTCAAGCGTCTACCTGTTGTCGTTTTCAATATCGAGCAAAAACGGGCAAAAATATCACGTTTGTTGTATGGGAGCCCCCTTAAATATTTATTTTATTCTGTTTTTTAGTATTTGTTGTTATGGCGGCAACAGATATACATCATCTGTGAAAATTTCAACTGTCTAGCTATTACGGTTCATGATATACAGCATGGTGATATACGGACGGACAGACAGACAAACAGACAGACAGCGGAGCCTTAGTAATAGGGTCCCGTTTTACCCTTTGGGTACGGAACCCTAAAAATCGATGGAATAATAAAACTTACGGAATTTATTTTCCCGTTTTCCTGTTGATCTGAGTATCTGAGTCATGTCTTTTTGAGCATCAACTTGTGAAAATTGGTTAGGTAGAATTATCGAAAGCACGTTCTTTTGAATTTGTGACTCGATATCGAAGAATGACTCGACACTCGACCCATTTGTGATTCCGCATCGACAAAAATCGTTGAGTGTTGAGACGTTCATAATTTTAGAATAGGGCCTTGCTCTTGCAAAAAAGCTAATGCAAAATTTATTTCAAAAACTAAAGTACATTGTATGATGATGGCTGAGGAGGGAGAAGAAAGATAAGTAGGTACCTAGTTATTAGTTAGTTACAGATAATGTACAGCAATTAAGGGAGGATGTTTACCCCATATAAAGTCAATTGTTGCGCGTAGGCACGGAAAGTTACTTGCATTCCAGTCCGTATTATTACTTATTTCTTTTGAATCACGCTGCCGCTGTAGGGTATTCAATTGTATCTTATCTATACGTCACTTTTGACCTTGATACATGGAAAGTTTATCAATGACTGTCAGAGGAGGTGTGCATGACCTTTACATCATCGTTCGGCAAAATTATGTATCAGCATGTGAGCTGCACTTCTACACCAAGTGTCGAAATTCCAGCACAATGACAGTTAATTAAAAAGCTATTTGACGAGCGATTGCGTGGTTTGATTGTGCGACAGTCCTGGGATCTCGAGACCCTGACTTCTACTCGTGATCGATCGATGTTCGCGATGGCAGTTGTGAAATTTTACCAAAATAATATGTATTGTTATTGTTGTTAATATCTTCAGACAATATTCTTTTATGTGATTTCAAGGTTACGTCCAAAACATTTTGTATTGAATCGATTTTCAATTGATAGATTTTGAATAGTTTGACGTCAACCGTTTATAATAAAACATTGAGTACGGTAACTAAAATATTCATGAAAAGCTTGGTCCGTAAAGGATCGAATTAGACATATAAATAATTAACCTGAATAAAATGTGAAATTAGCACAGCATTTCAAGGTTGTAAATGAAATATACCTACCTTTATCTTAAAAATAATAAAAAACGAAAACGTTATGTCGGTTCAGAGTTAGAAGTTATTGCTCGACGAACCAACCGCAAAAGCAGTTTTGCATTTCAGCCAGGTAGAGCAAATGTTTTGCATACTGCGAATGAAATCCCAAAATGTCATTGACTTCCAATATATACAAAAACGCCGAACTGGTTTAAAATACTATCAGAAGAAAAATGCTAGGATTCCAGATATTTTTATAGTCTTGATTATAGCTTCTGATATTCATTATTTTATAGTTTCAAAGATCGAGTTTCCGGCACGTGATTTTTTTTTTAAATGTTAATACCTACACTGACTTCCTGAATACCCATAAAAAATGCCGCAAGGCATAGGTATTATAGATTTCTTATCATAAACGGAATCTACGCTGATGATGAGTGATGATGACCTAGCAAATGTGAAGGTTAACTTTTTCTATATTACCTATTGTGGTTGTGGACGTGTGGACTCCTCCAGTCACTCAGGGATACGATTAAAATATCTCACGTGTCTGTAATTTCACTAAATAACCAACACCCGTAGGTACTCTACAAACTGGAACACAACAATGTTGCAATTGCGTTTTCCCGGACCGACGTTTTTCATACGAATCAGCAGGCGTAGCATAGCGCTTTCTATGTCTACGAAGAATAGACATAGCTTTTTCTATAAAAAGTCACAGTTCGTTTCTTAATTTTTGACATCCACCGTAGAAATATTTCTACAATCTGTCATTTTGTCTTTCATTTCTAACAATCTTTGTCTACGTTTTTTTATATGTAGACTATTTCGGAAGAAAGTTTTCTATCCTTACTGTCAAAATCACACTGACAACCGATAAATCCTATGACAAAACAAAGAATTCTGGGTGGAATTATGTAAAAGAGTGAATTTCGTAAAAAGTGCAGTTGACTCTTTCTACTTTGCTGCCGATGCCGACTCGTACTGTCTACTGACTACAGGAAACGTCATTTTTGTCTACTCTTCCGTCGACAAACCGGTGCTCACGCTACGCCTGCTGGAGTTAAGTATTATACTCCATGCTTAGTCCTCGATAATTATCCTGATTTACTATGTAGTCTCACTACATTCCCATCGTGTGCACGCGAATATTCAGAGAATAAATCCTGCAAGAAAAAACTTTTACGCTGGCAACTATAACCAGCTAATGTCATTCATTATTTTCGCGTCGTGTAGCGGACATCATTTTAAGAAAATTATTGAATTTTCTTTTATAAACTTATTACTTTTGATTATTATCAACAACAAATAATACCAATCAACAAAATGTGGCGAAAATTGGAAAGAAACCGCTTAGGCGAGCTCAAGTGCGACTTCGGCGTCCCGTTTTTTGGAGTCAGTAATACAGGCCGATCGGCAAAAGACAATTATTTTTGTAAACGAAGAAGAAAACACAGGTATGTATGTGGTATAATGAAAAATTTCAGGGATTACGATTAATTTGGATTGCAAAGCAGCAGAGGATTATAATTATACTCCATGCTTAGTCCTCGATAATTATCCTGATTTACTATGT
The DNA here is from genome assembly GCA_947363905.1 of Lithophane semibrunnea. Lineage (NCBI taxonomy): Eukaryota > Metazoa > Arthropoda > Insecta > Lepidoptera > Noctuidae > Lithophane > Lithophane semibrunnea. The sequence continues at coordinate 5,841,878 of OX376200.1, forward strand.
AGTCTCACTAGACTCCCATCGTGTGCACGCGAATATTCAGAGAATAAATCCTGCAAGAAAAAACTTTTACGCTGGCAACTATAACCAGCTAATGTCATTCATTATTTTCGCGTCGTGTAGCGCACATCATTTTAAGAAAATTATTGAATTTTCTTTTATAAACTTATTACTTTTGATTATTATCAACAACAAATAATACCAATCAACAAAATGTGGCGAAAATTGGAAAGAAACCGCTTAGGCGAGCTCAAGGGCGACTTCGGGGTCCCGTTTTTTGGAGTCAGTAATACAGGCCGATCGGCAAAAGACAATTATTTTTGTAAACGAAGAAGAAAACACAGGTATGTTTGTGTGGTATAATGAAAAATTTCAGGGATTACGATTAATTTGGATTGCAAAGCAGCAGAGGATTATAATTATCCGTCATACTGCCAGTGCTCGGTCCGTCCGTTCTTGTACAACGTAACATGAAGTTCGTGTTACACAAGACAGTATAGTGCTATGTGCAACAGGAGGTCCTGTTGACTCCCGTCGAGACTTGTTCTCGAACCTCAAGTTGGGGAAAAACGCACAAAATATAATGTATACCTAGAAGTTCTATGGTATGCACTGCCTATGCACAAAATGTTGTTTTTCTCTCGTGAGAAATTATTATTATTACAATAAGACAGGAGCCTAGCTCTCGCAGCCTCAAGTTGAGGCAAAAAGCTCAAAATATAAATGTACTTATATCTAGAAGTTCTATGATATGTACTCAATATTGTTTTCTCGTGAGAAATTATTATTACAATAAGGCAGGAGCCTAGCTCTCGCAGCCTCAAGTTGAGGCAAAAAGCTCAAAATATAAATGTATATCTAGAAGTTCTATGATATGTATTCAATATTGTTCTCTCGTGAGAAATTATTATCACAATATTGATTGATAAAGAATCAGTTCTGCACATTAAGCATCATCAGACTTAGTTAGTCTATTGTGTGCTTTGTAGATCATATCCAAGATCTAAAGGATGGTTCTATGAGGTTGTATGAAGCAATGATAATGGCCTTGGGAAACCCGTCCAGTTCCAAGAAAACCTAAATGTTTTTACTTTCTTAAAATCATCTAAAATGACTAAGATTTAAAAATGATCAAGAAAGAAGAATTACCTACATAATGTAAACTGCATGTAATACTAGTACTGTTGAATTTACTATTGCTGGATGCTTCAAAATTGAACATGGATTTAAACGGCTGAGTCACCCAATCAAGGAAAACAACCAGAGGGTGGAAGACCACCACAGTAATTTGGAATTGCATTACCGCAGTGTAAACAGTATCTATATTTTGATATAAAACAATTGGAACACAACAAATATTAAAATTCTCACCGATGTTTTCACGATTATTAAGCAACTTACTTTGATGATACCAGTTAAACTAGATAAAAATCAAGATTAAAACAACAAATATATCGAAACGGGACAGTTTCCTGTTTGGTGAAAAGTTCATTATTGAACATGTCAAGTCTGGGTAATTAAGAAGGCAGCTACAACTACAATGTTAAGTAATTGTAAGGAAAACTCCAATGCCCCTTCACGTTTGATTCAAGCAGGGGGGGGGCAAGTACCAATCTAGGACCATTGGGAAGTACCAACAGCAGAGGATTTCATCAGGCAAGACGTACTGATACAAACCTGTATGTCAATTATAGAGGTAACGACAATTGCATGTCGCCTTAAATATTTTACTCTTGCTGGCGGTGATCTTTTTCACACAAGATAAAGTTATCTGGTCATGTTTGAAGAGATATAGAATTCCATTTAAGGACATTCCTACACAACATAATACCTATAAAATTGTGCATTTTCAGAGTCTGAATATGTATTTAATACAACAAAAGAAATTGGTAAGTTGTTAGATTTGAGTGTACAGTGTGCACCTATCAGTGGACAGTTTTTTAATCAAAAATATTTATTGTACACAAACTAAATGGAGGTTCCAGTAAATCCAAAATGTCTGAATATAATTTATCCATACACAACAGTTTTAAAATGAAAGACATACCTAAGGAGGTTATGTAAAATAAAATGATCATTTGGGCACAATTGATTTATAAGATGTCTATTTTTTAATATCATTGAACACTTATGATAAAACACATTTGAGGGTTTATTGTAAAAACAATTAATTCAATTGTTTGTGATTTGGCTTGTGTACTGCCCCACACCAGTAATATCTATTTATACTTTAGTGGGTGATAAAAATCTGTGTTTTTATCTTGAGGATTTAACTTGTATTGGAGAACATTATTAAGATTTTTTTTTGAAAATTTTAGTAAAACTATAGGCTTTTGGAGTGCCTTGCATGTTACATAAATAAGGTTAAAACTAATCCCAAACCCAATTAAGTTGCTGAGTACTTAGGATTTGTGATTGATACAAAGTATATTATGACATTGTCATTGACAGATATAAAGAGATATTCATCTATTACTTTACACCTTATCCTATCGGCTTGTTGTCCAGTTGTGAGTTTTGGATTTCTATGCTTAAGTACCTACACTAGAATTTGGAAAAATCCAAGATGTGTAGAGTTAGTTTACCACAGTGACTTTGATTTACATAATCAGCCTATAATGTTCCCACTGCTGGGACACAGGCCTCCTCTCTATGAGAGGGAGTTTGATTTAATTATGATAAATATGGGAAATATTTGTTTTGACAGTCAGATAGCAAATAGGGTTTGGAAAGTCAAGAAAAATCATTTAAGTTTTTTGAAATTTTTTGATGCTTTTCTTGGTCAATTTAATAATCTTAATTGCCTGGCTAGGCATAATATGGCAGTGGTGTGAAGCCCTAACAATGGGGATATCTGCATTTTATGTATAATCTAAAGACAGCATAGAAGCTGATCTTGAGTCTAGAAATAAAAACATTGATTGTGTGTCTGGCTCCTGCAGCATTTCAGGACATAGTGAGATCTTTTGGAAATCTTTTCCATTGATCTACATATTTGCTACTAGAGCTAATACTAAGTGTGATAGATATGAGATATCTGGCCTGGCACTTGTAGAAAATATAGATGCATTTACAGTAATTTGGAATTATTACCCATTATTTTATGCATTTCCACTATTTGGATTAATTTCACAAACTATTAAATTGATCAGGTTTTTGGCATCTTACTTTCTCCTATGAGACTATCACAACCTTGGTACCCATTTTTTAATTTCATGGTGAAATCACAGATTACAGTATATAGTTTGAACCAACAAACCAATTTTTGCTGTCACCTTCCAGAATGCTGCATCCTTTGCACTGCAGCTTTTTTCCCTGAGGGCCTGCATATTGGCAGAGAACCGTTTAAGAAGCAAATGATACCACATGCCACCATTAAGGTCATGATATCTTCATTGTCAGATAACAGTGTCAGGCAGTATTCAGTAGCACACTACATAAGTGGTGGACTTTCTGTAATGGTAAAAATATTCACGATATTTCTATCACTAAAATATTAAAGTTTCTTACACAACAATTCAACAATGACAGTTCATATACGTTCAGCACTAATAGATCTGCATTGTCATTGATCATAAATGCTGATGTAGGTACCGATCCTGTAATTAAGAGGTTCTTTAAAGGTATCTTAAAATTACAACAAAGTTGCACTAACTACAATGATATATAATATAATATAATTCATTTATTTAACAGATCATACAATCCAACTTGTTAGACAATTAATCATAATACACACACATCTTACACACTAGTGTTAGTAAATTATATTTGGCAAATTCCGTAAACTAATTAATAACAATGTCAAAATGGATGTATGGGATCCATCAATGTTATTGAATTTTATAGAATGATGGTACCCATTACAACAATTATCACTTGACAAAGTAGCCAAAAAGTATGTAAGAATTATTTCAAGTCTTAAAGAATATAACTTATCTGTAATTGAGACTTCATAACATCCAAATTATTAATTCAAGTGTTAACATAAAAATCACTGATTGGTAAAAACATCTAAGACAGGAAAACGGCTAACAATTATTATGTTATCCTACTTTTCATATGGAACCTGACATTTGTCATGTGATTACATTACAATATTATATAAATTATACACACAAATGGTGTAATTCAGAGATAGGTAATACAGAAAAATTATTAATGCCTCATAATTATGTTAGTTAGCCAAACAATTAGTTACTTATTGGATTAAACAAACAATGTTGGACAGTGGCATAGATATCAAAATATTTACTCCTCATTCCACAAGTCATGCTTCAATAGCGACTAGAGGTGTGTCAGAAGATAATCAGTATTTTTAAAACGGTTGTTTGGTCATAAGTTTTGCAAAATTTTTGCCAAGTTTGTTGGTAATGTTGACCTTGAGACTGATGTGATTATTTCATAAATTAAGTTTTGAGCCAAAAGAGTAGGCATACTAAATAGGTACATACTTGGTTGTTGATAATTAGAATAGAAGCATTATTAAAAGAGAATTAATTGAAAATGTGGTAAAGTTTTTCCACTTGCAATAAAAGGTTGATTTTATGTTATTTGAATGTTTTAGTGTGAAACAAATGTTTGTAATTTCCAACTTCATCTCTCTAAACATCTACATAGTAAATCAGGATAATTATCGAGGACTAAGCATGGAGTATAATTACTAAATTAAACGAACTTACCTAAGTGAAGTTCTATTGTAATTATACGAAATGCTTAGTCCTCGATACTATGTTCCCTCCCAAGCCCTGAACAAGACCATAGTTTGTTTTTTGACCCTGGGATTGAAGTTGGGGAATTACTGTCTGTTAATTTTAATTCTCTCATTGCAGATTACTCTAAATAGAATGACATTAGCTGGTTATAGTTGCCAGCGTAAAAGTTTTTTCTTGCAGGATTTATTCTCTGAATATTCGCGTGCACACGATGGGAGTCTAGTGAGACTACATAGTAAATCAGGATAATTATCGAGGACTAAGCATTTCGTATAATTACAATAGAACTTCACTTAGGTAAGTTCGTTTAATTTAGTAATTATCCGTCATACTGCCAGTGCTCGGTCCGTCCGTTCTTGTACAATGTAACATGAAGTTCGTGTTACACAAGACAGTATAGTGCTATGTGCAACAGGAGGTCCTGTTGACTCCCGTCGACACTTGTTCTCGAACCTCAAGTTGGGGAAAAACGCACAAAATATAATGTATACCTAGAAGTTCTATGGTATGCACTGCCTATGCACAAAATGTTGTTTTTCTCTCGTGAGAAATTATTATTATTACAATAACGCAGGAGCCTGAGCTTTTAGCCTCAAGTTGAGGCTAAAAGCTCAAAATATAAATGTACTTATATCTAGAAGTTCTATGATATGTACTCAATATTGTTCTCTCGTGAGAAATTATTATTACAATAAGGCAGGAGCCTAGCTCTCGCAGCCTCAAGTTGAGGCAAAAAGCTCAAAATATAAATGTATATCTAGAAGTTCTATGATATGTATTCAATATTGTTCTCTCGTGAGAAATTATTATCACAATATTGATTGATAAAGAATCAGTTCTGCACATTAAGCATCATCAGACTTAGTTAGTCTATTGTGTGCTTTGTAGATCATATCCAAGAGCTAAAGGATGGTTCTATGAGGTTGTATGAAGCAATGATAATTGCCTTGGGAAACCCGTCCAGTTCCAAGAAAACCTAAATGTTTTTACTTTCTTAAAATCATCTAAAATGACTAAGATTTAAAAATGATCAAGAAAGAAGAATTACCTACATAATGTAAAATGCATTTAATACTAGTACTGTTGAATTTACTATTGCTGGATGCTTCAAAATTGAACATGGATTTAAACGGCTGAGTCACCCAATCAAGGAAAACAACCAGAGGGTGGAAGACCACCACAGTAATTTGGAATTGCATTACCGCAGTGTAAACAGTATCTATATTTTGATAAAAAACAATTGGAACACAACAAATATTAAAATTCTCACCGATGTTTTCACGATTATTAAGCAACTTACTTTGATGATACCAGTTAAACTAGATAAAAATCAAGATTAAAACAACAAATATAGCGAAACGGGACAGTTTCCTGTTTGGTGAAAAGTTCATTATTGAACATGTCAAGTCTGGGTAATTAAGAAGGTAGCTACAACTACACTGTTAAGTAATTGTAAGGAAAACTCCAATGCCCCTTCACGTTTGATTCAAGCAGGGGGGGGCAAGTACCAATCTAGGACCATTGGGAAGTACCAACAGCAGAGGATTTCATCAGGCAAGACGTACTGATACAAACCTGTATGTCAATTATAGAGGTAACGACAATTGCATGTCGCCTTAAATATTTTACTCTTGCTAGTGGTGATCTTTTTCACACAAGATAAAGTTATCTGGTCATGTTTGAAGAGATGTAGAATTCCATTTAAGGACATTCCTACACAACATAATACCTATAAAATTGTGCATTTTCAGAGTCTGAATATGTATTTAATACAACAAAAGAAATTGGTAAGTTGTTAGATTTGAGTGTGCAGTGTGCACCTATCAGTGGACAGTTTTTTAATCAAAAATATTTATTGTACACAAACTAAATGGAGGTTCCAGTAAATCCAAAATGTCTGAATATAATTTATCCATACACAACAGTTTTAAAATGAAAGACATACCTGAGGAGGTTATGTAAAATAAAATGATCATTTGGGCACAATTGATTTATAAGATGTCTATTTTTATTATCATTGAACACTTATGACAAAACACATTTGAGGGTTTATTGTAAAAACAATTAATTCAATTGTTTGTGCTTTGGCTTGTGTACTGCCCCACACCAGTAATATCTTATATTTATACTTTAGTGGGTGATAAAAATCTGTGTTTTTATCTTGAGGATTTAACTTGTATTGGAGAACATTATTAAGAATTTTTTTGAAAATTTTAGTAAAACTATAGGTTTTTGGAGTGCCTTGCATGTTACATAAATAAGGTTAAAACTAATCCCAAACCCAATTAAGTTGCTGAGTACTTAGGATTTGTGATTGATACAAAGTATATTATGACATTGTCATTGACAGATATAAAGAGATATTCATCTATTATTTTACACCTTATCCTATCGGCTTGTTGTCCAGTTGTGAGTTTTGGATTTCTATGCTTAAGTACCTACACTAGAATTTGGAAAAATCCAAGATGTGTAGAGTTAGTTTACCACAGTGACTTTGATTTACATAATCAGCCTATAATGTTCCCACTGCTGGGACACAGGCCTCCTCTCTATGAGAGGGAGTTTGATTTAATTATGATAAATATGGGAAATATTTGTTTTGACAGTCAGATAGCAAATGGGGTTTGGAAAGTCAAGAAAAATCATTTAAGTTTTTTGAAATTTTTTGATGCTTTTCTTGGTATAGAATATTTTACCGAATACTTAAATGTATACCAAATTTTATGTTAAACAATACTACAACCTTAGATTATAATGTGTGGTAGTCAATTTAATAATCTTAATTGCCTGGCTAGGCATAATATGGCAGTGGTGTGAAGCCCTAACAATGGGGATGGATGATCTGCATTTTATGTATAATCTAAAGACAGCATAGAAGCTGATCTTGAGTCTAGAAATAAAAACATTGATTGTGTGTCTGGCTCCTGCAGCATTTCAGGACATAGTGAGATCTTTTGGAAATCTTTTCCATTGATCTACATATTTGCTACTAGAGCTAATACTAACTGTGATAGATATGAGATATCTGGCCTGGCACTTGTAGAAAATATAGATGCATTTACAGTAAATTGGAATTATTACCCATTATTTTATGCATTTCCACTATTTGGATTAATTTCACAAACTATTAAGTTGATCAGGTTTTTGGCATCTTACTTCTCCTATGAGACTATCACAACCTTGGTACCCATTTTTTAATTTCATGGTGAAATCACAGATTACAGTATATAGTTTGAACCAACAAACCAATTTTTGCTGTCACCTTTCCAGAATGCTGCATCCTTTGCACTGCATCTTTTTTCCCTGGGGCCTGCATATTGGCAGAGAACCGTTTAAGAAGCAAATGATACCACATGCCACCATTAAGGTCATGATATCTTCATTGTCAGATAACAGTGTCAGGCAGTATTCAGTAGCACACTACATAAGTGGTGGACTTTCTGTAATGGTAAAAATATTCACGATATTTCTATCACTAAAATATTAAAGTTTCTTACACAACAATTCAACAATGGCAGTTCATATACGTTCAGCACTAATAGATCTGCATTGTCATTGATCATAAATGCTGATGTAGGTACCGATCCTGTAATTAAGAGGTTCTTTAAAGGTATCTTCAAATTACAACAAAGTTGCACTAACTACAATGATATATAATATAATATAATTCATTTATTTAACAGATCATACAATCCAACTTGTTAGACAATTAATCATAATACACACAATCCATCCATCATTGTTCAGGATCCATCAATGTTACTGAATTTTATAGAATGATGGTACCCATTACAACAATTATCACTTGACAAAGTAGCCAAAAAGTATGTAAGAATTATTTCAAGTCTTAAAGAATATAACTTATCTGTAATTAAGACTTCATAAAATCCAAATTATTGATTCAAGTGTTAACATAAAAATCACTGATTGGTAAAAACATCTAAGACAGGAAAACGGCTAACAATTATTATGTTATCCTACTTTTCATATGGAACCTGACATTTGTAATGTGATTACATTACAATATTATATAAATTATACACACAAATGGTGTAATTCAGAGATAGGTAATACAGAAAAATTATTAATGCCTCATAATTGTGTTAGTTAGCCAAACAATTAGTTATTGGATTAAACAAACAATGTTGGACAGTGGCATAGATATCAAAATATTTACTCCTCATTCCACAAGTCCTGCTTCAATAGCGACTAGAGGTGTGTTAGAAGATAATCAGTATTTTTAAAACGGTTGTTTGGTCATAAGTTTTGCTAAATTTTTGCCAAGTTTGTTGGTAATGTTGACCTTGAGACTGATGTGATTTTTTTTTTCATAAATTAAGTTTTGAGCCAAAAGAGTAGGCATACTAAATAGGTACATACTTGGTTGTTGATAATTAGAATAGAAGCATTATTAAAAGAGAATTAATTGAAAATGTGGTAAAGTTTTTCCACTTGCAATAAAAGGTTGATTTTATGTTATTTGAATGTTTTAGTGTGAAACAAATGTTTGTAATTTCCAACTTCATCTCTCTAAACATCTACATAGTAAATCAGGATAATTATCGAGGACTAAGCATGGAGTATAATTACTAAATTAAACGAACTTACCTAAGTGAAGTTCTATTGTAATTATACGAAATGCTTAGTCCTCGATACTATGTTCCCTCCCAAGCCCTGAACAAGACCATAGTTTGTTTTCTGACCCTGGGATTGAAGTTGGGGAATTACTGTCTGTTAATTTTAATTCTCTCATTGCAGATTACTCTAAATAGAATGACATTAGCTGGTTATAGTTGCCAGCGTAAAAGTTTTTTCTTGCAGGATTTATTCTCTGAATATTCGCGTGCACACGATGGGAATGTAGTGAGACTACATAGTAAATCAGGATAATTATCGAGGACTAAGCATTTCGTATAATTACAATAGAACTTCACTTAGGTAAGTTCGTTTAATTTAGTAATTATATTTATATACGGTACTTAAATGTTTTTTTTTAGTTCGTGCATAAATCCGACAATTAGTTTGTTAACTAGGCTAACCAATCTGACATTTCTTTATTTTGTGTGAAACAGTTTAGGAAGTCCGTGCAATTTTTTTCAATCAATCTAAATCACCTACTTCCTGACCTGCTTCACATAACATTATTTTAGATTTTTACTTTTTGTTAAGTTATTTTTTTTTCTGAAATTTAGTGCGACACGCAGCCGACCGTGGTATCGGCAATTAACCCCGAGAGGTCAACCCGAACAAGCCCGTTAGGCCAGTTACAGGTCCAGTTTGTCAAGCTGTTATTTTTTCACAGCTTCTTTTTCTCTAATCCTAAACGAGGGAAAATAAACGACCTAAAGCAACCACTTTTAATCGAATCGTAAGACTTTGAAGTCACTACAAAAACATGTTTTAATAGAAATCCAGACCAAAAGCATTATGTTCCGTTAGTTGAAACAAGTATGCTAGTGCAGAAATAAAATAAGTATCGTATTATCTTATTGTGATGAGTCGAGGCATTAAGACACCGTGCGGCAGTAAGCAGTCCCGTTGTAAGTTGCAGACGGAAATATTAATATCGTGTGATGAATGACCACTTGCAACAAGTCGAGGGGAAAATAGATACCCGCAAGACATACGTTCAGTCCGACGGCAGACTGCTTCAATGTGTTTTATTTAATAACATGGATGCACGGGCAATTTGTTCAAGTTCGTGCAACATAGTAGAACGATATTACAATGAGTACACATCATAGATCACTTTACTTACCTACCTCTACAAATTACGATTCGTAAAGTGTTGTTCGTGAGAAAATCTAACAAGAAGCGAGTGGAAAATATTCACCACGGGTTTATTATGAACGCATTTACGAAAAATCGACAAACTTTTCCTACAATTCGTGTCAACTGCCAGCTGAACTGTTTTCGTTCTCTTTGTTGAATGCGGTCTTCAAATAGGTAGTGTCCTCCATGTTTACACTTTTTAGTTATAATAAAATAAAAACTATCCTATTTTTTTATTTTAGATGGAAGATAATTGTAACTGGAAAATTGAGGAAAACTCAAGTTAAAGTGCATCTTAAAGAACATGACAAAATAAATCCCTTAATGGATAACATTTTAAAAATAAAATCGGTATCTTCAGACCTTACATAAGTTAAAGTTCTTTATTTCTATACCCTGTATACCTTCTATGGTTCGTCCAACTCTGGCAACTAATCTAGGTATTCACCGCATCGTAATGCGGCCAACGTCCTACTAATTCACAAAAAAAGCTGCAACTTTAAAGTAGCCGCCGCTATGCTATCAGATTTGTAAAATGGTAGTGAAATTCTAATATAAACAGATATCAGCAGTGCATTGCATTTAAATTCCTCATTAACTAAGAAATATTGTTTAATAGTTAGGTATCTACGTGAATTTCTGAATGTGACAAAAGTTGCGCGTGCGTGCTACGAAAGTTGTGTTCAAAGAGCTTATTTAAAAACATAAAGCTTAGCTTATATGGCAACTAAAAGCGCTCTTTCCGTTGACTATACTAACACGATCCTTAACTCCATTATCATAAATATTATTAACTACCCAGCATCTAGAGTTCAGAAAATTACCTGGACAACGTTTTATCCTATTCCAAATAAGTTATAGGAAAATAAAAACACAAGTCCCTATAAATATAGGAATTAATGCCTTAGTATATTTTCAAGATGCCTTTTCCTGTTACTTGGAAGCTGATTAGAGAATCTGCATTTCAAATAAGATTAATGATGAGCTTAGGCAAAAATATGGCTGGTCAAGTTCCAGGGAAGGGTCTTATTTAGGTTTAAAAGGCCCGTTTGTCCCCATCTCATCAATTTTGAATCATTGAGCAAAGAAACTGACGTCTCCAATAAATATTCCTGTCAGATTAAGACGAAAGTAACATTTCATATAAGCGATGTAGAACGCTGCGTGTGCGCAGAACATATACGAGTGTCAGGGTGGCTCGAGTGCGCTAACGTCGCGTCGACTCGCGGTCAACGGCCTTGACATTGTACCCGTTTTGTGTTTACATATTATTTGTATTCTTTAACGACACGCATAATTATCGTCATTTAATGCAATGTAGTCACGTGTAGAGACTTTATAGCGGATATAAATAAACAGTTGTTGTATGAGTTTTTCAGTAAAGTGTTGTTATTTATTCAGCAGTAGTTCGACCCCAGAAGACGGCAGACGATTTTAGCACCAGCGAGACGTCACCTGCCGGTTATGAACGTGACCTTTGTGTTTGTTTCCTGCAGCTCTCATAATGATCTTCGAGTAATTATCCTAGTTTACCAAACAAAGAGGGTAGGCTCAGTATCCAAATTGCGTTGCTTGCTCTTAATACTATTGTTATAAATAACTGCTTCACATTAGTAGTTTCTTTTACCAAGATAAAATTACAAAAGCAGGTTAATTTTTATCGAGGCCATAGGCTTTTGGAATGCAGAATTATATTTCTAACACTTGGAGCTCATGAATTTAACTTTAAAATTCGGCCAGGCATGTTTCCCCCATAATTAAAGTTGAATGAGGCCGATTCAACACTGAATACCAAAAGACAAAGAGCTGGAGTATTTTACGTGTGAATGGATTTGAATAAGATGGAAATAATTTAAGCATTTTGTTACTTTTTCATGATAACCAGTATGTGCACCAAATAACAGAAACGAGTAATGTGTGAATTGCATGGCGTTAAGTAATAAAGTACCTATCTCAAGCAAGTGGTTGAATAATGATCATGGCCAATGACTATATAGCCTCTTGACTGCTCATGCGGGTGACTCGGGCTCACGACACATCAGTTTAATTGAACTGATATTAGATGACGATATGAGTGGCCATTTTAGTTTTGACCAGTGGTTGGAACTCTGCACACGCGGTTATTTTGATCTTAAAAAACATAATAATAAACAATTATGAGTTATTGTTCGGTTAATTGGTGTGGAAAAACGTCTAGAACATCCAACTATAAAAAAGATAGCATTACTTTTCATCGGTAAGTAGAATATATTTGTTATTTAATAATATTTTGAATTAATTTGCAGGGCTCAAGATAAACTGCTTGATACGTAAAGGGGCACAAAAAAGTACACCGCGTTGATGTCTTTTTAAAAAGTCCCTTTCTCTCACTAGGGTATTGCAATACGTCTGTCCCTTTCTATCTGCACTTATACTGGAGAGTGTTGTGATAACTTCATAAAAAGCAACTATATTATTGACGATAAAAATTACGATGTTATGGTAAAAAAGTAACATTAAGTACTTAATGTTTACATTTTAGATTTCAAAATATTCCGAAACCTTAAGAAAAGTGGATTAATGCAGTTCACAGAGAAAATTTTATTCCAAATAAATATAGCGCTGTTTGTTCAAGGCATTTCACAGCAGATTAAAAATAAGTAATAGCAATGTCATTTCCTTTCGGATAGAACAATAAATTCTCATAAGTGAAATTCAATTTAATTATTGTTCAATTAGGAAATCGTCGAATCGACGTCGATTTTATCGATATCGATATTATTGTTGCAAAACTGACTTATGCCTCACTATGTTTGGGACGTTCGTCCTGACATTGTTGCATCGGCCAATCACATCCGCTGTAATGTCTTCGTCCCCCGGCCCGCAGTGGTGAGTCGTGTGCCTAGACGAAATCGGTCTATCAGCTCTCAAGTGGTTTAATACTCTTTGATCATGGCACTTTCAACGATTGAAACAACTGTGTTGAAAAGGAATTCTTGCGTAGCTATTCTCCATTTTTTGCACAAAAAAGAACAGTCAAGATAGTTTTGGGAGTTAATATGCATCTTATTCTTTGTCTCATAAGATCTTATCTACATAAACAGAACTCGATATCAAACATTCCATTCACTTCTGCAGATTTACAATGGGCAGGAGTAAAGCGTAGCCCGCTAGTCGGAAACAGAGTGAACTAAATATTAAAATTCCGAGTAGGCACGACTGTTCACCGCAAAGACAAAGTGCTCGTGGTCAACATTTACTAGTTAGCTTAATGCTTCCATCGAAGGGCAACACTAAACGCTGCGAAGGTTCTATGCGACACGAAGAATTCTTACATAAGCATTCTTCGTGTCTAACAACGAAAGGTATTCCGGTCTAAATATGTAATGTTTTAGTAAACTTACAAGTCCATAATCCTTAGCCCACCGCGTGCCCAAACATGGGAGGATCCCAACAGGGGGACGGATTCATTAAAATAAAATCGAATCATCTGAATGGACTGGCCTGAATGCACAACTATCAAGACATTGCTTCGCTCAAGAAGCAGGCAGGTAACTTCATTGAAAAAAAATAATCCCAAAAACAGCATAGTGGAATACAAGATAATGGGAGACACTTCTTATCGGTCTGGTCCATGTGCCCCTCCCAGAAAAAATCCAGGATCCGCCCTTGCACTGGTGTCATGCCAGTGCTGTTTTCAGGCCAAATTGTATTCCTAAAAATATCGAAATTGAACCACTGCTACTAGAGAAGAAGAAGCATTCACTGGCATCGGTGAAATCGATTCCAAAAGTCGCAAGTCAAGTGCACTCGCAATGCAACCACGCAAATATCTTCTAAAATTGTATCAAATAAAGCTATTCAAATGTTTCTTCAATTTGGGAGAAAGTAGGACCCGCCTGCTAGTCTGGTTTCACTTGCTGCAAGCAAAATCGTTCTCTTACCAAGAGTTTCCCCAAGTCAAATAAAATCCTTCCTAGAATAGCGTACAATACGGGACACACAATAATCGTTCATCTCCGTCCTCCCACAGCCCACTTCTGCATTTAACAATGAGTGACAAAACCAACAGCTGGACGTCGAGTGTTTCTATCTTTTCGCCGCAAATGCTTCGACGACGCGGAAGCAACCTTCCTGTCATTATGAATCGTTAACTTGAGGGGTGATTACCTATAATAAGTGCCAGCAAACGCTATAGCTCCGCAAGACCTGTTTATTTGCACAAACTTAGTATTAGCGTCCAGGATTAGCTCTTGGCTGGCAATTGACGATGCTATATTTAGATTCTAAACCAATACTACCGTTCTTTCGAACTCATTTTTAAAACGGAATTTATAAATCGGTGACAATTAATTACGTCTATTAATTAAAGTAACTAACTGTTCATTAAAAACTTTATATGACATTGATAGGAATTTTATAAAACCTTTTAAATAAATAAAAATAGATCTACACGTCCAAATTGCTCCAGTTAAAAAACCTGTGTAACTGGTAATGTTGGAACCAAAACACATTTATTCTAGAAAGCTCCAATAAATCGAGATCAGTTAGTAGTATCGCCGGTAGAAGTCATTAGTGCGTAAATTCATTGCCATTACCTCGTAGCGCCTGCGCTGGCGCCGACGATCGTCTCCATCAAAAGGACGATGCAAATAGCAATTTTATGTGTTTATCTGTACCTAAGTTGATCAATAAATTATGTGTAATTGATGTTTGGGGCTATATACCATGTGAATAACAAGCAACAACATACTTAGCTGTTTTTTGGGAAATTAGTATAGTTATCCAAGGTAGGAAAACTCGGAAACTCGGCTGTAAAAATTGCGAACACAGTACATGTACACAGTAAATTATTTCCTGACTAGTTGCTGCCCGCGGCTTCGCCCGCGCGTGTTGACCCTATTATTTTGACATTGCAAACAGACACTTCAATTTTATATTTTTATAGATGTTTAGAAGATGTATGTACAGATGCGAAGGGCAAATGATGACAAATTGTCGAAAAAAAAACCATCGGAAAAAAGTAGTTACTTAAGTAATTTAATGTCAACGACACTGGTATGATTACTGCTAAATTAAAAGATAATGCATCTGTAGGAACACCATGAGAACAGACCAATGGTCTGGACTTTTTTAAATTACTCAATAATAATGATGAAACACAAAGACCAGCAGAACACAACAGGGATAATAATTTGTAGGAGCAAAAAACAAGCATAATTGCGAAGCTGAATAAATTCCCAGAGACAGTTGGGTAAACCCCGTAATATATCGTTTCGATTATGAGTTTTTGCGGTTTCAGAGCTTCTGGCTATTAAATTGAGAGCTAAATTCTTCCTTTTTGGTGCTTTGTTTTCACTTTATCGATTTCTGAGTTAAGGAAAACGTTTCTGTCTGTCTCTAATAAATCGCGTAGTACCAGTTACTTTGCTACGAAAATCATTACCATAGAGGCAAGTCATTTTAATTTTTGTTCTGATAAATGTTTTTGTCTGACTTTCTGACGATTTGGACAGGGCATTACTTTCTGCCTTGACTTACGAATTAAATAAACAGTCAACGCCCATTGTGACAGTGTTTCGAGGAGGTCCTGATTGGGCTGGTGACGTCTTTGGGCCCATAAATACTTCTGACATAACCATAAAACCAGGCTCACCATAACTATTGTCTCTTGTTAAAGAGGTACCATCGTGATGATTTGGACGATTACTATCTACACAGAATACGTCTTATAGTTCTAAATCTTCCGTCATGGGTTTCTTAGAACCATTCTGTTCATCTTAGACTAAAAGATTAGCTACAATGCAGTCACGATTTTTTTACGACTACGGTAATGAGCGTTACTTCCGAGACGTTTCCTTGTTTATGTTTAAAGTTTTAATTTTAATAATAGTACTTGTATGAATCATTCGTCTGATCCTTGGATTTCACAAAAACATTAATGTTCTTAGTATTTAATCCCTCGGTACAATACATTAGGGTGTTAAACAGATTGAACGTTAGTACTCATGCAAAACTGTTCAATTAGGAGTCAGTAGTAGAATGACGGAACAAAGCAAGATAATTAACTTTAAGGGTGCGTTTCCACTGAAGCGGAGACCAGCGGAGCTGAGCGGAGACGTGGAGGAATCATCCAATCACAGTCGACACGATTGGTCGATTTCTGCAGGAATCCGCTCAGCTCCGCCCGTCTCCGCTTCAGTGGAAACGCACCCTTAATGACGGAAACATGTTCATGCAGCGAGTTGCTAAATGAGTCGTGTTTACAATTAAAACAGCGACTAATTTACCCTTAGCTTTGGTATAAAGAGACTACGGGATGTCTTTGAATAATATAATCCTGAATAAGGTAACAGGAATAATCAATTTGTTCTGCGTTATCTCGCGATAATATTTTGAACTCATGAAAGCTAAATCTTTTCGAAAGTTTTTCAGGCCGCTGTTCATAATCAGTTTTCAAAAAAGTGAAACGTCTGGTTTTGCATAGATTTGGTAAAACCATAAAAACAAGAATAATAAATAGATGTTAGTCTGACAGACCATAATTAAAAAACAACAAAATCAACATCAATTAGCACAGACATCACTTAAAACATTTATTGAGCACACAAAAATAATGTATGTCACGCAGACGGCGCCGGCGCAGAACCGAAAACCGGAATACTTAGCGGTGATAGTTCAATCTTACCTATGATTGACGTCTAATCACCGTCCGATAGACCGGACAGGGGCGAGCCGAGTCGCTCCGAAAAGCGATTAAGTAACATTAACGGTTTTTGCTCGGTTAACGGTGAAACCGGAACACATCATTACATTTCTAGTTGAATGTCGTGCCGTTGTTTCAGCCTGGTTTAATTCATGCATTTTAGTGCTTAAAGCTGTTGGACATCACTCAGGGCTAGTCAGGGCGTACGGTAATCTGTGAACTGGGCGCATTTCATAGCCTGCAGGTAGTAGCTGTTCGAGACATTTGTTATTTTGACATAAGTTTAAGAGAATTTGCGCTTTTATAAATTTTAACGTGATACTTAAGAAATGCTGGGTTTCCTATACAAACATTCATCCCCTATATCACCCCCTATAGGATAATTTTTGAAACAAAAAGTAGCCTATGTCCTTCCCCAGGATGCCATCTATCTCCTTGCCAAATTTCGTCGAAATCCGTTCAGTGTTTTAGGCGTGAAAAGTAACATAGAGACAGACAGGCAGAGTTACTTTCGAATTTATAATATTAGTATGGATACGTGCACGTTCTAAAAGCACGTCAAAAGCGTCTTCATAATTATATTTCCATACATTTTACTTCCCTGTGTCATCGTTTTGCCGAAACCAACACGTTGAGGTGGACGATAATAACGCCATTTTAGAAATCATAATCGTGTAGAGCTCTATGTCTCCCTATTTTAGCATTCAAATACTTTTAGCAGATAAGGAAATATAAAGGTAAATGTATGTCAACTGCTGAGCCCCACGAGAGATTTACAATCTAAACCATAAGCATAACTATTTATGCACGAGAGATTTACAATCTAACTAAAGCAGCATAACATGCTATATCCCTATTTCAAGTAGGCGATCTATCGGCAATCGTTCCAACCTTAGCTTCCGGTACAACTATTAGATAAGTAAATTTTCTGCAATGAACAAGCATATACAGCATGTAAAAAAAATCTGACCGTTCCGAAAGGGGCACTTAGGTACTGCAATAAAATTACCAGAAAAAAAAAAAAAATGGAAAATAAAAAAGTTATTGCAATTTGAAATTCACATTTTTAGTACCAAAATTACCCCAATTTCATTATAAATTAGCAAATTTTCTACAGAGATAAATTATGACTTGTAGACTCGAACAAACTATAATTAGTCTTTGAAAAAAAATCATAGATGGCAGCATAAGTAACAATTTATGAAATTAACAATCACTACAAAGCGTTATACGACAAATTTTGGCTGAGGTAATATTAGTAAAAATCAAAACATCTTTGTTTAATGCTGATTTATGTATTTACACTCATAAATCTCGTATTTTCAACAAAAAACTTAAATTAAGCCGTTTACTTCAATTCGAACCCTTAGAATGATAAAGTAACCATCTGTTAATCATTTTGTCGAGAGCTCTTTGCAATAGATGGCGTTTTACTCAAGTGATGACAGGGTCACTTTAAACTTGCGTTTAAGTCGTTTCATTAAGGAAAATCAAACAACTTTTTTTTTTAAATCCAGTACTTTACGTAGAAATATAGAAATTGAACACCTAGGAAGAAAAAACGTAAAAAAGGAAGAAAAACATTTATGAGTCTTGCGTAGTATCTAGGCAAGAACCCTAGATGACGTTGTAAAACTACAGTCTCTGGCAATTAGTGAGTCGCTGATGCTGCCATCTGTTAAAAAAATGGAGGAAGAAAAATAGCCAGCTCAATTGCCAGACTTAGGGTGGTGTCATTTCTTTGTATGGGATTGGGTATATGTATGTAGTATTATAATATCTGTGCTTGTAGACACCACTACACTACGGCCGCCCGCGCCTCATATGTAATAAACCGGTAAAATTCCCTATTGAAAAAAATGCGGCGATCACGGATCGGACAGGGTTTTTTTTACAAGCTGTATAGGACAGCTGTAAATGCTTAAACTGTGTTAAATAAGCGTGATAGAGCATCATTAGTGAAAAAACCTGACCTATAAAGTGACCCTTACATTCGATATAACATGTCCTTAATTTGTAAACAGGTGCGGAATACACGTTAAGGGTAAAATTGATGGCTCTGTCCGTTTCCTTAGTACGTGACCTTTCGCTGTATACATTATGCCAACTTTATTACTGTCTGTCCGTTACTGGGAGGAATGGAGGATTACAAGAATGTTAATGTTAATTAACTGGCTGCAGGTCATGTCTATTTGCAAATATGTGACTATGAATGATAAAATAAAACTGTCTACATGATTAGGTACATTGTTTACCATCCTGATGTTTTCTGGGCAGATCAGCATAATGCCCATACGTTCTTTCAATTCACTGTGGATACATTTTCTATGGGATCTCGAGTAACCATTCGGTAGACTCAACTATTCGACAGATTCAATTACTATCCACAACTTATGGAATCCATAGCTATTCAACTGTTTTATGCATGCTGAAAAAAGTAAGCAAAATAACATAACGTTCCGCCTGTAATCCCCGAAGGATTAGAGCGGGAGGGTAGTTCCTCATGTTTTTCAGACTTATTGGGCAATTTATAAGATGAATGTAAGGATTTTAGTTTCAGAACTTAAAAACCAACACACTAACATACTCCTTCTTTGATCCCTCATCGTCTACACATGAGTACGTCACCAAATATACAGTATGTATCAGAAATGCATGATCATATTTAAGGGTGTGGTATAGCCCAACAAACTGAACAACTTTCTCTATGGGACCAACATCGTAATCGCGAAAAAAATATCAGCTGTCCCTTGCATTTGGGTCTGTACCACGTCCTTCAATTCTACATATTTTTTTATACACCCTGTATAACAGTGAAGAGGTCAGTGATTATGTACGTAGTCGGGACTTCATAAAGCCTACGACGAACAGTTAAAACGTCAAATATAATTAAAATTACAACTACTTACTGTAGTTATAAATTCCTAAAGCAATAGGATAAGTATATGTTTTATTAGATGCTATGATAATACCGGACGTCTTTCGGCTGAAATAATGATGATGATAATATTTCCAAGTGTTAGATTTCATTATAAACTAGCAACTGGATACGGACTGTAGCATTTTGAAGACTTTTATACACAGTGATTTTTAATTCACTGTTAACCTTTCAGGGCATAGAGGTACTCATGATTATGAGCAACTTTCAGTATGAATACCTACTATAATACTATGTAATATCGAAAAAAATATCAGCTGTTTCATACAAAAATGCGATATTTATGAAAATATATGGAACAGATGTTTTTTTTTTGTTATTTCGCAGTTGCGACAGTTGTTTATAATCATGACTACTTAAACTATTACTTTATAGTAGTTATAATAGTAGTTATGCGAAAGTATCTCTGTCTGTTAGATACCACGGACAGACATCTGGGTTAGGACATAGGATACTTTTTATCCCGATAGTACACTCCATGCGGGCCAAGCCACGAGCAAAACCTTAATAATTTATAGAATTCTCGATAGGAACAAGTGAGGAAACCAGTATGCCTGGGAGATATTTCTCGACGGCATGTGAAGCCAAGTCAGAGGCCCATGGGCAGCATAAAAACTCTGACAACAGGTTAGTTTCTTTTTCGTGTCATTAGTGAATGACACGAAAAAAAAGGAAAGAATAGGAACATACAGCGTGAAGGTTGTTTTCAAGATTAATTTCCTTTGGACGACTTAACTACGAATACCCAGTTTGCTTTCTTCGCAAGAAAAGTGTCATAAAGTCGAAGTAGGTACTGAAGATAATTATACCTAGGTAAAAAGCCCACACGTACACAAAATTTGGACGATGACGCAAATTATTTGCGTACCATTTCTCCTTGGCACCTGAATTTCTTCAGTATTTTCAGTAAACTGGGAGCATTTACTTGTGTTTTCATTGTGAATATTGGGTTTCAGTGAAAAGTGACTACAAAGGAGGAAGGTAACGTTAAGACTTTAGTTTTAAAATGTGTAGATAACGGCTTTAAATTGTTAAGAGAATTCATCATAAATAAATAGCGTGATAAAATAATATATTCCTGTGTAAAACTCCCAAAACACTTAAGTGTTTTTCCGTAGTTAAGTACTGTTTACCTTTATGTAGGTATATGCCCAACATTTTATTTCCCGCTATCCACATAGTATATACTAATATTGTCTTTAAACGGTAGGTATGTAAGAACGAATGTAGAAACGATAGTCTTATGCTAATTCAAATTCCAATAACAAATTTTGATGATAATTTCTATCTAAAAAATCGCAAAGAAATAAGTACCTAAGTATTATGTTTCATAAAAGCTTCTCTAAGCACGTGCTTAATTGCGTTCCTACCTATATTTTGTAGTTTTCCTTCATTACTCTAACTGACTTCCTTATGTCTAAAGAGTAACATCTCGCAATCTTCCCTAAGCATCTAATCTAAACTATAACATTTAAGTATAGACACGTGTTTACCTCCTTCTCATTAAGGTAAAACAATTTTTTGTTGAGTGTCGGAATAAGGTGTCTGACGTAACCGGTATACAAGTGCGAATTACGTTTCGAATCGCTTCATTTCATCGGTGCACTATCCGTGAACGTCAGTGGCATACGTCACTGCAATTTCAATCCAACAAGCTGGTTGATTCCCTAAAATCTCGAAATAGGTAAAGCAAGTTTTGGGAAGGAAAAATAAACGAATGCCTTTTAAATACGATGAAATACATTTAAATAAATATAGGGGCATATTCTATAGCTCATTTTTAAATCTCAGGCCGTTGCCAAAATGTTAAAAAAACGTCCACGTCTGCGAAAAAAAAACAACAATGCTAAGACGAGCAAGTAATTATCAACCGACGTTAATGGATTTCGTAAAGGTAGTTTTGTGATTGAAAACGTTGTTGTTAATATAACAACGACGCCTATTCTTTTCAATTAGCAAATATTTTGAACCGAAATGTGTGAAATTTTTTACAAAACCGTTTACCGTGGCGAATACACACCAGACTGACATAAATACACTTAGATGTGAGTTATGTTAATTCCTATAGTTACAAAAATGTTATGCTGAAGATGTCACTACGCGAGCGGTGAGGTACTACCTACCTACGTAAATAAATGTGTGTGTATATGTGGCTAAAAGCCTTATAGGAAATTACCGAAACTTAAAAATAACTGCACATATAGAAGATGTGACAGCAAGAAAAATATATTATATGAAAAGATAGGAGGACGTAGCGTATGAACGTAGAGCTATATCAAAAGAGGATATTTTTGGTCCAAAGAAAATATTTTGGATGGTTTGTATGAAACGTAAAATGGCGGAACTCAGGGAACTAAAATCTGGCATGACAGATCTACAGTCAATAGAGAGTATGGACAAAAAAGCCGTGCTGTGTACAACCCAAATAAATTGAGATAACTCAATTATAACTAAGGGCGGGAAAGCGGAACAATAGCTAGTGATAAATACAAAAGAAAAATTCACAGTGTAAACCTCGCTGACTCAGGCAACCACGAAAATGTATTAATTTAAATTTCATTAGCTAATGACGATAAAGCACTAACGTCTAAAGCTTGTTTTGATTGTCTCCTTTGCATTCTGCATCTCCGATGTAAGGTCATCTTTACATAAAATGTTTTTACAAATATTATCAGTATTATTTAGTTTCCAGTTGCACATTGTTTGGAGGTTAACGACGTTATCCTTATAATATTTGTATAGAGCTACTAAACGTATTTATTTTTTGTCGTCTCTAATACCTACAACATTGGAAGATTGTTTGCGAATAAAATTTCAATTTTATTATATACCCTTCTAAAATTTGTTTGGCATTTGCTAAAAGAACTTCGTAGGAAAGTGAGTGGTTCCAGGGGCGAGAAAGTCCGAAAGGGATACGGGACCCTTGGCAACAGGCAACAAAAGGAACACGGGTGGGTTTTAGTCAGTAAAAGTCTGACACGTCCTCCCGCTCCGCCCAGAGCGGGAGAAGTCATTCGATTATTTATAAACCTCAAAAAAAATGGAAAGTGAGTGGTAGGTAGGTACCTATGAGTACCTTCTCGGTATGCATGCAATCATGCATAGTATATCATCACTACGCCTTCACCACTTTTCTCGGATTCCCTATGTTCCTTATGTCCGAGCTATCTCTTTATTATCTATACCTATTTCATTTTTCATATCTAATGCTATAGTCTAATATCTATCGAAGTCATTGAAGCGAATATGATTGTCGGAGCCTCAAAAACTATTCAATAATCACCTGATGATGCACCCAGCTGTCGCAGACCGTGAATGATGTTTTTTACCAAACGTAACGAACCAATGACTGCATGATTCTAAAATTAGCGACAAATTAAACCTTCGATGGAACTTTATGAATGACGGATCAATAACAACTTGCTGTTGTATTTTTAGCTCGAACCAATTGACTGAATTGCAACTACAAGTGGTCGGCAGAAAGTGCACAACGAGTTTTAGAAAACAAAAATTACGCTCTAGGTAAGAATAATGTACCCCGGATTTTGTATTATGGATCTTGATGGAGAAGTGCCCTTAGAGTTTCTTGCCCGTTCTGCTCCAAAGAGATCTAAGTTTTTGACTAGGCAACTAGCTTCAACTTTCTGAATAACTGACCGATTCTTTGACAATTCAAAAGTGCCTGTAATATATATTTTTTTATAATTGTTATTGTTTCACTAACCGGGCATAACAATATAATTTACATACTTGGTAAACTTAAAGATACACATAATACTGCATGCCCTAAAATAGTGAACCCAGTATGAGCTGGTTAAAATTAATTATAATTATAAGAGCTACATAATAATATGCTGCCATTGGACTATTCATTATTAGCTGAATGGTTACGCAGGCTCTTCTTAATTTTAATATTGGCTGAAATTAAGGTCCCGGAGAAAATATCAAAATGCTGCCTCACATCGTTATTTTATTGAACTACTGCTACTAGACGGAAATAAATGCTTTGAGTTGGAATTGAAACTTTAAAGGCTTAATTCGTACCTGCGTAGAGATCCTAAATCGTACCATGAGAAGTAGAGCCTGAAGCCTCTACACTGTAGAGTATTCAGGCTATTTATATACTGTAGAGTCTACAGTATATAAATACGCACTATAACACGCCATTCAAGTTGATTCAAAGTTACACAGCATATTGCTCCACACGTCATTTCAGCTGTAAATAAAATGAGCAGCTTTTCTTTAAGTTGAACAGCCTATTTTTAACTCTTTCACATAATTATGCACATGGTTGGGCTACGAGTGATTATTTCATGTGACGTTGATTTTCCATCGGCGTAAGTTGTAATGTCAACGTATGAATAAATGAGTCAGCGTAGACGCATACGCCGCCGCGCGGGTTGCATGCAAATTGCAAACAATTTTATTAGGTATTTTTAAACGATACGATCATCGTTTTACATGGCAGTAACAAGATTGAGGGCTATACGTCGACACAATACATGCACAACACCGTACCTAATCGCGAAAAAATTATCAACTGTTCCATACAAAAATTCATTACCTACTCGAACCAAATGTATGGGACGGCTGTTTATTAGTTTGATGGTGTGGGCCACACCCTTAATTTGACCATACCTTTCTTATACA
Organism: Lithophane semibrunnea; assembly: GCA_947363905.1. NCBI lineage: Eukaryota > Metazoa > Arthropoda > Insecta > Lepidoptera > Noctuidae > Lithophane > Lithophane semibrunnea. The sequence continues at coordinate 5,866,635 of OX376200.1, forward strand.
TCATGTTGTATACAGGGTGTATTTTTGAGATTGGACAGTAAGGGAGTCTTACTTCGTATGAAATGTAAGGGAAAAGTTTTATGCAATTCCTGACTTTTCGAGAACTAAAACCTCTGTTGGTCCCATAGAGTTTTTTGTTCCTTTAAGAAACAGGATCGATTGGCATCAAAAAAGTTTTTGTATAAATTGCCCATTATCTTGCTGACTGTAGGTACATTTTTTTCAAAATCAAAATAAATTCTCAACAATTTAAGGGCAAGTCTCTTAAGACCGTTTTCATGTAGCTACAACGAACGGTAAAGGTAGCTGTCTTTACTGCCCAGTCTCAAAAATCCACTCTGTATACAGCATGTTTCAGAAACCGCCACAATATATGCACGAGACGTGATCACGCTGAAGGAAATAGAGAAAAAAAAATGCTACGATTCAAACATCTTATAATACACATGTACTTAAATGAATGTAACGCCACGTCTTTTCTTTTATGCGATGAGCTAAACTTCCCATAAAGTCACGAATGGCTATAATAATAGGATTAAATAGTAATAAATAACATTGTATGATTATTATAATAATAGATAACGAGGCAACGTATCATATTAACTCGGCTAAGAAAATATGAGTCTTGAGTATTGCGTGGGAAAACAAGAATTTTAAAGTTCCATAATAAGCAACATTATGTCATTTGAATCCCGTTTTCCTCTGAATTTTTCAAAGGAAAAATATCCTAAATAGCAGAACAACGGTAAATGAGAATAAATATTTATTTAAAGTGTCCATGGAGTATTTCTTACCCGTTGTACTAGGAGTACCTATGGAGAAGGTACCTGCTAGGAAACTAGTTGCCCACTTTGGAATGGGCAACTAGCTTCATCTTTCCGACTGACTTACCGACTCCTTGACAATTCAAAAGTACCTGTAATTGTTTTATTAAAAACTAGCTGATAACCGCAGCTTCGCCCGCGTGGATATCCGTTATTATATACTGAAACCTTCCTCGAGAACCACTCTATCCATTGGTAAAAACAGCATGAAAATTGGTGCAGTAGTTTTTGAGTTTATCGCGCATAGGATGACAGACGCGGCGGAGGACTTTGTTTTATAATAAGTAAGGATAAATGCTTCGACTTTTTGAGAAACTCTAGATAGGTTACAGAACCCAGATTTGAGATGTCTAAAATTGATTATTAAGCAAGCAATCTTGTTCTAATCGTCATCATCATCAACCTACAGCAGTCCACTGCTGGACATAGGCCTCTCCAATTGCACGTCATTCAACTCGATTCTCGGCAACTCTGCGAAGATCGTCGCTCACCTAACCTGAGGGCGTCCTACCTTACGTTTGCGGATTATTTTCTAATACTAATACAATAATTAAATACTATAAAACATTGCTTATCTGTCACCAAAACGAAGCGTTAACATTCTTCAACGCAGGATCAATAAACAGTTGATTTATTTAAGACACGCTGATTTAAATCAACCATGGCTATCGCCAATTGAAATCAGTATGAACGGATTTAGATTCGGTCAAGATCACTAACACTATGTTTATTCGCAATACATAGTAGCTATGCAGGAACATTAATGTCAAATTGCATTCCGAGCGAATAAAGTACTTTTTTCAATTAGGTATATTATTTATTCAAAATCTGTATTACCAATATCCATACTAATATTATAAATTCGAAAGTAACTCTGTCTGTAGGTATGTTACCTTTTCACGCCTAAACCAATGAACGGATTTCGAAAAATTTGGTAAGGAGATAGATGGCAGGAAGCCGTGGAAGGACATAGGCTACTTTTTATCGACATACCACGCGAGCGAAGCCGCGGGCGGAAGCTAGTCATACATAAAGTCAGTAATTGTTCTGGTCTAATAATGAATTAGGATTAATAAGGAATTGACACAATTAAAGATAACACGAAATTCAAATTTTCTTACTTTTATTTTTGCAATTTGCAGTTTATTTATTTAGTTAATTATCAGGTTGTATGTTGATCTAAATGTGATTCGCAGCCGAATTTCAAATCGATTTGATTTCGAATATTCGACTGAATTTCGCGGGCTACCGTACCGCATCTCCCTTAAGTCCTACTGCCTACAGTTCGCTATATTTTTCAATTTGAATGCAGTAATTATATTAAATCGTTTACAGTTATACCTATGGGGTAGTGGTACCCTTCATTCCAAGCTTTTTAATCGCAGGTAGATAATTTCCTTGAATCGTGTGCCTATGATTGTCATGAAGGTTCTAGTAAAATCCTTGTAGAAATATTTTTCCTGGTTTCTGTACAATGTAAGAACCACATTAGTTAATGTTTTCCTGTAATAACAACACAATAGGTCGTCTTAATAATGAGCTGAAACCGTTGTGAGTACCTACTGAAACGTCACAAGTCTTTCAAAAACTAATAAACAAAATTATAAGTGCTGACAGAATAAACTTGTTGACAAGGACTTGAAGTTAAAACGATGAATGAAGTTATTTCCGTCACATAAATAGTGATAAAAATAGGCCATTCTTCTTTAAATGCGTTTATGTTCTGTTATGTAAATAGGATTTTAAATTATCTTCTCTTATTTCTACAAAAACGGTCAAGTGCGCGGTGGACACGGAAGGTTCCGTACCTCGGCGTACAATATTTAACTACATATTTATATTTTTTTGTTTTATCGGCCATAGTAGTACACACTCTGTGAACATTTCAAGTATCTATCTATTGCGGCTCAAAAGATACAGCCCTGTGACAGACGGGCGGAGAGCGACATGGACAGAGCCTTATTAAAATAAAAAATAAAAAAAGCTTTATTCAGGACTTACAGAAAAAAAACACGGTACCTACAAGATGAAAAAAAAAACGAGTAACAGATTACATAGGAATCTTACGTGCTAGATTTTTACAAATTCCCTGGACCCCACTAGGATTCCCTGTGTCGTGGGGTCCAGTCTCTTCCCAAGTATTCATATTCATGTTTTATTTGCATTCCATAATGTAGATAAGGTATTACAATGGCTTAAAGCTAAAAATACAATTACGGACCCTGTAGGGCATAGCAAAAGTATAAAATTAACTCTTTATATAAAAATAAAATTAAGAAACAAATTAAATACGGTAATTCAACAATTTTAACAACTATTTATTTAAATTTATTTATTAATAGGGTCCCATTGGGAACGGAACACTAAAAAGGAAGTGAAATCCAAGTAAAAAAAATTACTTCGTTTTCCCTGAATAAACTATTTTTTTAATTTTTTAATACAATGCACAATTTTTCGTTACTTCTGTCATGAATACATTAAAATTGTTCATATTACGTCCTTACAATAAATCTATCTATTCAGCATTGAAAGGGCCTTTCATTGTATAATATTATATTTAGAGTCATTAATTAGTGCCGTCCAAGTTGGGAAATATCAGGAAGGTGCTAAAAGAAAAGCAAATAACAATACGGAGCCACTAACAACACCACAGGCCAAGTGCTAATTATACAGAAGCACCGGGGATTCTCTACAAATACAAGTCGACCACGAGGACCAAAAGGTTTGGTCCTACGAGCCGTTGTTTAAAATAAATTGCATGTGGCATAAAAACCGACCAAGTGTGAGTCGGACTCGCGCACGAAGGTTTCCGTACCATTATCTATAAAATGGCAAAAAAATCATGTCTGTTGTAAACCCTTAAATATTTGTTTTTTTTTGCCCCCCTTAAATATTTGTTTTAATTTAAATTTAATTATTTATTTTTGAAGAGAATATATAGGTAACTAAATATTCTGTGAATATTTCAAGAGTGTGCCTGTTGCCGTTATCAATATCGAGCAAAACCGAGCAAAAAAATCGTTTATTTTATGGGAGCCCCTTAAATATTGATTTTATTCTGTTTTTAGTATTTGTTGTTATAGCGGCAATAGAAATACATCATCTGTGAAAATTTCAACTGTCTAACTATCACGGTTCATGAGATACAGCCTGGTGACAGACGGACAGACATATAGACAGACAGCGGAGTCATAGTAATAGGGTCCCGTTTTACCCTTTGGGTACGGAACCCTAAAAAGTGGACGTCGCAGTTGCACGTATTTTTTCTGGACAATTACAAGTATACAGACCACATCCTACAAAGCCTCCTTTATAACGATACCTTTTTCGGTTCACAGCCAATCTTATACAATTTGTCTTTATTAAGGTGCATCAAAAAATGTAAATAATAAAATTGCACAATGCCTAGCATACCTGTAAGTATAATACAAAGATTACGCCATTTCGTATGGCATATTATTATTTAATGAAGCCCATATTAGAATTTAGACCAATTGTTTTGTCAAAGCAATCAGACGTGCCATTTTTCATTCTATTCTGCTAAACAATGTGACCTTCATTGCGTGGAAAATTCGAGACATTGAAAATACAAACACCTATTTATACCTTATCTTTGTGTTATATTCATAGGCATTTCTTTTAACTACTTTTAATAACTTATCACTTGCTTCAAAAACGGTGAAGGAAAACATCTTGAGGAAACCGGCATGCCTGAGAGAATTTCTCGACGGCATGTGAAGCCCATGGGCGGCTTTAAAACTCTAGACACCAGGGGCTGACTATGAAGTATTAATGCCATCATTATTCCACTACGCAAAGAGGATGGTACCAGCGGCCTTGTATAGCTCCGTCTCTCACTAACACTGGAAAAATGGTGGCATTAATACGTCAAAGTATAACTGCAGGTTAGTCACTAACCACACGAAAAGAAGAGATCAATAACTTGATGCAGGTAATTAGGTACATATTTAGTGTAATTTCAACGCAAGAAATAGTAGATAAATAGATAGAAAAACCACTTTAATGAAGACAGGCAAATAGGAAAATATTATGATAGCTTATTTTATGTGAAAATATACTTTTATGGGGCTCATTAATGCGTTGAAATGCGCCCAAGTCGTTAATTTATGGCATTATGTCTCTAGAATGTAGAATGTATTTAATGGCTGTAGAAGTGTAGATGCATTTTTTAAAAACCACTTACTCTAAACAATTTTATTGATATCGGCGACACTAGCCATAAATCTAATTAAACAAGTTACAACATTCATGTTTAAAAGGCATGTGTTTTAATTTATACAAATAGGTTCATGAATGTAAAGCTTTACTAAGTAAAGTAATAAGTTCATGAGGAAGAGAGATATACAAACTTAAACATATACAGACTTAAACATAACTGGCGAAATATGGGTGTACTATTGATACACATTTACCTAACCTTTCGGTGAGGCATGACGATATGCTATACAGCATGCTTCGATCAACAATAGCACTAGATCAGTGGTTCTCAAACTTTTTAAATGACGGAACCCTTTTGGGAAGCAAAATACTTGATGGAACCCTACAATAAAACAATTGTTTTTATAAGTGTATTTTTTATTAATCAGCATAATAAAAGTACAATGTAACAGTTACTAATTATTATTTACTTCACCACTTGGCAAGGACAACAATAGAAAACATTAAAAAAGAAAAAATCTAACTAGTGGGAGGTATGAAACTGTTTTTTATTTTTCATCAATTGGTTGATATCAGGTTTGATGGAAGAAAGTTGGAGTCTCATATCAGCTTCGGAGTCCAGTCTATTGCGATATTTTGTTTTCGTGGCTGCGTAGGTAGAGAATCCTGTTTCGCACAAATATGTAGTTGGGAACGGGAGCAGAATATCCAGAGCCATTTGGCCAAGCATTGCATATTCATCTTGGATTCTGCACCAAAAATCATTGAGAGGCGTCGTTTTGAACAGTGACTCCATACTTGTGTCTGATGACATTTCTAAAAGAGATTAATTTATCTCGTTTGATATGTTTTCAGGCTTTTCCAAGTTGGGTAAAAAAGGATTATGAATCCATGAATTCACTTTAATTTTTGTATTGTGTTCTTCGGGAAAATACTTTTCAAAAGATGCGCGCATCGAACTGAGATATTGGACCAATTCAAACACATCATCTTCAAACATTACTGAGTCGTTTTCGCTAACAAACTCACTGAGTAACGTAAAGCTTTCTATTTCTTTCTTACCAATGCAAATGATCCAAAAATCTAATTTTCTTTTAAAAGCAGTTATTTTATTATAGGCCTGAAACACTGTTGTCTGTTTACCTTGCAACGATAAATTCAATTCGTTAAGTTTTTGAAAGATATCCGCCATAAAAGACAATCGGAACAACCAAGTTTTATCATACAAACGGTCCTTCAAATTAAAAGAAGTATCTGCTGAAAGAAACATTTGTAACTCGGCTCTAAGTTCAAATAGCCTTGTTAAAGTTTTACCCCGAGACAGCCATCGCACTTCTGTATGGAGCAGCAGTGGTTTATGTTTGCTGCCATAATCTTCACACAATAATGAGAACAATCGGGATTGTAGTGGTCGTGATTTGATAAAATTAATTATTTTTACCGCTTCATCCATAACAAATTTTAGATTTGACGGCATTTGCTTCATCGCAAGTGCTTGTCTATGCAGAATACAATGACTGGAACTACAATTACGCGCTTTATTTTTAATTCGTGACACTGCTCCTACTGTTTTACCTGTCATCGCCTTGGCCCCATCTGTACAAATGTCAATGCAATTGTTCCAACTGAGATTATTTTCTTCAAAAAATATATTTATTTTATTAAAAATTTCTTCCCCGGTAGTGTTTGTAAGCAGCGATGAACACATAAGCATGTCTTCTTCAAAAGAACTTTTATATGGATATCTCACAATAACCAGCAGGATAGCCAAACCAGCGACATCAGTCGACTCGTCCATTTGCAAGGCGAATCGTGTATTTTGTAGACTACGAGCCGTTGGAATCAACAAATCCGAAACTGATATAAGATTCATCATACTTCCTTCTTTTCGTCTTTGAAACCGTCGAGCTTGACGTCGTGGCATCATCTTCTGAATCGGTGATTGCTATATTCTCCGCGCGCACTGCTTTTGAACATTCAGCGTCATTAGAAGATGTTGTTGCAACACGTTTAACACCTTTAAGCCAACGTTCCATTCTTCTTTATTTATAATGTTACACGTCAGGATAGTGGGGTTTAAATAATCCACAATCGTTACTGCGTATAAGAGACTAAATTTAGTACCTACGGTGAAGAAATGTACAAAACTGAGACAACAGAATACAGCAGGCAGTAAAACAATGAACACTAGTTTCTCGCTAGCGAGCTTGTAAGTAGGCAGTAACTTATCGCTCCGAACGCTATTCGTCAACTGACGACGGGCGACGCTTTTATACTTAGTCCTAGACTCGATCTCAAATATTCTCGAAAATACTCGAGTCGGCACCTTTGATAAACAAAAAGCAAAAATAAAAACAGAAATTTAAAAATTGCGTTGTAAACAATATCGACTTTATCCTTTGAAGTTAGAGTCGAAAGTCGCTTGTTGACAACTATAGCGTCTAATTCAGAGGCGGCTTTTATCAAAGAGACTACGCGCTCACAAGTATACTACCCGCTCGTTTTAAGTTTGCCGCTGGCGATAGGTATGACGTTCGAAAAGTAGCGTCAGCAAAACATAATATAAAAATATTTTTTATTTAATTGTAACAATAAAAATTGTAATATTTGGGTAAAACTATGACACATTATAAGTTTTGTTGTCACGTGGGGGAGGGTACGCGCATTCCACAGAACGGCAAACTTAGAGCGAACGGGTTGTACAAGTATAAAATTGTTGATACCAAACTTATGAGATATTGTACCAGCTATTGTAACACATGTTTCTACAAATACAAATAAATAACGTTCATAGCGTTTTGTCTCCGCGCGGCCGCGGAGTCCGCGCAGCCGCGGAGCGACCAGAGAGAGGTGTTTTGATTTTTCTTTCTAAATTCTTACGGAACCCCGACAGAGGTATCACGGAACCCTAGGGTTCCGCGGAACACACTTAGAGTATAGCTGCACTAGATTAAGGATTAGGAACAAAAACACATCGCTTAAGTGGCCGCGATTGCCTAAAACTTGACTATAAACCTTAACACTAAAATATAAAGTTTATTATAGTTTGCAATATATTTACTACTCCGATTGAAAATTAAACAAGTTTTTAAAATAAGAACAGACATTTTTATGGAAATATAAATCATAATTTCTAAACAATATGGTTGAAAAAATTATGTTGCAAAATAAGACCACAACATTATTTGTGGCCTTATTTTTCCGGCCGTTTTTTGATGCGCTCATCGGAAATCTAGTACATTGTTGATCGAAGACAGCATGTAACAAAAACCCTGTCCGATCCGAAAGGGGGCGTCTAGGTACCGCAATAACATGACAAAAAAGTAAACAAATCATTTTTTTTTTGTGAAAATAATAAAGTTATTGCTATTTAAAATTCACGTTTTTAGTACCAAAATCACCCCAATTTCATTATTATTTATAACCTGTAGAAACCCGCTAAATGAGGACCCTTCGCCCTATGTAATAACCAGGTAAAATTCCCCATTGAAAAAAAATCGGCAATTGTTTTTCACCAAAAAAAAAACACAAATAGACTCAGTAGGTATGCTTCAACACCCTCACGGCTCGGATTGGGTTTTTTTACACGCTGTATACTTATTGTAATTTTTAACCCCTGGTTTACCGCCAACATACTAACTTTATGTTGACATGGACTTTGTTTTATCAACATAAACAACTATTATAGGTTTGCGGCTACACAACCGTTTGGACACTAAAACACTGAATAGTAACTGTCTTGTGCCTAGGCGACTGAGCTCTGCTCGGGTGGAAATAGAGAAATTGAATTTTCCCAGTTATGAGACTTACCTGGATCGATTTTTCGCCACCGTAAATCCCTTTAATGCAACTTTCATTGAAATCTTTAGAGCCGTCATCGAGAACGTGATTAGGTACAAATATTGCTCATTCAATAGTAGGTACTTATAGGTTCTCCTATACATTATAGGCTAAGAACAAAATCGATTTTTAATCATAATAGATTTTTTCTTAGCCTATAATGTTCCTCTGCTGGAAAAAGGCCACCCCAAGTCCTTCCTGGAACTCATTGATTATTTAACACAGGAAATTCTAAACGAAAGGCAGAAATCTTTTTCCCAGGTGTTTCTAATTTCTAATTAAAACCTATAGATAGAATCAACGAATAATAACTTATTTTAATCGATAACACAATTATTTTATTAACATACGCGTGTGACTAATATATTTTTGTATAAACTACGTAAGGCATACTTACATGGCGTATAAAAATGTATAGGTAATCGCAATAAGTGAACTATGCAATAACACTGTTGTATAACATTGAACAATCAATACGATTTTGCTTTTGGAATTGATATTGACTGATAATGATACTTTTAATTGGTCTTTGCCTACGCAAATGGCCTACAGTTGCGTAGCCTTCGAGGATTTGGAAAATTGTTTAGACCTAGACTGAGGTTTTGTTACTTATGTTGCATCGGGGCTAAATAATGGCCGCACGGGGCGATCGAAGGTTAAGGCCTGAATTACTCTTACGCTGATGTTGGTTGCGTACGGTCGGTCGCGTACCCGTCGCGGACGTCAGCGTCGCAGTATGGTGCTATAGGACACAATGTTTATACTCACGCGCGACCGACATCAGCGTAAGAGGAATTCAGGCCTAAGCTACACTTGCCGCACACGGTTCGTGGAGGTGTGACTATCCTTTACATATCGAGACTCCTCCGTGTCTCGGAAAGTACGTTGGTCCCGGCTATCATTAGTAGATCTGTAACAGTCGTTATTGTTACGGGTATTCAGAATCCCAAAAGTGTGACAACCAGTCTTACAAAAGGGTAACGCGTTAACCAGTTACTGGGTTGTGGAGGTCAGATAGGCAGTCGCTCCATGTAAAATACTGGTGTTCAGCTACATCCGTTTAGACTGGAAACCGACCCCATATAGTTAGGCTAGGTAGATTGATATTGACTCATGTTACATAACTTTCTGAGGTCGTGTTGTTTTCCTGCTTCTCCAGAGTTGGGCCCTTAGTAAAAGTTCATGAGCACTTTCAATCCCCGAGATTTGTCGTCTTCACATTGTATGTTTATAAACTGACCTTTGACATGCAGCCAGAAACTGCAACGTCTGCAACTAATCACGAAATTAGATTAGGTACCTATGTATAAAACCTGATGATCCTCAAGTGCTCAATTTATTACGATAGCGCACAAAAAGTGTAATCAATAGACAGCTTACCGTAATTTCGTTTCGAAAATCTATTAGAATTGTTGCTAAAAGATCCTACTTCAGATAAATGAGTAATACTCAAAAAAGATTGATACCCTTGTCCACTTTACGAGCGAAACCTCTTTAGAATTTAAATGTTCGTCTCCAAAATTCATGATTTTAGGTTTTTTTTCCTTGTCGAGATCAACAACGCACCCAAAAATTTCCTGTATGCCTACGGTATTGGTATTTGTCTCAATCGCAACGACAAGTCATGTTTTCCGAAACTATTCGAGTGCAAAATTGATAGTTGAGATTTTTTCTTGTCTATTGTCCGTCATTAGCGAGACTAATTGGAAAATCCTTCGTTAAAATTCGTTTAGTGGACAGCCTATGTAAAATGTAAATGATGATCACGCAGAAAATATAATATTCATAAGAGGACGTGTCTTTGCGTACTATATCGTATCAATTTGTTCCTACCTAATGCCACAGTAATATACATCCTGAAATTACGGCCACTGGTTATAAGTTTAGAACTCAACAGACCTATAAAAAGTACCTACTCCATAGTCCAACAGATACACACTTAAACATAGAATCTATGAGTGACCTTGTGTTGGTTATCGAAGGCGTTCACGAGTCACGACGCATAGAAAGTTCAAATGATCATTCGAACTGGTAATCGAATCCAGAATTGTAACTGCTTAGTTCGTTTTAAACTGAGAACATCATTGGAATAAGAAAATTTTGTCGTGTGCGCCTACGCAGAGCAGTATGACTTTACTGCGTGGTGAGATGTCGTCGTTTTATGGTTCTACGACCGGTAATAAACAGAACACGTAACATTACTTAACACTGATAAACGGTAGATCACCAAATGTACGATACTTTCACATCTCAAGAGAGATGTCAAGGTCAGAAACGAAGCTACATACACCAGAGTTTTGTTTTGGTATCGATATCGAATATTTGACGTACGGTGAAGTACGGTCACTTACTGCGCTAGCGCCGCGATGCACCTATTAGGCTTTTGTAAACTTAGATTGAAGGATAGCCATGAATGTTCATTAGGTGTGGCTTTATGCCGTGCACGTGTTTACTATGGCTAACTAATGATCCTGAACGAATACCTAATAGACACGTGCAGGCTAATTTTAGGGTTGTCTATATTTAATTAACTTGAGAGAAGCAAGTGACAGAGTAATTACGATAATAGGAATCATTTAAGTACAAGTAGGTCTTCCGACTGCATAAATAACATAAAATATTTCCACAGAAAGCACTAAATACGACAGGTTTCAGCGTCATTTGATAGTTTTCTAATACATGAAAGTTATGCCCCAGAATTCGACGGGCACTTTTTTTAAAGTATCGTTTCACCTTGGTATAATTATGAGACGCACGTCTGTTCGATATAACAACAATGTATAGACTAGATATTCTGATTAATACAGCATCATATTTTACTCATCATATTTACAGATACAGCTGATAAAGACCGAACCAAAAGTTCATGGGACCTAAAACGGCCACATTAGCAATTCCTTTAAAAGCAATTCATTTCCTGAATTTCCAGCTGTCATTAGAATTCCTTTAGATTAAAAAAGAAAGTCATACTTTGTGAACCATTTTACGAATCTCCATAGAAAACTGTCAAACAGATGAATTATTTCGTAATATGCATTGCACGCAGATCATATGAATTGTCAGTTTGTGACATTTGACGATGATTCATAATATTTTCCTATTACGATTCTGCCAAAGTGGCCGTTTTAAGCCCCCTGGGTGACCGACGAGAGCCGAACGAAGCCAAACTATTAATGAAACGGTACAAAGCGTAAAACGTTGCAATTTAGCTTAATCGACCCCAGATGATTATAACAGATCATACCTGGAGATTATTTCCTAGATCAGCACATTCTAAGACAACCTGACCTATTATTTACATAGATTCACGTACGTACTACGTACTGAGACGCAGCTAGACAACAGCTAACCCAAGTGGAAGATTTACGTCGCTACAATTATGCTATCACAACATCAAACAACATTAGATATTCTGACTAAGCATTGAACGTCACGAGAACAACAAGAACAACTTTCGTGGTTTATGGAAAGTTTGGATAATGATTTAAACTGTAGAGGTAAAGCTTAATTTCCTTTTAAATTATTGACACACAAACGCGTTTACAAGTGTTTGTAAAACATGTTGGTATCACAAACTACATCTATACAAATATTGGAAAAGGATTCGATATTTTACCGTTTCTCATGAGTTATGTTGGTATGTTCTTCAAAATAAACAGACAGACAGAAATTATTAGACAGACTGTCAACTGTTTTTCATAAATTCTCACTATAGGCTGCAAATTATTTGGAAACGACTTGACCCTGTCTCTATGCCATGTCGTAGTGAGGCCTCTATTTTTATACATTTGTAAATTATGAGTTCCAATTTATTTAAAAAAGAAAATTATGCGGTAAGCACTTAAATAAATGAAAGTAAAAAATAAATTCATTTTTTAAGCCTAGCCTACGTAGGTAGTTGAAGAAGACGAGAAGGCATTCGTAGCAACAGGGGGTCTACTCTCTAAGTCCGTCAACGAAGATACGGACCCGTCGGAAATTAAAAAGAAAGTGTCCGTTCTCCTCGTAGGTAAATAAATTAATTTGCCCGCCCAAAAAAATAATTTATTTACCTATGAGGAGGTCGGACAACTGTCAAATTGTGTTGTCATTATCACCGATCTAACCTTAATATATTTCCGTAATCTGTAAATGATATGGATTACGATGCGCCCGTAAGTTCGGCTGAAACTTTGAATTTCGTTCTTAGGTACGGACTCCGGACTGGCGAAAAATTTATTTTGGCCGAGACTTTATCTTTAGTTGGACAAAAGTCAAAACAGGGTAAGGGTGTAGGTATAAGGAGATCCGTATATTACTCTAATGGTTTTTATGTTTCCTTATTAGTAAAGTCATGTTTCGTCAATTTAAATTTGTTTGTATGTGAAAAATAAGGTGAATATTTATCTTGTTTGGAGAACCGAAGCGTTGCGTGCCAAAAAAATATGAAATTGCACATTAGGACCAAAACATATTTTTATGTTCTTGAAAGATCGATGACTTGATGATATTTAGATGCAAAGTTGCTGCTTCATTATAATGCTATATTAATTGTGTTTTTTTAAAGCATGTGCATTATGACAGAAAAATAATTAAAAATGGTTTTCAAAGTTTTGAAGTTTGACAGTGATTTTCAGTTTTAAAATGGACCTCCTTGCTAATAAGAGTAAATTTTTGTTTCGGTCTAATGAACTATGAAAATAGTATTGTAACGAATGGCGTACGTAATAAATAAGTAGGCGGAAACTACAATACAGCACGTGCTACGAACCTTTTGTGTTTCTATAATTTTTCATGCAACCAAATAGTAATATTTATGAATAATTATATTCAAGAGTCCTCCAATAACTTCCTATCAACAATACAAAAATCTTTTAAATAGAATTCTTTTTTATTTATAAACTGTGGACTGAAGACCTCGTTCTCATGGATATTAGATACTTCATGGCAATTTTAACACTAGGTTATCTAATCGTGAAGGTTTAAAACTAATAGGATAAACTCTTTTATATAAATAAATTATTCAATTAATTCCCTATTAGGTTTGCATTTTGGCCATTTTGGGCAAATTGATCGTAATTGTCTAATTGACCGACCAATTCATTCACACATCACTCTTGGGGATCTGCAAACTTGGTTCCTTCCTGGCATCTTTTCCCCAATGCTAGGGGGTCGTGACTACGTCATGGTTTCATAACTTTCTCCATTGTCATGTTCACTCCACCTGTACCTATCTACTTTCAGGCAATATGAAATGCTTCAGAGGCTTGGATGATTAGGGAGATGGAGACTTTTGTCTGACCAGAGGCTATAGACAAAATCCCTTTTCTGTAAGCGTTAACGCCAACGGAAAGATTAAATTGTATGGGGTTGACATTAGCTTTAGAGATGTCACGTGACTGCTGCTGTCAACTGCATACAATTTGATCTTTCCGTTGGCGTTAACGCTTACAGAAAAGGGATTTTGTCTAGGCCCCCTGATTACATGACTTCTGTCTGTTCTGTCTTTAACCCTCAACTTTTCCAGTGACAATTACTTTCAGTAGGTTCTCTCCTGGTTGTAGGTAAAATGCAGCTTTAACAACAGACTTCCAAAAAAAACTACAACGTGAAAAATTACTTTAATTTCGTTTTTGTGTTTTTCGGGGATTTCTTTGGATTTTTTTGTTTTTTGGCAATACCGCGACCTGCTATGTAAATAAAAGTGACAGGAAGTTATTATAACATGAACCACGAAAGACTAATTGCAAAAAATAATTATTATTGAAGCTAACTCAAAAATTGTATATGGTACGACCGCGCAAGCTTCCTCAACAAATTGAAAAAAAAGAAAAAAAAAAAGAATTTTCAAAATCGGTCCATACTTGACGAAAATGTCGGTTGACATACATAAAAAAAAAACATACAGATGAACATATAACCTCCTTTTTGGAAGAAAATGTGCTATCACGATCAGGCGGTGAATTTTCCTTGGGAAAAGTTGTATTCAATTTTCCGTCCTGCGAAAATAATTTTATATAAAGAGATTTTGTAGGTAAGAGAGATTGATTTTGATATAAAGAGATTTTGTAGGTAAGAGAGAGAAGACTGTCTTCTTAAACCAGGTTAATAAGAATACGAAAGTCTTTTCTCTTTTCTTTAGTACTAAGTAGTTTTAGAGCCAAGCATCCATTTTAATTAAACAGAACTTGTTTTATTTAGTAACGTATGAAATTTGAAAGCTCTACGTAAAGCTCTATTTTTAGTTGCGATTCTTAATTTAAACAAATAACGGTATACCGTTATTTGTACTAAAGAATTTAGTCATTATATTATATGGCAAAATATGCATATTTAATTAAAAATATATTTATAATAATATTTTATAAAAATGTTTTAACTTATAAACCAGTAGGTATACATTCAGATGTTTCTACAAATATATATAGAATAGAATTTAGTACCGCTACTTGTAAATAATTAAATTAATAGGTGGGTATGTTAAGTGGTTCAAGATTGTGGTGAGATGAATTAAATTAATAAATATTATTTCATTTAAGTATGTTAATTTGCTCTGTCGTTGATTTATTTAAGGTAGTGCATGTGTACATTAATTATTTATATGCACGACCTACGATATGCAAGTACTTACTCTAAACGGAGGACGTATTTATAAAGAAAAGAAAATTCTATCACCATTATAATAACAATGTTGTCATTGTTTACTCGTAATCTCGAATACGGTTCCAATGAACTGTAAAAACCTTCCGAATATTTAGATTACATTTTGAATAATTATGTATATTTCGGCGTGTGGAGCAATTTTTTACAAACATTATATAAAATATTATTTATTAATTATTTATAGCTCATATAAATAATATTGGCTATTTTATATATTGCAAAGGAAAATGCCTTAGCGGAATGTCCTGACATTAACTAATATGAAAATTATGCTAACTCGCTACGAGCAGCTTCTCAAGACATTCTACAATAAAGTTATGGACAATGTTTTAAAACTTGTTGGTAAATGAAATTACGACAGCGTATAAAAATAAATCGAAATAAATAGTATTTAGTTACATAGGTCACAGTCAACATTATTTTCATAAAACCCCTATGTATGCAGATACTTTTATGAGTTGCAATTTCGATTTAAATCGTATATTTTACATAATGGCTACATTTCATATTTGTAAACAATCCGCTTGATTTCATTCAGTAACCGATGACTAATTTAATTCGAGAATTTTATTTCAGAATTAAAGTTCAATCGAAATGCACGTACATTACAACTATGAAACTTATATTGAATAGTATTATTAACTTTTATTGAAGATATTTATTACAGGCAGTCTTAATATTAAATACGAACATTAATTTATTTAACCAGTTATCTAATTTCGATATTTGAAAAACAACACAGGTAGGTAATATTTTAAAAAGCGAAGCTTCCATCGGTGGAGATGGTCATACGCAGCCTGCTTGCATCGGCTATGTCAACGCGCCTCCCGAACGCGGTATATAAACACGGCCATTATCAAACTACCACCAATACATTGCCGACCGTCACAGCGACCGCACATTTAAAATAAATAACTTGGAGCTTTTTCAAAATAAAGTTGTGTCAGTGATTACAACGTCCCTTCAACATTTTTACAGGACCTAAATTCATGTGAGTATACAAGCATAGTGTTAAGAAAACTTGTGAACTTAGGAATTTTTAATTTTGAAAAGTGTTACAAGCCTTTCTTTATATTCATTAACTTCAAAATCTTAAATGTTTATTCAAATTTAAAACAAAATAAATATCTAAGCAAAATCTATACAATAGAGCCAAACAAACCTTTGTCGCTACACTCTCTAGGTACTTAATTCGAACGCATAAAATAACACTGATCTAGTTCAAATAGTATAGTACTGGCATAACAATAACCTGTTTACTCAGTAAATAGTTCGAGTAAAGCAGTTGACGCTAGGATGTATCAAATAAATGGTGATTATGGGACAAGACAAAGCACAACCCACCAAACCCTCATTTTACTATGTACATGCTAGCTTGTAAACTATCAGTACTAAAAGTGTATGAAAAGAAACTACACAGCTCGCATTTTGAAACCAAATATTTCAACTACTTATCGTTTGTTTGTAATACCTTGCGCTAGTTCGAGCAATCAGTTCAAATTGATCAGTTGCATTCTATGTACTATAGTGCACTATATTCTAGCGCAGCGCAGGTTGTAACCTGTCCAGGCAATAAATAAAACAAGTAGCGCAATTCACGCTAGGATAACCAGGATTATTCCCAGTGGCAGACTGGCGATGCGCATGCGATGGATGCAACGACGTAGTCAGTCGCCGGAGATGGCCGATTTGCGGTTATGCTTTAACGATCGCTATGTATTTGTTTACAAAACTTATAGCCTCGTTTTATGTTAGGTTTTTATTATTCTTGAGCGTTAGAAATGTTTAAAGTTTTTTTGATTTTGAAGGAAACACGGTACCAACATTTTGGTCTAGAAAGGTGTATTTCGCATCCTGAAATTGTTTATTCCCATCACAATTTCCAGTACACAAAAACATATGTTTTCAAAGGGAAGTGTTTACTTAAAAAATCGTAATTAATTTCCTGAAAGAAACTAAACGAATGTTCAAACACGGAGCGTCAGTTCAGGCGAGACTAACGCGTGGAGAATCGATTTCAGGCGTATGGGCAGGCATCAGGTTACGCCTGAAACATTCGCACCTTTTCTACTTAGTCGCCGACAAGTAACATTGTGTATTAATTAGGCGTTTAGTTATATTAACATTATTTTTTACTGTTAGTGTTTAGACGTTTGAAATTAAAAATTAGTGAAATATTGTTTCTTTAAATAATAGACATGTAAGTACTGGAACTAATAGTACCTATATTTTCGTGATAAATTAAATATTGACTAATGTGCGCCGCGTTATTTTTTTTTACATTTTTCTGAGTAAAACCAATGACTCATACAGTGATGCCAATGTTAAATTATAGACAATAGCTTTTTTCCCTGTATTTTCGGCGAAGTTCAATTAAAGGCGAAATTAAACTGTGCATTTAAATTCGCAAAAACTATAAAGCGAACCATAAACTTGATGAACAATTTAAGGAATTACAGCAACGAAATCAGTAATTTGCCACAGATGGTCGTGAGTAGCTAATGACCCCGCTAGCTGACTGGAGCGAAACAAAACTACGATAAAAACATCTCACCAATAAAACCTACCGCTCGTCGAGCTATCGCGGAGAAGCAGAAAAAATCAAATTGTTTCCATGACTCACCCCGGGCGAATGCAAACTGACTTTAGATCAGTAAAAAATAATTAAAATGACACGATGGTATTCATTAACTTGACAGCAATAAAAAACATGGTAAACTGCGCACAATACTAGTGGCGTGCGTATATGGCATTGTATTTAAAATTGCCGTTTTACACGTTTTTATGTCTTTGCTGGCATGACACGAACCCAATTTTCTGCCCAACTAACTCCGCATATATTAGCTTAAACACCGATGTTAGGTACCTACTAGGCGTTCCTTAAATAGACGATAAAAATGGCAAACGCCTTCATTCATAGAGAACAATTCAGAAATTATAGTTAACAATAGGCGATAAAGCCGTGGATACACGAATGACATGAATAGTTAGCAAAACTATGACATCCGCGCTCCATAAATCCTGCATGGCGTCAGTTTGCACACACTCCTGCGGTGTGACGCAAGCACTAATATGATTTGGCAGTACATTTCCGTGGAAGACATCGCCCATAAACCATTATACATTACACGTTAATGGAAATATCCGCAGAAGCTCTTTGTTACCCTACTTACAGAAACAGTCGGGCTATGCAAAAAGCATAGTGACCAGTAAGGTACTCTACCCAAGGTAACCAGTCACGTCAATTATACGGCATAATGATAAACATTTCCACGGATCATGGGTATTTAGTCACCACAATGGTCTGAAGCTGCATACGTAATTATTTTGGACAGGCAAGGCCAATCTTGAAACATAAGCAAAACATAAAAAAGACAACATTTTCATGGTTCTCCAATAAAGAACTGTGATCTTCACGGTTGCGAAGACATCTTAGAGGAAGGCGGTTTTTTAAACAATAACTTGATAATGATAAGTAAACTGAAAAAGTAATAATAGCAAAAAAGCTCAATTCAATTTGTTACGGCATCTATTATTGTGTCAGTAGTGTTTCCACTACATCAATTTGTTAAAAATAAATGCAATCATTTACATAATGTAACATTAGATAATTAAGAGACGTTACATAACCCGTGTATGTCCGACAAACCGACAAAAATGTCATGTTACATAGACAGAGTTCAAAATAAGTCACCGGTTAAGTGCTTGCAGTCGAAATGAGGAGATTTGTTGACATTTCACACTTGCTCGAGCCATAGTGTGCCGTTAGTCAAACTCCGTTCTTCCGCTGGCATTGACCTATGCTGCTCTTATACTGCACTGTCCCCCGAGTATTTACCGTTCATCTAGCAGTTCACCTTTTTGCTTCTTCTAACACAAGTTCAAATTCCGAAATGATCAGAATTTGGCCTCAGTTTAGATACATTGTTTTTCTGATGTTACCAAATCGATTTCGAAACAACACATCTAATACAGTTAACTAAAAACGTTAAAAATATAACTGTAGCTATAAAACGGCAATAAAAAATACGATATCTATTTAATAGTCTCAAGGTACCATAAAACCTTTGAGCTTGACTTTAATCTATTAGAAGATAGTCAGAAATCATTTAACCTTAGCTAATAAAATAGGCAGGTAACTTAATCGTATAGTATGTATACCTACTTACTAAAATAATTAATAATAATTGGTAGGTAATAATAAATCTTGTTAGCAAAGGCTAGAGGTCTCTATTTTATCTTTTTATGCAGAAGGTAATTATTTGATTGTGCGCATAATATTTAAATTCCAGGTGGTCATTCTCGTAAATAGAAACGGTTTTCAGAACGAAAAGCGCACTCGAGTGTTCCATACAATAAAATTGCATTAGGTACATTTATTAAAAATTCTAATGGTCCACATTAATAGCTATAAACAGCACTAAAAACTCAAAATTAGATGGTTTTGTTATTTTCGAAACTACATTGCTAAATGAAATTAATTGAGTGAAAACTTGACATCCTTAAGTTCATTAAATCATGATTCAATCTTTTAGCTAATCTTTTGACATTTATATTATAGTGAATACAAAATGTAAATACAGTATCTAACATTTATATTTAGTCAAGCAATTCAACAAACTTTACATGGATTGCACCATAGGCTTCGCTTGGCTTTGCAGCTAAACAATCCATCATAATGCCATTGTCACATCGGCGTATTTGATTTATGCGAGTGAGATGTTATTGTGGACCGGATAGAATCGATCTGTAGTTCTGTACTCCCAATATGTCGACAATGAACCGTGGGCCGTGGGTCGTGGTTGCACAACGCGCACGTACCAATGAGTTTCATAATGCAGCGCAGCTTCGCTGACAACCACACAATAACACTTATCCGCCCAATCTAGTACGATTAAAAATTCCTAACAATTGCATAGGTACAGCTATAGAAAGTGGGCTATCAAATAAACTAGCTATGTACTAGACTACTAGACCAGGTCATTTTTTGTAGAAAGCGCGAAACGTGATTCGAAAAAGCTATCGTCTAGGTCGATCAGTTCTCGTTTCACATCACGGAGAAACCAAAAAGAAAGATTTACCCGTTCAGTTTACGTATTACTTTACTTGGGGCACAATAATACTTAACATTTGTACATAATGTACTATGAACTGGTATGTTTTATTTATACTATTGCAACACAACACACGCGGTAAATGGAAATTAATTTCAATACATTTCCCAATAATCACAGTTACCATCTGAAGAATGTTAAACCTGTTTGGGGAATTTAGTAAGCGTAGTGGACATCATCTCGGCATTTTATCGAGAGCCACCTGGACAAGTGTGCCTGGCCCTGCGCGAAGAATGGGACTGCAACATTAACCTTTAATAAAACGTGAACATTACTCAATCCGCGCAATGGAATATTTCAAAGGACCTAAATAACAGCGGTTACAGACGGGTGATGATACCTTATTATCATTTCATAACTACAAATTCACTGAATGTTTCGAAGATTCTTCAGTTGTAAAACGATAGTTAAAACAAAAGCAATGAGTGTTATTGTATCACATGTTGTAACGACATACCCATTTATGATTATAGTTTATATGAGATAATGTAAATTACCTCAGAATACGTGTTCTACATGCCGATGCTAGGTGTTGCGAAGATTTTATTGTGACACGTTGATTGGCTGGATCTCACACCGTCCGCGACGCGGTAAACACGTAATTGGATCAACAAATGGTCACGATTCCCGTACATTATGCTGCAACGCCATATGAAAATTACATTTCTAACAACGCGTGTACAATTATGTATTATAACGCCCTTTGTATTCATAGCAAGCGCTTTTTGTTAAACAGGCTTCTCTAGCTAATGGTTGCACCTCTATTATAACTAAATACATAAATACTGCAACTAGTTATTCAACTGTCATTTAAAATAAATTTATATGAGCTTTTAAATGCAATTTTGATAAAATATTGAATTACTAATAAATCAATTCCTGCATTATTTACTTAAAAACTACAAAATTTTCTGCAGTCGTATATTTTGCTAAAGCTACGGAAAGGTACACCTAGAGCATAGCGTTAGATGAACAAACTTATATTATTATCATCATCAAAAAACTCATATGATTCACTTGGTAGATAAAGAAAACGGGGTTATTATGGTGTGCCTAAGTAATTACGATGTACATTACAGAGTCCTTGTAACATTTTGATGAAACATCACATCACTACTCGTAGAAAATACTACTGATGCAACATATTATAATGTTGATTACTGTACTTTGCAATACACACGATAGATGCAGGCATGAAACAATAACTTTAATTTTTGATAGTTTTTTTTTTTACGAACCAGCAAGATTCTGAAATTGATTGCACTGAAAAATGTCGATTTTTTAGGAAATGTCAAACACTGGATTTCGTTGTCAAATACTGTAAATAAACATGAAGGCGAATCGGGCCGATTTCTACACGAGCAATTTCAGAGATGACAATAACAAATGACAAAAGTTAAATTTTTACATCTGAATATCTTTCTAAAGTTCAAAATAATAAATTTTCATTTGTTACGCTCGAATAAGGAGATCGGCGTTAAAATATGTGCATTTCGTAAATAAGCTCGGTCAGGCGTAACATTGTCATTATGTTGTAACTGTGACAAGTTCTGATACAATATAATAAATAAAGTACACAAGGCCTACAAAATTAGGTTAACAGAGAAAAAGTTAATACAGATAGCAGATTATCGATGCATTAAAATAGCTGAAACGCTTCGCATGAAAGTCTGTCTCAAGAAGCATAAGTACTTAACTATAAACACAAAACAAAATGACGCAGTCAAGTTCTCAGGCTGTCAACCTTTAAGGGCTGTACGCCCTTAAAGGTAACTTCGATCAGGTTGCATCAATTTGTACTTAAAAAAATGTCTGGAGTTGGAGCATCACGTCGGGGTACATACTGCGTGCCTAAAGCCAGGCAAATTTTTTCATTGCGCCAATGAGCGAGCATGCGCTGGGCTTCAATTGAAAGATTGCCGCGTCGAGTGGGAGGACGACAATCCTTGCCCTCA
This sequence comes from Lithophane semibrunnea, assembly GCA_947363905.1. Lineage (NCBI taxonomy): Eukaryota > Metazoa > Arthropoda > Insecta > Lepidoptera > Noctuidae > Lithophane > Lithophane semibrunnea. The sequence continues at coordinate 5,889,189 of OX376200.1, forward strand.
GCCGCCGAGGATATCCTTCCAGAAAATAACTCGGCGAACAAACGCATACATAAAGTATGTTAACGCAAACTGCGATGTCAACGTAATGTACGTCATTTTGTACGTGTCGCGGCATTAATGCGCTTCAGTAGGTACGTTTAATTCTCTCTCTTTGTTTGTTTAAAGGGATTGATACCGATCTCCTAAAAAATCAAAGCCTTTTTCATGCTGCCGTATTTTTCCGAAATGATTCAGAGAAAAATTACAGGGTTATATTTGAGTGCCACAAAATTCAAGATGGTCGATAACAATCAGTGTTGCAGTAATAATACTAAATTAAGTATAATCAGATGCCAACAGCGCAGGGCTGCAGAGCAACGCCCGCGCAAGGTTCATCGGTTTATTGATCGAACCAGTTTCGTGAAATTGATGCCCGCAACATTTTTTATATCTGCTTATTTTACATTTTTACCTGCAAGGGTTTTGTTGTGTCAGTAACATAATCGTTACCCTTAATACAACTTGTCTGGATGTTACTGGAACGGCAGTGGGTATTACTGAAGTATTTCCTGTCATCCTGTTTTGGAAACGAGGAACAATAATAAAATACCAATTAGTATCATAAAAATATCAAAGCTATATAAGGACATTAAATGATCGTATCGGCATCAAATTATAACTCTGATATTTGAATGCAATGGACTTTCATTTTCATTGTTCAACCGGGGCTATAACGATACAACTGCCAGCAAAAGGAAGGCTTGTAAATATGTTTTAATCATTGAATACACCGGACGACTCTGCAAGTAACAAAAAGTCACAAACTGATCGTCGTTTATAAAATGAAGTAAGAACGGCGCCGCGTAACAACCGGTAACCGAGAACTTATGGAACGGGTTCTCGTTACGTATTGAACTTGACTTGTGCAACTACACGTGAAGATACACATGAAATGGTCGTCTGGACCTGCTTTGCAATAAAGGAAAAACGAAAACTGGAAACGTAATTGGCTGGAACCAAGCTTTCTGGCGCATAGTAATGAACTTTTGCATTTCAGATAGGTATCATAAAAACCGGCGAAGTGCGAGTTGGACTCGCGCACGAAGGGTTCCATACCACCGTACAATATTGAGCAAATAAATGAAAATACTAAACGAAGAATATTTTTCATCTTAAATTTAAAAATCGCAAAGATTAACTTGGTTTTCATAATAATACTGTGAATTACAAAGTTATTTTTTGCAGTTGCAGAAAATTGCAGTTGCATAAAATACCATACGAATCGGCGTTTTTAATATTTGTTGATTAAATACAGTTTAATTATGGTACATGTTACACAAAAGCTTCAAATTCCTAACTTTTTTAGTGACATACAGACAGACGGCCGGACATCGGAGGCTTAATAATAGGGTTCCGTTTGGTACCTTTCGGGTTTGAAACCCTAAAAAGAACACGACACCAAAAGAATCAATAATACGAGTATAGACACTCGTCTGTCAGACAACAAGATGGTCTGTCCAGATGGCAATCTGAAAGTTTTTTTTATAAAACCATTCAAATTCTAGACACTGCAGACGGTGACTGACGGATAGCGCCTAGACTGACCGCAATTTAAATAGCGTGAATTTCCAAGCGAATGTTTTTTTTAAACTATAAATATCAGGCTGATACGAGGTCGATTAAAACGTGGGGAGACAAGTGCGTATGCGCGTGAATCATTCATACGATGTATTGCATTCTAGTTGGCGATTCAATTCAATGAGCCAATTAAAATTCAGATAATGCGTTGCCGACGTCTGGCCGGATCATCCATATTTCTAACGCGCGTTTCGCATCCTGCGTAGTCCTGAGCACGCACTAGGAAGTGTCCATCATGTGCAATACATATATTATATTATTATCTAACTAATAAAATGTTAACTAGTATATTGTCTCATTTTTTTACGCAATTTTGGCTTATGAAAATCATTAGCAACCAGTTCAAGTTAGTCTTAAATGCGATACAAAAAAAAAGTTCAAGAATGTCTGCATGGTAACTAATACTAGGCTATTTTAAGATGATTATTCCCATCGCAGGTTTTTATCTATTTGTGGTGCGGCGCCAGACCACATTCCAGCAGGACCTGGGATATCGCCTTAATGCCCTACCTAGTGCAGGCTAAAAATAGACCCCGCCGAGGTACACGACCTTCCTAGCTAATGGAAAATAGATGAGCCCTCCCGGAGAGACTAGCAAAAAATACATCTTTCATTCAGTACTACAACTATATGCGAATACAAGTCACTATGGGAGCAGCCACGGTAGTTAATTAACATTAAATAAATGTTATACTTATATTAATTAAACTTTTAAAGTAAGAGTTTTCCATTGCAGTCTCTCATTGCGTTTAGTGCGCATGTGAAAGTTCTTTTCAAAGCTCTCTATCATATCATAGCCTATTTCATAAATAGTTTACATCCTACTTATGCACATCGACATTAATTCGAGACGATTCGAAGATAGGTAGGTACCCGTACCCCAGCGTATGGCCCTTAGATGATTCAGCCTTAATAGGAAAATTGCTGCGAAACTTCGAAGCCGGCCGGCGCGTAACATTGGCCTTACCGCGCTCACGACTTGCAGACGTGCATTTGAATCCATAATAATCTCTATCATTATTTTGTCAGACCGCTAATTGTACGTTTTCGTCTTTCCAGGATGAAGGTCTTACTATTTTGCTTGGCCTTCGCGGCTGTGGCTCTGGCAATGCCAGTAGCCGAGGAGAAGCCTGATGTCGGTGCACCACCCCCACCTGTCGCGGCCGCTGCATCGGAGGATGTCGTCAACGATCTACCAGCTCCAGTTAATGAAAAAAAAGCTGAGGAAGTATCAGAGTTGAAGATACCTGCGAAGCAACCAGAAGCTAAAAGCGCACCCGTAGAAGAACCCGTGATTAACCCAGAAGAACCTGAAAAGGCGTCGGTAGTTAATAACGAAGAAGTTGCACCAGCATCCGAGTCGGCAAAACCAGAACCTGAGAAGAAGCCTGAACTCAGCGAGGCTTCGGAGTCTAAGACAGATGAGAAAGCTGCTGAGCCTGAAGCCAAACCAGCGGAGGAACCTAAAGCGGCTGAAGTGCCTGCACTAGTAAATGAGGTACCTAAGGATGCATCTGCTAAGTCAGCGCTGCCCGATGAAAGCATTGATGTAGTTAACGCAGTAAAAAACAACGCTAAAGTCGCTGACGATGTTATGATGCCTGACGATGTTATGATGCCTGACGTTATTATTCCCACCCCAGAAAAGAAAATTGACTTGCCTGAGGTTCCAGTCGCTGCAGTTGAATCAGAAGCTAAAACGCCTGAATCGACCGTCGCAGAAGAGCCCGCTAAATCTGAAGTAAGCAAAGCAGATGAACCTAAAGTCGAAGTTAAGTCAACAGAAACCGCCTCAGACGCAACTCCTGATGCACCCAAATCGCTAGAGAATTCCGCACCTGAAGACAGCCTACGTGTCGTCCGCAATACTGTCGATGGCAAACTGGTTAGTGATCTACCTGAAACTGCTGTTGTGAGCAACTCTGAGATTATTGCAGAAAGCAAATCTGAGCCGGCTGTTAAGGAGCCTGCTGCGGAGAGCAAATCTGAGGCTGTTGCTGTGGTCAAACCAGAGGTGCCTGTTGCGGAGACCCAACCTGAGACTGCTCCGGAAAAAAATTCTGAGTCTGCTGCCGAGAGCAAAGCTGTGCTTGCCGAAAAACCCAAATCAGAGGCTCAACCTTCCGAAATCACCAAAGAAGCAGAAAGTGCCAAGGAGGTGCAGAAGGACGAGTCCGAAGCGAAGGAATCAAAACCCAACGTAACTGCTGCAGCGCCTGAGCCTATTGTAGAGCCCATCAAAGCAGACCCTGTGCCAGCGTCCGCGGATGAGGTCCCGAAGGTTGAGGTCAAAGAGCCTAAGAAGATCGATGGGGCTGCACCGGCTAAACCTGACGAGGAAGAAAAACCTAAGTCAAGCTCGGACGAAAGCAATGAGAGCGCACAAATGAAATCATCCGAAGAGAACAACAACTCTTCCTCATCTTAAATAAGTAGTGTGGTGGCGTTCAGCGGCGGGCGTGTGTCGACGACCCTCGACACGCGCCCCCCGCCTCTCCCGCCCGGCGGCCCGCCCCGCTGCAGTGCGTGCGTGAGTGCATGCGAGTGCCGAGTGAGTGTGACTGAGTGTACACGACGCAACGCGCCGAGTGCGTGAATATCTCCGACTATTCATTAGATCTAGAGACTATTTAAATAGCCGAACCGAAAAATTACCTACGTTGTAATTATTATTTGTCAAAGTAAATTATCGAATTTCCGGTACTATAAGTAATAAAATATGTTTTTATAATTATGAGTATTTTTATTTCCGCCAGTATGATAAATATGAATAGTGAGTAAGGTCAATCACATTCAGAACCTAGACTTGAATTACGAAATAAAGGCGCTGGCAAAGTCACCAGAGTCGTGCATACATCGCATAATCAGCCTATAATCACAATATTAATATGGACGATAATGTTCCCACTGCTGGTACAAAGGCTCTTCGGCCTCCTCTCGAGAGGGAGTGGGCTGTAAACTACCACGCGGGCCCAGTGCGGGTTGGTAGATGTCAGATGTCTTCGATTTTTTGGTTGAAGTACATGCCGGTTTCCTCACGATGTTTCCTTTATCATTTTGAGAGCAGTGGTGATAAAATTATACACAAAGTTAAGGGGCCGTTACCACAGGGCCACCACTGCTCAGCTTCGTTCGGTGGACTACAAATTATTAGTACTTAGCTCCTCCTCATTGCAATTAACCCTCTTGTTACTCAGGCTGGAAAATCAGCTGTGGCAAATAAAATTTACTATAAATAATATGTAGGTAATATATTGTTTTTAGGGTTCCGTAGTCAACAAGGAATCCTTAGGGTGTTTGTGCACTACAAGGAATTTTACCGTCCGGCAGTAAAAATGTGAACGCATCAGTATTACTTGAAGTACGAAAACAGACCTTACTGCTTCAAAATAAAGGTGCTATCAACATCGGACCGTAAAAAATCGGACTGCCGGACAGTAAAATTCCTTGTAGTGCACAAACGCCCTTATAGTTTCGCCTTGGCATGGGTATACATATTAATCACGCCGACAAAGTGGTAAAATATAATCATGATTTCTTTTTTTTTTTTTGGGTTCTCCCCTACCCTAAATTGGTTATATATTTTTTTCCCGTAGTATGCCATGGTTTGGGGTGTTGTTGGAAAGACGTTAAAAAATATTGGGAGTTTGTGAAAGCCATTTTTGGATTCAGGGATCCGTTTGCGAATACAATACTTTATTAGTTGGTAGCTCACCGTCTAGCCGCTAACTTCTAGTCTTCAGCTTAGAGCGATGGCACACGGGCATTGCCAGTGCGTTCTGCGTCTGTCGGTTTGTTTTAGCTAATCTCTGAATCGGCTGGACCGATTTTGACGGGATTTTCACTGGCAGATACTTTTATTTTAGAAAAAGAATTAGGGTCCACGTGGGCGAAGCGCGAGCAACAGCTTATGGTTAAGTAATATTTATACTCGTGTCAATACGAGCGAAGAACCTATTTGGTGTCGTTTTTTTTTTAATTTTAGTATTTCGGAATTGGTCTGCTCTTGACCTCGATTTTCTCTAGTGGAAAGCGACGGATGAGGTCTACGATGGAACAAGCGTCCCTAAAAGATGCCTGTTCACTCCTGCTTTAAAGGCTGAAGGGTTATACGTGGAAGGGAACACAGACGCAACGACCTATCCGATGTAGCCTGGTCCTTGCTGCCCTCCCCAGGGACGACCTAAACCGAGGTCCATACCCCACAGGGGATGCCCTATGCGTGTAGTCGCTTAGTTTATAATTTTTATGCCCTGACTGAAGGCCTTAATAGGATAGACCAGCTAAGTAGCCGACAACCTCCTAGGTTGACCAGCGAGATGCAACTATCAACAAAAAAAGACGCAGACGTTTGTGCAAAAAGCAAAGTTTATATTTCGCATATTGAAAAAGAATTAGTTGGGCTGTATAATAATAAATTATGATGTTTGACATTTCTCGGGACCCTGGGGTCCCGGACCTTTGGAAGGCGTTTCGAAGGTCGAAGCCAACTTGTAGAGGTCCGTTAGACGTTTTTAATTAAATACGGAACCAACCAATGTATGCTGTAAGTGCACATCGAGACTTATGCGGGTGTAATTGCGGGGCGCATCTCGTACGGATATAAAAGATATTGGGATATGATATATAATAAAAGATATTGGGCGTAAGGGTGCAGCGAATGCAATCTCGAGTCGAGATCTCGCCTGGGGTCGAATTTGGAAATTCGAGATCTTGCTCAGAAATCTGGCGAGAATGTGCGAAATTTTACCTACTTTTCACGAGATCGAATCTCTAAAAATTACTGGAGATCTCAAGCCATCTTTTGAAATTGTATTCCCTATCTAGAACTATGGCATATTATCATTAATATAAATACCTCGTCAGTCAGCATACGGCAGGTAAGGACTCCCAGCGACCACCAGTCCGCAGCATGTCCGTAGGGCTCGCGGGTCAGGATCTCAGGGGCTGTCAACAATAAGTTTAATAAGTAAATCATTTTTAATTTCTCTGGAATCAGTATTAGTGCATCCTTTACTATGTATTGTTTAGTATAAGGCAGTGTTTTTCAACCTGTTGGTCGCGACCCCTCGCGGTCGTAGACAAAAGAAAAAGGTAAGTGTTTCTAGGTCACACTAAAACTACAATTTCAGTCAGAAGGCTGACCCCTAGGGCCTAGGGGGTCGCTAGAATTTGTTAACTTCTAAAGGGGTCGCGTATTCAAAAAGATTGAAAAACACTGGTAAAAGGTATATAAACGTCTGGGGCGATCGACATCTAAAGCTTCGCCAGTAAATTCAATTTGACTTTGTTTAGAAGGGTTATACACTTTCTATAATCGTTTTTAGTATAAATAGCAAAACGAAATCACGTATGGTACAAATAAAGCATAAAATAATTGCAACAAATATCAATATTATCTCAAGCTGTTTCAAAATCATTCACACTTCTTGTGCTCTACGCAGCAGTCATTCCTCCATTCACGCCTAAATATACAATATTAATTAATAAAATAACTATTATAATTACTTTTCTATGGGAGGAACTCCTTGATGACGTGTAGCACACGAAGTCCTCTCGTCTTTCACTTTTCGAAACAGCACAACACGAATAAAGGGAATCTTCACAAACGCGCATGCACCCCAAATCAGTAAATACGTTTAATGCTAGCCACACAGGCACACACGTAACGATTTACTTGCGCAAGCATAAATTTGCGCATAACATAACACTAATCATATTTAAAACATTATTTTGTCACTTTCATCGTCCAAACTATTGACAGAAACAGAACGATGTTTCAAATTAGTTTAGTGTTTGATTTGTGGTGCAAGCGGCCTTTTAATATTCCAATTTCAACCTTGTGTAGCTACACATAGAAGCCACATAAGCGCTCGCGATTCGTTTGAATGTGTGTGTAAGTTAGCAGACTTTCATTTTTATTATACAAGTTGTAATTAATCTTACTTCGGAACATCTGCAGTACTGTGTGCTTGTTATAGTTTAATTTCTCAGTTGTGAATATGTAAGTTTTTCTTTCATATAGTGTGTGTTTTCAGTTTAGAGGTTCAAGTAAAAGCAGGCAAGACTATGTTTTTTTTTATGGAACCGATTTATAAACAATCTTTTATCTTTTAAAAACGTTCTTAATGTCTTTCAAAAAAAAATCAAAATCAAAAGTCATTTATTCAAACTAGGCTGAGAATCAGCACTTTTCGAACGTCAAAATTACATAAGACAGTCCCCCCAAAACGCCCACCCTTCACCACTTCCTAGTGCTTTAGCTGGGAAGAAGAAGTGGCGCAACAAACTCCCCAGCAGCACAGCTGCTTTGATTAGATATTACATAAAACGTCTTCGATTATACGATACATTGATCCAAAAAGACGAAGTTCTTACAGCTGGTATTAAAAAACAAAGAAAACAAAAATAAATACTTCATCATTTATTCACTTATATATAAATTATATCACAAGACTAAGATTTTAGCTTAATTTTTTTTGAACTTATACATCACAACATATATACTTCCTGTTTCATTTATCATAAACTCTAATATGTAACAGCCGTTATTACACGCGATTCGTGAATTTTATAGTTCTAAAACATCTTCTTTAAATAAGGCCATAGCGAGTGCAATGATATAATATTTTACAATGTGCTCGACAAACCACACTTACTCAATACGAGGCACACCGTCAAGGTATCAATAGAATAAAATATATTGTCGTTATCACCAGGGTTTCGTTTGTAAACATTTTGAAATCATTAAAATTTTAAGGTACTCACTGATATGAAAATTACAAATGGATATCATAATAAATCTTTGAGTAAAAGATATTGTTACACATGCATTGTCGATATTTATCACGATTATTTTTCCTTATTCAATATTACCATTATTAAAATAACAACATTGCACATGAACAAGGTATCTTTTAACGTAATTAGTAAAATATTTAAAAGAATTTGAATTATAAGATCGTAAAGCATGTACAGCCTCATCTTTGGTGACGAAACAATTCTGATAAATATTTTGTAATAGGTACAAGTGTGATTAGATAGGCCTAGAGACGTGATACACTAAAGCTAGAGTCACAAAATGAGGTAGGATAGTAAATCAGAATTTATGGATGGACTCGGTTCACAGTCCTCTAGAAAACAAAAAACTAAAAGCAATTGACTCTGGCATAAAAAAAAAACATACATAATATAACGTTAACTGTTGTAAAGAAAAATATGATCCTAAAAATATATTCTGTTGCAGTCATGGATTCATACGCTTTTCTTTGACGACGCTCTGCGAGTCACGCTACAATAAATTAAGACAATTTATACAGAATGTCGTCAAAGTAAAAATATCGCAAATTAAGTATTAGAACAAGGAGATGATAAAATGACGTTACAATTTAAATATGATTATTCACCTTACCGTCACTTACACTACATGAGACATTCCACACACGGCGCCTACCCTAACATTTTTACATAATACATCAACGATCACTGATCGTCTAGCACATTCTATACCGATAAAGCTCTCTCAACACACCGCTTGAACTATTCGAACAACTCAAGTGACGACTATCAATGCTATTTACACTATTTATAATACACATTCATAAAAATTACTGACAATATATAACTACTTAAGTCGTAATATCTATTATAATATAATAATAATTCAATCATCTCTAGATTCACACGTAATCAAAATTCAATATATTTTTTTACATTTTTTTAAATTTATCTGGATTATTCTCGGCGATATCACAAAGCGATCATTTAAATATAAGTGAATAGTCAAATGACTATACTAAAGGAGTACAGTGTGACTCGAAGTGTGACTAAACTTAGAAGCGTTAGTACTCAAGAATAAAACTAGTGCCACCTCATCAAAAAAAAACTCATGTGATTTATTATAATTCATAAAAAAAACTAACTATTACTTACTCAATCAAATTTCTAGGTAACTATCATGTCTACATCAAACTTCTGTGAATGCTTGAGAAACCGTTCTATATAAAAAAAACCTTAGTAATAAACAACAGACAAATCCAAAGCTTAAATAAACGACGAAATTAATGGACACATCAACCAGCCTTCCGAGTCATAGCTCTGATATTACAACTAAAGTTAAAACTAACGTTACAACAGACAAAATCTTCGATTACATAAAACGATTATTAGTTAAATACGACGTCTAGTAGTGGCTCGGCTCATCCCGGCGGGGGGGAGTGTATGAGCGAAACATACGATACTTCGATTACTCTGTAACTAAGATTAACGACCTCAACCATTTTAATTTAGAAAAGCTGGAACTCCTTATAGAGCACACGAATATGAAACACAAAAGAGTTTAGTATAAGCTAACAGTCAGTAATAAAGCTGATATAAAAGTTACACAAAACATTGCAACAATAACTACGAAACACGTTTGTGCAACAAACAAAGCATAAGTACAATAAATGACACAGAGATATTAGATTCAGATGTTATGTATTGTCAAAAATGTTAAATACAGATTCAATGGTAAAACAATTCATCCATATTATGATTATTATATACACATGTCCATAGTAAAAATAAATCACACATTTTAATTTTAAATCTTTAGTAAAATAACGTTCCGCGTTAGGCGATGGCACCGCCATCTACAGGAATATAATTTAGTTTACTTCGAAAGATTATAAAAATTGGTGTTAGTTAGGTCACATCAAGGCGTCTGTATCACGCATAGTTGAAATATAAAATCCTTCGACGTGGAGCAACGCTGATATATAATATCTGAACACAATGTGCATCACAAGGAGAGCGTGTCCCGTATGAGCTTGCGCACGGTGTTGCCGACAGACGTGGGCGGCGCGCCCGACAGGTTGTAGTGGATCTTGAACAGGTAGGGCTGGATGTCGGCGTACGACGTGTCGAAGATGAGGTCGGCGTCGGAGCGGCTCGGCATCTTCGGCACGTACTCGTGCCGGTTGATGATCTCGGTTATGAATACGATCTTGTCCTGCAGCATCTCCACGACGTTCTCGTGCTTGCTGTGCATGTCATGCTCGTTCCGCGCCTCGGTGAGCTCGCAGTAAACGGTCCACACCTCCCAGGGCACGCACTCGGGCTGGAAGGGCCAGCGCGCGCGTCGTTTCTGGAAGAACTCGAGCGAGATGGAGCCGCGCGGCGGAGCGGCGGACGCGTCGGCGCCGCGCAGCAGCGACGAGAAGTCAGAAATCTCGCGCCTCACGCTGCGCCCGAGCGCGCCCGACTCGCAGCACACGTACGTGAAGTCGATGAAGTCGCAGTCCACGTCCACGTAGCTCACGGTACGGATGGAGTAACTCTCCTCGTTGTTGTACGTGAACTTGCCGCTGGAGCGGTGGAACAGGACCGTGTGGAAGATGCAGGCCACCACCTCGTCCACCTGCCTGCCCTCCATCGACAGCTCGAACGCGATAGTGCGTGCGTTCATGTTGCCGGCGTCAGTGGGCCGACGCTACAGTGCGAGCCGCTACTATCGACATAATCACTCAAACGTGCTTCCCTTACTGACGGCTCCTCTGTGTCAGACGCGCAACGGATACGGAGCGAGCGATGCACTGTGCCATTTTTAAATTATGAAACGAGTCAACTCCCACACTGAAATGGAGAATGACCGTTTTAGTTTGGCGTCTTATTAAAACTAAGTTTACAGCTATTTGTATTCCTATCACGTAAGTATGTACAGCATTGCCCTATGCGCGTTTTTCATTGAAAGTATCAAGAGGCCTAAGTCCCACCTGCAAATCCCATGAAAATAATATAATCTGACTATGAAACTCACCCATATACTTGAGCGTGCCGCAGAGAGTAGTCGTGCGCGATCCGATGGAGAGCCACTTAGAGAGTCCAAAGTCAATCAATCGTATGTGACAATCAGAATCGAGAAGAATGTTCTCCGGCTTCAAGTCTCGGTATATAACGCCAGCGTTATGAAGGAAATCTGAAAGCACATAGTAGGGACATTTTTATAATAACTCATTATTGTCAATTTTATTCCTAATATGGCGTCTCGCTTGATGAATTTGGGAGAAAACTATGTTTTCAGGCTCGCCCATACACATCTACCAACCCCTTTTATGGAATCCAGGGTAATGATGTTCCATTAACTACGGCGAGCGTTTTACTTATTTGTCTCGTCAAAGGCTACTAAAGGATTAGATTGTGGGGATGGACATTCATATCATCCGATGCACTGATAACAATATAGTGCAATCACCAATATTTTATATCTTGCATAGTCCTTACGGATTTTTACTTTATCAGTCTTTTGAAAAGGCCAATATTCGGCAACAAGAGTGGCCATTCTACCCCATCCATACTAAAATTATAAATGCGAAACTAAACCGTCTGTCTGTTACCTATTCACGCCTAAACGGCTGAATGGATTTCGGCACAAAGGAAGACCGTGGCTTGGGTTAGAATATAGGATACTTTTAATCCCGGTAGTACGTTCCCGTGGGATATTGTCCCAACTCCACGTGGGCTATGCCACGGGCAAAAGCTGGTGATGATATAAAATATAGTAACTCACCAAGGGCAATAGCAATTTCAGCAACAAATATCTTGACGAGTTCTTCAGGTAGCTTGCCGTACGTGTCGAGTAGAGCCAACAGCTCGCCTCCAGGAATGTATTCTGAAACTGTAAATTATCATGATAGCAAATGCTCATGTATATTTTTAACAGACTTCAAAACGCAGTGAGTATTTTATTTACATTTATGTAATGTATGTGGCCTTGTGGCTCACCTGGTGGTGAACGAGTGTTCTCTACTGCTTATGGAAATATTACCAGAAACATCACAGGTGCGTTGCCTACCATTCTCAGAGAAGACTCGCAACTTTCTAAAAGCGAAAAGACTTCAGCATGACAATACAAACGAAGAATTACATATACGAAGAATTGCATACAGAAATTAATGTAATGTACTACTGACAAATGCGTGCACTGACTGCACAGGTCAATCCACTCAATCTGTGGTTCTTTCCTCAAAAGATCATTTCAGACACCAAATCTTACTTATCTTACCAAAACCACGGTCTTCACATGATCTGACTAAGATTATTTCTGAATTTCTGAACTTTAAAAGAGACTGTGACTTCTTAGTTCGTTTCAGCCTTTCTTGTCAGAGTAGTCAGATAAGAAACTCCAACTTCTTCTACTTTTTGAAGTGAAAACTTCTTTAAGCACGTTGAGCACTTTTTGGGTGAACAAAAACCATGGAACTCGCGCCATCGTAACCGTCACGCTTGAAGATTTTTTTTTAGCGCCATCTACCGTCTAACTTGAATTACGTTAAGGTTACGCATTGTTGCTTAGTTTTCACTTCTATCGGCAGTCCGCAAAGCCTGCCCGCATGTTTTTTTTTTTAATATGATTGACCTGTAAAAGTGTCTGTACAAACCTACTTACAGAAATAAAATCATTTTATAATTAGGTCACCTCCACACAAAAAAGTGTAGCGCAAGAGCAGTCTATATCAAAGACTGGTCTTCTCCAGCTTTCAATGATTGATGTGTGGAATTATTTGACATTAACTTACACATAAATATACATAAGTAATTCGAATACAACTAATTAATGCATCATTAAGTGAATCTCACAAACCCAGTTCAAATTACCTCAACCGATAAGCGACCTCAATCAACAAAATAAACAAATAAAAGACTAAACACTGATCAAAGTACCTACTCTATAGTTAGTAGCCAAACTCACGACCTCATTCATGTAAACTTTATAACTGTCCCAAAAGCATACCATACATGAAGAGGCCAAACTCGGAGGAGCTCGTGGCTAAGTAATAACGGTTAAGCTACGCTTGCCGGGGTTGGTCCGTGGATGGGTGACCATTTTCACATATCGAGACTTCTCCGTGCCTCGTGCCACGTTAAGCCGTTGGTCCCGGCTGTTATTTGTGGATCTTTGACAGTCATTACGAGTCGTCAGAGGCACGAAAGTCTGACAATCAGTCTAACCAAGGGGTATCGTATTACCCAGTTACTGGGTTGTGGAGGTCAGATAGGCAGTCGCTCCATGTAAAATACTGGTATTCAGCTGCATCCGGTTAGACTGGAAGTCGACCCCAACATAGTTGGGAAAAGGCTAGGCAGATTGACATGAAGAGGCCAAACTGACAAAACCTGCTTCAGTTTGGTCTGAACGGATCGTCGAACGTTATGAAATGGTTAGAATGTTTTGATTCAAAGATTCGCTCCGGCCGTCATATGCGTGGTGGCCTTGAGGCCACACGTGCTACGGATTTTCAAGAGGTGAAGAGAACTGGAAGGACTGATCATGTATTGTAAGCCTTAACTGACATACTGGCAGTCGCAAACACACTCTAGAATAAACATAACCGATAAAAAAAAGATAGTTGTATTGTTGTAATAAAAACTTTATCTAGAACAATCACCTTTACTAATGGGTCGCGTGTTATCTCTGTTATCAGTTGACGTGCTAATCGTGTTACTTCCTGCTCAAATTAACCCTATGACCTCAACCAGGTTGACTCAGTGACCGCTAGCACTCAAGCGGTTGTATGGTTTCTGTGCTAAAACGATGGATGACTTCAACTAATTACCATTTAAAGTGGTTGATAATGTCAAAGGGTTAATGATGTTGAACGGTTTGTCAGTTTTTTTGTGTTTTCTTAGGATACTGCTCAAACATCATAAAGAAATTACTGATGTCCTCACGATGTTTTAACAGTATGACCTCGAACCAAATATTCGAAGACATGTGACATACGTAATGGGCCCACGTGGTAAATTACTGCCCGCTTATGGAGGCCGGAGTCCTAGTAAAGGGATAATTATAGAAAAGACCATGTATGTTATGAAAAAATTGTGGAGTACCTTTCTCAATTAGATTCGTCTATTTTTCCTAGCAACAGCGCGCTAATAAAAACGTGCCCACTAATTGGGTCGTCCTGTTGAATTCGAAATAAATTGGATTTGAGAAGGGAACAATGGCGCCGACAGCCGAGTGTCCGTGACATGACAGGCCTGCGTAGACTATATTTAGAGTGTAAGATAATGCAATCACCCAGCAAATAAGTGACTATCACAGGTCTTGTGTGTGTCAACGTCTACGAAGCAGGACAAAGTTACGTAAACATATCTATCTAATATCACTATCAACATTTGACTATTTTTGTAAACACAAAAAATGAAAAACTTTTTTTATTTCTACCCGACTAAAGCAGATGGTTATGATTTTTCACTGTAAAGTTTCGATGATGACATTAATTTTATTCATTTATTAAACTTCGGCGTGCTTATCACTGTATGCTCAGACAATTTCCGGTCGATTTTCTTTATAAAAACCTTTCATTCACCTTAAAGTTATGCAATATTTTTTTACTTAGTCTGCATGATAATCCTTATCGATGATAACATCAAAACGTCATGTGTTGTTATTGTTTGCTATCGTCTACCCTTGGTAAGAAAGCACAAGAAACCTTTTGTACTTAACCTAGACATCGCTTGTGATTATGTTTTTTAGGTATATAGATCTAAGGTAGGGTTTCACAACCTGAGATCTGCTGACCTCTGCGTGTTTGCCAAATGACGATTATCTACAGCTTTTTTCAATGGGTTCGAGACATTTATCTCTGATCTATCAAAGGGAAAGACTATTCTAAGGGACACTTACCAATATAAAGTCTTTTCTTGGTCTGCCAGCGGGCCACAGCGCCCGCTATAAAGGAATGATGGCCGCAAGCCGCCTGAATGCGCGCCTCCTCCTTAACCTGACGCACTGCACTCTCGTTCACTATCTGAAATGATTTACGTTTCATTTAGATTCAAAGTGAATCTGTCAACTGAAATTATCGTAAGAGGAAAATTGAGTGAAAATATTATAGTATAGTTACACTCTTCGATTCAGGGGATTGTGGGTTTTTGCAGTTTTACATGGCGATTAGACGAATTCTGCGTAGTTTTACGCAGTAAAACGGAATGAATTTTTATTCGGTAAGTATAATAGGGGACGGGGGTCAGTATTCTAGAACTGTACTGAAAAGTTCCTAAACGGGTTTTCGAACAATTCAATAATCGTGTACCCGACTTATCATATATGTCAGACGTACAATGTGAGGACTAGCACGTGTTACAGTGATGCGCTAGGCGTGTGTCATAGCCAGACGCGATAGGGAAGACCGCGGCCCGTTCCGCACGACTGCCGACGCAACGTGAATCCACCACAATTAAGTAATTTCTCACTGATATTTTCATCCTATCATCAATAACAAAAACATTATGTTATCGGGTATAAAGAACATAATGCAAATCATGTCAAGTCATAACGCACTTCAACACGAACCGAGGTAAATGTACTTAAAAGTACTTTGATCTATCAAATCGATTTAGTCAAACTAGTTATTATAATATAATTCGTCAACTTTTTCATATGAACTTTTTACGTAGAGGAGCTATCTTACATCCGCATCTAAAACAGCAGGATACCACACGGTATTCTAAGGTAAGGAGAGGCTATGTTTCAATCGTCTCCCTTGAAGACTAGATTTATATCATGATAAACCGCATGCATCTCTGATCACCGTGCGTCACGATTTGTACAGTGGTTACCCATCAACTTAATCACGTTAAAAATCGCGTAAATAGAACGATTTGCGTTCTAACTATTTAAGTGGCCACGAGTCCATCTGAATAAGTATAAGTGTGCGACGAAATATCAGTGATAAGAGGCGTTCAAGTATTCGACTGAAAGCTTATCGCTACGTGAAACTCATTTAGTGGTAATAAGTTTACATATGGGTCAATCTGATAAGAAGATTGTCGATAAAAGCGCATAATAATATGCTGCATAATCTTTTTACACTTTATCAAAATTAAATTTTGAATGAAATACGTGTTAGGGTATCAAAAATTGCGGGAAAGTCCGAAAGGGATACCGGGACCTTGGCAACAGGCAACTGAAGGAACACGGGTCGGTTTTAGTCAGTAAAAGTCTGACACGCCCTTCCGCTCCGCCGAGAGCGGAAGAAGTCATTAGATGAATTCCCACCATCAAAAAAAAAAAACAAGGGTATCAAAAATGTAACGCACGGAAACATTTTGATCCATGTTCATTCATACATCCTGAATGGGCTATTAATCGCTTCAAGACAGTTCAAGCCATTTATAGGTAAGTATTTTTTTATGCCATGACCTCATCAACGTCTGAGCCATTTCTAAGCAAGTTCTGCTGAGTAATCTTAGCAAAAAATATTCCTTCATGGAGTTTGTTGCCATGACATTGTGGAACATTTATGAGGGAATTCGAATAGGTACAAAAAAAAACAATGATGATACTTAGAGACGATTCCACGGCAGAGAGCACGAGCTCACACTTATAATGATACATTACATCATGTTACTTTTTTCGCTATGTCAATAGGCAGCGTTTTTTACAATCACACAGGTAATTAAATCGAGTTATAGGTCAGTTACTTGATTCTTGCGTACTTGCGAGCATTAAACTGATAAATGATAATGTAATAATCAGGGACTATTTATTCAAGATTTTTATCTACTTCATAGACTAGGCGACACCTAGCAAAATACTATCAACGTAGCGTACGTTTAAATAAAGTCGAAAATGAATTAGCTTTACCACATGCCTTTGCCAGCTTTGATGCTCTTGCGCACTAGTGGAGTGGATGGATAATTTTTTTCAGGTCATAATTTCTTATATATTTTTCCACAAGCCCCTGGGTGGCTGACATAAAGCATTTTGCTTGAGATACACTCTACTCCGTGTTATATAATTTCACTAGCTGATGCCCGCGGCTTCGCCCGCGTAGATGTCGGTTATTTTATACTAAAACCTTCCTCGAGAACTTTCTCCATTGGTGAAAACAGCATGAAAATCGGTGCAGTAGTTTTTGAGTTTATCGCGAACAGACAGACAGACAGACGCGGCGGAGGAATTTGTTTTATATTATGTAAGGATAGATAAAGATCTATGTTATGTCTAGTGGGTGATTATTTATCTAATCTAATGTTGTATGGCAAGGGATGTTATGATTTAAAGTCTAAGTATGACAAAAAGTTTGTTTTACTGTCTAAATAATTCAAGGAGATGGTTACGTTATCTCTCTTCATATCAGCATATGGTATGCATACAGCCAAGTATCAAGATGTCTGGGATTTAACGACAAAGTTCTCAACTGTTGGGTTACATCGGTATCTTAAAACTAGAGCTGACTGTAGCTGGCATTAGACTCAGCAACCTTTTACAGGCTGCAATGGTAAAAGCTGTATGGTAGCAGGGGATGGGATAGACTGGATGTGGGAGGTGGAAAACCAGGTCTTATGGTGCAACTTAGGAGAGACATGTCCGGCAGTGAACTGCGATAGGATAGGATGACTTGTCAGACTGGCCAAAACTGCACAAGAGTGAGAAGGAAAATGATAAAAGACCAATTTAAAAAGAAAAATGTTACCTGTGACTTACTAAGCACTTTAAGTGCGTATTCTTTGCCTTCACTAATCTTCTTTACTTTATAAACTTCACCAAATGCACCCTTGGCTATGGTCTCCTCTATCTGGTAGTCTTTCTGGAGTAGATCAGTGGTGATGGGGAATTCAGGCTGGAAGATTGATTCTTTATGAGCCACTGGCCAGGCTGTCTTGCTTGCGTCTAGTGGGTTCTTTAATGTGGAGTCATTCCATCTGTAATTTTTTATTGTGGTGTAAAATACAGCATTGTAAAAGTTTGGGTGATATTAATACAAACAGCTTTCTTTAACTAGGACTTTAGAATTTTGAGTGTGAGTTATAATAAAGATTTGATTGATATGGTAGGATTCTCAAAGTATGAGAAACATTACAATAACATTATGCAGATGTACCTGACTGCATAATTAACTCTAATCTCTCTCATGAGACGCACTGGCAATCTACTCATTGAAGAGAATGATGTGTATTGGCGTGTATTTATATCTGAATTAGCATGTCCTATAAACCTAATCAGTCTTCTATTAGGTTAACAAAACAACATCTTATTACTCAAATTAGTGATTACTAACAGTTTCAATTTTAAATGATGTCTTGTTAGTACATAATTTCAGTATGACATTACATGTTGTTTTACTTATCTTCATGGCAGGCAGACTGCTGAGGCGAATGATTTAATTATTGCATGTAAGAAGTCATCTCTATTAATGATAAGTATTGTGTACTCACAATAGTCATGAAATTAATTATTTCCTGGCCACCATTCAGTTTCTTTGAAGAACAGACCAGGATTGATAGGGAAAAGTCTAGGATAACAAAGTTGAATAGTAATTTTACAGTCATTATTAAATATCATAGATTGATAGAGGTAAAGTAATAACATCCGCCCGGGTCGATCAATCAGATTAATCCACGCTAGACGAGGTTGGTCTGTGGATGGGTAACTATCTTTATATACCAGAGCCTCTTCCGTGCCTCGGAAAGCACGATAAGCCTTTGGTCCCGGCTGTCATTCGGGAACCTTTGACAGTCATCACAGGTCGTCAGAAGCCCAAAAGTCTGACAACCAGTCTTACCAAGGGGTATTATATTACCCAGTTATTGGATTGTGGAAATGTGGAGGTCAGATAGGCAGTCGCTATGTAAAATCTTGGTATAAAGCTGCATCGGGTTAGACTGGAAGCCAACCCCAAGATAGTTGGGAAAAGGCAAGCAGATAGATTGATTTTTAGCTGTTAAGATCATAAATGTGAAAGTTTGATCAATCAATCTAAACAATTTAGTTATAAAAGCATGATTGAGACACAAACATGTGCCTTAATCAAGCTTTAATGACTAAATTGCTTTGGAAGATTTACTTTGGCAACACAGTCAGACAATAGCCTGGATTAACACAAAGGATATTTTTTCCCAGTTTATGATGGTTATAGTTTCTGTAGGAGGCCACTGAAACCATTAGGTTAGTGTAATATAAAATGCTGTTTGGTGTAACATAATAAGTCACAATATTCATTGCTTTCATTACCCAGTATTGCCATATTGATGTTAAAATTATTGCAAAAGTTTGTGCAAGAATTAATTTTTTCGCAAGTCACAAGGTGAAAGATAAGTTTTGATAAGAAATCTATATTTATAAAAAATGAATCCCTATTTCCCTTGATCACGCCATCACGCGTAAACGGCTAGACCGATTTAGCTAAGATAGAGATATTTCTCATAGTAATCTTACATGATAACTTCAAGCCTAAAAAAATCTACAGTAGTTACATATTTATTGGTACTTACTGGCACAATTTTAAATATACTAAGTTATTAAATTGTTTATTTCTACCTATGATAGGTCATTACAGTATTTTGCTAGACAACTATACACACCACAGTATGTACTTATAAAAAGTGCAATCATAATGATTTTAATGAATCATCATAATGTAGTTCATTTTTTACTAGTTTTGTCTGAATCTGTTCAAGGTTGATATTGTTTTCTTGGCTGATTTAATCTTCAGTTTATGAAAACATTTCATCAACAATAGATAATACCATACCAGAGACAGGTTTGCAGGTAAATATACTTATATATTTGATGGCTATAAAGGCAATTCTCACTTTTGTTTAACTAAGCAGACATCAAGGTTTTTTTTAAATATTTTAATTGAACTTTAAAGTAATCTCATTAATATGCAAAATATTGTAATGCACAAATATAAAATTTACCATAATAATCACTGACAAATTTCTGATTCAATCAAAAATCATAGCTATTGATAAAATGCGGCAAATGTGTATAAAAAATGGAATGTTTAATTATGAATAATTAACTCGAAAATCACTAATTAAATTGAAAAGAGAATACAATGTAAACAGACAATGAGAAATGAATATGTTTACATAAAAAGATCTTGATAATTTGAAACTGGCGCGATCTACATATTAGTAATCAAAGGAAAGAAAACTGTTTGTTTTGACGAATTGTATATTGTGTACTAACCTTCGCCTCGAGACGCGAGACCAAGGCCGTGATGCGCTGTACACCGACTGGTTGCTCGTTACACTGACGAAGGAACGCCCGCTGAGGTTGCCCACGAAATGGGAGAGACTGAACTATATACAAAAATAAATTATGCGCCTAAAGGTAACAAAGAACTGACACAAACAATGGATATTTTAACGAATCCGTGAGTACACAAACCCGTTCACAAAAAGCAAATATATGAAACACTACGCAGCAGCTTACAGTTACAGGAGAATCCTGTGTCTATCTACAAAAATACCAGCTACGTGAGTTCAGCTGAGAGTGACATTAACAAGTTTTCGTTTCATCACTTACCTGACTAGTGAACGCCTGGCCGTCGCGGTCTGAATGCGTAGATTGCTTTTGATTCTTGTGCTCAGAGTTTTTATTATGCGTGTTTCCCATTAAACTAAACTAAATGGCTTTAGACATGCCTTTTCGGATATATTTTCATGTTATTTCATAAACTGTTGACTAATTTTTCCACCATGAATCGCCCATAAACAATAAAACCAGTGCTGCCATTACAATTCTTATTGGAAAAACATAAAAATCGAATGTTTATGGTATATTCTTTAGGAATGAAAAGAACAAAAATATGGGACTCTGCTAACTCAAATAATGTATATAAATTGATTAAAACTAACAAATCATCCTTTCGAAACGTTAATTTTTATTGTGATTCTTTTCCACAGTTTATGATTGTAGTGATAAGTCATAATTTTTCCGATCTAGTAACACATTTCCTTGTCAAAGTTAAACATACTGATTATACGCCACGCTATTCCTGTTCACATCATTCATCATTCACAGTTTCAGTCGGTAGACAGAGACGTTCACAGTCATCAGTCATCACACTCATACTCATCACAGTTTAGTTGTCTCAACCAAAACCCAAGACTGTTGGTGTCCCGAATCAATTATTATCTTCTTTGTTAAAATGGCGGTATAGTATAAATTATAGCGGCCTCACTATTCTGAGATTGGAGACTAAATTAAAGACGGTACATGTACAGAATGTCCAGTATATTTTGGTAAGGAGGAAAAATATACAAGTGCGTTTCAGACATTTTCACGTCCACGTTATAATACTTTCTGTAGCAGGTTGGACACCTATAAAATTTGTCCTAATTAATCAAACAAAAGAATCAACATTTATTCGAATTTTCCTACAACTCCGACTTAGCATAGTTTTCAAGAACCAGCTGGTGACCTGCGTGACGGGTCAAGAGAATATTCTCTTAGGTAGAAAGATGCTCTCCGATCGAAAATATTCTGCAATATTCTGTTCGACAGAGAATATCCTCGGATGCGATCGTTCATAATGTTACAGTCTAACTTTCTTTGGGTACGGGGCCCATCCAACATTACCTACCCATTCTCCTTTGAAACCACTTAGATATTGCCGTTGCTGACCGAACATATCATAGATGTATTATAAACTAGCATCTACTTACCTAGTAATATAGTTCTAACGGGTATTCTATATTAAATTGTTAGATGCAAAATATACGACTGTAGAAAAAACTTTCTGCATGTCACTCATGTGACTAACATTGATTTTAGGTTGATCTACTGTTTATAGAATACTCAACTACACAAGGATCGCCCGTCAGGAGGCTGACTGTCCTGCCAGGGTTGCGGGAAAGTCCGAAAGGGATACCGGGACCTTGGCAACAGGCAACTGAAGGAACACTGGTGGGTTTTATTCATTGGAAGTCTGACACCCCTTCCGCTCCGCCCAGAGCGGGAGAAGTCATTTGATGATTACCAATCCTCAAAAAAAAAAAAAAATAAAGGAGGCTGACTGTGGCCATTTACTAGGTGAGGACGTATAATCCAATCTTTAACTATTTCATGATTACCTTATTCTTATTTATTTTATATGTAGCCCAGGGGAACCTTCACACCCAAAACTTCCATGGCACTCGGTTTCGCTTCGTTTTTCGGGTTGTTTCGTTGGGCCTGTGATCGACAACTGTAGGTATCGTACCAACGCCAACGGGGTCGTAAGCATCGAAGGTTTTTTCTAGATAAAAGATTGTAAGCAAGTTAGATAAAAGATTGTAAGTAATGCAAGCTATTTAGTATATAGGCAGATAACTTGCGACTATTTTAAACAATTTTGTGAGTGTTTTCAGTTGTCAATAATCCTTTTACGTCACTCTCCTAAGCCATAAGCTCAAAAAGTTACATTACAATCAAAACGAATTTAGGCAGTCTAGCAGAAAATGTATATATTTTGCCTGTATACCAAATAGCTTGTTCGACTGTACATTCCTTCCAAAATAAGCAGGACAAAGAAATTGACGCGTCGAAGATGCCTGGAGGAGCTACTGATCCATGAAGGCGCTAATGAAGGGTGGCCTCCAAATATCTCTAAAGCGTAAACACATCGACATGTGTAAATGTGTATCTTGCCTATCCTAACCTATGGTGCTCAGACTTGGTTTTTGACCGAGGCTTAGAAGTCCAAACGTATGGTTTGCCAAAGAGCGATGGAACGAAACATTTTGAATATAAAAGTAACGGATCTAATTCGCAACACAGTAATTCGCTCGAAGACAGGCATCACCGATGTTGGCGAGAAGACCGCAAGGCTGAAATAGGACTGAATGGAACGCTCGCGGGACGACTCTTTCTTGACTGATTAGCTGGAAAAGGCACGAAGTGTGGGGGGAGACCTTTTCCCAGCAGAGAGATAGAATTAAGTGTTGAAAATTAAAACCGAACTTATGTAAAACCTGAAAGTATGTACACAATTATAAGTACTTTTACATAAATAAGGAAGATGTTGTAAAATCATTCAGTATTACGTTTTGTATTTTTTTTCCAAAACGCATGTTGTTCGTCAATGCACAATCTTCGGCTATTTCTAGACTTTAAACAATTTTTCCCAAATTTTTTTATGCGATATATAACCAATTCTAGCAAGAATATGGTTATAGTGATCGCCACGCCGAAACAGTATACTTCAAATATACCGCTCAAATCATCCATCCCGAGAGGTTTCGTGGTGACTTCGTCTTTAATGTCCGTGTATCTGTATTGCTCCCATTTCCTTATCAGTCCAACCTCAAAAATATTCATCATATATCTATTGTATCGTTCTGTTAATGGTGAATGTTTGGACAGTACCATTGTCAAATAATGGCTATGTATTCTATCTTGTTCAGCTATATGTAAATATTGTTCACCCTTTTCATTCAGCTTATTCCTTTTAATGTAACGACCCACTGAACAATCCATGAGGCAAAAACGTCGAGTATCACTTGCCATGCGCGTGATACACCCGTATATGTCTTGTTCGTTAACTAGTCTGGAGTTGATTGTTATGAATTTTTCTTCGGTGTCCGGAAGGATCAGATCTGGTGACGCCATGGCTTCAATAGGGTATCCTTTCTCAATAACATCTTCAAACGTGTCAACCTCTTTACCTCTTTTAGCTGCAGTAAAGAACGATACTATCGTGGCCTGAGTTGTAAAATTTATCACGAAAAAGCACCACATAGATACTGCCAAGAAAATACGGAAAGACTCATACGTTGGCGGTTTATGCAGATTTAACATTAGAACATTTCTACAAGTATTCATGAAATCTTTGCCTATTTGATCGAAAGTAAGACGTCCATGTTCTACAGTTTTGTAGATGGAGAAGGTAGCCCAAATACAGAAGAAACAAGAAAAAAATCGTATTAAATGGTCGAAGTTTTGTTGTACGTTGTTCACTTTAAAAAGGGAATGTTCAAAGCCAGCGCGAGCTGATACAATGCAAATACCACTATCTTTGAACGGAAATGTGAAATCAAGTTCTACTACTATTACATCAAATTGATATATCGGGAATAAGCATAGGTCGCCTCTTCTGCGTGCAAAGGCAAATATCTGTTCTATGTTAACTTCAAAATTGAATGGTTTCTTCATGTCCTTCAAGCCGAGACTGAGATCCATAGTGAAGTTCATGAATTCGGACATCGTATTCCAGATCATTCCATCTCTACCTCGAAGCTTGTAGGTTCCATTCCCGAGTTCCTCTATGACGGAAAATGGTCTAACTTCAGTAATGTATCCCGTAAACGCGAAACCGTGTAAATTTTTACTTCTATCTTCAAATAGATTCAAGTTTCTCAGGTCATTCATAGCATTATACGATACAGCGTTTGTATTGAAACCAATACAAGTGCCAAGATGGTTTGTTCTCAATTTTGATAATATAGACACGTTGTGACATTTCTCTACACACTGTAAGTCTTCTTCAAATCCACGAACTGGCATACCGAGGTTTCTCGTAGTCCAGCAGCCATACTTATTATCTGGTTGAACCATATAATGTTCGTTAACATACGGAGTGTAGTCGGACA
The DNA here is from genome assembly GCA_947363905.1 of Lithophane semibrunnea. Taxonomy (NCBI): domain Eukaryota; kingdom Metazoa; phylum Arthropoda; class Insecta; order Lepidoptera; family Noctuidae; genus Lithophane; species Lithophane semibrunnea. Next base: position 5,914,155 of record OX376200.1, read on the forward strand.
CCAGTAAAGTTTCTAGCACGTCATTATACTGAACTAAGATTGCGTTTATAGCTTTGTGATACCATAAACTGAAGAATAGTTTCGCCATGATTTCTCTGTCTTCTCTTTTGTGATAATAAACGACTATATTTGCTAAAGGATGCCAATAAGGTGATGTTACTAAATTCTGCAGAAGTTCTTCATAATCTCCAAAATCCTGGCAGCTGATTACAATAACGTTTGAGTAATATGGGACCACGTCTTCTATATAATAATCTTCAGGGTCGTTTAGATTCATAACCACGAAAGCATACGATATGTGCTTCATTTTGTTGTAGAAGTAATTGGGTAAATTTCCAACGCAAATGATTGTGTCCCATCCATTCTTTTTGAAATGTGACGTTATTATATCTACCTGAAATAAATAATAAGACACATAATCCAAACTTTATATAATTATAAATGCGAAAGTGAGTTTGTTTGTTTGTTATGCTTTCACACTAAAACGACTAAACGAATTTGGATGAAATTTGGCACATGGATACACCACCCAAGTAGCACAAAACTGCATTATAAATGTTCACCTAAGGCCCACAGCGTTAATCTAAGCATTTATATCGACTTATGAGAGTTCACCCGGGCTGCAACAGCTGTTTAGGAAAAAACGAGGCTCACTTTAACGCTTTCTTCTGTACTGTAAATCTATTAAACACAACAGATATCACTGTTATTCAGCGTTTAGTAGTGCAGTACCCTATCAGCTGCAAGAGCGCATGTTTGTGAACACAAATAATGCAGTTTTCTGAATAAAAACCTAAGCGTGTACTATAAAACTGTTGCATTTAAAGAGAGAACTTATGAAGTACTATAAAGTCAGCAGTTACTTTGTGAAGTTATATAACAAAGAATTAATGCTTTATGCTGCATATAGATACACTTTTACCCCATTAGTCAGGTGAATACACTCGAATAATAGCATTTCTCTAGGCCGAATCAGAACTTAAACTGGACTTTTATGCAGTTACATAGCAGCAAATTGGGCAGTCATTCTATTTTGGGCTGAATAATTGAACTTGCGTGGCATTTAATCTGCTGATTGAATTATAATGTGACATGAAACGAATATTATACACCAGGCTATTTTGACAGCGTCTTCACGTCTTTAGTTGTTTTACGAAATGTGGAAAGCCAAGAACTACACTACTACTCTTCACATCGATCCATGGCTGATTTATTTCTCACAAGTGCATAACTAATTTACTATTTGCTGAATTTTATTTCACATGAGAACACCCGTACTGACCTTAGCATTAAATTAACATTAAAACAGTTCACTTGCTATCCGCCATTTTCGTAGCTTGACTGTGAATTATTGTAAAATTTTATATTTTTATTTTGGTTTATTTTAGAAGATATCGATTGGAATTGATTTGGTTTACAAATAATTTACACGTAACCAGCTTTTTATCACTTTCTTTGTAAAAAGCAATAACATTTATTTTGTTTACTGTTCATTTAAGTTCGTTTTTTTTTAGTATTTAGTGATATTTTGAGAGCGCGTGAAAATTTTGAACTAAACATATATGGTATTTCACAGTAAATTTACCTCCCCAATAATATTTCAGACATAATTAAATAAATAAATAATAGGAAGAAATCGAAGTTTTACTTATATATATTTTCAGTACTTACTTCATGTTTATCAAATTGACAGTTAATATTAAAGAAAAAAAAAATAAAGCTATCGCATTCCACAATTTCGCTCAGAGTGTACTTTCAAGTGTGTAAAAGCTTATTAAATGTACAAATTCGTCTTTGATGCTGTATTATAGGTAACACGTATCTTGTTATTCCGACAATTTTCAGCTCTTGGGGTGGACTGTTACACACATAAATGCTAATATGATGTTGATATAATTCAATTATTTGATAATTGGAATTCTTATACAGCTATGTGCTGAATAATTTGTGCCCAAATTAGAGTTATATCAGCAGAGGATGCGCTGCCTACGCTGTTATACAGCAGGTTTAAGCAGCTAATGCATTCGCGCGGTGCACTGTGAAAATGCTGTTATAAAGCACTTTTGTGCTACTTGGGCATGACCTGGATTAGGACATAGGATATTTTTTATCCCGATATTCCCACGGGATCGAGACATAATTATGCGAGTGAAACCGCGGAGCGCAGCTAGTTAATGATAATTTATAAGGCGCACCCTTAAATTGGTTGAGGTTTTTAGAAGCAAAGGCAGAAGCAGCCAGGTTTCTGGAATTGGTAATTCATAATTGGCAATAGGCTCACGCGAAATGTAGGTTGTGCTATACACCTTCGTCTACCCACTACATAGAAAAACATTACCCTCCTTCTGGGGCAGTCGGGTAAAAATAATCCTGAAACTGATAAATAAATAGTAAACATTACTCACAATCATTTCGATCCTTTGTTCTTCCAAATCTGGTTTGAAGACATTCGTAAAGTTCCCAATCGCAACATTGGCAAACATGACGAAAATAAGTATTGAAAAATACTTCATGATACCGCCAGACTCGGTCTTTTTCTTTATATTTACATTCTTCACGCTAGATTAGAAAGCAGCAAGCAAAGGCTGCGAGGTCTCATTCACTTGATGTAGTTTCATAAACTGGGTACCAACTAACAGATTAACAAATCAAATACATTATATTCTACCGTAGGCAATCATCTAAATGCCTTTGAAAACCAAACCTTATTTACGTAACAGCTCCATTACCATAGTGCTCATTTTGGATATTATATCTTTATTATAGTCATATCGGTACTACATTACGAGGGTGGGTCAAAAAGTTCGCGGAATGGAGGGGTTAGAGAGGGGAGGGGGTAGTTATTTTTACCTGTCGCTACTTGTTGACTCAATACAATTATAAATACTAAGTTTCACCCTAATGGGTTCATTAACCTTTGAGATATCACTGGATAAACAAGTCAATCGGGAAGAAAATATAAACTATGGAGAAAATTGAGTATCGTGCCGTGATTAAGTTCCTCACTAAGCAAGGAAAAACGCCTCAGAACATTTTGGAAGAAATGACATCAGTTTACGGGGACTCTTGCCCTGGAAAAACAATGATTTACAAGTGGCATAGTCTTTTCAAGCAAGGCAGAGACTCAATTGAAGACGATCAGCGCTCAGGTCGGCCAATTGAGGCAACGTCCTCAAGCATTGTTGAAAAAGTTGAAAAACTTGTTCTAGAAGATGCACGCCTAAAGAAGAAACAAATCGCAGAGATGACTGGAGTATCACCTACGACCATTTTGAATATTCTCCATGACCATCTTGGCATGTCTAAGGTCAGTGCAAGATGGGTGCCGAGAATGCTCACACCGCTTCAAAAACAGCAGCGTGTCGAGTGTTCGCGCGAGTTTTTGGAGCTGTGTAGTGAAAACGGGGATGAATTTATGAACCGAATTGTGACTGAAGATGAAACTTGGGTTCATCACTATGAACCTGAGTCGAAGCAGGAGTCAATGCAATGGCACAAAAAAGGTGCAGCACCGCCTAAGAAGTTTAAGGTGTCACAATCGGCCGGAAAGATCATGGCTACAGTTTTTTGGGATTCCGAGGGGATTTTATTGATCGATTATAAAGATAAAGGTGTCAATATCACGGGGAAATACTACGCTACAGTACTGAAAAACTTAAAAGAAGCAATTAAAGAAAAGAGAAGGGGAAAATGGTCTCGAGGTGTGCTCCTTTTGCACGACAACGCACCCGTTCACAAGAGTCATGTTGCGATGGCTGCCTTACACAAGTGCGGCTTCGGAACTTTAAACCACCCTCCCTATAGTCCAGATTTGGCCCCTTGTGATTATTATTTGTTTCCAAACATGAAAAAAGAGCTTCGTGGAAAGAAATTTACGGATGACGAAGAAGTGAAGTCGGCAATTTCTGCTTATTTTGAAGGCCTTGACAAATCATTTTTTTTCGAAGGTATTAACAAATTATTTGAAAGGTCTGAAAAGTGTATTAGGGTTAATGGAGAATATATTGAAAAGGAAAAATAGTTTCATGTTTAATTTCATCCCCCTTCCCTTTCATTCCGCGAACTTTTTGACCTCCCCTCGTATGTATTAGAATAAAACATTAGTGTTGAGTGCGGCTGCACTATACATAATAGACTAATTTGATCAATTTGATGTATGATATTATCTGTTTTTTCTAACACGGTATAAGTGGACGGATACTTAGCTAAGAAAAAAATAAGACTAAATTATAACAAAAATATTTATTTTATTTTGTCAAACTATAAAGGTTCTAACACATATGAAAGTCATAGGATTCCGCACCGAACCAACGATTAACATGATAAATATTAATTAAATGCCGATGAACACATTTTATATAATAATATCCTTTTTTTCTCATAGCAACGAAGCCTGAAGAGCATTAATATCAAAAGCGGTCAATTATTGTATTTTATTAATAAAGTACAGACAACATTAGAGCTTGGTATGCAGGGCGGAAATAAATATCATTGCCTTATGGGGTTTGGTCACGAATCAGTTCAGTTTATGCCGCTGACGGGCGTGTACATGAGGCCAGTGGCTGAACTGAGTCCGAAACTAGGCTCGTGTCTGGAGCTCATTATGCAGGTCGATACTATGTTTAATTAAGAGTGCTTAATTTAATAACTTTTGAGATACATTAATTTCTTAGACCAGCGAACTCAAAGATTTGACTAGTCAGCACAAGTTAGTTACATAGTACCTTAGAAGCATAGTAACTGTCTGCATACCTATCCTTTTTGTTGACTGTACTGTACCTAACAAATCATGCAATGGCTGTAATCTAGTTCCTAGATGCTAAGCAAATCCGTTGGCTCACCTTCTACGTAGGTATTATGTGTTAACATTATTTCAAGCAAGACCGGCGTAAATATCCTATGCATATTCTATAATAAACATACATATAATATCTTAAACATAAATCACGATTTTCTTTATAATATAAATAACATTTGTACAATTTATTTAATGACAAATGCTTAATTATCATTTCTTGGTGTTAACAACTTTATACAAGGTTTAATTTGCAATATCTGAAAACCTCATAAGGGGTCATTGTACTCATCGTTATGAACACAGATGAATACAGATGGTTCACTCCGAAAAATCATTGAAATAAAAAGCGACTCTTGCTACGACACAACAAAGTGAAATTCAGGTCGCACAGCGCCGTTACCTACAGTTATATGACAAAAATATATGAAAAAGCGTTTATTCGTGGTGAAATCACCTAGAAGAATTAATATTCACCTAGAAGTTACCTCTCTTTCTATCGCGTAACTATTATATCTTCTGGCAACATTACGCCCGCTGAATTCGACAATTCAAGCCACCGCCGCATACCTACTTGTAGCTTCATACAAAATTGCGGAGTGTATCTGTATTCATCTGTACTATGGGAACAAACCCGATATCGCGAAAAAAAAACAAGTGTTCTCTACATTATATTGACGAGATATGTGAACATAAATGTAGTGAACAGCTGAAGAAGTTGTTCATAATGATGAGTACAATGGTGAGATAAGAGATTTTCAGTTTTTGCAAATTGATCACCATGTTTAAGATCATGTGGTATAATATTCTATTTTTAATTACAGGAAACAGGTAGTTGTAAAATACATCAGTGACTACTCACTATAACTTATTATACTTCTTATTGCTTAGTCAAGTGCTATACCGTTTAATTGTAGTTACAAACTGTCATTGAGCTATTAACGATAAAGCTGTATGCACACTGTTCCAGGTCAGGACCTTCCAGGCTCCGGGCTATCCCGAACTACGACAGATTATGCTGCGCTCAGAAGATCCAGACCCAGATACGTGTGGATAAGCTGTTACGAAACATTCATATGACACAAACAGACCGATGAGTTGACGACACAGCATACCGCCCTAAGACCATTGATGAATTAATTATAATAAACTTATAAATATTGCTACAACATATTTGACTATAGTTTGATCAGGACCGCTGTTCCGCGCCTCAGAAATGCGCGGCGTGCCGGGGCAGCGTTGACCAATGAGAAGCGGGTGGGGCGCGCGCGCCGTGAGCGTTGACGAATGAGCGGCCTGCGCTGCCCCCCCGTGAGCCGCGCACATACCTTAGGTGCGGAACAGCGTCCCGGTCAAACTACACAATGAATTCATATAACATAACATAAACATAAAAATTACATTCATATAAATAGAAATATTGCTACCACAGCACCAGCTTCTATTATCCCATAGTATAATTTACTTAAACGTCAGTTAAGGTACAAACTACAAAAGAGTTAGGTATGCAGGCAACTAAAAAACATCTTTGAACTGAAATATTTAACTAATTACTCCTTTGCCGTACGTACACAATAACTAGAGCCAGAAAATTAAGAAAAAATATTTTTTTAGCAGTCATTATGGCCATATTTGGAATATATTGAAGCTCTGCTTTCAACACTCACTTTTCTGGAAAACCATCTCGTCTATAACCAATATTAGACGCTTCATACATTCCACGTTCACACACACCACGACACCGATAAAATTATATACGAATGATCGTTCATCTGTTCCTTTCATTTAATTTTATGACCATTCGTCAAGTGATTCGTCGAGTGAAAGTGCCGACATCCGACTTCGTTGGGTCGATCAAAACTGAAAAATGAATTCATTAGTCATGAATTCATTTTTCAGTTTTGATTCCTTTTGTGTTCAGACGTTTCACTTCAAATATTCTTTAAAAACCGGCCAAGTGCGAGTCGGACGCGCACGAAGGGTTCCGTACCATTATCTATAAAAACGGCAAAAAAAAATCACGTTTGTTGTATGGAAGCCCCCTTAAATATTTATTTTATTTTTAGTTTTTAGTATTTGTTGTTATAGCGGCAACAGAAATACATCATCTGTGAAAATTTCAACTATCTACCTATCACGGTTCATGAGATACAGTCTGGTCACCGACAGACAGACAGCGGCGTCTTAGTAATAGGGTCCCGTATTATCCTTTGGGTACGGTACCCTAAAAATGAACAAAAGTGAAGTGACAAATGAAGCGTCTGATATCGGCCTAAATACAAATACGTGTTCAACGATTCAGTCTACCATACCTATTTCCTATTTTCTAGGAACTCTTCCAGTTGTTTCCAAGCGCGGTCCACCTGTCTCTGGGTATGTTTGTAGCTCCACAGTGGACTGAACACTACGTTGGCGACGGCTGTGTGCTCCTGATTGGTCACTTGGGAATCTACTCGCTTGATTGCTTCTTCCTCTGACAGGTTGTCGCGCTCTTGAATCCTTTTTATTGCCTGTAGATAATCTTTGGTTTAGTTGTTGGAAAAAAGGTTTGATTGTCTTTTTTTTTTAGTTTGTTATGCACTGCAAATAATAATATTAGGGGGCAATTTCCAAATTAACTTTTTGTTCGGTGAACGCATGGTCGCGCCGACAGAGGGCGCTGTCTGGTATTCCGAACAAAAAGTGAAATGCACGCGACCGATCGCGTATGCGCGCGACTATCGGTTTTAAAAAGGACGCGCCCTTCAGCTTAAAATTGTCTTAGAATACAGCAAAGGTTTTAAAACAAGAAAGGACGATAATTGATCACCACGCTAGACTACTCCGTGTTGGCGATTGCATCCGTGCTCGCTGTTAGAAAGAGACAGATGACAGTAAGTCTCACCTCACCTCTCAGTACGATGGCAGCCCATAGCTCATGGCTATGACTGGTACCATTTCACGCGCACCTAGTCCTTTCACAGTTATTTTACCTCTGACAGCAGCAACCCAACAGCAACCTTATTGCAACGAGAATAAAGATCACTGTGATTTTGACAGAATTTTCAGTCGAAGCAAACCAATAGCATCTTTATTACAACTAGAATTAAGATCATTGTGCAAAATGCAAAAGTAGAGGTTAAATACCTGTGAAAGGATTGTACGTCTCTATCAAACAATGTAAAAGAGATAGAAGACAGTGCGTCTCACCTCGTCTCTCGGTACGATGACAACCCACAGCTGATGGCAGGCGTTGTACCATTTCGCGCGCACCATGACAGCGGCTTCCACAACTACAACTCGGTGCCCTTGATCACCGAACGCTTTTATTCTACGTTTAGCTTCTTCGATCGTCGCCGGCCATACTAGACGGTCTAGCTTGTCTAGCTGCTCCTATAGAAACAAAGAAACTATTTCAAGTTTTTTAACCATAAAAAAGAGGCAGACCTAAGAAAAGATCGTGTGAAGAACATGATATGGCTGACGGCTGAAGGGTGGGCGTTTTTGAGGACTGCCTTAAGATAAAAAAAGAAAGAAAAGAAGGTTTGTAAAAAACAAAAACATAGCCTATGTCACTCACACCCCATACATCCGAATCCGTTCAGGCATTTTAAAGTTATGGTGGAATAAAGAATCTCACATACATACCTAATTACCTACATACATGAACCCTGAAAACATTACACTCGTTTTTGGGCAGTCGTGTAATAAGCAGTGGTGTAAAAAGTGCTGAGTCTCAGCGTAATTTGAATACGTGACTTTTGATTTTTGCAAGTAGAGATGTATGGAAGACATAGGTGTGTACTGAGGTGGCCCCAATAAAATGGAATAAGGGCGGGCATAAGAATGATGATGATGATATAAACTGTTAGTTAATTCAATTTGAACTGTGATCTCTATTTTTTTTCTAGCGGCTATAAGGGTCAACGCACACCAAGAGCAGAGCAGAGCATTTTCTGAGACTACTGAAAAATGAATCTTATGACAATTCCATACATTCTAAAATTAAATACACGAACACATAAGCTAGAGCATCGTCGAACATCAAGTTGGACGCTCAACGTGTATTTAATTTTGGAATGTATGGAATAGGGAATATGCATGTGATTCAAATATGGGTGAATTTTTTTTTTCTATAAACTATATTACTTCAGAATTATGCATCCATCAATATTTTTGAACTAATTTTTTAATTAATTTTTAAAAAGTCCCTAAAAACTGTTGGTAATTCACATAATTGAAAAGCTAAGATCGGATGTGACGTAACAATCCGGGAAAACAATCAAAATGTCAATGTCAAGTAAATCAAAAAGTGTCAAGTCAATGTCAAACGCTCCTACAAAAAGGAGTGTTTGACGTTGACTTGACAGTTGCTAGTTTGTTTTCACGGACGGTGGCGTCATCACACCAAGCGCGCCAAATGGAGGGCGTTTAAATAGCCCAGATCGGTTGGATATTTTTAATTTTTTTTTAAGTACTAAAAGTAAGTACTTAAAAAAAAATTAAAAATATCCAACCGAATTGCTTTTTTGCCGTCGATTTTTTTTTTACTATTAATTGACGATGTAAACTATCGAATAAAAATATTAAAAAAATACATGCATATTCCCTATTGTCATAAGTATCGTAAGTCATTTACGTAAGCGACTTACGTGAGGAAAACTTACAGCAACATGATCAGTTTACCTTATCAGAAAACACGATGCTCCCCAGCTTCTTCCTGTCCACGTCTCCGGTTTCCGTGATGACGTCGGCTCCAAAGTTCTCCGCTATGGTGCGATTGAGTGGAAGACCAGGCTTGTACAAATCGTGGGCGATTATGTCGCAGTTCACAGTCGCCACACCCTTCTCCCTGTAAATGGTAAAATAGAAATACATGTTTCAATTAAATTGTTCTGACTGCCTCGTTGGTTTAGAAGTCGCAAGCGCAACTACCGTGTCGGGCAGTGTTATTGTTTAAGTTATCTGCCTGTATACCAAATAGCTTGTTCGACAGTAAGGTCATGGGACATGGTCCGAAATAGCTTGTTCGACAGTACTAAAATAATAACACATGCATATGTAATTTGATTTTATGTCTCACTTTAAATTTTTCATGATAGTGCTTTTCCCACTGGCAATACCTCCCGCCAATCCGATCACGTACGGCCAGCCTGGGATGTCGGGATTAGGCTGCAAATTAAAATATTTGTGTATCACATTAAATACGGAAACATTTTTTAAATTATTTTGTGGAATATTGAAACTAAAAGCTCTTGAACGCGGTTATGTGCTGATCGCGTTCAGTTACATTTGTGACATACGCCCTTAGTGAAATAATAATACGTTATCTTACAGTAGGTTCCCTTATTAGGGTGCCGAGCGTCCTAATCCTCTGGTTACTAGAACTGATCTTATGCTCTTCCTCCTGCGACCCTTGCGCTTGCTCATCCTGCGCTAAGCCAATCACGTGCACATCCATAGGTAGTAGTCCGTTCTGTACACGCTTTTCGTTAATCTTCGCCGCGCCACGAACCGTCTCCTCGCTCACGATTATCAACTAAAAACAAAAGCCTGTTATGAATATAACAAGTATATTGTTAATAAGTACCTATAGTAAGATAAGCATATTATGGTAATGTACTTAGACAAAGGTGTTTACTCACAGGCTATGCAGGATGTCTAGTGTTTGCGACACCACTTGACCAATCATTGCATTGGCCTAAAATGTCGTCATATTCTGATAACCAATGACCACTCCCTTATATATATATATAGCTCTTTATAGCCATGAATCACACACATTATTGTTGTTAAAATATTATTTTTCACTTCTTATTTTGTTATTTGTATGTTGTGTTTCACGAACTGTGTCCAAATCCTAACTAATATTATAAATGCGAAAGTGAGTTTGTTGTTGAGTGGCTAACGGATTTGGATGAAATTTGGCACAGGGGTAGACTATGACCTGGAATAGGATACTTTTAATCCCGATGTTCCCGCGGGATCGAGACTTACGCGGGTGAAACCGCGGGGTGCAGCTAGTAAATTTTATTCTTTCTTAATCAACAGTCAATAGCCGAAGTTCTACTCAAGAGGTACATGTCGAACATATGTGTACTTAGAAATACATCGTCTTGCAAAGGACTAGATATTTGCCTAATTAACATGTTATATTTATTACATAAACCTAACACCACGCTTGTTTTCGCTGAACGGGTTCACAAGTAAGTACGGGTTCACAGTACGGGTTCACAGTAATTTTCACGTAATAAGCCCGCGAGCCTATAGTAACTTCAGTTGCAATCACTACAATCTGCCTAGCCTTTTCCCGACTATGTTGGGGTCGACTTCCAGTCTAACCAGATGCAGCTGAATACCAGTATTTTACATGGAGCGACAGCCTATCTGACCTCCACAACCCAGTAACTGGGTAATACGATAGCCCTTGGTTAGCCTGGCTGTCAGATTTTCGGGCTTCAGACGACCCGTAACGCCTGTTAAAAATCAACGAATGACAGCCGGGACCAACAGCTTAACTTGCTTTCCGAGGCACGGAGAAGTCTCGGTATGTAAAGATGGTCACCCATCCACGGACCAACCCCGGCAAGCTTAGCTTAACCTGTTGGATCGACTCGTGTGGCTGTTATTACTTAGCCACGAGCTGCTACCACTACTGTTGCAATCACTACATGAAAAAAAAATATTGTATATACCTGGTACTTAGGATCATCTTTGGTTGGTCCATAAAGGTCTTTCAAGGGAAACACGTTGTATTCCAGGTCTGGGTTGATATCCATCAGAAAGTTCAATACTTTTTTAATTCTTACTTCCACTGGTTGTATTAGTTCATACAATGTTTTGGCTGTAAATAAAAATAAAATATCATCAAATATTTTAACTAGAGATTCAAAGTATTTTTCTAATTTACAAGAACTTATAATTGATTGAATTAATGAATCTACCTTGAGTTAAATAGCATTTTTTTTAATTGCAATTTGGGCCTACTCTTAACCTTGATCTCGCCTGATGAAAAATGATGGATGAGGTCTACGACAGAACGAGGGTGCCCGGAAGATGCCTGTTGACTCTTGCTTTGAAGGCAGACGGGTTATATGTAAAAGGGAACACAGACGCTCGTACTCGTATAAAACAAGGCTAAACTATTAAAATGTAGTTCTTACAAAGAATCATATTGAATCAACATCAGTGACTACTCGCACCGCCATCCACTTGTTACAGCCAGGGCCGGATTTAAAGGTGTGGAGGCCCCAGGACAACCAAAAAGTGGAGGCTTGGAAAATTTTATGGAACAGACGTAAAAAAATTGATTTAATCCTTGTGAATGTGAAAAATCAAATTGTGGGGGCCCACATTTTTGTTGAGGCCTGGGGCCATGGCCCCCCGGTTCCCCGCCCTAAATTCGGCCCTGGTTACAGCAGGATCTTGTGTCCCTTTGTGCAAGCGTTCGAATGTCCCGCCTAGCGCAAAGTAGCTCATACTCAAATAGAAGCAAGGCTAAACTAAAATATAGTTCTTACACTGAATCAAATTAACATCAGTGACTCCCACCGTGACAAGCTTGGTGGCTCGCAACGCCGCTTGTGACAGCAGGATCTTGTGCCCATTATGTAAATGGTCGAATGTTCCGCCGACCGCAACATTCTCGTAAGTCTGTATTTTTTCCAATGGGGCATCACAGGATCCTCCTTGACAATCTGTAAAGGGATAGTATACTCTTTATTATCTATACCATATAAATTAAGTACTGATATAAATGTGGAAATTTTACATAGGATGACCAAATCAGCAGCTTAAGGAAAACGCAAGTCATTATATTGCTGTAATCACTATGCTTGGAAAATTAACTGAATTATGGTATTATGCTTTTCTTGGCTTTTTATAAGCACTTTTAGATATTTCTTTTCCATCTTATCTAATAAGCCAGAATATCAGTTGTGTGAGCATTAGGTTCGGTTCACATTTATTTACAGTAGTGGTCATTAATGGAAGTACTTGTGAGAGTCGCGTGGAGTGGATTTGGATTTTTTATTGTCAATTAGTTGTTAAAATTGATATCATATCTTCTTATGTGCAGTAAAAAAAATTGATAGAGTGCAGGCTAGTTCCAACTACTTTTATTTAAACTGAATAGGTAGTAGAGTTTTGTGTCTATGTTTACTAATTACTAGCCTCTGCCCGCGACTTTGTCCGCGTGAAATTTATTGTACAACCGTCGTTATCGCTTAGTTTTTTTTTTGGCTATTTAGTATAGTATCAACAATTAGTCGATCTCAAATCATTTATCATTTGCTTGCTTTTGTTTGTTTTTTCTTTTATACACAGGCCATTTTAATATTATCTTGGCAACATATTGAAATAAAGACAATGCAAATTATCTCTCTTTTGTTTACCATACACATTATGTTGTCTAAACTCATGACGAAAAAAATGTTGGGATGATTTGCATTTATATAATCTACATAATTATCTTATCGTGGAGCGTAAAATATAAACGATGCAGAATAGTATTTTACTTTTTTATGGTTTTTACCTTTACGATTACTAACTAACTTTAACTTATTTAATACTCGTGCCCCGCGGTTTCACCCGCGTAAGTCTCGTTCTCGCTGGAATATCAGGTTAAAAAATATCCTATGTCCTATTCCAGGTCATGGTCTACCCCTGTGCCAAATTTCATCCAAATCCGTTCAGCTGTTTTAGCGTGAAAGCGTAACAAACAAACTCACTTTCACATTTATAATATTAGTTAGGAAGTTCGTATTAGGATTAAATGGTGCCGATTCTCTTGTCACAAATTCTCTAAACTAAAAATCACTAAAATTTAGTTTATTCCTGTCAAACGACGATTTCCCATTCTGAAACTAGACTAAAGTGACACAACTTAACTATAATTTAGTTTGACTGCACTAAGATGGCACTGAGTTTTAATTTAGTGAAAATGCTATTCTGAATTTGCCGTTTTAACCAAAATTTTTGTTCTATATCTAAAATCCTCTAACTAACTCTGACTATTTTTAATCACGATTAAAAATGTGTGGAATAAAATTAGATGTCATGAACTAAAATTCAAACCAACACTTGAGGTGTTCAGTCATTCAGTTGCAAAACGGTATTGTATCTTTTTTTTATTTTCTTTTTTGCTTTTATCTCGAAAATGGTGTCCTATCGCAAAAATAATGAAAATTTTGACCCCCTTTGAAACCCGCAAACCCTCAATACTCAATATGTTGGTAATTTTTTTATTTTGTTTTCTTCCTAAAAGTGAAAAATTCCATATAAAAATACGTCGAGACGGCCACATTGCGCGCCTCTCCGGCTCAAAAAAAATCACGTGGCTGGGAAACAAGTAGGTACCAAGTGGAGTCGCGATTGTCAAATTCGATTTTAGTTGTGTTGTGTGTGTGTTGTGTAATTTTGAAATTTAGAGATTTTTTTTGGCAGAATAGCTCTAAGATTCTCATAGTAAAAAGTAAGGAATTTTAGTGATAGTTTAGTTAGTTTAGTTCGGTGTACAAGAGAATCGGCACCATTGTTTAATATTAATTGGCACATCTAGATGATATTGAGCTGTATGGACATTTATGGGCTGGTCTGATAAAGCAATCAGAATTTATTCTTATAATGGCCGTGTTGTATCAAAAAACTTGTGTGCGTGCCGGAGAAAGTTTTAACAAAAAAATTAAATAGGCATTTCAACACATGCATGGCATTAGCTAATCAATAATAAATAATACTTATAATAAAATATTGTTATGTAATATTTACCAATACTTTGCATTTTGCATCCAATCATTACAGTAGGTACAGAATTCTTCAGTACGTCAATTTCCTTGGCTAACTCACTATCATACAGTATCATATCTATGGGGGAGTTTGTTACTATTTCTTTTTTTATTGACCCACTGGGCTTTAACATCAGTCTAACGTCCAAGTGACCATATTGTGCAGAAGCCTGCGGAACAAAAGGTTAAAATATAAATATAATTGTTTTTGTTCAAACATTCTCGTTATTTTTGTTGATAAAATGTAAAACCTATATGTTAAAATGAAGATATTTTAATAAAAAGAACTTACTTTTGTGTAAACACTCTCAATTTGTTTGCTGAGCACTGGCAGTGTATTCTCAGAGCAATCTTTTACTTTCACATACAATACTTTCCTGACAAACTTGGAAGCCCGTTGGCATACTACATGCGCTTTGGCAGCACTTGAAATAAATACAAATCCATTGTTTGCCATTTCATCAGCTGTTGATAAATAATACACTATAAGTATGTTCAAAAAGTATATAAAAATAATAAATTATTGTTAATTAGTATGACTAATGCACAATTGCTATTATTGATGCTATGTACAAGAAATGAAACGTCTGTTTGAATAAAAAAGCTGTGAGGAAGTTTCTTTTAATTTTGAAATGACCCACCTGTTGGACTCATCACAAAAATATACGACACAATAACTGAAACCAAAAGAACCACAAGAGTCGCGCCGTAACCAACGCTAATCATTATTTTATGTCGACAAACTAAAGTCCAAAGGTTGACTATCTACCCTATTGAATAATACATACTGATTAGTGTAAATAAGTCGTACTTATGATCATTGATAAAACTACTACTAATAAAAATCATCAAGGTACAATACTTTACAATAAATACAGAATAATACCAATCCTTTGAGAATTTACAAAAATAATATTATGATTTCGAAGTATGAATACATATGGAACGTGATATTAATTGAAGATTCTTATTATATTACCTAATCAAAAGAAAAAGGGTTTGGCATATAAATTAAAACATAAAATAAAATGTTTTCTTTCGGATTTCGCTCTTGCACAAAATCAAAACAAAAGTTAGGTTAGTCAAATTGACAACGTCAGAATGACAGTCATGACAGCAACAGCGACAGTCCGACCTACTTTTTCTCTATGGTGCAGTATTAGTTTCGGATACTAAGCCAGGAACTAAAGCTATTCTTGTGGCACCCAACGTCACTCATCACACTTCTTGACTAAAAATAGTGCTATTGGGTGCTTTAGTAATTTACTGAATGCTGTTTATTTTTGTGGAACGCCAATCGGTATTTTGTCAATTAGAGTCCGTCTCACGAAAGAAGTACAAGGGGCAATATGTGGAACTAAATAATAAACAATACTATACATAGGTAGAACGTCGCACGACACCGCGACGCCTAGCGCCGCGCCGCGTCTGCGAAACTTCTTTCGTGAGATGGACTTTAGTCATAGTTTTGTTGTAGTATTAGGGTGCCTTTCCAACACAGATGTGCGTGGGAGGTGAGTGGTGCGAGGAGTCGTAGCGAAGCTATAAACGGTGTGACTGTATAATTCTTTCCACCAAAGTTATTCAAGCAAGCTAAGTGGTGTGTCGATGCGTCGCGCACTCAGCTGTGCGGGAGGAGGTCTGCTACGATACGAGTCTAGGTCAGGCAAGTGGGGTCAACCAGGTTCCAGGGATGTGCGAAGATGCGATGTGAAGTGATGTGTGCGATACCCATCACCAAAGATTACCTACTTCTTTTTTCTATCCACATACAGGCGGCATCTTGCAGTCGTTGTCAGTGCGATAGGGATAGGATACAACGAAAAAGGTATTCTATTTTTATTTGAATAAAACAAACTCATTTAAATCTAATAATATATTTTAAAAGTTACACATCATTCACATGTATACAATGTTTTAATCGAACGAATTTCGTAACAATGTAATATTGGTAATTACTACACTTTCATTAATCTATACATTTGTACTTTTAGCTATTTAAAAACAACGGTAGGCACGCAGCATAAACCCTACCTTTGAAATAACAGCTGTACCTAGATAATGATAAAAATTAAGTTTTCTTTTAGAACCCGTCTTTGGAGGATTGCCCTACATAAAATTATAATTCATAAAATACTTACTGTACATATTTGTTAAAAAGAAAATGCCTTGATAAATTCAAATAAAAACCGTTGATATTTTACCCATCGGTCATCATTAAATAAAATAGAAAAAGTTAGGTACTAGGTAGGTTGTTAGGGTTACGGGGGTAACGCAACTCAATGAACATACATACTTATTTAATATAATTATAAGTACATACTTACCTAAGTATCTAGGATAATAACAAAAATGTACAACTTAATCTAAAGAAATAAATGCTCATGATTTTCCTAAAATGAAAAATTATACGTTGACCATTGATACCTAAACTTACTTATTTATTAGGTACATACACAACACATCTAGATAATTTCACTAAAGCGTTGTAGGTACTATGACGTGATTCTTAAAATCAATCAAATTGACTAGCGTTTTGTAAATGTGATGCATCCGTGTGTTCATGAGAATTCTTTGGTGCTAATTATGTCATGTTCTGGAATCTGCGAATAAAAAATACAAATTAGTTGGAAAAAATAAAACTGTGCTACATATAAATAATGGCTTTGTAAAGTTTTGTACCATAACAGAGCGTCTATAGCTAATGATTAGGTACTAGATACCAAGTACATACCTACCAGGCAATACGCTTATTGTTTCTTAGATACCTATAGGTATAACTGAACCTCAGTCAAACCTATATTGTAATTTAGGAAGACTATTTAGCTCTTTTGTTTACGTATAGGTACTGTTGTGAATTGTTGGTACATACATAAGGGGTACTACTACTACCCGACCAAGTTTATTAGACAACCGCAAATATTTGTGGATACGATGGAAAACGATTCCGTAGTTTCGGCCGAAATTACGGGCGTGTGCTACTCCGTATCACTTATCGACATAAGACGATAGAAAAAGAAAGAAAGAAATTACGTTTATTTGCGGTAAACATGACGCAAAAAAGAAAATAAACAAAAAAAAAAGAATAAGAAAAGGTTGGGGGAAACATGCGTCACATCCACGCAAAACAAGAAGAGATATGTTCAGGGTCCGAAGAGTCCGAACTAAGAATGAATGACAACACGATTTGATAGTTGTCCATTCCGATGTGCTTTGCCCGTCCAAAACATGTACTTATTTTTGCGGATCAACTACTTTTGGACGGACCCGTCTCTTCGTTGACGGACTTACAAAGTATACCGCTTTACGATATAAAGAACGCGAGACCTGAGACGCGGGCAAGCAGTGATCTCAAAGAGTATAATAATAATCTAATTGTTTTGGTCGGTTTACTTAAACGCCAAGCCCCGTAATTAAAAAAACGTACTAAATCTAGGCGCAATCTCATCTGGGCGACAATCAATGTGAAGAATTTATCAAAAATGTACAATAATTGCTGGTATTTTTTGATGATTGTGACTGAGATTAGAACGCGGAATAAAATCTCTTAAAATCCCGGAATTGCCTCTCTAGTAATATCTCACCTATAAGATTAGTGCATATCTTTGAGTCGCAGAGCGGAGTCGTCGGTAGATACGCGCGTGTCTTCGGTGGGTGCAGTGCTGGTGGTGTTCCACTTGCCGGTGCGCTGGTCGCGCTCCGTGGTCGCCATACCGAACATACTGCGGAATCTGTAAGAAAAAACATTGTCTACATTATTTTGAGAGCACAGCACAAAGATTTTTACACGATGCAAGTTTGAGCCTGTGGCCTCAACCAGTGACATACCTACAATAAAATTTAAGCAACAAAGGCTTGCATTGCATAGTCTCCACTGTTTAGAGAAGCTACAACTTTTATTTTTGCTTCGACTGAAGGTCCCGCAGATAGGTGCAACGCGACACCAGTAGAACAATAGGGAATATGCATGTGATTCAAATATGGGTCCAATATTTTTTTTATAAACTATATTACTTCAGAATTATGCCTCCATCAATATTTTTGAATAAAATTTCTTAAAATTTTTAGGCGAGAAATTAATTTTTAAAAAGTCCCAATTAACTGTAGGTAATTCAAATACTTGAAAAGCTAAGAGCGGATGTGACGTAACAATCTGGGATAACAATCAAAATGTCAATGTCAAGTCAATCAACAAGTGTCAATTCAATGTCAAACGCTCCTACAAAAAGGAGTGTTTGACGTTGACTTGACAGTTGCTTGTTTGTTTTCACGGAGGGCGTTTAAATAACCCGGATTGGTTGGATATTTTTTTTTTTTTTTAGGTACTATAAATTCCTTTTTTTGCCGTCGAATTTTTTTAAACTATTATTTGACGATGTAAACTATCGAATAAAAATATTAAAAAAATACATGCATATTCCCTATTTCCGTATAGTTTTCATTGAAATTGTTTCACCACCGTCGCGCCTGTTTGTGGGTGCCTTTATCGTATAGGTACCACAGGCATTTTATCGCACCGTGTATAACAAGCTTTAGCCTGTGGACTGTGGCAAAACCTTATGACATCCAAATTGTTTTAAAAGCTGTTAAGATTGGAGGATGCCTAATTATTATACCTACATTTAATAAAATGTTAATATTTTATTAAAAAAACCTTTATTATTATTACTTTGTATCAAAAGCGTGTAGAAAACATTGTCATATTGCGTGATATTTAGTAATTTGTTGCACAATACGTACTCATTCTTATTTTAGAACTAAAACGGCATAGTGTCTGTGAGTCAGTAACGGTTGCACATAAAAAGCTAAGCTGGGTTTAACACGCTCAGAACTCGGAACCAGTTCTCTAGTTTTAGTTTTAGGCCAGTCGAATATCGAGCTAATTGCTGTAAAATTGCACACGAACCCCGCGTCCTATTTAAACGCGATCATCGCGCGAATAATTGATCGTTTGAACTTTTTGTTCGGTGAACGTGAACGCGTGGTCTTGCCGACCGAGGTTCCGGTTTTCCGAACAACAAGTGACATACAATGTACGCGACTATTGCTTCACACGCCCCTAGAGTGCGTTTCATCAATCATGCGTTCCTTTGCCGAAATGTTGGCTCCACTATTAAATTTAAAAAACGGGCCTATTAAGTAGGAAGCGCTGTACAGTGCTACTAGAGTGCGTAAAATTTAAAAAACGGACTGCGGTTCGATTTTTAGCTCCGCGAATACCGATACGCTACGCCGTAGCGCGCGCGTAGCGTATTCGCATTAGTCCTACAACAGTGGAGCTAGCATTAGGGCAAAGGAACTATTTGATGAAACGCACCCTAATGACAATCGGTTTCATTTTGAAATTGTTGTTCGGGGACGCTGGCTAGTAACTTTTTCTGAGAAAAAAATATTTTTAATTTAACCACGACAATTTAAAATACCGAAGGCCATTAATAGCGGTGTTCCATTCTTAAATTTTTCGAACAACAGTTCTTGGTATTCAAAAAGCGATTTTATCTTCGTCAAACATACCCACATTATGGCAAGTTGTTGATAAATTGCCTTTCACGGAACATCGTAGGCACATTATGCTTATAGTCGTAGTGTACTCGGTACACAACACTGAACACACGTGCGGTATTAGTTCCTGTCAACATTGGCCGACATTGACTGAATACGGGTGAATTCATTGTAAGTATTCGAAGCAGCATCGGCTCATGGTATCTGCTTACTTACATAGGTAATTCGGCTTTATGTACAGGCCGACAGGAATTCAAAGTACCTTCCTCTGAACCTATAAAAGTTACCTCTTTTATTTTGTGTTGCAGGAAAAGTTTGCAGTGCAATATAAGTCAGCACAGGTCGAAAAATATATAATAATTAGCACAATTTCGGTTATAAATTAATTTGATTAGGAATAAAACGTCTGTATAATATATTAATATTAACTGCGCAACGTTTAGCAAAAAGTTTTTTAGTTAAATATTTATTTAGGTTTTTATCTTACGCCTCGACGTCACATATGGTGCTACTGCCCGCTGGTAGCCGACCGAGTTTTGGTCGAACCATCGAGCAATGGGAAAAATGAATTGGCTTCAATGTTACTGTTTTGCCTATAAATAATAGTGGAGTAAAGTTATGTCATTGGTACATACAAGAAAATGGTTTAGGACATCCTATTTAGTTGCAAAGACAAGACCTTTTGAAATTGGATTGCACGTCATAAACCTAAAGTTCCATGTCATTACGTCATTTGCGAACACATTGTCATTCCATTACTTACTTAATCCGTGGCGTTGAAGCTACGTGCTCTGTTCCAAAATGTTTTATCTCGATAGCAACTAAACGGGACGAGAGCCCGTTTCTCGAACGACAATTTTTATTCGAGAAACTGGCCGTAAAGTTCTTTCCATCCAATCACGTACCTCTTCTGCACCAAGTTGCGTACTTTCTTCTTCCATACAAAGATGAAGAAGACGAAGACGCCGAGGCCGATGTTGGAGATGTCGATGATGATCCAGTACCAGTTGGAGCCGCCGACTGCGAAGCTCAGCAGTTCCACCGTCCAGTTCACACCCATCACCATGAATAGCTTAAGGTAGAGGCCGTACCTTGAAAATAGAACAGTATAAAGTTACTTCAGCTGGCATTGTTGACAGAAAAATTATTTAAAATTCACGTTTTTAGTACCAAAATTACACTAATTTCTGGTCAGGTCAGTTATGATGTAGACCCCTTAAGGCCAACTTTTTTTTTCCATTTTTCCAAAAAAAAAAACTACATAAGTGATTCCTACCAATACCCTTACGAACCAGACAGGGTTTTTTTTGCATGCTGTAGGGTATACAGGGTGTTAGGGTAAACACCGTTATCCGTGCAACCAGTGGTTTGGTTTCATTTATAGAACGTAAAATCAATGGAAAATTACAACTTTTTTTTTCTTTTTTTTAAATCAACATTTTACCACAAGAGACGCAAGTTCGTTGCCCTATGCGCTAGGGCAACGAACTTGCGTCTCAACATGGGCGGGGGGTGCGGGATGTGACCTAACCGGCCGCGAGCGCGACCTCTCCCTCAGTCAGTCAGCTGTTTCGCTAGAGAGCACGGTGTCGGATAGAAACTTTTTTAAATCTTTTAATGAAAATGACGTTTTTTTATTGTTGTGTACGGTCATTTATTTTTATATTTAAGTGAACTACCCATGGTTTGAATGACAAGAGTGTTTACCCTTACAGCCTGTATTATAATTATATATATTTTTTTTTTGCATGTATGTAGTTATTTTTTATACTTATTTTGGGACTAAGCAGCTTTTTATTTATTTATTAATAGGTACTATATTGAATATTATGAAAAGAGAACGACGGGAAGATTATAAAGGTCTGATTATAAGGCAAGGAACTTCGAGCTAGAGCTGGCAGTGAGAAAACTCACCAAGTGTTTATACAATGACAAAGAAAACCTAGCGAGTGCCAAGTCGGTTATTATTTCTTAAAAACCAGTTGGCATTTGTGGGGAAAAACCAACTGTCATAAATAAATTGTGTTTGCCAAGCTTCGCCACGAAATTAATGACCCTGCTATACGAAACACATTCGAAAAGGCAAATTTTCGTATGAAATTGCAAAAAAAGATACCATAGATCGAACGACGTGCAAGAATAGTGAAATCACTTCAAATTCGGTACATTTAGGTATTATTTATTAACGACTGCCTCGTTGGTCTAGTAGTCGCAAGCGCATGAGGTCCTGGGTTCGATTCCCAGGTTGGACAAAGTGTTATTGGGTTTTTCATTAAGAATTTCTCAGTAGCAGCCCGGAGTTTGGATTTGTGCCCGATTGATAGGCTCGTCCCCTATTACATGAGACTTAAACATAACTGGCGAAATGTGGGTGTACTATAGCTACACCTCTGCCTAACCCTTCGGGGATTACAAGCGTGATATTATGTTGTGTTACTAACGTGTGTGCTGTATGAGTTAAGAATCAGTTTCCTTTATGAAATACGGAGTGTTTTCGAGACGATAACCAGCTGCTATTTCATACAAATAAACAATGATTCGATCCTAAAATAAGGAGTCTCTTACACAATATGTGTAGGTACTTATGGTATTTTTGTACAGCCGTACAGGTTGATCGAAGGTTAAGAAACACTTGCCGCGGTTGGTTCGTTGATAGGTGACCATCCATTACAATGGGCTATAAAAAAGTCTGTCGGTAATTGAGAATTTATGACTGATCCAAACAGCTGCCAGTGTTAGAACTTTTGTTTTAAATATTATTTTCCAAGTTTCGATTGTTTTTTTTCAATCGACGAAGTAACAGGTGTGAAAAACTAGCTACCGGTTATTATGATCATTTCTGGTTACAGCGATATTGAAATTTTGTTTTAAAACAAAATTACGAAAACAAGTTTTAAATGTTATAAATTAAATAAATACTCCTACGGTCCCTGTACCGTTGCTTAAACACCTAAGCATAATGTTTTGCGTGACATTGCGCACTAACGTAAACAGCGAATTTTCACACCAAATATCAAAGTCGTTTCCCAGCAATTAATTTTTACACAAAGTTACATAATTTTATGTACAGAATGCATACTGTATAAGATGACTGCTTCGTGAAGAGTCTTTTTACACCCTGTATTTAATTCGTGGCTAACTCCGACCATGCAGAAATAATAGGTACCTACATCGTTAGACCGTACTTGAATTTAATACTGCACATTAACTATCGCTTAGCGTTTCTTTCTATGCGACATTGAAACGCACCCGTTTCTTGGATAGGTAGGTAGTGTTGCTGATCGATAGCGAACTGATGAACGTAATTTATTATTTCTATTGCTTGCTAACGGCAATGTAGTTACCTACCTGTGGTAAAACAATAACAAGGTAATGTAAGAGGTAACTTTTTTCATTAGGTACGAATTGCTCAGCACATTAATTTTCATTGCTAATCTAGGAAAGGAAA
Source organism: Lithophane semibrunnea (assembly GCA_947363905.1). Taxonomy (NCBI): domain Eukaryota; kingdom Metazoa; phylum Arthropoda; class Insecta; order Lepidoptera; family Noctuidae; genus Lithophane; species Lithophane semibrunnea. The sequence goes on from OX376200.1 coordinate 5,937,664, forward strand.
GCCACAGACGTATTCAATGCAAGATGGATGGACTGTGTGACTTATGAAGTAATGAATGTATCGCGCCGACCCCAAGTAGGTAACCTGAGACAAGGGCAGGAAGATGATGCTAACCAAGGACAAAAGTTTCGTAAAACACTCGTCTAATTAACAATCCAGTATTTTATAATGAGGATTTTATTTATTTATTTGACAAAGGAACAGCACCAAATTTTTTATAAAAATTCGTCCAGCTCCACTGCAAGTTCTATATTTTTGTCTGATAAATTCTACGTTCAGCTGCAGTTACTTCAATGGAGATATGTCCAATTTATATGACGACAAACGTGGAGTTGGCCTACACTGGTGGTGGAAAGGCCTACACTGTCCTGCCATACCTAATAACACTGTAATTCGAAAATATTGTGAAAGCCAATTATTTTTAAAAGAGTAACCGTGGAGTTTCTTGCTGGCTCTTCTCCATATGAAACGACCAATTGGAACCGTGCACCTAGCTTCTGACGTTTCATAAGTGCCCATGTGAAATAAAATATTTTGTTTTTGGTGTAGGTACCTATGGTTAAATATAAAGCTTAGGATATACTTCGGATAAAACTTTTGTATGATAAAAGTTAAAAAGCAATCCTATCTGAAATATTGTCGAGTACGCCCAGCGAAGTTCACGAATTTACAGCGGTTTTATCTCCTCTTTATTTTATGTTTGCTGCCTCTCTGCCGGTACCTATTTATATATACTGAAAAACATTACTAAATCGGTCATTTTAAGTCTTTGTTTACCTATATGTGTTTAAGTAGACTTATGTATCTTTTGTACAATTAAGTCACTGGCACACACTGCTTAAATAAATATGATATGTACTAAAGTATTTACACGTACGTACAAGATATGAAGACAAGATAAGTCACCGAAGTGTAAATACCTATTAGCTTTACGAATTTACGTAGAAAATTAAAAGAATCGCCATTAAATTCTAAACAGAGCTAGCTAATACCAACAGCAAACAAAGTAGTGTCCCATTTGCATTCAATTTAGAAGTTAAAATGACATTTGCAACACATTCTGATTAAACTGTGCTTTTCACAGTTTCCAAGCAATCAAACTTGCGTTGGGTCTACTTTTGTTTCATGTAGAGATAACCTGCATTCTGTAAACTAATTTCTCGTGAAGGTTAGAAGTAGAACCTGTTCTACTTCTAACCATAACATAAATATATAACATTGTCAAATATATAACTTGTCAGTCTATCCAGGCATTTTAATTAAATAAAAATATACCTGAGGCTATAGACAAAATCCCTTTTCTGTAAGCGTTAACGCCAACGGAAAGATGAAATTGTATGGAGTTGACATTAGCTTTAGAGATGTCACGTGACTGCTGCTGTCAACTCCATACAATTTGGTCTTTCCGTTGGCATTAACGCTTATAGAAAAGGGATTTTGTCTAGGCCCCCTGACTACGTATATCTTTATCATAGCTAGGAATAGATGTTTCCAAATTTTCTGAAAATCGGAGAGAGCTCTACGAAATATATATTTATCAATTAGTTTACACTAAAATAAATAAATCAATTAGGTAGGTAGGTACTTATTGACGTTTTATCATTATAAGTACTTGATACTGCCTATTACATGCCTGAAAACGCCTACTAGGTACTAGTGTAACGAAAATACAAGCCAGATTTAAGTTACTTTTAAAACAGTAAGAAATCTTCAGACCTCGGACTCAACGTAATAACCTCTTAAGTTAATATAGCAAACGAACCGGCGTACAGCACCAACTTAGCAACAAACTCCAACATTCATTAATTACCTCTGTTTGTCTTTCTTAAGCTTGTCACTGCGCGAGGACTCGGCGCCTTTCAGGATAGCCGTTTCTTGCCGGATGGAACGGATGCGGTGCGCAGTCACGGAGAAGAAGATCACGTTGGACACCACCAGCACCAGGACTGGGGTGAAGAAGTAGACTAGGTCGGCCAGCCAGTCTGAGAAGGTGGTTAAAGGTTTGAGTCAGTAGGTAGGAGTGAAGTGGGGAATAATGAAAATGGTGGTGTTCTTTTTTGAAAATGTAGGATTGTGATGTTAAGTTGCTATAAGCTCACAGGGTTAGCTAAAAGATGGTTCATTTGACCATCTATGCATCTGGATGAGTAATAAAGAATGCAACGCAGAAATTGCATCGAGTTGCCATCGTGTTTGTCAAGCTTTCTGCGAGCACCTCTGAGCAGTTACGAGTTTGGAAACTGTAAACATTGGCTGTGCGATGATTGATTGATGATCAGACGAAATTCTTCAGATTTTCCGCTAAAGACAACTTTTATCAAAGTAGAACGAATGTCGTTCTCTCGAATTTCACTTTATCTTCCAAACTTTTAAAATATAGGTTTCCGGATTAATAGAACTCCAAGAATAATGCTTGCTGTTAGCTTTTAGATAAATGATTGATACCCTAAAAATGGCCCTCAACAAAAAAATCCAGTTTTCAACTGCTTATGAACCTATAACGGAAAGGATTTCTTTAGAAATAAGCAGCACTTTTAAAGCCTATATATAGGCTTATTCTGCATTACCCACAACCCACAATTGGAATATATGTAGATAAAATGAATATTTTATTCCGATCCGCAGTCTAATTGCGTAACAGACTTGCAATTACAATGTTTTTCATTTTGACAATTCAACAATATTCATTGCGTTGTTTACGTTGATGAAGCAATGGATTAGGATCTTCATTCAAAATCTGAATTAAGAAAGAATGTGATTTTAAGTGTGTTACGTAATTATGTTGCTGATCCCATTTCGTGGAATTCGATAGAAATGTACGCTAACTTTTCTTATAAGTAATATATTTTGTACCAACCTGTAGTAAAGAACAAAATATCAATCAATTCAAATGTATTCTAGATTCGTATTCTGTGGCAGCCCTATGCCTCAGTGCAACCACAGTACAACAGAAGCCACACTCATACATAAAGCATAAGTTTTGTATTAGGGTTGAACGCCGCATACGGCACCCGTCCCACCGCCCGGTGATTAACGAGAAGGGAGTAGAGGTAGCGTTGGCGAGAAACGAGCAGCGAATGCGCGACGGCGACAAGCGATTACTCGCTAGTATGTGTAATGCTATGTACGTGTAGTACCAATGACTAAACAGTGGTTTAATTCTCTTTGGTATGTATCAAAGGCGAGTCTTTCAGCGACTGTTCAAGTTCATCCCGCCGAGCGAGTGTCGCTGAGCGAGACTCTCTTTGATAGCTCTTGTCGCTGCGACAGTCGTTTGTCGCAGCGACATATTATGTTTGTAAAAAATAGACACATACCTATATTAATTGTTTTCAGTACTTGCAACAATTAATATAGGGATGTCTATTTTTTTTTGCCTACAATCTCTTGAGCGAGAAAATCGTTGACAGCTAGTTATTTCCTCGTCAGCGGTTGGACAGGTGCCTGTTAGGTTTGAAGGCAAGCTTATTGTGCCGCTCGTTTTATATTCGGAATGAGACCGCTTTACGGTTCTGTAATTCCATTTTACTGACGTGTCTTTATGTTAAAACGGTCATACTTTTTAATGTGAAACATAAACAATCTTTGTAGGAACGTAAATATTATTTACAATGCGCACTAGAACAAAGCGGTTGATTTTTCCTGGAATGTTGCTTGAACTGTATTTTTTTCTACCGCAGTATTCTACTGTTTAATTTGCTCTTTGTTTTACATTTTAAAAGAGTAGGTAGTAATTAGTAGTAGTAATTACCACATTTTGTTTACAAAAACAGGTAAACCTTGGATTGGGAACAAGATCATATATATGATGACAGAAGCTTCTACTCTCGGTCCTGTGCACAATCGTGGTACCAACACTTAATGTAGGTCAGCGAGGGTAGACTTTGTCTTACCCATAAACCAGTACCGACAGTACCGACTAGATCGCAAGCAAGGTTTAATGATGTAATGTCGTCTTGGTATAATCGTAAGGGAGACATCATACCTTCTCCTGTTACTTAATCTATGGGTCTTTTTAATATAGGTATGTAAGCAAATAAGGTCCACTTACCCACAAACCAGCATCTCTTGGTCCCGAATCCAGGCTTGATGATATGATTCGGCAAGTCACTGAACTGCATGGCAGCCGTGATTCCCGTCAGGATGAGAGGAACTCCCCACGCATACAGCCCGTACAGAAGAAACCGTTTCTTGTCTCTCCGCTTGTTGGTGCTGCCTCCGCGATAGCCACTGTTATTTTTAACAAAGTGTTTATAAGATCTGCAATTGAAAGGGGTCGAGGTTTATACCCCAGCAGATAACCGTCGACATGACATGATGGACATACTCTGCGTTCGGAATTAATTTGCCAAACATATAAACAAACACGTGTTTTAGGAAAAACAACTGTAATGCCTACTCATAAGGTTCGGCTTGCGCTACAACTTCATATTTTTGTCTTTTTTTGTCTTATTTTTATCTTTTATGACTTTTGGCCTGACTTGAATTGAAATGGCTCCGGGAACCTATTGAGACCTTTGAACTACAAATTAACCGTAATAAATTAAACGCATGTTCGGGTGAAATACCTTAAAAGCTAATAATATTCTTTTTCAAAATACCTTAAAAATTAGCTAAAATATGTTTATGTTTACTGATGTACCTTGGAAAAAGAATGTTTTAAGGTTGAATATGAATTATGTTATACTTCGCAACAAAACATTTTTACTTGTATTCTACGACAAAGTAATGCCATTACAGCATTTTTACTGTTTGCTACGCCACTCGTAGCAGACTTGCTACGACACGTAGCTCTTAAAGTTGAAGGTAGCTAGAACTTTCTCGTAGCGCGTAGCTGTTTCGTAGCACCTTAATTTATCAACAAAATTTTACCTTACACTAACACTCAAGCTTGATATTTATCTATATATATTTTCTTAATGCATATTATGTATGGTCTTCCTTAAAAATATAGTTTCCTACCATTTTCCTTATTGTTTTCAGTGCATTGACGTCTTTCTTGATGAGTCAGGTAATAATATATACAGGAAAAGGGTAATCGTATATTTACAGTCATTTATGTACAAGTATTAGCACCTTACCTTTGCGACTGTTGAGCTAAAGTCCCAACTCTTCAATAGGAAGCATTAGAAACATAATTAAAACATGAATACTTATGCAATAATTTTATATACACGCATTTTTTTGTAATAAGTACCAGATAAAATATATTGTAGGCAGTGAATTTTTGATAGGATTTATAATGTTGCTATATCAAATATTATTGTTCTACATTTTACTTTATCGTGCCATTATGTCATATGAGTTGCACTTAAAGTTTATGGCAATAAAACGGCCTTCAAAGATTAAAGATTATATGATAATTCATAATGTGACATTAATGTAATAAAACACTTTGGACATACTCATAGCGATAGAAAAACACTCTAATAAAAAAAAAGATACAAAATTGAGAATAAATATGTATTAGAAAGCTCGACCTCGAGATCGATTCATGCATTAAATTATAAAGTTCAAAGTTGGTTCATAATTGCAAAGCTTTAAATATCTACAACAAAAGAATAAATAATTTGATAGATTATAGACTCTGTCTGCTTTGTGAAACCAGATTATGATAATCGAAAATCTCCAAGAGTCATTCAGATGGCGGACGAAATCGGGCACTAACGATGACATACTGCTGTAATAAACTCAAAAATAACCATTACCGTCAATAACTTAACAAGTAATACGGAAGAATATTGCTTCAAACTAACTACGTCAACATTTTAGCAGTTAACAAACATTTAAAATTACTTCAGAGCGGTAAAAATAACCGTGACTAGTTTTCTATAGCTAACTAACTACTCACAGTACTCACCTACTGCATAGTTATTATATTACTACGTATTCAAGAAACTACGTCGCTTATACGTGTGCTTTAACAATTAACACTATTTATAACTGATGTGATAGAATGACGAGTCGTGACTAAACTATATCTAAATTAAATCGCAATAATAACAAAAATAAATATTTAAAAAATCATCATACACATTTAGGTACTACCTATACAACTGTTTGGGAGCAAATTAAAATAATACTAAATAGATTTTAACTAAATGATTTTGTTACAACAATCTGAAATCACTTTTGGATTAAGGGCGAATTTCACCAATGAAATCGAACGCGATCAACACAACTTAGACCATCTGTTTCAGACCCAGAGGTCCTGTTGCGGGAAAGTCCGAAAGGGATCCTACCGGGACCTTGGCAACAGGCAACTGAAGGAACACGGGTGGGTTTTAGTCAGTAAAAGTCTGATACGCCCTTCCGCTCCGCCCAGAGCGGGAGAAGTCATTGGATGATTACCCAAGATAAAAAAAAAAAAAGACCCAGAGGTCCCGGTTCGCAGCGGGCTCGATTCCCAATCTCTACTTTTCAGGGATGGACCCAACTTTTATTTGTTAATGGGAATCCCGTGGTTGGAAAATTGGAGCAAAAGAAACACCAAATAAAATAGAGTTTAAAATCGATCTATTTCTCTGCGCTTTCTTGTCGGTTACTCAGTTACTATTACACATAACTGTTCTAGGTTTTACTAGACTAGGTATTTGGCCATGGCTTCGCGGAAACTCAGCGCCTGACTACAAATTTAAAATAATATGCAACAAAGTCTGGCAAGACCAAATTATAGTTGCCCTGAGCTCGCTTCAAAGTGAGAACTTTTAACAACACATTTTTTACATTCGACAGCTGAATGAAAACGTGGATCGAATGATTACTTTTACAATGAAAAGCGAAATGGAAAAGTAGCAAATCTTATTGAATTCACGTTTGTGGAGACGTAGGTAAATCTCTTTAAAAAAATATTTTTTAATGAAATATCTACATTCTACTTCAAACATAAGTGTAATAAGAATGGAACAACTTACTAGCGTAGTAAACGATGCATTCTAAACGATTTCTACAAAATGTTTACTCACTCTGCGCTCTTAACACTTCCTTTATAACTAAGTTGACTGACCTCTACTGTATAATTGAATGACAGTATTCGTATGAAACCACCTCGTCTGAAATATCAAAACAGACTACTAAGAGAAGCAAGCAAACATACAGTACCTACTTATAATACTGTGTCGATGATAAACGGTTTCGAACATTCCGTGGTTGTCATTGCATCTATGATGTACGAGTTTTTAACATTCTGTCAAGTCCTATTAAAAGTAAATTAACGTCAGTTACAATAACAGCGATTAGCTTTAATATATTATCAACGTTACTCGATAATGCATTGTAATCTAATATGACAGTTTAACAGCTGCCATCACAAGTGGTACGCACTAGTAACTCGTTGAATGCAATGGGTACACCTCTAATAGGCCGTTGCTATCTCGACCGTTTGTATCTCAACTACCGACTGACTATATGTCAGTGTTTGTTGACTATATCTCTATCAAATAATGTTAAAATGCGTGTTATTGATATGTCGTGTTCGCTTAATAACAACATTGAACTGGCGAGTGTTAACACCGAACGTTAATGACCACAAAATTAATAGGTACGCAGTCCACTTCATGCGATACGCTATAAATAGCTCACGTTACGATGCTACGGGAATTTCAGGCGAACAATCTTCAGTACTTATTCATATTTCGCTCGTGTGTCTACTTTTCTTGAGACGCGGAAATAAGGTGGGATGGCGTCGCAGTTTCTAATCATACGTAAAAGGCTTTTAGGCTTCGCAAAACAATCTAGGATTGGAACGACTTTAGCTGGATTAAAGTAGGACAAAGCATATAGCCTTCGTTGACAAATAATGATAGCACGAAAGCTATACGAAATAAGGAGAAATCGACACTTCGTTCGATTTCGCCCTGCATTTGTTTATTTCGTCCGTCATCTGTTCCCATGAGCTTCAAATTTGGAGCAGCATGAAGTAGACCTGCCGTACCTCTTTAGTCTGTGGTTCAACATAAACGAGCATTACACTTCGTCGCTGCATCCTCGAGATTTACATGATTCACTAGGTAGTACACTCCTCAATGTACTAGGCATCGCACAATTTTTAGATAAAAAACTAAAAAATAAAAATAAAATTAGACATTAAACGACTACCGCAGTACCGGTGGTAGTGGTGGGGTGTCGGCCGCCCGGCCATCCACGATAGTTCACTTGTCATTCGCTTCTTTTGTGCGGGCATCGCAACATTAATCGTTGGTGTTAAAAATATTCATATTTTTTTTCCAATCGCGTGTTTTTTCCTGTGACCATGGGACGAAGACGACATGAAGAGGATCCAGGAACCATCAGACGAAAAATAAGGCGACTGGAAAAGCGTTTACAAAGACAACGCGAACGCACATCCAGTGATGAAGGTTAGTCAGATTTATCGTAATACCTAATAACGGTGTTATTTCTAATCCTTTTTAACCTGTTTCTTATCAGTCACCGAATTCAATAATTATGATTCTTTCAAGTGTCTTGTTATTCGCGCACGTGCGGTATGACTCATAACTTTGTATTGTTGTTGTTCCATTATAATGTTATATTATAAAAATGGAATTCTTTTGCATCGATGCTACTTTTATTTTACAATCAATTAGTTAAATTCATTGGACGATATGTACTGCGACGAGATTGCAGTCGTTCCAGTATTTTTAAATAAATACCTGCCTACCTTCTTATGCATATTATGCAAGTACCGTGATGAGATCCCGGTCAAGTTAAAACAACTGGTATAAATATTGTAGCTAAGTGTCGTGACGCGATGACGACCATCTATAATATGACTATTATTGTCAAGTGGTTTGATGCGATCAAATCCTTTTGTTGTCATTGTTTGATGCCGAATTTTAGCCAATGCTACAGTAGATCGAAATATCGTTCCAGATTTTGAGTCTGGCCACTCGAGACCTGCCTCCTTACCTCCCGACTACGAATCTTCTGAGCATTACCAATCAGATGGAACTCAGCCGAACTTTCGTTCTGTGGTGGCAGTACCACAAAACACTATCCCTGATGCCGTTACTGGTGATACCGTTACTGTTACTGGTGGCGCTGGTACCAGCGCCGTACCAGATATTGTGGAGGCCCTCCCGCCTGATATTTTAGAGGTTCTTGGAGAATCTAAGGAAAAAGATGAGGTGTTCGGGCCAAAAATCAGAGAAGAGATCTCCAAACGTTGGGGAAAGATTATTATGGAAGGTCTAGGTAAAGAACAGAAACAAAAGCTATTTAATAATATTTTGACCCCGGAAAACTTTCAACTTATTAAAGCGCCAAAACTTAATCAAGAAATATCCGCTGTCTTAACGGAATCCTCCAGAAACAGGGATAAACGTCTCGAATGGACACAAAACCATTTAGGAATTGGTATAGCTGGTATCACTAACCTACTGTCATCCGTAATTGATGGTAATTTAGAAAAAGCTGAGATTATAAAAAAGCTCTCAGAAACAGCCCAAATATTATTAGATTTACATTGCCAAAATACTGCTAACCGAAGGAAGTTAGTTACATTCAGCTTGGATAAAAAATTCTTGAATATTGTTCAAGGAGTTAAAAGAGATAATTTTCTCTTCGGAGAGAATTTGGGCGAAAAAATCAAGGCATCTAAGATGGCTGAAAAGTCTGGATTACAGATAAGGAGGACCGAGCCTCAACCATCTACATCCCACAGATCGATGCGCTCTAATAATTATCGTCAGGGAAACTCCAGGCGCCCACTTCGTCACCAGAACTACAGAGGCAGGTCGAGTGGGCCCAGGACCCACGCCTCCAATCCGAACACAGGGAGATATCCTGCGTCAACAGAACGGTACAGTTCTGCGAAGACAGCTCCGAAGGCACCTCCGAAGCCCGAATAGAGGTATTTAAACATGCTGGTCGGTTACGACACTTTGTAACAGCTTGGAAAAGCATAACTAATGATCCTGTAATTTTACAGTATATACATCATGGTTACAAAATACCATTTAATCGACCCGTTATTCAGTATGCAGAACCTATTAATAAATCTTTTTCTTTCCAAGAGGCTAATAGTCTTAATATTGAAATTTCAAAGCTTTTGTTATCAGGTGCGATAGTAAAATGTGAAGACATTCATGGTCAGTTTATTTCGACTATTTTTTTGATACCAAAAAGCGATGGGACCCATAGATTTATTCTTAATCTTAAAAAATTAAACAATTATATTGATCCACAACATTTTAAAATGGAAGATGTTAGAACGGCTTCTAAATTATTATCAAAATCATATTATATGTCCCATATTGACCTCAAGGAGGCGTATTTTTTAATACCAATTTATGAAAATAGTAAAAAATATCTACGGTTTAAGTTTTTCAATCAGACTTATGAATTTCAGTGTTTACCCTTTGGTTTATGTTCAGCACCGTTGATTTTTACTAAATTAATGAAACCAGTGATTACATACCTCAGAAAGAAAGGGATTATGCTGGTTATTTATTTAGACGATTTATTATGTATTAATAAAACATTTGAAAGCTGTTCTCATGATGTAAAAATAATCACCGACCTGTTAGAAAAGCTCGGATTTGTTATAAACATTAATAAAAGTGACTTAGTTCCCAGCCAACTTAAAACTTTTTTAGGTTTTGAATTAAACTCAACGGACATGACTTTAAAATTGCCACTAAAGAAACGATTGAAGGTTCATGAGATAATCAATAGATACTCCAACAAGCGTATTTTATCTATCAGAGACTTTGCAAAGTTTTTGGGATTACTTACGTCATCGTGCCCAGCTGTTAGTTATGGGTGGGTTTATACCAAACGATTTGAAAGAGCTAAATACCTCGCGCTTCAGAAATCAAATGGAGATTATGATATTAATATGATCATTCCTAATAACCTAGAATCTGATTTTTCGTGGTGGAAGACAAACATCATGAATGCGTTTTGTCCGATCCGTCAAAACAAATACTACTTAGAGATTTTCTCCGATGCGTCTCTAACGGGTTGGGGTATCGCTTGCAAAGGGGAAACCAGTGGTGGATTTTGGAACACGTCTGACGCCCAAAATCATATAAACTTATTGGAATTAAAAGCAGCTTTCATTGGTTTAAAATGTTTTGCCAAGGACCTTGTAGACAAAGAGATTATTTTAAGAATAGATAACACTACTGCGATCTCATATATTAATAGGATGGGCGGTGTTCAATATACACACCTTAATGATATAGCACGCCAGATTTGGCAGTGGGGTGAAGAGCGTCGTCTCTTCATCTTTGCTTCCTACATTAAGTCAAAAGACAACACGGAAGCTGATCAAGAATCAAGGCACATCAATGTCGACATCGAGTGGGAATTATCTCGTTCAGCATTCCAGGACGTAGTCCTTCATTACGGTACTCCAGAGATTGATTTATTTGCAACTTGTTTGAATGCAAAATGTCATAAATATGTGTCCTGGAAACGGGACCCACACGCTTTCGATATTGATGCATTTACTTTGGATTGGGGCAACTTATACTTTTACTCGTTTCCACCTTTTTCGTTGATTCTCAAGTGCTTACGAAAAATAATGGCTGATAAGGCTACAGGAGTGCTCATAGTCCCATATTGGCCCAGTCAGCCATGGTATCCACTGTTTACATCTTTACAGATAAGGGAACCTGTTTATCACGGACCAAGTAGTGATCTCCTTTTATCTCCTTTCAGAACGCAGCACCCCCTTTGGATGAAACTTACCCTGGTATCATGCCTGTTATCAGGGAAGCATTTTCGAGAAAATCATTGACTCCAGAAACTATAAAAATTATCACTGCTTCATTATCTAATAATTCAATGAAACAATATAATATCGCTTACAGAAAATGGTGGCAGTTTTGTCAAACCCATAAGGTAGACTGCTACACCGCATCTATACAACCGGTACTGCAATTTTTGTCCAAAGAATTTGAAACAGGGGCCAGGTATTCTACATTGAATACTTATCGTTCGGCACTTAGTTTAATTATAGGTAGACAATTAAGTACAAATGATATTGTCAGCAGATTTATGAAAGGGGTATTTAGACTTAAACCAGTTTTCCCTAGATACCAGTCTACTTGGGACACTAATGTAGTTTTAGATTTCTTGTTCAATTATTTTCCTAATGAAAATCTGTGTTTAAATAAATTAACAAAGAAACTGGTAACTCTACTCGCGTTATCGACTGCACAACGTGTGCAGACGTTATCCTATATTCGTTTGTCTAATATAAATATTTGTGATTCAAATATTATAATAACAATTGATGATTTGTTAAAAACCTCTGCACCTGGCAGGCAAACACCCCGTTTGATTATCCCATTCTTTCCTAATAAAATGGAGATATGTCCAGGAAGGACTTTATGTTCATATATTAATGTTACAGATACATTTAGGACTGAACCAAATACCGAAAGGTTATTATTGACTACTAAGAGACCAGTCCACAATGCCAGCTCCTCTACGATTAGCCGCTGGATTAAACAGACGCTAGCAGATAGTGGTATAGACACCACAATATTTACGTCACATAGCACGCGCCATGCGGCTACATCAGCGGCTGGTCGTAGAGGTATTTCTATAGATTTAATTAAAAAGACTGCCGGTTGGTCCGGTAATTCTCTAGTATTTGGCAAATTTTATAACAGACCTCTGCTTACAGAGGAAACCGATGATTTTGCTCGCGCTGTATATGAAAATAATGTTTGAATTTATCTATTAACTGTGTCAAAATAAAGCAATATCAATATAGATGAATTTATTTTCTTCACCACTAATATATTAGCTATTTATCTCAAAACTCTGAACGTCTACCTAGTGAATCATGTAAATCTCGAGGATGCAGCGACGAAGTGTAATTAGAGGTTAAACAAACTTACCTGAAGTGAAGTTTGACCGCAATTACACGAGTCGCTGCATCCGAAGAGATTTACAAACCCGCCCAACCCTTCTTTTCAAGAAATCCCGATAATAAATATAGTTTAAGATAAATAGCCCTCTTAAATGAATGACAAGTGAACTATCGTGGATGGCCGGGCGGCCGACACCCCACCACTACCACCGGTACTGCGGTAGTCGTTTAATGTCTAATTTTATTTTTATTTTTTAGTTTTTTATCTAAAAATTGTGCGATGCCTAGTACATTGAGGAGTGTACTACCTAGTGAATCATGTAAATCTCTTCGGATGCAGCGACTCGTGTAATTGCGGTCAAACTTCACTTCAGGTAAGTTTGTTTAACCTCTAATTATCTAGCGTAACCAGCGGTTGCAGAGCACGAGTTGCATGCCATTACAGACATCGACCTGTAAGCTTATAGGCTTATGGACCTACAGGTGGCTGGCGCAACCCGGCACACTCGGCGTGGCTGATCTGCAATCCAAGGGATACGTTAATTGTATTAACTGTTTGTAATTTTGATGCTAATGTAACATTTTTGTGTGTGAAGTGCCTGAACTTGGAATTCCTGCCACATATTATATAACCCGTCAGCCTTCACGTGAACAAGTACCTTTTGAGCACGCTCGTTCCATCATAGAACTCATCCATCGTTTTCTGTAAAACGAAATCAAGGTCAACCAACACCGCAAAATAATCGTTTTAAACTTTTGTGGTTGCTGTATTTATTTCCGAAATTGTTTACGACAGTTTCAAGGACTTGCAAGAAGACACCCAGTTAGTGTACGAAGAGGCTTAAACTTAATTGAAAAGGGGAATCGAATCATCGGAGCAGTAGAAGTTTTTAATAACTTATTCTCTCGAGTTGGCACGAAATATATACATAGGTACCTATTTGTCTCTAAATAGCACTACGTAGGTCCTACTGCAAAAAGTAGTCATTAGATCAAGGAAGAATTCACAACAACAGCAACAACACGACAACAACACGACAACAACACGACACAACAACAGTAATATAAATCCGGCTGATTTATATTACTGTTGTTGTGTCGTGTCGTGATGCCTGCTGACGCAGTGTTAGCCAATCAAAACTCGTTGTGATTTCACGTAGTCCAGCACCCTAATTGAGTAATACATGATCAATCCAATGCTACATAAGTTCGAAAAAAAATTTGCTCAGCAACGTAAGGTTAAGCTTAAGTTACTTACATACAATACATAACGCAATGAATGTTGTTGAACTGTCAAAATGAAACAGATTAGTATAATTCGGTTTCGAAAATTAGTTACGCAAATATAGCTGAACAGATGCGTTAGATTGGTGTATCCCGCGTCATGACATAACACGACACAGTAATGTGTCTGTGGCTTTACCGCAAATTGACAGCCTACGTCAATTTTCCGTCCAAACCATTTCCTAAAATTGTCAAAAAACTACAGTTATGATTTGAATAGTCTCTTTATTTTAAGTTTGTAATCAATATGCATAATGACTACTGTCCCTTACTTTACACATTACTTGCTTAGCAAAGGTTAGCCTTTGGTATACCGAATCCTTAAATCTATGTTACGGGCTAGGGCTGTTACAATACTATCAGGTAACCTCAATACCGTGATAATAAGGATCCACTCCAATGGAGGGGAGCGAAAGATTAGCGGCTTGTTATCGTAACATTTATTTAAACTATAATTGGCAATCGGTATATAAAAAACTGCACTGACTATACGACATTCAAGTATATTTGCTACGAACTTACTTAGGAATAGACTATGAATAGTATTTTTGATAATTTGACCTTGGAACTAAACTAAGATATTTTGTAGGGTTCAGAAATTCTAAAACAAAATTAGTACCTTTTTTGCGGGTGACACCGCGGGTATAGAATTATTCTCTCATTCTCAGCGTAAATGTCGGTTCCAAAATAGTAACAACATTATTGCCACGAATTAGTTTCCCAAACATAATTATGGTAGAATATATGTGTGAGTAATAAAATATGATGTGTCGCGCGGATCTCATCCCAATGATGATTGATGGACATCTTTCATTACAGTTTATTGTCATTGAGACATGATGTATTACCGACATCTTCCTGTCTCAAAAATATAAGGAAAATACATAAAATTCCCTATTGCAGATACTATTTTTAGAAATTAATGTTACAGTATTGTCATTAAAAAGAACAGGAAATTGAAAATAAGTACCTAAACTTAATTCCTTATTTTACGAAACTCCATAAGTTATAAATAAGGTTTCGAGTTCAAACCTAAGCCATGCACCTTCGAATTTTCGGATTCATGTGCGTATCACTTGCTTCAGAAACAGTGAAGGAAAACATCGTGAGGAATATTTCTCGACGGCATGTGAAGCTAAGTCAGAGGCCCATGTGCGCCTGTGCGGCTTTAAAACTCTGTCACCAGGTTAGTCTAACCACACGAAAAGAAGAAGAATTAGGAATGTTTATTATAAACTACCTTCAGCCCGCGACTTCGTTCGCGTCGAAGTCGTAGGTAATATACACAATGTATTAAAATAACAACCACATTTTTATATAACTCTTTCGGCCTCCGCCCCACCGCGTTGCATCGCCCAGCTGCACTGACTTTTTGTCTTTTTTGCTGGGCTTCTAAAGGTCGTAGCGTGATGTTAACTAGCATATAACCTTCCTCATGAATCATCACTTCGTCCATTGGTGAAAACCATATGATAATCCGTTCGGTAGTTTTCGAGTTTATCGCGTTCAGACAGACAGACGCGGTGGGGGCCTTTGTTTTATAATATTTAATGATGTTAGTGCACTCTGTGCTTTGTTCTGGTGGTTCATACGGTAAGGTGGATCAATAAAACACCAATTACCAATGCGACAGCGGTGTGACTAGAAAATGCGACAACACATAGATGTTTCTTAGCAAAAATAGTAATAAAGTTAGAATAAAATATAGACTCGGAATAGCTATAGGTATTTACAAAGATCTTTTATTGAAGTATTTTTATCAGACCTCAAAAAAATAGAGGCTGTCGTCATTATAACCAAAATAAGCACGTATTAAAAAGTACCTATTAAAAACAAAATATCTGTGTATAAAATTTGAGTTCGTAAAACCTATCATAAGAGTAAAAGTACCTACGAGCCTATCGTAAAATACTACTGTTTAAAAACCCACTCTACTATAAAGTACTATCAATCTATTTTGTTTAAAAATATACACGTGTGGGCGCGGGAAATGATCACAATCTAACCACACAATTGGATATTGGTTATCTTTTTCCGAAATCCTGGTATTCGTCCATTTCCCACGCGATATGAATCCTTGGTGCCCGAAGTTCGCGGCATATTATATCCGCCGGCTGTTTTTATCATATTGTGCACATACATTTTCTTGTGCTATCGGATATGTTTGTTTAACATGTCGATTGGATAATATGATGAAACTCCTACTTTGTTTTCTCAGATGTTGATGTGAGTTACAGGCAAAATATTGACATTGAAATATTGAATCTTTTAGTGTTAAATCTGGCACAAATTTAACTCTCAGTGAGAAAGATTTCATGTTTATGTAAAATAGAATATAATAATTGCTTATGCGTAATCTAATAGTAAAATATAAGCGAATCTATTTACCTGAAAGTCCTCCATATATCGAAACACATGACGTTGAGCCAGAAGAAACTCGTTTGGAATGCGTAGTAAACGATGAACGCTGAAAAATATAAATAAACGTAAAAAACAAAGTTAAGAAACCACATTGCTGAGAGGAAATGAATCGGCGTCAATACACAAAAGATAAAAAGAAACATAACAAACTATATCCACGTTACGCAGGTACTAAAAGATAATAAATAAAAGGTGTGAGAATCTCTTTAATTGAAATATGGGTCAACTACGAAGCTTCGCGGAATAAATGGACAGACGCATTGGGCAGGAGAAGGAAAATAAATAATGAAATTGCGACACAAAATATTCACGATGTAACTAGAGCAAGGGCAAGGAGTCTATCCACCTGAGATTTTCATACTAAACCATACACTTGGATTACCACATTTTCCCGTATTCACTCTGAAGCTGCATGGTGGGTTCATCTGACTATTGTGCTACATCAAAGACACCTACGACAGAAAGCCCTAATGTGAGCCTGTGAGAACAATTCTCTTTTGATCACCATTGTGCCGTATCGTTAATTACGTGCAATTAATCAAGTTGGTTTGATGTGCTTTTGTTCTTACACAATCACTGCATGCTTTATTCGTTCCGAACAAAAAGATTCAGGGCTTCACAAGTATCATCTCTACGTTTGCCAGAACATCTGGCTTCACCATTCGTGGTAGTACATGCGTAAAAACTTCAGCCTGAATTTTGTGGACAGACTGTGCTGTTGGTAACATGACATATCTATACCACATAATAGATAGGTATATTGGTATATGACTTTTACAAATTGCAGTGGCAGAGAACCATCTGGCTAGCTGTGGTTTTCTTTCAAAAAAAAAATCAATGGGGCGATAAATCTTGCAATATCGTGTATATTTTTCGCAGTTACCGAGAAATGGTAGGCGTTTGACACGCCCGTCGATACGAGCGATACGAGCTGTCTCTGCAGTTACGAATCAATCTATGCAACGATATGGCTAAGGCTAAGTATATTTCGTTTCATTTTGTTTGAATTACTTTTGAAACCAAACCTATATTAATAGAGGTCTTGTTTTGTCAACCTTACCGAAATTAGAGTCTATTTAAATTCAATGAACTTAACCACCCACGTCACAGGCCCAGGGTACGTAATTAAGGTATTCTTCGCCTGAACAAACTACACACAACAATCGGAGTAATTACTCACACCCGTCTATTTATTGCTTTATCGCAGAAGTAGGTATTGGAAAATAAGTATTGATGATCAAGTTTATTCATAAACTAATTCGTTTTCATTGAAATATCCGGCCAGTCATTTAGGCTGCCGTCATATAGGAATAATATAAGTATGAGTCACAACAAAACAAAATTATTGTTATTATTCTATTGTGTACATTGTAGGTAGGTATAGGTACATTACTAAGTAATCAGTACCTAATATACGTCAGTAGCCAATAGTCATAAGTTCTAAAAATAGACTGTCTCAAGTTTTCCTATCGACTGACAATTTAGGTAATTCCGCAATGGGAAATCTATGAGATGTGTTGGTTTTATATACCTACTAGCTGCGCCCCGCGGTTTCACCCGCGTAAGTCTCGATCCCGTGGGAATATCGGGATAAAAAGTATCCTATGTGTTAATCCAGGTTATAAAAGTTATGAAGCTAAATTATAGTCTCATGCTGGAGAGGGTACAAAATAAATTTATAATATATTTATATATGCGCTATTATGGAGTCTATCCCTTTTACCCGTTAATGTATCCAACCTTATTTATTCTAGGTATAGTAGGATACAACGAGCTAAGGGTTAGGAGGGATCTTGCACTCGCCTCATATATATTTAAACTACTGAGAGGGAAGGTGCATAATGCAGTTGTTTTAGGCCAGGTGAGTCTGTGTGTTCCGGACAGGTACGTGTGGCGACGACGGCAGCCACGACTGCTGGTGGAACCGCGTGCTAGGACCAACCTTCTGAAGGAGGCGCCGCTGACGCGTGCACTCCGCACGCTCAACCTCATAGCGAGTGAGACAGACCTATTCTGTTGTTCTCTGAGTGAATTCACAAGGAATGCTTTGTTTGTAATTAGTTATAGGTATTAGTTATAAGGAACAATTGTATGGAGTGGAATGTTCAAGTATTAATTAAGGCACATTTTTTCGCATTGGTTAGCTGTAAGGGTAGATGTATGATGATAAATAAATAAATAAACTATCTGTTTGCCAAATTTCATCCAAATCCATTCAGTAGTTTTTAAGTGAGAGAGTAACAAACATCCATCCATCAATCCATCCATCCATACTTACAAACTTTCGCGTTTATAATATTAGTTAGGATTAGGATTTGTATCTTTTCAGCCAATATCAAATGTCGATTCTAAATAGATATTACCTAATTGATTTGATTGACGTTGATTGTCTTTATCGAATAACTTTGAGAATTACCCGATATAAACGTGAGGGGATAATCAAGATCAAGATGGTTGCCAAATGTCTATAAATAAATATATATAGAAGTTACCTATTTGGAAAACCGATACTACACTGTACTTATCTGAAACTACTATCGCTCAAAGTTGAGTTGATCATTGAATTCAAATGAAATGGAATGGATTTTATATCAAAATTGTTAAGACGCAATATCGCAATTTAGTTGTTACTGTTAAATGAAGAATCCAATCTATGCTACTTACTTACATATAAAAGGTAATATAATATTAATATTATACAATATAGGTACCTAATATAATAATCCATACGAATATTATAAATTCGAAAGTAACTCTGTCCGTCCGTCTGTCTGTCTGTCTGTATGTTACCTTTTCACGCCTGAACCACTGAACGGATTTCGATAAAATTTGGCAAGGAAATGACATCCCGGGGAAGGACATAGGCTACTTTTATCGACATACCACGCGAGCGAATTCGCGGGCGGAAGCTAGTAATATCATAAAAAGGTAAAATTTCTGAGTTTGTATGTAGGGGGTAATCTTCAGAATTACTGATCTGATTCCGAAAATTGTTGCATTGGGAAGCAGTATTGTCGAGTGTCATAGAATAGATTTTCGACGATAACGACGTCGCGGGCAGAAGCAAGGGTACTTATTGAAGTTTTCTCTGAAATAAATAAATAATTAATCAACTATACATACATTCAACACTTACTAAAGAGTTATAATAATTATGAGGTGATTCACCCCTCATAATTAAATAACTCTACCGGATGATTTTATCATTATATAATGACCTGTGTGTGTCACAGGATCACATCATCATTATTGAGATGAAATAAGATCACATTCACACATTATGGAATGATTGTGATCAATTGTCTGGGTCACATTCGTTTGTTAACCTCCTGCGATGTGTGAATCGTCCACAACAATGCCGTAGGAGGTATGTATGACATAAGACATTTGAGCCGAGTACTAGAGGAGGGTGGACAACAAAATGTAATATACCTATCTGCCTATATTGCAGTCTGTGATCGCATATCATAGTGGACGCTAATCATGATGATCAGGCCCAGTGGCGTAGCGTGGACTAATACTCGTATATATGTGGGCTAAGTCGCATCAGCGTGGCCCCTTTTCTTTCGTTCCCAAGATCTACCCAATAAATCTATCTTACTAAACATGCTTTGACACGACATACCTACTTATGATAGTGAAAAAATATAAATGCGCGGTGGGAGAATATTGAAAAGCATATAGATTTGAAAAAAGGTTTTATTTTGTAACTTTAAAAAGGCCTCGCGAGGCCCCTTTCAAGTGCGAGACCGTGGGCGAGGGCCCACTTCGCCCACGCCTAGCTACGCCATTGATCAGGCCCACACTGAGAGGTCGAGGGAAGTTGGTAAGAAGTTCGCATTAGCTATCCAAGAAGGTGGAATGTTTGACAAGTAGAAGTACATTGGATATTTTGTTGCAATACGTTACTACGTCGAAACGTCGTGCAACAATTGGCAGCAAAACGTGAAGTTTGCCGAGACAAAACCACTAGGTGAGTACCTATTTATTATCATCTAAACTAAAATGACGTTCTTCTAGTGCTAAAATATCGTCATTTTAGTTTAAAATGACGTTCATCTAGTCACTACTCACTAGATTCTAGTGCAATACCCTGAACTAAAAAATTGAAAATAATTTACTTATGCGAGTTTATTTTAGTAGAGGCTATTACGTAGAGTAACGACGAGCATTTACCACGAGTTGGTACATAATAATAAATAGGGTAAGTGCTGCAAATTCTAGGGCTGCTTAAATGTCAAGCGAAATCGGTCACATTTCTAATTGAGCAAGTATAAAGTTGCCAGAACGTTTGTTAACTGAAAAAACGTCGTATTTTACCAAAAACAAAGCTTTCTTTAAAGCCTTATTTTACCCTATTTAACGCTAAAGCGTTAAAAGCTGGAACAAACCAATGGAAATAAATGGACCCGGTAGGTATGAATTTTCATAAGTTCCGTCCTTCCTTAGGGATTAGCTTAACATTATAAAAGTTGTAAGGCCTTACAGTTTGTTTTAAGGCCTGCATGAAATTAAATTATGCCCTGACTTAATTTGGCTTGTGAATAGAATTATTCAAATGAACCAACATTTTAGCTGGTCATAAAAAGGAATAATAATTATTGTAATTAAGAATTCAGCGTGTTATTTTTGCACGCACGAACAACTATGTAACGTATCCAGCATAAATTGGCACGCGATGACATAAAGAACTAAATAGAAACCGACTTTGACATATAGGTAGCTGTAGGTCGTAAGGATCTTTTGGCGCGTGACTGAAATCGGAAGTAACGCCGACATTTTGTTTTTCAATTTCACAAATGTTTACCGACAGCGCATCGCCGGCGCCTGCCTGTCCATGTCATTCAAGCGCCAAAAGAAAAGATCCTCGTAAACTCTGATTTTTAATTTGCTAGACCAAAATGACAGGTGCTACCGAACTTTTTTTTTCAAAATAACACTCTAATTGTAATTAATATTACAGACACAACACAAAAATAGTGACTGAAAAAACAAAATGGCGGCGTAGCACTTTGCACATACATTACAGCTGCCCTATCCTATCCAGCAGAACAGCCATAATGTGCCATGTTATACTGGTCTTAAGTATTTAACCATGTTTTTTAATCACATTAGCAGGTGTATCACTGTTAATATACTTCGGTAAATTACATCTATTAGAAACTTACTACACAGGGTGTGGTTGTCCTTAATTATCCAGGAAACACGTGATATGTGAAAGCACGACGGATTGTTTTACTGAATAACATAGTAGCTACTTATTGCTGATTAGTTACTTACTTACTACTAATGAGGATCATTAGAGGTAAGAGAAACGGCAGATTAATAAGAATGTATAATTAAATAATTTAGTTATGTAATAGGTAATCTCATATGTAGGTTATGGATAGTGGCTCGTGCTCGAAGTTAGGCAGATTTAATCAAAGATTTTATGAGCAGGCGATAAAATCGGGAACAAGTGTGATATTTAATCCAATTTCGCATATTTCCCGAATAACCATAGCAGATATTAATATTTATCGTTTATGACTGGCGACTCTTTAATAGACTGCAGTTACTTTATTATTTCTGAAAAACTTTATAGATGTTGAGGAATTTATTGTTTTAAACCACAGAACGAATCCAGATGTATTAATAAACGAATTAATGAGCCGAATAAAAAGTTACTGGAACTCAGAACAATGAAATTGGTGCTCTTAAAAGCGTGACTATAAAACAAGTTGTTAATTCATGTGCGTTTCCGTCGAAAGCAATAATAGCTCACTCCCGCACCCTAATTGCGTAATATACGATCAATCAGAATTGGAATCGGTTCAAAACAAATGCCTAATCCATTGCTTCTTATGTTCGTAAGTTACGTTATTGAGCAGATTTTTTTTTCGAACTTATTATGCTATGGATTAGATTTTTTTTTCAAATCGATACCAATTCTGATTGATCATGTATTACGCAATCGAATGAACCATTCGATGACATTTTTACGAAGGCGTATCATTAAAGCCGTGTACGCGTGTACTGACCGGCGTAATGTACCATTCGCAGCGAACATGTTACGTTACGCCGTGTTCTAAACTCCGTGTAACATGCGCTCGTTGCTCGCTTGTTCGTGCTCGTTTCCACGTACTGACGATGACGGCACGAAAGCTCGCTTTGTAATATGTTACATTACACCCCGTAACGCTTAACTCATATTGCAGTTTAGACACTAAACATTAAAGCTTCTATTGTGTCTCGTTCAGTGGCGATTTTATTAGTTCAGTTTGCACGCATATTGACTAGAAAGGATTGAAAAGATTATATAGTAAGCCCTAGATTTGGGAAACAATATACAATTCAGTTCGTGTCCTCGTTGGAAATCCTCGGTAAATTGAGCTGCAGGCACCCGTGCTAGATATTGTTTTGCCAAGCGATTGCTAGTGAGGCTGTGTGGTGTGACCTTTTCAGAATAAACTTGAGAACAAACTCTCCAAGGAAAACACTAAACAAAATATTGTACGTTAGTTTACAATATTTTGGTTGGCATTTGTAAAAGGAACCATCATTACGTGCTTGCCAGACTACTTATTCCAAGCCTTTGCAACTTGTGTTAGCCAGAATTTATAGAAGCGGCCAACCAGAATAGCGTCGACACAAAAGCATGGCGAGCTTTCGAGATTCAAGACAATCGAATTATCAATTGTCTTGAAACCCGCAACGAGATTAATAAATAGAAGAAGTAGGAGTTGAGGTTGCACTATCTCGTTTTCAATCCTATAGAGGTATGAGAAAAAGTGTAGCAAGTTCCTCATCCCACATAGAAAAGGGAGGATCCTCATATCAGACGAATGTTGTGTCTGGCGGGTTACGGCCCGATGGTGATGTCGGGATGTAGATGATGATATAGATATTATGATGATAGATGGGATGTAGGTAGATATGATGATAGGTGCTAGTCGCGCTGATAACTTTGCATGGCCTGCAGGATTTGCGTGACGTAAGAGATGCGTGTTCGCATGTGGCAATGTAGATTCCGCCACAGCACAGTTTAATTACTTTCATGAAAAAGCATCAACAAATATATATTATAACCACAAAAGAATTAAAAAAAAAATCAAGTTATAAAAACTAAAACCCAACTACGACTTAAAAGGTATAAACAAGACACCACAGACAGACAAATTAAAAATCCGGAGTCAAACGTGTTAGGGCATAAATCGAACAGATTACGTGTGACTCCGGATTTTTAATTTGTCTGTCTGTGGTGTCTTGTTTATACCTTTTAAGTCGTAGTTGGGTTATAGTTTTTATAACTTGATTTTTTTTTTAATTCTTTTGTGGTTATAATATATATATTTTTGAAATGTGCTCATTAAGCCCTTTCATTTGATATCCAACATGGTACGACTAAACCATTTTTTTTTTTAAGTTCCTCACTATATGTCCTCTAGAGGGCGCCATTTTTAATTTAATGTGACTTCACATAGCCTATATCCAGCGGACAATCACGACGCTTCTAAAGATACCTCATTTGTCAAATTGTGATAAGTGGTTTGGAAGATAGGAGGGAACAGATGAACATACATACATACATACATACATACATACATACATACCGGTCAAAATCATAACCCTCCTTTTTTCTTCGCCGTAGTCGGGTAAAAATACCTGTCAAACTGCTGTACAGTATTATTTTTTCAGTGTGCGAGACGGAGCTAGACCAGGCCGATAAAACCATCCCGTTTTCTCAGTGGAATAATGACGGCATTAATACTTCATAATACCGAGTCTGGTACTTACCAACAATCAGGCACCCAGTCATCGCGACTCCAACCTGTCCCACATGGAGCTTCAGATATGCCAGGAATGGGTAGGCCACGATCAGACCTCCACAGTACGCCATCAGGCACATGCCGTGGAGGTTCCTCAACTCAGGAATGAATGCGTAGATCAGGAATGTAGCCAGGAGAAATGGTACTGACAGGATTAGACCTGAAACAAAGACATTGATTAAATATAGACGTGAAATAGTCGTTTTTCTATTGTGTTGTGGACGTTTTGGGGCAGCCAAAAAAATTACTGCTAAGAATAATTATAATCAGAATCAACAATTTTAAATAAAATATACAATCTAACAATAAACAATTTTCTAACTAATATTAAATAAAACTAACTGTACAAATAAACAACTAATATAAAATATAATAAAAATAAAATATGGCGTCGAAAAATTACATTGTGCAGCCAAACCTCACTTCCTGAATAAAAATTGCACTTCCTAGGCTACTTTCAGCGAGGTTTAGTAGGGGGAGGAAATATTATCCGTAGCGTGTACTGCACTGTGCACCTTTTAATACACAGTATTATTCCCTACATCAGTCATCACATACGTCATTAACATACAGAGTCTACGAAAAATCCGGTAATTAAAAACTGCTGGGTACACAATTTTACAATAGATTTAAAAATGACATGCTACGTATTTTGAACCTACATTCAAGCCAATTTTGAAAACCATATAATCTACCTATTCTGTAGAAATCTCACCATGAAAACTTCGAAAAGCTGTCACTACTGTAAAACTGCTAATGCCAGCTCATCAGGTGGAATGACAGCTCACTTCACGTAAGAGATTTAGGGGAATAGACCGGTAATATATCACTGCCAAAAAAAGAAAGAAATGATAAAGTTTATTTGGACAAAAAACAAAATAAATGAAAAAGTGCAAATAATATTGTGTGACAACACAGCACGCTAGAATCTGGTATGTGCGATGCGCAGACGCTGGCACATGTTGCATAGTACATAGTTATGTATAAAACACTGTAGGTATCTTTACAAATTCAAAGCTATTTTCGATACTTGCACAGTAATGAACTTGTCGTGTGGTACCTACGTCATAAACGCGTAGAAAACTGCTGCTCATAATAACTTTACTGCCATACATAATTGTTGGCAAACGCACCACACTCATAAAGGAGACGATGTATATTTTACCGCCTGTTAATTCCGAAACAATCCAATAAGGAATGGGATCAGAGGAATTCGATTTGTATTATTACGAATTTACTATTGCTATACCTAGATGTAATCATTTCCAGTTTTGGGGAATGAATGGCAAAAAGAGGCTTCATATAAAATAGGTAGAAGTAGATGAAGATGGATTTGGAATAATACTTACCTAGATGATGAGAATTAAAAAACAGTGACTCCCAGGGAGCCAAGTCTACTAATTTACAAACGTGTCAGTGGTCTCACAATGATCAGTTTTTGACAGAAATGCCAAACAAAATCTTATCATTGTGAGACCACTGACACGTTTGTAAATTAGTAGACTTGGCCCCCTGGTCACATGTACATTTTAGTTTTAGAGTCCGTAGAGAGAGAATAAAAAAATAAAATAAACCTTCTTTTTTAAATGGTAATATTTTTTTTACCATTTATAGACGCTATGCTATTGCAGGTTACCGGGAACGCCCTTCGTTAGATAAACATACTGTTTAATGACGTATCTTTATGTATCTTTGTGCATTCCAATAAATATGAACACGATGGCCAACTTCTATTTCTTACAGCTTTGGTTTCATATTCTGTAAATTATTCCTACGGCAAGTAAAATAAAGTCAAAGTCAAAGTCAAATAATTTATTTCAACTAGGCACATTAAAGGCACTTTTGAACGTCAAATACATAGAAATAGAACTGATTCTAGTTGCCCCTTCCAAAAGGTAGTATTCGTATGGAGAAGAATGGGCAAGAAACTCGACCGTTACTCTTTTAAAAAAAAATGTTTTATATATTTGGTATAGGTACATCAATTATATAATTACATGTGAAGACGATGCACCGAGAATACAATTACAATAGGTAAAAAGAATTAAAAATTAAAAATGGAGCAATGAAAAATAAATAAATTAAGTATGTGATAGGTACATGGTGCTCACATATTTACAAACATTAAAGTATACGTACGATAACACAATATTTCTACAAACTTGCAAGTAATACTAATAGGACAGTGTGTGAGATTAATTATCATAAAATGTAAAAAAATCGATGATATAAAAATAATAATAAAATAATAAACAATGTTTTAACCTTAATCATATATATTTACAATATTTATCGCTTGCTTCGATAAATTGAAGCAATATTACTGTGCCAACTGTGATATTTCATGGAGTGTTTATGTGAGAAATCAACAATGATTTCTTAGTTTTGCCGCTATGAAACTATCGCGGATCTATTTGTTCAGAGATTCCTTTTTGTTTGGAAAACGTGCGTTATAAACTCTTATTTGTGTGTTTCATACGTTGGATAGGTACCGTTTGGTGAAACGTAACATGACATCCTAATCCTAATTCTTGCTTTCTAACGTAATACCTATTATAAATGCGGAAGTATGGTATTACAAAGGAAATATTTGTTAACCATAAATCAACATGCATTGAAAATATATAAATGCTCGTCGAAAAGTAATAAATCTATTTAAATGCAGGTTTGTACCTACCTCCCACCTGCGCTTACGTTTATGAGAGTAGGTAAGTGAATACGAACAAAAACAAACATTTTACTGATCAACTTTAAGTGGAATTACTAAACAATCCTCAATTGTGTCATAGTGTAACACAACACATTTTTAAAAACTAACCAATGTACACAAAGTGTCCCCGAGTATGTACTTATAGATAATTAACGGACATTTAACAGCGAGCCTATCCCATGGCTCGTAAAAGCGGATATCCTATTGCCTTGTTGGGTCAACAATGTGTTGTTTTGACGACGAAACTATCGCTCGTTTTAAAACTAAATGAGTAATAAACTTGAATGCTAACTTGCTAAGGGTAATTATTTAGTTTACGATGTTGCTCGAAGAAGCAGGATATTTGAGGGCCGCTTCCTCTAATGAGGTTGTCACGATTAGATTAATGACCTGTGTACAAAGTATAATGACCATCTCCAGTAGCCACTCCTACTTTTTCAGCTGACATTGAACAGATATTTGGGAAGACACTATTCATAACCATTTTGTAAACACACTTAAAAAAGAACAGGAAATGAAAATATAAGTTGCCAGCATATCGATAAAGAATGGATCTCTTTGCCGAAGTTAGTGGTTCCCGATATTATCTGGGAGTCATCAAATCTCGAGCGCACATACATTTTTCACTAATTACGTAACACACTTTCGATCACAATCTAAATTACTTTGAAGGATATTGCTAATCCATTGCTTCATATGTTCGAAAAAATTATCTGTTCAACAACGTAAATAACGCAATGAACTGTCAAAATGAAAGCCAATGCTACTGTTAGTGTGTTACGCAATTACCCCGCAGGTTACTCCTCGGCAAGCCTGCACCATGGTCAACAATAATATGTAATTATGTAGTATATAATTGCTTAATATCAAGGAGGTCTAACGCTTGCCATCATTACTGCCGAAAGACGTCCACTGCTGGACAAAGCCCCAAGCGTTGCCACATTGACCGGTTGTACTTCTCCAGGTCCACGGTCCACCTTGTGGGGTCCTACCCACGCTGCCCCTTACGGTACTCAGTCGCCACTCCAAAACCTATCAGTCAGCCGTTATGCGTGCAATGCAATGGAAAATATGAAATAAAAGGATATTTACCAACAGCATACGCGGTGTAGAGGATGGGGCTGTCATCCGTGGTAACGTCCTCGAAGCAGACGCCGGCTACCAGGCGCGGCTCGGAGAAGTTCTCGTTGAACATCATCTCCACGCAGTACGTCGTGGACGGGTGCCACATCTGCCCCCCGGGAACCACCTCGTATAGCGTGCCATTCTGGAAAAAACGTGATTTTATAGACACATTGGTAAGAATGATGTTTTTTATTTAAAAAAAACAAACAGACGTACTAAATATAGGACATTAATAACGATTTATACCTAATAAGTAACATAACATAACGCCTTGGTTTCCCGAAGGGTTGGAATAACGACTTATAATGAGCAATTAAGGGGGCGTGTATTGACAGCAAAAAATCATATTTCACCCGCGCAACCCTTACCTACCCCTCTCATTAAACACGACGAAAACAAAACACAATGCCTTCCCGCCAGCAGAAACTTTTCGTCTGGAGTTTATAGAATTCGAATTTCAATCTTCTGTAGTTTATTTTGCTTATACGATACGCTAAGCTTGAATTCAGAACTATGGATCATGTTCATGTTTTGGAACTAGAAACTCAATGTTGATGTGAAAAAGTTCAAATTTAAATGTTACCAAATTTTATTTAGGACCTTGTACAATTTGTACCTAATGACGTCTTTGTGGAAAACTATGTTACCAAGTAATAAATATAATGCTATATCGTGGATTTCTCTCTTTGGAGGATCGTGCAAAGTGATACCCAAGTAAAAAATAATATTCGTATAATGAATTTTGCACTGTAGTGCAACGAATATGGCATGTGTCATGAAAACCTTTCCTGCGCCAAACGCGAACAATCCCCTTCGAAAACATTTGAAACATGTGAAAAAGAGGCCGAGTTCTGTACAAAAGAAATAAATGAAGGATTGTCGGCTTCACCACTAAAAGAATTGACATCTATTCATCTATGTAAATGGGTGCCAAAGTACCAAAGGGACTATTTATAACAAGGGCCCGAGGTACGCGGATCAGTACCTGCGCTGTGTTTTGGGCGCGCGCCCGGCGCGTTTTGGACGCTCGTCAAACGCAACAAGATTTCCACATTTTGTTGTAACTTTTGAACCGTGTTTCTTTTAAGTTTATTACTAATGCGGAGAAAATGACAAGGAAAAATAGTGAAAAAGGAACTCGCGTCCAAGCGTCAAGGGCACGGTTAGGTTTCATTTACGGAGACGCGAGGAGTCGCGCGTGGCTTTGGGCGGCGCGGCCCGCACTGAATTCAAACATATGGCGTTGTATGAGTGCATTTACGGAGACGCGATTTTACACGCGTTTGTTTGAAATGGAGCGTTTTTTGCGGCGGAGCCCGCGAATGGCATAGCCACGTCACACGCGGTGTTTCATCACGGCGGCGCACACAGCAGCAATTCTCGATGAAGCGATGCCCGCGGCATACCTTCTCCCAGTCTTATTTGTAAATCGCACAACGGAGATGCAAGTTGCGACATGTGCAGGCCTAACGGCGCCCGGCATGGGCGCTCGCTTAGACTGCAGCGCTTGATAAAATTCGTTACATAGGAATTCATACAATTTTATTGAGCGCCCGAAACGCAGCGTACAAAATGCGCGTCTCGGGCGCTTGTTATAACTAGTCCCTTAGTAGAAAGTTTAGTATGGTCCCTCTTTGTAACTGTTGAAATTGTAGCTTTGAAAACATGCCAAGTTGCATTATAACTTTAGGCCTCATTTAAGGAGACGCGGGGCGTGGCGCGTCGCGTGCAGTGTGGCATCACGCGGCGCGTCTGACGTTTTTTCTGTTTACGGTGCGGCGGCGCGTGAAGCGGCACTTATCATCCCACGCGTTAACATAAACATATGGCAGTATACGTCTTGATTGTCGCTGCTTTTTTTTGGGGTTTTAATATATATTTTTGAAATGTGCTAATTAAAACCTTTCATCTGATACCCAACATGGTATGATTAAAAAATATTTTTTGTTGTTCATGATATGTCACATAGAGGGCGCCATTTTCAATTTAATGTGTCTTCATATAGCCTATGACTAGCGGACGATCAAGAAGCTTCCAACGATACCTCTTAGAAGAGTCTTTTAGAAGATAATATGAGGGAACAGACATAGATAAATATATAGAAACCGGTCAAAATCATAACCCTCCTTTTTGCTTCGCCGTAGTCAGGTAAAAACTAAAACCCAACTACGACAAAAAAGTCAACTAAAGAGATATAAACAAGACATCACGGACAGACAAATTAAAAATCCGGAGTCATACGGAATCTGTTCGAGTTCGTTCTTTACACCAATAACCGAAGAATAAAGGTATTATTCTAAACAAGTTTTATTTAGGGGCGGTCAGTCGCTCCAATTGTTCGTCTAAGGGTCACCTTACAAGAAGTTTGTCAAAAAAAGTGGGAGTAAACGAATTTGGATCCTGAGTAAATCGCAATAAGATTTAATCTCCAGTGCGAATTTTCAAATGAACGTAGAGTGGGCTCGTTGGCTATGTAGTAAATTTTCTCCGCAAGAAAATTCACCGCAATACAGAGCAATGGCGCTAGTTGTACCTACTTCTTTCTATACTCCGTGCTACTGTATCAGTCAAAAATCTGTCAAATAAAATGTATGTCATCTTGAGTTTTCAAATATCAACATTGAATTTTATATGTTTATTTAGACTCGGTATTTATTTATTTATCAATCAATAACACTTGTAATATTCGTTTTGGAAGTGGTTTTAGTGTTTATTTCATGTTTTCTATGTCTCAGTTTCTTTTGTGGAATGTGATAAATTACGAAAATATTATTTACGAAAATAAATAATATCTCAGCGCAGCTAAAAATTTGAGCGCAGTCCTCTCGTCTCAACAGAGCGACGCCGACTGATTTGTGAAACAAAAATATGCTTGAAGTTCCCGTAATGTGCGACGGAAGATGGCTTCTTCCACGAACTAAGAACGTCGTAAGTCCTACAAGTTTTGATTCGTAATAAAACCAACAATAAAAGGAATAAAAAAAAAAGCCTACACAATTTTTTTTGCCTTGTTTTAATACATATAATCATCTAATTTTTATCATAATAGGCATTAGCATTTTAAGTACAAATCGAAAATACGTGAAAATTAGAGGTAACTTCGTGATATTTTTTTATCGAGAAAATTTTAATATTTTGTGTTTCTGTTACACAAAAAGTTTGGAAATATCATGTAGTTACTCATACTATTTTTATTTTATACCTAAGTCTTATCAATTTTATGAAAAATCAAATTGAAGACAGGCAATTTTGGATATTCGTATATTTGTAATCACGTTCTCGAAAACGACTGTAACGATTTCGATGAAAGTTGCATTATAGATATATACAGGGTGTTAGGGTAAACACCGTTATCCTTGCAACCAGTGGTTTGGTTTCATTTATAGAACGTAAAATCAATGGAAAATTACAACTTTTTTTTCTTTTTTTTTAATTTATATTTTACCACAAGAGACGTAAGTTCGTTGCCCTATGCGCTAAGGCAACGAACTTGCGTCTCAACACGGGCAGGGAGTGCGGGACCTGACCGGCCGCAAGCGCGACCCCTCCCTCAGTCAGTCAGCTGTTTCGCTAGAGAGCACGGTGTCGGATAGAAACTTTTTAAAATATTTTAATGAAAATAAAGTTTTTTTTTGTTGTGTTCGGTCATTTATTTCTAAATTTAAGTCAACTACCCATAGTTTGAATGACAAGAGGGTTTACCCTTACAGCCTGTAGAGCCCTATTTGGATATATTTTTCGCCCCCGGCTATCTAATTACGTAACTTATTTTCGTAACCGATTAAGACTATTTTTTTTCATTTTGACGGTTCAATGATGAATGTTTCATTGTGATAATTACGTTGTTGAGCAGATCTTTCTTGTCGAACTTATTTCGTCTCATATCTGGGAAAATTCGTTTACTCTATTTTCACTCGAGCCGAGCTCGGTCGCCCAGGTACTATACCCAATTAATTTGAATTAAATAAAAATAATTTAAAACTATTAACAAAATACTTAACTAAACTAAAACTATTAACAAACTTAACTGAAACGATTAACAAAATACGGCGTCGAAGACACTTATAATAATTCTAACCAACGTCAAATACTTTTCAGTAAGTAGGTACAACCATAGTGGATATAGATGTAAGATGAAAGATGCGAGACTCAATATTTATACACCCCTTTGCAAAAAAAACGGGCACCTTAACAGTCATTGGCTTTTGTATGGATAATATTAATATTTTTACGATGTTATTAGCATAAATGACTAGTAATTTGTTATAATCATTAAGAATATAGTTTTTTGGCTACACCCCTCTTCCAGCAGCGCTACAATTTTACTAGCTCTTATTGCTTTTTCTGCCATTACAATCGACACAAAGATATCACTTTTAAGTCACAATAAGGCTGGATTATGCGACAAACATAAATTATTCTACTAAAAATAACGATAAGTTAGTTTTAGTTGGCAGGATAACCTTCAAACCGCAAACCTGCAAAATGTCAGTAAAAGTCACAAACGGAAAACGGGATTATTATTGTTTTAAACAATAGTTTCGAATTTGGAATTAACTTGTTTTCTTACCCAGACTCTTTATTAAGTGCCAGTAACATAGTTTGGCTATTAACACCTCTTTACAACTAAATGATTACCAATAATGTACAAAAATCAAAACCGCCCGTTTTTTTTGCAAAAGGGTGTATTTATTTCCTGATTCTCGTTTGATTTAAAATACTTAGAGAGAGTGGATATAGAAAATGAAAATATAAGTATTGATAAAACTACTTCGTACAGGTACATTTGGAACCGAAACTCCAGCTCCACCAGCGTTCCATAAACCACTCTACAACGCCCCACTACTGTTTTTTACTGTAGTGGGTCAGTTTTCACTCAAGTATTTTCAACCAGTGATTGTACCGAGTAGAATCATAATTGGCTGATCGTATCTCACGCTCCGAATGCGTTCATAATAATGGCTTACAGCTTTGGGCTGCTGGGCGAATCGGACGCCAAGCTTCGCTCCTATACGAAGTATATTACTGTCTTAAATATGTGCATCTGTATTTTTTTCCGTTACTTTTGTTTTTTATATAAAACTATTTGAATTTGATTAGGCTAATGATGAATACATCATCCATACATGCATAAAACAAAATCCTCTGCCGCGTATGTGTGTCGTCCTGTTCGCGATAAACTCAAAAACTAGGTACTGCACCGATTTTCATGCTGTTTTCACCAATGGATAGAGTGGTTCTCGAGGAACGTTTTAGTATAAGTATAGTAACCAACATCCAAGCGGGCGAAGCCGTGGGCATCAGATAGTTTTAAATAAAATTCAAATATTTTTATTTCAAAAATAATATTTGTTTCAAAATATATATTTTTAGCAACAAGATCGGACGGAGCCGGCCGTACCGGGGATGTGGAGGCAGGGGTCGTGTTGGTAGATTTATAGGTCAAGCTCATGTAGAGGTACAACATTTCTGATTTATGCGCTCCCAATATGTTTCCTGCTCGGATATATTTAAAAATTTATTGGCTACGCATCGATCGAGCGAATGCGTACCTACTGTAATAATGCTTACACGGAAAATACAGATTATTTTATATAATTAGGTGTGTATTTATAAATACCTGCGTTGTATAATTTCGAATACCGTTCGATATTAGGTAGATTATTTTATAATTAGCTATGTAAATACATATAATAAACCTAGCGTTGTTTAATTCGAATACCATCTATAATGCAGTAAAGCCGCTGCTTAATAGCAATTATAACGCTGAAAGCTAAAACCGTTAATTATACCATTTCATATCGCGATGTGTCATGTTTGTATGTTTTTGTGTGTAATTGGAATTAATGGCGCGTCGTTAGGGCAGGGGTTGGACGGTGAGCAATGATTAAAATGGCGTCAATCATTTTAACAGCTCTCGTACCTACTGTGAATATGTAGACAGGTGTCGGATTCCCTTTTATCAACTACTGAAACACATTTTTTCTATAGTTCTAGCTTAATTTTTCGTTTGGCCTGTAAACATCTGCCTAGCCATTTCCCAACTATGTTGGGGTTTGCTTCCAGTCTAACCGGATGCGGCTGAATGCCAGTATTTTACATGGAGCGACTGTCTATCAGACCTGCTTGACAAGCAAAGAAAAATAAATATATCTTATCATAAGTATTAAGTACACAACCCAGTAACTGGAACCACGATAACGAGTAGACCCCTTGGGAAGACTGACTGACAGACGTTCGGGCTCCCGACTTTGTAACGAATGACTATCAAAGATCTATGAATACTAGGTATTGTAACGAAATAAATAAACACACTTCGTTGAACACGTATAATTTTTGTAATATAAATACAGACAGACACTTTTTACAAAAAATATAAAAAAGGCGAATATGAAATATAATTTAGTCGCGGCTATGGTGACAGTGGTGCCGAATCAAGCGTAATTAGGTTAAGGAAAACTTTCGGAATAGAACTCTTAGGTAAATTTAGTTACGCGTGGGAGTTCGGTGTGTATCAGCGATTGCAAAAGCTTATAAAAACCATAACTTACTAGCGCAAACGCAACGCATCGAATAAGGAACCGCAACCGAAGGTTGACCTAATGCCAGCTTAGTCTAATTTGCATACGAGATTATTTACGCGTAAAAAATAAACTTGAACGTATTTGAACTTGAAGGGAAAACTTGAAGGGTTTACAGCAGCTGCAGTTTGCAATGCAACGTGGAAGAATCCGAGAAAACGGCGCTTCGCAGTGGATAAATAAATAGTTAATAAGTCCCGAGGTGGTTAGTTCCTGGACCGTGCGGTACGTCAAGAGGCGGTATTCCTTGTACGTGGCACGGCGCTCAATCAACTGCGCCGCCGGGGCGCCTGATCCAGGATTATGGCGAAACGGGGAAACGAGGTGGGTTCCCAATACCCCACCGATAAAGGCCAAAATAGGCCTTTTCACTGGTTTTTAACCTATGACAAATAAGAAGGTTTTAGACTAGCGAAAAGGATACCGACATACCTTGGAGAAAGAGCGAGTATAGTAGCACAGATAGAATCCGATTATACGTACCGTAAAACAAGGAAACGTGGACACAACAATAAAGACTATAATTAAATAATTATATTGCAAATCTTTCAGCATAGTACGCCGGGAATTACTTGAAGAATTAGAGCTCTTGCGTTCATGAGAAAAAACCGCGACTGACGGCTGCCAATAAAAAATTCTTCATCTTTCTTCACGTCAGATTCAAATTCAAAAAATTGAAATTATCTTACGATTAAAAACGACAACATCGATGGCCAGCGAAGTAAAAAAGTTTTAGGCTCGAAGATTTTATGCAGGGTAATACTGCAGTACCCCCTTTCCAACAAAAAAAAAAAAAAAAATATCGATAATGGCGATAAAAAATAACTAAAGGAGTAACATCCCTAGAAACGAACGACATAAGGATGACGTCACTAGAGGAAGGTAGAGGGGGGTAGCAGCACCAGGAGAGAAGGGAGCAGCTCACTTGAGAGAACTAGAAGAGAAATAAAACTATTAACACCTAAATAACCTATAGGTAACCTAGCCTAAACTAATGACTAACCTATTCTATCTTAACAGACCATCGAAGTGCAAAAGGCCTCCAGATGTGCCTGCTAAACCTACGCAGGACCTATCGGGAAAGGTATACAATAACTAAGGATAGAACAAGAGGATTAAGAATTCAAAATAAACAAAAGGACAACACTAGTTGAAAGAAATATAATATATATATCGAGGTCAAAAGGGGTTGACATCAGGTTATAAACAAGAACCTACGTCCAAATGGAAGAACATCAAGCTATAAAGAGGAGCCTGAGTCCCAAAAAAAAAACCCCAGTCTAACAAATAAGGGACTTCAACCTTATATTTAATGACCCTAAGTCTACATCATAGTCCGACTTTCAACTAAGTCAGGGCTTAGAGTCTGACTAGTGTGATGAGTAGGATTAGAAGGTGCGTTTTGCCTCCGGGACATGCCCAGAGGTCAAACACAACCCTCTTGATCGTATCAGTCGGATAAATTATAATTAAGTATGTTATGGAATAGAGGAACAGAACTCGTCTTCACCGCGGTCGGGTAAAGAGGAAATAAACGACTGCTGGCGATAAAACACTATCCAAGCACTATCCAAGCTCTAGTGATAGAGAATAAAAGCGAAATGTTTACAAGGTACCCCGCAAGCTTCCTTGCAAAAAAATAGCGTTTCGAGAATGTTCTAAGTTAGTTATTACATTTTAAAGGGATCTGCTTACCATTTTCAGAAAAAACGTATTAATTATTTGTAGTAATTTTATAAATTGACAACGGCAACTAGAATGACATGACATAATGTAAGAAAAAATGTCAGTTATACGAAATGAAGGTCGCATGGCATGGCCGATTAAAATGAGTCCCTACCTAAAAAGTTCTGAAATAATTTTTGAAATTTATGTAACAAAAAATATAGAACGACTAGTGTATTTCAGTTGATGAATAAAGAGGAAAGGCAATCATTTCAGGATATCTTTTATGTGGTACTGTCCTGAATGGACGGAATCACAGTCCTTGAGAACATACGTGGTTCTAGAGATGACTCTGGTTACACGGCTCTTAATAAAACGGGGCGCTAATTTTCCAGAGAAATAGTCTGACCCCGAAGACCTAGAGAAATTTCGTCTCCATACAACGTCACCGAGGTTGAGGGTGATAGCCGAACGGTTGGTGTTATAAGATCGGGAATTTCGGAGGAAAGCTATGGATAGATTATCGGCGACCTTAGCATAAACCTCGGCGAGGGAAGATAGATTAGACGCGTGCTGGGACCGACTCTCGGCTAAATTGGTGCTTCGAGTCTGACTATGCGCACGAGCGGGATCTATAAGGACTTCCCTACCGAACATGAGGAAGTTAGGCGTAAAATCAGTAGCCAAGTTAATGCAGGAGTTGAGATATAATTTGACTTTGGGTAATAATTTCGCCCAATTTCTCTGGTTTTCACCAACCAATATGCTCAGACACGTGACGACGCTTTGGTTATAGCGTTCTACGGTATTGGCCTGTGGCGTATAGTAGGGTGTATACATTGGTGAGTCGATGTGAAAGGACCTAAGAAAATTTAAAAAACGGTTGCTACGAAAAACGGTAGCGTTGTCGCAAAGAATCGCCCGTGGCACTCCGAAGTTAAAAAATATCTCGGATTCCAGGGCTTTAATTAGGGAACTTGCGTCTACCTTTTTTAGAGGAATCAACCAGACATATTTTGAAAACACATCGACCATTGATAGAATATATCGATAGCCATAGTAGGCGATAGGCAACGGACCAATTACGTCTATGGAAATAAGCTGCAGGGGTAAAGAAACTTCCTTTGGATATCTCATCTGTCCACGCGGTTGGGTATTGGCGATTTTGTAGGCTTTGCAAACGTCGCATTGTCTCAGTGTTTCGGTGACGTCGCGAAACATATTCGGCCAATAGTATAGTTCCTTGATCTTAAGGTAAGACTTGGTAACGCCGGGATGTATGGAAGGGAAATTGTTGTGCACTTCCCAAATGGCGTTGGGAACTTTCTCAGCCGGCAATACGACGCGCCAGGGATCAGATAATAAAGGGCTGGAGATGGGCATCCGTCTCAAGAGCACCCCGTCCTGAATGGCGTAAGCAGGAAACATTTGTGGCGTGTCGCGTGCGCCTACATATATCCTTTTGTACCACCTATCGGTAGTATGTTCAGGACCTTGGTCGAACGTAATAGGGCTAGTATAGATCCTGGATAGAGCATCCGGGACGACATGTTGTGTTCCCTTGCGGTGGATGATATCGAAGGTATATTGTGAAATGACGGTGGCCCATCGAGCTAAACGCCCCGATGGGTTGTTTAAAGTGAGCAGCCATTTCAGAGCCATGTGGTCGGTTATAACCGAAAATTTCATTCCATCTAAATAGCAGCGGAAGTGCTTTATGGAATCCAGAACAGATAGGAGTTCGCGTTCAGTGGTGCTATAATTGCGCTCCGCTCTGGAAAATAGGCGGGAGTAATACGCAATGGGATGTTCTACACCGTCAACGTTTTGAGATAGGACCGAACCGAGACCGACAGCCGAAGCATCGCACTGCAATATGAATGGCTTGGCAAAATCAGGGCAAGCCATCACTGGAGTGTTGACTAATGCTTCTTTCAGCTTAAAAAATGCCTGTTCGGCAGCCTCGTCCCAATTTATAGGATCGCGACCCTTCCTCTTTCCAATAAGAGCTGTAAGAGGAGCAATTATGGACGAGAAACCATCTACAAAACGCCTATAGTAAGAGCACATTCCTATAAAGCCGCGCAAAGATTTTGCGGTAGTAGGAGTGGGGTAATCGCGAATAGCTTCCAGTTTACTGGGATCAGTCTGGAGCCCTTTTTCGTTGACGATGTATCCCAAGTATTTTAGCTCACTCTTACAGAATTCACATTTTTTTAAGTTTATAGATAAACCGGCTTCTTTGAGGCGGTTTAGCACCTTCCTAAGGAGTGCAAGATGACTGTGGAAATCCTTAGATATCAAAATCAAATCGTCGACGTATCCGAAAACACAGTCGTCGCTGGTAGAAGTGTATTCGAAGTTAACGATAATATCAGTTAGGCGTTGCATTTCAGAAGCAGCGTTTGTGAGCCCGAATGGCATTCTGACGAACTCGAATAAACCGCGTTGGGGAATTATGAAAGCGGTTTTCTCACAGCTCTCGTTATCCGCGAGAGGAATCTGCCAGAAAGCACTCCTGAAATCGAGAGAACTTATATATCTCGCACCACGAAGATTGTCAAGGATATCTTGAATACGAGGTAGAGGATACGAATCCCTGATGGTTACACTATTTAATTTACGGCTGTCGACACAGAAGCGAACAGACCCGTCCTTTTTTGTAAC
Organism: Lithophane semibrunnea; assembly: GCA_947363905.1. Taxonomy (NCBI): domain Eukaryota; kingdom Metazoa; phylum Arthropoda; class Insecta; order Lepidoptera; family Noctuidae; genus Lithophane; species Lithophane semibrunnea. The sequence continues at coordinate 5,976,751 of OX376200.1, forward strand.
CATTACAACAGGACTGGCCCAAGGAGAACGAGAGGGACGGATAACACCTAATTCTAACATCTTATCAATTTCGTCGTTAAGAATTTTTAATTTGACCGGTGAAAGAGGGTAAAATCTTTGTCTAATTGGCATTCCTGTTGTATTAATTTTGTGGGAAAGCCAAGTAGTTTTACCGAGCCCAATCTTATCAGACGAAATAGCCTCAAATTCGTCAATGACGCGTTGTAGACCTCGCTCTTGGTCGGGTAATAGGACATTGCGGGGATGTACATATCGAGCTTTATTTACACAAGAAACCAGAGGCGGAGAATGGTTAAAAGCGGGAAGGTACATATTGCCTTTAATATTTTTATTAAAAGCCTTACTAAAAACTGAAGTTAAACCGAATTTATTCCAGAATTCTATACCTAAGATAATTGAAGACGTAGTAGAACGTGCAACTAAAAATTCATGCGTGAAAGTTGTACGGTTAAATTGGACCGGGAGACAAACACTCCCTAAAATATCGATGGGTGAATTGTTGGCGGAAATAACCCGCGGACACGAAACATTGGAAATCCGAGATATACCTAGTTCCTGAATGAGGATATCACTAATAAGAGACATCTGTGCGCCTGAGTCCAACAAAGCCCTAATGGGGCGATTACATAGTAATATTTCAACGAATGGTCGGTTGTCTGATGAATCGTTGGCTATCACCGGTGACACTGTACGGGATGAGGCGTGTCGCCGATGGTCTACACGTTTTTTGGATTACAGTTTGGACAATCCCGGGTAATTACACCAGGAGTGCGACATCTAAAACAGAGCCTACCAGGGAAATCTGGACAGTTACGATACGAATGTCCGTCCTTTCTACATTTAGGACATAACTGTATCTCAGAAGAGACGTTGGACACCGACTTCGACGCTCCTGGCAAGAAGCTCTCAAAATGTGACGCCATATCAACAAGCGACTCTAAATCATGGAATTTGTGGATTGACAAGCAAGGGAAAAACCTAGGGTGCATATTGTGCATAATAATATCAAGTAAATTAGAGTCGTGGATGGGACTGGCTAAGCGATCGTTAAGATATGAGACCTGGATGACGAAATCCCTGACCGATTGGTCTGATTTCTGTCTCATGTTTCGAACCTGTTGTTCAGTTTTGAACTCAAAATCTATGACTCCGAATGTCTTCACGAAAGACTCCTTAAGTTTTGTATATGACAGGAGTGGGTGGCGAATGGACCTAAAATATTTCAGTGCAGCTCCTGACAAAACTTCATGGAAGCGCTTCAACAGATAATGATCAGATATATCATCCGCTTCCTTACATTCATCTATCGAGAGAAAGAATTCACGGACGCAGGTGTTCCCAGAAAAGTCAATTTTCCACTTCGTGAGAGATATTTGTTTACGGGGATAAGATGGACATCCGTCGGATTTGATCGGGGATGGTAAGCCTGATGACTCAGCAGTCCTAGGTCTCCTAGGTGGGATTGGGGGGGGCCTAGAAATGATAAGGCTCTCTCCATGGGCGGTTTCACCAATGGACGAATCCTCGTCGGCCATGCTGGATCACGGAAATCACACAAAAAAAACGGAACGAAGATAGCTGGACTAAGGAAAAAACAAGCTAGACATCTAGCAGAAAAATCAGACACACAAACGCTTACCTTGAACACGAAGCCTATTACGTTCACACCACAGACGCACACTACAGGGAACTAAATACAACTACTACAAGAGATAAATAAAATTCAGGATTGATATATATTTGATGGGACGAAATGAAAGATTGGTCATTCAATATGGTTACAAAATAATTATTTTAAATAACATTGCACACACATCACATTAAGAATATACATAAACTTCATTTGACCAGCTTGCCGTTCAAATATTCATAAGTCGTTCAGCAAAAGCAGGCATCCGTGGTGAGAAAAGAAACTAATGATTTCTCTGAAAAATAAATAGATTAAAATTGCCCTGAAAGAGCACCACACACAAACTGACAAAAAAAATATTTAAGTATGCATAGGGATATCATAATTTACTTACTTTTAATTCGGGCGCCATTTGTAACGAAATAAATAAACACACTTCGTTGAACACGTATAATTTTTGTAATATAAATACAGACAGACACTTTTTACAAAAAATATAAAAAAGGCGAATATGAAATATAATTTAGTCGCGGCTATGGTGACAGTGGTGCCGAATCAAGCGTAATTAGGTTAAGGAAAACTTTCGGAATAGAACTCTTAGGTAAATTTAGTTACGCGTGGGAGTTCGGTGTGTATCAGCGATTGCAAAAGCTTATAAAAACCATAACTTACTAGCGCAAACGCAACGCATCGAATAAGGAACCGCAACCGAAGGTTGACCTAATGCCAGCTTAGTCTAATTTGCATACGAGATTATTTACGCGTAAAAAATAAACTTGAACGTATTTGAACTTGAAGGGAAAACTTGAAGGGTTTACAGCAGCTGCAGTTTGCAATGCAACGTGGAAGAATCCGAGAAAACGGCGCTTCGCAGTGGATAAATAAATAGTTAATAAGTCCCGAGGTGGTTAGTTCCTGGACCGTGCGGTACGTCAAGAGGCGGTATTCCTTGTACGTGGCACGGCGCTCAATCAACTGCGCCGCCGGGGCGCCTGATCCAGGATTATGGCGAAACGGGGAAACGAGGTGGGTTCCCAATACCCCACCGATAAAGGCCAAAATAGGCCTTTTCACTGGTTTTTAACCTATGACAAATAAGAAGGTTTTAGACTAGCGAAAAGGATACCGACATACCTTGGAGAAAGAGCGAGTATAGTAGCACAGATAGAATCCGATTATACGTACCGTAAAACAAGGAAACGTGGACACAACAATAAAGACTATAATTAAATAATTATATTGCAAATCTTTCAGCATAGTACGCCGGGAATTACTTGAAGAATTAGAGCTCTTGCGTTCATGAGAAAAAACCGCGACTGACGGCTGCCAATAAAAAATTCTTCATCTTTCTTCACGTCAGATTCAAATTCAAAAAATTGAAATTATCTTACGATTAAAAACGACAACATCGATGGCCAGCGAAGTAAAAAAGTTTTAGGCTCGAAGATTTTATGCAGGGTAATACTGCAGTATGTGGGCTTATGAGTCTTTTTGCCTATAGCAGTTGCATATCCTGTTGCTTTGGCGATCAGTGATCTTTCTACTACCTACATCGTACATCATACTACTTTTATTTGTTTGGATAATAAAATGCTTTATATGAAAAGGAAAGCTTTAATAAAATATATATGCTTATATGCTAGGCATAGGTTCGATATATCAAAACGTAACTTATATCGGATATGTATTTATTATCATACCATATCGATATCTAAATATACATAACCGTTTTCACAAAAACTTCATCGAGCTATGGCTTATCCAAAGCGCAACAACGAGAACGAACTACGAATAATGTCGAATAAGTAATAACGAACAAAACGCAAACTTCACATCACGAGCGATATGACATCGACGGTTTTTATTTTTATTCGCTTTGTCTCTGTCTTACCATTCAATGTTTTACTGGCGTAAAAGTGATGAAGCGAATATTACGTAACTTCGGCTAGTGATTGGTTATTTGGTTAATAATAGTGCGTGCGTAATATCTATATCCTAACGCGCTAGCAATAAGGTCTAGTTTCTATTTATTTAGTTACAACAAATATTCCATAAGTTAGCCACTTTCCGGCGGCTACTCGATATCAGGGAGCAAATCGTACTACTGATATCGATATCTGAAAACGGTTTTCGATATCGATATGAAAACTGAATATCGGTTACATATCCGTTAGCAACTAAATACGAAAACGCCCATGTCTATATGCAAAGAAAAAACAAAAGAAAAGATGAATAAACAAAAGATCAATGACCAGCGTTTGTCACAGATAAAAACGTTAAATAGTTCTTTAAAGCTTTTGCACACTGCTAGGAATCCCCGCAGACTAATTTCTAGGTGCTTTGCTACTAAGTACATAGAAGATAAAAATAAAACTGCATAAAAGAAGCAATTTGTATTAAAAACGTAAACTTTAAAGGAGAAATTACGAAACCATTTTTACCGTTGGTAAGAACAAAACGCGTTCGTTCAAGCATTCGACCCGATTTATAGTTTACGTTTTATCTCTATCATAGAAAGACCACAGAACCTAAGGATATAGAAGTGGACATGCAAAGTGAATATCGGTTTTCTGTACATTTCTCAACATACATTGCTGCCCGTAGTCGGATGATCCTGGGAGTCAGATATATGAACGCAGATTATCTTGGGACGTCTACATATATGAATGAAAACTGTTTTGTTGGTCTAGAGGGCGCAAGCGCTACTGCTGAGCGTGAGGTCCTGGGTTCGATTCCTGGGATTATTGGGATTTTCCATCCGGAATTTCTCAGTAGCAACCCGGAGTCTGGATTAGTGACCGGTTGATGGCAATAGGCTCGCCCCCTATTACATGAGAAACATAACTGGCAAAGTGTGCGTGTTTACAGGTACACCTCTGCCTAACCCTTCGGGGATTACAGGCGTGATGTTATGTTATGTTCTAGATGAATTGGCCCGTTTGTCAATACCCAAGGCTTGCGAGGTGCGGTGTTCGGTCGCACGATTAATGATACTATCATGTATCGCCGTTTCCCGGGAGATATTCAGTTCCTGCCTGTAATTTATTATGTCTTCGCAAGGAGACATGAGGATGATATTTTTACTTATTTGTAAGAGAGTTTTGTTGGGTATATAAATCGGAACTGTTTCTTTCTAGTCTATGTGCACTCCACGATATATAAACTCCGTGATGCCTGTAGGTACTCTCACTGATGAGGTAGGTACTAAAAACTTTAGTAGCTTTCTTTAGTCGTAGAACGTCGTAGTAAGTCGTAGTAGTATCGATTTCACAGCTAAGAATTTTTTTCCGGTACTCTGAAAACGAAACTGCAATGTTGTTGCATCTAAGTCTGAAACTCATATAGCCGCCAAACCGTCATAAGGATAAAACTTTTACATTATAGTCTCTTATGTAGTGTTCAGGAACATGTTCAACTCTTTTCGTGAAAACTGTCTTAGAAACCGTTAAGACGATCAGGTGTTTTAAAAATTATGCTCTGTTGGAAAAAATACTCGAAATAACTTTTATCAAAAAACAGTTTTGGTTGTAAACATAAGAAGTTACGCCATAAAACTCTTACTGACAAGATTGTACTAGTGGTTACAACAAAATTACATCGACCTTAGTAGGTATCTCTTTCTTGGTTCGTGAATTATAGTAGAATGTCTTATTTATTTATTTATTTAAAATAGGTACGCCAACGGCATATGCATTGTACATTAAATATTAAAGTTAACAGGTATGGGTTCATAAATATAATATCAATTACAGGTCTAGGTACACGACATTCACATAAAACAAACCTTCGTGAATTATATAAAATTAAAACATTAATTATGTCTTGACCATTTGCATATAAAACCTGTTAATATTAATCAGTAGGGACCGCCACAATATAAAATTTTCAGAAGTTTTTTTTCAGAAGTCAGAACATTCTTTCCGTGGAAATAATAAAACTTTAATAAAAAATGTCCCTAAAGACTAATGCAGTAAGAAATGCGGAGCTTAGGTGCTGCAGTAGATTTTATAGTAGTTACCTACAGGTAATGTTGTATATAAATGAACGAATACCATGAATGCAGTAGAAACGTCTGACATGGAATGTCGTCATTACGACTTTTGCTTGATTGTTTTACTTTTTTTTATGTTGCGTTTTATTTCTTATTTTAACGTGAACTTTCTGAATATTTGAGTTTATTTTATCAAGTTTCAGGATGGCGCGAAAAATTACTAAAAGGAGATAAGTAGTGTTTATTCCTTTTTTTCTTTTTACAAACTTCTATTTAACTTGCCTTGTTAGTTAGTATGTATTTATTAGTGAAATTTTGCAAGCTGAATTATAACCACTTCCTCTTATCCTACGGAGTTGAATTTTTTTTATTGTTGGACTCACATGTTACTACTAGACGACTGCATGCTCTTCCTGACTCAATCAAAACAGGCCTTATTTATTATCAAAATAATTGAACATTCGCGAGTTTGGTAGGTACCTATGTTTAATTTCAACACATTTCCAAGATATCTTAGTTCAAACATTCTGGACTTTCTTAAAAAGGAAGGGCAAATAAACGAACAGTGGTTTTAAACTTGCGATGATAAATGTTCTCCCCTTCGTTACATCAAAAATACCGTGTGAACAATGATCCAATCCACAATTCCATAGATTTCCGTTCTACCTACAGAGTCTACTCTGCATAGTGTTATGATTGTAAAATATATTGCCAGGAAATTAATGTTCTTCACAGAACGGCAGATATTAAATAAAGCATAAATTAATGGAAGCGTGGCGTGCATTGTGTTTCGTACCTATTTTTAGCTGTGTAAAAAATAGGTCATAGTAAATTATTTAAGTACCTAGTAGGGAGGTATACCTCTCAATCTTTCTTTGGATAAAAAATGAAACAAGTATGTACCAAGTATGTCCCATTCGGTGCAACTGGGAGACACGCACCACACAAGGGTTTTGCCTAACTAAAATATTTTAAGGATGTAGGTAGTTTTAAGATTGCCACAGACAATACTTTCTTTGCGTTTTTTGTTTGTATGTTCTTTTTACCCAACTGCCAAGGAAGGGTTTATGTTTTTAATGTTCGTATTTACTTGTTTTCTTTTTTTGTTTGTCTTAAAACTTGAATTTATGTAACTATGCTTTTGTGTTGTGTCTTCTATGTTTGTACCGAATAAATGTTTTATCTATCTATCTATCTACCTAATCAGTGTCAGGTCTTTCTGTAAAATAAATGGGCAATGGACAAAGTCTTGCTTCTCTTTGAAGATATACCTATATCTAAGCATTGCAAGTCGGTTAATGTTAAATTAACCGGCCTAGCCTTTTCCAAACTATGTTGGGGTCGGCTTCCAGTCTAACCGGATGTAGCTGAATACCAGTATTTTACATGGAGCGACTGCCTATCTGACCTCCACAACCCAGTAACTGGGTAATACGATACCCCTTGGTTAGTTAGACTGGTTGTCAGACTTTCGTGCTTCTGACGACTCGTAACGACTGTCAAAGATCCACAAATGACAGCCGGGACAAACAGCTTAACGTGTTTTCCGAGGCACGAGGAGTCTCGATATGTGAAAATGGTCACCCAACCCCGGCAAGCGTAGCTTAACCTGATGGATCGACCCGAGCGGCTGTTATTTCTTAGCCACGAGCTCCTCCAAGCAAGTCGGTTAATGTTAAATAATTGAAAAAAAAAAATGAGATATTATTTAGGTATCAATATTTTTGGACGCCCGACCCGGACTTTCAGAGTTTATCTTAATGTTAGGGATATTAAGATAAACTTCGAATGTCGTCCGGGCAATGATTTATTTGATACCGATATTTTTTATACATAGACACAAATTCGCCAAATTCTCAGCTTTTACGGCAATGAATATATAAGATTTAGGTCGTGAAAATTCAGTTCACAAATTCTCCAAATAACTTTTACAGTGCTGAATAGACAACTGATTTAGGTCGTGAAAGTTCAATAATTTCAAGCAGAAAACAATAGTCCTTCTATATTCAGAGAAAGTATAAGTACCTACTTATAACAAACAACATTAACCAAGCGTAGTGATTTTAACGCTATTCGTATGTCAAGCAGCTGCCCAAGATGTTTGCTATTCAATCTGACCAAGTGGTCAGATTGAATAGCAAACAGAGAAGTAAGTAAGTACCTACGACCATTCTCAACATCTTTTCCCAGACCTGGCTTGCCTGTTTTTTTTTTACCCGACTACGGCGAAGAAAAAAGGAGGGTTATGATTTTGACCGGTATGTATGTATGTATGTATGTATGTTCATCTGTTCCCTCCTATCTTCCAAACCACTTACTTATCACAATTTGACAAATGAGGTATCATTAGAAGCGTCGTGATTGTCCGCTGGTTATAGGCTATGTGAAGTCACATTAAATTTAAAATGGCGCCCTCTAGAGGACATAAAGTGAGGAACTTAAAAAAAAAATGGTTTAATCGTACCATGTTGGGTATCAAATGAAAGGGCTTAATGAGCACATTTCAAAAATATATATATATAATATAACCCCAAAAGAAATTAAAAAAAAATCAATTAATAAAAACTAAAACCCAACTACGACTTAAAAGGTATAAACAAGACACCACAGACAGACAAATTAAAAATCCGGAGTCACACGTAATGTGTTCGATTTATGCCCTAACACGTGTGACTCCGGATTTTTAATTTGTCTGTCTGTGGTGTCTTGTTTATACCTTTTAAGTCGTAGTTGGGTTTTAGTTTTTATTACTTGATTTTTTTTTAACTTTAATCTATGGTACAGTGGGGCTCCCTCGATATTTTGACGGCACCACTAAAATAGCCATATTGAATAGGCTATGTAGAGATCCCAGGATTTATAACGTTGTTGAGTAGAACAATAATAAACATTATGAGAATCCTAAGCTTTTTGTAACAACAGAATCAGTGTTATTAAAAACTATGTGTTGTATTTATAGCAGAAGTTTCCGTTTTAAATTGTGGAATGAAATTAATGTTCGCACACACAATTTTACCTTATTAGTTCATAGTTTTGCCCTACTTTTTACGTAAAAAAATGTGAACACCTTGACAAGCTTTTACAATAAAATCTCCTAAAGTAAGCCCACGGTAAAAACCTTCTAATTTTTCAGGAAAAACATGTTATCAAATATATTTTCCATGTTACGAGCTTAATTTGCTAATGTCAGAGTCTTGTTTTATTAGACTGTCGTAAAAATAATTAATTGCTTGTACTACACAATGCGAAAAATCGTATAATGTGACATGTGCCTCTGAGGAAAATACATTTGAGTCATACGCGGCATAGGTTTTGATGATATACATACATGATTATTATGAGTGAATTTGTATTATTCGATTTAATTATTAAATTTTTCATAACAATTTTATTTATTATTTTCTTCTTCATAGAAATGATTCACCAGGTTTCAACAAAAAAAAAATTGAAGATACATTTTCATAGTAAGGATTCACCACGATCTTCCGGTGTGCTCTTGAGACTTCCATGTCACTACAGTGACATTTAAATTGAACAGTGCCAGCACTCTAATTGCATAACCCACTTTCAATCACAATCCTAGGGTTTTGAAATAAATTGCTAATCCATTGCTACGGAGGCTTGAAAAATACGTCTGCTCAACAACGAATATAATCAAATAGCGGACAACGAATGAACGTAACTGATCTCTCATATCCCAGGGCATTTGTGTTAGCGCCGTTCCACGTCTCGCTGAGCAACAGAGAGCGCGCGAAGTAAAGTTCGCGATAGCGAGACAATGTTACCCCAGCATATATGTTATTTTGCGATGGCATCCTAAAAACTATTTAGCTCCTCATGTCCTTGATTTTTCTAACAACCGAAACATTCTCACGATCCAGCCGCAGTCCTACGCAAAGAACACGCGTATACGCCACTTGTAATAATAAACACGACATAGTTTGTAGCAACGGTCATTTGTTGGCATTCCGATCACCCCTTTCAGCATATTATTTAAACTAGCTTTAGGAAAATTTGGCTTAGTTCAAGTAAATATTTTCTCGGGAACAAAGACGGAATATGTACCTAAATAAACGTAGAAACAATGCTTTACTAAAATTGTTTAGAAATCCGTATGTTTACTGTGCATTTATTTTAATAATTTATTGCTTAACACGTGTTTATAATATTTGTATTGCCTGCATGAGTACAGCCATGATTTTCACACTTTTCGCCCTCCAAAGGGACGCGATATTTAGACAAAATCTAGACTAAACCTTGATCTTTTTACTCGCAAGGTGCGAGTAAAAAGATCAAGGTTTATAATGTTCCGACTTCGATTTTGCCGACATTTTGAATGAAATTGACAGTTCGAAAAGGGGCATGTGCCAGATATTTACAAACATACATAACATCACGCCTCGTTTCCCCAACGAATTGGGCAGAGGTGTATCTGTAGTACACTCACATTTTGCCAGTTATGTTTTAAGTCCCATGTAATAGGGGCGAGCCTATTGCCATCAAAATCGAGCAAACAAAAACCCGTGGAAAATCCCAATAAATTCGAAATCATTGCATAACAATTACTTGACCGTACGTTTTGTTGATCCGAATTAAAAGTGAAATGTACCTACTTACTCAAGCCAAGAAAGGAAATCTCTAAAAAGTATAAATTGTGAAAATGTTTCAGAGAGAAGTCTTTTGGCATCAAATCCACTCAAATTAAGAAATAGAGTATTTCCACATTCACGCGAACAAAAAATTTGTTATTTCTCTGAAGCGAATTCCCCAGAGCGTCCTTTGTGAATGAATTTTGTTGAAACTAGTTTCGTAGTTAGCTGTAATGTTGTATATCCGTTTAATTAATTGTTTTGGCAGGTCAAGGGCTACACGAAACAACTGTTCTGCATGTATGCTTTAATAATATACAACTAAAATTAACAGACGTCAATTTTGTAAATGTCTGCAGTTCCATACACTTTGACCTGACCGTACAGGTTGCACTTACGACAACTATTTATTTTTACCATCGAAAAATTTCTAAGTTTGGGGGCCTAGAATCATGTGAGAAATTCATGTAACAATTTGCACGTAGATTTCTTTTACAACCTGTATATGCTTTTGTTCACTAACGTGGGATAAGGCTTGATATTACGTTTTGTGCTTACTTAATTTAAAAAAAAAATGTTGTCGTTAAATAAAGTTATGTAGCGAAACAATCGCGTACCTACTACTGTATTGTGACAAGATAGGCATATCAAACATAGGAAGCACATGGTGGTACCTACATGATTTTATCATCAGATTAGTACAATTCATGCGTGAACAAAGTTAGGCCAATTTTTTGTATGCGGAGGAAGTGATAAAAATTTGCGTATTTCTGACTAAAGTTCCATTAATAGTTACGGAAGCTGATTTATCACAATTATTTTTTAACTAGCTACGCCTCGCGGTTTCACCCGCGTAAGTCTCGATCCCGTGGGAATATCGGGATAAAAAGTATCTTATGTCCTATTCCAGGTCATGGTCTACCCCTGTGCCAAATTTCATCCAAATCCGTTCAGCCATTTTAGCGTGAAAGCATAACAAACAAACTCACTTTCGCATTTATATTAGTAGTTAGGATATTGTCATTGTACTGATGGAAATTTTGCTTTCGGCAAGTAGGCATCTATTTTCTTGATTCCTTTAGATATTACGAGACGAACTAGCATCCAATTCCGTAGCAAACTTTAGTATCACATCCAGAGTACATCCATACTCCATACTAATATTATAAATGCGAAAGTAACTCTGTCTGTCTGTCTATATATTAACTTTTCACACGCCTAAACCGCTGAACGGATTTCGATAAAATTTGGCAAGTCGATATATGGCATCCCGGGGAAGGATAAAAAGTAGCCTATACTTTTTATCGACAAAGGGCGGAAGCCAGTATGTCCTATACATACTATCCTTATCCTTACATATTATAAAACAAAGTCCTCCGCCGCGTCTGTCTGTCGTCCTGTTCGCGGTAAACTCAAAAACTACTGAACCGATTTTCATTCTGTTTTCACCAATGGATAGAGTGGTTCTCGAGGAAGGTTTTAGTATATTATAACCGACATACACGCTGGCGAAGCCGCGGGAATTGGCTAGTTGCTTTATACGTTTAAAAATTCGCCTGCTCTACAATATAAATAACGCAATGAATACTGTTGAATTGACCAAATGAATAGGATTGTTAAACCCCGCAGGAGGAGCAACATAAATAAGTGGCGCAATTGAGTAGCTATTCAAAAACTCTGAATAGTGAACCACTTTTTACATCAGCTACTAGTTATAATAACAACCCGTTTCCTGAGCAAAATGTTTGTAATTTCCGACAAAGATGGTCTGTGTGACACAGATCGGGCAGACCAGCATCCGTCCAATGTAGGTCCAAGGTTTAACACTTTGTCACTATGTTTGCCACTTTGTCACCGCTTACTTACAATGTCGCATCAGCTAATTTTTACTGGATTTACTGCAAAATGTAATGAAACAATAACTGAGCACCTACTTTTCTTGGTCAATGCAATAAAACTGACCATATTTTCTTACACGTGAGTTGCTTCCACTTCGCGTAAGTTAATGATGTTAATAGCTTCATTAACTCACGCGAAGTGCAAAGCTAGGTACAATGCTATGAATCATGGCCGATCTGAACTTTGCGCCAGAAGGCTGCGCAATAACATACAGGGTGTTAGGGTAAACACCGTTATCCTTGCAACCAGTGGTTTGGTTTCATTTATAGAACGTAAAATCAATGGAAAATATCAACTTTTTTTTTCTTTTTTTTAAATCAACATTTTACCACAAGAGACGCAAGTTCGTTGCCTTATGCGCTAGGGCAACGAACTTGCGTCTCAACACGGGCAGGGGGTGCGGGATGTGACCTGACCGGCCACGAGCGCGACCCCTCCCTCAGTCAGTCAGCTGTTTCGCTAGAGAGCACGGTGTCGGATAGAAACTTTTTAAAATCTTTTAATGAAAATGACGTTTTTTTTTTGTTGTGTTCGGTCATTTATTTTTATATTTAAGTCAACTACCCATGGTTTGAATGACAAGAGTGTTTACCCTTACAGCCTGTATTTTAGTACCCAAATGGTTATATGAGGCGAGTGTGAGAGTGTAGGTACATACATGCACGGTAGTTCGAAGAGCCTGTGTTCAGACCGGCCGGCCATGATTCATCGGCCGTATTGTACAATAGGTATTTGAAGGTGTTTATGTAAGGATATAGTATATTTTTATTTAGGCAACTACTAGTTAATTGATTCAGGCGTGACTTTGCGGAAATCTACACTTCTACGCTAATAATATTATAAAGAGGAAAGATTTGCATTTTTGTGTGTATGTTTGTAATGAATAAACTCAAAAACGACTGCGCCGATTTAAAAAAATCTTTCACCATTAGATAGCTACATTCACCCTGAGTAACATAGGCTATAATTTATAAAGATTACACGCGGGCGAAGCCGCTGGCGGCAGCTAGTCCATTATAAAATACAATAGACGTAGGTAGATATATTTAGTAACCTATTCTGCTTTACTATTCTTCAAGAGTCATAAAAAACCCTGTAAGAGAAAGAGAGAGAGAGAGAAAGAGTCTATGCGTCCCGCGGTCGGCAACACGTAGTGTTCTGGTTTGCAATAGGTCAATCGTAATCCTGAAGATGCCTCGTTGAGAGGTGAACACGTGTCGATTTCTTACAGGGTTTTTTATGACTCTTGAAGAATAGTAAAGCGAAATAGGATACTAAATATAATATATATACGTCTATTGTATTTTAGGTAACTACTGTTATTTTTCTACTAAAGTTTTCTTTCGTCAATAATAATAACAATTTCATTCGTTTCCAATACAATTACAGGAGGTAAGTACCTACTTATTTAAAATAGATCAGTTGGTATGACGAAGTGGAGAATCAACGATCCCGCGATAATCCAGTTATTATAAACAAATAGGTATGTTTTTTTTTTCCAGAAACGCTTGAACTAACAAAGCATTGCGGTTTTCCAAGGTTGCACAATTGCAGAGTACCAACTACAAACCTTGACCGAGATAACACTATTTTGTGTCATATTTTTTATAAGTGGGCGTAAACTTTAATTAAAATAATCTATAAAAATACTTGTTTAGCGCAGGATTCAAACCCGCGACCACTGCGCTGACAGAGCTGTCAGAATATGTTTTTTTTTTTGATGATGCTGAGCATTGCAGACTTTTCTCTATTGATCCGATCCAGCCATCGTTCCGTATAAACTCCGTAAATTCCGTAAACTCCGAATACCAATAAGTTAAAAATAATTTTACACAGGTTCAAACAATAAATCCATAATATGTACCTATTTACCAACCCGCACTGGGCCCGCGTGGTAGGTAGATTACAGCCCACTCCCTCTCGAAGAGAAGAGGCCTGTGTCCCAGCAGTGGGAACATTATAGGCTGATTATGCTATGTACCTATTTTATACCTATACCTATGGAACTATGTTTGGATTCCGTAATTCTTTAGCTACCAGCACCTGATAAACAGATAAATCTATATAACTCATGTTCCAGGAATAACTCTGCCATTTTTCATCTGGATTAAATTGCCAAGGGCACGCTAAAAGCTTTTTAAACTATTTTAATCTAAAACCCAACGGTTGTCAGACTGCGTGGGTTTTGCAGGTCCTCCGTCGATTTGTTATTTACGTGAATATTCATAAAAAGGACCGTTTGCCAGACTTCACGCATGTACCTATTTTCGAACCATCGCCATCGCATCGTAGCAAGTGAAAACCGCGAATCAGCAATAGACAAGATCATGTGCTAAAAAAATTCGCTCGACCGTTTTTCCGCTCAGGAATGTCCCTAGCCTTATCATTTACAAACACTGATTTTAGATTGAAAAAAGGTGACAAGTGGCACAGACACCAATTGATAACATTCTTCGTCTGTGCAAGCATTGGGATAGTGCAGGTTGATAATAAATTAAGATAGCGCCAAGATCTACAGGTCACGCCTTATTATTAAAAATTGTATGTAAAAACTAGGTTAAGTTAAATTCCGGCCGTCGAAAGAATGCGTTCCTGACACCGGTCAGTTAGACAATTTCTAGTAGTAATATGAGTGAAATTCGCTAAAACACATATTCGTTAGTTTATATGAAACTGACAGGTGTCAAGAACGGATTCTCCCAAAAGCGGGACCGTAAGTCAAAAAAAAAAAATACATATTAATATTTTGACACAAGGTAGGGAAGTATTGTAGCTGCATAGCTTTACCATGCAACCTTCCCAAATATTTTATGAGATATAACTATAGAAATATAGTAAACAGGATAAAACACTACTCATATTTAGAAGATTAGAAAAGAATAGTGAGATAGAGTTATTATCATCTTGATAACATCAAGCTGACAGAACGCGTAAGATTTATAAAATTAGATGCGAATCTATAAATAATTAATTAATTACTTAGTTAATATCGTTGGTAAGCACATCACTTGAGAACGCCTGGACCGATTGGCTGTTTTGTTTTAAAATTTTCGTTAAAGTCCGAAATATAGGTTTCTATGGAAAGAAACATTTAAAAAATCGGGAAAAACTGAACGTCCATTCTTCTATGGGTTTTTTTTTATGAACGATTGAAAATTGACAACTCAACATTGGGTTAGCTAGTTGGTTCTGATAAATACGCCTTTCACTGATGATTCTGGTAATACCTATAAAGGCGTACTGTGGAGCCCATAAACAGAGTGTAAAAAGAGCCCATCAAATAGCCGTCAACTACGCATTCTGTACAGTAACATTGCACAAAAATAATTGCTGGGAAACGACGTTTACTTATGGAGTGAAAAATCGCTGTTTACAGTAGTGTGCAACGTAACGCACGCAAAACATTGTGTTTATGGGTGCATGCAACAGTTCAGGGTATGTGGGGTTATTTAAAATTAAGTTATAACATTTAAAACTTGTTGTCTTTAAAAAAACGTCTGAAACAGTTGGAACGTTGATCGTCAATATCTCCGTAATCAGAAGGTTCCCAGGTATGGTCCAGAACAAAATAGACACAACAACACAATGACGGGAATAACAGGTGACTTTCGGCTTCGCTAAGTGTCTTTTTACACCCGTTATAGTATCATTACTGCACATCGGCTGCTCAGGCAGCTGGGTTCGTGCCCAAAAGTTAGGTATTAATTATCTAATGTTAGTTAAGCCTTGTACTTGAACGCATTTCACTAGTAACTATTTGTTCCCGTTTATCTCACAGTAATGAGCCATTGTTTGCTTATCTTTTACGACTCACAGGTAAATGTTTGACATAGCTGTTTCCGTAAATGGTTTACTTGATTACTTGATATGGAACGACCTCGGAAACCTCTCGAAAATTATGAAATCCCGAATTAACTTAAATCTAAAGGTACCTATTTCAGGTATTGGTTAGGTTTTTCATCAAATGATGCCTAGCCTACCAACATGCATTTCGTCTGATTATGACACTTTCGGTTATGCTTCGACTCGTTGCTAAATATATAATGATAACAGCCGCCCGGGCTACGCTTTCCGCGGTCGGTACGTGGATGGGTGACCATCCATTACATATCGAGACCCCTCCGTGCATCAGAAAGTACGTTAAGCCGTTGTTCCCGGCTGACATTAGTAGATCTTTAACAGTCGTTCCGGGTAGTCAGAAGCCCATATGTCTTACAACCAGTCTTACGAAGTGGCATCCTGTTACCCAGTAAATGGGTTGTTTGAGTCAGATAGGCAGTCTAATCGCTCCATGTAAAATACTGGTATTCAGCTACATCCGGTAAGACTGGAAGATAACACAGAAAAGGGTAGGCACTAGGGAGATTGATTGGATGCATAAACGTCTTATTTTATTAAAAGTAGTTTATACTTACTAGCATTTTGACGATAATTTCATAACAACCATGTTGTGACGACGGAAGGTCAAATGCCTTATCAGTGACCAAATAAACTTATCTTTGGATTAGGCAGTCTGTTAACTTTTCTTTTAAATTATTAGTCACAGCATACACTAGTCTATAATCTACACCAACAATGGTGACTCCGTTTGCTTATAAACGATGTTTAACTAAATGACAATCGTTTTGTGCTTTGATTATTAATTAGGTTAAACTCTGATTAACTTGTAATAACTAGTCAACACAGTTTATTCTCACACGTGTAGTCGAAATCAGTATGGTGATTAACCTAATAAGTAGGTACTTTGGTACTACAGTAGGTAGTACAGTTCCTTGTGAATGATTTCGTCCGGAGAAGTAGCTCCGAAGTAACTCCTATACTATTACCACCAAATCTATTTATTTAATCTAATCCAGCCTAACCCATGCTGCCCTCCCCCGGAGACGCTCTAACCCGAGGTCCGCAGGTACCTGCAATTCTAACCCTCCCCAGTATTTACATTTTAGAAATATGTAAATTTGTCCGTAAGCATGAAGAGTTCTTCACAAAACGCGAAGACATCCAATCACAGTACACACTTAGGCACCGATCTAGGCTAAACATACCAACATCCAAGCTAAAAATGCATTCTACAAGTCCCTACGTTAAATCGTCTACGTTAAGTCATTACGTTAAGTCTATAAAAATATAAAACAAACTGCCGGACAAAATACATAAAGAAAGAAGAAAAGTTAAATATATTCATTAAAAAAACTTAAAAAATTACTGATAAACAAATGCTATTACTCCTTAGATGAATATTTAAATGATAAACACAAATAATAGGGAAAAAAGGAACTAATAATAATGTAATTTATATAATATTACTAGCTGCCCGTCCCGGCTTCGCACGGGTAGCACTAAGTACCCTACCTACCCTACCCTACCCTACCTACAATACCTACCTACCTACCCTGCCTTTATACCTACACTACCCTACAACTCCCTACCTACATCTACCTACACTACCCACATCTACCTACATACCTACCTACCCTATCTACACCTACTAAACCAACAAACCTTGCCCTGAGAATAACAAACGCAACAAAAAAAGAATTATCCAAATCTGTCCAGCCATTCCAGAGTTTTAGTGAGACTAACAAACAGCAATTAATTTTTATATAAAGATCCTTCATTATAATATGAATTCAATTTACACTTCAGTCTAAGTAACACGTGGCCGGCTATGCTAACACCAAAAATTTAAAAAGTGGAAATAATTGAATTATACGGTATTTCGTTCACTACAAAATAAATTTAATTAATTTTATAGCGTCAACAACACGTGGTAATTATGCTGTTAAAATGTAGCTTATATGACACGTTCGTAGATTTACCACAGCAGCGCCATCTATTGATGACTTACTCAACCCAGTCGAAAGGTATCGACATCTCTTAGAATCATTTGGAGTTAACAGATAATTGTGACTGTCAAATAATAACAGACAAATAATTAGCAATAAATTAAAATTGCGACTATAATTTGAGATTTAAACTATCCTATCTCTCAAGTTGGATCGAACTGCACATGGTGTGCGAATTTTATTATAATCGGTTAAGTGGTTTAGGAGTCCATTGAGGACAAACATTGTGACACGAGATTTATATATATTATATATATATATATATATATATATATATATATATATATATATATATATATTAAGAAGATGTTAAGGAAATTACTAATAAAATAATATGTATAATAATAAATATTGTTATCAATAATAAATGATAATCACGCAATTTATAGGTAAGTACTAATGTTTAAAATATATTAATGGTATGGTAAAAATCAATAAATATTATAATATAATAAAAATAATAATTAAAAAAATTGCAATAATAATAAATAAATATTATAGCAATAACAAATTATTCAAAGAAAAACAAACTATATGAATGAATAAATATAATTATAATAACGAAGAATAAGAAGTACAGGTAAAAATAATCTAAAATATTTATGTACATTTTTGCAGATAAAATAATGCTTAAATATTAGATAAGCGAAATTTTAGTAAGTAAGTATCTCCTGATTTTCATTATGTAAATAAAAACTTTTTCCCACAATAACAACTTAATGATCTCATAAAACAGGGCTTCCTCTCTTCTACCCTTTTGCTGTGCCCTACAGTGTCCATAATGATCTAAATTATATAGTTACCACCTAAGTACACATTATGGTAAAGCAATAAAGATATTGAGTATTTGTTGTGCTAAACCCGAAAAGGGGTCATTGTACTCATCATTTTGAACAACTTTTATCATGGGAACGTGAAATCGCGAAAAAAAAATCTGCTGTTCCATACATTTGTGTTCACTTAAATCGATAAAATGTATGGCACAGCTGATTTTATTTTCGCGATTTCAAAGTTGGTCCCATAGAAAAAGTTGTTCAAAATGATGAGTACAATGACCCCTTTTCGGGTTTAGCATAAACAAAAACTAAGGTTGTATAGATCTGTACCTGAATTTTGGTAAAAATATTGCTATTAAGGATCTTTAGTTTATTTATAAATACTTTAATTCGGTCCGTTTTCCCGTTCTGTAATGATTTAATTTAGCACCATGCTCAAAACTAACTAAAATTGAAATACCTAACTGCATCCTGAAATAACCCCGGGCGAGTAAACAATGTAATATACTGGACCGAGACTGGACCTAAGAATTTGTCATAGGTAACATTTAGTAATATTAATATTTCCTTGTAAACGTTACAATATGGACCAATGAATCATGCCATGATAAGGTGCTTCATTTGCTCAATGGATTAACCACCTCCCATTATTTTCCGCGGAATTAATAAGACAAAAATGATGAGCCGAATTTTGAATACCTACTGAAACATTAACATAACATCACGCTGTATTTCCCGAAAAATTAGGCAGAGGTGTGCCTATATTATACCTCTACCTTCATCATCTGCCTAGCCTTTTCCCAAACAATTTGGGGTCGACTTCCAGTCTAACCGGACACAGCTGAATACCAGTATTTTACACCTCCACCTATCTATCCTACCTCCACAACCCAGTAACTGGGTAATACGATATCCCTTGGCAAGACTGGTTGTCAGACTTTCGGGCTTCTGATGACCCGTATCGACTGTCAAAGATCCACAAATGACAGCCGGGACCAACGGCTTAACGTGCTTTCCGAGGCACGGAGGAGTCTCGATATGTAAAGATGGTCACCCATCCACGGACCAGCCCCGGCAAGCGTAGCTTAACCTGATGGAGCCACGAGCTCCTCACACACACCTCATACACCTCTACCTTACTACCTCTATTTCGGCAGTCATGTTTAGGTCCCATGTAATAGGGGTCGAGCCTATTGCCATCAACCGGGCACAAATCAAGACTCCAAGGGTTCCTGGGTTCTATTACCGGGTCGAGCAAAGTGTTATTGGGTTTTTCCATTTGAGATTTCTCAGTAGCAGCCCGAAATACCTACTAGGTATGTAGGCACTACTTAAGCTTTTTTGACACTGCAAGAGTGCCAATACACTGCCTGTATTTCTATGAAATCGACGTTACGTGTCGCTAGCTACAAAAGGTATTTCATAGACATACATAAAAACCAGTCGTGTCGCGGCGACACGTCGCCTGTTGCTGCTGCCTGCAGTCGGCTACGGACTTGTACCTTTAGACCAGGGATGTTGCAGATTTAGATTCTTATAAAATCCATTGGAAATCTCTTCTTCCCTCAAATTTGGATGGAGGTTAAAACTTAACTTGTCTCAATATAATCCTAACTTTCCTAACTTCCTAACTTAGGTATATTATTAATGCGAAAGTGAGTTTGTTTGTTGATTTGTTTGTTTGTTTGTTAGGCTTTCACGCTAAAACGGCTGAACGGATATGGATGAAATTTGGCACAGGGGTACACCATGTCCTGGAGAAGGACATAGGCTATGTTTCATCCTGTATCGCAGACGAAGTCGCGAGCAACAGCCAGTTATTATGTATAACATTGAAATGTGTGTTTTTATTCTACATAGTTTAGATAATCAGTGCGCTGCCTGTCATTTCTGTATGTGTTGATGACTTGATGATACACAATGTTAAGTGTTTTGACGATGGTTTCTCCGTATTTTCATGAGACCTACAAGTAATTCAATTTCGAGTGCCTATTACAATTAATTATAAAATGAGTGGCTTATGAGAATCGTGAAAATTATAGTAATTCATAAGTTTACCTCTTGAATGTAAAGCTCCTCGCCAGCTGCGCTTGAGTCGACCAAGTAGCTGTCATCGCAAGCTCGTACGTACAAGTAGAAGAACTGCTCGTGCGCAGCCACGCTCGACAACAACTTCCCATTGTACACAGGCGGACTGAAGGGGTTTATAGCCGTAGAGTTCGTTTCAGTACACGATCCGTTGAAAAATGCACTCCCGCGCTTACAACATCTGTGCACACAAGTCCTCCCGATGCACGGACATCCCATCACCACAGTAGTGCCATTCTCCTCGAGCTCGTACCACGTACCGTCCTTATACTCCACTCCTTCGAATATCACTGAGGAGTTTGGGTGCTTCACACCATTTGTAATGTCCAAGCTTTGCACCGTGCTGCATGGAGTACCCTGGATACTCACTAACACCAAGAGTTGGGTCACCGCTAACAGTATCGTCTTCATTTTTACTTCCACAATAATTCTAGAATTTTCACTGAAACTTTGTCACTTTACTTCCAAAGTTCAAAGTCACACGCTCACTCCCATTTCAGTTTCAGTAACAAAGTAGGGGGAAACCTCACTTAAAATGTCTTAAACAAATTAAATCGGCACTGAAGGTGTTATCGCGGTTAGAGTGTTCATTATCTGAGCACTAGTGAGGTAATTCGATGTATCATTTTCGTAATGATAAGAGATAAGCGGTGGTCGCGTTCGTGTGGTGGAGGGAGGGAGGCGTGCTGCAGTCGCGCCGTGTGCGTCCCGACTGGCCGGCGGCGCCCGCCGGCGCGGCCAGGAGCCGGTGGAAGTAATCCCTGACGTGTCACGCGTGACTCTAGCCTACTGCTTACACCCAGCACTATCAAAGCGTCATTGTTTATTATGATGACACATTCTAAAGTGCTGTTGACGATTGGTACTTCTCTTTTATTAATAAGACCTAATCAGACTGGTAAACCGCGGTATTCCGTAATTTACAGTGTTTTAATACACAAAAACATATATGCAATTAATTTAAATTAACTCCGCCACACAAGTGATCTGTACTTAATTAGTATAAGTATAGGTATTTCAAATCCTCGACTGCTTCGTTGGTCTAGTGGTCGCTAGCGTTACTGCTGAGCATTAGGTCCTGGGTTCGATTCCCGGGTCGGGCAAAATGTTGTTATTGGGTTTTTCCATCTGGAATTTCTCAGTAGCAGCCCGGAGTCTGTATTTGTGCCCGGTTGGTGTTGACGCCCCTGGTCTCAAACATAACTGGCGGAATATGGGTATTCTGCTGTAGGTACTACACCTGTGCCTAACCCTTCGGAGAATACAGGCGTGATGTTATGTTACATATTTCAAATCTGTACGACACGAGTTCTGCAGCCAAACTGTCAATTTACCTGACCTCTGTCTCTGTAGGGTACAGTCACGAGCACTAATATGTATACACTTAGCAACTTTTAAAAGTGATTTTCTCCTACTGTATTGATTGTAACTTTATGATATTACGAATATAGTATTTTGGAACCCCTATTATTATGAAAAAATTATTATCTCAAAGTTACAATTTTAATTCCACGAGAAAATCGTTATTGAATTTTGCTGAGTGTATACATATTTTTGCTCGTGACTGTACAAGGTTTTTCAATAGGGACACGGTATCTTTGACAGGCTCGGTATCTGATGGCGATCTTATTAGATTGTCTATTGGCACGATCTTTTGACAGATGAGTCATTTAATGTTCAGCATTCACCAAAATGAGTCGCTATACAGTTAAATAGCGCGTTGAAATGGTTAAATGTATTGTCAAAACGCGAATAATGCCCGATCAGTAACACCTTGTCGTCAACACTTGACGATCGGGAAAAAAAACTTTTTTTCTCGATCATACAGTATTATGTCTATGCTAGTTCAAGAGACAACTTTTAGAAAAGTAGGAGTTCAATTATAGATAACACGGATCTTGAAAATGCTTTAATGACGACTTTCAAAGCAAAAAATTAACATTAAAACGAAAAAATACTCCTTTTTTTTAGAATGAGAAGTGCTGCAGTGGGACACGGAAAAAAAACTGCTTTAAGAACATTAATTTATCAAAAACCATAAAATCAGAAGTTGACTTTCGAACCATGAGAATAATCAATTAATAGTTTTTACTAGCGATGTCGTAGCTGAGCCGTAGCGGTCTCGTAGCAGTTGCTCGTAGCAGTTGCTCATAGCGAAATCTTAGCGTAACCATGCTTTATATGTAGAACCTTTGCTACAAAAGAAACCAATTTCTAGACTAAAATGGTGTTGGAACTAGGAATACTGCGTTGAATTAATAGGTAAAGTTTGTTGTCACCGAAAACTACTAATAAATGTTCATACTGTCCATCAGTTATGTCCATGAAAAAAACCCCAATAAAAAAAACTATTTTAATATCAATACAATGTTTGAAACTCCCTAGTCCCTATTGAATCAATTCAAGGAGATCTGCAGACAAACAAACAGAAAACATTTGAAGTCGTCGACAAGTTCAATATGCGGCGGCCACAAGTAACGCGGGACTTGCGAGATTATAGTAGCGACATCTACATCAATACATAAGAACTAAACACGTAATAAAATACTTTGATGGTGATCTTCTACTCCAATATTTTTTTCACGTATCTATTACGTACATAATATCTTTAAAATGTTAAAGTGGTTGTATTATTTCGTTTCTTTTGCTTTCGCCTTCGAAGATATGGTAGTGTATCAATTATTCAATAGATGTCTCTGTTACAAAGAATAGAACATTGTCTATGCATGTTTTTTTTTAAATTCCTTATTATCTTAATTTTAGTCTCATATTAATTTGACATAACATGTTCATTTTTTATTGGAATTTGACATTTGTACCTGTCAAATTAGACTACGAGATTAAAAAACAGACTTTAGTGATTTAGAGTTTTATGTTTCTGGTGCAATAGTAGATTTTAAGTACCTAACTAAGTAGCTACTTACATATTTTATGTAGGTAGATGCGTTTCAATTAAATATAAAACACGTTGTAATCTAAGCGAAATGAATTTCTATGGTACACATTTATGATTTTTAAGTTTGGCAACATTGAAATTATGTTAGCTTGTGGTTGGTACTCCCCCTCTAAGATGTTTTCTCATAAATGGTTCTGCATACTTATTTCAAGTTTATATTATTACTTTCTTAATAGAAGTAAATGTAAAATACCTTGTATTAAGGTATTCCCGTAATAAATAGGTACATCTGGATCAAGGGCAAAGTGGTACTTTCAGACTATCGGTTGGGACCGATACTGGAGGGCTACTATTTTTCTATTTTTAAATGTTTTTTATGTTTCTAAAAATATTTAAAAATTTGACTTATGCTAGCTAAACTACAACTAACTAATAAAAATGCGAAAATGATTTTGTTTGTTTATTTGTTTGTTACGCTTTCACGCTAAAACGGCTGAACGGATTTGGATGAAATTTTGCACATGGGTAGACCTTGACCTGGAATAGGACATATGATACTTTTTATCCTGATATTCCCACGGAGTAGAGAAACCGCGTAAGTCATGAGAAAATAATATCATGGGATTATGAATCATTGCAATAACATTCCCTATAAAATAGTTCATACCCTAGATAAGTGTTGATTTTATAGCAGGGGCAGCATTATCGAGTGGGGAGTTACCCTCTACGCTACTTTTTAAAATTATCTATTTAGATATACCTATTTACTAAAGATAATTATTATTCTTTCTGCGACGGTTCCGTATAGTGTCGTTTCAAATTAATTATTGTATTATTAGTTGAATTGTGGTGTCTTTGTTATTTCAGAGATTTATTCGAAATAATTGGTAATTCAGCTGTATCCGGTTAGACTGGAAGCCGACCCCAAAATAGTTGGGAAAAGGCTAGGCAAATGAGATGATTGCTATTCGAATATTGCGAATATTCCCAATTACATTATGTACCACTAGTTCAACAAGACTTCAGGTAGACCCTTAATCATCTGCCCAGACTTTTCCCAACTACTTATATTGGGGTCAGCTTCCAGTCTAACCGGATACAGATGAATACCAGAGACATGGAGCAACTGCCATCTGACCTCCACCACTCAGTTACTGGGTAACAATGATAACCCTCGTTGTCAGACTTTCGGGCTTTTGACCTATTTATACCTAATAATGACTGTCAAAGATCTTTGAATGAAAGCAGTGACTAACGGCTTAACATGTCTTCTGAGGCACGGAGGGGAACCAATATGTAATGGATGGTTATCCATTAACTTAGCCACCAGCCCCTCGACTACAGGTAGAAACATTAGGTACCTACCTAAACCTATGTTACTTTACGAAAATAATTTATGATATCTTAACTAAAATCTTTTTTTAGATATTGCGGAACCCTATTTCTGTCCATCGAGTGCTAAAACTAGCTACACATTTTTATTTTAAAAGTAGGGAGTTTACCAGTTGACGTCATGACGTGAGATTTTCTCGCACAGATTTCACTCTTGTGTATCAATGCAGTACTTATTTGTTCAGTCTTTGACATAGGGGCGAGTATAAAGTGTGTTGAGTTTCAGTATCTTAGTAATCTGTCTGTTGAAGTCTATAAATATGAGCTCGAAGGCAGGGGAGCATAGTACTACTTAGTCTGTGGGAGCATCAGTGCATTGCGCAGTTATTCATCAGTGATTCTAGTGCAAAGCTTATAATTCATTCCAAACGGTAAGATTTTTTTAACATATTCATTTTCATTTTTATTCTTTATGCGTCACAATTAGGGCAAATAAACCTAACCTATTGTATATAACCTATTTTATTCCTATTTTCTTTGTGCCAAATACTTTGATCCTTCTCTATCGAATGGTGTAATTAAATTTTGGATCTGTATCCCCCGATTTTGTTATCATGTTTTTTTTAACTGTCTCCCATGGAAGCTTTATAGACGTATTCACGTCAAAAACAATTGATGTCGGTGATAAAAACTTTCGAAAAAAGAACAAAAGCTTCAAGAACAAAGGCTTTGCTTCCTCCGATCACCGACACGTCATGCGACGCCATTTTAGAATAGGTATAGGTACTAAAAAATTCATATTCATTTTTTGTCCATAAATAAGTAATCCTAGTTTTAAGAGGTTTACAGGACATTATACCTAATTATTTTAATTCGAAACGCAGGCGTGTTTTTTGTATTTTATCAAGTGTCTAGAATCTAGACACTTGATAGATACCTATTATTCGAAGATGTCTCGCTGCTGATGCTTTTGAACCGACTTCAAATAAAGAAGGTGGTTCTCAATTCAGGTGTATTTAAAAACATTGTTTGTTACCTCAGAACTCCTTCATTTTGAAACCGATTTGGAAAATTCTTATATACTTCCAGATTAGTCAAATATACAGGGTGTAAAGAGGCCCATCACAGAGCTGTCTACTACGCATTCTGTACATCACAAAATAGCTCAATAATAATTGCTGGGAAACGATTTTTATTTTTGGTGTGAAAAATCGCTTTTTATTTGTAACGCACGCAAAACATTGTGTTTGGGTGCATGCAACAGTTTAGGGTTCGTGGGGTTATTTATAATTAAGTTATCAATTTTGAAACTTGCTTTATTTAAAAAACGTCTGAAAAAGTAGAAACCTTCAATATCTCCGTAACCAAAAGGTTCCCAGGTCCAGAACAAAAATATGATCACAATGACGGGAATAACAAGTGACCTTCTGCTTCGACGAGTGGTTTTTGAGTTAGCTTCAGTAATACGATTTTTTCCAATTAGTGTATTTTGATAATATTATAATAATAACTTTCTGTCACGTAATTACCTGTTACGTAGTACAAAACTGTAAGCAAACAATCATAAATATGGATAT
This sequence comes from Lithophane semibrunnea, assembly GCA_947363905.1. Taxonomy (NCBI): domain Eukaryota; kingdom Metazoa; phylum Arthropoda; class Insecta; order Lepidoptera; family Noctuidae; genus Lithophane; species Lithophane semibrunnea. The sequence goes on from OX376200.1 coordinate 6,003,396, forward strand.
TTTGTTTAGTTAGTCTGTCTAAACAAAAAAAAATTTCTAATTGGCACACTAAAAATGTAAAATAAGTATAAAACAAGTTAATTAAATTAAAAATTTAAAAAACCCCCGACAAAAACAAAGCATCTAATAAACTTCTTTTTTTTTTTTTTTTAATAGCTATGTACACTCGATCAAGTCACCTTTCAAACAAAACCAAAAAAATCTTAATGGGTTCAGCTGTTTGGCAGCTACGATGGCGCAGACAGACACACAGATACACACGTTAAACTTATAACACCCCTCTTTTTCCGTCGGGGGTTAATAATACTCAAATCGTTTTTTGTACAAAAATGTTTCAGTAAACAATGGGGCTTCTAGCTGCTATTGCCGTCAACGTGATTGGAGGTGCGGTCATCTATGGTACAGGGGGTCTCCTTGCACCGGCCGTTGCGCCCATGCTGGGATTCGGTACCGCCGGTATCGCTGCAGGGACGACCGCGGCTGCGGCGCAGGCCTATTACGGCAACCTTGCCGCCGGCTCCATCATATCGCAGCTTACTGCTGCTGCTATGGTTGCCCCTACACCGTAAGTTCCTTCATCGATAGAACTTACCTACTTCCTTTTCACTTCTCAGACTATATCCCCCACACGTTCCACAGTAGGTACTGCATCAACGAAAAGGTCCACTCACTGAAAACGATACACTCACTGTGCTTAAATCCCTTTAAAAACTGGATTAATTAATTGATTTATTTAATTCCTCATCACAAATGTTGATTTGTACAGGAGGTGCTTAAGGGCGGGTAGTAAGCAAAATTGCCTGTCTTCAATTTGATTTTTCATGAAATTGATAAGACTTAGGTGTAAAATAAAAATAGTATGAGTAACTACATGATATTTCCAAACTTTTTGTGGAACAGAAACACAAAATATTAAAAATTTCTCGATAAAAAAATATCACGAAGTTACCTCTAATTTTCACGTATTTTCGATTTGTACTTAAAATGCTAATGCCTATTATGATAAAAATTAGATGATTATATGTATTAAAACAAGGCAAAAAAAATTGTGTAGGCTTTTTTTTTTATTCCTTTTATTTTTGGTTTTATTACGAATCAAAGCTTGTAGGACTTACGACGTTCTTAGTTCGTGGAAGAAGCCATCTTCCGTCGCACATTACGGGAACTTCAAGCATATTTTTGTTTCACAAATCAGTCGGCGTTGCTCTGTTGAGACGAGAGGACTACGCTCAAATTTTTAGCTGCGCTGATATATTATTTATTTTCGTAAATAATATTTTCGTAATTTATCACATTCCACAAAAGAAACTGAGACATAGAAAACATGAAATAAACACTAAAACCACTTCCAAAACGAATATTACAAGTGTTATTGATTGATAAATAAATAAATAAATACCGAGTCTAAATAAACATATAAAATTCAATGTTGATATTTGAAAACTCAAGATGACATACATTTTATTTGACAGATTTTTGACTGGTATAGTAGCACGGAGTATAGAAAGAAGTAGGTAAAACTAGCGCCATTGCTCTGTATTGCGGTGAATTTTCTTGCGGAGAAAATTTACAACATAGCCAACGAGCCCATTCTACGTTCATTTGAAAGTTCGCACTGGAGATTAAAACTTATTGCGATTTACTCAGGATCCAAATTCGTTTACTCCCATTTTTTTTGACAAACTTCTTGTAAGGTGACCCTTAGACGAACAATTGGAGCGACTGACCGCCCCTAAATAAAACTTGTTTAGAATAATACCTTTATTCTTCAGTTATTGGTATAACGAACGAACTCGAACAGATTCCGTATGACTCCGGATTTTTAATTTGTCTGTCCGTGATGTCTTGTTTATATCTCTTTAGTTGACTTTTTTGTCGTAGTTGGGTTTCAGTTTTTACCTGACTACGGCGAAGCAAAAAGGAGGGTTATAATTTTGACCGGTTTCTATGTATTTATCTATGTCTGTTCCCACATATTATCTTCTAAAAGACTCATCACAATTTGACAAATGAGGTATTGTTGGAAGCTTCTTGATCGTCCGCTGGTCAAAGGCTATATGAAGACACATTAAATTGAAAATTGCGCCCTCTAGGTGACATATCATGAACAACAAAAAATATTTTTTAATCATACCATGTTGGGTATCAAATGAAAGGTTTTAATTAGCACATTTCAAAAATCAGAAAAACACCGCACCGTAATCAGAAAAAACGTTAGACGCGCCGCGTGACGCCACACTGCACGCGACGTGCCACGCCCCGCGTCTCCGTAAATGAGGCCTAAAGCAACTTGGCATGTTTTCAAAGCTACAATTTCAACAGTTCTTTACAAAGAAGGACCATACTAAACTTTCTACTAAGGGACTAGTTATAACAAGCGCCCGAGACGCGTATTTTGTACGCTGCGTTTCGGGCGCTCAATAAAATTGTATGAATTCCTATGTAACGAATTATATCAAGCGCTGCAGTCTAAGCGCCCATGCCGGGCGCCGTTAGGCCTGCACATGTCGCAACTTGCCACTCTCAACTTGCATCTCCTTTGTGCGATTTACAAATAAGACTGGGAGAAGGTATGCCGCGGGCATTGCTGCTGCGTGCGCCGCCGTGATGAAACGCTGCGTGTGACGCGGCTATGCCATTCGCGGGCTCCGCCGCAAAAAACGCTCCATTTCAAACAAACGCGTGTAAAATCGCGTCTCCGTAAACGCACTCATACAACGCTATATGTTTGAATTCAGTGCGAGCCGCGCCGCCCAAAGCCACGCGCGACTCCTCGCGTCTCCGTAAATGAAGCCTAACCGTGCCCTTGACGCTTGGACGCGAGTTCCTTTTTCACTATTTTTCCTTGTCATTTTCTCCGCATTAGTAATAAACTTAAAAGAAACACGGTTCAAAAGTTACAACAAAATGTGGAAATCTTGTTGCGTTTGACGAGCGTCCAAAACGCGCCGGGCGCGCGCCCAAAACACAGCGCAGGTACTGAGCGCGTACCTCGGGCCCTTGTTATAATTAGTCCCTTTGGTACTTTGGCTCCCATTTACATAGATGAATAGATGTCAATTCTTTTAGTGGTGAATCCGACAATCCTACATTTATTTCTTTTGTACAGAACTCGGCCTCTTTTTCACATGTTTCAAATGTTTTCGAAGGGGATTGTTCGCGTTTGGCGCAGGAAAGGTTTTCATGACACATGCCATATTTGTTGCACAATACAGTGCAAAATTAATTATACGAATATTATTTTTTACTTGGGTATCACTTTGCACGATCCTCCAAAGAGAGAAATCCACGATATAGCATTATATTTATTACTTGGTAACACAGTTTTCCACAAAGACGTCATTAGGTACAATTTGTACAAGGTCCTAAATAAAATTTGGTAACATTTAAATTTGAACTTTTTCACGTCAACATTGAGTTTCTAGTTCCAAAACATGAACATGATCTATAGTTCTGAATTCAAGCTTAGCGTATCGTATATGCAAAATAAACTACAGAAGATTGAAATTCGAATTCTATAAACGCCAGACGAAAAGTTTCTGCTGGCGGGAAGGCATTGTGTTTTGTTTTCGTCGTGTTTAATGAGAGGGGTAGGTAAGGGTTGCGCGGGTGAAATATGATTTTTTGCTGTCAAACTACTCCCCCTTAATCTAAAAAAAGGGTTACATTTGTGAGAGCCTGGTGCCCGAAAAAGGCATAAAATACGTGTGTTACGGGTCACCAGCAGGCCCCCTAATACTCATACATGTACATGTTAATTTAGAATAATGAATGTTGTAATTGATGAAGTTAACTTAATTTATGGGTACAGTTATAATATTTAGTTTCTGTCCTTAATGAAAAAGTTATAGTCTAAAGAATATAGGTAACTAACTTTTTTAATAAAAATTGATACAACTATAACCTTACTTCAGTTTTTGTTATGTCAGAGGGGCTTGTGGCTAAGAAATAACAGCCGCACGGTTCGATCGATCAGGTTAAGCTACGCTTGCCGCGGTTGGCCCGTGGATGGGTGACCATCTTTATATACCAAGACCCCTCCGTGCCTCGGAAAGCATGTGAAAAACGTGCTGTCATTTGTAGATCTTTGACAGTTGTTAAGGGTCGTCAGAAGCCCAAAAGTCTGACAACCAGTCTTACCAAAAGGGTATCGTGTTACCCGGTAGGGTATCGTGTTAAGGGTATCGTGTACCAAAAGGGTATTGTGGAGGTCAGATAGGCAGTTGCTCCATGTAAAAAACTGGTATTCAGCTGCATCAGCTCCATCCAGGCTAGACAATTGATGAGTTTTTGTTACATATCCAGTTTAAAATCTAGAAGTGCTTTGGAAACTCTTTACAAACAAAAGCATCAAACACAAAAATAATAGACTCCTCTCCTCCTCCTTATTTCGAGGTCGGCTCAAAAATATAATCATCGTTGAAATTGGAATAAAATCTAACCTTTGTTTTCTTTGTTTCAGATAATTTGACATCATTCACATTGTTGCAGATAAATGCATGTAATGTCGAAATAAAGGTGTCTTGATATGTAGTGAAGAAGTTTTAATCAATCTGTATTACCCGACCCACCCATAGACTACTATTATATATCCCACTTCGTGATAATACCCAAAGGGCGCACCACGCAATAAAGAATGGGCAGTTCGCACGCATGTAGATATTTCCTTCGTATTATTAAAGCTAATACACATTTTGAAAGTGTAAAATGTATACGTTATAGAAAACATGTAGTTTTGTTATTATTAAACAACTGGTGACCTTCCGTGAAGTACCTATTTACGCCATACTGAGAGTTTATTTTGTTTTTTAGAGATAACTTTTTTTTTATACCGAGGAAACTACATAAAAGTACTTACCTATACGTATAGTCTTGTTTCTAAAGTGTACGATTTATAGAGTGAATCTTTAAAGATCTAACATATTGCATAACTAAAGGTTTAGTAATAACGATGCAGCAAGGGATCAAACGAACGCAATTATTTTACAATAGGTTGTACATTTTAAACCTAGGCATTTAGTATGCCAGGTTTTATTCTGTTTATTTTTTTTGCAGAGGAAGTAAGTTCTCTATGACAATTAGGTAAACACAAAAATATACAATACAAGCTGCGCCCCGCGGTTTCACCCGCGTAAGTCTCGATCCCGTGGGAATATCGGGATAAAAAGTATCCTATGTCTTAATCCAGGTTATAAACTATATCTGTTTGCCTAATTTCATCCAAATCGTTATTGGGTTTGTCCATCTGGATTTTCTCAGTAGCATTCGGGACTCTGGATTTGTGCCCGGATGATGGCAATGGGCTAGCCCCCTATTACCTGAGACTCAAACATAGCTGGCGAAATCGTGGTGTACTATAGTAGGTACACCCACATTTCGCCAGCTATGTTCAAAGTACACCTCTGGCTAACCCTTCGGCGAATACAGGCGTGTAGGTATGTAAACTACTGTAACAAAAAACCAATTGCCTTGAGCCAGCCGATATAAATACATACATAGTTAAAATATTTGCTTGGGAATGTTTTAACAAATTCCAAGAAGTCGATAAAAGTAGTACCTACTTAGGTATTGTTTTAAATGTGCAACCAACGGATCACACAACACAAGCACCACATCTGGATATCATAAACGGACCCTGGAGCGACCCTTTAAAACAATTGAAAAATATTTCTATGTTTTTGGCAGTCGCGTCGTGTTAAAAAGGGCTATTATGAATGAAATGGGCTATTATGAAAAAGCGTTGGAATATGAACCTTTCGAGAATATTTTAGAAACAAACAAAGCACTCTTGGTGTTGATAGTCGACGGTCAAAGTGGAAAGGAATTTAAGTACTTATACAATTACAATTTGTGTCGATAATGGCGGATTAAAATGTCGATAGCGCCTTAGGCAAGCACCTCATCGACGACCAAAAAAAAAATCCAGCTAGGGAGTTATTTTTTGGTCTCTTGCTCTCTACATTTCAAGTTTCATCACAATCGGTTCTGTAGTTTATTACATGAAGAAGTAAGATATACATATACACACAAACACTTTCGCAGTTATAGTATTAGTAGAGATAATTAGGTGATGAAAGTGAAGAAAACAAGACGGACCAAACGAACATGGAAATCCATTATGCCTCTCTGGGAAACAGATCTGACTGTGTGTGTTGACAGATGATCGTTAGTTATCATTAATTTAGTATCTTACCCACTTCTTTTTACCCGACTACGGCGAAGAAAAAAGGAGGGTTATGATTTTGACCGGTATGTATGTATGTATTATGTTCATCTGTTCCCTCCTATCTTCCAAACCACTTAACACAATTTGACAAATGAGGTATCATTAGAAGCGTCGTGATTGTCCGCTGGTTATAGGCTATGTGAAGTCACATTAAATAAAAATCCGGAGTCACACGTAATCTGTTCGATTTATGCCCTAACACGTGTGACTCCGGATTTTTAATTTGTCTGTGTGTGGTGTCTTGTACCTTTTAAGTCGTAGTTGGGTTTTAGTTTTTATTTCTTGAATTTTTTGTAAAATAAGGCGATGAAGGAATAATCGCTTCGAAAGCTCTACATCTCTATAAAATTAAATAATCTTTTATATTGTGTTATATTGTAGGTGCATACTTAATTACACAATTAATTATATATTAATTTTCATTCTTTTGTATGAAAAACTTTGCAGTGGCACTCAAGTAACAGAGTAGATAAAACAAATTCTACCGGGAAAGGTATACTAAAAATGTAGATAACATCTCTCACATATCTTAAGTTCTTGACTACATTTATGTCTCAGACCAACAAACAAACTAAATTATTGTTTCATATTTTGGAACAATAGTTTTGGTACTTATTTGTATTTAATGGAGATGACAGTTCTGGATATGGATAACCTATACTTTGACCAATCACCCAAAATAATTGTAAAGCTGATTTCAGACTACGCTATAATAGCATACAGCATAACGTTCATAGTGCAACAATATCGCTCGCCATACATTTATTTAGAACACGTTCACACTTTGCTATACTATTTATATTATTGGAAATGTATGGCGAGCGATATTTTTTTACTATGAACTTTATGCTTTAAATTATAACATAGTCTGAAATCAGCTTTAGGCTGCGTTTCCACCAGAGATGAGCGAAGATGCGTAGCGAGGGATGTGTGTGAAACTAACCAATAACATCGCTTCACTGTCATAGCTTGAGCTAAGCTAGCGTTGTTATTGGCTAGTTTTATTTGGCTAGTTACGGACATTCCTCGCTACGCATCCTCGCTCATCTCTGGTGGAAAGGCAGTCTTAAGGTACAAGTCCGTAGCCGACTGCAGACACTACTGGTTTCTATGTAATGTATTTCTATGAAATACCTGCCGTAGCTAGCGACACGTCGATGTAGAAATGCATAGAAACCAGCGCACACGGCGACACGTCGTCGCCTGCTGCTGCCTGCAGTCGGCTACTGAATTATACCATAACTCTAATTTGCTTCAAATACAAGATAACAGGCGTTAGCTGTACCTACCCTGATTAATAAAACAGAATACCAATTTATAAAGAAATAAATAAAAATGCGTTTATTGGCATTGTCACAGAAAAATACCTACACCGTAAAACTAAAAAAAACAGAAAACAATCATTACAATGCCAAAAGGGCCTCAGCTCAGCTTAATGGCAGATGGCACACACCTGACGCTGATTTATTTTTTATAAAACAAATGACTTGCATATTATTTATTATCTCTGCTATATCGTTGTTTCACTCATACAAACCATAGACAATAGACACATATTGATTTTATAGCAGCGGCAACATTCTCTATCAGAGGGAGTTCCCCGCTACGTGATTTAGCTATAACCAGTTAAATAGGTACATAATTATTTCTGTTCTGTGACGGTTCCGTATAATATTATTTCTTATGAATCTTTGTATTACCGTCTTGATGTCTTAGTTAATTACCCAACTACGGCAACGCCATAGGATTAAAGATTAGGAGGAGATATATCTATAATTATTTCATAACCCAAATAACAATAACTCAATTATTTATCACTCAGCCTGTTTTTAATAACACTAAAATGCCTTCTAAAATGTTATAAAGGCTTTTTAACAAAATAATCATAGGTATCAAAATCCATTAATTTACCTCCTACCCTTACTCCAAAATAATAAAAATAAAAAATAAAGTTGACTGTATTCAACAAATCATAAAGGTATTGAACTAATAGTTTTTTTTTTTTAATTTAATATTCATTTAATAAAATATACAATCTAATTCTCATAATCATTATGTTCAAAGGGAAAAAATAATAAACCTAAAACTTAAATTATTTTTGGATTTTTTGTAGGAGTTAAGTATTAGATTCTAATATTCCTTTAACTTCATTATGTACAAATATTTCTAATAAAACTCTTTGTGCAATTTGTTTCAAAACCCACAAAAATAATTATTATCTATCGATTTTTAAACCTGCCAAATTATAAACATAAATACTTTTAGGAGACTGCGGAACCCTGATTTTGTCTATAGGTAGAGTGACCTAATTCCTACGTTTTTACTAGGGTATTTACCAGTTGGCTGGCGTTATAACGCGAGATTTTCTCGCACAGATTTCACTGTTGTATTTCAATGCAGTACTTATTTGTTCAGTCGTTGACGTAGGGGCGAGTATAAAGTGTAGTGAGTTTTGGTACCTTAGTAATCTGTCTGTTGAAGTCTATATAAATAAGAGCTCGAAAGTTGGAAGAGCTTCAGTGCATTTTGTGCAGTTTGTTCAGTGAATGTATTTAGTGGAGACCTTATATTCGTTCCAACGGTACGTTGTTTTCTTCTAAATTCATAGTTAGATACCTACACACGAAACGTTGTTTAGAAAAATAGTAGGTAAATCTGTCTTCTTTTAAACCCCTCAAAAGAACAACTCTCTGGGTATGTGACTTAAAATGCCCGCTAACCTAGGTACGCCATTTTAGAATAAGTAGTGAATACTGTAAAACTATTTTCATTCAGTACCAAGTCATCGCACCCAAATTTTAATCAGCCTTAAAAATTCTGAATTCGAAATTTAAATTATTCGAGTGTGTGGTTCGTGTTAATTCCTGTGTTTAGATAATTTTTAGTAAGTAAAATTGGTACCTATGACTCTCTTGGCCTTTTTAGGTCTTGACAATAATGATCAGTTTTAAGTAGAACCACATAATATGAGATTCGTGTAGGTACTGAAGTTGAGATATTATAATCTAGCATACCAACTAGATGCATTTTTTATCTATATTTAGGCTAAATTAGGTACCTACCTAACTTATTGGAAATATTGACGCCTGGTTATAGATATCTGGAATCTGGTCTGGTCTGGTAATTTATCATATAAATAGGTATCCACCTAATCGTAAACACGGGTATGTACTTGTTTCCTTTTAATGTAACAAAAATATAAATTGTGTAGTCCAACCAATGCAATTGTTTGACTTGACAGATTGGCAAGGTAAAGATATTATTGTACTTACATAATAGAAGTATAGTAACTTAAGCTACTTATATTTATTTTAGAAAAAAAGATTAAGGTTCCACGCTGTCGAAGCCGCGAGCTGTAGGTAGCTAGTTTATAATAAACAATAAAGTGGTTCTGTAAACGTGTTTCAGTAAAGAATGGGGCTCATCGCCGCAATTCTCGTCAACTTGATTGGTGGTGCCGTGATCTACGGCACGGGGGGCCTGCTGCTCCCGCTCGTGGCGCCTCTGCTGGGCTTCGGCAGCGCCGGCATCGCTGCGGGCTCGGCCGCGGCCGCCGCGCAGGCCTATTACGGCAACCTTGTTGCCGGCTCCATCATATCGCAGCTTACTGCTGCTGCTATGGTTGCCCCGACTCCGTAAGTTTCTAACTTTCTATTATAACCTTCATCCATATTCCTACCATACCATACCATACCTAGAGTCTGGCCAACGAAAGTTGTTCTTGAAAACACGCGCGAAATTTAAAAAAATCAAGACTGTTTGACCCTGTACGTAGTGCGATAGCACGTTTTGATACTTGAATTTTATTTTATATAAATTTAATTTAAATTAACAACACGTGCTATCGCATACTAAAAGTATACAGGATGTAAGGGTAAACACTCTTGTCATTCAAACTTGGGTAGTTGACTTATATATAAAAATAAATGACCGAACACAACAAAAAAAAAACGTTATTTTCATTAAAAGATTTTAAAAAGTTTCTATCTGACACCGTGCTTGCTAGCGAAACAGCTGACTGATTAAGGGAGGGATCGCGCTCGCTGCCGGTCAGGTCACATCCCGTACACCCGGTCACGCCCGTGTTGAGACGCAAGTTCGTTGCCCTAGCGCATAGGGCAACGAACTTGCGTCCCTTGTGGTAAAATGTAGATCTAAAAAAATTAAAAAAATAAATTGTAGTTTTCCATTGATTTTACGTTCTATAAATGAAATCAAACCACTGGTTGCAAGGATAACGGTACTTACCCTAACACCCTGTATAACAACCGACATCCAAGCGGGCGAAGCCGCAGGCATCAGCTAGTTATTTAAAAATATGTTTTGTTTTATGTTTATTGGCATTTGGCACCTTGTTTTCATTTAATCATACTTTTGTGGGTACTGCTATTTTTTTTTGTGTGGTCTAAGTAAATGTTTTATCTATTTATCTTTCTATAATATGTATCGGCTAGCTTCTATTAAGTAAATATTCAACAACGTCCACTCACTGAAACCGAAACACTTACCTACAGCAATCGTTGTACCTGGTTATCAACTCAATTTTCGTCATCTAATCTTAGTTTTTTTTTTGTTTCAGATAATTTCACATCATTCACATTGTAGCAGATACAATGCATGTAATGTCGAAATAAAGGGTTTTTAAGTACACAGTGATAAATCTTACTTTTTTATTCAATTGAATCATCCGTCTGGTCGTTTTTATACACTATTTCATAGTTAATTACCAAAGGAAAGGTTTCTGAAAGAAGCGACAGTTTACTGTTAGAAGACGTTTATTTTAATTGGCATTAGCGTGTAGGTCGTAGTACAGTCCCTTTTTATCCAGCAGTTGCTGATGGGTGCCCGCTTCGGCGACTCGTCCCTTAGCGATAACACAGATGAGGTCGGCGTCACGAATTGTGCTGAGTCGGTGGGCGATAGTAACGCACGTGCGGCCGGCTTTCACGGCGTCCAACGCATCTTGCACCACCTGTTTCGTGGTCTAGATTTAGAAAAACATGTCTGAAACTGAAAAACGCGCGAATTTTGCGCTATTCACGTTTTTTCCACCTAGATATTATATTCGGAACATTTTATGGCGGTACCCTGAGCAAAACGCCACGCTAGCCGCTTTTTGTAGTTATTAGGAGCTATCTACTTGTTATTTAATAAATTTAATGTAAGCAAGTAGGTAATTACATTAAATTTCTACATAGGTATACATAAATCTTGATTCCCAAATTGTGCATTTTTTTTTTTTAAAGACTAGCACTATAGGTATGTTTCATTAATCTCCATCCAACGAAACCATAAAAATGAGAAATAATGATTGATATCATGCATCTCTTCGTAAAGTGAAAATTATTTAATTTTGCTACTGACACTAATGGATAGGCAATTTAGCTATTAATGACCATTATGTAACAAATATTTTTTTCAAAAGACCAAAATTTGGTTTTAGAAATATTTTCTTGTAAAATCTGGGGTATTCACTGTAACTCACCGGAATTCGGTCTGCAAAGATCCCCGAATGCTCAAGTTTATTTTGCTCAGGGTACCGCCTAAATTGCTAAGATCGATGGACCGAGATTATGGGCACGAAATTTCACCGCGTTTTTCCTCTCAAATTTATCTCTAGCCAAAAGCTAACACAGACCTTTTCACTTTCTGTGTCCAAAGCACTAGTCGCTTCGTCTAGGAGAAGGATTTTGGGATTTCTTATAAGAGCGCGGGCTATCGCCACCCTCTGCTTCTGTCCGCCCGACAGCTGCATGCCTTTCGAACCAATGTTTGTCGCGTAAGCCTGTCAATTGAAAGCTTATTTAATTAATACGTAATACTTACTTAGTAATTATACAGGGTTATTGGTAAAACACCAACAACCTTTTAAGGAGTCATTGTACTCATCATTATGAACAACTTTTACTATGGGAACAAATTTGAAATAGCGAAAAAAAAAACAGCTTTTCCGTACATTTTGACGAGTTATGCGAACATAAATGTACGGAACAGCTGTTTTTTTCGCGATTTCATATTTGTTCCCTTCTTTGAATACCTTCTTTTTCTAATCTTATTACGTTCTTACTCCCCCGAAGTTAAGCTAAATATACTCTTATCTATTCCGATCTCTGATCATGAGATATCTAATTTATATCAATCAGGCACATAAAAGGCACTTTTGAAAGTTAAAAACAAAGAAATACAACTGATTCTAGTTACCCCTTCGAAAAGGTAATTTTCATAAAGAAGAATGGGCAAGAAACTCCACTGTCAGGCGATTAACACACGGCACCGCGCACCGCCGCGGTAGGAGGTCTCATGTCGCATTGGCCTCTATTAATTCCGCTGATGCCTAACACACGTACAGTCACGGACTTTAATTGATGAGCCACCTTCAAACTTTTGAATTTTGCAGTTTCATACATTCACGAGATTACACGATTAAACACGAACTCAAATCGCACGCTCGTAAACAAGATGACAAATAAATTACTTTTAATCGGAAATATCCATAGAGGTTGACTTTATTAGTTAACCTCTATGGATATTTCCGATTAAAAGTAATTTATTTGTCATCTTGTTTACTTTCATACATTCACGAGATTACACGATTAAACACGAACTCAAATCGCAAGCTCGTAAACAAGATGACAAATAAATTACTTTTAATCGGAAATATCCATAGAGCTTGACTAATAAGTTCTCAATGATAAAAATAAATACAATGTTGCATTAAGTTTATCCAATCTATTTGATACCGACCTCCTTTGAATCATAGCTCATTAACTCGATAATTATGAAAACATAACTGAAGACAGTGACAGTTGAAATATCAAGATGACAAATAAATTACTTTTAATCGGAAATATCCATAGAGGTTGACTAATAAGTTCTCAATGATAAAAATAAATACAATGTTGCATTAAGTTTATCCAATCTATTTGATACCGACCTCCTTTGAATCATAGCTCATTAACTCGATAATTATGAAAACATAACTGAAGACAGTGACAGTTGAAATATCAAGATGACAAATAAATTACTTTTAATCGGAAATAGTCTTATCCATAGAGGTTGACTAATAAGTTCATAATGATAAAAATAAATACAATGTTGCATTAAGTTTATCCAATCTATTTGATACTGACCTCCTTTGAATCATAGCCCATTAATTAACTCAATAGTTCTGAAAACTTAACTGAAGACAGTGATAGTTGAAATATCGATGTCAGAGAATTTCTCCGTACGCTAACGTTACTATGCAGCAGTAACCTAGCAACAATTGTTTATCTTTGCTAGGTTACTGTTGCTAGACCTGCAATTGGTTGACTTTGAGTAGTCACTGCTGTCAAGTTTGTAGTTCTGCTCTCAGGTTAGCCAACCGGTAAAGATATGAAATATAATTTACTTCTTCTAATACGAAGACATATGACTTTGCGTGTCGGGAACCGAATAAACCCGATTTGCATTACACGGCTAAAATGCGAACAGTACCAGGTGGCTCATCAATTAAAGTCCGTGACTGTACACCACGCGACCGCGCAGTCGAATTGGCAGAAACCGCGGCAGTGCGCGGTGCCGCCGTCTGTAAACCGCCTTACTCTTAAAAAAAAGAAAAAGGCAAGTAAAATCAATCATTACTCCCCAAGTCTCACCTCTGGTAAGGACATGATAAAATCATGTATGTTCGCCTGTTTGGCGGCATTAATGACAGCTGGGGGCAGAGGGTTACGCGTGCAGTCTCCGTACTCGATGTTCTCGCCAATGGTGTAGTTGAACAGAACAGGCTCCTGGGACACCAGCGCGAAACAAGCGCGAGCTTCCGCCAACCACAGCCCCGGCAGAGGAACGCCGTCCAAACGCTAAACCAAGAAACCAGTGACTATAGCAAACCCTCCAGTAATAACTTACGTCAATGACCTCACCTAGTTTAAAAAAAAATGATTGACGTGTAAGTGTTTATACAAACCTACTTACAAAACTGAAAAAAAACTTTTTACAAAAAAAAAAACGACCGACTTCCAAAAAAACCACTAAAACGTGAAAAATAGCTTTAATTTCGGAAGTCGGTGGAAAAAACGAAAATAAAAAGCAAAGTCAGTTGTTTTTTTGGAATCCCAACACTATATGTTACTAAATACGAACATCACTAGCATGCGCTCTCGGTAGCCATCTCTTTTTAAGGTTGATGCGCTAGGGTAGCCCGCGAAATTCAAATTTTCTTAGGTTTTTTGCAATTTGCAGGTCAGTATCAGGTTGTATGTTGATCTAAATATTATTAGCGCTCGTAACAAATATGGATTTACAGAATTATAAACATTAGAATCAGCATTGCTATTGCTTTGATACCTATATTTGCAAAAATATTTGAAAAAGTCATATATAAAGCACTTTATGCTTACTTAGACAAATCAAACATTCTAGTTAATGAACAGAAAGGATTTCGTAAAAACAGAACAATTAACATGGCTATCCATGATCTGATACTACCTATCTTATCGAATGTGGATGAAAGGAATGCAGTATGTGCTATATATATGGACCTCACAAAGGCTTTTGACTATGTAGATTATAAGATACTATCAAATAAATTAGAGAAATATGGTATAAGAGGCAACATCTTGAATCTTATTGAATCTTACTTACACAACAGAAAGCAGATTTTAGAAATAACTCGAATATGCCCACGCACTGGAAACGAAAGAAGATACAGATCTAGCAGTAGGATAATTAAATACGGAGTTCCACAAGGCAGTGTGTTAGGACCCCCACTATTCTTAACTTACATAAATGATCTGCCTAGAGAAATAAAGCATCCTATGGTACTATTTGCTGACGACAGCACGGTAGTAGTAAAATGTGACGATCCCAATACATACGAATTAGAGATAAATTTGACATTGAATAAAATAATTACCTACTTGGCTACATAATAACAATCTTATCATAAATCTAGAAAAGACTAAAATAATGCACTTCTATCAAAGAGTTCCTAATATAAACCTTGACATTAACTATTTGGGGACTAAAATAGAGTCTGCGACTATGACTAGATTCCTTGGTGTTATTATAGATAATAACTTGTCCTGGAAACCGCAAACGGACGATATTTGTAAAAAAATTAATAAATTTGCATATGCACTTTATAAACTGGCAAAAATTGTAAGCCTAGAATCTCTTCTAATGGCTTACCATGCCTATGTTGCATCCGCACTAAGATATGGCATAATTTATTGGGGCAATTCTGTAAACAAAGAGTATGTTTTCCAAGCCCAAAAAAGATGCATTGAGCTATGTGTGGTTTACAAAGCACTGACAGCTGTCAACCTCTATTTAAAAGCCTCAAAATATTAACCCTACCTTCACTGTATATATATGAAGTAAATGTATTTGTTAAAACAAATATCTCCCTATATGAAATAGCTTTTAAAAGCAAATACAGGAAACTACGCGATAAAAATAAGTTAGAGCTTAAAATACCACATGCAAGTACGGCTTTAATGAGAAAAAGCTTTTTTTGTATGGCTCAAAGAATATTTAATAAGCTACCTAGCTCAATTAAAAGTCTAAATTTAGTAAACTTCAAGCATAAATTACGTGCCTTATTAATAAAGAAATGTTACTATTGTCTCAGTGATTATTTTGATGACAATTCTTTGACATAATATTATTTGTATACTCGTAACGTATAAATGCATGACACATTATATTATAATTATGCATGACGACTCTAATATTATAGTGATTCTGCGGATAATGTTAATTTAAAATATTTTTCTTAACATTATAATTATATTGACATTATAATTATTTATTTTTGACATTATTGCATTTCATTAAGTATTTTTATTACCTGACAAAACCATTATTGCATTTCTATTTAATTATTATTTTTCACTTTTTTATTGACATTACTACTGAGTTATTATAAATGAATTTTAGTGATTGGCAAAAGCCTTCCATACACGTATATTTGTACGCCAAATGGCAAAACATAGAGAAACTATTATAAAACAACTGTAACATCTTGCACACTACTGTAACCTATGTTTACAAATAAAGAATCAATCAATATTCTTTATTTGTAAACATAGGTTACAGTAGTGTGCAAGATGTTACAGTTGATTGATTGAGCAATACAACTCTCTAAGTTCATGAAAGTGCCAAATGTCATGATTTCATGAAATAGTCATTTAATACACTTTCATGAGCTTAGAGAGTTGTATTGCTGATTTTAATGTTTATAATTCAGTAAATCCATATTTGTTACTTACGCTAATAATATTTAGATCAACATACAACCTGATACTGACCTGCAAATTGCAAAAAACCTAAGAAAATTTGAATTTCGCGGGCCACCCTAGCGCATCCCCCTTAACCTATATACGTACAGGGCGTCCCACGGATAGGTATGCCACATGGAGGGAAAGTACCTTCAATATTGTAAATGGAACATTTTACTGAAAGAAGACATTATTTGAATTTCAAAAACAATTTAAACTGCATTCATAGATATTTCAATAATTATTCTGTCGATTTTTTGATCTTGTTGTTGTGGATATTTAGAATAACACGTCTAAGTTCTACTTGTAGTTCGTGGAAACTTTCATACTGGTTCTTGTAAACTAATTTTTTTACATAACCCCATAAAAATAATCTAACGGGGTTAGGTCTGTTTCACATCATGATTATTTTTCTCATGTAACGGGTTCGATTCCCGGTTCAACCATGTAATTATTTAAATATCTATGAATGCAGTTTAAATTGTTTTTTTAAGTCCAAATAATGTCTTCTTTCAGTAAAATGTTCCATCTACAATATTCAAGGTACTTTCCCTCCATGTGGCATATCCGTGGGACGCCCTGTATATATTTCCATACAGTAATATTGCCAAATTAATTAAAACAGCGAAATATTTGACATCTATTCGCGACGTTGCCCACTTTCAGCGTGAACTCTCTTACCGTGCTTTCCGAAGCACGGAGGAGTCTCGATATGTTATGGATCACCCATCCACGAACCGAACACGGCAAGCGTAGGTTAACCTTCAATCGACCCGTGCGGCTGTTATTATTTAGCCACGAGCTCTTTCTCAGTATATGTATCACGCACGGTAGGTAAATAAATATCATCAATCACTCAATGTACATCAAATTCGTACGTAAAGGAATAACAGCTACTAACGACATTTCCGGCGTTAGGGTCGTAGAACCTCAGCATGAGTTGTGTGACGGTGCTCTTGCCGCACCCGCTGCGACCCACCAACGCGATCGTTTTGCCTCTCTCCGCCTGCAAGTGGTTACTGTTTACATTTATAAGAAAGCTCAGGAACATTACTATATCTATTGTTGCATTTCACAAGCGCACGTCAATCATTGCAATTTAAACCTTATGTCAATGACATTTAAAAGTCACATGCTGCTTGCTCGTGATTTTCAACGAGAACAAGAACCTATTTTTAACCCCCGACGGAAAAAGAGGTGTGTTATAACTATAAGTTTAACGTGTGTATCTGTGTGTCTGTCTGCGCCATCGTAGCTGCCAAACGGCTGAACCGATTTTGATTTTTTTGGTTTTGTTTGAAAGGTGACTTGATCGAGAGTATTCTTTGATATAAAAAAAAAACATTTATAAGATCCTATGTTTTTGTCGGGGTTTTTTAAAATTTTAAATTTAATTTGTTTATGTAACACGTTTTGTAAACTGGTGACAGACATCCGTTTATGCATCAAATTGAGTCAAATTTTGTACACGAAACGAATGACACATTTCAGCTTTGACTATGGTATGGCAACACAACAGTGAAATTCAGCTATTCCTCTGGTACAGCAGGTGTCCATAGACGGCGATGAGGATGACTACCATCAGGGGACCAAGTCTACTAATTTACAAACGTGTCAGTGGTCTCGCAATGATGAGTTTTTGACAGATTTTGTATGGCAATCTGTCAAAAACTGATCATTGTGAGACCACTGACACGTTTGGACTTGGCCCCCAGGTGAAACGCCTTGTTTGCCTATTTCCTATTCCAGGTCATGGTCTGCGATGCCTTGTTTACATCTTTTTAGTTGACTTCCTTGTCGTAGTTGGGTTTTAGTTTCATAACTTTTATTTTTAACCAATAACGGTCCGTACCTGTATGATAGGAATCCGCCGTAACCTAAAATGGTCTTCCGGCTCCCTACTCAAGTTCTACGTACCGTCAGGTTCAAACCTCGTAGAACGCGCACGTCCGGCCTGTTCGGGTATGTGAACTGGACGTCTTCAAAGCTCGCCTCACCTTTTGATACCTACGAACAAAAGCAAACACAGTAAAAAAACCTAATGTAGGACGTAAAAAAATCCTACCAGGGAAATAAATGACACTTGTAAATAGTTCGTAACGCTTTAAACTTCAAACACAAATTCGGAAACACATTTAGATTTCGTAGTACTTTTTCATCATAATCAGAGGTTCAAATGTCATTAAAACGAATCAAGTACAATTACTTACAAAAGGCGAGACCAACGGTACGATCGGATCAAGTATCTGCGGCTTGGTGTTGAGCAGTTCGACTATCCTGGCAGCCGCACTTACTCCCTTCTGGAACTCTGGCGCAAACGTGAACGCGTTCTGCGCTTGACCCGACGCCATTTGCAAAGACTGCGTTGTCCTGGTAATACATATATTTAATTGCTGCTACCAACATTTCGTCTTTTGGCTTCATGTACAGTCAGGCTAAGTGAATCATGACCCACTTTGACGATAAATCGTTTGAAACCGTCAAAATAACAAAGATGGCAGATGACAAATTCGTTACCAAGGAAATGTATATTTAAGCGAAAGTCGACCTAATTGTATTTGAATGTCTGTAAGAAAATAAGCTTATGGTGGGTCAGAATTAAATTTTTTCGACTGTACATGACGCATGTTTGTGCATACGAATGAATATCACCATGCACCGCATCGTTACCGCACTGATGCCGGCCGGACCGGATGAAAAAATTACAGAATATTTCAGAATGAGTGTAAAACCTACGCGATGCCGGTGCGGCTCTGGCGTCAGGTACAGAAAGCCTTATATTGTGGATCTGGTAGCAAATAAACATTCCTGGTAATAAATAATATAAAGAACGCCAAATAATCGACTCAACAGGATGGCGTAGAAGGAATCTACTTCACTTCCAACAAGGAACACCAACGTAGATCTGTTGTTGGTTTTCGGAACTCCGGGGCCATATACGAAGACCGAGGGATCTTGGATTGTTGTAGAACTGCAGAATATAATCAGAGCATTGGTAGATCCGTAACTGTAGGAGAAAATGGAAAGTCAACAGCCACACACCGTCAGTGGAACTTTACGCCGTCCACATCGCCCGAATAATATTTTTGATAGCTAATTCCTATAACCCTTATTTACTAGGACTTACACTAAGATATCCTCGTAGCGGACGCCCTCTGACACAATGAGTTGTCCACCATATGTCAGTGCCGTGGCATTGATGAAGTTGAAGATGGAGCGCGAAAGTCCGTTGACGAGACCGCGGCAGTGCGCGGCCCTCTTCGCACCCTGCAGTGCCGGGGCTAGTTGCCGCACGTACTCACGGACGAACATCCGTTCCCGGCCCAAGCACACCACTGTGCGCATATTGGACACTGCCTCTATGGCTATCTGACGAACATTATTATCTGTTAACTTTACCTAAGTTCCTCTTTTTATCGCTACATGGCGGTGGACATTCCACCCAGAAGCAAGAACGTTTTGGGGATCATTTATCGTGCTTATATAATGCTCGGGAGTGGAACTACCTGCCTTATCAACTCAGCCTATTACAGTTCACTGCTGGAAATAGCCTGTATGACTCAGGCTATTTCCAGCAGTAGCGCCATTGTTATGGCGCTACTGCTGGAAATAGCCATGGAAATAGCCAAAAATACATAAGGGAATTGCTCCTCTGGGTATTCCCAGAGGAGCAATTCCCTTATGTATTTTTAAGAACGGTCGCAATTCGCAAATCAAATCTAAAATATCCAATTATTTTTTTCTAATTCTCTGAACGAATCGGTCAAAAATCAGTTAATAAAAAAAAATACCTATAAGTATTTTCAACAAGTTTTAGTCACTGAAATGAAGTTGCGACTAGATTTCGAACGTTTTTAAATATGAAAATTGGCAACAGTATCCAGTCTGTCCCTCAAAATTTAAAAAGCTGTATGAATTTCACCTTAGTGCTATTTTCTAACGCCATGGCGTTTCCAAAAGATTCTTGTTTGGTGGCCTTAATCTGCTGGTATACTACGAAGATTATGAGTGGTAGGAAGGAGAGCGCGACCAGTCCTACGCGGTACTCGAAGAGCATGGCCAGTGTCAGAGCCAGGCCGATGGAGCCGAAGCCTTGCAAGCATATGCCTATCCGCTGACCCGTCGCCTGGGAACGATACACGATTACATTAGGACGAAAGCTGTGAAATACATAATCGCCTCACCCAAACTGATTGAGCTTAGCATAAAGATGATATTATTATGTCCTTAGTATAGTCTAATCTAAATCTATTACTATAAAATAAGTGACTGGAAAGTAACTGCCAATAATTAGCTTTTATTTGTTTAAAATAGTTTCGCCAACAGTAAAAAAATATATTTTACTTTACTTAATGAATATACATAAAACTTTTGTTATAGGGGCAGGGGGTTTTCGTGCATAGATCCGACAAATTCTTTTTTTCAATTCCTGTCATGTACCTACATGATGAATCGGTCCTATCTGCAGCAGACACTGTGAAATTTCTTAGCGTGTACAAGCGGCCTAAGACTGTTGTATTTCTGTTATACTCACGCCCTGTACATAAGCGGCCTCAGAAGACAGCTTGGCACACAGGGCGCCGGTGGAGTTGCTTCGCCCGTCGAAAAATCCGACATCCTGCTGCAGTAAGTGCGCGAACATTCGAGTTCGAAGCCTTTCGGTCAAATTCGCGCCGGCCACTCCGAAAGATAGCGCCTTCAGGATTAATGTAAAGGGAAAATCATCTATCTATACATCCTCGTGGAGCTGTGTTTTAATACTTTGCAATGCAATATGTACAAAGTATTTATAGAAGCTAACGAAATTAGAGGACACGTCACGATTCGAAGTCACGCAAGCATACAGCGGGGACGGATGCTCGAGGTTTGGACGCACGCAAATTACTGATTATACGGTCGCCATTAAGACCCACCCAATGTCAGGATATAGTAGCACCCTCGGTCTGGAGTAGATAATCGTGAAACAACAGTAACTAAAAATGTACCGTGACTTAACTGCAGTATATAGCATACAATTTTCCTTTGTTTATATTTTCATTTTCATTAGATTTCAAAATAAATAGGTAAGTAGTACCTACTTAGTAAAATTCAAAATGATAGCTATCAAAGAAAATGGCGGTAAAGATTTTTATTTATTTAATTAATTAAGAAGGTTAATAAACTCACTTCTATCAAATTCGAGGTGCCCATTATTAATCCAATTAATATGCACACAATGGATACTTTCTGCACTTTCTCCATTAACTTATTTGGGTCAGGGTTTGACATGGACTGAAAGAAATATCGAAAAATCCAGTTAAACATTTTGCAGTCTAATTATATCAAGTAGGAGATAAGTCATGTTTTTAACCAGGGTCGGTCTAGCTCCAGGGCATACCGGGACTTTTCCCGGTGGGGCGGTCCGTCCGTGGGCCGGTCCGGTCCATTTTCCCTTCATTTTATTTAGAGCAAAGCCGTGAGATAATTATTATTTTATTTCGAACCTCAAAAATGTGTACAAATAACAGTACCTACCAAAACACAGGAGCTAACAGGGACTTGAAACTATGAGCTAAAAGCCTCGGTACAGATCGACAAAATTTTAATATTTAATCTTATCCTCTGATTACCTACATTCAACCCTATTTTTTTTTGTTTTAGCCGGAAAAAAAGCTTTTTGCTTTTTCTATGTGAAGTAGCCGGATAAAAAAAGCAGATAAAGGGCCGCAGTTTAAAAAAATCCCGGTAGTTTTTTGGGTCCCAGACCGACGCTGTATTTGACTGACTTAGGTACCAGCAATGAGGAAGATTTTTCTTATTTTTTCATATTATCTCTTCTCTAAGAAATATACTGTGCGGATAGGCGCATTTTTTGGAAGCCCTTTAAATAAAATGCTTCGAAGCGGAACACAATTTAGTTCAGCTTTTTTATTTTATTTTATGGCAAACAGGTGGATGGTCCTGGTGGTGAGTGATGTTGCCATATGAGGACCAAACTGAAATGTCCCACGTGGCCGCTACGTTCCACTTTGATGGGTAAGGGTAAGGACCCTCATCCTTCAAACTGGAACATAACAGCAACACATTTCGGCAGCAGAAAAAAGTATGGTGGTAGTAATTCCTTCCTAGGACGACCTACATCACAAAATGCTCTATTACTGCTAGCTACATAGACAACAGAATTATAATTTAAAAAAGTCACGCACACCGAACAAATCCCCGAAGACGACGATGAACAGCGGCATAGAGAAGCCGATGATGATGGAGCACAGCGTCCCTAACGCCAACCACTTCCATTCCTTAGAGTTCATGACAATTACACGCCAAAAGGACAGGTGCGGCACTTTGGCTCGATCTTCGTCTTCCAAAGACTTGAAAAGAAACATTAGCAAGCGGATCTAAATCCTATTCTGTTTAGTTTGTGTCTAATATCGAATGAACCTGCTACGGTTGGGGATATTAGTTGATTACAAACGGGAGATTTGAATGTAGATTTACTGAGCAGAGATAGTTATCATCATCTGCCCAGCCTTTTCCCAACTATGTTGGGGTCGGCTTCCAGTCTAACCGGATGCAGCTGAATACCAGTATTTTACATGGAGGGACTGCCTATCTCACCTCCACAACCCAGTAACTGGGTAATATGATAGGTACTCCTTGGTAGTACCTATCATATTACCCAGTTACTGGGTTGTACTGGGTAATATGATAGGTACTCCTTGGTAAGACTGGTTGTCAGACTTTCGGCTTCTGACGACCCGTAACAACTGTCAAATTTCTACAAATGACAGCCGGGACCAACAGCTCAACGTGCTTTCCGAGGCACGGAGGAGTCTCGATATGTAAAGATGGTCACCCATCCACGGACCAACCCCGGCAAGCATAGCTTAACCTGATGGATCGAACCGTGTGGCTGTTATTACGTAGCCACGAGCTGGGCTAACTATCTCTAGTTATGATGCTATCTAAATAATATAGGTGTAGATAGAGTCAAGAATTCATAAAACAAAATTAAAAACCTTTGTTTATTTCGTTAGCCAAAAATACAGCAAGTCGATTCGTTGTTGATTAATATTTTATAGTATACCTACCACACCCAATGCTTCCATAGCGCCGTATTCTGATAATTTAGACTCCTCTCTGCGTGGTGATCTGTGATCTGCAGAATTACACAATGGAATCATCAAATTATCGCGCCACTAACAGATTACAGGTAAACAGAGGGACGAGACGAAACGAGAAGGTGAGCAAAAAGTATACAGCCTACATTACAATTTTGACGAAGTATCTGACCAATAACGGAAGCAAAACTCTTTAAAACTTTTTAAACCTGAAGTCTCCCAACGCCATCGATGACATCCGAAAACTTCTCGGAGAATTTTATAAACAGAAATGATCGTTTTTAAAATACCACATCAGTTTAAATATTTGCATAGCAATTTCTATACAGGGCGTAGAGAAAAGACGCCTACGGTTGACGACGTTTATTAGAAGACTTCACGCTAAAGCTCATTAATGACAGTATCAGCTCCAAAATACATAAGACCAAGGAATCACACCTTCTCTGACGTCAATATTCTGGGGCCCCTCTAACCCCACCATGTTGTAGTAATGTCCCTTACGGGCCATAAGCTCGTCGTGAGTGCCCGTCTCCACCACCTCGCCGCCTTCCATGACGTAGATGAGGCCCACCCTCCTGACAGTGGACAGTCGGTGAGCCACCACCACCGTCGTGCGGCCTTCCGCTGCCTGAGAGTTAACGGACATTATAATTGCACCATCCAAATAAAAAAAACAAACCGACCAATACCAATTTTCCCTAACGGGGTGTCCTGCGTGAGCGACCAATACGACGCGATGCGACAGACGTTGCGAACGCGATCAACTCAACGGCATACCCTGCTTGCGGCCTATATGGCAGTCTGCAGCGAGACGCGACGTAACGTGTACTTGTTTTTAGGGCGACCAGACGCGACACCACGAACTACGAAATGGTCCTTTTGCGATATTTTTTAAGTCTACACTTTAAATATGAACTTTGATGCAAAATTGTACTGTACTTCTCCATGATTCGAGACGTAATGACCAAAATCACGTAGGACATTTGTCGCGTGTCAGCATCGCGTCGCATCGCGTCATATTCGTCGCTTACGCAGGACACCCCGTAAGCAGTTCAGACCGCAACGTGAAGCGACGCAACGCTGCGCGCACTTTTTAACAATTATCGAACTTATTTTCTTCACGAAAAGGTATAATTTCAGAGCGAGGTTTGACACGTGTCAAATATACGCTGAGATGCGCGGTGCTGCACAGCGCGTGTACTATCGCGGTCTAAAAATGTTTATCAGTTTTCAAACTAGCTTCTTTACCACACTGTGTGCAGTAAAGTCTAAAATGCAATATCTGCTTCTTATTACTTTTATTTCTTAATTTTAAAGTTGACACTTTACCATAATGACATAAAATACTATACCTCCTTCGTATTACTTTTATTTCTTAATTTTAAAGTTGACACCTGTTGACATACTACCGTAACCATAATGACATTTTAACAAAGAAAATAGGTTTGAATTTTAGTAAATATAGATTGATAGAAATAAAATGGCTAGTATAACCCCGCAACAAAGGGCTGAAATATTATTTCTCTACGAAGATGGCTTGAATATTAGTGCGATATCACGAGAGCTCAATATATCTCGATTCACCGTGAGATTTTGGATTCGGCGTCATGGCGAAGAAGAGCAAATAACAGATCATAGAAGCAATTCAGGACGACGGGGCGGGCGATACTAACCACCGCGCAAATAACTGATATGGTTCAACATTACGGCTTCACACCAACTAGTCGTTTTGCTGCTTTGTAAGATGTGGCATGTGGGTCCTCGGACGATTCGACGAGCTTTGCACGGAGCAGGGCTACACTACAGACGTCATGCTATAAAAGTGGAACTCAAAGCTCACCACAAAACTGCCCGACTTAATTTTGCGCGACAATATCTTGATTTTGATTGGTCGAATGTTATATTTACCGACGAAAAAACTTTTAAATCGAGTCAAATTGGAAGATTGACTTTATGGCGTTATAATCGCACTCGGTATGATGAAGCTCATATCGTGCCTCAAAATGAATCTGGTCGCATAACAGTCAACTTATGGGGGTGGATGAGCCACGATGACGTCGGAGAACTGACGTCGTTAGAAAAAAGGGCTACTGCGAATAATTATGTGTCACTTTTGGAAGAGGTGATGCTGCCTACTGTGCGCGTTGTGTATCCTGCAGCAGAATTCCCACAAATTGATTACGTTCAGGATAATGCACCGATACACAAGGCCCGGGCTACTATGGCGTGGTTCAACATGCACCGTGACATTCGTCTCATTCAATGACCTGCTCGTTCAGCAGATATGAACCCGATTGAAAATCTGTGGGGCATAATGGTTCAACGCTGGGACTGTCAGAACGAAAGAAACCCTGAAGCTCTTAGATCACATTGTGCACGGGTATGGGATGATATCAGGGGGACAGATTTATGCGCGCGCGGCTTGTCTCATCTATGAGAGATAGACTACGTGCCGTCATAGCTGCTGATGGAGGCTATACTAGTTATTAAAACTATAAATTAAATCATAATTTCCATAAAAAAAATAAAAATGTTTACTATAAAATTGTCTATTTTTGCATTTTTAGTAACAAGTTCAACCTCGCTTGGTTAAAAAAGATTTGTTTGAGAAAAAATATTAAATGATAAATGATTTATTTTTGTAAGTAGGTTTGTACAAACACTTTTAAACGTCAATCACATTTTTAAACTAAATGAAGTCGGCGTTTAATATCTGACTACTCTGAGAAGAAAGGCCGAAATCACTATATTGTCATCGACCTTGTGACATAGATGCAATTATAAACCTTAAGGTGGTAAACATTCTCAGACCGCGACCGTACCTTATTGTGTAGTAAATAAATTCGATATTGTATCGGATTGCCCATTAGACTATCCTAGCTTCGTCTATTAAGAGCCTATACAACCTCAAATTGCTAAGCATGATCCCCCGTTATGTCGAAAATACTGCAGCATTAATTTTGAAACAAATATTTGTTAAAGTTGAGGATTGATGCTAATTACTATGTTTGACGAAAACACGATCGATTACTTACATAAAATTTTCTCTATAGTAAAAAACATCCAAAGTTACCTCTAAACCGAACTATAAAGCTGGTATTCAAAAAATACTTCAAATTAGATCATGAATGAAACTTATTAACTTAACTTATTATAAAGCAGGTCTTGTTTTTGTTTTTTTTTTTATTACCATTATTTTCACCGTAAAAAGCAATAATCTAAACTATTCGAGCCTTGGAGCCGCCAGTAATCCACTCCGTCTCGCTCTCACTCAGTCAGCGAGTAGTATGATGCGAGGGAGACGAAAAGTGAATTTGAGCTGAGGTAGTATAGGCTCTTAAAACGCCACAAGTAAATAAACAACACAAGGTACCCCCTTTGTTCTATAGGTATAAATCTTTGACAACTTTTAATAATAAATCTAGCTGACCTTATCCAATGCGAGTTGCACTCTAGCTTCAGATGCCGTATCCAGCGCACTGGTGGCTTCATCCAGCAGTAGGAGGCGAGGTTCACGGACAAGCGCACGCGCAATCGCGATGCGCTGCTTCTGACCGCCCGACAGCGACGCGCCTCGCTCGCCTACCAGCGTATCATAGCCCTAAGGTTTACGTCGTAATAATAAGCGATTATATTTTTCTTCTGTTGCCTTTTTATGCAGAAAGCACACTGCTACAGCCTACAAGGACCTTTTGGCGCTCGAATAACGTTTACAGGGGGAGTCGTTGGTGGACATCCGGGTATCTCTGATACATCGCTCTGCGAATATGGGTTGGATGAAGGTAGGCACATCGAACTGCTCCAATAATAACCCAACCCATCACACTTCAGGGGTGTATTTACCCTAGGGCCAAAAGGGCCATGGCCCGGGGCGGTAGGCTGCGAGGGGCGGTGTATTCCGCACCTCGCGCTCAGCTTTGTTAGCCTTTGTTTTTGAAGAAATTTAAAATAAGCCTACTTATCAAAAATTAAAACTCATTTGGTTGTAAATTTGATAGACATCAAGACGCGGGACTATCGTATATAGGCCGAGTCACACCGGAATGGTAGCAGCCGGCAGTGCCGCGGCGAGCACTTTCAGTGGGAAATAATTTAAAACTTTATCTACATACTTAAAAAACCAGTATCGCTTGAAAAGCTTGAAAAGGTAGAAACTAAACTAGTCAAAAGTAGACTAGGCGCGTGGGGTCTGGACAGAGGCGGCGGAAGGCGTGGGTGGTGTGGGCGACCGCCTACGGCCTCGCGGTCCGAGGGGCCTCGCACCACGACGGTTTATGCATTACTTAAAAACCGTGGACGCGACGAAAAAATTGTACTTTTCATAAAACGATAAATATATAGACATGCTTTTATTTAGTTAAGCAACATTTGCTAGCGTTGCGTTGCTATCGTGGGGAGTCCCCGCCGGCCAGAGCTGGGGATTTCCCATTCTGTTTGTTTACGTTGCTTTCAACGGCTAGGAAGTCAATCAAAGTATCCGGTGCAGTCCAACCAGGGCCCCTGATTCTGGGGGCCCCCAAATCTTTAGAAATACTTTTTAATCAAATCCCAAAAAATGCCAAAATATGTTCAGTAAGTAAAAGGCAGTATTTGTTGGGGACCCCCTAAATATAAAAGTAGAGTGCAAAAATTTTCGAGCTCGCTTCGCTCGCTCCTGCATCCTACTTTGTCTTTTTCTCAGACTTTTCTGTTAAAGCCGACAAAGTAACTCCTATTTATGTATGAACGTATTGTCAAAGAAAACCTTACCTATCAGGGGCGGGGTCCAAAAATTTTCGAGCTCGCTGCGCTCGCTCTTACATCCTACGTTCTCAAACTATTCTGTATGGGTCGACAAAGTAATCCTATTTTTATATAAATGTTCAATTCAAACCCTATCCAGAGTGCCAGAATTTTCGAGTTCGCTTCGCTCGCTCTAGCATCATGTATTCTATTGATTGATTGATTGAATGCTCCAACTTTTTCGTTTAAGGTTGATGCGCTAGGGTAGCCCGCGAAATTTAAATTTTCTTACGTTTTAGGGGCGGCAAACCTTTCAGGCCCAGGGCGCTGAATCTTAAAATACGCCTCTGCATGACTTGTACAGTCATCTCCCCTAACTAAATGAAAGATCCCTTACTAACTTTCCATACATAATGATCGAAACTAACACATTCTGCCCCAAAGCTGGTTGAGGCTTTTATGATTTTTATCTATTATGTACTTATATAATTATTTTTATTACTTAAATAACTTGTTTTTGTCTAGATATCTGTTTGTTCCAGTGTAGTAATTATTACCCGTCAACAAGTTTCACATTGTTGTATTCGTCGCATTCATAGAGTTCGGACGCACGTCCAGAGGTGCTGAGCCGCGTCTGGAAAATTATCGGTCCTAGTTGGAACTGCTATCTATTGTTATTTTCGTAACCGATATAATAGTATAATTCGAGTCTAGAACTTTAAGTAAATGGAGATTCATCATCATCATCATCATTGACAACCTTGTTCCACTCACTACTAAGTATAGGCGTCCTCCATTTTGTGCTATGCTACCCTGTTCTGTGCGAGTCAGAAATGGAGATTGTTTACAAAAAAATCATTGGTTAATAATACCATAGGCAGGTTGGTGATAAAGTAGTGAGCGTTGGCCTGCTCAGCCGCGGCTTCTATCTCCGCATCAGTAGCGTCCTCGCGACCGTACCGAATGTTCTCCCGCACCGTGTTGTTGAACAGCACGGGCTCTTGTCTCACCAGGCCGATCTGCGAGCGCAGCCATTGAACCGACAGGTCACGCACGTCTATATCGTCCAGACACACCTAGTTTGTACGAAGACTGCTGGTTTTATTCATACAAATGATGTATACATAGAATTCTAACGAAAGATGAAACTCTTAAAACATAAAAATTGGATTCGCCAAATAAAGATTCTATGCTAACTTTGAGAAACATGAACTTTGGTTCGCTGATTTTATTTGCTACAGAAACAAAGTCAACATCGTGCTCCTGCGTCGGCGCAACATGTATTTTTAGTCCATACTTCGCTATAGGTCGACGTCACGGTATTAGTCACCCTCTTTCTAGCCATCCATCTTTCACACAGTCCATTCATCGTTTCTTTGGTAAGTAAAGTATCCTATCTAAATACCTACTCACACTGCCACTGACGACATCATAATATCGGGATATGAGTTGTATGATAGTGGATTTGCCGCATCCCGAGTGCCCAACAAGAGCGACGGACTGTCCTCGTTTCACAGTCAAACTTACGCCTTTTAACACCTGTAAAGAAGTGTACACTACAGATTTTTTCTTAATGTCCCTCGGCAAACTTCGTGTTAAGTCAGTCGTCGGATTTCTATTAGTTGCCCTTTGCACTTGGTGCACACCGGACGCTCTCAATCAACTTGGAAGTATATAGAGTTGTAATATACTCTTTTAACTTAATGTAATTTATTTTAAAAATGGGAGGAAATAGTTAAAGGAAAATAGTTTTACAGCTCTATTTAGTTCACACCGAAATCAAGTAAGTACTTCGTTCTGAATTCAAATTAATAAACACGATAAATCTAATAATTGATGGACATGGAAATTACCATTCGTTTATATTCGCAATCGCGAAAAAAAAAAAGCTATTCCCTACATTTTGACGATCTTTGCGAACATAAATGTTCATAATGATGATTACAATGGAGATTTCGTGTATGAAAAGATACACCTTATAAATATTATGCCGCTCCAAAATTAATCAAAAAAGAAAAGCAATAACAACGGAATTGTAAAATATATACATATACCGAACATGTATAGCACTTACAGGCACATTAGGTCTAGACGGATACTGGAACACCACATTCTTCAACTCGATGGCTCCTTGAACTACAGCCGGTTTTAGCCCGCGGTCTAGCAGGGGGTTGATAGTAGGCACCTTTCCCAGGAGGTTGAATATGTGGGCCCCAGCGCCTCGGGCCAGGCCAAACGATCGCACTAGAGAACCCACCATGCCGAAGTTTCCAAGAGCCGTCATTATACCAAAAAACACCTGAAAACGTGATTTCTTTCAGGTTTATATAGACCTATCTACATTTCGTGCATTTTAATTATTATATCCCACATGGGACAAATGTGTGGACCGTATTATCTTACCGAAAACATAACATCTGCATTATAGTTTTCAGGGTCGTTTATGACGAGGTATATTCCGAAGTAGAATGACAAGGCATACGAGCAGAAAATGCAGAAGAACAGAGATCCCATTGATAGTCCTGTAAAAAATTCTGTAAAGGAAAGAATATCAGTTATCACTGTGCCTACCTTAAATTGAAACATTGTTTTCATGATCTGCAATACTCTACCTTTCTTTATGTAAATCTTCTTAGCAGCAGCCAGTGGTTTCTTATATCGCTGGAGCTCTCTCTCCTGGCCATTAAAGGAGTATATAGTTCGTATGGAGCTCAGTACTTCCTGAGCGATGGCACTCGCCCGACCTGACTCAAGCGCCTCTTGTTTGTACAGCTGATCTGCTATCTAAGTTGAAGTAATATTAATATTAGGATAAGTAGAAAGGCTGCTCTGGCTCCAGTGAGTCTTTACTCTTCTCACTTCGAACGTTCCAAAGTGCTTTTATTGGATAATAACTTCATATTATTTCGAATAAGTGGGTACCATTGTCGAATTATAATGGGCAAGGAACGAATCAATGGCTGAGTTTGACTCCAAAGGGCCGTACGCCAAATAAGAAGAGGGCTTGTGGACATTGAAGAAGGCTACAATACAAGTACAGTAACCGGGAGTAAATATGAGACTGAGTTTACGAAAGTTTTTAAGTTTTTGTAGATTGTCGTCACGTCGATAAGTCACATTTACGACCAAGTACTGTAGGATACACCACGTACTCGCCCAGTCAAGCCGACCAGCAAGAAGGTGACAGGAGTCGTGGTTAGACACAGGAGCGCTAGTTTCCACCCCTTCAGCATCGCCATGAGTATGCAGCCGAAAGCCGTGGTGAAACTGTACACGAACGCCGACACCTTGTCGCCTATACCTTCTTCTAACTTGATGACGTCTCTAGAAAAATGAGCAAAAGACAGCATTCTAGAACAATTGTCGACTGATATTAGTGTGAAATCAGTCAGTTTTTAATCGAAACTACTTGGTCTGTGATCGAGATTCATACTGCTAGCATTCTAGGATGTGGGAATGTATTAGCGTTGTGTTAATTCAATCTAACAATTACTTAAACGCTTACTCGGCCATTTTAGATGCAAAGTCCCCAGTTGCATTAAGATCAAAATACGCGAAGTCTTGGTTCAGCACTGCTGTTAAATATTCTTCTCTGATTTTATAAACCTGAAAATATTTGATTTTTTATGACATGCATAAAACCTGTAAGGCTGTATAGGTACCGAAGTTAAGTACCTACAGCCGTTTTGGGCGTGTAGGTACAGTCTATTAGTGTACCTAACCGTACTATCTATTTCACAAAATTATAACCGCTAAGAGTCGTGATGTGCCTGACTAAACTTTTCCCACTCGACCGAAACGTCCCCTTCCATTTGTGGCGATCTTTAGCTTGCTCAGACCGTTCGTCGTACCTACATATAGGCTATACGCCTCTGGATTTCTTACCATCCATTTTTCCGATAACCATAAGTTTTTGCAAGTTGTCGGATGGCTTTCGAGTGATAGGTATGACCGAAGTAATCAATAAATTCCAATAGGTAGTTATTCATTAGTTGGGATGTATTTATTGCGATTTACTTTATTCAATAGAACTGAAATAAATTCTGTTTATTAATTCACCATTTACCCACCTGATTTATAGCCGTAACATTCATAAGTGCAGATCCCAAATATGCACAAAAAAACAGCAAAACACCAACACAAGAGTACATGACACCAAACTTGTGCATGCTCAGTAGAAAGGCTTCGCCATCCTGTGTCCCTGTTTGTACCGCCTTGTCGTACGCAATCATGCTTTGAAACACATTCGCAACCAGGGTTATGGCAAATGGCAACGTAGCTCCGGCGATAAACGATGCTATCATTGATATAGATATCAAAAATCTATCCATCATTGTTGAAAATCTGTACTGGAAATAAATTAGACTATAAAGCGCTACAAAGAGTTTCAAATGCCACAATATTCTAGTTTATTCTACTTACTATTCAATTGTGAACAACTACGAGAACTAAAAATTTAATCAGCAATGTTACTGCAAAATAAATATACCTACAATAAAAAATTGAACTATACCAATGTAAAATATGATATAGATGGCGCAGTTGCTTTTGATTTACTTTCTTTTTGATCGCTGAAAAATATTAAAATATGTATGTGTACTAAACACAAAAAGATAGATTCATTACGAGTAGGTACTCTAGGTACATACACTCAAATTAGTCCAAAGGAGACGATACTGACCTCTGAGGCCCTAAACAAAGTGACATTCTATCAGCGATAACGATGATGGAAAAGGCAAAAATGTATAGGACTGACTTAAGCTATCGAAAAGCTTATGTCAATCCTGTTGAATGTCGTTGTAGAAATACGAAACGCTTTGCAAGCGCTTGTCACTTGTCTAGGCCCTTAGTATCGTCTCTCTTTGACGAACTTACGTCTGGTAAACTCTGAGCCTGCTAGAGATCGTTTACTATAAAACTGCACGCCCCTCTACTCAATCAACTCAGCCTATCGCAGTTCACTGCTGGACATAGGACTCTCCCAAGCTGCGCCACAACACGCTATCCTTCACCTTCCGCATCCAGTCTGTCGCAGCCACTTTCTAGAGGTCGTCAGTCTATCTAGCCCCTCC
The DNA here is from genome assembly GCA_947363905.1 of Lithophane semibrunnea. Classification (NCBI taxonomy): domain Eukaryota; kingdom Metazoa; phylum Arthropoda; class Insecta; order Lepidoptera; family Noctuidae; genus Lithophane; species Lithophane semibrunnea. The sequence goes on from OX376200.1 coordinate 6,036,781, forward strand.
ACTGTTGAACCATAATAGGTATACCCATCGATTTATATCGAATCTCTGGGTATACCTATTATATTAGCGTAGAATGTTAGCTCGTAGATACGGCGCGGGCGGCGGCCGTAACGACGCAAGACGAAAACTTATTTTGTACCTTCTTTCGCCTCATCTCGAACTAATGTTATGAACAGCAATAGGCAACTAAACAAGGACTTACAGTTTCACGCTGTCCCTTTTTTCCGTGTCTATACTTTGGTGGCTTCCCATTTTCAATCCACTAAATGTTTTTATAAAGATACAGTCACATTAAAGTGCCGCAAATCAAAGCAATATATTTCAATGAAATATTATAATCACCTAATTTTATAGGGACAGTCTTATTATATCATAACACTAAAAACGTGTTATTGCAAATAAAAACCAGTTGTACCTTTCCACCTTTCAAGTGTCACTTGGTGTCACAATAATTAAGCACAGAGTACATTAGGTAATAATTACGAGCGAAGGATGACGGATGACGCCAGATGACAGATTCTACAGAGAGGTGTAAATAAATAAAAGTTTATTGAGGTAAATATCTGTGTGTAATCTACGCAAAAAGATATTAACACTGCAGGCAGGTGTCGTCCTCTATCCTGCGGCGTAGAGGCGTAGCACTCGTAACTGGCGAGTAGGGTAGCGTAGTAAGGGTCGTAGGCGTCGTAGCCCATTCGTAGCACCTTGGCTAAGAGTAGGCGTAGTAAGGGTCGTAGCATTCGTAGCACCCTGGCTAAAGGCGTAGTAAGGGTCGTAGCATTCGTAGCACCCTGGCTAAGAGACGTAGTAAGGGTCGTAGCATTCGTAGCACACGTAGCGATCAGTCTGAGGACAAGGCAGCGGCGCGCAGCATACCACAAGCCCTGAGTGCCAGAGTGCCAGCTTTAGGTTAATAAAAATAATAAAAATTCCTAAAGCTTAGTATTTTTAATAATATTTATAAAAAATGAAATATATACAAAACTGCTCCATTTTGGCTGTTCCGTGACTATTCCTAAATTACCCAAGACATAAAATTTATGTTTTTCCTAATTATGTTATTATTAGTGTTTAGGTCTGTATAAAAATGCTATCAAAATATTTACCAACAAAAACGTCTGAGAACGTAGACTTCTAAATCAAATTTCCCGCCATGATACATGATTTATACAGATAAAAAAAAATACCTTTCGATAAAAGTAACGTAATTTTATCTATGAGTTGCAAACTTTTAAATAATTATTACTAGGGCATATACTTTACTCTACCTAAACAAAAATGACAACCAGATGGGTACAAGATTTTAAATGAAAATCAGTTCATTCATTAGGTACTTTTGCACTCTCAAATAAGCTGATATGATACTACTTATTGCAAGTCATGGAGGTATCATCCAAGGCCTCCAACTATTAACAAACAGATAACCAGTCTGGAGTGCTTATTGGACATATTGTACAAAACCTATTAAATAGACTATAAGTGAAAGTAATAAGGTATAAAATAGTGTTTGTTTTAAAGATAAAACTTGTAAAGTAGATATTATTTCTACAGTATCACTACAAAACAGTAGGTATTGGCATCATTTACTTAACTGATTTGTGCTATTTAAATCGTGGAAAGAATATTGTAAGCTGTATTCATTCACAATGGTCATCGCAAAGAAATACGTAGTTCTGAATCCTTTTGTAGGAGAACCTAAGAGAAGTGATTTTGAAATTGTTGAAGAAGTTCTTCCTGAATTACAAGAAAATGGTAAGTTTTTTTTCTACTGATTATTATGCTAGCCTCATTGTAATCGATTCTTTATTTATAATTTTTATTTCAGAATTCCTTGCTGAAGCAGCATTTATCAGTGTTGATCCTTACCAGCGCATGAAACTTAGCGCGACCTACCCTTGTGATATGATTGGCGGCCAAATTGCTAAGTTAGTATTCTTTTTACTGTGAATCACATATTAAAATAAAACGATATGAATGTTTCGAATAAAGGGAAAAAGATATTTGAAATCTTTTGTAAGTACAGTAAAGTATTAAATCTTTTCAGAGTGATAGAAAGCAAAAATCCTGAGTACCCAGTGGGATCATGGGTAATGGGACATTTCGGTTGGAGAACCCACACAGTCACGACACCCGAAAATGAGAAATTCAGTGGACAAAAACCGTATCTTCACAGATTACCCGACTTCGGAGATTTGCCTATATCATTGGCCCTAGGAGTGTGTGGGAGAGTAGGGTAAGCGTCGTAATTTTGTTGGACCTAATCCAAAAACTTCGGTTATTTACCTTTGTGTTTTTATTACAGGAACACTGCTTATTTTGGTTTTACCGAGATCTGCCAACCGAAGGCCGGGGAGACTGTGATAGTGTCAGGTGCGGCGGGTGCAGTGGGCTCGCACGTCGGGCAAATTGCTAAGATCCTGGGTAATAACATTTTCTCCTAAACTTTCGCCCCAACCTTGCTTTATCAAGGAATATTTTCAATTACCTGGCGTTACTCTGCGACTTTTAACTGAGAATGTTTATAGGATGTCGAGTTATTGGATTCGCTGGCTCTGACGAAAAATGCGAATGGCTGGTCAAAGAACTAGGGTTTGACTATGCAGCTAACTATAAAACCACAGATCTTGCTAAATTTCTGAAAGAAACCGCTCCAAAAGGCGTAGACTGCTATTTTGACAATGTTGGCGGGGAAATCAGTAGTACAGTCATGTCACAGATGAACCAATACGGCAGAGTCGCCGTCTGTGGAGCCATTGCAAGTTATAATGAAACCGATCCTGAAAAACGGAAAGGTGAGTTCCACATTTCAGATAAAGAACGAATGATTTTTAAATCTTCATTATTTTCTTTTAAACACTTTTATATTTTCAGCGACAATGCTTCAAACATTCATCGTCGGTAAACAGCTAAAAATTGAAGGGTTCATGGTTAACAGATTTGCCGATCGCACTATTGAAGGTATTAATCAGAACTTGAAATGGGTTAAAGAAGGAAAGCTAAAGTACAAAGAACATGTTACTGAAGGATTTGAATCAGCCGTTGATGCTTTTATAGGATTATTTAGAGGAGACAACATCGGTAAAAGTCTGGTAAAAGTGAAATGATCCAGAAACAAAGCGATTATAAATATAATGTAATTAAAATGTATATTTAACAAGTGCATAATCTTATTTACACATTATACAACACCATTCATCACCTGCGTTTGCGTCGTTTTGGAGTAGTGGAGCCTTTCGGCACATCTTTAGTATATTTATTTATGAAAAGTTCTTCATATATAAAACTATTTGCCTCTTGACTTAAATATTTAGATAGTTCTTGATAAAGCTGTCTTTTATGTACATCTTCACTAACTGATGTTGTCTGTGTGTGGACATTTTTCTTATTGCATGTTGGTGCAATGGTTTGTTTTAACTCCACTATTTTTTGGGAGTTTTCTTCTATTTTGTTAAGTAAATTATCTTCCATCTTTTTCATTCTAGCTTCTAAGTAAGCAATGGTATAGTCTTGGACACTAGGCAGCTCTGGATCTTTAGCAAGATAAGAACCAACCTGCTGCTTTTCACTTTGCATTATTTTTGTTTTATGGGACAGTTTTCTTTTAGCAAAGTTTGATTTATCTGATTTATCTGGTTCATCTAATTTGTCTAGACAATCTTCAATTATATCTCTTAGTTTCATATTAAACTTTCTTTTTTCTGCTATCGCAGCCACTCTTTCTGGGGGTATCTTATTTCTTAATAATGAAGTGTTTGGTGAAACCTTATTAGGACTCTTATTTATTTTATCAATTCTAGTTTTTTGAGGGGTAGTAGGTAAAACCTCATTAGAGATTATATTTATTACATCATTTCTTATTTCCTGAGGAGAAACATTATCTTTCCTACAACTAATGATATTCATAGGTTCACATTCAGTATTTTCTAAAATAATGTTATCTTTTGATGTGTCTGTCACAATGAGTTGAGTCTCTGTAGTACTATTAATAATTGGTGCTTCTGGAATCTCTACTATAGGAGTTGGATTGAAAAACCTTTTCTTATTTGGGAAAGTTAAAATTCTAGTAGGTGAAACTGGTTCAAGTTTTCCAATTAGCGGCAAAGGCTCAGAGATTTTTTTCTCAGATATAATCCTTATCTTTTTCCTCTCCTTTAAGAAACTTCTGTCAGCATTGCTGTTTGATGGTTTTGGTTCATCCAACACTTTTACATCAAATGACTGATCATTATTTAACAGTTTTGATTCATCAAATGCTTTTACATCATACAACTGATCATTCAATAGTTTTGATTCATCCAGTACTTTTACATCAATTGATTGATTTGTATTTTCCTGAATTTTGTCATTTGATTTTGTGCCTTCAAATTCAATTGGAACATGAGACACATTAAGTACAAGGTTCAATGATTTTTGGTCTTTTTCTGTCCGTGGTGTTTCAATTAGATTACTGATGTCTACTGTGTTATCCTGGTTTATTGTAAGATTACCTTGAATTATATCTTTCTTATAGGAGTTTCCAAACTGCTTCCCTGTTTTTTTGCGTGTGACAGGTTGCACCCTTTTAACAGGCCTTTTAGAAAGAATCAGGTCTTTTGGGACAATTGGATTTCCTGCTAGTTCACAGAGGCCCTTTATAGCAATCTGGTTGTTATCATTTATCTGGTTTAGTGAATTTAATGAATCCAAGTCCATTAAATCACAGTTTGTTAAGAAATCTCCATATTTGACTGAAAAGTTTGCTTTCTTATCTACTATTGTCAAATATTCATTTTCAATATCATCAAGAGAGATGCTGAATACTTTTGACTCCTCTCGTTCAGTTTTTGCTTCATCTAACTGACTAGAATCACAATAAGGTCCATCTTCTGTAGGCACTGCATCAAATATAAGTTTGTCTTTCTGAAATACAAATTATAAAATTTTATTATTAATAATGATCATGATTTCCAGGAAACTCTAAAACTGCATAATACGATTAAAAAGTAAGCAATAAATAGTGCTTTCATCTTATATCATGATTATTATTAGTAATTATGAGGAGCAGTGGTGGCCCAGTGGTAAAAGCACAAACAACAACACCAACAACAAAACGAATCATAGGTTGTAGTTCAAACCCAGGCAGGCTCTTTACTTAGTGCAAATAATTTCATCACCACTGCTCTCAAAACGGTGAAGGAAAACATTGTGAGGAAACCGGCATGTCCTAAAACCAAAAATTCGAAGACATGTGCATGTGGTGGATTACGGCCTTCTCTGTGTCCCAGCAGAGGGAACATTATAGGCTGATTATGTATGTATGTATGTAAATTATGCAGTTACTATAATAGTTTTATAATTTAAAATTTATAAACAAACCTTAAAGTTCATAAAGTTGTCATCTTTGAAATGATGTTGGCACACCACTCTGTTCTTTAGCTGAGACACTTTCAAATTGAGAAATTCTAATTTATGTGCATTAGTAAGCCATTGATGACAACGAACTTTGTCAAACACGGGGTAATGGAACATATGAGTTTTGCCATCTGTTCTCAAAGAGCATTTACGGTAAGTGCAGCGGCACCCTCCCATGACACTATCTGAAATAAAGGTTATAAATAATATTATAATGATGTCAGATGGACCTGTTGACAAAATGTAAGAATTCGGAGATACTGGAGGCCTGGTGGTGACACTCACTATGTTAAAATTTAATCAAAATATAAATTACTTGAGTTATAGGAGAATATGTAGGTTCAGATTCAATTCATGGTCAGAGGGTCATCTTAGTAAAAGTAGTATCAAACATACTTTACTGCATGGCCAACATAATATTACATCAAGAAAGCACATCATAGACCATTACAATGCATTGGTATTTATGATTATAGTTGATTATCTCTTAGCGCACTTTCTAATAAAAATAATGAGGCAGTGATGCCAGAATATTAAATTTAAGGACCTAATAAGTTATATTACACAATGTAATTATAGTTTTTAGAACAGTTTTATCCATTGCTGTTGCAATTAACATTAGCATACCAACCTCACCCTCCAAGCCTTTTATTGATAGAACCAATTATTACGTTAAACCTTATGACATGAAGGTTAAAAAGAAAACATCGGTAAAAGAAAGCTCAAATATTAAACTGAATAAATAAATATACACCACAACATCAACATCCAAATCCAAACCAACCAAAAGTTTAAGTATTTCGTTGTGAGTAGTCTGTGGATTGCTTCTGTTTGCTTCATCCATCACCAACTAGGCTTGCAGAAAAATATCGAAATATCGATTTTTTTTTTCGATATATCGATATTTTAAGGCGATATTTATTATTTCGATATATCGATGTATCGATATAAAATATCAAGTATCGAAAATGTATGAAAAACGATATATTTTCAATAGCAACACCGTTGTCGCCGCTGACTAAAACCGCTGGAATTCAGAGCCGTAAAAATTATTACTACTTTCTTTCCTAGTTTGGTATTTAAATGATTATAAAACTTGAACTACATAAAGTTTTTTTTTTTTTTAATTCCACCGATATTTTTTTTTTGATATATCGAAATCGATATTGATATTTTTTTTAAATATCGATACGATATATATCGATACTTTTTTACACTTCTTGCATACCTATCACCAACACCATAGACAAAACACAGAGTCATTATTATAGAAAATACTGCTACTACAGAATATAATGTTTATTTAAATTGGCGTTACTTATTTGGTATAGTGCGCCCAGTATTTATGTTTAGGTAGAAAAAAAACATGACAGGACTGTAAAATAATCAAAATAAAGGCCGAAAGAAAGACTGCCCTTACTTCCGATGTTGGCCGTACAACGGTACAAACTAAGTCCGATACCACAGGACAGCCAGGTACAGTAGTCAAGAACGGTTATTTGACGCTATTATCATTTTATTTATTTGGTAGTTACTATACGCACAATAATATGATGGAGTCCGTCCGCGTAAGCGTTCTCTACTTCGTCGAGTAGAGCGATGTTTAGTCTAGCTAGTGTAGCAGGCTGAAAACCTTCGGGGTTTTAAGGCCTCTATTACCGTTTTTTACCCATGATCGTGCTGAAAACTTTTTTTTTTAAACTATGTCCTACGCTCCAGTAGCGGCTACTGGAGCGTAGGCGAACAACCCGAACTAGCTTTATAATATAAAAGCTACTGAGTAGCTAGTTCGGGTTTCCTGAAAGATGAATGACCTTCGAAAGGCGCTTATAAAGTAGCTTAAGAATGAGCGACTAGTTTATCTACAATATTTTACCATTTCATATGATTAATGAACACTACTGTGACTGTGACACTAGCGTAGCGAGATCTATAATCATCTTGAAATCGTGTGTACACACGGCTACAAATCAAGTTATACATTTCCAGTATAAGCTGACCTCACAATGTACGGAAATCCTTTACAACGCGAGATCAGTACAAACTGGAAATGTATAGCTTGATGTGTAGCCGTGTGTACAGTCAGCATTATAACAAATCACTAAATATGTTACGTTACGCTAAATGAATTTGAAACACCAGTCACTGGTGCCGATTCTGTTGTTCACAAACTGAACAGAAGTTCAGTGCATCTTTTTCTTTCTATTTCAAGAAAAGGACAGAAGATAAATTTTAGTTTAGTCCTGTCAAATTAATCTATTATAGTCGCTTTTCTCTTTCGTTGTAACACCTCTGACATCTCTAATGTGTGGGCGCAGTCTTCTCAATGTATGGACACTTTTTCTTGTGACTGAGTAAGGTGAGGGCAAATCTAACGATTTAAATCTTTTGGTGGGCGGGCTTTGACTTACGCACAGTCCACGGGTCCACTGCACGATCATGATAATAATTTTGACTTTGACAGAGCGCCTTATTTTGTAAAAAAAATCAGGGATTTTTAAAATACCTACTTACTTCAAAGTAGGTATGGTTGACCGTACAGTTAATAAAACAAATATATGAAAATCTTGAAAAAATCTTGATTGATAGCCAGAGTATTGAACAATTTTGGAAATTTTGTAAAAATGTGAACCGACTTCTCTTATTGACCTTACCACGTAGTGTACTTAGTGTAGGTACTACCTACTGTATTGATTTCACGATACCATTTTTATAACATGACGCTTATTACCTACTGAATAATTGATGAAGCTAAGCTGGGACCAACTAAACTAATTATACCTATTAACCTTATTTAAAAATTCAAGCACGTAAATACCATGTTTTGGGTAGGTATAATTAATAGGGAATCAAGTTAGTAGTTAACTATTGTACAACTAACTACCTATAATTTAACTTTATTGTGACGTTTATGCCTAAACTTTATTTTAAATTACAGCTTTAGGTACTTCATTTGGCCGACAATTATTATTGACGAAAACTTATGGCTTGTACGGTGGTTGACCTACATGACTGCCAGATGCGTTGTGTACCCACAGTATTGGTGCGGGTTCTGTTGTTCACAAACTAAACTAAATTTAAGTTCAGTGCATCTTTTTCTTTCTATTTCATTAAGAAAAGGACAAAAGATAAATTTTAGTTTAGTCCTGTCAAATTAATCAGATCGATACTTTTTTAAACTTCTTGCATCCCTACTGCAAAGTGCGCAGTAGGGATGCAAGAAGTTTAAAAAAGTATCGATATTTATAAAAAATATCAATATCGATTTCGATATATCGAAAAAAAAATATCGATACATCGGTGGAATTTTTTTTTGTTTTTTTACCTTATATTATTCATGTTTTATAATTATTTTAACACTTAAACAAAGTGTACTTTTTACGGCTCTGAACTCCAGCGGTTTTAGTCAGTGGCGACAACGGTGTTGCTATTGCAAATATATGGTTTTTGATACATTTTCGATACTTGATATTTTATATCGATACATCGATATATCGAAATATTAAATATCGTCTATAAATATCGATATATCGAACAAAAAATATCGATATTTCGATCTATCGATATTATTTCTGCAAGCCTACTTGCAGACCCACAGCCATTGATAGCTAAAGTACCTATATCAATGCCCACAGCCGAAACTATCAAGAGATGATGCAATAATGACTATAATTTTTCTGCCTAACTCGCCAAAATAACTGCTATTTTAGTATTTTTGTTTGAGCGATAAAAATAAAATCCCGCATCCGAAAAGAGGCGCAAATAGTTTTCTCCCTCACACATCTTATAATGTCACCGTGTGTGAGAACCGTTAGATAAAATCTATCGGTTTTATTTCTGTTAGAATATAAACTGTCAAAAAATTGTGAACTGGGTGAAATGGGTTACGTTAGGATGGGTTAGAACTCGCGGTGGTTTCCTACTGTGAGACAGTCGTCTCGCAGAAGGAGGCTGCGGAAAGGGAGAGGGAGATCTCGACCACTCACCCGGCCCGCAACAGGCGCACCGGGCGTCGGCGGAGGGCGGATAACGCCCTCTTCCAGCCCCCCTAAATGGGTCCAGGGGTGACTCGGGGACGTCCGTCGCCCCCCAAACATCAGGACCCGAGGTGGCGGCGCGTAGTGTTCCACGCGCGCTCCTCTTAGACGTCACGGGGGGAGTCAAACACCTCCCCCCCCTGACCCGAGGAGGCCCGCACCAGTCCGGGGTTGCGGAAGATTTTTACGTTCCCGCGACTCCCGGCGTAGGTGTGAGTCGCAACACCGGGGTGGTTTTTAGTCAGTAAGAGTCTGACAGACCCCTCCGCCCGCCCCAAGGCGGAGGACATCCATGAGGATTTTACACCCCGGGAAAAAAAAAAAAAAAAAGATGGGTTAGAACTGTGACCAACCGCGGTGCCGCGGCAGCCGCCAAGCGCTACTTCCAAGTTGGAAGTAGCGCTAGCTTCTTATTTAGTCTTGTGGCGCTAGGCGGCTCCAAGTTGCTAGCAGCTAAGCAGACTATTTTAGTGGCGCCGGGTGCGTTACATCGCAAGCAAGTTTGATACTTACCAGCTATTTTTCGGTTTCCCATGGAGAAATTATAAACTAGGTACCGAAAAATAATGATCGATAGAATATAAACTAACGAAGTTCATATTATAAGGTGACATAGTATAGATAATAATAGGTAGGTACAGTAGACCGCACGTCGATGGTAACACTGTCCTTGAGCTGGTGCAGCGTTTACGGAGTACCTAAGTATACGGAGTTTCAATAGTGGGCGAGAGCGAGCCTAATTGCAAAAAAAACACACGATCAATCACATCTGTTTCACTTTGACAATTCAAGAACATTAATTGCGTTATATACCTACGCTGTTGAGCAGACAACTTTTTCGAATAGATGAAGCAGTGGATTAGTAATATCCTTCAAAATGTTCAGAATATGATTGATCGTGTGTTAGTGTGGTACGCAATAAGGGTGCTGGTTTTGCTACCACAGACGTGCGACCTACTGTACCTACGATACGCGGAAATATCTCCGGTTACATACGGTGTCCCTGGGCGCGACCCCACCCACGTTATTAGTTAATTGAATAAAATGTTTTACTTTGCTACATAAACAAAGAAACATATATTTTCTTGACTAGTTTTGAATACAACTTTGCTCGCGCTTTTTTATAAAAAAAATAATCTATACTTCTTTCTATACTAATATTTTAAAGCTGAAGAGTTTGTTTGTTTGTTTGAATGCGCTAATCTCAGGAACTACTGGTTGGAATTAAAAAAATATTTTTGAAATTCTTTTTTCGTGTTGGATAGTCCATTTATCGAGGAAGGCTATAGGCTATATAACATCACGCTGCGACCAATAGGAGCGGAGCATAAATGAAAAATGTCGCAAAAACGGGAAAAATTATTCCTTTTTGAAAGCTTCCGTTGCGTGCGCTGCGTAACCGGTTTAAGTTACGCAAATATCATGTATGATGGAATTGTTCCTCTTTAAAAGTTCTAAAAAAAAGTTTGGGACAGCATGTCTATCTTTTAAGATTTACTCACTATAACCATTTTTTATGGTAGGTACCTAATCAAATTTGTTCGAAACTAATTCATTATTTGCGAAGGAGTTTTATCAACATAATATTAATTCTAAATCAAATAAATAGTTTTAACATCAAGGGTATTTATGTAGCAACAAAATCCTACTAATATTATAAATGTGAAAGTTTGTGTGTTTGTGTGTTTGGATGTTTGTTACTCAATCAGGCAAAAACGGCTGAATGGATTTGGATGAAATTTGGCAAACAGATAGCTTATAACCTGGATTAACACATAGGATACTTTTTATCCCGATATTCCCACGGGATCGAGACTTACGCGGGTGAAACCGCGGGGCGCAGCTAGTACTTTATAATTCATTCGAATCGGACATTTAATTTCGAAGTAATCATGAATATAAAAATGCAATACGCGAACCGTTCGACGCCGGCGCGACGGTCCCTACTCTAGAGAGGAGAGGATGGACACACGGGTAAACCATGAACAGGAATAGGACATAGGATACGTTTTATCCCTATATTCCCACGGGATCGAGACGTACGCGGGTGAAACCGCGGGGCACAGCTAGTTAATGATAAAGGTGCATAAGTAATTATGTCTTAGGTAATTTGTCACGTTACCCAGTCTGTACCTTACTGGGTTATGGAGATCAGTACTTTAGATTACCCTTCAGGTGCATCCAGTTAGACTGGAAGCCGACCAGGGGTGTATTTACCCTAGGGCCAAAAGGGCCATGGCCCGGGGCGGTAGGCTGCGAGGGGCGGCGTATTCCGCACCTCGCGCTCAGATTTGTTAGCCTTTATTTTTTAAGAAATTTAAAATATGTCTACTTATCAAAAATTAAAACTCATTTGGTTGTAAATTTAATAGACATCAAGACGCGGGACTATCGTATATAGGCCGAGTCACACCGGAATGGTAGCGGCTGGCAGCGACGCGGCGAGCACTTTCAGTAGGAAATAATTTTAAACTTTATCTACATACTTAAAAGACCAGTATCGCTTGAAAAGGTAGAAACTAAACTAGTCAAGAGGAGACTAGGCGCGTGGGGTCTGGAGGTCGCGCGAGCCCGCCAGCGGAGAGCGGGGACCGCTGCCGGCAGCGACGCGGCGAGCATTTTCAGTGTGAAATAATTTTAAACTTTATCTACATAGGTACTTAAAAGACCAGAGGGCCTAGACAAGTGACAATCGCTTCGAAAGCGTTCCGTATTTGTACAATGACTTTCAACAGGATTGACATAAGCTTTTCGATAGCTTATGTCAGTCCTATATATTTTTGCCTTCTCCATCATCGTTATCGCTGATAGAATGTTATTTGTCTAGGGCCTCTGTATCGCTTGAAAAAGTAGAAACTAAACTAGTCAAGAGGAGACTAGGCGCGTGGGGTCTGGACAGAGGCGGCGGAAGGCGTGGGCGGTGTGGGCGACCGCCTACGGCCTCGCGGTCCGAGAGGCCTCGCACCACGACGTTTTATGCATTACTTAAAAACCGTGGACGCCACGAAAAAATTGTACTTTTCATAAAACGATAAATATATTGACATGCTTTTATTTCGTTTAGCAACATTTGCTAGCGTTGCGTTGCTATTGTGAGGAGTCCCCGCCGGCCAGAGCTAGGGATTTCCCATTCTGTTTCGTCTGTACGTTTTTTTTTTTTTTTTTTTTGTGTGTATGTTACCCGATTACTCCGCCAATTATGAATCGATTTTGATGATTCTTTTTTTGTTTGGTAGGTCATGCTTCAGAGGTGGTCCCATATAAATTTTATTAATTTTGCTTGCGTAGTTTTTGAGTTAGCTTCAATAATTACGTAGTTTTCCCACTTTGCGATGTTGATGACATGTTAATTGACTCCGTCACATAGCAGACAACGGTATACGAATTTGTGTGGGGTAGTTACCACAACTAAAAAGTGAAAAATAAAAACTTTTTACAAAAAAAAAAAACAACCGACTTCCAAAAAAAAAGTGAAAAATAACTTTTATTTCGGAAGTCGGTGGCAAAAAACGAAATTTGAAAACCAAAGACACCGACTTCCGAAATTAAAGTTATTTTTCACTTTTTTTTTGGAAGTCGGTTGTTTTTTTTTTTGTAATTATATAAATGTTCAATTCAAAATGCACCCTATCCAGAGTGCAAAAATTTTCGAGCTCGCTTCGCTCGCTCTAGCATCATGTATTCGTTTATTGCTCCAACTTTTTCGTTTAAGGTTGATACGGGTAGCCCGCGAAATTTAAATTTTCTTACGTTTTTTGGGGCGGCAAACCTTTCGGGCCCAGGGCGCTGAATCTTAAAATACGCCTCTGAAGCCGACCCTAACATAGTTGGGAAAAGGCTAGGCATTAGGCAGGTGATGCAATATCTAGGTAAGTTGTCAAAGATAGGCAAGGCCAGTTTGAACAGCAAAGTGAGACATTCAAGATTATACATTGATGTCGATGTCGCAGCGTCGTCGGTCGTCGCAGGAACTCGCGATATAGAAGAAAGTAAGGTAGGTACTTTACCGCAAATCCCCAAAAACTATTCAAACAAACTGACACACTAGTCACATATCTATGTTAAATACATAAAAATTACTTATTGCTATTACTATTATTTGAACATGCCACTTCATAAAGTTCATTAATATAAGTAATGAAAACGTCGGTCCATTGATTGATGTTTATGATACGAAAAACGTTTATGTAGAGGTAGTTCGCATAGGTCTATCACATTTTAGAAGTTGAAACAGTTTCATTGTGCCAGTGAGTAGCTATAGTAGGAGTAGTGAGGTGGGTTTCATATAACGGAGAGCTCTTACATATTACAATCATGCAAGTCGGTGATGTTACAAAAAACGGAATATTTATAAGTAAAGCGCACAATTCAATGACACCTTTAATATGGATCTTAAAAATATTTGCTATAAACGGTAATGTAAATCCAACACGATCCAAGTCGTACGTTGTCATCAAAAGCATTTTTACATATTCTATACTTGCCACTTTGAGTTTATATTGTTTATACTACAAAATTAAACATGTTTACCCCAGGATGGACGCTTCTATCAGACTTACAGACATGGTACAGGTGATTTCAGACGTTTGCCAATATAGTGTCGATTTATATTTCGTTTATAAGTATGGAAGAAATATTTATGTGGAATATTTTAAGCAGTACGAAAAAATTGATAACTTTCTTGATACGAGATGTTTTTCTGTATTGAAACGAATACTTATGAAACTCATGGCATTTTATACAATTATTTGTACTCTGTGTTCACTTGGAGATTTAGGAGCATGGGTTGTTACCTTTGGATGGTTGATACCAATGATACATGCAGTATCATACATATTTCTATTTATTAAAATGCTGACTACATTAGACTTGATAGCTCAGGTCACGCAAATTGAAGCTCGACTGCGAATGATCAGTAATTATGTACAAAATTGCTATTCTTGTACAGAAATGTGTCCAGTTGGACAGTTAACAGATAGTGTACGCAACAAAAACTGGCTGTATCGCGACGAAGACGGTGCGAAACCTTATTCCCATAAAGAACGTGCAGTGGACAGTATTGAGATTAAGCGGCTTACCAAGTGTTACCTGTTGTTAACAGAACAAGTGATGTTCATCAATAAAATGTACGGATTTAGGGTAAGTATTTCCATATTTCTCTCTCTGTCTCTGCCTAAGTATTAGAATTTATAATTTCATTTGGGGTAGGTAGGTTCTCCTCATGTCTGGAGTCGCTCCTTGGACGCATTATTATGTTATTATAAAAAGTAGCAACTACTAGTTGTCCTAAGTTTCTTGGTATGTATGTATGTACGGTAAGTAAAGAACATCGGTTAACACTGTTTAGATATGTCGCAGATAGATTGTTGAATCCGCTGTTTTACATAGCTGCTAGCTGTTTTACAAAACAGCTCCGTTATGTAAAACAGCTGAACGACGACGGTTAGCAATTTTGCATTTATCAGTGCAGCGAGTCAACGCTTAGAGGTTATGTAAAAAAGCGTGAAATGAAACATCAGATTGTAGAATTCAGTTCTATTTTTTTTCGCTCGTGGCCCTGTTTGTCATAACAACAATAATGACGTCCGAAACAGAAATAAATAAAACGAGTATTACGAATGAAAATTGGCTAACTCAAGTAAAAACAGTGATTTTAAGTTATCAGAGTTTTATGAAAGTCAGTCCTAAAAATACTAAATAGCCAAGTAACTGCGACCAACTTGGAAGTAACGCTCGCCGGCCGCTGCCGCAGCACCGATCGTTTCGCTTACTCGATTCGCGGGTAGTTAGTCACAGTTGTAACCTAATCAAATTGGTCTAGGTGGCCTTAGCTTAGTTACTGCGACCGATTCGACATTAGAAGCCACACCAAACGTTTATTGTGACTGCAGATAAGTCATTCTGCATTACGTCTAAACGTGGATAGCAGTTTATTTAAACGTAACGAGTGAAATGTCAACCCAATCGTATGAACGTTCAGCTGTTTTACATACCGGAGCTGTTTTGTAAAAATCTAGCGGTTGTGTAAAACAACGAAAATAATTGCAGAATACGATTTTAAATAAACATAACAAGTTTCAGCTCAATCGGATGCCAGGAAATACTTTGAAAATGGATGGCAAAGAGATCCAAAATACCATAACAACGAAGCAAATTCATATAAAGCTTACAAAAACTTGAAATGCTAACCGACTTTCGTTACTGACCGTATGTACACGCGATGCCCGTATAATACTTAATTAATAACATAGTCCATCCAGTGATTTACGGACATAAGTACCTACGTACAATGTCCGCCATTAAAAGTCCACTGAACCCCACACGCACTTACTGCTTACGGGGCCAGGGTTACGGGTGTCCAGAATTAAGGTTTTAATGAAAATTTACGCCACCAGTTGGCGCCACTTCGACAAGGTCTTCCAGTTCGACAATGATTAAAAAATGTATGATGACGTTCATCATTCAGTCACCGACTAAAGAAATTATAGGCGCTTTGACACTTTTGACTGTTGCCTAGACCTGACGTCTCAGTGCTGCCACCTTGTGGCTTAAATATGCTCGGGGGCGCATTCGCGTCACGGGTTAAAACAACTAGAGAAAGCTGTCACTTCAATTCAAGAGATACAATTGAGTTATTTTTTTCAGATTCTTCTGAACACCTTGAATTTGCTTTTAGATATGGTGAAAACTTTGAATTTAGCTATAAGAATCGCCGTTGGATCCCAGGTGAATATAATGATCGCTCTTTTGATACCTAAGTCTTGGCATAGAAAAAGAAACAGAATAGGTAGGTAGGTACTACTTACGTTTGTTTTGAATCATTCAGGATTAAACAGGGTTGGTGGGACATGGTGATTTAGGAATACTTCGATTTTGTAGAACTCTGTCACTCATACCCTCATAATTAATGTGACAGTCTCTGTCTATCATTTATCGTCCTCATATCCGGATTAGCCGCATAATGTACATTGTACAATATTGGTGGTAGGTACCTAATCCATCTTTGAGATCTTCGAGAACTTTTCAATCTAAGAGTAAATTAAATGACGACAAAACCAAAAGGAGTTAAACATGCACCATGTCATTTACATTGTAAAACGAGGAAATACTTTCAAGACAAAAGAAACAAGTCGCTAATAATAAAGGCTCTTACATACTGGGGCGATTCGTCTCGGGACGCGACGCCGCCGCATTGTTCGCCGTGAAGTTTTCTCAGAAATTGTTTTGTTAAAATTCGCGTCGCGCGGCGAATCGCGCCAGTATGTAAGAGCCTTAAAGTGTGTAAAAAGTGGCCTAAATACTATTTGTAGGTATGCTTTATGGCGAAAGCTTCTGGTTAGCCCGCGAAATTTAAATTTTCTAACGTTTTATGTTGATTCAAATACGATTCGCGATCGTAACAAATATGGATTTACAGAATTATAGAATCAGCAATTCAACTATCTTCGTTCATAATTATAATCCTATTGAATGACTATTTCATGAAATCATGACATTTGAGAATTATTCTAACTTGAGGAGTTGTATTGCTGATTCTAATGATTACAATTCTGTAAAGCCATATTTGTTACGGTCACAAATCATATTTTAGTCAACATACAACCTGACATTGACCTTAAAATTGCAAAAAACCTTTTAAACTTATCACGTTTCACTATGATAGCGCGCTTGATTTGACCAAAGAGCGCGCGGAGCTGGAGTTGGCCATCAGATGGTACCAACCCATTTTCCGAGAGGTTACAGGAGGTAAACAGGAGGAGGATGATGATAATAATAATGATGATGATTATGATGATGATCATGATGTTGGATGATGAATATGATGATGTTTTGTAATATTTTTCCTTGCAGCGAACCCTCTACAACACCGACGGTTACAATTTTTTACCAGGAGTATCGGGCCTGATGCGTTTTCTAACCTGCGCTTCAATTATAATATCTTTGGTGTACCAATGCGAACAAGCCTATCGACAAAGAGAACAGGTCATCAACGTCATTGACCATCTCCTCGTCAACAAAAATCCTGGTGAGCATTATTTAACTAAGAGCATCGAGCTCAAAATATTCCCTCAGCACTGAAATTATTCATCAGTTCGAAAAAAAATCTGCTGTTCCCTACAAAAGTGCAATAGCGCCAATAGGTAGACAGTCTGTTTGTATTGATACTGTTCGCGTCAAATAACTTTGCCGCTCTGAAGTAGGCTACAAATGACTGGGCATTATTTAGTCAATCTTACTTCCAAAAGTTCCAAACAGTAGCGCGCATGCGCAGTCTAGCTTCAGAGCGGCAATGTTATTTGACGCGAACTATAAGTAAATACAGAGGCGGCGGAAGGCGTGGGCGATGTGGGCGACAGCCTACGGCCTCGGCGTCCGAGGGGCCTCGCACCACGACGGTTTATGCATTACTTAAAAACCGTGAACGCGACGAAAAAAGTTTATTCTTCATAAAACGATAAATATATTGACATGTTCTTATTTAGTTTAGCAATACTTGCTAGCGTCGCGTTGCGTTGCTATTGTGGGGAATCCCTGCCAGCCAGAGCTGGGGATTTCCCATTCTGTTTGATTACTTTACTTTCAACGGCTAGGAAGTCAATTAAAGTGCGGTCCGGAGCCCCCGATTCTGGGGGGCCCTCAAATTTTTAGAAATACTTTTTAATCAAATCCCAAACAAGACCAAAATATGTTCAGTAAGTAGAAGGCAGTATTTGTTGGTAGTACTAAATATAAACGTAGAGTGGTAATATTTTCGAGCTCGCTTCGCTCGCTCTTGCATCCTACATTCTCTTTTTCTCAGACTTTTCTGTAAAAGTCGAAAAAGTAACTCCTATTTATGTATGAGCGTATTGTCAAAGAAAACCTTACCTATCAGGGGCGGGGTCCTAAAATTTTCGAGCTCGCTACGCTCGCTCTTACATACTACATTCCCAAACTATTGTGTAAGGCTGATTTTAGAGTCACGCTGAGCGTCGGCGCGCTGACGGCCCAATATGTATGATTATATATCATCATCCTGCTCAGCGCTGACGGCCGTGCCGTGCGATAATCATACATATTGGGCCGTCAGCGCCGACGCTCAGCGACGCTCAGCGTGACTCTAAAATCAGCCTAAAGGTCGACAAAGTAATTCCTGTTTTTATATAAATGTTCAAATCAAAATTTACCCTATCCAGAGTACAAAAATTTTCGAGCTCGCTTCGCTCGCTCTAGCATCATGCATATTCGTTTTCGTCGTCGTCCAACATTTTCGTTCAAGTCAAATAGTCTAAAGAAAACGTAACCTGTTTCAACTAGTGTGAAAAAATTTCGCACTAGTTTAATATGACAGTCTCAACTGTTTTTTTATTTGTCTTCTTCGTCCACTAGAGGGCCTCGCGAAATGTACCTCGCCTCGCCCACACTTTTAGATCTTGCGCCGCCACTGAGTAAATACCTACATATTTGTTACGGGCGCGTCTTACTTTTTTGGTACAACCTGAATGATCCTGAGCTGCACATTGCAACAAACGTAAGGTTTGAATCTCGCGGGCTACCCTACCTAGCGCTTTCGCCTTACCATCTTCTTCTTTTCTTAACAGACGAGGATCTACGTTCAGCGATAGTGGATTTGCGGACGTTATTACAAGATCGACCCATTCGCTTCAACATGGAAAATTTCTTTACACTGAACTACTCACTTTTAGTCTCTATTGCTTCAGTTGTAGTAACGTACACGATAATATTGTTACAAAGTGTGAATTGAAAAACCGAATTCAATTATTATTGTAACTTTAACATAACATGTCATCAGCGTCGGTCTGGGACCCTAAAAACTACCGGGATTTATTGAGGTTCGAAATAAAATAATATTTATCTCACTAATCAAAGCTTTGCTCTAAATAAAATGAAGGAAAAAAGGACCGGACCGGCCCACCGGGAAAAGTCCCGGTATACCCTGGGGCCAGACCGACCCTGCATGTCATCACGCCTCGCAAGTATTCCCCGAAGGATTAGGCAGAGCCCGGCAGAGGTGTATTATGTACTTATGTACCTACCTATAGTAGGTAGGTACCTACTCCCACATTTCGTAAAAATAATTCATGGATATTTCTGTCACCCCTTGTAAAATTCCTACATTTATATCTGTTATTTTATGGTGTGCATAATAAATTGTAGTCTATCATGATCCAAATGTCGTATTTTATTTCGACCCTTGAGTCAGCAACAAAAGTCGGCTATCGGCTAACACTGTTATTATTACATTACATTTGACATTTACAGCTGTAGGCCATTGACATCTTTTGAAATCATTGCAGTAGGTACTTTCTAAGGAGGCTACCGATCTTTGATAAGAATATTAGGTACTTATCAGATTTCTGGTTTTCACTATTTCGTATACAGAATACAATCGGCAGTCAGGGCTATTTTGTTTTTTTACCGACATACCGACCAATTAGGAAAATTGATTTTTTGTTTGAAATTATACTGGTGGTCCCATATTTTAACCGACTTCAAAAAGGAGGAGGTTCTCAATTCGGGAGTTTTTTTTTGTTTGTGTGTTACCTTATTTTTGATGATTCTTTTTTTTATTATCTTTGCTTGGGTAGTTTTTGAGTTAGCTTCAATAATACGTATTTTCTCCACTTATGAAGACGATAATAATAACTTCCTGTCACTGTTGAACTAAATAGCAAGTAGTGGTATGCTTTGTGTAGGGTAGATACAACAACTACAAATTATATAAAAAAAAAAACTTAAAAATAAAGTACAAAATGAAAAATAACTTTAATTTCGGAAGTTGGTGGCAAATGTGGCAATAAACGAAAATACAAAACCAAAGACACCTACTTCCGAAATTTAAGTTATTTTCCACTTTTTAGTTTTGGAAGTTGTTTTATTTTTTGTTTAAAAGTATTTTATTAAATAATAACGTGTGCGAGTGCGCTTACACATAGTTAAAACAATAGATGATTGATGAATAAACAAAAATTAAAATTTTGTAAGTATGAAGTATGTATTCATTCAAAACTTCATTGAACAAGAGCCAGATTGTAATATATAATAATTGTAATATAAAAATAGTCATAACTCAAATTATTATAAACTAATGTATCTATAATTAACATTTAGGTAGGTAGTTGTCATAAGCAACAGCACTAGGCAGTCAGCAGTATACCTACATAGTATCACATATCAGTCCTTATTTTTTTTAAATAATATTTTTATGCTTGCATTTGACCACTGTCTAAGTATTTGTATGAAACTGGTAGAATTCCATGTAAGTTTGCATACATACAAACAAAGCTTATAATTTCTCATTATTGTTTACTCTAACGCACTACAGTCTTTACCAGATAATTGTTCTGTGGTAGCCAGTTGTTTATCTGGCAGAAACCAAGTTACACTGAACCCGACTTTTCTAGTTCAATAAGTTTACCTTTACGGTCTGCACAACTGTTATATCCACCCTTAGAGCCTGATGCAACAAGCCTGTGGCATGGCACCACTAAAAGTAATAAGTTAGCACCACAGGCGGCCCCCACAGCACGAGAATGGCTTGATGGACGTCCCAAAACTTTGGCTAAGTCGCCATATGTTTGAGTAGATCCGTACGGTAGTTCCAAGAGCTTGTCCCATACATCCTGCAATGCAAACCGTGTGGTGGTTTTAATGTTATATATATAACAGCGGGAGCATGTTTCACCATCTCGGAATAAGGAGAGTTAACTAGCAGATATTTCTGTTTCATATTGTACAACAATATTTAGTTAGAGCCTATCCAAACACGGTGAAAGGCAGGTGTGAGAATAGAAACTCACATAAAACCCACCTTTTGGAAATCCGAACCGATTGTTTTTATGGGCACTGTGAATTTTTTCAATTTACCGACAAAGTAATCTGAAAGTTCCTTTTTCAATTTCTGTAGCACCTTGTTCTCACTTTCGATATATTTGCATGATATCTCTTTAGCAAGTGTTTCAAAACTTTTTTCGAAGTTTTTAGAATCCTCAAAAGTTACAATGTACAGAAAATCATCATCTGCTGCCGTAATAACTTTACCCACAGGAGATTCATATGTATAAACACAAACTGAGGACCCAGAATTTTTTGAAAACTTCGCAATAATTTTCGAAAGAGGCATACTTATTCTTTCAAGTAAAATAGCTAAAATTAAAAACAACGACAACAATATTACCAACTGACACAGTGACACTTAGAAATCCCGCTTTTTTTGACGTTTGCTTGCAGTCCACTGGTTCATCGAGATTCATTGGTTAGCTTTTTTTTATTTTAAAATAATTTTCCATCTGAATCTTTGTATTTTAGCTCTGAATCCTAAACATCAGTAGTGATGTGCCTCTGCCTAAGTACGAACAGCACCCCTATGGCGTTTCTTGCATCTTGGCAAAATGGGTAGAACCACGGTAGAACTAATTACCATGATTTTGCTCCTGTGTTACTGGCGATTTCAAAATCTCACTTCCACACACAGTGACACAGATTTTACTATTAATTACTATCGCTAGCGAAAAATCTGTGTGGTGTGATGTGTTATTATTTGTTAAAATTATATAAGAATATCGTATACTTTTATAATGTAAATTATTTGAGCGCCTACTATAATTAGGTCTTTTATTTTTAATTTGGTATTATAATTAGGTATTTTATCTGTCACAATGATAATATCATTGGTGCCGAGTCTCTTGTCGCAAAATACTCGAAACTAGACTAATGGCGCATTTACATTAGTCGGTTAGACCGTATTCGGCTGCAGGCCGTATTCGGTCACCGACTAATATAAACAGGTATTCGTTTGGCCGTATTCGGTTTGGCCGTATTCGGTTTGGCCGTATTCGGTCGAGCCAGTTGTCGGTGTCGAGTGCGCCGTGCCCCGCCCGTCACCCGCCGCAATCAATCAAGTCGCCGAATTCGGTTAACCGACCAATGTAAACAACTCAATTTAGGTGAGCGTTTCAGTTAAACGGAATGCGGCCGCCGCCGCCTTCGGTGACCGACCTAATGTAAATGCGCCATAAAAATCACTAAAATTTTGTTTATTCCTGTCAAACGACGATTTCCCATTCTGAAATAGACTTTATCAGGCAGTGATACAACTATAATTTAGTTTGACAGCACTAAGATAGCACTGACAGTTATACTAGTTTAGTGAAAATGCAATTCTGAATTTGACGATTTAAAATTTTGTCGTATGTCTTAAATCCTCTAACTAATTTTAACTTTTCGCGATTAAAAATTTGTGGAATAAAATAAGATGTCATGAACTAAAATTCAAAGCAACACTGCGACTTCAGTTGCAAAACAGTACGATCGTTTTTTATTTTCTTTTGCTTATATCTCGAAAATTGTGTGTCCTAACGCAAAAATAATGAAAATTTCGACCTCATAGAGAAGACCCATAAACATCTGAGACTGAACATGTTGGTATGTTTTTTTTTTTCATACAAAAAGTGAAAAATTCCAAAACACGTCGAAGCTGCAGTCCCAGAGCGCCACCGGCTCTAAAAAAAATCGCGGGGTAAGGAAAACCAAGTGTCAAGTGGAGGCGCGATTGTCAAGTTCGATTCTAGTTGCGTCAAAATAATTTTTAGATTTTGAGATTTTTTGTCAAATTAATAACGTTAAGATTCTCATAGCCAAAAGTAAGAATTTTAGTGATAGTTTAGTTCGGTGTACTTACAAGAGAATCGGCACCATTGCTTCATTACTAAGTTACTTTTACCTAATGTGGTAGGTACACACGGCTACACATGAAGCTATAGGTACATTTCCAGTATAAGCTGACCTCACAATGTACGGAAATCCTATGCAATGCGAGATCAGCATAAACTGGAAAAACTTTTTACAAAAAAAAAAACAACCGACTTCCAAAGAATACACTAAAAAAGTGAAAAATAACTTTAATTTCGGAAGTCGGTGTCTGCTTTTCAACTTTCGTTTTTTGCCAGCGACTTCCGAAATTAAAGTTATTTTTCACTTTTTTTGTGTTTTCTTTGGAAGTCGGTTGTTTTTTTTTTTTGGAAAAACTTTTTATTTTTCACTTTTTAGTTGTGGTACCTACCCCACACAAATTCGTATACCGTCATCTGCTATGTAAATAACAGTGACGGAGTCAACTAAGATAATATATCATCTGCATACGCAAAGTGGGAAAAATACGTAATTATTGAAGCTAACTCAAAAACTACGCAAGCAAAATTAATAAAATTTATATGGGACCACCTCTGAAACATGACCTACCAAACAAAAAAAGAATCATCAAAATCGATTCATAATTGGCGGAGTAATCGCGTAACATACAAAAAAAAGGAGGAGGTTCTCAATTCGTCTGTATGTTTTTAATACAGACGAATTGAGAACCTCCTCCTTTTTGAAGAAGTCGGTTAAAAATAGCTTGATGTATAGCCGTGTGTACGTAGGTACTTACATTCTAGGTGCATCACCTTCACATTATTATATCATTAGTACCTACCTATACAAAATATTATAAGTACAATTAAAAAACATTTTTTATGAATAGGTAACAGTGAAGTTTCTTGCCCATTCTTCTCCTTAAGAAACTACCTAAAGAGGCAAGCAGCGAAGTCACGAAGTGTGATTGAAAATGAAAATGTTTTTATTTCAATAATCAATCAGTGTCACATAGGTTGGTGAACAAAGTCACGGCAAAGCGCTAGCGCTATGTTTTAAATATGGAACAAATAATAGGTTGTAGGTTTTAATATACACGATAAAGTTCGATTCACAGAGCATTGGCTTAAAACTTTTAAATAGATAACATGTCATTATTTGACCTTAACAACAGCCTTTCCTGTATTTTCTCCCCTTAGCATACCCACGAGAGCATCCACCATATTATCAAAACCATGATATATTTTCTCTTGATACTTTAGTTTTCCTTCACTAAACCATTTCAGATTTGCTTCAACTCCTTCATTCCAACGATCTGTCCAGCGGTTTACTAGAAAACCTTCCATTTTCAATTCCTTCAAAACCATTGCAGGTTGCAGAATCGAGACTGAAACATAATTTAAAATAAGTACCTCCCTATGTTGTATTCTATTAGGTATGGATAACAAAACAACCTGGAATCAGTCAACTATTATAATTTGTCCTGTTATTGTATTGTCTGTCAAGGTAATTAGTAAAAACCTTTGGGTAGTTTGGCTTCATTATATGATGATATCGAACCGCAGACGCCTATCCTTCCATATTTGTTCATGTAATTGATTATAGTTGAGCTTATTTCGCCGCCCACCTGTTAACACAAAGGTATCGGGAAGCATTTTATCGAAATATATATTATGAACGAAATTATATTAGATAACATTACATTGATAAATTAATGCACTTACATTATCAAAATAGCAGTCAACTCTCTTCGGGCACCCTTCTTTGAGGGCAGCTCTGATATCAACGGTTTTATAGTTAAATGCGCGATCAAAGCCCAACTCTTTCTCCAAATATTCACATTTTTCATCAGTTCCAGCAAAACCAATCACACGGCAACCTAGTAAAAGTCAAGTAAATATTAATTCAAAAAGATCGATGTAGTAAAAAAAAAATGATTTTGGTATGTACTCAAAATATAAGCGTAAAAATGAGCCTAATTTTAATTTTGATAAGTTAAGATACCAGTTATAGACACAAGTTGGTAGCAAAGCAACTCTGGCACTCACTTTGAACTTCTTTCTTACCTAAAATTTTGCCAATTTGCCCAACATGTGATCCTACTGCGCCAGCAGCACCAGTGATTACAATAGTTTCACCCGGTTTAGGTTGGCATATCTCTTTCAAACCAAAATATGCGGTGTTACTGAAACAAATTCTCGCATCAACCCTAACTTATTTATGTTCTAATCCTAACTAATATTATAAACTAGCTTCCGCCCGCGGCTTCGCCCGCGCGGTATGTCGATAAAAAGTAGCCTATGTCCTTCCCCAGAGTGCCAAATTTTGTTGAAATCCGTTCTCTGGTTTAGGCGTGAAAAGGTAACATACAGACAGACAGAGTTACTTTCGAATTTATAATATTAGTATGGATAGTATGGATTCGAAAGTGAGTTTGTTTGTTACGCTTTCACGATAAAACGGCTGAACGGATTTGGATGAAGTTTGGCACATGGGTAGACAATGACCTGGGTTAGGACATAAGATAATTTTATCCCGGTAGTACGTTCCCGTGAGATAATTTCCGACCTCCACGTGGGCGAAGCATCAAGCAAAAGCTAGTAGTTTATAAATCTGATTTCTAAATTAGAAAGGAGTACTAAATAAATTGTTACTTACCCAGGCATTCCGAGAATTCCTAAAGCAAGGGAGATAGGATGCGAGCCAAAATCAGGCACTAGTGTAACAGGTATCAAACCCGCCTGATTATTGGCAGTGTCAGGATTTAAAATAGTATGCGTGCGCCAACCGAAAGATCCAGTTAAGTATTTTCCTACGGGATAATTTTCATTCCGACTCGAAATTATCCTGAGAAGTAAACATTGGTTAAGCATTAGGTACTTATTTTATCACAGTATTTTGATAAAGTAATAATTGAATAAAACTAACTTCGCTACTTGTCCTCCGATCATATCAGTGGGCAATTTATATCCTATCATATAAGCCCTCATGTATGGGTCGACACTAAGATATTCAGCTTCAGTCAAAACTTCTGAAAAAGTATCAAGAAATCAAAATAAGCAAATAAACATAATAAATCTACGAATAAGCGTAAATGAGTTGAGCACCTCCTTCTTTCAACTCGGGAAGTTCCTCTTCGACGACTTTAAAATCATTCTTCTTTGGTTCGCCTTGAAAATACTTCGTCAGCACATATTTTTGCGTTTTAACTTTACCAGTAACTCCTGAATACATCCGTTTAGCTAAATTAAAAGATGAGAGTAATTTGACCATTTTTGCAATGTCAACTACGTGACTCCTGAAAAGCTGAGGAAATCTGTAAATAAAAACATTCTATAACAATCACTAAACAAGTTGTTCAATCGTTCCATTTTGTGGAAATTATGGACTTCTTTGTCCGTCTCAAAATATACTGGGCAAACTGTTCGAGATCGGGTGGGGCGGGGCAACCATCGACAACACTGTCCAATAGGAACACCCGATCCAAATCGACTAATGTCAAATTTTTATAGTCGATTAGTCTTACGAGAGGAATGAATGAAACTTGAATGAAATAAATAAATACAAAATGGCCTACGTATTGTTTGGGTCGAGTAATTTAATTTGTCATTACGATAAAGTGACACGATTTAATAATTACATATAAGTTATTGAGAATAAATTGTTTGATTTAAATATAAGTAATTTAGGAGCCCTTAGTGCAGGGTGTAGTTGGTGAAAATAATAAGTAAAATGATGGCAGAAACGCTTTGAAGTATTATTGTCCTCTGCCTGAAGAATTTATTGCAGTGAAGATCATGACTACAAAGCAGGAATTCAATTGTGTATTTTGCAAAGACATTTTCGAAAATAAGGAAGATTTGCAAGAACATTTTAGGTAACCTATTTGTTTATGTTGTGAGCGTAATGTCATAAATTGCAACAGCCTTCACAAGTCGGTAAAAATTGATCATTGTTTTATGTTTAGAAAACACGGGGATCCAAAGTATAAAAACCGCTTTGAAATAGATACGCAAGCATCTGATGAGAAGTCTAAAGAGAAGGCGGAGTTGGTTAGCTGTGACGTGTGCGCGCAAGTGTTCCCAACGATATCCAAGGCTATAACTCACAAACACAAGGTGCACCCTGATCACGATGCGAAGTACTTCTGTCCTTGGTGCGGGAAACTGTTCACAATGAAGGTAATACTCGTTTCGGCTGCGAGCCGGCGATACACGCGATTGGTTGGTGTACTTGCAATTTTGCAACTCGACCTGTGCCCCCTCCCCACCACGCGTAGAATTACTTATCACTTATCAATTTGACAGTTGTTTATTGTATCTATTATCATCATCATACAAGCTCTAATCCCCCAATTCTTGGTGACAGGACAGTTGTTGGTTGGTTGCTGTTCAAGGGAATGTATGGCATAATAATGTATCTCATCACAATTTTATTGTCTGAAAACTCATATCTTTTCAATCTAACTGATGATAAAGATAGGTACATAATATCATTTTTATGTATTGTTTAACAAACTCAGTATCCTTATAACTTCTATGTTCCAGCACTTATATAATGTACATGTTCAGTCAACCCATGGCAATCAGGAGAAAATTGAAGGCAAGCGTTTTCGCTGTGACAGCTGCAGTGTAGACTTCTACATCCCTTCTGCAATGATCAACCATAACAAATTCTTCCATCGTCAAGATACTGACTTGCCCGACATAGGACAGTCAAAGAAAGTCAAATTTTATGAACAGGTAATCCAAAATCTATAGTAATATTATAAAGAAGAAGAAAGATTTTCTTGTTTGTTTGTACCAAATAAGCTCCGAAGCTACTGGACCAATTTTAACTTTTTCACCAATAGAAAGCGAAATTATCAGGAAGTGACAGACTATAATTTATTTTCAAAATCTGTGGGGCCAGAGTTTCCTGTTTAAAGAAATTTCTCACCAACTGGTTGACACTTCACGTGACCAGAGGACTGGCTTGTTCTTTGGCCAAAGAATTAGCATTGCCATTCAATGTGAAAATGCTGCCAGTCTTCTGGACACGTTTCCAGATGACTGCGATGCGGACTAATACTTCGATGCTTAAGTGGAATAGGACAAGATACGTTTTAACCCTATATTCCCACAGGATCGAGAACTACGCGGGTGAAACCGCAGGGCGCAGCTAGTGTTATAATAAATCAGTAGAAAGATTCAATTTTCCAAATACAAGCAATGTTTAACTAATATTTCATGAAATTGCAGGAAGTCATCCCTGTTTATTATTGTGCTTTTTGTGGGGAAGAGTATGAAAATAAAGTTAATTTAATTGTAAGTAATAATCTATTTATTATTTCGCTTGCCTTTTGTAAAGTGTAGTTTATATTATTACTTCTATAATAATTTACTGCCATAAAAAACCGCTACCAAAAAGACTGAGTTTTCCTTGCCTGCCTTTCCATTTTCAAAAGCCTTTGCATTCCATCTTGTGCAATTTCGCAAGCTCAAGATTGTTTATGGTATGCAAATGTATTACAGAAACACACAACAGATGACCATGAAGATGAAAATCAGAGTCCTGATGAAGTATTGAAGTGTCCAATGTGTGATGCAGTCTTTTACCATTTGGATGCTTATGAGATTCACCTCACTTTTCATTCCTCTGAGGATATGTACAGTGTTAAAAATCCTGAGTAAGTTACAAGAAGATATTGTTAAGCAACAAGAAAAAACAACTGCTTGTTTAAAAGTAACTTTAACATAGCTTTGAGAAGAGCTGATCATGCAATGTGGGAATTCATTTTATAAATGTTCTTGTTTCTAGAAGAGTTAAGAAAAATTATTTATATAGACATAATATGCTAAAAGTTGATACTATTTTTACAGATACAGTGACTTATTGGATTATTCTCTGGAAACAGTTCCACCTATAATAGAGAAGGTGGAAAACATAGAAACAGAAGATCCAACACAAGATACAGAAGCAGAATCAACTATCAATGCTGTAGGAATTGTAAGTATAAACATTGAATATTGTTCAAATAATAAAAAACGTGTGCAGTTGGGGACCCCTGCCAGGAACGAAGTTCCTTACGTTTCGCGATACTCGCACGCACACACTCCCTCGTATATAATAGAAAGAGAGAAAGTTGCATATAGGGAACATATTGTTCCAAAAAACAAATTGTCTAGAAAAACCTGACAGATCACCAACCCTGATTAACCCCCGGTACTATGTACTTACTTATACACTGCCCCATTGGTTTGATGCTCGATTCGCAGGTCGGCAAAGTATTATTAGATTTTTCCATTAGGAATTTCTCAGTAACAGCTCAGAGTTTGTTAGTAGACGGTTTGATAACCACGTGTTTCGGAAAGCACGTTAAGCTGTTGGTCCTGCGCCTGTTCTCTCTCCGGTGGTGTTGGATTGCCGTCCTATGAGAGTGAGGGAAGGGTGAATGCACCTGTTTCTGAGCAAACACTTGTGCACTATAATTTCTCACGTATATTATATATAATTTCTGTAGATGGCTAGTCTCCGTTGAGATTGGCTGCTATGGCCAAAATTCGGTCTAGGAGACTACTTAGTCCTCATACGCACTAGCGGTTAACCGCAGGGGCGGCTAGCCGCTTTTTCATTTTTAACCGACTTCTTCAAAAAGGAGGAGGTTCTCAATTCGTCTGTATGTTTTTTTTTTTTTTTTTTGTGTGTATGTTACCCGATTACTCCGCCAATTATGAATCGATTTTGATGATTCTTTTTTTGTTTGGTAGGTCATGCTTCAGAGGTGGTCCCATATAAATTTTATTAATTTTGCTTGCGTAGTTTTTGAGTTAGCTTCAATAATTACGTAGTTTTCCCACTTTGCGATGTTGATGACATGTTAATTGACTCCGTCACATAGCAGACAACGGTATACGAATTTATGTGGGGTAGTTACCACAACTAAAAAGTGAAAAATAAAAACTTTTTACAAAAAAAAAACAACCGACTTCCAAAAAAAAGTGAAAAATAACTTTAATTTCGGAAGTCGGTGGCAAAAAACGAAAATTGAAAAGCAAAGACACCGACTTCCGAAATTAAAGTTATTTTTCACATTTTTTTGGAAGTCGGTTGTTTTTTTTTTGTAAAAAGTTTTTTAATATGCAACCGCTTGTTCGCCGCGCACTTAATCGCCATCAAACGCGGCGGTTGAGTGGGCGGTGAACAGCTAGTGCGTAAGGCCTCTTACTTATGAGAAATACCACAATATACCTGGATACTGGATGGAAGTCTATTTCATTGATGATTGAGCGTTGCCTCAGCTCCTGGAGACAGCCTATTGTCTCTAAATATATACCTAGTACCTACCTATTGACGACACGGTTGGCGCAGTGGCTGAGCGATGGACTGCTGCGCAACGTGTCCCGGGTTCGATCCCCGCACGGAACAAATATTTCTATGATCTGCAAGTAGTTGTTCCGGGTCTGGGGGTTAGTGTATGTGAGTTTCTATGTTTGTAAACGCACCCACGATACAGGAAGAAATTCTTAGTGTGGGGCAACGATTAAAAAAAAAAAAAAAAACCTAATAAAACTGTTTAATTGTATTGGTATTTAGCTCAAACTCTTCATAAACACAATCGTTTAGTTGGTGAGACGCGCAAACGTCCGACTATTTCAGATCTGTGTTGCAGTGAGTGGTAAAGTTCGTCCCATATAATGACGTGCCCCACTGCCGCATTTTACGTACAATCCGCGGCGCCGTGTACGTAAAATGCGGTAGTGGGGCGCGTCATTTCCGAGTGGACAAGCTATACTTACTATTGGTACTGATGATCATGTCCTTATGAGAATTGAGTTGGTAGTGTGAGCATTCTCATATAATGCCACAGTTTTTTATTACGTGTTAATCGCCGGTCCCTCTCTTATAGTTATGTTCAGGCATCGTTTCTTGTCCTAACTACAGCAATTTTGTAATTGCAGGAAAAGTTCTTGGAGTTGGCGATGGACCAATCGGAAGATAGTAATCCTGTTAAAGCAAAAAAACATAAGAAACGTAAAAAATCTAAGAAGTCAGCCATTACCCTTGATGAGTTCCTAAGTATGAACCAAGACGTGTTTGGTGAGGATCTAGACTTTCAGGGTGTAGAGGAAGTTCCGACACGAGTAGTTAAAAAACAACTTAAAAATAATAAGAAAACTAGTAACGCCATGGTCACTTCTGCAGAATTAGATAAATTAAAAAAGGCAGGTATTGTTGTAAAGAAGAAAGTTAGTCGAAATCCAGTGGTCAAAGGTCTTAAAGTTACTAATTCTATGCCTAATAAAAGTGCTCTAAATAAACCTGTTTACAAATTAAATAAAGAACGAGGAATAGAAACTTCGAGTGAAGTGTTGACTAAGTTAATGAATCAAAGTAATAATCAAATAAAAATTGTGAAAAAAGTTAATCCTAATACTGCAACAAATGAACTTAACCAAATAAAAGATTATCCCAGTGAAGAGGCTAACACAGCCCTTGGTAACATGAGTGAAAATCCAATGGAATCGAATTGTAATATTAAAGAAATAAGTACACCTATTCCTAAATCAGATATCGAAAAGGATTTATCCTCTCCAACGTCGGAACAATCACCTGTGACTGCTACTACAGACAACTCATTGTCAAATAAGTTAAGTAAAAGTAATTTCATTTCTGATATTGTCAAAGACGCAGCTCAGACCATATCGAATAATAATGATAACATTCAGAAAATATCAGAAGTTTCAAATTCTGATCGCTCACCAAAACCAGTGAAATATAAAACATGTGATGGAGTAAACACGGAAGATCCTGAGCATGAAAGCGTAGAGAAAAATGAATCAGATCAATTTAATTCTGATACAGAATTAGAAGATACAGAAAAGAAATTGGGTTCAGACAACTGGGTAAATAACGATAGACTTTCTGATGATAATCGAGAGAATAGTGACAATAACAGCAACCACGACGGTGTATTTAATGCATCAGCCAGCTCTTTATCTACATTAAAACATTTAAGTCATCTAATAACAGTGAAACCTGTTAGTCAAAATAGGAATAACTTATCAACACAACCTACAAGCGATAAAATCGAAGCATGTAGTCAACCCCCTCAAAATGACAATAAAGACATTTCTAACGTGCCTCTCGCTACTGATGGGGTTGTTCTAAACAAAACAAAAAATACTATTGAAAAAAAACCAGCCATGGACGCCCTAAAGACTTTAAGTAAAAATATTACAATAAAATCGTTGACAACAAAAAGAAATATTGATGAAAGTGAACCTGAAGATGGTGAAATAGCTATGAAAGAAAAAATCACAAGTAACCTGAAATTACAAGAAGTAAATTGCAATAAAAACATTACAATTAAGAAATCTAAAATTGAAACAGGTGATACTAAACCAAATTGTCAGGTTACCAATTCTTCAAATAGTCAAGAGAAAAAAGGTATGCCTGGCAAACAACCAATAACTAAACCACTTATGGGAAAAATTCCTAACAAAATTACAGTTGAAAAACCTGATAATAGTCTGCCTACAATGAATGCAAATATTTTAAAAAGGCTAACAAATATTACCACTAAACCGATAGTAAACAAGAACAATTGCCAGCCTGCAACTGTCAAACAAGCCAATATAGCCAAGACAATTACTAAAACTGAAGAGAAAAAGGAAGACATAATTGAAATTTTTGATATTGACGACTCTGAAGATGAAGAAGAAAACAGTAAACAACCTCAACCTACACCAAATTCGAAATCTATGGATGCACTCAAAAATCTTAGTAAGAATATCACAATTAAATCTTTGAATAATCAATCAGCGCAAAAGATGAAAATTGAAAATACCATCAAAAATATTAAGATAGAAAAAGAAGATAACAATAGCCAGAAAAAGTTCAAAGATGAATCTAACATCGATACTCTCATTAACATGCAAAACAGAAGTAATGCATTCAAAAACGTGCTACAGGGTTTATGTAAAAATATAACAATTAAGTCTCGAAACACATCACCAAGTCAATTTCCTAAATCGGAAGAATACAATTCACAAGATTCTAAAATATTAGACGATAATGAAGCAAGTGACTCGGACTCTAGTCCAGGAAATGTTAAAATTACAGAACTTGATGAGGACATGGAACATGACAGCGACAACGAAGACGACTCGGTAAGGACTGAAACATTAAACACGAATGCTGATCATCCAATTGTTGAGTCACCAAAAGAATCCTGCAGCGAAAATGAAGATGAGGATGCACATGACCTCGAAACAGACATGAAAGTTAGCAGCACCATGCAAAAGAGTAACCAATCTATGAATTCGACTGTCAATTCTGTGTGCTTAAATAATTTAAAGAATATAAATAAAAGCATAACAATTAAATCATTGAGTAAAAACTCAACAGACAACGACGAGAAAGCTAAACAAGCACAGATGCATGACAGTGAAGAAACACCACAGAAAAAACAATTGCCGACAAAAACATCGAACCAAGTTATAAAACAACTTCAAAATGATAATATGTGTATCAATAGGATTCCAAAGAATGTTGATCAATCTTGCTCAATCAATCAAGCTCAATCTTGGAATAAAAAGGTATGTGCTATGAATCAAGTGAACACTGTTAACAAGGAAGTTACAGTTAAAACGATTCAAACTAAAACTGTGATACAAGAAATAACAACAACTGTTACCAAAACTATAAAAACAGTGAACCAGACCATGAAACAAGAAGTACGAAACAGTTTTCAAACGAATACTCCGATGGTATCACAACGAATCCAAGGAATAAGGCCAAGCCAGTCCAAAAATCTTCAAGGTGTTGTTATTAGACATGCATCACCTATGTTAGGAGCTAGAGCTAGTAATACGATAGCTCAGATAAGACCAGCCGGAACTATCGTGAGACCATCAAAGCCAATTGTACCTATGAGGTTAACGAGGCCCAATAATCCAAGAATGGCGGCTGGAAAAAAAATAACGCCTTCACCTAGTCCGAACAATCAAATGATAGGCAGACCCTTAAAAATTTCGCCTACTGCAATGGTGGCTAAGGCAAACCCAAAGAGGCCTAACACCGAAGATGTGAGCGGACCTTTCAGTTGTTTTAAGAAACCAAAAGAGTCTTTAATTCCTGTATCTGATATACCGAGCTTTGGCAGTAGCGGGAGTGAGGGCTCCGCCCAGTTCACCTCTGCCTCACACACCAGCAGTTCTAATTTTACTAGTACTACAAAAATAGTTAAAGGTAATTCTGTGGTGACCGCAAAACAAATGAAATCAGAAGTGAACGCTACTTCGCAACAAATGGGTAGGCTAAGTAATAAAACTGGGTTAAAAATTATGACTAGTCAACACAAACAATCTCAAGTGCAAGAACACAGCGAATCAAGCCCTATGAAACGGACTACTTTAGAAGCTATACAAAGGTTACAGCAGCAAGGTCTCTTGGTGAAGAAGCCTCGAGTCAATGAGGCTAGCGAAGATTCCGATCACGATGGTGATAATAATTGTTACAGTTCCACAGATGAACACGATGACTAATATTGGTAAATGAGTGTAAATATTTAGCTAAAAGTTGACTGATCCAATTAGACTTTAATTCTTGCACAAAAGAAGTCCTCCCTAGTTTTGTATATTTTCCAGATTTGTTTTGTTTATAATTCATACAATATTGTATAATGTATTTATTTTGTTAATAAGCCGTAAGCATGAAATGTGTTGTAAATATTAAGTATAACAAATACAATAATAATAAGAAAATTGATGTTTCTTTTAATGCAAAATCAATCCTATGAAGTTTCAAAAAGCAGTCCCTTACCTACCTAGTTAGTTAACTAATGCACTAGGAATCCTCATCCTAGTGATTACCCTACATAGACAAATCTTCTCTGATCAGCTATCTGTAGGCTTTGACATTTTTCTCCATGCAGTATTCAAACCTGCGACACAGGAATCGACTGGGGTAGTTTTAAATTAGGTCATGGGGTTGAGGGTGAAGCATAAATTCCCACACTTGTCCGCTGTAGCACCTTGAAAATAAGTCCCGGCCCTTGCACACTGTCCAAACCATATTGGGAATGAATGTGCAGTGCTTTGCAGGTTCTTGGCGAATGCTACACACTGCTTTGCACTTTTTAAAAACATAAGTCCTCAACCTATTTATTACTTTTTTGTGATACAAGAGCTCAGGCAGTTAAAAGTATACCCCACCACACCCGCAAGATTAATAAAAAGCCAAAAAAGTTATTAAATAACTATATTATTTACATTAGAGAAATAACGCCATTATACAGTTTTAAACACCATTAATTATGAAAATATAAATTGTCCATCAATCTATTTAATACATTCTAGTAAATCACGTTAAAATATAGGCCAGATAAAGTTAATCTGATTTCGTTTCCACTTTATTCTGTCGCCATTTTTGTTCCTGTAATTGACAAATATTAATTTTGAATTTCCATGTTATCCATTAGATCACACACAAATATAATTATATTCCACTACACAACACAGACTGGCATGCAACCAAGCATAGAGAAAACAAAGAATTGAATTTGTATAAATAACAGGTAGGTAAATGCTAAGGAATGTATAAATCTTTTTTTTCTCTAGCTTAAGCCACAGAAAAAGAAATAACTCTTGGTCATAAAAGAAATCAAGAGACACCCCGTTTCTACGGCGGTTCAAATTGCGCCTACATTTTTCGGGGGTATGAGCCCAGTTTAGCTCATAAACGGGGTGTTATTTCGTTTTCAATGGCTCAGCCGAGCGCACGACCCAAAGTGCGCACTGCTATACACTATACTACCACTTACAGAGCATACAGCAAAACAATACAATAGACAGACATCTAAATTAACCCAACAACACTGAATACCCAAACGTACACAAATATTTACATAAAAACTTAAAATAGATAAATAAACATACTGTTTTAAAGAATACTCAATACAATACAAATATTTATCTATGTTGTCAACACTTGCCCAAAACGTTAGGTAGGTACTTACCAGCACCTTGCTCTCATTTCAAGCTCTTGAACTATTCAGATCCTGACAGTATTTCCTTGCCAAAAGTAACAGATTGTATTACTTAGGCTATAAGTATTCTAAATTAATATTATTAAGCTGTACTTAACTACTTATTTGATTTTGTTAAGTTGAATAATATTTTGAAGTCCACAAGATATAAGTACGTCCGTACGTCGAATTATTTGAAGTCAATTGTTTTGATTACCATTATTAGGACAAAGTGAATGTTAGAATCTACATTTTTCAAAGCATTATTAATTATGCAACTGGAATTGTTCAGACAAGATAATAAACAAGACGTGGACATAACTGACAAACAATATCAAACTCGACCTGCAACCTCCTAACCCAATAGCTCCCATTCTGACATAATCAATCGTAATGATACAAAGTCGAAAAGCTTGCATTGAAATTATAGACAATAGAAATAATACGCTTCAGCCTTGTAGCATTTGCAATCGGGTAACAAGTCGGACATTATTAGAGACTCACCGTACGATAAAGTAAACACGGGCGATTAGGTCAGAATAGGAAGTTCAAAGTACGCTAATAAGTGATACACATGCACGTACCAATACGGCGAGCTCATTGGATAGACGGTAGGCAATTGCACGTAATTTGTACCGAAGCTTCAAACCTTCTTGCATTTTCTTGTGCAAGGTCTCGTATATTGTGTACATGTTGAGAGAGTGCAATGTAAGAAACAATGCCGCCAGGTAAGATATCTGTCGAATGGTGCAAACAAAATACATATAAAAATAAATGTCAAAATGCAAATATCGCTGAAAAACAAATTTATTCATCAATGCATTCAAATAAATAACATCCATTACAAAATAAGAGCTAAAATAACCGTTATAAATTAATCGAATATACAAAGCATAAGTACAACATTATCACTAAATTACGAATAGTTTATTGTTTGATCAAGCCACGAAATATTCACTCTTTTGTCTAGGTAAATAGCCTGTCCAGGTATTCCACTTCATAATCTGGCGTCGTAAAACATAAGTATCTATCGTTACGATTTCTGTAACAGTTACCTGTTACGTATTATTTATAATTGTTGTGATATCAGTGTTTCACAACAGAGCGATAACAGCATTAGGTATTCAGGTGGATACCTTGCATTAATTCCAACATAAAAGTAACAGTTATTCAGCCATGTTAGAATATGACTAGTCCTGTTACGAGATTGATAACACACTAATATTATAATAATCATTATTTATTACTCTAGGACGGCTCATCTAATTATAATCTATATCTAGATTTACTTCCAACTTATATTTATGTCCATAATTTACATGTTTGATATAAAAACCATGAAATTCTTATTTGTCTAGAGACCCTTGTAAAAACATTTGGACTAATAGTGTGATGTCGTTGGCATTTTATTATGTATGGATCAATTTATGAGAATGTATCCATAACCCACAACATAAAGAATTATCTCAAATGAACTATTTGTGCCTTTCACTGCAGACAATAACTGAATTCACAAAAAGTATGATCAGATCCATAAAATTAATATAAATAAAAAGCTACAGCATAGCACAAGTGAGAAGTGAGAAGTGAGAATTTTTTATTACTTGCATTTCTTTTGCTACATGTCTTGAACAGATTTCATAAAAATAAAATAATATAAAATGCGATTCAATATGTCACTTGGAGTTTAAGCTTGCCTTTATAAATAAGGAAATACTAATTAAAATAATATACGAAAGTTAAGGGAGACATCGCCACCAATAAATAATGACCAGCTAAATGTCAGTGAAAAGGTCGGATCATACATAATGATATGAAAAAGCACCCTGTAGTATTAAGAGCCAGAGATAGTGTTGCTGGTAAGATAAGGAACTAAGGATCAAATCCAGCAAAGGAATGTTGTACGTCAAATAAAAGGAAATTACATTCTTATGAGTCAAAGCTCAAATTAACTCTTGCATCTCGCTCGCACTATACTGCTCGCGGACGGAGCGAGAGCGAAGCGGAGAAGGCTTCAAGGCGCCAATAGTTTAGGTAACCTCTTTTTACGGCGAAGATAATGTTACGTAGGTTTTTAAACAGACGCACATTTTTTTTTTTAAACAGATTTTATTTTTCCTTAACTTTTTTTCATAGTATTTATTTCAAAATGAATGCTGCAGTCTTTTCGATATAACGGAGGATCTGCTAAGCAATTTGAGGTATTATAGACTTATGACTCGTGCACATTCAGGCAGGCGGTGCTGCAACGCAAGGATTTGCAAAAATCCTCCTACATTACTTTCGTACATTTTCTATGAACCAACGCTCACTACAGGCGGGTCGCACCGCAGTTTTTGTTTGAAAATGCGTTGCGCTGCGGCCCGTTGCGGCTATAATGTGCGCTTGGCTTTAAGGTACTTTTCTAAAACAATCAACTTTATTATACAATAATGGTTCCTGTTCAACTAAAACATTTTCTCATGATTACTTGAGACTAATTTTCATCTTAAACATATTATAGTTGCGAAAAGAGCTTTCCAATGACATATCTTTCTAATATTTAGGGGTGGTGACATTTTGTCATACTATTCTTTATTCTTCAATCTGCCAAGTGAAACAATAATTTAAAACAAAAAAAAACTAGTTGTAGCCCTCAGACAGGAATATCAAAACATGCTCAATAAAATAGTACCTAAGTACCTCATGCAAACACTTTCATATTGTATTTTTTTATAATCGTTGTTTAATTTGATATATTAACGACCTAGATAACTTTATTAACTCGTAAACTTAAATGGTTTTTCTGCAATAGGTATTTAATTGCATGTAGGTGTTGATGCACATAACCTTGCACAAGGATAGATATGCTATAGTTATATCATTTTCATCCATTTTATTTCACATTTAATTTATAATCCGCAATGCTCTTGAATTACGTAAATTATGTCAATAGAGCATAATATATTATCAGTATCAGTAGGTATTGAAAGAAGCAAATGAGAACAGTCCGACTATGCGAGCTACATCTGCGAAGCAATCAGAAAAAGCTAATGTTTACTCAAAGAAATGCATCCTTTAAACAACGTTTATAAGCAAAACAGAAAATACATTTTTGGCACAAAATTTGTTCGTATTTCAAAATATTACATACTTAAATGAATTATTAAACGCAATAATTATTTTGTATTTTAATATAAATAGGTACTTAAATATGTACAGATAAAAACCTTTTTCTAAATAATTTAAATACATAATAATGTGCAGAAATATATACTAAATCCATTTAATACAGACTCCGTATAAAAACGAATAGGTATAAAATGAAGTCCAGTTATTTACTGAAAATAGAAAAGTACACATAATAAATAATATAAACTAGCTTCACATTATATACAGATATTAATATTTTTGTTAGACGAGTGTTAGATAGTGGCATACTTAGGGTTAATTAGAAGTATTAGCATTCTGACAAAAAATGTTACTATCGTTATTTTGTGTCATCGCGCACGAACAGGCGAGGTTTACTAAGTTACAACTTGATGAATTATGAAATACTTATATTCAAATGAAGTTTCGTGGAAAGTAAAATTATCACAATATTTTGTAAATTGAACTACTGTGTCAGTAATAAGTAGGTAGTTTTTAAAAATAAATAATATTCGTACATGCTGTTAATTTTTAAGAAGTCCCTCGATTATAAACTGGTCGCGCGCGGCTAATATAATATTAATATGAAGATAATAATATATGAGATAAATATAAATAATTCGATTTCGAAGAATTTTACGAAACACCAAATAAAATAATTATAAAATCTAAGGTTCTACAAACTATGATGGAACAAATTGGTCCACGGGTCCAAAACATCCAACACTAAGAATGCATTCGAGTATGTTTCGATCTAAGCTCTGATAAGGCAAACATGTAATAATAAAAACGGCTGCACTCTAGAATAGCTTCGTATAAAAGTGCTCGATTATAGGAACGTTACTGACTTCATATCGATTTACAACACTAATCAACAAGATTTAATATTAGTCTGTAAAGCGATTTATTATTCTAAGGTGCTAAGTGTCAAAAATATGGTTATCGACTACAGTGCATTCATTGTAACTGTAACGCGATTGGTAGCACTGAATTTTGCAGTCTTAGTTCCAATACTAATAGAGTTCAAAATGGCGAGTGACAGAACAGAACTACCAATCAAATTACTGCAAAATTCAGTAGCCAATTGCGTCACCGGTCAAGTTATAATAAACTCACTGTAACATCCGGGAAAGGCTAATCACCACAAACATTTTCTTCTAACTGTCAAACTCATTTTAACTGCTGTGATTGGCTAGCTGGAATAACAATAATCACATGACATTTGTCAATCTATTTAAATTTTAGCGTTGATTAGCCTATCAGAAAACGGGCGTAACCATTATATACATAAATGTAACGAGACTAAAAATTATCAGAGCTAGATTTTTGTGTCTGCTTTCAGACAATCATACTTCACACATTAGATGCCGTGGAATTTATCTTGTCTTGACCGTAAAGTCGATCCTAGGCCTATCAACGTAAAAAAAAATTAGGAACAATTTATTAAATATTTAATAACCAAACCAAGATTGTCTGAAAGCATACTAACAGAACAGCATTTGATTGCGTCATTCTTGAGATTGAATAGCTATAATCGCTAATATGACATAAACCAAGTGCTGTCCGTAATTTAATTATCTACTAATAGCATTTAAACTGAAGGCGGCGCGTATACATTCCTGATATTCTAAATCCAAAACTTGGAACAGTCATTTATTATTGAAACTCAATGATTGTTTAATGACTTGTGTGCGTATGTGTACCTGCTGTCGAAAGTAACAGTGACAGTTAATGTTTTTTAGGGGACTGGCACAGGAACCGTCTTCAGCTTACATGCTGTAAGGTCTACATGTCTACGTCACTACATCACACAGCGTGCGGCGCGCGTCAGACGCGTTGCGTTGTCCAATGGTTTCAGTTCCACTGTACCTGCTCGTTGAGTTTCTGAGGAATCACGATGAGTGTCGTTGCGAAGTTCCCGATGCCAATCGTCAGGAATGATAAACTTAATGCTGGGATCTGTTGTTGGTTTGTTATAGGACATGCGTTTTATATATTGTTTATTACGATCAATACGGATCAAGTTAGTCTTAGGTGGATTGTGCGTTCAGATACATTCATTTTCTTTAGACTTGGTACACCTTTTCTCAGTTTTCACAAAAAAAGTGACATTGAATGATTTGAACGACCAAAAACAGACAGAAAATCGTCGTAATAATTCTCCACCACTAGATATTTTCTATTGTTTTACTATGTTAAACTGCTAACGGCTAATGATTTCTGCTTCAAAAACTCGAGTAGTATGACATAATGACTTTTTTAAGTCAGCTCTCTAAATACCATTGATTTGCTTAAATGCCATAGCAAAGGGAAAACCTATTATGGCCCCTGTCAAAAAGAATAAACTGATGTGACAAAGCGCCGACATTGTAGTTATAGTCGAAGTCTAAACATAATTTCCAGACATTTTCTATTATTATTACTAGAGTTTAACCTAACTTGTAGTTAATGAGTATGGCACTAGACTTGAGGTAATAAATGTAAATATAATCAAGTACATACCTGCCATGTGGCATCCGGGTGATAACTGAGACTGTACAATGTGTAAGCAATGTATAGTTGGAACACGTATCCGCCAAATAAGAAGGGCAGCAGATATGAGAGCCCTCGCCACATCCATGAGTGGAATCCTTCTATTGTTATGTCCATGTTATGTCGCGCTCCCAAAGCCTTTAACCTGTACAGTACCCCACTTTGATATCTGAACTGCATGTATTGGACTACACCTGCAAAAAAAAATGCAAGGCATCATTATTAATTCCGAAACTGAATTAGAAATTTAAAACTCCGAATAGGCAGCGCTTTCTGCAAAGAATCGGATTTCTTTATGTTTTAAGCCCGGGCCCCAGTTTCGCGAAGCCAAATAAATAAGTCCCGTTCGGATAGTAGGAGAGGGGAAAAATCACGTTGCGTACTACGACCTTTAGTCTTACGCAATCTTTTTTAGTGACGATTGAGTACGGACCACGAGATTCGCCTACACATACACATCACATAATTCTGCGACACCAATCTGCCGGTCAAGTACAGTGGTTACGACATTACCTCAGACCATCAGACATGG
Organism: Lithophane semibrunnea; assembly: GCA_947363905.1. Lineage (NCBI taxonomy): Eukaryota > Metazoa > Arthropoda > Insecta > Lepidoptera > Noctuidae > Lithophane > Lithophane semibrunnea. The sequence goes on from OX376200.1 coordinate 6,079,043, forward strand.
TCACCGAGAGGACAATTTTGTTTAGATTACCTACTTACATACACATTACGAGCGTTCATAAAAATTACGTATTTACGAGTAGTAATGTATTGCTATTTTGTTGTATTGTATTCAGAAAACAAATTGAAAGAAATAAGGAAGGTTTATTCAATGAAATGAAAGAAAAGGAGATAGCCTTTCCAACGGATTGTTGGTAAAGGCGATAAAGGATCATTTCAGATGACAAACATTTTCTCTGTAACTACAACTAGCATTTTTTCCAATGACCGTCCATTCAGTCATTCAATTCAAAAAAAATTATTCATTTCCAGAAAATTCTAGATGGCTATTATCTACTGTAATAGATTTAAAAGAACAAAAAAAAAATTGCATTGCGTCAACAACTGCATTATTTTGCTAAATTAATATTTTTTTTGTTGTCAACTACCTAACATATACTGTCGAGGCTTAAGTGCTATCTATTAATTAATTTTATTTAGATCCATACCTTACTGATATCGATGTTTATTTTTACAATTCAGATTATACAGCGAACGAATATCGGAAGTAGAACAAAACATAATGAAGCAGTACAGTTCACGACAAAAGTACTATAAAAATAAACAATTTTTGGTTTACTTAAAATTAAATTATTTTGCTGTAGTAGTTAAAGGTAACAAATATCCAAATATACATACTGATATAAGCGATGAACCACATAAACGTGTGTCTGAACATATTCCATGGCTCGTTCTGTGGCCAAATGAGCAGTATCCCAGCGACCACAGTTGATATAAAGTGGTGGAGGCGCCACCATCCCTTGATCCGGGATCCGTTCACTTTGAGGATGCTCTCACGAATCGTCAGCGTGCAGTAATACCATACCAGGAGGAACAGCAGTATTAATTGTAAAGGCCTAAAATAAAAATAAAAGTCACTATTTTTCTATGAATAGCTACTTACATCGTAACATTGAGTCTTTGTTTTGATGCGGCCGCGCCCTTGCGCTGACTTTGAACTATGAACTGGGAACTGGGGTCCAACACTAAAGTTCATACATAAAGTTACGGTATTATGAGCAGAGATCGGATAATCGGATGCATATTAACCTAAAGTTAATTTTTGGCTAAGAAATTACGGAAGCAGCTTTTTAATAAAAAAAATTTTAGTACGGAATTCCAAAAAAATACCAGGAATGTACAAATAATCGGATACATGGTATGAAACGACTTATCAACCCTATTATGAAGGTTACTTTCGCGTTTTTCCGGGTTAACATAAAAATTAATATACTTTAAACATGTTTTAACGAAACTCGAGGTACCGAGTGGTTTGTCACTATGTGCTATGCCATTTTGGAAACACTTTACAACAATAGCTAGCATTTCTTTTGTCTAAAATTCCTAAATTTATAAGGAATCGCGGGATTATTGGGTCGGTACAAAAGTGGCATAATTAGGTAACACCTGAAAGTAAGTAAATATACATTGGACTCTATAATCAGAACTCTAAAGTCGATCCCGGAATCCCGGGATTTTTTAAATACAAAAGTGCATTCCATACTAGCCAACGCCTCAACTTTAGGTAAATATGCACCCGATTATCCGATCTCTAATTATGAGTCATCAAAACTAAGCAGAATCCTAACTAATATTATAAATGCGAAAGTGAGTTTGTTTGTTACGCTTTCACGCTAAAACGGCTGAACGGATTTAGATGAAATTTGGCACATGGGTACATCAAGACCTATAATTAGGACATAGGGTACTTTTTATTTCTATAACTATACTATTATAAATGCGAAAGTGAGTTTGTTTGTTTGTTACACTTTCGCATTAAAACAGCTGAACGGAGTTAGATGAAATTTGGCACATGGGTAGACCATGATCTAGATTAGAACATACGATTTTTATCCCGATATTCCCACGGGATCGAAACTTACGCGGGTGAAACGGCGGGGCGCAGCTAGTAATCAACAAAATAAGACAACATAATTCTGACTCATGATATGCCATCAGGTAAATAAAACAGTACCTTATATGCAGGGTTTTCTACAATATTTTTTTATTGGCCGTAAAATATTAATGTGAAATCTTTAATTAATATTAAGTACCTGAAATCTATGTAGAGGTTCGCAACAGCTAACACGAAGGCTATCGCACTGAGGATCAGCTTGAACTTCTCATATTCATCCTTGTATTTAAACCTGTCGGAAAAAATGTGATACTTAAACAAAAAAACGAAGTACAGTTATAAAGAATTTACAATAGGATATTTTTGGTGTCGGCGGTGTATTGCAGACAAAATATCCTACGTCCCTAACAGCTACATACACCGCTTGAAATGAGCCATTTTTTTTTCTGCAAACGTACATTCATCTAATGATTTAATAAAAACATAAAGCCCGACGCTTAATCAAATTCATTTTCTGGTGACTAAGGAAGTTATGTAGGCGTCGTAGGCGATTACCAACAACAAAACAAAAACAAAAACAATGTGTTCTTTGATATCTAAGTTAATGACTCAAGTAGCAGCTGGGCAACATTTTTTAGATTCGGCACGTTTTCTACAGTGAGATCTCTCTCATTCTCTAGTCATTAACTGGCATTAGCAAGTAGTGGCGTCATAAGATACGATAGTTTCTCGGCAATTAGCCTCACGGCCTCACCCCTAGGTCGCTTTTAATGAACCGTTAACCCTACGTCTAGACTCACGACTAGTACCACCGTCAGGCACCATCCGCCATATTTGTTGTCTATATGACACGCCACGCTTCACACCAATAGACGTTTCTATGAGGCGATCGATTGAGAATACTGCTCATATAAATATTGATTGTCGGTTGACAATAAATTGTTTGGTTTATTTTTCTATTGGTTTTGATCCACTGTTCCGTTCACGACAAATTAGACCCTTCCCCTAAGGAAGTTGCCTAACTGCACGACCTTTGCTAAAAGGTACCTACCGCGCGTAGTACCTTCCTTACTTTTGAGAAGTGTTTGAAAATGAAACTGAGGCACATCCAGTTTATTAACAGCATCTGAAACTGCATATACAAAATTGCCTGATCTCGATAGTTTTAGTTCCAATTTTTCCGGATTATAAGTACCCTACATTGATCTCGTTTTTTATTCTGAAAATGCAGATAAAAATCTGTTACACATGGTTGCATACTGTTTGGCCGTCCTCGCGGCCGTTTTAGATACAGATGCAATAAGTAATCGGATACGTAGAGAACTGTATGATGTAAATAAAATTTCTAATAACTAGATGTTTAAGCCGGCGCCAGACATAGTCATATAGACATATTTGATCAAACACCTTTGATAGACTTTGATCACACATTTGAACACTTGTTTGCATTGACCGGCCAGACATAGTCACATATTTGATCAAACACTTTGATAGACTTTGCTCACACATTTCACCACAGGCTAGGGGTGAGGCGTATATATATCGTAAGACGTATCAGATATTAAAAAATAACAAATATCAATTTGTTCCTAACAATATAAAATACCCGTTACTAATTAATTAATAACAGACTCTCAAGACTGTTACCGCGGCTGTTACTGTTAATACATTATAACAATCCCCACACAAACTGTTACCACGGCTGTTACATACACACTGACACACGGGAAGGAATATAGCAAGGTTATCAATTTCTCTCTCTTTCTCATTAAAGAACGGAAGATATTCAATTGAGATTTAAATACGTATTTATCGTCCGTACCAAAATAACAGGCTGTTATTTAACTATTATTTTTTTGTAACAGTAACAGTGATACTGATAACAGATATCGTGTTTAACCTGTTACAACCCATTTTTACCACTGGTGACATGCTTTGCAGCACGCAGTGTTGCCAATTTATAATTTTATTTAAAAAATATTTAAAAAAATTGCAGAGGCGTGAGAGGTTTGACTATTTCATGAAATCATGACATTTGGCACTTTCATGAACTTAGAGAGTTGTATTGCTGATTCTAATGTTTATAATTCTGTAAATTCATATTTGTTATACGAGAGCTAATAATATTTAGATCAACATACAACCTGATACTGACCTGCAAATTGCAAAAAACGTAAGAAAATTTGAATTTCGCGGGCTACCCTAGCGGCATCAACCTTAAACGCGCCCTCTGTTTAATTATTTTGTGAATTTTTTGAATGGAGATATCTCGTTCTTGTACTGACAAAATGCATTGCATTTCTGATATTTTCGTTAGATGGCGTTGCGCTATTAGGAGCGTAGGAGCTTAGTAAAGATCTGCGATAGTGCGGTTGAAATCACTTGTTGAACTGTGTGTGTGCGTGGTTTGTGAAAGCGGGCTTTTTGAATGTGAGTTTATAAATAAGTTTGAGAAAAGTAGATCGAAATGGGAATTTAATTAAACGGTTTATTGACACCGTTCTTTTGTTAGGTAAACAAACAAGAAGTAGCTTTTCGCGGCTACAAGGAAGGTCCGAAGTGACATCATAACAAGTATTATTAACCGACTTCTTCAAAAAGGAGGAGGTTCTCAATTCGTCAGTATAGTTATTTATTTTTTTCATTTTTTTTGCTCCGGGTTCCCACCCCCGAAAAATCACCCTTCGCCACTGTTCCCTTTAATTAATGGGTCAATAAAATGTTTCTCTTCTTTTTTAATTCCTCGATAGTGCAATGTACTGAGAATTTATCATTTATCCTGATCCAGGCGTCATTTACCAAATTCCTATTTTTATGTTGTTTTTTACTTTTAGGGTTCCATAAATACATGGTTCTCCTTCAAGCAACTCAATAAATTCTAGGGCACTCGTTGCTCCATTCCATCTTGCGATTGAGCAAAGCGTCCGTTCCGGTCAGTTATTTACGAGGCACTGGGCTTGCAGGCTACGCACACATTTGAAATTCGAACGCGCTACGCACACATTTGAACATTAAACGCTTTGATGTACGCTCGAAAAACCGACTCCGAATGGAAAAGTTGATATAAATGATCAAACTTTGATAAAATACCCAAACACCCCTGCCACACATGTGTCAAACATGTGATCAAATATTGTTGCTATGTCTGGCATTAGAACAATCACATCACATTAGCTTTGATAATATTAAAGCTACATTCGCTGTTGTTTTTACTAAGCCATCAACGTCACTAAACTCAAAAAACAACAGAACACAGTGTACAGAAGTTAGACGAATTTGCAAAAAGGATAAAAAAGAATATAAATACATCTCAGCACAACGCAAAATCACATTTGGCGTACCACAAGGCAGCGTATTGGGCCCACCATTGTTTTTAGTCTACAACGTGCCGCTACCATGACGACATGAAAAATATTTTCAAACAAACTAAATAATAAAAACATAACCACAATTGAGATCACTATGTGTAAAAGATTCATTCATGAAGCTACCTACCAGCTGGCTTACGTTCTATCGGTGAAGATCCTTTGTCGGCATAATTTCTAAGAAATTGCGCGGCTTTCCTTTTATTCGCCTACATATGATCCGTGACCCCGGCTAATGACCTCTTCGCTACAGTTCTTTAAGTACAGGTTGTTCCAGGATGGTAATTTAGAAAATCGTAAATAAATAAATAAATAATAACGTTTAATGAAATTTAAATATTTTCATAAAACGAATACGCGAAATCGTATACGTGTGTTAAATTAATGTCACCATTGTAGCGGCACGTTGTATAAATGACTTTCCAAAACACGTCAATTTTCCTAAGGTTCTTTTTGCCGATGACAGCACTTTAATTATTAGGCATGATGACTCAAATAGAAACTACGAAATTGACATTAAAAAGGCATTACAACAATCAATTACTTGGCTTGAACAAAATATTTTAATTCTTAATTTAAATAAAACTAAAATCATGCAGTTTCGGCAAAGAATTACCACTTCTGGCATCAATCTATCTTTTAATAATAATATACCTAATTGAAGAAGTAGGACATATTAAATTTTTAGGATTGTCAATAGATTCTTAACTGACGTGGAAAGAACATGCATCGATCCTAATTACAAAATTGACTAGGTTTGCCTTTGCTCTTTATAAACTTGCCAAAATAGTAAATCAGGCGGCTGTTGTAACCGCGTATTATGGCTACGTAGATTCTATATTACGTTACGGAGTCATTTTCTGGGCAAATTCCTGTGAAAAACTTGAAATTTTTAAAGCGCAAAAGAGGTGCATTAGGTCCGTAAGCAATCTTAAATCAACAGAAAGTTGCAAACCGCATTTTATATCATTAAAAATACTTACGTTACCTTGTCTTAACATATACGAGACCGCTTTGTTTGTAAAGAAAAACGGTGATTTGTTTAAAAAAGCTTCAGAACAAAGCTATCGATCCATAAGACCAATATATCGACATGAATTATGCCTAAGAAGTTCGAAAACTGCCCTTATGCATAAGAGCATACTTTGCATGGCTCAAAAAAAATTTAATAAGCTACCCAACGATATTAAAGATTTAAACTTGACTCAATTTAAACGTAAACTAAATAAATTTTTAATAGACAAATGCTATTATACCATTGACGAATTCCTAGTTGACAAAATTTCATGTGACTGACTATTTTATGTTTTGATGCAATATTCATAATTATACATTGTCTATTTAAATAAATGAATTACAATATATTATATCTTGTATTTTAACTTCTATAGATATTGATTACTTCATTGTGTTTCATGTAATGTTTAACTTAATTTCTAATATTGTCACATAACGATGCATGCCCTATAGGGTAGATTTTTGAGCTACTATAAAATATTTTTAAGACCCTGTTGTATCACCAAAAATCGCATTAATAAAACTTTGACTTTTGACTTTGAACGTCTCCGTTTTTCACTGCTGGATACAAACCTACAAAAACACGCTTACAATATGTGTAAACCAATGAAAATGTCATTGGATTATTTTTGAAAAAGCCACTAAATAGTTGGTATAAGGACATGCTATGCTACTCTAGTCGTCTGTAGGCGTAGACTGGACTGCATGCTGGTTTCACTTCGTAGTTTTACAGCCTCTTTGTCAGGCGCGGTCGCAGCTCAAGATTTTGGGGGGGTCACCGGTCATTGGTCAACATTGATGCCGAGGAATATTTTTAGGGAAATGGTTAATTAATAAGTACGTAAATCATTCAGTCTCTCGACAGCTTGAAAGATTTTGGGGGGGTCATGACCCCTAGGACCCCCCCTCGGACCGCGCCTGCTCTTTGTGCAAATACCTAAAACCACGATCTTTGGCGCCGAAAGCTGATTCAAAGTATTAACTTACTTGTCGTTTTTGTTGAGAATAGACACGTTGACGTTTCCAAGTATGATGCGCAGATACAGACTGTTCTGTTTCGGCAGCGTTGCATTAATCTCACGCAGCATAGCTTTCCTTTTCATAATTTCTTTCTCCAAGTTTGCGACGCGATCATCTTTAGTGACGGCTTTCTTATCTAGCCTGTTTGGGAATTATGGTAATTGAGTTATCGATTATAAATGCAAAAGTGAGTTTGTTTGTTTGTTACGCTTTCATGCTAAAACGGCTGAAAGGATTTGGATGAAATTTGGCACATGGGTAGGCAATGACTTGGAGGATACTTTTTATCCCTATATTCCCAAAGCATCGAAACTTATGCGGGTGAAACCGCGGGGTGCAACTAGTATTAGCTAAAAGGAAAATCTCTATTAGTGAGTGAGACCGATCTATAAGTGAGTGCATAATGTGTGAGTATTTCTAAGAGAATTCTATCTACTTTGTGTAAACGCTTCAAGTTCACTCTCCTGTACTCTCTCTGGCACATAGAATGTATGTGAGTACAAACCAGAAATTAAGTCCATCAAGGATGAGCACGTAATATTGTGCCTCTCTCGCCCATAGACACTGGACACAGGACTTGTTTTTAATTTCCTGTAAAATGGGTTTCCAATCCAATAGAGATAATGCATCACTCTAAGGGTGACTGGTAGAAAATGCCTCAGGCATTAAATCCGCTTTTGTGCAGTATTATTTATTATTTACTTGTGCATAAAGTTTTAATAAATAAATAATGGAATATTATGTTTTTTTTTTTCTATGTAGGTAATTATCAAGTCATTAATATATAACATTTTGAAAATTCATAAATCCAGCTAGTAAGAGGATTTGCAATTATCAATCCATCCGGCATAACCTTCTTTCATTATCAGCTTTTCTTACATAACATTACTATTGTAAATAACAAGAAATCGATGTATGTGTTAATCAGTAGGTACTTAGTGATACTGATTATTGAATTGATAACAAACTTTTTCCTTTCCTGTAATAATTGATTGATTGAAACCAAAAACTTGACATTATTTTATGAAGAACATTTAATTTTATTGTAAACGTAGCCATTATGTTATCAGTACATCATATCACATTTATGAGTGAAATGTTACACCAATTTCATTTAGGTAGACTCAGGACATTGTTTTGCTACACAAAAGAGTTTATGAGAAAACAACATGATTAATCCTATAGTTTTTTCTCATAAATGTCTGTATCTTCATTAACACAACAAATGTCTTATGAGCCAGAGATTGTTGATAAGAAAATACACTTGAAACAACAATAAAATGGTTGAGTGCTTACAAGCAAATGGCTTCGAGGAGGAAATCATTTGACGGATTAAATATAAGGGCTAGAGTTGGCCTACAGCAATGTAATGCAAATTCAAAAATTATGAAATGAAATAAACAACTTTGCATTGTGACATTGCTTTAGTATCCAATTATACTATACATGGTCCTACCATTTAAAATTATTTGTTGAAGATCTGTTTTATGCAAGTTATTTACAGCTATCACAATAAATTCAATAAAGAGTTATAAAAATTATAATATATTGTAATTAAACAAAAAAAAAACATATTTCCTTCACAGAAAACCTCCTAATAATTAAGATGTATTGACTATTGATGTTACAGACTTAACAAAGCTAAAGTAGGCAGTTTATCTAATGAAGATAATAACCCAGTTTTTACTCTTAATTGGATTTAAAAATCATGTTACTGTAGCCATTAGAAGCAGTCAACACTATCATTTGTTTGGATGGATTAGATGGCAAGTCAATTAATTCATCAATCATTAATATTGATCATGTTTTACAAATAATAAAGTGGTCTACAGCAAATAGAGATATGGGTGTTATCTAATGACATTTAGATTAATGATGTTGACTGTACTGATCTGACCTTTTCAAAGCGGCCGCTATGATGGACATGCGGTACTTCTGGTGGTTGATCTCCTTCATGCAGCCTGCCTGCAATTCGCCAACCTCTTCCAATTTCGCGACATAATCTTTGTTTGAGACCTAGAACAATGCGTCAAGAAAACAATGCTCATCCAAATTTACTTCGAATATTCTAAAGATAAATCGTACTGTGAATAATAAAATGCCATAATATTGCTTAAATTATGAACGCTTGAAAGAAAATGATTGAAGTAGCGTGGTATGCCAAATAATTAACACGTAATTACAGATAAACCATAGTATTTGTTTTTATTACTTATGTCGTTTACCATCAACAGGCTGTGGTGCATGCATGGGCATGCAAATCAAAAATATCGTGAATGCATTTGAATTCCATGAAAACAGACGATTAAATTATGTTAAGTATTCAGAGGAAATCATCATTCATGCCTTACCTCTAAGCGTTTGTAGTCCACCAATAGATCCTCCCATTCTTTGAGACACTCCTCCACATCCATTTTTGTAGTATTTGATATTTCAACGAATATTTCCTTCACAAAATAATCACGAGAATTCGACCGAACGCGTGAATTCCATTCCCGTTTTCTGTGACCTTTCGTCTGTCATGACATCTGTCGTCGGCCAGCCAGCTGTCGTTGCGTCGATACAGATAAAACAAATCTCGAGAAGTGCTAATATTTTGATTCTGTTTAGTCGATTTTTTTAAACTATCAATTTCCGTGTATACTGAAATTAAAAATTACTGATGTTTCGCCTGTATTTCTAAAGGGTTGACCAGAGTGATGTACAGTACCTACAACCACATCCCCTTTAGGCGTACGTAACTATGCCGCAATGATAAGTCCAATGTTTTAGGGGCGAACCCACTGACATAACTTGGGCACCATGGAATTAATTATGTACCCTAAGGTGTCTACACACCGAAGCCCGGCCCGCCGCGCCGGGTTCATGCCGGCGGCGGCTTCGGTGTGTAGACAGCTTTAAAACTGGATACAAATCCAGACGCCAGGTTGCTACAGAGAAATACAAATTTTGTGGAAAAGTCCAAACAACAGTAACCGACCTGGGTAATCAAAGCCCACGCTCAGCAGATTACTTACTCTTTGCAACAAATCGAAAATACCGAAATCACTTAACGCTTGAGGTCACTTACATAGACTACTATATGGTCACTTAGGTACTACGCAATCGTACGATAATGTGCGGTCCCATCCCCTGATAAGCTGTTCCGCCACTCATAGTAACGGGGCTCGCTGAAGCGCGAGGCAGGCCCATACCATCCTGATGAGGGGTTGTAGAGCATGGTATAAACTCCTGGTTATTAGTGGGGATTGTCCCACAGAAAAAAAAAGACGTCCCAACACAAAAATAACTTTCCCACCTCAACATTCAGCAACTCTGAAAGAGTTCAGACGATGGACAATTTGTCCGCGACGATAGACTATATAAATAGACGGCAGAGATTTCCATACGTTCTATCGTCGTGGACAACACAGAGCATGTAACTTGTGGACAATAATGTCCATCGTCTACTCAGCGTCAAAGATTTAAAATCTTTGCAGCAATTTTGTTTTATGGGAAAGTAAAGGCCAACGCAACGGGAACGCGACAGGATGGCAAAGGATTTTGCCGTCAGTCAGCGCACACTAGCTGCTTAGATACCGCGGCATTCCAGCGCCTTGCCGCGGTGCGCGCGCCCCGCTGTGTCACAACCAGCGCGCGCGTCCTCGGCATGCCGTTGCCTACCGCAGTACGCCACGGCATCCCGCCGCGGGAGCTCGTGGCGCGTCTTTCAATGCCATGCAATGAAATCCCTTTCGATGCCATGACATCATTTTAAAGCATAGCATTTTATGTCGTATTTCTATATCGATACGTTTGAATGTCCATTGGTAAAAAATTAAATCCCTTGCCATGCCGTCCTAGTCTGCGTAGGCCTTAACTTCTTTAATCTGGTAAGGCGAAATAGGAGTCATATTTAGAAGGGTAAACAATTAAACACACAGTCAAATAAATTAAATACTTGTTTATTTACATGAAACGCGAACCAAATCTATTTGGGTTTCGGTAATTAATTTTGACAAGTTACAGCAGTTATTATGAGTAACTGCAAAATTCTCCCATTAACACTTCAGTCACATATTCTTAGTGCTATTCTGTATCCAGTAGGTAATCTAACATATTTTTTTTATATTGTATAAAGAGAATTCTGCAAGTAGATAACTTAGGTTGATGATATTATTCTTACGGTAATTACATTTTTAAAAGTGCAAGATACTTATTTTTAGATTGTAATACAAACGATTTTATGAAGAACATTATGTTCAGCAGATTATTTATAGTAGGCGATTGCCATATTTCAAAGAGATTATAATTATGTCTATGCCAAGATAATATAGCACGCGTAGTAGTAGAGAGCGCCCTTTGAGGAGGTCTAATCTCCTTATTTTTATATGTGAACAATTCCATATACTATCTGCAGATACTTGTAGTAAGAATTTCAATTAACTTGAGTCTTCATTAACAAAGATTTTAAGTACAGTAATCCAACATAGTGATGGTTGTACCATCCACGACAAAAATAAACATTTTAAAACTGCCATATCATAAACCCGTAATACAAATGCTTGCCTCGTTTGCAGTATTAACTATTAAAAATACATTTCGGGTCATAAAAACATGCACTATCTATTAAGATTAATAAATCTAATAAATGGAAATGATTGCAAATAAAAATGACTAGAAATTGTGTATTGTGATGTATTAGCAATATAAAGTATAAACGATATATCAAATAGAAAACTGGTTTTTTGTTTCGTTTAATTCGAATTCTATTTGAGCTAACAATATTTTGAATATCAATTTAAGTTGAGCGCTCTCTACAGATACGTCACAACACTACTGTTACAATCTCCTTGGTCTCAGCATATTATTATTTTACGAATGCACACTGACAAAGCGAATATAATCCTTGTATAAGAAACTAGATACCAAGTTTAGCATCTATCCTGACAGCTGCGGCGCACGATACATACATCTCGATTAGAAATACAAAAGCAATAATGACATTGTATAAGCGATAACTCCATAAATATCATATATTAGCGTGGTGTTACCGGCCGTCACTTTGCAAGCAATGTACACGTCGCATCATGTCATGCACTAAACACTGCTGTTTCTAACAGTATGAGCGTACCTACACAAACTACACTACGAACTAACCTCTACAACACCAGGCAACAAAATTATTCCGTATTACAATAAATAACTATTGATAGTAAAATAATAGATATTTTTAATTAAAAAACTAAACCCGACCACGAATTAATCACCCTCTGACATGCGCAACAATAAAGAGGAATCCACAGTAACCCCATTGGTCACACAATCGGTGCAGCCATTTCGACACAATAAGGGAACTTCCATACATACTGCGAAAATCATAACCCTTCCTTTAGGCGTCGCTGTAGCCGGGTTAAAAGGCTTCAATTAAGTTTTTCTTTCAATCTAGCTACCTTAAACAGGCCTGTAATTCAAAGTATTCATTAAAGTTTATATCACACATTAATTTACTTATGACATAATTATGATGACATAAATGAAATTGGCTTACTTTAAAATCAGATATTAATTAATAATGTAAAACGTGAATTGTATTACAATTACCCATTTAGCAATTCAATGCTCTACACTTAACAAAACTGTTGTTTGAGACAAAGAAAATAAAACTGACAATATAAATAAATAAAATTTTGAAATATAACTTTTCTAACTTATAGTTAAAGTTTTGAATTGCCAAAACTTAAAATAAGTCTCTAGGAAACCGATTGATACAAAATTCTACAAACGTGGCTACAATATTCCGTTTCGGTTTCATTGTCTCCATAGATATTCATTAATGTTGTTGGCGGCCGTGCTAACAAACATAATGAACATCGTATCGAGCTGAGACAAACATCAAAAGCCTTATGTACAGTACAATAGTTGATGGAGCATTTATGATGATTTCAAGTGTGTTCATTAATTATTTGAATGGTTGTCATGAATAACTATCAATATCAAATTTCATAAAACTAACATTATCAATAAAGAAATCAAGGTACAAAATCTGATTGGCTGCGTAATAAATCAAATTACTTATTTTTAACAAATAAAATTTATATCTAAACGTTTTACGAATAAACAATAACTATCAAATAAAACAGGACATTGAAAGTTTAATAATAACACACACAGCTACTCTTCACTCCATCGTTGCGAGCGGTACATGACGAATGCTACGTCACTGCTAACTAAAAGTAGGTCCAAATTTTTACAAAATTCGGATATATCAATTTAACTAAACAATATACAGAAACTATATGCCATTACATTTTAATGGAATGTGTGAAACTAACCGAAGAAGTTGAACACGAAACGAGAATCGGGGCTAAAGTTTACGCCAATTTAGATATTGGAGACATAGCATCGTCAGGTGTACGAAAAAAAAACTACAATGAGCAGAAGGCAAAGACGAAAGTGTCTCCCCTTTACAAATGATTGACCATAATGACAGCAGCTTACATCGCTCTCATTGTAGCTACAACGCGAAATAATAATGATAAGGATATCATCGGTGAGTTTAAGTTACTAAAATGGCAACGCTCTTAGCGACACTCCCAAACTTTGACGGTCTGATCGACGCTGCCTGATATCACGTATGGCAAGCTCCTGTGGAAATCTGAAAATATAACAAAGCATTATTGTATAAATGATTTTAGATTTCAACTTATTCTTGCGGATGTCACTCTTAAAATAACGCTTTTATCTGGTTTCGGTTGCAGGTCGTCATAAAACAATGCACGGATATAAGCTTGTTACTCATGCGACCGTTGACCATGATAGCAACTTACGAACACCTTGACATCGACACCCAATGGAACAAAATGAGGTGGTTTTTAATCACCAACCCAGTTCCTATCCTCCTGTTACTTTCTCTAATGCAATATGGATAAGTTTAAGCTTCCAGTTCTTCTAAATAAAGCAGACACACTAGTATCCTCAGATAAAGGTACAGATTAAGTGTTCAAATCAGCTGGCAGCCATGGAGCACACTAAGATGCCTGGCGTGTGGTGGTGCATGGGACCCCCTAAGGTCAGGGCTTCCAGACATGAGCATAAGAGAAGGTTAGTATTGTAATTGTGTTAGTTAAAAAAAACAAACTTCTTGACTGTTCTGAGCATACCATATACTATGAGTTCGTTGAAGTTATTAGTCGATCGATATTGTTGTGTATGCACTGCAGTGTCTCCATAACTTTTTAACCAGCCTGTACGTACTCAAAGCGACCAAGAAGTTCATATTATAAAATAAAGAAAGTGCATCGAACCAAGACTGGTGGCGAAGTGTTGGTGCGCGTAGAGCGTCTTGAGGCAGCGCGTGTGCGCGACGTCCCACACGCGCAGCGTCTTGTCGTCGGACGCCGTGAGCAGGTAGCGCCCGCCCGGGTGCCACGCCGCGCCGCGCACCCAGTTGTCGTGCCCCACTAGCGTGGCCAGGCACTGGCCTGTGCTCACATCCCAGATCTAACACGGACATTCAAATATTGTTTATTTTTTCTCAGAAAATACGTTAAAATGGCCTCCACGAACGGCGATACATAAATACGATCGCACCCTGGGAAATCAACCCTGTTGCCACCTTCCAGAATAGCTAATAGTTTTACATGAGCCATCATCAAGTTCGTGACGATTTATACGTAGGCCTCTCACACACATTTGGTTCAGTATAACTGCAGTATGGTGATGTGTTGGTGCAGCATTTTTTCCCATATGCACCAAACTTCAAGTATTGCACCTTTATGTTTTCTTAACATTATTATTTTATTTTTTAGCCGTCGTGTTTTCGTCATTGGATATTCAGTAGGGCACATTAGTTACGGCACATGGTCAAAGTGTCTGGTCACGGCACTTATTGTATAGATGTTTCTGTGACATTGTCATGGACAGCTACATGCTAGGAGTAATTATTATTGTGCGAAGAAATATGTGCACAATGCATGTTGCGGAACATGTGCCGTGACAAATGTACCCTATTGCAAAATAAATTGTTGTCTAGCATCGAGGTTGGGTTAGTTAGGTTAACACCTTTCTGTATTGATGTTCAAATGGTGCAAGAAAATAATATGCATGCTAGTACTCTCTTCATTTATGTGCTGCGGGTAATGCCAGAATTGATAGTTAAAGTTATTTGGCAAAGTTAGGCTTAGGTACCCTAGGAATTAAGTCATCAGTAATCAGCGAGCAAGGTTTTTCGCCGTCATCGTCCAAAAAATGGGTAATATACGTAAAGAGTCTCCTCAAGAGAAGATACAAATACTGGCAGCCAGTTTCTTTACCAACATAGCTTACTAGCAAATAATTTAAGACGGGCCTGAGGCAT
The DNA here is from genome assembly GCA_947363905.1 of Lithophane semibrunnea. Lineage (NCBI taxonomy): Eukaryota > Metazoa > Arthropoda > Insecta > Lepidoptera > Noctuidae > Lithophane > Lithophane semibrunnea. The sequence goes on from OX376200.1 coordinate 6,094,676, forward strand.
AGCTTGCCACAAGCGAGGCATATTAGGGTATTTGACTATTATCAAAAATATACATGAATAAATACTTATTTTAAAGATGTTACTAAAAGACGATTTGTGAAAAAATATATCAGCTATGTGGAAAAATAGAGAATTATTCTTCTATTCCTGTCACGCAAAACGATCAATGTACTGAACGGCGCGAAGTTACTATGGCGTTCCTGCGTTGTGATGTCAGATCGCAGCAATGCTTTTACTGTCCAGCAACGCATACAAAATTTTTTTACTCGACTACGGCGAACCATACAGGAGGGTGAGATATTTAAACAATTTTTTCTGTAACTTATCCTTTTTCTACGTTTCGACAATATTATGAATTAAGAAAACCTATGAAATGCACTATTGTAGGGTTTCTAGTGTACACGTACCTTGACGGACTTGTCGCGCGAGCCGCTGGCGAGGAAGGGCCCGGCGTGGTTGGCGCGCCGGTTGTCGGCGCCGGCCGCCTCGTTGATGGCGGCGGCCGCGGCCTCGGGCGCCCACGACACGCACTCCACCACGTGCTCGTGCTCGCGGAGCTCCATCTGACGGTACACACAGTTATCATATGGAACAGTAAAAGGGTTCGGAAATAAACAAATGACTGACTTTTTTATTATTTGGTCTAATCTAAGCCACCTTAACTAACTAATTCATCAACCATCACATTCCCACACCACACACGCATATAAAATACACTTTTAATTTGCTACATATAGTTTTATTTCATATGTTTAGAAGAATTTATTGCTCTAGAATAACATTCGATTATTGTAGCTTCAGAAATCTTACCGACCGATGCTATGTATGTGCCTACTATCTTAATTAACTAGTAGGCACAACATAAACTTTTACATACAGCATGCGCCAAGCCATGAAGCAACTTTTTCAGTTTGTCGCAGTAACTAAGGTAGGGCACCCTAACCAAACGGGTTAGCTTAGACCTGTGACCAAGCGCGCACGAGCCGAGGGAGGACGTGCAGGTGCCAGTGCCACGGCAACGGCGGGCGAGCGCTACATCCAAGTTAGTCGGAGTTACTTGGCTATTTAGTATTTTAAGGACACTAAAATAGGAATTATTAGAGGTTGAATTAAATCATCATTCTCCTGCCTTTATCCCAATTTATTAGATGTCGGCGCAACATGATCTTTCACACAGTCCATCCATAAAAACTAGAAAGGAGGTTCGATTAAATACATGCCTAAATCGATTGACTACGTCATAGGTACCTTGCATTCGTTAGTGTCGGCGTTCCAGATGCGCACGGTCTGGTCGTTGGAGCAGGACGCTAGGAGCGAGCCGTCAGGCGACACGCGCACCATGCGCACCCATTCGCGGTGACCCTTGTACGTTTTGATGCAATACCTGGCGATGGTAGGGAAACAGTGTCAGAACTTGAAGTTTCCGCAAAATTCAAATTTTCATGTTTTTTGCAATTTGCAGGTCAGTGTCAGATTGTATTTTGATAGAAATATGATACGCGACAGTAACTTTGTACATACATCTTTTATTGCTGGATAGTCTGTACATAAGAAAATTACAGACACGATCATGAATAGTTTCTCAATACCGACTCTGCGGTCGAATTTTATTTCCTTACATTTCCAAAAGGGATAGCGTTTATATCTGTGTTACGTGACACATGCCAAGTCAACGCACTCATACACTTTTTTTTTCTACATCCGTAACTTGAGCATAAAGTGCAGGAAATTAAGTAAAAAATACGACATCCTACAAACATGAAAACATTCATAACATCCCGTCTGTTCCCAGAACGGTTAGGCAGAGGTTTTTTTTTGTTCACATTTTGCAACATACAATTAAGTTTCATGTAATAGAGTTGGACCTATAGCTACTAATTGGGCACGGATACAGACTCCAGACTGCTTCTGAGAAATTATTAATGGAAAACTTTAATAAAACTGCCCAACCTCGAAATCAAGTCCAGGAGTTGCGGTTGCGACCTCTAGGCCAATGAGGCAATCGAATCCTGCAAAAATTAAAGGGTCTTGAAAGTGATTCTTACCCAGTGGCGACCTCCCAAGCTTTGATGGTCTTATCTCGACTGGCGGAGTAGACGATGTCGCCGCTCGGTGAGAACGCCACTGACGACACGTTGTGGTCGTGTCCGTGCATCGTCTTCACGCATTCGAACGTTTGATTGAAGTCCCAAAGCTTTATTGACATGTCAGCGCTGCAGGACACTGGAAATGATATTGAAGGAATTGCAGATTTTGTTGAACTGAAAACTTCTTTAGGCGCGTTAAGCACTTTTTGGGTGAACAAAAATCATGAAACTAGCGTCATCGTCACCGTCACGCATGAAGAAATGTTTTTAGCGCCATCTACCGTCTACCGTTTGCATTACGTTGAGGTTACGCATTGTTGCTTACGTTTTCACTTCTATCGGCAGCTCCGCAAGTTTTTTGGTTTATGTTGTTTGTGTGATAGTAAAAACCGGGTTCTTTCTCTTGCAGTGTGGGATATAAAAGGGGCCATGTATTGAACTTTCCTCAAGTTTATAATTTGGTTGCCTTGGCTGGAGGCCTTAGGCCTAATGTATTCACAGTTTCCACAGAATAACTCAGTTAAGCAGTCGACAATCTCTTAGGTGACCTGCGAGGCTGCGATATGCCAATTATTAAAAAAAAACTTCCAGTAGTATTACGAAAGACTACTTGGGCAAGTCATGAGTAATCATCAACTCCTAAATAAAGATTAACTGTACAATTACTACCTAATATCATTGTTTTCAATATCAGTGCTAATGGGATGCCAATTTCATGACACATTTCGACGAAATTTTCCTCTTTAATTAATTGAATATGCATAATAGGGTGGAAAATCGTGACTAATTCATCAGCAAATCAATAATTACATGAAACGTCTAATCATTTAAAGTATTGTCGAACGACAACGTCACTATTACAGCAATAGGTTATAATAAATGAGGATGACGTCACAGGACAAAGGATAATCGCATATTACAAGTGAGTAATAAGCGCAAGTATTGCAAATGTGCTGAAGAAGGCATAATTATGATCTGATTGTCGGTTACTTACATGATAAATGAAATTGATTAAAAAAAAAACACTTTTACACGTTAAAAATAAGTTATGTTTTAAAACTAGAAGGGTTAAGTGTTTCCTATCCGACAACTCTTGAGAAGAAAGACCGAAACAAACTCAAAAGTCACATTGTCTTTTAAAGTCCAGACATAATCTTGGTCAGATCATATGAGGACCATGCAGATTAATATCCGAGATGGTCTTTTAAATTACCGAGTAGTTTTCCATGATGGTCGAAGGCGATGTCCTGAACGGAATCGGTGTGTCCCTTCAGGGTTCGTTCGTACTCGCCGCTCTCAAAGTCCCACACTTTGATGGTCGCGTCCTCACTTGAGGACACCATCAAACTGAACACCGGGTGAAATATTACCTGGAAATTATTTCATAGTTTTATGAGACATGTATTTTCAACCAAACAGTACATTTTGTTCTCGAGTTTAGTGATGATAATGCTTGAATTCGCAGTCACGATGTTAGTAGTTAGTTATTAGTTTAGTACCATCGATTTTAGGTAAGTTTAACAGATATTTAGGATTTTTTTATTAAACCTAAAAACGAGCGAGACTTACAGTAGTCGCATAATTATTATGCGTAACATCTTGGCTGATAGTACCAACCTCTCGGAAGATCTTTGACGGTCGTTTCGGGTCGTCAGAAGCCCGAAAGTCTGACAACCAGTCTTACCAAGGGGTATCGTATTACCCAGTTAGTGGGTTGTGGAGGTCGGATAGGCAGTCGCTCTATGTAAAATACTGATATTCAGCTGCATCCGGTTAGACTGGAAGCCGACCCCAACATAGTTGGGAAAAGGCTAGGCAGATTGATTGGTGATAACAGTTTTACAATAATTAGAATAAAAATGTGACCTATGTACTCTCACATTGATCTTGCTAGAAACAAGCAGTTTATTTGAACAGATGAAGAAAAACTCGCGGAAAGCTATAGTCACACCATTTGTTTCATTATGATCACGAGAAATTATGCAGAAAAATCAAAACAATACATTTTAGACAGCTTTCATTGGATTCGAAAGTTATTATTGCACAAAATTCGTGTTAGATTGTAAACGTCTTTGTTAAGCTGACAACTGTTACTAATACAATAAAATTCTGTTACTAAGTATCTAAGATTAGAAGCAATTTCAGCAATGTAATTAGTTAGAGACGAATACTGTAAACAATTCGAAGAATGTGTTTCAAGTATGTTCATTCTTGTTATGAAATGACTAAGAATCCAAATTCTGCTAATGATACAATTTCAGTGAAATCTGAATATGTGACCGACATTTTTCACTTCTGAATACATTCAAAATAAATGAAACAATAAGTTAGATCTTCAAATAACAGAATTGAGATTTTGAAATGCTAAATATTGAACATAAATCGAAAAGGGAAAAAATAATTTTCTTAAAGAAATGTCATAGTCGGACGACTCTTTCTGATATTTGTAGTGTTGTCGTAAATAATTTTCATTTCATAGACGAAAGCATACAACCTTATTGCATGATGTATAATTCCGGACTTTTCAATGTATGCTTGTTTTATTAGTAGGATCCATTCGTAATCACGTCTTAACTAGGATTCAAAGAATTGCTTGTGTTCTTGAGGAAAAAATTCATTATAAACCTTAGTAATGGTGGCCCGGTGTCCGGTGAGACAGAATTTTTCGGGTGGACGTGGGATCCACTCGGCTGGCGTGCGCTTGGCGCGCGTTGGCGCACCCTCGATGAATTCTTTCTGAGCCTCTGACAGCTTCGATTCTAATTCCATCACCTGATGAACAAAGAAATATTTAGATAAAATACTGTCGGCTTATTATAATTATTGTTGTTATTGTCCTTAAACATTTTGAACATAAGAATAAGAATTATTTATTTGTTCAAAAATATACAGACATTTAAATAATACGCTGATATACTATAATACAAATTCTATGATCAGATATAGAACATCTGTGTCTGACTCTGAACTAGATATAAGACAAAGGATGTGCAAAAGTTTGGCCACAGCTGGGTTTGTCGTTTCAGGACAGTGCTCAGCCGCTGCTGCGCCTCAACGGTCTAGTTAACTTAGCACGTCAACCAGATAACAAAATATTCCAAATATGTCTAAAAGATAAAGGTGCAAATCCGTATCTTTTTCTAATCGGCCATTTATATGTAGATATGGATGGCATTCTTCGAATATATTTTATCCTTTAGTTCTAACAAAACATTATATCCGTTGAATAAAATTAAGTCTTGTAAACAATCCCAGCTATTAGTGGAGCAAGGTTCGTGATGAAAACAGAGCAGCGACCTGATTACCATCACCTTGTGTTTTATTTGTTTAGATAGTTGGCATTATTTCTGGAGTGATAGTCAATGGATAAATCGTGTCGTCGTTTAATAAAAGCGTCGGTCGCGGTCGCCATCGACCGCCCGCCCAAGAAAATCGTTCAAGAGTGACCTAGAAACGTCCACCGCACAGATCGATGGAGTACACTGCTCGGACCGGATCGTGCTCAGATGTCGTTATAAATTTTTGCTCTACACGTTTTAACCATCAATGCATTCAGCTCCTAGCAGTTAAGCAATTTCTGAACCATTGAAACACCAGAGAAACAGCTTCCCACTTATGTAACTAACATATTGCGTACACCGGGGACACTAATAGGCGTCATCATCTTTTGTGCTCAAAGATCGATTACGTGTAATCAATTATAGAAAGTGTTACACAAGACTTCACTGCAACACGTTAATTTTAAATCTTGCTGTTGCTATGTTGAAAACTGTTGGCAAACAGAAGTGGACCTAAATCATTATTAAGTTTGGTAATTCTAGAGAGGAAACACATACATTACACAGCCGCTAGGATGTCCAATCATGAGAACAGCATTAGCAACAATATCATAAACTTCATCATTGATATTCCATTAAATGGACAGAATTCTTCTTACTTTTTTCTGCAACCTGATGACCGAAGTCCACTTCTTCTCGAGGAGGCCGCCGAACTTGCGATCCATCTCGCCGGACATGTCGGCCTCCTTCTTGAACGCTTCCAGCGCGTCCGTGTAGCCATTGCTACCTAAATAATCGGCGATCGCTTTGTTCCTGTAACAATACAAATTATTTTGTTTAAGTCTCAACTGCTCAGAATATTGGCATACCTAGCAGTTTTAAGTTTATGTTTTATCGAAGAGTCGCGTGACAGACTGTAATAACGACTGAAAATATCCTGCTTCGCAGTTTAAATTCTGGGTTGGTGACGAGCAGAAATGTCACCAGCTAGAAGGTATCCCGAATAACGGTAGAATCTTTTCTTTGCTCTCGGCCAGCGGTACACTAAATATAGTGTCGATGGCTGCACGGATAGAAAAAGCACCATTATAGAATGGAAGTATACCGATAGGATTGCATTTCCGTTACACGGTGTAACAATAACTGATTGTTACAAGCTACGTTGTTTGTTCCTTCCCAGAAAGTAGTAACACGTTATTGGCTAATTAAAATAATAATATGTGAGAACCGTAAACTAAGACAACGGATGTTGCTACAAGCATGACGCAGATACGAGTATTGTTCGAGGGCAAAAAGTTTTTTACAAAAACTAACAGCTGGAGATTTCAAGAACATATTATTTCCGTAATCACGTTTTTACTAAATTCGGATTTTGTTAAGTAGTTTGATTTTAAGTTGCGATGTTTAGGATTTCAGTTTTATCATGGACACCGATACAGTTATTTATATAGTTTTTCAAGATTTTAGTGTTCCGTCGACACAAAAAATAAAGACTCGGGTCTAGGCTTATTGGGATAGATTATTGTAAAGGCCTTATTTTCTAATATTCAGTAAACTTCAAATGTGGAAACGGGAAGATGTCATTGTGATGATAAAATTAATTAAGGATTCCAACGACGTCGCGCAGCAAGGTTACATGGACATTGCAATGCAGGAAACATCAATGTGAACTTGCAACGTAATCAGTCAATGGAATGTGTTCGTTTTCTGCGGTACAATTACGTAGTTCATTACTTGAGAGGTTGATTAATCAGCTGATGTAACTAAACGATCTCACTCGTACGGGGGCGTAAATCACATGGTTAGCTAGTGAGAGTTTATTTTCGATTTCGGGCAGTGTTTTGTGAATTTATCACACCTCTATAGAAAACGAGCACAAGGGTATTTTTTTTCATTCCATTCTCTCGTCTTTCTCATTTGTTTGAGTTTTGGTTGTCAAGCATTATTCATTTCTCGTAAGTACTATGCGTTTTCCATTTCAAGGCTACACAATTCCTTGATCGATAAGAGCGCTGTGTTTTGCTAGCTGCATTTTGTTAGAGATACCTGATCCCCGTCTACTTCAGCTCATTGCCTTCAGTTTCCGGGTTACTCTAAATGTGTGAACGTATCAAATGTCAAGGGAAACCCACACGATTTGTCAATGTTATCGTTTAATTAGACTACAGGTCAGCCACTAACTACATAGAGACATTAAAGTTATTAAACAAATTATACGCAGTATCTGAATTTACCAAAGTTTGCAGTATCGGTTTCATGAAATATGGCCAATCTTAAAATATAACAGTTTCAATAGCTTGAGTTGAGAAGTTTTTAGAAAATCGATGTTATGGCAAAAAAATAGCCCTAACTGAATTCATCAAATGATTTTTGTTAATTTCGATCACGAGCGTTCCTGATAGAGAAAGATAACAAAGACATCGAACTTGCTCCAATTCGATAAGCTGCCCTTGTCGCTGTGACCATGACGTCACGAACCCACGATAGGTAGGCACTTTTCTTTTCTGTTTATCTCCAGCTACGGTATCAAACAAAACGGTGGATAAAAAGTACACAATATATCTACGGATAAAATTCAGGATAAGATTTTATAATTGCCGTGATTCGAGTTGCTATCATTCAATCTAGCATACAAATAATAAACGTCAACCATTCTTTTATTTCAAATGTTTATTAGCGTGACCTATAGTTGCAGTCGTTTACAAGCTGGCTTATCCCAAAAAAGGAGGTAATGCTCTTAGATAGAACGCAAGGCTAGCAGGTTGGTGACCGCAGTACTAGATCCCTTATACTGTACAGTGTATACTGTTACATTGTTTCCCGTCACGGACCACATCTGGCAATCGTCAGGGCCCCGTCGTCCCAGGAATGCCAGGATACATCGAATGCAGGTGAATTTGATAATCCAAAGTACACACACACACTTCACATCCATTAATTTACGGTCTGAACATACAACGTTTTGTAGGTGAGACTGTCCTACGTCATCGTCAGTACTCCACATATAATTCAAACGTACAAACATAATACTACGTTTGTATACAATACACCCACTGCTGAATGGAGGCCTCCTTAATAAGGACAATGTTAAGACATAATACGTATGTTTCTAAAAATATAGTCACTTCAGTTTATTGATACAATCCTAATTGTATTTGACATCGGCATCGGTTCAAATCACACGACGCACAATGTGTGTTCCATCTATGATGAGGTCATCCAATAAAGACGTGTTAGGTAAGGTTACGTAAATAACGAAACAGTTTCGACTATTATAATAATATTATTATAATAATAACGACTATTATTATAATAATAATTATCTAAAGAAACTGGAATTTGGGAAACTAAACTTCCAATCTAATATGATATTGGAAGATACGAAAACCAGTCTCATGAGGATATTTTATAATATTGGAGCTAAATACTTAATTTTAGTGACAAAATGTAATTTGTTTTTAAATATACCAAAAAGTTGCAATATTTTTTAAATAAATTTTTATAAATCCCCTTGTTGTTGAGAAAATTATGACTGGACCTAGGAAACATCCTTGAGTCATTCCTGCATTTATTTCATTCAGTTTGGAATGACCGCGTGTTTGTCTATTATTAAATACTCATAATGGTTTTTATTTGTTCTTGAAAAAATGGGAAACATTTATGTAGATACCACCAAACCACCATCCTAGGTACAGGTTTCTGATCTTTGTGACTTACTTTATCAAAGGACAGACCTTTGATAAAGTAAGTCACAAAGATGTGGGAAACATTTAAGAGCAGTTTTCTTCTTCAACTAACGGGTCGCCGGTTTCTCCAATTTTTTTACTAGATTTTAATCAGAACATCCTACAGTTAGCACTGGCACTGTTCGTATAAGCAGAGAAAACTTACAAAGCAGAGACACTCTGAAAGTATTTAAAGTTGGCAGTTAGTGGCATTTATTTACAGGTAGTTATTCTGAGTTGTAAATACACCTGCTAATTAATAAACTTCGACGACAAATCAGGTACCTACTGAAGATTAAACGAACCGCCTACACAAACTTTCTAAGAAAGTTTAGTACATAGGTTCAATATGACTATTAAGCAGATACTTTGTAAGTCAGTTATTTGCATTGAACGTATAAATGTAAATTTTATTAAAGGGATTCTGCATAATATAAATTCTTGTATGACGTAAAGGTTTATGAGAGATCTGCTTAATGTATCCCTCATTTACGCGCAGTCTAGTTTTATTAAGCTGTTAAGAAAAGAGAAATTGATGATCGTCACTGTAGTGTAAAACAGTAAAACACAATTTCAGTAATTCTGAATAAGGCTAGCCAAAGATATCATGACAACCGAAGCAGGATTTATTACGATTAAAATCAATAACAGCTGTTTTGCGTGTATGTACATATTAAACAATTTAAAAATACCATATAAAGTTAAATAATCATGACCAAACAGTGACTCAGTATTGTACAGATATAAACCTGTATACAGTCACAGTCTACATTTCGTTTTGTGTTTTATGTCAGAGAGCATATTTGTTCAGTGAGTGTGCATGTGTGAGGGAGACCTCGCTGCGTGGTGGACAAACTCGCTTATTTTATTTTATTTAGAAAACAGGCTCCAAGTTTTGTATTCGAGTCTTACGTCATTTTACGTGTTCTATAAACAACACATTATATTGCTGACTCAATAACTTCCTATCCGCAGTGAAGTGCATAATTCGATTATTGCGCTTATGCAACAGATAATCCTGACCATTATAGCGTCGATTGGCAATACTTTCTTGTTATTGAGTTTGGAATTTGGCGAAAACGTTAAAAAGGCAATAGCGAGCGAAGCGTTTCATCTACACGTCTCTGCTGAATAGAGTTTATTTCTTGCTTGATTACTATGTCAGGTTTCGATATCAGCGAGGTGAAACCGAATCGATTCTAAAGACAATCAGTCTCGCGGGTGTCCCTATTGTTCGCGTGGGAGCAATCAAGTTACACGTATCACTTATTCTGCTTAAGTGAAAAGATTAAGCGGCCCAGGTTGGAACGTAAGCATAAAATAAGTGTATCATTGGCAACAATTGTAGCCGAAGAATTCGTTTTTACTTTTTCTTTTAAGGGGGCGTATGATTTAGCACTGGAGTTCAAATGGTTACAACAATTTTTTGGTCGTTAAGATGATTGATTGATGATTATGCTCCAAAAATGAAATAATACGATGACCAAACATAGTCAACGCTCGAGGCAAGATTGAACATTTCGCGGGTGACTCTGATCTTGAACAGAGTTCAGTAGCAATGTTGGGGCACAGCGAAAGTGGTTTCGTGCGTAGAGCTAGAGGCGCGGACCGATCTGGGACTGCCTGAGAAAATAACTTTCACGATACATTTCCGACGTTATTACTCTGATTGCAGGGACAAGTGGTACCAGTAACAGGAGACATGTTTATAATACGCTATAGGACGATAACTTACTTACTATTGTTGTAAAAGGATATAATCTAAATGGATGTATTGCACTATGGAACCAGAAAAAGCTCTTGAATGACCGTCATTTAGTAATAATTACGACAACAAGCGAGCTTAATTTGCATGGTGGTCTGATTACCATCATTATTACGTGTCATTCTCTGCCTATTGGTAATCTAAACAGGTATCGTTGATTGTTAGGCGCTTTGAATAATAGGCTTGTTCCACATATATGCGCATGTTGTTCTACGAGACATTTTTATGGGCGTATAGATTAGCATTATTTGATTGAACAAGAAATATTTATACGGATGAGTACGAGGTGTGAGCCGAATTTGTATTGTGGAACATGAAACAACGGAAACATGGTAACAAATACGTCACGTCAGTCGATAACAGGGAATATTAATGGCTTGTGATACTGTTAATGCAAATCTGTATTCATGACAAATTGATCGTACCTATCATGACTTCACCGAACGACATAACAAACATTAAATAACGTGCTTCAATGTATGCCATGATTTATAGAACAGTAATAGACATAATACATGCTAAAGTTTAGATGGTCCGTTAGTCAGCAGCAGTAACAATGACCGAAACCGGTGAACGGGATAAACGAAATGATGAATATTTTGTTCATATTCAAATTTTGTTCCTGAACACATTGACTGGAAAAATCGACTGCTTTTCCTATTCCAACTTTCTGAATTATTTCGATACGGCTTCCGAGTGTTGAGTTAGTTTGCCAACAAACGCCGAGCTTATTGTTTCATAATTAAATAAAAGCACAAAATGCACCAATTTACATTAATTTAATATTATACAGACAATTTCATCGTGGATTGGAGGAGGTTTCATTCAGGGTCGTTAAGTAATAAGGTTGTGCAGGTAAAACATACCTATAAACATTATAGCAGGCGTTTTCAAGAACAGGCTCAACGAATCTTCGTTGGAGCTGGATGATGTGTTAAAATTAGAAGAATCATAAATGTGATTTTCCTAATTTGTAAAGTACGTAAAATACGCGCTTTGACGTGGAGTTGCGGACACCAGCCTGTATTACCTATTCCTAACTATGAGATATCACCAATCAAGCTAATCAATCCCAAGCCTAGTCTAATTGTATCAACCTGGTGCTAATGTTGTTCCATTGACTGTGACACATGTTTTAATTTTAAAGTGGGCATGATAATATATTCACACTACAGTTTTTCCTTCTTCCAAGTTCATACGAGTTTAGTTCATAGTAGGTACCATGGACAACAACACACACCACATACAACTCCGAAAAATGAATTGCAGGAAAATCAGGAGCGAAATTTTAATCGCTTTCAAATTCAATCAGCCATATATGCTACGGATGATTAAATTATCAACAATCGGTTGTTCAACCCTAAAATATTGTGAAATGGTGCATTCGGCGTAACGGGATCACCAATGATGGAAACAACGGGATGGATGTTACGAAGCGGAACGATGTTAAAAGTGTTGAAGAAACCGCACTGTGTTTACCATATCCGTATGAAGAACACGTAACAAGCAACAATTTGCATATGCAGTCGTGACTTGAAATGTAAGCGTCTAAGCTACTGTCTAAGCAACGCAGACGACTGTTGTCGACTTATACATTTTTCGGTGAAATTTTGAGTTTTTACTGCTTGAAAGTGAATCCTTGTCAATCATAAGTCGACTGTCTGGTTGATAGGCACACAAAAGGGAGTGAACCTGAGTGAATGATAAGGTTTGATTCCTGCTATATATGAATTTGAATTTTGAATGAATTTTGCGTACAAATCATTCTTCGTCCTTATTCCAATTGATTTGTTGTCGGAGCAGTCTTTTTTCATTCAATTTTCGTTTTCGTTTTCTTTAGTCTGCCTCTTTTCTTAGCCTTATTTCAAACCTAACACTTCTTGTCACATACCCTCCCTATTCCTCCGCATCATGTCGAATCGGGCAAACATGCAGGTGGTTATTCGTGAATATTAACAAAACAAAGTTTTAGGTAGACAGGCTCTCTTAGAAACATCATTCGCTTCACATTAAAAAACTATGAAATTTAATTCAGAAGGGGTAGGCGTAGCACTTACTCAACGGTATTTTCTGTGATATTAACTTTTATCTACGCCAAGGAAATTCTTATGTTTATTAGTATAGGATTAAAGTTGATAATAGTTTTTCTCGCAACGGGGATGAAGGGGAGGCCGCCCACGCGACTTGGCATATCGATCGCCAGTCGCCCCCACTAGGCGCCGGCTACGTCAGAGCGATACTGCGTCATTGCGAATCCCTTTTCCACGAGCTTCACAAAATTAAATTTCCCCGAGGCTCTGACCGTTACCAATTTTCCAGTCCTTGAATTGAGCGCTAAACGTACAGCTGATGCGTAATGCCAGGAAGATGTATTGAAAATATTAATTTAATGTTAACTCCCAACTGCAGTTAAGTCTGGATAATGATGAATGTTCGAATTTAGTTGAAAGCATTGCAACTTCAAGCTTATGCTATTTTATACAAAGCAAACCTACTCCACTTATTGCATTAGGGCCAATTAGAGGTGAAGTTAGTTACGAGTTACGACATTAGGCTAGTTAAAAAGAGAAACATAACGAACTTTATTTAAGTGTAAAGTTGGAATATTACACAACCCCAGTCAGAGATCCTCATGTAATTTCCAAAAAGCGTCCAAGGCCAATTTAGCCAAGTCCAATTTAGCGTTCGCTTCATTACAAGCAGTAAACAGGGGTCGAAAGGCAAATTAAATACCGGGAAAACCTAAACGTATCAGGGGTGAAAATACCATCAATTTGATATTTACCAGGGGGAAAGGTTAGAGACGATGGAAAATAACAGGCACAGTAAATTGCCAAGAAACCATAAAGGAAACCAATGTAAAACAAAAACGTTGACATAGTAAAGATCCCGAGGAAGTTTCTACATAGTAATTTAATTACATTCGTGACCGGACGTTCAAATCCTTTAGAGTAAGCAGGTGAATGCTCTGCTTAATTAGATTTCCAATTTCTCCATGGATCGTAAAGTCGATTTGTCTGAGAACGTCCATTAAAGCACGAATAGAATTAATTGTTGTACCAAATGAATTATTTGTATGTATTTCGTGTTCCCAAAATAACAAAGGTAAAGTACCTGTACTGACTGAATGACAATATAGTACCTGTCGTGATAATTAAGAACGTGTATTCTTCGTTTTAACTTTCCCATTGATGTTATCTCTTCCTTTGGCAATTTGGCATAAACAGTTTCGGAAACAATCATGAGAACTTGATGGTATGGAATGCTCTGAGGTTTTAAGATGCTTTTGGGATTTGTGTGAATATGGTAGGTAGAAATTATAGAAAAAATATCCTGACAGCTTGGCTTGTACGCGGGCAGCGACCGGGCGAGGACTGCATTCCTTGCGATCCACAGGCAAGAGCAGTATAGCGGATGGACAACGGGTCTTGAACCTAACAATGGCTTACATTACATTCCCCGATTCCCATTATCACTTGGTTGTGTTGAATGAGTATTAGTTTATTTGCCTACATTATTTCATTATCGACATTATTGTCTTTAAAATAGGCTGTTCTAAAGATTCTTGTCCGATAAGATATTATACTGATAAGCACCTGATTAAAGAGGAGTTAACTTTACATTGTTCCAATTCTAATGACTAATCAGTCAGAGCTAGTAGTATGAAACATTATGATGGTTTTACTTTTAATCAACTGAAATGATTAAATTTAAAACTGTATATTCGTAAACAGAATCAAAACTGAATGTTGATTATTAATTTTGATAAGAGTGACGGTTAGCCTTGGTCTACCTCAAACATTGCACCAAAAAGAGCAGTCAGCAGGTTGACATTCATGCAGGCGTATCTTGATCACAATAATGTACGATGAGTCACGATTTCTCATAGCCTGGCGGGATGCGTTTCGTAGTGAATGCCATGACGTATCATAACGTGTCGTACGTACATGCCTAACATCCACGAAATCCACACTCAAGGCCGACAGTACTAATTCGAGAAAAGCAGATTATTTTGGGAACAACGCTCACGTGGTGAATGTTTTTTGTTTATGCATCCTCAAGTCTGCCTACCGACTGTCACAGTATCTAAACCAAATCACTTTTTAGTTATCTACATCCTAAATAACAACTTTCTAACTCATCTAGACATTTATGTAATAGAGATTATGATCTTGATCGATTATGGTAATAACGAGATACCTATGACGCAAACGGTTTTTTATTTGGGTGCACAAAATGTAAGGCAACTCTCGATACGACCTCGTTTATTCGGAGCCAATAGGAGGTCTTGAATAGCGGGTGTTAAAAGATTGTTATCATTCTAATTTAAATAATATTATAATAGCTACATGTATTTTATGGTCTACAAAGGCACTTTCTCTGTTTTAAGTTTTAAATTCATAGAAGTAGAACAAGTTTCGTGCTGAAAATCGATTAATTAAGTGGTAACTATCTACATAGGTAGAATCTGTGAGTGTAATGTTATTTTAAACTAGCTTCCTAACTAAAAATGTTAATTCAACGATTTGGACTTTGCTATATTTGATACATTTTTATGTTAAAGGTTAAGAAAGAACAATAGAGACAATTTATTATTTAACCATTATACCTACGTAATAGAGCCACATATATAAAACAATACACATCTTCATAATCACTTCGTAAACGTTTATTCGAACAACGATCGACCCGAATAGCAGCTACAGCGTAGTTACAGCAAGTGCTGCAATCTTCAACGGTAAGAGCATGTCCATTTAGCGAAATATGCCTGCTGGTGTTTTAATTTGTGATCGTTATTTTTAATCAACAGACGCGTTCAATGACCCCGATTCGACGCAGTAGATCCGAACCGAATGCGGAATAGACCATTAGATCACCAATGGCGAAGAAATATCACTTTGTAAGTCGGTTATTTTCAAATCACGTGCCTCTAGCGAACAATTTTGGTAACTACTAACTAGTGATCTTGCATACATATTAGGGATTGCTTCTTAGCTTAATAAAGTTAATCCTCTTTGTATAATGAACTTACATAACATGGACACTTCGAATTCGGACGTGTTGTTTGCACTTGTATAACAATAGCGTGTGAACAGCATGACCACATCTTTGTATTGAAGTATCGCGAATTAGATCTCAGCTCGCCTTTCACTTCGTGTGAAGCGAGTTAAAGGGTATAAGGAACGCTAGGGTATTTTAGGTCATTAGTTCACGGCCGATGGTATATTATGCAGTAACCTATACACTAAAAGGTTACCCCCGGGTTTCTGTTCAATGATTTATTTCTGGGATTTGGTCAACCAACAAGAGAGATTTACTTGCGATTGGACAGCAGATTGACTTGATCAGGATCAGGGTTTTATTTCAGAAACGACAGTAGGTACATTAACTGTGCACTTGATCCAGCCCTGGATCTAGGGGTGTAAGCCGGGGCCTATGCCCCGGGCGGCAAGTTCAGAGGGCGGCAAAAATCACACTTTACAGACGAATGGACAACTATCATTTACTTAACTTTGAAAATAAATAGTAGTACAAGTACAGAAATTTGACTCTTATTTTACTGTGGCCATCGCAACTCGACCGATACCCAGGGGCTTAGGTACTCTACGCTTCCTACTTCATCCACAAGCTATGAGCGAAGTTTTAGCTAAAACTAATTAAAAATTATTTGCGATCTTCTATGAGCCAGGAATGCTTATCGAGTCTGGCAATAGCGATAGAAAATCGAATTGAACAAGAGCTAAATTATGACAAAGCCAAAGATTTATTTGCAGAACAAAAAGCTCGAAGAGTAAAATTGTAATTTCAATTCAATTCACAAATGCAATATTTGATTTTTATTTTAAATCCTATCCTGTGTTGTTTATAAAATATATATCCTACAGTGTAGGATATATATTTGAACGTGTATTGACTGTAGGAGTTACACATTCATTCTTTAAAGGGTCTAAGGGTAAACACCGTTGTCACTCAAACCATGGGTAGTTGACTTAAATATAAAAATAAATGACCGAGTAACAACAAAAAAAAGTTATTTTCTTTTCATTAAAAGATTTTAAAAAGTTTCCATCCGACGCGACGCCGTGCTCGCTAGCGAAATAGCTGAATGACTGAGGGAGGGGTCGCGCTCGCAGCCGGTCAGGTCACGTCCCGCGCCCCACACCCGTGTGACGCAAGTTCGTTGCCTTAGCGCATAGGGTGAAAGGGTAAAATAGTCTTGTGGTAAAATGTAATAAAATAAAAGTTGTAATTTTCCATAGATTTTACGTTCTTTATATGACACCAACCACTGGTTTCAAGGATAACGGTGTTTACCCTAACACCCTGTTTATCTGTAAATAAATAGCCTTAAATAAATTATAAAGATAGGTAACTTCATTAAGCTTTTACTGTAGTTGTCATCATTATTATGTTGTTGCTAGTCGTGATGTGCGATTACGCTTTGGGTGATAATCAGATCGAAACCTATAATGTGAACCTAGTGATATATTGTGATTGTTACCTGTTGTAGTTGCCTTGTGAATAAATAAATAAATAAATAAATAAATAAGTAACAATAAATATAAGTGGGCAGGGGCGGCATTTTACCAGATTTTGCCCCGCCTAAAAAAAATTGAAGATCCGGGGCTGACTTGATCGAATCACAAGCTACCTGCATATAAACTCATTTAATCTCAGATTGAATACCTATTAGTATGATAAAGTTTCTTTGAAAACTGCAATCAGCGTTAGCGCAGGTGAGCCGTTATTTGCAATTGCAACATCAATAATCGTATAATAATGATGGGATTTCTAGGTTCTCGATGAAAGCTGCACACCAACATTAAGTTGAGGAAGGCGCCAACGGCGACGCGGGGTCAACGACATTGCGTTATAAGAGCAACTGTCACTTTCAAAGGTCGGCAGGCACGCAGGTCGACTTAGTACCGATGGTACTCCTTGTATGGGATTCAAATATGTATTAATGGAGTTTACTCTTTAAGTAACAACAATGTTAAGCCACCAGATTTGTTTAGAACTAGATCCGATTGGTAGGTACCTACTGACACAAATATAATTTGAAAGTTAATTAGAATTATTTTTGATACGATCATAATAAAATGTAACTGTGAATTTGCAAAAACTATTTGCTAGACAAGGGACTCAATAATAGGCAACAATAGACAGTTAGCTTCACTAGGCTAGGCTATTTAGTTACGTCGTGTTCGGGTTCGCGACTGGTCTATCGTCATCCTGAGGATGCCTCGTTGAGAGGTGAAACACGGGTCGATTTCTTACAGGTTTTTTATAACTCTTGAGGAATAGGTTACTTAAAATATCTAAGTCTATTGTATTTTAGTTAGCTAGCTACACGCGGAAGGAAGTCTATATTTAGTTAAAGTTAAAAATATAGTTACTCAAACTAGGTACGACTGGATGGATTTTAATATCGAGCAATTTAAATGTTTAACTAATAGGCGTGTAAAGGTGTTATTAGATTATATTAATTGTGTCTCATTACTTCATTAGTCAATACTTAACAGGTTCAGAAATAATAGCCCAAGAGTCTGTGAATTCTGTTATTGATGTGTGGATTTCTGTACTTCTTTATATTGATGATTTGATAGGATATTGTAATTAATACCAAATTCAGAAAGTTTCTAGTAGAGTATTGGTAACATTGCGTTAGTAGCGACCTTGTGGCCGCCGCAACTATTTGCTTGACCGAATTCATTGAAACTCTATTCTGCTGTTCCAAAACGCAATCGTATATTCTGAAGACAATGCTCCGTCCACTATTGAGATCAGACAGCGGAATAATGCATTGATTTCGTAATTATCTGTAAACTAGATCGCCTCGTAAAGATCTAATATTCGTAAACGAATGCTCACAAAATGAACACCTATAATGAACTGCATTGGAAACAATGCAATAAGAAAAAATATACATTTCTAAGTGCAAGCTTTCTATTCCGGATTTCTAACCAATTTAAAGATCTATTCTGCGAACAAATTGTTACTTATATGACCTCCACGTGAACCGTGGAATTAATGTTCATTTCTATCTGATGAAAAGTCAAGAGCGAGGCAACGATGTCGCAGGTGCGTATGTTATCTTCATTCTTTGAGCAAGGTCTTATTTATTGATCAACACAACTTCCTATGATAAAACTGCAAATGTCTGGTATCCACAAATACTGAATCTTTTCAAGTTACGATAAAAATAAACACGAGATAAGCATATTGAATAAATTAATATACCCATTTTAATTGATCACATGATATTTTCATAATGTCAGTCTTTGATATCGTTGTTTATTCTCTTTTGATGTGTTTTAACATCATGTGATTAACTGTGCTAGCAACAACAGAATCTCCTCAAAATCCAGGTTATGAAAGAAAAACAGTATAATAATACAAATTAACTTAAAATCGAAAGCCACGGGGAAGGCATATTACCATGCCCTAAAACTGGATGAATATCCCTTCTTTTGAGCTTGGCTGCGGTCGGATAACCTCTTGTCTACTACAGTCAGTTGTTTAAAATAACAACTGACTGTAGTAGACAAGAGGTTGAAAGTGTGTGTTACACTCGCGTGAACTGACGAATAAATGTAAATTACAACGCAGAATACAGAACAAACCAGAGGGCGCGAACGCACATAGAACTGAGGCAACAGAAACGTCAATCGTTATTCCGACCCCTTTTCATAAGTCAATCAATCTGCCTAGCCTTTTCTCAACTATGTTGGGGTCGGCTTCCAGTCTAACCGGATGCAGCTGAATACCAGTATTTTACATGGAGCGACTGCCTATTTGACCTCCACAACCCAGTAACGGGGTAATACGATACCCCTTGGTTAGACTGGTTGTCAGACTTTCGTGCTTCTGACGACTCGTAACGACTGTCAAAGATCCACAAATGACAGCCGGGACCAACGGCTTAACGTGCTTTCCGAGGCACGGAGGAGTCTCGATATGTGAAAATGGTAACCCATCCACGGACCAACCCCGGCAAGCGTAGCTTTACCTGATGGATTGACCCGAGCGGCTGTTATTACTTAGCCACGAGCTCCTCCCTTTTCATAAGTATCATTGTTTTTTTTTTACATTGTGTGCGTATGATAGAAAGGAGAAAACATTTTTCCCCAACAATGTTAAAATGTTCCCCATATAAGATGGGTGAGAAGAACCGCAGGTCTCCGTTGTTTGTTTTTAGGGTTCCGTACCCAAAGGGTAAAAAACGGGACCCTATTGCTAAGACTCCGCTGTCTGTCCGTCCGCGTCTGTCACCAGGCTGTCACAAATGATGTATTTCTGTCGCCGCTATAACAACAAATACTAAAAAACAGAATAAAATAAATATATCGGGGCTCACAACAAACGTGATATTTTTGCCGTTTTTATAGATAATGGTACGGAACACTTCGCGCGCGAGTCCGACTCGCACTTGGCCGGTTTTTAAACCCAGTGCGCGGCATGGAATTTTGGAATAGGCGCCTTCTGGTCTGTTCTGTATTCTGTGACCGAATGTTATAATAATATATGCATTACTCACAGCTCCTCTCGTTGCCGTTGTGACAACACCATTTTCATCGTGGTCGGGTGACGCTTGAGGCGGCGGGCCCGGTTGGTTCACTGCACTAGAGTCTCACTTATTCACGCGGGCGACGGCAGGAACGCCGTTGCCATTATAACACCTGTGTACAATCACAATAGTTTTGTTTACACACAACTTGTAATATTTCTGAGCTAAGTTGAGGAAGTTTCCATCACATAACAAATATGACTTGCAATGTATTGGATTTGAAATAGGCACTAGTAATCAAATGTTTTCACCAAGATTATTGTTAGTTAAAGTTACGTCCTTTTATTTTCGCGCCTTTTTATTGAGTTGCCATACTTTCTACTGAACCTCTCCTCATTCTACATTTTAAAAGCAGTATCACAGTGTAAAATAACTACATACTGCAAAAATTATGCATACTTAATTATCATAAAAGATTGCATGCATGATCTAAATACTACTTAATATTAAGACCATATTAGCAAAAACAGCTGTCATAAAAATTGGTGTAACCACCTTTAAAGTGATGAAATAAATTAAGACATGAGGAAGGCAGATTAAAGGTTACATTACATCACTGACAACATTAACATAAACTTAGTGAGTCATGTACATAAATATTATGTATAAGTATTCACATTTGGGTACATAACAATCATGGTTTTCGGTTCTTGTAGAGTATTTTATTTATTTAACCCTGACAGAATGTACTTGACAGACAAGGAAAATATTCTATGCAAGATTAAACTTAATAGCTGTTAGCAATAAGATCTTTTTTCACATAATCATCAATTCATCATAAGATACATGTGTACATGCTTGAAAGACAAAATTTATTGGTACTTTTAGCATACAATACAACTAAGTGAAATGTTTAAATATTTTTCTTGATTTTCATATTTTATTGATTTTACAATTTATTAACATTACGAATGTTAATAAAGTGTAAAATACACTATTGTCATTTTTTTAATCCTATTTTATGTTTTGTATCATGCAGACAGGGATGCATACAAAAATCACAGATGAATCTCAATTCAAAGTCCTAAAAATGAGATAATAATATAAGAATTGCATAGATCATAAAAATATTATAAATCAATAATTGTGACTGATAATTATTATTATTGTATTTGTAAGGCAATATTAAATAAAAATTGAAATGTTGTTGACTTTTATCTTTAATGTCAATGACCTAAAAGTATGAAATACTAGACTACGTAACAGAAGTTCTAGTTTCAATATTGATTATTCAAGGATATCTAGCACATTCACACACATTAATGTGATAGACATCATATTTACAAACATTTTAAATGAATTGGTAATTTACTTGTAAAGCCAGACACCCATATTTTACTATTTTGGTTCTATCTAGGGGCCAAATTGTGTGGGGTATAGGTACAGAAATATCAAGTATTTAAACTGCACATTTGAATACTAAGCCAATTGAAATATATCAGGTTTCTTTAAATGCAATAAAATGTATCACTTACTTGATAAAAATAATCAAGTGGATTGGCTTCAAACTGATTGATTGACACATACCTATCAACCTATTAAGAATCATAATTATGAATTTACCATAACAAAACATCAAACCTGTATTCTCCGAAGGGCTGGGCAATTATGAATTTCTACTACTTTTAATTTTTACTATTGTTACTATTTCAATTGAATAGGGAACTATACTACTACTTTAAATAAAAACATAAAGCAATTAAAGACTTACATTATGTAACAATTCAAAATACAGGATTGTTAAAACTGTGCAATACAGTTGATCTGCCCAGTGGTAAGTATACTAATAAAATGTATGTCAAACCTAACATCAAAAACGATTGAGCCAATTCAAGTTAATGATAGAAGCCAAGATTAAGATTTTAATTAATTAAAGTATTTGCACTGAAGTGCTTAAGGCTAACTTAAAAACCACTTAAAAGGCTTCATTTAAGTACATTTTAAAATGCTAAACTGTGAACATGTAATTTGAGGCTAATCAAAATTGAATATGGCTTCTATGCCAAGGGCAAACCTACCTTTATTTTGGTAAGTTGCGCAAAAGAAGCCATAATGTGCGGTTTAATGAACTTTGTCAGTAGTGAATAAGTGCTGATCAATGCATATTAAACAATTCATGTGTGTCTATGTGAACTTTACTCACATTCAAGGTTAGAAGGAAATGAGATGTAATAAATTATGTTCAAATCCTGGAACCCGAGAAAATGTTGCTGCAGTGTGAAATGGATTAAGTTTTTATTAAATTTTGTCTAGATTACGAGCTCTAGGTAATTTGTTTTTATCCGTTCCTGGTTTAAAAACTATGCAACTTCTAAACTACTTCTCAAGCAATTATGTTTTGGTTTGAGTAGGTAAAATTTTCATGACTTTATTTACTCTTTACTGTGCCATTTCTTTATTGGAACCAGTAAAATTATGTGACCAGGAATTCGTGGATTTATATAATTTCGCAGTTATGTTGTTTAGCTTAGATGCATTTTAATTCTAAGTAGGTAACAGTAAAGTTATTATGCAATATATCCTAAACTGTAGATTGAATATGGATGTAATTACATGATAATGAATAAAAAAAACAGTTCTAAAACTTGAATGCAGTAAAATGACTCAGAAATTAAACGTCAAAACCAATAGGGTTACTGTCATTTTGCCACATCAACGAAATTCACGAATCATAAGAAATTTTGATGTGCTGTAGTTAAAGTAGGAGTTTGAATTCGTTTTCCAAACGATTGCTACTAAATTACGAATAAACATTATAAGATTATTATAAAAGAACGGCCATATTGAACGTCTACATCGGACAAGCTCTACGCAGATATTTTGTTCGGTTTACATATAAGTCTACGTAAATAACTGAAAAGTAAACCAAATTATACTTACGGAACACAAAAACACTTAAAATTTCACTTTTGTCTGAAATAAATATCACGCACTCTACAATCACACTTCACACAAGACCCAAGGCAGAAAACCGTTTTCGTTGCAATGGCTCAAACTCACCCACCAATCCAATACAACATGAAGTTTCGATTTTCTTTCTTGTTTCGACATTTACTGACTTAACGCCATCTAGTTTGCAATAAAGCTATTTTCGAAAAATAAAGATAGAAGATACAAAACGGTTTGCGTGGAAATGAGAAAGCGAAAATTCTATTATAATTACAAGCGTAAAAAAATCCTATTTGCATTTTCATTTTACCAGGGTAACACTGTTTTTTTTTAAATTTTAAAAAGGTATTTTTACGGTAAACTATTTATCGATTTTTTTTTGTAAAATAAGCATTTTTTGATTTTATGTCCTTTTCATGTAATCGAATGTGGGGTTTAAAATTAATTCACAGGCCAGCCAGTCCATGGCCCAGTATTATATAGTGCTCTGTGGCATGGCCACTACATACTCACCAATACTCACCATCAGTCAGGAATAAACGGTTTTTATTCCTAAAGACAGCTTGTGACTACATACATCTGAAAGGCACCAAGAGCTAAGCCGGGAGATTTTTAGTGCAATTTTGTTTTTTACGCTCATTAAATCCGTAAAACGCAATTAATTGATAGAACACTGACATAACCGGACTTGACCGTGTACTTTCAATAATCTAATCGAAATTTGATGAGTTAGTCGATTTATAGAGCTTTTAGTCAACTACGCCTACCTCTAATTCAACAAAACAAATGTCCGAATCGTGCGCCCATTTCGTAAGTTCCTCAAATGATAATTTTGATTGACGCCCTGAAAATATTATATTTCTACAATACTCAACCACGCGTAAACTCTTTTTATTATACAATAATAAATAATAGCTAGCATATAATAATACATTTCTTCCAGATTTTGATTTTTTTGTACATCGTTCGTTGATACCTACGTCGACGAAAGGAATCAAGTTTCATAAATAATGGTGTTTGCATAATTGCCTCGATATTTAGAACATCTAATCAAATAGAACATTTTGACTCCTTTTAGTTTGAAACAGTGTTTGGCCCCCAAAATGGCAGTGATCAGTGCTCACCTTTCACCTTGCAGCAAGTGAATAGATTTAGGTTTCGATCATCGATGTGTTACTCGTTAAATAACGTACGAGGCACGAATGCTGACTCTGAGGAGCAGTGTGTGCGATGGTGATAGCAAAGAGCAAGAAAGCAAAACCAAACATGGCAAACATGAATAATACTATCAAAAGTATGGACTACAACTGGACGCCTGGTGCAGAGTCACAAAACAACCAGGATGGTGCACCCAGGGCTATCTTCATTCCTCACTCGAACTCACTGCCGTTCGAAGAACGTCGCGTCACGTTGGAGCAACCTGTCAAGGTAAATAGTATCCTATTGGAATGTAGCATGTTTGAACAGGCTGACATGTCATGTTGCTAAGCCTGAGGAAGTCTATATATTGTGAGGTAGATGGGCACAGTAATATATTTCTAACAGTAAGCCATGTGTAATGTGTTAATTTTGTCCAGTAATTAGAGTACTTATGACAATTGCTTAGACTGGTATTGTCTGAGTAGATAAAGAATAGAATAGTACTAGAATATATGCCAGTTGTAGACACAAACATAATATTTATTTAGCCTATGTACTGTGATATCAATACAAATAATATTTTATTGTTCTCTAGTAGGTGGCATGGAAAGTTTATTAAATTAAATTGATGTGTATAATGATACAGTATAATAATGTAAATGCTTGAAAATTAACAGACAACTCTTATGCTTTTAGTGATTCACGGCCTACTTGAATTTAAGCCTAAAGAGGGTAAAAACCAATAAATGACATTTTTTTATTGTTTATGATAGCCTCTCAACTAGGCAGCTGAAAATAACTCCTACAATACTATTACATAGTATGAATGTAAGTTTCACACATAATTTGGACTGAGCTAGGTGTCAATGACGCTGTTGTAATGCTTGCAAGGTTATAGTGTAAGCATTAGCATGCAAACATGAAATAAGTCTAAAATGAATCATTATATGTAGTATTTAATTTACCAAAACTTGTTTATTTCCTTGGAAACTTCAGGTAGAATAAAACAGTAGTACTCAAAGAGAAATAAGTATTACATTTTATTGTATTTAGATAAAGTTTTCATGCTAATGAAAATTTATTTTAATAATCCAACTAAGTATAGCTAAGGGTTTAATGATTGTTGAGGGTTTCAAAGCTGGTTTCTCTTAATATTTGTCATACATTTTTGAATGGTTAGCAGCTAACTAAACCCTATAGCTGGCTTGGCTGTTGCTACCAAAATAATATGTTTGTTTAAAAAAAAAGCTGGCTAACAGATGATAAAATTTCAATGCTCATTTTCCTAATAAAAATTGGCATTATCTAATCTCACACTGGCCATTGACCAAAACAACAAAGAAATCTATGAGTTGGGTCAAAATTTAAATAATGTTTTTCATATCATTTCTTACTATAATGACTTACTATAATGAGATTAGTGAGAATCTCTTTTGAGTTACCAAGAGGTAACTCAAAAGAGATTCTCACTAATCTTAATCTGTTGCCGAACTAGATCTTTAGATAAGGACTTTATCTGGATGACAATTGATTATTTCTTCAATTTTATCTCATGTAAAGATGGTGAAGACACTTGTCCTAAAATTGTAGGGAGGTATTTATAAAATATTTCGAAATGCAACTGAATCACATCACTTCTTGACTTCTCTCTGCGTAAATCTTGGCATTCTGTTGTTAGAGATAAGCTTTTTCTTGAGAGTTAATGTAAAAAGCAAAGGTTAACATTTTTGTTTTTACTGTGTCAAATAAACGAAGGTCATGTACAATGACCACGTCACACTCACCCACCCTCATGAAGATCGGAGACTCTACACTCGAAGTTGTAGACGATTACGTTTACCTAGGACAAACTGTCCAACTTTCTCGAAGTGGGACCTCACTTCGAGAAAGAATTCAATTTTCGAATCCGAATCGGCTGGGCGGCATTCGGGAAGCTGCGCGCTATCTTCTCATCCCATATACCACAGTGTCTCAAGACAAAAGTTTTTGACCAGTGTGTGTTGCCAGTGGTGATCTATGGCACTGAAACGTGGTCGCTCACAATGGGCTTCATTAGAAGGCTGAAAGTCACTCAAAGGGCAATGGAGAGGGCTATGCTTGGAGTTTCCCTGCGTGATCGAATCGGGAATGAAGAGATCCGTAGGAGAACCAAGGTGCCCGACATAGCCCGAAGTATTGCCAAACTTAAGTGGCAGTGGGCAGGGCACATTGCTCGCAGAACAGATGGCCGATGGGGCCGAAAGGTTCTGGAGTGGCGACCGCGTACCGGAAGACGTAGCGTTGGAAGGCCCCCACAAGGTGGACCGATGACCTGGTGAAGGCCGCGGGAATGCGCTGGATGCGAGAAGCACAGAACCGATCGAAGTGGCGGTGCCTGGGGGAGGCCTATGTCCAGCAGTGGACGTCTTTCGGCTGAAATGATGATGATGACTGTGTCAAATAAACACAAGCATAAAACTGTACATGGATTTGAGTGCCAATACTTAATATGTACAGGTTGAGGAAAAATAGGAAAACTAAATACTAAAATTATCTGTTATATCTGATAATAGTGCCAGGTACCTACATGTCAGGGTTGCGGGTTAGTCCGAAAGGGATACCGGGACCTTGGCAACAGGTAACTGATGGTACACGGGTGGGTTTTATTCAGTAAAAGTCTGACACGCCCTTCCGCTCCGCCCAGAGCGGGAGAAGTCATTGGATGATTTCCCACCCTCAAAAAAAAAACAAAAAAAAGGTACTTACATGTACAAAGGTAGTGAATTAATTTTTCATTGCTTCATTTTAATTCTTTTTACCTATTGTGGTACAGTAATCTTATTCTAGGTGCATCGTTTTCACATTTATATAATTGATGTATACAAAATATTGTAAAACATTTTTAAAAACGTACGTAACGAGTAACGGTGAAGTTTCTTGCCCATTCTTCTCCCTAAGAAAACTATCCTTTGAAAAGGGTGACTAGAATTAGTTTTATTTCTTTGTTTTTTACGTTCAGACGTACAATTTGTTTATTATTACATGATCTGCTTTACATTCACGAAAGTCTGACAACCAGTCTAACCAAGGGGTATCGTATTACCCAGTTACTGGGTTGTGGAGGTCAGATAGGCAGTCGCTCCATGTAAAATACTGGTATTCAGCTGCATCCGGTTAGACTGGAAGCCGACCCCAACATAGTTGGGAAAAGGCTAGGCAGATGATGATCTGCTTTACATACAACAATATTATTATAACGAAAGGAAGGTATTTTCTTTTAAGCTGTTTATTGACTAGCTCGATAGCTGCGTGAAAGAAGGACAAACAAACATTTTCGCCTTTATTGTCTCATTGCTGGGCAAAAGCCTCCCCATTTTCCTTCCAAACCTCCCCCCTGTCTTGTGGGATCTCTGGCCATGTTGGCGCTGCAAATCTTATCAGAACGTCGCCGTGGTCTGCCTCGACAGCGATGTCCTCACTCATGCGTCGTCCAGTGAGTGACGATCTTTGCCCATCTTTCCTGGTGCCTTTGCTGCCGCCGCTGTTTAAAGGATCCCGCGAAAATTGCAGCTTGAAATGCACATCGTCGTAAAAACACGTCGCAAATAGGCATTTGTGACGTGTTTTTACAAACACCACACCGTTTTGCATCAAACCTCTTTCCACGTTAATTCACGTTATACGTGATATACGTCAAGACTTTGCAATCAAATACTGGACATTATGCCACTCCAAAGTTGCTCCACTAATTATACCAATATACAAAGATGCTCAGACCCTCACTTTCCTCAACTAACCTCGACTCGGCCCCCTCCTACTTCAGATATAAACACTCTACTGCTCTATCTAGCTGAAAGACTTTTCCGCCTGGTTAACCGAATAACGGGCTTCTCTTCCACGTCCACTGCCCTGCGGACAGTCCAGTTCATTTTCCAATCATATTATTATCGCCAATTTCGATTGCATAAAAAACCCTTTTGCTTTATAAGCATGTTTGTCCATAGCTTTTTGGAATAAAAAAAAATACTAGGCTTAGAATATAATTGTCCATGTTTCTGAAATAATAATAGTCCGGCAGGATAATCGAATTTCCAGCAAAAATTACCTTATCAACTTTCAAACATTTATGGAAGGGCCTATTGTCTATGCCCATTCCTCCATGACGCTTCATTAAGATCGTCATCTCTTAGGAAGGCCTACCTCTAAAATTCGAAGCAAAAAATCTTTACTTAGGTACGTGTATCTTTTCCAGTATGCTCATCAGATTTATAAGATACGCGATTTAAAAAAACGGAAAATCTGCCCATGAATCAAATTGCTCTACAATAACAAATAGGCCTCCCAATTTTTTATTGTAATGAGTACTATTTTATTTAGATATCATTCTTTCTTAGCAAAAGTACAGTCATATCTTTTGTTAGTGTCAATTGAAAAATAAAAAATAAAACTCAATTGACAATCGCGTCACATTCAAATCATTGCATTTATCCATAATTTAGTTTGTATTCAGCCCAGGCGCATGGTTGTCTGTCGAGGGTATATGCGCCCGAGCACGGTCGAGCATGCCTGACTCAGCCTGACCCGAGGTGCTTGAGACGACCACAATTGTGCATTGGCAATTAAATTTAATGAGATTAAATTGTGCTATTTCTGAGTACACATCTGCTAGAGCGCTTGTAAGGAAGTCGATACTTATCAGATTTATGTTATTGTACAGAAAGCTTTTGTCCCAAGTTTTACTATTATTAAAACAATTAACAAGAGCTCATGTTCGTGTATCATGTGACTCATTGTGTTTTTTACACTTTATCTTACCAATAAAATTGATTCATATTGCAGTCGA
Organism: Lithophane semibrunnea; assembly: GCA_947363905.1. Taxonomy (NCBI): domain Eukaryota; kingdom Metazoa; phylum Arthropoda; class Insecta; order Lepidoptera; family Noctuidae; genus Lithophane; species Lithophane semibrunnea. The sequence continues at coordinate 6,123,950 of OX376200.1, forward strand.
TTGTGAGGTCGTAAGAGTAAGCTCCAACTATAGGAACAGAGAGGAAACATACCTTGTCCTTGTCTATACAAATCTATTTGGGAAAAAAGGGTACAGCACATTCATATACATACTTTATGCTAGTGCGAGAGTTTGGCAGGGGATCCCAAAAGTGATCGCAAAATTATGATAATAAAATAGAGCTGGAAGCTGCCGTTTATAACCCGTAGTAACTCCGATATCACTGCAGAAAAGGCGCCAAAATCTGAGGCCACGACTTAACTATGGATGTATCTGCTTAAAGAAATTTTAATGGGCTCATCATTGGTTCAACTTAGTCGAGTGTAGTGAATCAATAACCTATAAGTAGCGCGTGCATCTGGTAATTATGTAATGAACGTAATAATGCAAAACATGATTTGAATTAAACACATATGAATTATGCAAAAGCATTCGTTTACACATGCGCTTGACTAGAAGGCGAAGGTATTATAATTTTTAACATGCATGTCCATAGTCAGGTACTGGCAAACTCGGCTAGACTTTGTGGTTTCAAGGAACGTGACGCCAAGTAATTAGTAATAGGAAAAAGGGTAAAACTTCATTAGTGGATAGTAAACACGCACACGGATACTAAAACAAAGGCTGGGTCTTCATTTCATATCATCCAAGAGAAATAAATCTTTTTTAACGATGCTTGCTTTTCATCTATGTCACATCGTGAGCAAGAGATCTATTGATCTACATAGTACGGTTTTAATTCACATACAAATAACATGTTGATACACAGATCAATCTATTTCGATCTGTCCTGACGTACGCAGCAGTTACAGATAATTAGGTTGCCATTCTTCGCTTACAACCATCGTTGTAACACTTGTAACCTGCTTTCTGAAACGACTTTGTAATCAACTTTTGCAGGACATTAATCTCTCAATGTCTGATACCAGAAAAGTTAGTACCTATTATATTAGCTATATTTTGTATAAATGTTATAAAAAAAAATTATGTTCCTCATTATAAAAGGCTGTAGAATGTCGAAACAGTGGAATACTTTAAATATTTTTTGATAATTGAGGAAGCTTATGTTATCTAATGGATCTAATGCTCGTATTGCATTCACGGAATGTTTGTTATGTTTCAGATTGGACGCAACGTGTACCGCGCGACTCCGAGCCCGACCAACACAATATTCGAATGCCGAGTGTTGTCTCGACATCACGCCACGCTCTATTACGACAAGGGCCACTTTTACCTTGTGGTGAGTCCCACAAATTGCCTCTATGTACGCTATACCAACTTACGTCCAATTGTTACTCACATTCATGCTATTACTGGCCCGTTGCGTCGAACACTATCATTATAGTACCTACTATTCAGCGAAACTGCATGTGAAATATCATAGTATCTAAGTAGTACCTTTAGCTAGAAACTTCTCTACACGCTGAACACTGGTTCAGAGAACGATTATAGCTAGTTCTCTGAAACAAGCTACAGTGCCCTCGCATTGTAGCTTCATTAATCCACATCTCATCTCATTAATTACCGTATTGACAAGCTAGTGTTACATTATTGCACGCGAAACTAAAGAATTTGAGTAATTCATTAATAAGAAATCATTCAAATCGGTTCAGTACTTGCTGAGATCACCCTGAACAATAGAACAAAGGAACCAGCTCTTTATAGTACTGTAGATTGATCAATTGTCGTCAGTCAGGTTTGCGAAGTTCTTTCCATAACAGTACTTACTGTGACAGACCGAGAGGTCGCTATGGTTATTAAAACTTCAACACTTCTATTGAGGGCAACTGTGGGTGTTTCTTGCGTCGATGATGGGATTACACCATCAATTTGACGAAAATTATGTAGGTATATCCATAATTCCGGATCATCCATTAAATAATATACGCATTACACAATCAGTTTATTGTCACTCTGACCGTAGTATTGGACTAAATAAGGGTCAAATTAATTATATAACCTCTGAATTAGTGATTAGTTTTGTGCCCCGTTGATGGCTATAGGCTCGCCCCCTATTACATAGGACTTAAACACAACTGGCGAAATGTGAGTGTACTTTGGGTACACCTCTGCCCAACCCTTCGGGGAAACAAGGCGTGATGTTTCGTTATATTAGTTCTTTAATAAAAACGGTTGTTCTCAAATTATTGTAAAAGTGACTTATATTTATAATACTGATAATTACTAATACGGTATTTATCCTTGTGACAGCTTTTTATCAAGATTGTATTTGCCCAGCAAGGAAGTTGACGCAAGATCGGCCTGATATTGTTCGAATGCCTGAATTCCACGACTCGTTAGAAACGGTTTCCAATGACTTAGTATTGCTTTTTACACTTGCAGTTACTTCGGACTTTGTTTGCTCTCTCAAGAGATTAGTTTGATACTCATAATTAGCTATCTATACCATAATTATCTACCTTGTGTTGTGTAGCAGCTTTCCATTTCTATTAAGAATACGAGCGTCTTTTATTAGTGCTGCTTGTACCTACGTTTGATTTAACTTTAGAATAAACAAACAAAATAATAATTGGTATAAATGTAGCAAAAGATTTTTTTCTCGACATCTTGTCACGGTTTTCCAACTGGGACAGTTCGATTTATGTGGCATTAGAGTAGGCCGCGGCTTTGCCCGTTTAAATTAACATACTTAAACCGTATAAACAGACGGATACGATTGTTCGTTCCCAGCAGGGTCAGTATACTAAAGTTATGTAAAAAAAAGTACTTATAAGAAATATCTAAAATTTGTAAAAAGACATAAATATTCCTAATTTAAGTGCATAATTAAGATTCAACATAAGAACAGCATCACATTTCCATAAGTATGTAGAACCGTACATTTCCGACCGAAAATCTCACGACACGATCTCAAACAAAGTCACAATAGCACGTTCATAACAGTAATAAGTATAACCAAATTAGTTGTTATGAATATTACGAGCGTAACGAAAAAGTCAACTCATCCCACATTATATTATGAAAGAACCTTGTACTGGTTACGTGTTGGGGCCTAGTAATTCGAGCAAGACTCTCACCGTTTCCGCCCACAGGCGATTTCTATGGACGCTTGTCTTCATGGTAATTCCGTTTACCGAACTGCGTCTCCGGTTGTAGAGGTTGTTTGCCTACAAACGTCTGAATTGTTCGCGCAACGTTACATCGTAAAAATCCACAATGAGTTGTAAAGAATGAAGACACTAAGCTTGATCGTGACTCGATAATACTGCCTGTTGGTTACCTCGACAAATCGCTGCTCGTTTCTGTTAGTAGGAAACTAGTATATTGATATTTGCTGGCACACTGTACTTGTAACTTACTGTCAATGAGAAAATGGAGGCTGAATTTGTACCCGGTTGGTGGCAATAGGCTCGCTCCATATTACATGGGATAAATGGCGAAATGTGGGTGTAATAAAGGTATACCTGTACCCAACCCTTCGGAGAATACAGGGGTGATGTTATGTTATGTAAAGAATTTGTGTCCAATGAGGAAAACATGACTTTTATGATTGTAAATAAAGACAATCATAACTAAATGTGACAAAAAGCTGAATATATTAATGATTTAGTTCGAAGTAGGAAAATATTGTAACAAATTGCATCGAGGGCTCGTAAGATAAACGTTCAATATTTACTAATTAATTGCAGATAAGTTGGTTTAGTATTGCACAATGCACATGTATCATTAATTTATGTTACTAGAAAAGCTCGAACATGCAAGATATTTACCGGCGATTCCTGAGATATACGATAGCTCTCGGAAGCGATATAAATTATTTATTAGGTTAATATGTAATGAGTTGATTTATAGGGCTTTTACTCGTATAAATGGCTTAGATAAGATTTTATTATGAACGAATGAATCACAGCCATAGTCTTGGATGTATTCGATAACTGATACATATCTGATTTTAAGGCGAAGTGGGACTGACGGGAGCCGAGGGGGGTGGTATGTCCCCGCCCGCGCGCAACTAAGTTTACAAATATTTAATTTTAATATTTTATTTGTGTTTAATAATCCATTAAAGTATTTAATAGTGAACACGTACACAAAATTTTATTACAATTGCTTTGATAACAATCGAATGGAATAGGTTAAGCAGATTTTAAGGAAACTGCGTTTTTTTTGTATCGAGGAAAGTTTTTTCAATCGTGTTTCGGGCCTCATACTTCACTAAAGACACTCTTCAATTTTCGAAATCATAAAAAAAAATACGCAAATACGTTGTTTTTGTGAGAGAAAAATTGATTTTGCGTGAAGTCTAAACGCATCAAAACATCTGCTTTGGAACCACTTCACCTTAAGCTTTATCATGAACTAGCTTTTGTCTGCTATTTCTGCGTGAAATGTCTTGTTTTAACATAAAATATTTCCTATGACACTCGGCAATACTATAGCTTCCCATTAGTGAAATAATTTTCGGAATCAGACCAGTAGTTCCGAAGATTACCCCTTACATACAAACACACTTTTTACCTCTTTATAATATTAGTGTAGATAGAGTACTTACAGGATAAATAACAGCAAAATTATTGCTCTTTTTCACTACTGCCACACCTATTCTCAACTCAAGCTACCAGATAATATTGAAATACCCCATGGCTTTTACAGTAACACATATGAGTATTTGAGTAGCTTAGCTAATTAAAGCTACTGCAATCTGCAATACAAGTGCAAATGAACAACATTATTAACATTGAATACCAACGATAGAATTGATCATAACGATCGATAAATTGTTTATAAAAACAGCTAGTGTATGTTATAGACATCAATGGTCCCGAGTCTGACAACCAGTCTTACCAAGGGGTATCGTATTACCCAGTAACTGGGTTTTGGAGGCGTGATAGGCAGGAAAATACTGGTACTCACCTGCATCCGGTTAGACTGGAAGCAGACCCCAACATAGTTGGGAATAGGCTAGGCAGATGATGATGGTCCCGAAGCCCGAAGATCTAATTTAGCATTCGGTAATAATCAAAATATAATTATGCGTAGCTACCGTTTTCCTAGATTGATACAAATTCCTCATTGAGTAAGGACTTTGTAGAGGTCAAATAAACGCCAACTTATTTGTAACGAATGCATCTTTTAAGGATAACGTAGAAAACGGAAAGGACAAAGCACAAGGAATTCTATAAAGCTGTACGTTCGAATATATTTAAATACGAAATTAGATGAAATAGATTTTGAACTTGTCTTTTAGTATGTAAATCGAAATAAGCAGGTTCTGTCTCGTTTGTGACGTTTAAATTATCGGCCCAAAATAGAAATGGGGAACTACGTTTCAGCTCACTTTTGCTCCTAAAACTTTTCACCTAGGAATGACGCCTTTTTAGCACAGCATGCCCTAAACAGGCAAAATATGGACTGTGCATAAACCAAAAATGTTTAAATCTAGTAAAACGTGTATTTTCAGTAAATACGTGTAAATTATTCTTATCTCCTTTATTTAATTACTTACATATAAATTATATTTTTAAATATTAGAATAAAAAAACTAAAATAACAGAATAATAATGGTTGTATCCTTATATAACGAGCAAAAACAAAATTTTTAACTTCTTTTGTAAGATGAAATCGCTGCCGCTGCTTAAAGTTTTTTGTACACCGGTGTAATATTTTAATACGGGACGCTTATCAAATCTTCTTCAGTTTATATTAAAAATATACACATGCCATTCGAATGATACAGTTATTTAGTATCGTGAAGTATAAATGTGGGGCACATTGATCGTGACAACTGTATCTTTTACTGTTATTGTTAAATACCTGAACACTTAAACACTACTGAAAATATACATTTGGTCTAGGGCTCAAACTAATTCTGCAGCTACATCAAAATAAATGATTCATTTGTTTATAAACAACGCCATTGTTGTTATACACAGGTATTCGTTGTATGACTTGCGTGTTATATTGTTTACAGGACAATCAGAGTAGCAATGGCACGTTCATCAACAACAACCGGTGCTCCATATCGAAGGAGCAAGAGCCGCATGAGGTGTTCTCAGGTGACGTGGTGCAGTTTGGCATACCAGTCGTGGAGAATGCCGGCAATTCTGAGAAGGTAAGAGCTACAAACTGCATATATAGTAAATGGAGTGATACCGTGCGGTCGTAAGACATAATCATAACAGTGCAGTAAATAAATATTGTGTATATATCTCTCTCGGATTTTATTTGGAAATGCGTCTAATGGAGCGACGCAGGCGATCGTCGAATTACGCACGTTATTTTCGTGCACGTCGAAAAAATTCTGTGAGTGAGATTTGTTGAAATAATATGCGTATGCTATGTACGGATTTGTGTGTAACGTGTATCGTTTGTATGAAGTATTAAAAAAATTGGCTTATGATCGCCGCATCGAATTTCGGTACCAAGTGCAGATATCAAATGTGACAAAGTGCTAGTGCTCCATTGGCCTGCTTCTCCGTGATACCATTACACATAGACCTGTGTTACGGCTGGCTCGACAGCAATTTGAACACCTGTTTTTCGCGATGACCACAGACATGAATCAATTTGTTGTATACATCATTGCGGTCGTTGCATGCCGGCCGTCACCGTAAGCCAGTCAACTGTGGGTAGGTTTAACTATTTCTATGCTGACGGTGGTTATAATGGTATGTTATTGTAAAACTTTATCTATCAATTTCATTTTGTGCGGGACCGCCTTTTGATTGTGTGTTGTTTTGTTTGTTAATTTAGTGTATTGACTAGCTGTGCCCTAAGCTCTGCTCGCCTGACACTAATTATGCACTAAAATCTAGTCAGAAAACATATCTTCGAATCCAAACTAATATAATAGTAATTAAGATAACCCTGAGTGGTTTTCGTTGTGTGTCTGTTACCTTTTCACCCCTTAACGGCTGAACGGGTTTCGATGAAATTTTCCACACAGGTATGTTAGGTTGTAGACTTGGGTTAGGATTAGGACATACTTTTATTTGAAAATTGGGTTTAGTTCCCTTGAGATAATTTCAAACCTAAACGCGAGCGAAGCCGCGGAAAGAAGCTAGTGACATATAAAAATTGGAGACGCTGCCTTAATTTTTTTTTAAACCATACTTTGTTTCCAAAAAAAATTTAGGATTACAATTTATTGTTTCGTCACATCGCAGAGGTTTCTAAATTCTTGTTACGGACGAAAAAATCCTAAAAATCTAGTCAGTTTTTTCCCGTGTTATAAAGTTTTGACAAATTCACACATCGTGTATAAGTTGCGCAACCGGTTTGTATGCTTGTGATCTTAGATCAGTCTCTTGGTAACATCGTGTTGTGATTATAAATTAATAAGATGCTTTGAAGATGATTCGTCATTAATTTTACTAAGACCTGTTTTATACTTTGAATGCTAGATTGAAGTGAAAACTATACATCTTGAGCAAGTTCATGGAGATGTCAGTTTTACATCCGGGATTGGTCTTATTATTGTATACAGGGTGTAAAAAGATCCATTACATAGCCCTCGCCGACGCATTCTGCACATCAAAGGTTGAGTAAAAATTATTTCTGTGGAACGACTTTTATTTTTGGTGAGAAAAGTCGCTGTTTACGGTACCGCGCAATGAAACGCACGCAAAACATTGTGTTTATGGGTGCATGCAACAGTACAGGGGTCGTGAGGGTATTTAAATTTAGATTATAACATTTAACTTGTTTTCGTAAAAAAAACTTCAAAACAAGTTGTAACTTCGAGCTTCAATATTTCCGTAACCAGGAAGTTCCCCGGTATTGTCCAGTACAAATTCCGGCCAAGTGCGAGTCAGACAAATACGAAGGGTTCCGTACAACCGTACAATATTTAGCAAAAACGCCGAAAAAAACACATTTATTGAATGGGGCCTTTAATTTTTAACTTTTTTTCATTTTTAGTATTTTTAGTTATTGCGGCAATAAAATAATGTGAAAATTTCAACTGTCTACCCATTACGGTTCACGATACAGAGCTCGCTGACAGACACGGACAGCGGAGGCTTAGTAATTGGGTACGGAACCCTAAAAAATTATCACAATAACGGGAAGAATAACTGACTCGGCTTCGTTAACCGTCTTTGACACACGTTATAAATGGAGTGTTCTTTCTTGGGTTTAAGCCCAGTAATAGTTAAAGTCTTAAAGCAGTAGGTGAAGGTCTTGATTGCTTATGTTTGATATGTTTGAAATGCATTCGATGATTACAAGAGGAAACACCGCTATACCAGGCAAGTCATAACAAACTGTGAATTATGGTGTGTTTACCTTCAATCTAACATTGGAGGATAGAACAAGTGACATGAAAGGTTAACACACTCAATATGCTGACCCAGTATTCTGTACTACAAAATCACAAAGCAACGAGTATACAGGGTGGATTTTTGGGATAGGGCAGTGAGGGCAGGTACCTTAACCGTTGTAGTTACAGAAAAACAGTCTCCTGAGACCGTTTTCCTGCTGCTATAACGGTTAAAGTACCTATACTGCCGCGTCTCAAAATTCTACCTTGTATATTATGACTTTTCCTACTCGTTTACTCATTCCCCTACCTATTATCCTACTTAATAAAAATCTTAAAGTCATTAATTCACTGACAGGGAACCCACAACCTAAACCGCTCGGTCTTAGAGTATGAAATTGGGCACAAAAGTTTCGTATGCAACGAAGGTGAGCACTAAGGAAGGATTTTGAAAGTTCATCCCGTATAGGGTTTAAATAGGGGATGAAAGTTTGTATGGAAGTTCGAAAGTCTTGCCGATGGGAAATACCCTCGGGCACACGGCTTGTATGAAAATAACTTGTTACCATTATCATAATTTCAATTTAAAAACGTCTTTTGCTGGGTATAGGCACTAAGCATCGCGTCAAAAATAGCGTGGTATAAATATTGCCAGTCGCAACGTGTTAGCGGGACCTACATTGTTCAGCCCGTTGTGAGCCGCACGTACATTAGTATCACTCCGAGACTTTTAAAATAAAAAATGCATCATTGTGTCTGATATGAAGACTAGACACTTCCGTTCTTCATAACGGCTTTGATAAGATAATAATGTGTTATTCTATATTCATTGACAGAATACGTTCCCGCCAGTGGTTGCCCTGCTCAAGCTATATCACCCCGATGGAAAGGAAGCGAAGCTATCGTTCAACCCCACTATGACCACACCGCTGCACCTCAAAGAATTGTACCAGCTTAATAATTTTGTTCAGGTAATGTTCTCTAATGTTAGTGATTATTTTTTGTCTTATTTTCAATTATTTTGCGTGTGTGAGTGTATAGTCATTACAATGTTGCAAGAAGCTTCTCAATCACTCTCAAACGAGAGTCGACAGCAGTAATAACTTAGATTTGTTTTTATTATTTAAGTTGTTTAGGAAGAACCAGTAACACCCCGCGTACACCCCGTATTACCCAGTAACTCGGTTGTTGAGGTCAGATAGGCAGTCGCTTCATGTAAAATACTGGTCTTCAGTTGCTTCCGGTCAGACTGGAAGCCGACCCCAACTTAGTTGGGAAATGGATAGGCAGATTGAGTTATTTAGGAAGACAGCCCGAATTATTCGAAGTTTTAATGTAAAAAATCACTGATTCACCTATTTTATTTTCTGATGATGTCATGAAATTTTAGTTTCTAATGATGATTCCCTGGGGAATGATTGTTGTTCAGCAGAAATGATTGTTTTCTCATCTCATCATGATCATGAATAATTTAATTACTTAGATAATATCAACATATTATTATGTATATCAACCGACAGATAGTTTTATTTTTTCAAGAGCAATTTGTGACACTGTACTGTACTCAACTCCTGATTCCGAAACTAGGTGAACCTGTAGTATCGGAATCAGTGATTCTTCCAATTTGCAATAAAATATTACGCTCTGCTATAGTATTAACAATGCGAAATTAAAAATCAAACAAACGTAAACAAAATATTAAGAGAAGAGAATTTGTTTTTTAAACAATGTCGACGGTAAGTACTGAGCTGTTTTACAACCGTACATTTATTTCATTTATCTTTGTATGGGATTTAGGAAGCAATCCAGCGCGAAGCATCCCTCGAAGGCCGTCTCCGCACACTACGCGAGTGCGTGGAGCGCACGCGCGCGGAGGCGGCGGCGTCGTGGGAGCTGTTCGTGGGTGAACAACGCTTGCTCATGCGCGTGCACACGCTGGAGACCATGCTGTCCGTGGGCAAGCAGCCCGACCATCACCAGCTCGCACAGCTACTCAGCGACAAGAGGAACTATCAGGTACGAAGATTTTTGTACAGGGTTAAATAAAGTTGGCTGGCGAAACTTCACAGACGTGGCGAGTATAGAATTATGGTAAAACAAAACAAGATTTTTCATACACACAATTTCAAGTAACTTCAGCTACACGCATGCTACACGCATGCTACACGCATGCTACACGCATGCTACACGCATGCTACACGCATGCTACACCCACGTCCGCGGAACAAACGTAAAGTATGAGAAATTGTTACTTTTGAAATACATGTATTTTTTAGCTTCGCCAACTAATAAAATTGCACCCTCTATACTTTTGCGTGCAGATCTTTGATATGTTTGTTAATAAATATATTTCCTAATAAAAGCGTATGTTATTTACAGGAAGTGGCGCAAGAGAGTCTCCGCGCGGCGCACGAACAGAGGCTCGCTTTAGAGGAGACGTTAGAGCGACGCAGCCGCGAGGTGACCGCGCTGCATCAACACAACTACGCGCTGCGTCTTACTGCCAACAACGCGCTCGCCGAGCTACAGGTACGAACATAAGCTGTAGGCCCTTTAGATTCAAAGTCAAAGTATTAAAGAGTGGCCCAACTATGCGCTAAAACTAACCTCCGCGACGGCAAATCTGCGAGATCTCGCGACTAACGACACTTATACGTTTGTAAGTGATAAAGCGGTTTTGATTTGACCCTGTTTTGACACAGAACATAGGCATTCTCTCTTTTATGCAGCGGTATAATACTGTACATCATCCGTGTATAGCAAAGAAAATAATATTAAAGTTTGTCTTGTAATAAATCATTTTCTTAGTAGGTACGAACTGCTTATTTGTTTATTTCTTAACTAAATTGTAAAACATTCAAAAGTGTAACTATGTAGTTTCTTGCCCATTCTTCTATATAAGAAACTACCTTTTGAAAAAGATGACGTATCAATTCTATTTTCTTGTAAATCTCAAATAAAAAAATGCCTTTTATGTGCCCAGGATAAAATGATTTGACTTTGACTAAATATGTGTTGTTTTGTGTGTACAGAAGCTGGCAGCGCGGTGTGAGCGCAAGATGTGCGCGGCGCGTCTCGCTATCGCCACGGCCGAGGAGCGCGAGCTGGCCGTGCGCAACCATCTGCCTCTCGCTGTAAGAACTCGAATTTATATTTACTTATCAACCTCTAAAGCTGTATCCACATTTTTCATAATTCAACGGACCCGACACAGAAACCATGACAAATTGGCGTTCCTAAAACAGTCATAATCCAAAGTGATACAGTAATCGGCGATCCATTCCGAGGCCTCATGAGATAATCAAAGCAACATCCTCCATTCAAGATATTCTACAGTTGACAAACATTCTGCAGTTCGTTGTGTTTAGAGAAATGAATCGGAATGAATGCCACTAATTGATAAGTCCTTTGCTGTATAAATATTTCATAGCTCTACGAAATCGACCATATATTAATTTGTGGTTTCAATTTCCAGTATTCAGTACAAAACGGTGAAGCGAAGATGTTAGTGTTGAGCACAGATAGCAACAAGTTGCAAGAAGCGAAGCGTGGAGGTTCGCTCGAGGACGCCGTGCGAGCGCTGCCCGACTACATCAAGCTACTGCTGCCGCAACAACTACTCAACAAGGTACATTTATTCTTCTGATAGCTTAGTCTAATAACTATGTATATAGAAATAAAGCACAATAAGCGCTTACATTTACTTTTTACAAGCATCCACAAATTAAAAACGTAACCTGAGGATAGCAAAATAGACGCCCTATAAAATTGTAGCAACAACTACTCAACAAGGTACATTTATGCTTCGGATAGCTTAGTCTAATATCTCTATTATATAGAAATAAAGCACAATAAGCGTATACATTAAATTTTTACAAGCATCCACAAATAAAAACGTAGCCTGAGGATAGCAAAATAGATGCCTTATAAAAATGTAGCAAACCCCGTGCAGCTGTGCAAGATCAGTAAGTCATTGATGCCATGGTGAAATGGTTTAGGCACTACTGGTCTGCACAATCAACTGTCTCCGTCACCTTATTTACCGTCGGCACCGGGTATAATAAACTTCAAAATTACTGGTTTTGAACTTTACTATTTGTCTTAAAATATTTTGGATTATAATACCGTAAATTAACAGAATTATTTATTTTCTTCAGGTCGGAATAAAAGCGATATCAGCCGAAGGAAAATCAGCGAAGGAGTTCGAATTAATATTAAAGACAAATAATATTTATAATGCCGAAAGCAAAGGTGAGTCAAAACCAGAATAAGATATGTCTTGATTAAGTTATTAAATATTTCAGTTACTAAATCATGACGATAACGGGGAGAGGTTGTTGCGTTCTCATTCGATATAAAAGCACTCTTAAATATTGCCATCCTGTCGGCCATCAGCACAATGACATTGGGGCAAAAGGACCAAAATAATCACGGAAATGACCATTTATCTGACGGATTATCAGCTGATGACCCTCACTTCTGGAGAAAGGCCTCGCCCATAGTTTTCCACAACATCTGTTCTTATTCTATTTCCTGGTCGTTAGCCGCTGGCACCTTTGCGTACCAGAGGTTGTCGGTCGGTTCTGCGTAATGTTTAGCCTGCCCATTGTCATAATATAGCTAGCTATGTTGGTGCTAAACGCGCCTCCTCGCCTTTATTTGGCAAGCGAAGCTATCTTCAAGCTAGGCTTACTGTATTAATAAATTAATGTTATTCGTTCACAGAAAAGCAGAATAACGAAGAGGGCGGCGTCAGTGGTAGCGGCGAAGAGAAGACTGGTGAGCCTGACTCATGTACTGACGATGAAAAGCAGTCGCGGCTCAATCATGGTAGGCATTGTCGTAGAAAACGAAGTTCTACTTCGTATAGAAGACAGGCCGTATCATACGCCCCAAATCTGTAGATTAATAGCTTCGAATTTGCAATCGAAAATAAGATTTTATGATACGTTAAATCTGTCATGTGTACTCCAAACAATCCTGGCTGGTTTATAGTATCACTAGCTGTTGCCCGCGACTTCGTCTGCGGACCAGAGGCTATAGACAAAATCCCTTTTCTGTAACCGTTAACGCCAACGGAAAGATGAAATTGTATGGAGTTGACATTAGCTTTGGAGATGTCACGTGACTGCTGCTGTCAACTCCATACAATTTGATCTTTCTGTTGGCGTTAACGCTTACAGAAAAGGGATTTTGTCTAGGCCCCCAGGATGAAAAGTGGCCTTTTCCAGGTCATGGTCTACCCATGTGCTAAATTTCATCCAAATCCGTTGAGCCGTTTTAGCGTGAAAGCGTATTAAACAAATAAACAAACAAACTCACTTTCGCATTTATAATATTAGTCAGGATAAGCCCCGAAACTTGAGGGTAATAGCGCCATTTTGAACGCGTTAGATTTGGAGTAGTTTTTATATATTAAAATATCTGTCTGTAACAGTTGTCAAGTCTTTCCCCCGATTATTATTTGAACTGCATTTTATCGCCTCCTTTAATAGTTCTCCTTACTAACAAGCTTCTTCATAATTTCTACAAATTCTTCAAACTGCCTTGTTGGTCTTGCTCAGCATGAGGTCTTGGGTTCGATTCCTAGTCGGGCAGAATTTTATTGGGTTTTTCTATCTGGAATTTCTCAGTGACAGCCCAGAGTCTGGAGTTGTGCCCGGTTGTTGGCAATAGGCTCGCCGCCTATTACACTTAAACAAAACTAGCAAAATGTTGGTGTACTATAAGTACACGTCTGCCCAACCCTTCGGGGAAACGAGGCCTGCTGTTATGTTATTTTTCTTCAAACTATCATATGTAAGATTAAATAGCTCGTGGCTAAGTAATAACAGCCGCACGGGTCGATCCATCCCAACCAATCTTAAATGGTTGTCAGACTTTCCTGACAACCGATCTTAACTGGTCAGACTTTCCTTTCCTTTTTGTTACGGTGTAGTCCCAGTAACTGGGTAATACGATACCCCTTGGTAAGCCAAGGGGTATCGTATTACCCAGTTACTGCGTTATGGAGGTCAGCGGTCGCTCCATGTAAAATACTGGTATTCAGCTAAACCGGTTGGACTGGAAGCCGACCTCAACATAGTTGGAGTCGGCTTAGTCGGGAATAGGCTAGGCAGATTGATTATCATATGTAAGATTATTTTGTATGTATTGTAGACCCCGGTCATGAAGAGTGTCCGAGTCCTTTGGACGGCGAGCTTCACGCAGACAATAACGCCAACTCTACGTACAGTGAACCCAGTACTAGAGAAGAATCACCTGTAAGTACCTCAGTGCGTTTTATACTTTTTTCTGTATTGCAAGTTCATCACGACTTGACCAAGACCCTTTTTCACTTTTTTAGTGTTTTTTTTTGGAAGTTGCTTGTTTTTTTTTTCGACACAATTTCGAATACCACTACCTGCTATGTAAATAACAGTGACGGAGTTAAGTAAGATGTCGTGTCGTCTACATAGCCTATGTGGGAAAAATACTTAATTATTGAAGCTAAATCAAAAACTACGCAATCAAAGTTAATACAATTTATATGGGACCACCTCTGAAGCATGACCTACCAAACAAAAAAAGAATCATCAAAATCGATTCATAATTGGCGGAGTAATCGCTTAAAATACACACAAAAAAAAAAACAAAACTAATTGAGAACCTCCTCCTTTTGAAGAAGTCGTTTAAAAAATATTTTGTCGTAAGGCAACTCCACTTTGTCTCTGCTCTTTTTCGAACTTTAGGCATTTTAGCTCACCTATTTCCGATCACTGGATTTAGGATTATTCAATAACAATTTAATAATCTTATTCAACAAATAATTGTTGGTAAAGTGGGGAGATATAAAGTTGAAACCTTGATCGAATGTATCCGTATATATCCGCATATGTTCATTTACACTTTTGTCAGATACTTTTGAAACAAACCATACATTTATGTCCAGCATTTTTGTCAATGCTGTATAATCCAGGATTAGCAGCCCTCTACCTGGCGGCTGATAAGCGCGGGTTTGTTCGTCAAATTATGGGCAGATTTTTTCCACTTAGAACTATTTTCATGATTGTGACAAGTTTTCACCTCAGCCTAGAAGCAAGACTTGGTCTAAAACCTATAGACTTAGCATTTCGTTCCTCAACATGTTTAAAAAAAAATAGGCAACTAATTTTATGCTTTTAATCTTTAGAATTAGATACTTCGCAACATTTTGTGTAGTGTCAGTCCAGTTCTCGGGCCTACGTTGATATATTGCGTCCCATAAGGACAAACCGCATAGATCATTCAGTGCCATACCAAATCCGGCACAAGTTAGCATGAATTAGTTCTTATAAAAACGTATACTTAATTATTGCACATACTACGCTTGTTTGGGACTCGACTCGGCCTCGGAACGATTGCGTGAATCATCGTTTCAGACAAGACCTCGGATTGGAACGTAAATCTGCTTATTTTGACGTCGAAGTCTCAAATGTTCGAGAAACTTTTTTTCTGCACTCAATGAGAGTTTTTTTTTTGTACTTGTTTGTAGACTGAGTTATTCAGCGACGTTTTCGCTTGTTTTAATCGGGAGTGAAATACGGGTGATAATGCTTTGTCATAGCGAAGAGCTCGTGGCTAAGAAACAACAGCGGCATTGGTCGATCCATTAAGCCAGGTTAAGTTACGCTTACCGGGCTTGGTCCGTGGATGGGTGACCATCTTTACATACCGAGACTAATCCGTGCCTCGGAAAGCACGTTAAGCCGTTGGTCCGGGCTGTCATTCGTGGATCTTTGACAATCGTTACGGTTTGTCAGAAGCCCGAAAGTCTGACAACCATTCTTACCAAGTGGTATCAGAAAACCCAGTTTCTGGGTTTTGGAGGTCAGATAAGCAGTCGCTCCATGTAAAATACTGGTGAGCTGCATCCGGTTAGACTGGTAGCCGACCCCAACATTTTGGGAAAAGGGGTAGGCAGATTGAATGCTTTGCCGTAGCGGTAGACGTTTCGTTCCACCTTCCGTTAGGACTTCCTACTACATACTGCGTTTATCTTTGATGCCTAACGCCTAGTAAATTGGTATCTCACTAATTCACTTACCTCCGCTGTCGGCGTTTAAATTGGTTTTTCGATTGCTCGCTCGTATTTTAAGAGCAGTAGAAGTGATATTATTACTAGCTTTTGCTCCCGTGGTTTATGTTCATAACCTATGTTAGGTTATGAACAAAATCGACTACATCTAAGCTCAGAATATTCTTGTCACTGTCCATCAGAGCTCAGAAGGCTGGCTGGATTAAACAAACCTCACGATTCTGAATTTGTCTAGCCCATGGGGGGCAGCCATTGACTATTCAAGGATGCACATCCGGTACGGCTCGGAAATCCTTCTATTTCCTAAAGGGTACATCTCCCTTACATTGCTGCGCCACTCGTTCTACTCCTATATATTGAATTGCCTCTGTAGCCGCATGAAACATTAGGCTCCAGGGGCTAGTGCAAATCTTGGGGTTCATTCACGTTGTTCGCTGTTCACCACGCTGGGATCGGTGCATTTCATTCATTCATTCCCATGAGGGGCAGAAGAGTCATTTGTGAGCTCTGTTAGCTAGCTCTACGATCACCATCTGTTTACTTAACATGGTAACCGCAGGAAGGGCTTTAAGAGAATTGCTAAAGATGAATAACATCGGAGTATTTTTGTTTGTCAGAAGGTTGACTCATCACAGTAGTCAGATAATAAGTAGTTGACGTACTCCTTTGTTATACTATCATATACAATCTCGTAAATAATGCAAGTTGCAGATAAATGTTTTATTTTTCTATAAAATCCTCAATATCCAAGTAAAGGGCGGTGCACGATACGAGCGTGTTATTATGTATGTAAATGCACAATTTCACGGCGCGGTAGTTCGTGTGATGCTTTGTTCTTTATTGCGGAGCGGCGAGTCGGTGAGTCAGGCAGGCGGCCGCACTGCAGGCACCGCCTCGTCCCGCCCATTCCTCATACATTGCTCCCAGTTACTTGATCACCAACAAAATGTTCTTAACACGTCATTAAGGTACATTTTACAAGGACGGTCTGTCTCATCAGTGCAATGACTCAAATTACAAAGTCAGGTAAAAGAACTGCTGCGAAATAATAATAATTTAGATTACCTACAGAAATTACGACGGTTAATTGCCTGTAGCATCATTAATTAACATTGCAGTTTTTAGTGCTGCACAATTTTTAGCAGACATGATTTGATGTTT
This sequence comes from Lithophane semibrunnea, assembly GCA_947363905.1. Taxonomy (NCBI): domain Eukaryota; kingdom Metazoa; phylum Arthropoda; class Insecta; order Lepidoptera; family Noctuidae; genus Lithophane; species Lithophane semibrunnea. The sequence continues at coordinate 6,141,388 of OX376200.1, forward strand.
AGTTTGGCTTGTTTTTTACTTCTTCAGAGCATTTTGTAAAGATCTCACTGCTTTGTGAAAGTTGAGGTTATTGTTTATTTTATGGACTTGCATTAGTTCATAGTCTGCAATTTCATAACCTCAAATTATAACGATAATGAGAAACGCACATACTTAACAAACAATATATTTGATAGAGCAAAGCGGGCGTGGAGTACGCGAACATTCTGCGCGTGATGGCGGGTCTGAACGAGGAGATCAAGGTGCTGCGCGAGCGGCTCAGCTCCGCGTCCGCTGACAACGAGCAGCTGCGCGCCGCGCGGGACGAGCTGCTGGCCGCGCAGCCCGACGCGCACGAGCCGCCCGCGCTCGAGCCCGACGACGCCGTCAACTACCGCGCGCGCATCGCCGACCTGCAGGTACACTTCACATAATATATCTTAGTTCTTTAAAGATTACCCGGTACCATGTGACCACCGAGTTATAGTGAGGGGTTTCTTAGCTAGAGGCAGACTGTTCAAATGTGATAATTCAATCTGTTAGACCTTTTTTGTTCGATTAAAGCGGGCTTGCAAACTTTTATTTGAAGTAGTGCTTCATTCTTTTTAATGTTATGTTTCTAGGCACAACTCACTCGTTCGACGGGGGCTGAGGAGTCGAACCTCGCCGAAATCCAGCGACTGGCGTCGAGCGCGGCGGAAATGCAAGCCGAGCTAGCGTTCCGGCCGACGCGCTCCGACATTGACGACCTCACCGCTGTCGTCGGCAAACTGCGCGCTGAAGTACTCGCCAAAGAGCAGCAGATCGAGAGACTACGCACTTCCACCGTCAGGGAGCGCTCCACGCAAGACAAGGCCGTGGAGACTGAGGCCGCGTCGGACGAGCCGCACGACGCGCCCGAGCGACCCATCGACGCCGGCAAGATCTCCGCCGAGATCGACGAGATGTTCCGCCTCGACTACGACGACGACGACGAGGAGACCGACTCCGCCGTCACCGAGATCAACCGCGACGAGGACGCGGTCGCAGAGGACGCGGAGGGCGGGGACGGGGAGGGCGCGGGCGCGTACGTGCGGCTGGACGATGCGGCGCGGCTGCAGGTGACGCTGCACAACGGCTCGCTGCACGCGCTGGAGGAGGAGCTGGTCCGCGCCAAGGAGCGCTGGGCCGAGGTGTGCGGCGAGCGCGCGCGCCTGGCGTCGGCGCTGGCGGCGCTGCAGAGCAAGCCGGCGCGCGTGTCGCTGCGCCACGCACTGGCGCTGGCCGTGCCGCTGCTGGCCGCGGCGCTGTACTTCCTGCTACTGCCGCACGCGTCCTGATGGACCGCCACGTGGGACCCGCCCGGCTACGCCTAGCCCCGGCGGCCTGCGAGCGGTCTCAGCGCTCGACTCTTTGCTCACTCCCCGGTGTTCTCTGTGACCGCTTCGCGTGTGTCCGCCCGGCCCGGAGCTGGCGACTCGGCCCGCCGGTACCGCGTTTCGAATATGAATATTATATGCGCCGCTTCTTGTTCGCGATCGCCGGCCGGGGGTTTCGGTATATTTATGGTTTAGAATAATTTAGAATATATAATATTATAATACAATAGAGTTGGTTTATTGTGCACCCTCGGTCGGACACTGGCGAGTCGACGGTGTAGAACAAATAGTAGCGGGAGCTTGTATGAAAGTGCCATTTGCTAGCGAGGAGGGCGTGATCACGCCGCGAGGGTCGGTGCACGTTGTTATCGCATGAGTGTATATAACTTAGTATTGTTTCTGTAAAAAGTGTCAGTATCGTATCGATATAGTATAAATTGATTGTTGATATCTGCCATAATAAATAACTGTACATTTTAAATTTTAAGGCCTAACGACTGTCCTAAGTTATAGTAATTATTGTTGTATGAGAGCTATCGAAATTCTCAGCCGAGCGACATTTGGTGACTACTCGAATCAGCTGATTTCCCTTGTTGAATATTTTAGGTATTAATTGATAGTGTGTTCATCTTTTTACTATGGTATACTTGTGGGCATCACGGACTCGCGGCCGCAGCAGAGCTACTGTCACATCGCTTCGGGAGCTACACATATCATTGTTAGGTAACACGGTGTGGGCATTTATTCGTCGACGGACACGGACGTTAGGTTTCTTCGAATGGTTTGCATTTTTCTAGTCTTTAGAATCGACGTAGAGTTGATTGCATGACGATTTGAGCTCCTACGTTTTTTTACAGTTTTAGAACTTATTTACAAGTTTAGTCTGCATGACCCTTCGTCTGTCGTGGACGCATTTACGCGCAGCTCTGATGTTTTGCAGGTTTTGACAATATTACGTAGCAGTTACGCATTTTAGTTGAGAGTCACAGGTCGTGTTGACCCCGTGCTTGTACACGTTTTGTTTTGGTTTTAATGTTATCGTGCCACTATTAGTTTGTTGAGAGGAACAGTTTGAGTTGATTGTGCGCGAGAAAGTATGTTTATGGTATAGTTGAGACGCGTCTCAGCTGCACTCGAGCGTCTCGGCGAGCCAGTTCACGTTATGGTCGACCCTCGAGATCGCTTAGCTCTGTGATGTGAGGCCAATAGATAATTTTGTAACAAACTTGTGTAACTAACGATTGAATAATTATATCCTTAGAATTATTATAACTCTACCACGTTGAAGTCCACTGTCTAAATATTTATTATTTTATTGTTGCACTGATTTTTGTTATGTTCAATGTTTTATTTTGTGTTTAAACCACCTTATTGTAAATAAATTATATCTTATACTCGTTCTTATGTTTAGTTCATGCTGTCGAAGACTTTATGTTGTATTTTATTGAGTAAAAATTAATATGCATTCAATGTGGATGTACTGATAAATTTATTGGAAATAATATTGATTTGTTTAAAACGTTGTCTTTTTTTTTACACACCTACCTAAAATTGCAAAAGGCGATTAATTGACGTCATAGAATGTTCTTAATTTAAACTTTTTCTCACAGTATTATTAATTGCTAGTAAACAAGTGCACTGTTTGGAGAAAATCTAGTGACCCTACGTCGAGCTAGTATGACGTAGTCGCGAAATAATAGGCTGACTAACAAGATACGTTACTCGTCGGTACGACACGCATCATCTATTTATAACTCATACGAAAGCAACGCTGATTTTGTTACTTTATTTGATGCCAGCGTAAGTGAACTCTCAATGTGTATGATACAGGTTATAAAATTGACAAGACGTGCTGAATTATTTATAGGCACTGTTAAACAAAAATAGCGTGTCATTATTTTATTTGCGCGTCTGGCTAACGCGTTATCGTTACCAAGCCGTCGGTCAGGAATTTATTCGTATTACTCATTATTGTAAAGAACTTCTACGATATCATCCCTGTATGCCAAAGGGGTAGACATAGACATAGGTAGGCAAAATCGCGGCGATAGACATGCTGTGCCTTCAAATTATCGCCGTATGGAGATTGATCCTTAAAGTTTCTATTCAATTTGATGCGATGGTGAGACTATATCTCCGCGAGATTCTCGCCCTTGGAGATGTCACGTTACATTAACATAGTGTCTACTGAGAAATTCCTAATAGAAAAACCTATTGACACAACCCGACCTGGCAATCGAACCCAGGACCAGGATTGAGCTTCAACTCAGCAGTTGTGCTTGCAACTACCACTACATGACTAAACCAACAAGGTAGTTACAAAAACCATGTTTTTTATTAAAGTGCATAAATCAAATGCAGTTTTTGGCTTTGCATACGTCCTATCATCAAAATCGAGCTTTTTTACCACGTTGCTCTATGAAGCCAAGTTTCAAAAATCACCTACCTGTATAATATAAATGCAAGCTCGCATAATGGACATCTGCAGTACCAGATGCATCGCAAGTAGGTACGTTGCTATCCTAGAGACAAAAAAGGTTATTTCAGACTACGTTATACCTACAGGTCGTCGCACGGATATGCCACATGGAGGGAAAGTACCTTGAAAAATAATCACCCTGTAGCTTTATCATACGATCTTTCGATCGGTATTATAAAGCTACAGGGTGATTATTTTTGTCATGTAACGGGTTCGATTCCCGGTTCAACCATGTTACTATTTAAATATCTATGAATTCAGTTTAATTTTTTTTTTTAATTCAAATTATGTCTTCTTTCAGTAAAATGTTCCATCTACAATATTCAAGGTACTTTCCCTCCATGTGGCATATCCGTGGGACGTTCATAGCACAAAAATATCGCTCGCCATACATTTCCAATAATAATATATTGTAGAGCGAAGTGTGAACCATCTTTACATACCGAGACTCCTCCGTGCCTCGGAAAGCACGTTAAGCCGTTGGTCCCGGCTGTCATTTGTGGATCTTTGACACTCGTTACGGGTCGTCAGAAGCTCGAAAGTCTGGCAACCAGCCTTACCATGGGGTATCGTATTACCCAGTTGGGTTGTGGAGGCCAGATAGGCAGTCGCTCCATGTAAAATACTGGTATTCAGCTGCATCCGGTTAGACTGGAAGCCGACTCCAACATAGTTGGGAAAAGGTTAGGCAGATGATGAGAGCGAAGTGCGAAAGTGTTCTAAATAAATGTATGGCGAACGATATTGTTGTGCTATGAACTATATGCTATTATATTATAGCGTAGTATGAAATGAGCTTCAATATCTCATAACCTTCAAATCGGAACTCAGCAACGCGGCGCCAGCGGTAGAAATTGGTATGGTACGACGGACCCTGCACGTATAATAGGTATACCTACGTACTCCTTATTAATTTGGAAAGGAATAATGAGTTGAGTCATGAGGAAGCTTTTAATGCTCATCTCTTGGTCAGCGTACTCAACGCAGTCGTTAGCACTGTTATAACAATAAAACTTTGTTTTAAAATTAACGATTTTCAATGAGGGTTTTCTGAAAGGTAGCAGGACTGAGATATCAGGTTCGGGCACTTTTCAAAAGTGTTTAAGCTCCTATAGATTCTAATGTAAATGACTGAATTAATAATGATGATCGTCATCATAATTTTTATATTCATTGCCAAAATGGAACACCTCTTGTCAAAATGGCGCCAACGGGTGGGGTGAATTTTCATGAAAAACCTCATACAATTTGCTTTGGCTTAAAATAATTGGCCGTCTCTATAAGCAAAGTGATTTATGAATTGATTGAACTATTATCAAACTATCTGGACTATAGCGATACTAAGCGATACAAATTAACTAGAAATTTAAATGAAATGAAATTTTTATTTCGGACATAAATATCCATATAGTGTTAGTGTATATTATATTTAAAGATAATGTAGTTTATGCCAAAAGGCAAAACGGATCGGAGAAATCATTATCACCATTCTAATAATGGTGATGATGATTCTTACCCCACGCCCTTATGCCATGACTCTTCATGAAAAACTTTCTATAAGTAGTAGGTAGGCCTACCTACATACTTACCTACCTACATATAAAAAGAAAAAGTTCATTACCTAGGTGACATCAGTGCACCAAAAACATTTAAGAAAGGGAAAACAAGAAAGAATAGGGATACAAGAGATTTAAAAAAGAAAAATAATGAGATTATACGACGATGAAAACTTAAATTGTTTTTAGAATCAAGTCGTTAGTTTCATGCCCAGATTTTCGCTTATACCCACCTACATTGTGGGTGTGTTGGTCGTGTCGAAAATGATGATGAGGCAGTGTTTCTCTGTGGACAAAACTTTCAAACAGATTTTTTTATGGGAGTCCATTTTGCCATCTTGTCCGTCTTTTAGGAATCGTCTAATAGGTACCTTAATTATCTACGAATATATTTAAGTCTAATTAATAAGCAACGTAGAGTAAATATCATTGATTACTTAGTTTTACTCCCGAAAATAAAACGAATAGTTTTTTTTTTCTACGTTAGGTAGTTCACCTCCCGGGAACAAAATGATGAAAAAAATAAATAGGTAAGTACCTAGTACCTACTAATATTTTAGTTTTCTCTTTTCTATGTGTAAACGTCTTGTTTTTTCCTTTGTGCTTCAATTCAGGCGCACCAATTTTGGCTATAAGCCTTATCAAATAAAAAAGGTTCCTTGTGAATTAATACTGTTTTTTATTTTTTTTTAAATCATATTGTGGAGGCCCCTATTTTGTGTAGGCCCGGGGCCATGGCCCCTGTTGCCCCGCTTTAAATCCGGCCCTGAATAAACTTAGCAAACAGTAGAACAGGGATGATAATGCAAAACAAGTAAGCAGGTCAACAAGTCACTAGCACATATCAACGCTTATCATGTTGTACATAACGAGAGATAATCTTTAACTAAATATAGAACAGTAGAGATACAGTAGGTACCTACAAGGAAATAATTGAATATCAGACAGTTCAGTAGGCTGGGAAGTTTGTAACATTTCTTCTTTCTAGCTAAAATCAGAAACAGTAATCCTAACTAATATTATAAATGCGCTTTAACGCTAAAGCAGCTGAACGGATTTGGATGAAATTTCACACAGGGTTAGACCTTGACCTGGATAAGGACATTCGCGGGCAACAGTTAGTAATATAATAATGCAAGGTGTTTTTGGGACGCCCATATTTTATCTTAAGTACATTAGAGAACTAAACTATGTAGTGGTAGCCGAGTGGTTACCGTTGCGACTTACGAGTTGTACCTAGGTCGTAGGTTTCAACCAGACATGCACTGCACTAAGTGCAATTAATTTGAAAGAAAAAATAAAAATACATTAATTAGACCAGACTAAAAGGCTCACAACATATTTTCATCACCACTGCTTTCAATAAGGTGATAGATAACATCGTGAGGAAATCGGCACTAGAACCAAAAATTCGAAGATATTTGAAATCTACCAACACGCGCTGCTGGCTTGCGTTGCGCGCTGCTGGCTGGCTTCCGTCGTGGATTACAGCCCACTCTCAGAGAGAGGCTTTTGTCCCCAGCAGTCGGAACATCATCGGCTGATAATAACAGCTATTTTTTATAAATTATGGAAATATTAAGTTTTATCTTTATGTAGATGAACACACATGAATAGAATATACCTACAATTTATAATTTCGCGCCACCGCTATATTATTTAATAAAGGAGATTTTGTGTGACTTGTTTCTTTAATTTAAGACGGCCTGTCCTAAATTAAATAAACAAACACAGACAGATATCTACTATCGCGTATTACCTGTACATAATAATATTTATACATATACTTACAAGATATCACCAGATTTATGTGTCCCAGTAATTCAAGGAAAAGATGAAATATTTGTACATATATTATGTATGTGACAACAACATAGAACTTTCATTATACATAGTTTGTTGTAAGCACAATAAGAAACAACACAAGCGCTGCCTTAATAAAGGGCCAAATAAAATGGGATGGCATACACAATTTTAATTTTAATTAAAAGGCCCTTTGCTTGAAAAATACCTAGCTAAAATACTGATATCAAAGGTTAAAACTAAATTAACATTATTCCGGGTACAGGGCCTGTTTCACAATCTCTGGGCAGAGGGTATCATAATATTTATGCACTAGATACACTATTTACCTACCCTTTAGATTCTAAATTAGTTAAACTGTTGCGGAGGTGGTGTAACAGGCCGTATTATTTTTACAATAGTATTATTTTTTTTTACATTAATATTATTGCATTTATTGTTACAATAAAAATATTAATTAAAAGACAAGCGATTGCCTTATGCCGTCTTTAAATGTTAATTCCTACACTGGCCATGTTGGCGTTATTATACGGAATTCACAGCACACAGTTTCGGATGTACACATACAGTTAATTGCGGTATTTTTACAACGTCATCAACACCCAGTAACAAAATATTAGGTGAAAAATGTACATAAAAGTAAAGAAATACACACACTGACGAGATGTAAGTAAAGTTAGTATTTTATTTGAATCTTCTAGTCAGTATTTGAACTCCTCAGGATGGGTGACCTTTTCTTCTGCATCCAACGTTGTTTGTAGAATAAAACGTATAAGCGATACAAACGGACGAAGATCCCACCGACCCGTGTATGTCGGCCGAGCTGGGAAGTTCGTCCGGGCGTAGCACTTGATACCGCTCTTCTTTCTTCCTTCTTCGGTCTTCAGTCTTCGCACTTCCCGTTACATTACAGTTTCATACATACAAGTATAACAAACTAACACGTATACATTCGTGAACACAGAGATAATTTTAACTTCAGTTTAAATACAACAATTATGAAAGTATGACTCTCTACATCAAGTGCGATTATTTAATTATATTGAAGTCAAAGAATACGTGTTAAAAATAATTTAAAAGATAAAACTAGTTATTCACCTGTAATAAAGAGCGGATGCTAATGGATGTAGATTCGGCGCGCAGTGAAATGAGCGCTCGGCTGCCTTCCGTCGACCTTCGATCGGCGCGAAGCGAGCGAATGCTGTGGCGAATGTCCGCCGGAGGAGCGCGCGGCGCCCGGCGTCGGCGGTGAACGAACTCACCTTGACAAATGCACCATTTGGCATTGTTCGCGGGAAAACCGGCGGCCTTGCGCGCGCGCCGCCGCCGCCGCCCGAGCCGACCAATCACGAGCCTTCGCGCCACAGCCTGCGACTGTTTTGGCGGGAACAAGTCGTCTGAACCACTGTGAACGTTCCACGCACACCGCAGCGCGGCGCTGTCGTCGCGTCGGCAACAACACGATTTCAGCGTGACGACCTTTCGACGTAATCTTGTGAATGACATACGGGCATGTATATTTGACTAAATAAGTTCTATTGTTCATACGGCTATAGCCTTAGCTATTCTTAATAAACACATTAAGGAATTCATTTTCTTTAAATTGTATTAATTTAAACCATATGTATACGTATTTTTTTTGGAATTTTAAGGAAGACACGTATGCAAATATCTCCTTTCAACCAATAAATCCAATTAGTTACCTACTTAGGTTTTGTATGTGGTATTATTATGAAGTGCAACACGAGATGTTAACGCCCATTTCAATTACTCAATTATATAGGTAATAAGAAGCCGTCTGGCGTCTGGCACGAATAGATAAATGCTAATGTGGTCATGCTCGAGCGATTCCCAGGTACCCAGTGAGATAAAGCACTAAGCCTGCAATATTTTGCGCGGTTTAATTGAGAGGTAGGTAAATTAAAACGGTATTTTCCTCCCAGTTATGAGATATTCACAAATTGAGCAGGATTAACTATACTTAGTTTTATACATTTGATGCACTGATTGGAAACTACTTATTTACTACTTCGAATTACATTCAAAGATTTTCCGACGTAAACCTACTTTCATGACAGAAAATATATTGGTAAATGATGAAAAAATAAGTGTAAGTTAAAAGACATGTGGTTAGGAAATCTGTTGTTTGTGAGTAAAAATATATCGACCGTGACTTGTTAGATAGGCGGTAATTATTATCCATTTTATTATCAAAATGGCGGATGCAACTTGGGTGCCATGACGTCAACTGGCGCTGCCGTCGCTCGGCGTCAGCGCAGGCGCTCCGAGCTACTAGTCGACAGGCCGCTTGTATTTCGTGGAAATTAGATACGTAGGGCAGTAGCCTCGAAAAGCGAAATATTCTTAAAGATAATAAACGTATTAAAACATCAATAGCACTCCTGTAAAATAATATGACAAATTACGTTCTCAAAACCGATTCAAGTAATTTCTTTTTGAAACCTTTGCATTTGTTCGTATAGTTGTCATATTATTTCACACTCTATTGCAATAATACTATATAGGTACCTACATTAGCAAACGTAATAACTTTATTGTTTTGTGTTTATGTAGTGACTGAAAATGTGTAGAACTTCGCGTTAGAAGTTTCGGAAACTATTTAAAAATTGTTTATTTTCGCAATGAAATTACTCTATATCCTTGAATATTAACGATAGTGCTTTTTCAAACTAACCATGAAGAAATGCCTTTCAATTAATAGAAATTGTCTAATTTTTAATAAGTGTCTTCCAAGTAACATTACACTCGCATTCCTAAAAACATAAACCCATTATAAACTAAATGAAACGTATTTTATTACTATTATAGCCAAGTTACTATTCAATACAAAATAATTTAATATACTGGTGAAAAAAAAGTCCTTATTCCCGAACGCAAACTTCGTAGGCGAGTGCTACGCCGTAGCAATGTAGGTCCTTTAGCGGAACAAAATCATTTATAGGTCAAACTAGTGTAATTTAAATGTTATAAGGCGTTTAGTTTCATTATATGGTTTAATTTAAATTTAAGTATTGTTACTATATCATATATTTACCGATTTATTTTGGTATAAAATAAGCCACTCCACTAAGTCTACGATCATCTTACGAAGCGATGATACCTGCGTTCAATTTCGCCTTTAAGATTTATTATAATAATAAAAACGAGATAAGTTTGTTATTCTCCTGTATTTTATGATAGTAAAGAAACAATAGAAATACCTGCGACTGAGGTGAATGTTATGAAAACAAAATTACGTAAGGATTCCTTCCTCTAACAACTAAAGAACTTAAAAACGACTATGAATGATTTATAACAAGTTACTGTAATTCCTGCAACACCCAATGGTAATAATAGATAATAAACTAAAAGCTTAGGCATATAGGGTCAGATGGCGAATCTCTGCAGATGTGAAGGGTACCGGATATCTAAACATGATAACAAAAAAAGATTTGTTTTTTTTCGAGGGTCAACGACTGTGGTAGTGTTTTACTTGAATTATTAGTTGAGAAAATCTGTTTTCTTTTTTTTTATCGTATTTAATCGATGCTGATCACATTTTTGAAGTTTACACAAAAATAAAACTAATTTTTTAACTGACATTTCAAGTGAATTCGCTAACTGTGGTAGACGACAATGAATGACCAATTAAAACCATCGCAACGGCTCGCGAATTATCGTAGTGGCGTGTTTAGGAGAGGAGCTCGTCAGCGAACGTTCCGAAACTGGTATTTAGAACATGATTCGGTGATACCCGATGAAAAACAAATTAATTTATTTTTTATTTTATCACTAGCTACCCGGTCCTGTTTCGCACGGTTTTTACGATTTAATAAAACATAGAGATTTCTTAGTTATATGTAACTTTAAATACACATAAAACTTCCAGAATAAATTCCCTAAAACATGGTGAAAACATCATCAAAATCTGTTGCGTGGTTTAAAAGATCAACGCGGACGTACAGAAAAACACGAAAAGCGACTTTAATTTATAATATGTATAGATGTTTAGATATCGATCGATAAGCATCATGTCCTGGAGATTCACTAGCTAATTTAATTTGACCCTTTATAATATACCGATGTTTCATGAAAAAGGGGCGATGTAAAATTTTATAGCAGTGTATTATTTCAATGGGAAATGTAACTTGCAGTCTGCATATTTACGGTTTTTTCAAGACATAATTAATCAGAAGCGGTCGGGTCCGCGAGACCCTACCAAATATAGTCTGTGGGTGCAATCCAACGTTTGCCTTTATAAATCCTGGGCCCGTGATTAGGGTCTAATTAATATAATCATTTTTGAGATCGTACCGAATTTATGGATCGAGTTTTTGTTGGAGATTTTTTGATTGGTATCACATAGGTAATGGTCTTTATAAGATTTTATAAAGTTTTGTAAAAAAATAAATATGTATAAACTTTCATAAATATATGTATGTATATCATTCTTTAGTACATACTCATGTTTGCAGTGAGTCAAATCGCTGTTGACTAGTAATGGTATTTTTCAATGTGCAGTTTTTAGGGATAAAAACATGGGAATTCTTAAAAACAATGTTGTTATGAATTTGTTGACTCACTCAATTACTTGTAGAACGACGCGACTGTTCGATTAATTAAAAACCTACAATGTTTATGTGGAAATAAAAATAAGCTAACGGACTTTTATTAGAATACCTACAATTTTGCGATTTTAAATAATCAGACAAACATGATTAAAATCAGCCTCATTCTGTAGTAATCACAAACAAGTTGAGACAAGTTCGTTGTTTATTTGAGATAATAATAATATGGATGACCTCTAAAACGAAAGCTGCAGGGTGAGTCCGGGTCTATGACTCATTTCTGCCAACCAGTCTCAACTTCGAAATATAAATAGATCCATAATTTTCCTTATATTTATCTGTTTATTATTACCTCTATTTCATAACTGTCGTTGCAGAATGAGGTCGACTGGTGATTAATATAATATATTTTATGCAGTTCACTTCCGAGTTAATTGCAGTGCTCTCTGATTTATTTATAGTGTATTAACCTTTTAAATGTTTTGTGATTAACAAAAGAAATATTTAAGAAGTGTATGATTATTTAAATTTTTAAATTATAATTTGTTTGTAACTTTAATGTTCTACAAAGGCCTGAAGAAACCCATATGTAAAACTTACTTATAATGAGCTTTTCCGATAAGTGAATGCCTGAAAAAACTGATTCCACGTATCGACGGCCATTACAAAAAAATATATTCAAAAACATTTTAAAATGTGAGTAGCTGGTTAAAACTTAAGTGTATTTCAAATAATATTTCGCTACTTATCATTTACACAGCGAATGTCTTCGGTGAGTGCGGCACAGGACATGAGTCAGGTGTCATTGACCCGGCCACACCGCGTCATCACAATACCTAGCCGGCCGCCATTATATTTTACGCCAGTTTTTATCATCTCGCCGCTCAGATGACCCTCGCTCGTTTCATTTGAGAACGTTGAATGATGCCGATCGACATCTTATTGACATTCAACTACGATTTGATTTGGATCGATGAAGAGCGGCGCATGAACTTGATCGAGTAGTACCTAATGTTCTCGATCTGTCAATTTATTTTAGTAATCTGCAAGAATAATGCTTTCTAAGTAAATCAAGCTTCTTAAATTCTACCATACACCTTTAATCCTTTTTTGGATTTTGGTCGTTATGGCTTGAATCAACCAATCAACTGAAATTTTCAAATTGAGGGTAAGTTTATTGATTGATTGACAGCATCTCGTAGTGCAGCACCCATTGTAAGGTTGTCAAAAGTTGGTGGAAATCTTCTGTACAAAACCCAAAAGTATTAATCGTTTTATGCTTCCATTGTGTTGTAGGTAGTATAAATTATAAATAAACTGTAATTTAATATTAAACATGTTGTTATTTTATAATATTAAATAACCAAGCAACGTAGAAAACGATGGTGCCACTAACTTAGTTTTACATTATTATTTATCGGTAGAAGTTGCCTTAATTTAATTAATGAATATTTATTGTGCGTGCATCCGGGAATTATGAATCACAGGCACCAGCGAAGCCGCATCACAAAGCTGGCTAGAAATATTTATCACTTCAGTTCTATTATTGATTGTTGAAGCCAATGTGGGCCACTCATTTGCAAATAATACACTACAAAATTGCTATTAATATTCCTAAAGCCAAGATGGACTTATTTTATGATGACAGCGTCACGTTATACGCTTTAGTGTTAAGATAACATGTTCATGGGTCATTTAGTTTAATAGTTAAATATTTATGGAAATTTCTCTAGTCATATTATAACTTCCATAGTTTCCTGTTAGTTTCTAATAATTATTATTAGGTATGTTCATTACGTTTCCTAATTATTAGCATACTTAGTTAAATAAAGACTAAGAAAATTTAAGACAGAATGATACCTTATATAAATAGGCGTGTGTGGGATGTTAGTGGCAACATTTCTGGAAACAATTCGCTTTGTGACGCGCGGGCGCAACGCGGCGTGGAATCGTTAACCCTGCGGTTGCTCGCCCTATTGCTTCCCAGAATTCGGCATAACCTCGGCGCGTCCATGTCCTTCCGTCCGTCGCTTCTCCATTATTATTCAAAGCGTGGACGACTTATATATAGCATGGTGCTCATTCTAAAGGGCTCCTCCTACCTACTGTAGGTACATTCAGTTCTGTCTTCATTCGCCACTGAAGGCCAATGTCATGCCCCCACAAACGTGCCAATTTGCACCTATCTGCATTCTTATCCAGTTGCAACCTTATGCAAGGTCAGGATAAGCCTCGGTACTAAGAAATTGATCTGCAGTAGGTATCTGAAACAAAGAAATGAACTCATTAATTTACCGAAATTAATTATTTTCATGTAAAGGTAATTCGTAATTTTACACCCAGGGAAAAAAAAATATAAATAAAAAGAAAACTTGCGGTTTTTCCGACACTGCAAAATTATAAAGATCATAACTAACTAAAAAATAAAAACTAACGAAATCATGAGATAACTTCGGTCCTGATGGTTTTTCATACGTAAGTAAAATACTATAAATAAAATAACAGTAGGTAGTCTAGTCTCTCAGGTATCACATACCTACCGTTGCTTTTCATACATTCATTCTAAATCCATGAAACCATTAAGAAAGTAAATGCGTAGCAACAGTGAATTGTTCAAAGAGTTTATTAAAGAGATTACTTATTTTCGGAGTTGTATGTTTTGTTTAGAGTTTTAATTAGATAATAACTATTCCACAATTATTATTAATGTTTCCTTATGAATAATTCGTGTGTCTTCGGGGAAGCGAGTGGCGAGGCGGCGCGAGCGGCGGCGAGGTGGCGCGCGCGCAGTCAACCATGTGTGTATTTAATCACACACACATAGACTGCATGATGTCACCTGTATATTACATCTGACTCAAGTAGGGTTTTTAAACGTGCAAAATAATTTACGTAATAATAATTTTAATTGGACTTTACCGCCGCTCAGTGTTGCAAGTAATATGACCACTCCCTAGTAAATAAGTGTTATTTGACCGTGTGGTAGGTAATCATAATATAATATCGTATGACACCTGCTTCACATGAGCATGTCTTCGGTAGGTAGGTACCTATGCATTAAAAAGAAAAAATCAATAGCATTCATTTCTATTCAACTATGTACACACGGCCCCACATCAAGCTATACATTTCTAGTTTATGCTGATCTCCCATTGTATAGGATTTCCGTACAATGCGAGGTCAACTTATACTGGAAATGTATAGCTTGATGTGTAGCCGTGTGTACCTATCCGTTTCATTCACATTCAGAATAGGAAATAGCATTTTTTTTTAATGAAAATTAAAATATAAGTTTCGTAGACCCTGCACTCCTGCAGGGTATACCTTATTGATAGCTCATACCTAATAGTCAAGTTTTGAGTATTCTCAGTTTAAAATTAACCATTGTAGGTTGGTATTTTATGTGATAGCAATATAAAAGATTTTCAATTCACACAGATATTCTTCTAATATTTCAATTAGGTCGTTAAATATTTTATGAATGAACTACTGAAATTAATCATTATTTAATCAAAATTAAGTATCTTTTATAGATAGTAAAGATCCACCACGATTCTCCTCGATTAACTTATTAGAATTACAAATAAATAAAAACAGCAGTAATAATCAGTGAGATGATCTTCACCATCAAGGTTTTTTTACTTGACGTAATGTTTCTAGGAATATGAAAGGTACGTAGAATTGTTTTGAATGACTATTTACTAACGATTGAGTCATCCCCCATAGGCATAGGAGTGGACCCTAGGCTGGAATATGGCTTGAATTTCAATGACAGAATAGAGCTCATTATGGGTGAAAATGCGAGAAGAATTTTTCTTTGAAGATCCAAGAAGTTTTGTATCATTTAATAATGTGGCTCTAGGTATCTCTAAGCAATATTACCAATCACTTTTTAGGTTAATAGCTTCAATACCCGGCAAACACTAGGTCAGATCAAGGTGCATGCAATAAGCATGTTTACATAAGCATATTACGCATTTTCTCAGTTCCAATGCGTACGTTCATTCGCAGGTTTATAACATCAGTTACGATCTACATATGTATCAAGGTATACGTAGATTTACATGAAAGTGTAATGGCAAAATAACAAATACACACTTTAAAACCGACATTGATAAAAATATGGTTAAATATTATGGCAATGGCAAATCGTTAGCCAGCCGCCTACGTGGTACCTAACCCTTTCCTATCGGGTTTATGATCTGCGTGGGCGAAAGTAACTGATACGTTTTCGTTTTATTGCAAAAAACATATGGAAATGTATTCGTTAACTATATCACCTCAAATCCGTAGAATGCAGCCTTTTTCAATCCAAAAACTGCACGGTTATTGTCAAATACTTCACTCCGAAATTGGTATAATTTATGGTTTGATTTTTTTCAGAAACGTGTGAATGTGAACACGCAATCAAACAATGACCAGAATAAATCTCTATCATTAGCACGATTTCCTGACACACAACCATTTTTTTCTATAATAAACGTGTAAAAATCACCTCCAGGCCTACGCGTTTATTTCGAATGATGATGACTGTTTGATGTTAGCGCAGTTGAATGGCGGCGGGCGCGGGCGCACACCTACGGACTAGCTAGCACACGCGAGTAGCTCTATGTTTGTGTACATGAAACTACGTCTGTATGGGTTATCGTTATGTCAACGAGCCGATAATGTCGTGGACTCGTGTCACGAGTTACGTCAACGTCAGCTGGGCCGTGGGCCGCGGTTGGACGAAAGGCCCGTCGCGCTAGAAAAAGAATGTCGGCTATCTTATGCTTATCTAAAGAAATGACAATTAATCGGGTATTTCGGAATTAAAACACGTCCTTGATATCATTGTAATGGTATCAGTAGGCGAAATTCTGTTTGATATAGAGCAGATAAGGCGTGAACAGAAAGCACTTTGTGTTTATCAGGCGCTACACTAAGACCTTTCTATATCAGTGGACGTGCTAGACTTATCTGACAGATTATCATAAATAAATGGCGACTTAGCGGTCATTTCTTGGGTCCTACCTACACAAAGACATCAGACTCTATCATGAATATCCATAAGGTTTCGTGGTGGAACTCATTTCATTTAGTTTTAATTTAACTACTCTTGAACAAACTATGTCAAACTATGTCATATATTATGGAACTTTCCGTATCTCTACCAATCGCAATCCACCTTCATATGAATGACGTACGATGACAAAAATACAAGATAACACAACGGTTATCGTTACATCACGCTCAGCTGTTAAACTAGTTCGGCGCAGCATTCCTGAGGGAACGCCAGCGCCGGCGCAGCGAGCCATCGACCACATAAAAAGATAATTACTTTAAATGCATGCATAACTAAAGCATTCTTCTTATATTCTGTTATCTTATTAAGATCGATTTGCAGTAGCCAGGTTATATTACATACTATCTGATTTTATGGAAAGAAGAGTTACTTTGTAAAATGTATGACTCCCAGTTTAGGAAAAGTTAAGTCTGCAGTTGGAGTTTCTAATCAATTTGACGTGACTATTCAAGTAAAGAAAGTTAGGTTCGCAATGTAATAACTTCTAACGATTTAAGATGATGTAACTGTGACGACAATCTTCAATCAAAATGTTTGACAAAGGCGTCCATTTCGGAACGTGGTTATGACGCGTGTTATGGTCAACAATTCCGATAAGGAGGAGGACCATACTTGGTAGACCATTTGGAACGATTAGACGTACCTAACGTGACATTATCAATGGACAATCTGTGGGAAAGTATTTTATTGCGGTGCCTGGCATTTGAATGGATAATCGACGTCAGCTATACAAAAAACATTACTGAGCACTATTATGTATGCAGTTAAAATCAATTATTTTATTTAGCATCCAACGTGAAATAAATAATTCATTTAACGACTCCAATAGGTATGTACTCGTGTTCTATTGAGATTATTCAACACTGATTTTGCTATCCAACACAAGATGCAACATTATTGCAAATTAATATCCATTGTCTTTTACTTTAACAGCAAACTTTTTAGTAAAAATTTTAGTAAACATTTCACCCACGGGTAATCAATGTCGTCAAACAGTTGACAAGGTTTAAAGTCTGTTTTTTAATCTGGTAGACTAATCTGACATTTCAAGTGATCGTTGTTTGTTTTTTCAATGTAGAGTTTGACATTTGCACCTGTCAAATTAATCTACGAGATTAAAAAACAGACTTCAGTTTGTGTCAATAAGTCAGCTACAATAGGTGTAGATATCGCTCATTACCCGATTATGTGTATTGCCAGAGTCTATATTGCTAACGCTAAATTATTTTGGCAAGCTAGCTAAAACGAGCAGCAAGCACTTTGTAAATCAAGGGCAGGCTTTTGCCCAGTAATAGAGAGCTTTAAGCAAATATCAACCAAAAATTTAACTCGTTGTCCCTTACCAACCACAACAAGACTTGGATGATGTAATTTTGTCGGGATGGCAACAGCGTCACTCACTGGAGCGAAAGAGCTACCACGGTCACTAACCCCTGGCTTAATTTGGACACGAACTTCTTCAGAAGAGACCTGTGTCTAACTGTGGCCTTTGGGTAGATAAAAAGAGAGGAGCCTTGTGTCCAGTATATAGTAGTAGCGTCTGAGCAGATAGCACGAGCGTACTGTATGATATATTGTTTATATTTGTCGGTATCATGTCAGTAGGTGGGAGTCAGTTGGCGCCGCTCCGTACACACTCTAATGTAATTTGGGAACACTCAACGCTAGTCTATTATTGTCACTAGCGTGTTATAATAATGTTGTTTACGACACCATTTCGCTACTGCTGACTTTACGACTAAATTGTTTCTTTATTTGTGTTCGTTTTAGACTGTATGATGCACGGTGTCGATTTATTGACCACGTTCTAAATGATTTATTCCTACAGTCGTTTTTTTGAATAATTTGTCCTTTATGGTAAATAGATTTGGATTTATATTCATAATAGTGTAGGTACGAATAAGATTCGAGTGACAATAGTAGTGTGTTACATGTATTCAAGCCAGCTTGTTGTCAAGCCAAGCCAATGAAGATTGGTTTGACAACAAGTCGAGACAAGTCCGTACGATGATACAACTTGTTGAACAATTCCAGGCCACCGGACAGACGTTAACGGAAGTAGATAATAAGATTCTAGCAAAGATAAATTGTATTTAGTAAAAGCGGTGAGTTTAAACTTAGATTTACTTGAAATATTCTAGGTTGATGACAATTAGACACGGAAGTGTGAAACAGAATGACTTCATGCGTACACATTACATCATGAATGGATAAGTCATAGCCATGATAATGGCAATGTGAACTAGTGTCTGACATCATAGCTTTAGGATTCCTAGTTTTGTCATCGACCTTAGACAACACTTCAATACTGAGAAACTGTTCTGTATACTCAATTTGAAACGACTAATATGTTCATGTACACATGAGCAGTGGTGCCCCGGTAACTTCGTGTTGTAGGTCGTGGGTGACAAAGGCGGGCGCTGTATTTTTTGTAATTTATATCATCACAACCTCTCTCAAAACAGTGAAGGAAAACATCGTGAGGAAACAGGCATGTCCTAGAATTAAGGATTTGACATCCACCAACCCACACTGGGCCCGCGTGGTGGATTATAGCCTACTCCCTCTCACAGAGATGAGGCGTGTGTCCCAGTATTGGGAAAGTTATAGGACGATTATGAATATTATGTACATAGTTTATTCGTTCTACATTTTAAGCTTGCTGTTTCGCAGTAGATTCAATTTTAATGTCCTAATCAAGAAATTCTTGACGCCTCTTCGTTACAGTTCGTTAACTGATTAGATAGGTTGAGCGAACCACGTTGTACCCACGTTATAGTGTTCCGTACTGACGTCGGGAAAACAAAGAAATAAAATGATCTTGGAGCCCGTCTGTCTTGGCAAGCTTTGTGACGTTCCGAAACATTGAATTGATTACAAAAACCATCGAAGGACTATAAATTGCATCCATTTCAGCCGTTTATTTTAGAGAGTAGTTCTCGCTTTTGTTGGTATTAATAGATGTAACACCAAAGAAGAAAAATTGTTGCAAATTGTTAAATTGAAGCACGATGTTTTTTACCAGGTTCAGCGTTGGCTTATCTTACAAAGATCGACTAGCTTGACAGGAAATGTAATGATATTATACGATGTTATACAATGTTTTATTGGAAAAGGCAACTATTACACGAATAACTTAGCACCTACGTAACGTAAATAAATAAATAAAGAAAAACAATTTCTATTACGAGACGTGGAAATGTAGAGCTGATAAATTGCACCAAAGTATTTGGTGAAGTTTTATCAGCTCTACCTACATTTTAATAAAGTGAATGCCAAAACGAATCAAAACATGCAGCATCAGGTATGATGATAGGTTGATAAAACACCGGTATGCGTAATTTAGAAAGTCCCTGGAATCGCGCCAACGTGATCCGGAAACTTATAGGCGTAACGGCTGTTTGTATTCAGCATTTTTCCACATTCCGTTCTAAATATATGAGTGACGATACTGGCAGTCGTGTGCTGGTGACGTGCGCTGACGCAGCACTGCCCACGTCAGCGCTACTGAATCACGTGCCGCCTCCCGCGCTCAGCGCCTTGCGCTTGTCGACATTAACCCATATTGTGCTTCCTTCTTCACAGTATTTTCCAGAAAACTGCGATAAAATGTTCTATTTAAGATAGGATGACTCCAAAAGAACTACGGTAATTTTCAAAAAAGTGGGTACTAATTCTAGAGAGCCTTCTTTTTCTTTTTGAGTCGGTGGTACATAATTATAGTAATACATATTGTGTTAAATAAGTTGAGCCCAGTAGGTGGCCACGCCGCGGTATCACTGGTGTTTTTTAGTTCCTCAGAAGTGCAGGCATATGGACACTGGACATTCCAGAAGATGGGGATGTTTTGGCCAGGAGCAACGCATTCGCCCTGGGTATCGGTGTCCAGAGAGAGCACATCGTGGTGGATCCACGAGAACTGTTACTTTGTTGGTGAGAATATTTTAAACAGTTCTAACTCATTAGTTGCCTGCTATGAAAATATGAATGAATAGAATCAGCATACTCCAAGTTATCCAAATAATCATAGAGATTACGTCCCAACAGGAGTACTGGAAGTTACGTTTAATTCTAAATTAGATACCCAGAAAGTTGGCATACAAAATATATTTTTACATTCAACAAATAACTCTGATAAGGTGGCATGTAGCACTGAAACATTTTCAAACTTGTTTGCGATTTGAATCCAAACTGCGCACTTTCAGCGTGTGTGTGATTGCGTAAAAACGAAACGCTTTGTCGTCGCCAACATTGTGGACGCTATTATTGAGTGTTACAATAACGCATTTGTTTTGGCAGGTGGTAATACCAAATCTTTCATTATATCTATTATTAAAGTTCCTGCTCAGTTGCCTGGACCAAATAATTTTAGGCTATTAGTTTCTTGTTCGTTCTATAATTAAATTCATATTTCAGATTCATATTTGGAAAAAATTAAGGATTAGGTATAAAGTGTATGCATTTGACATGACTTTAACAGGAAAAATGTAGTCAAAATGGAAAACAATATTGAAAAGTTCCTGGAAATGAATGCAACAGGATGCTAACCAATTGAATCATAGAAAACTCTCGATATTCTATGTCAGGGTTTTACCGCAAAGTTTAATGTGACTTTCTAGTTACACAATGCGCCTTTAGATAAAATATTATCGATAAATGCATTTCAACTTTATATAAATAATGTATTTTACGATTCATTTGATGCATCAGCTCATAGATCCGAGAGTTGCAATAAAGAACAAAGAATATGTATGTTTCATACGTCTATTCTAGTGCATTAAATGTAACATAATAAGTTTGATATGTGGCCTAGCTGCCAGCAACACATGAAATAGCTAAAGAGCGTTTATACTCAAACCAGTTGATAAATAATTAGTATAATTTATGTATCCAACTGTATTCCGTGAATTAATTGTTAGGTTAATGCTGTTAATCGTGCGTCATTATAAATTTTTAACTGTCGTCCACAAAATTTAGTTTTGTTTGAAAAACTAAACACGTTAAGATGTGACACTTAAAAAAAAACAAAAGTAATGGGACACGACAAGAGTGAAGAGACAAGTTTGAAATAATTTGAGTCTGGTCACAAGACATAAATAATTTCAAACTTTAATGAACACGAGTGAAAAATACCTTTGGCTTTACTGTAGACGGATAAAACTACTGAAATAAACCATTTTCCGTTTAGGTGTCTCTAAACTAAGAGGGAGAAAACAAAAACCCAAATTGACTTTTCCAGATTGTTGTGCGACTTTGGCCAACAAAATTTTAGATGTACATAATATAGTCGTCAGCTCTTTCGCACACAAAACACTATCAAAGTACATAGTTAGTAACTCATCAGTAGGCACTGAACAAATTCCAAGGTCATGTGCGAAGCCATCAAACATTTGCAGAATAGGTAAAAAGGAAAAACGCGGAAACATGTTGTAAGTTCTTCGCACACCTAGCTACTATAAAAATAATGTTTACCTAATCCATAAAGGTATGTCAGTATTATTTATATTGGTGATGGTAATTTTATGTAATAATTATGTAATTTAACGATTCATATTATGTATACCAAATTCAAGTTGTAACACCAAACGATTTTGGACGATTTTGCAGATAATAAACAATATTTTTTACGACTAAATCCAAAATCTTCATAAAATAAGGAGAAACTAATATATTCATTATTTTCATGATCACTGAATATAATTGTGTTTTGGATAAAATACAGCTATAGAATCTGCCTTTAGTTCCAAATTTTAAGTCATAGGATCAACGGACCAGTTTTTAAACACTAAAATCTAAATAAAAATATTATTGTATCACTGCTTGCATACAATAAATGTAATTCTACATTTATTGTATGCATGCAGTGTGCGAGCCACGTAGGTCTAATGTGCAAAAGGCAAACGTTGGTCAAAGGCATCGGAACCGGCTGTGTGACTCATTGTCGGGGGACCAGCCGCGACATAGCCAACCCTTCTACGGACAATATTGCACTCAATCGAAACACTTTCATTCACTGTTGCCATGTTCAAATCGAAATCCTTTTTATTACTTTTGTTTTATTTGTGGTTAATCGAAAAAGGGCTAACAGAATAAATGCAAGCTGTTGAGATATCGTCTTGTTTTTGTAGAGCCTTGGTTATAGAAATTCAAAAATAGATTGAAAAAGAAATCAAAAATTATTATAATCACGGAAAGTATCTACCTGAAAGTATGGTTACGTTTTGATAATAACAAAGGACACCTGAACTCAGAATTTCTTTGTTCTGGACAGATGAGTAATTGTTTGGCATTATATGCCCGCGACAGGTCCCGACTTGAAGCTCTGAGGCAATCGGCCTCCTCCGGGGGACCTCGCGATAACCTCCGATGATTTATAAAAGTTATAGCTTTTTGTTGCTTGCCCAGAAATAACCTGCCCAAAATGTTTGCGGCATTCAATAAATTCTTTTTCTTAGTAATATGGAGATGATCTAGTTGATCTCTTATTTGTATTGTTTTTTACATTATTGCCAGATTATTTTGGTTTCAATATTTTTTTCTTTGAAAGTATTGCTCTACTTCACCATCTATTTATTCAAATATGGACATTTTATTTGCTAACTGGATCTAGGTAGGTTTGCCTAATTTTATAAGAGTTATTTGAGTTCTGTATCGTCAGTATTGTAGTTTCTACATAATTATTTAAGTATTGAATTGCAAATGTATCCTAGGAAAACTTCTTTACTTAATTGGTAATTTATATCTCTATCCATATTCGGAATTAGTCAATAAATTGTCGTTATCAGTGACAATGTCGCAAAGTTCAGCGCTCGGATCGCGGCGCGGGCGCAATCGTGCTTCTGACGTCACGTGTATGATAGGTGCTTTATCGTTCACATGTTACACGGCCGATTGTTTCTGTGGAAAACTCATAGTTTTCGCCCGAAAGTCTTCAACTGTTCATTTAATAAAGTACTTAGCTCTCAACCAAAGCAAGATTTTGCACAATTTCTTCAACCAATGTTAAACTAGGTATTTGATTTTTGATGTGGCGTTAACAAATATTGCTTTATCAACCATGATAATTTGTGTTGAAACTACTTGAATGAAGTGTTTGATTGCATCGACAAATAATTCATAAATAGGTTTAATGTACTCGCTATGTAAAAAGGCTTTTGAAGCAAGTTCATCAATAGGGTGAACTCAGGTATCGAGCGTAAAATACCTAACTCATATGAGAGTCAAATTTCTTTTCACGATTCGTGGTCAAGCATACATATGTGAGTCAAATTACATTCATCGATAAACATTCAGTGTTCGGCATCGCAAATAAAATAAACCGATGGAATTATGTATGACGGAAGAGTCGCTTACGTCAGAGGAAGCGCTTCTTTTAGTGGTTCCAGTAGGCGAGAGAGGCAGATAAAAAGAGAAGCGGAAATGCTCGTCGGTCTGTCAATGCGGCGACAATGTCGTGCTATTTGTGTTAAACGAGCGATTTATTTCAGTCGGTCGCGGCGTGAACGTCCGCGGCGGAATTTTGGCCGCGAGGAATCTGATTCCGTTAGCTTGCAGCGACCGCGAGGCCGAGAGAGCCGCCGGCTCCGGCGCGGAGACGGCGGCTGTGCTTGCTGATAGGCTTAGATACCTGTTGCCAGGCGGCGGAGACGCGAGTTGGCGCGGCCGCTGCAGCGAGCGACGCCACCGCCGCCGACGCGCCGGCACCCCCTCTATGACAATGCCACTATTCGTGCACGAGGAAAATTCGAGATGCGGCTGACTCATCACCTCGTCCATCGACGCCGCCACGCTGCTCGTCTCGCTACATACACTTTGCATTCCACAAAATTGGTACTTATTTCCAAATTTTACTACAATTTTGCCAAACATTATTCTGACGTCAGATTTGCAGGTATAAATTATTTTTTGCTTCTTACCTAAGGGGGGGAGGGGAATCAGCATCCACACGGGTCATGTCGGCACAAGCACGGCGATCCGGCCGGGGTTCACTCACTGCATTGTGCACAGTAATATCCGATCGTAAATCACACTAAAACGACAGCGAATAGGAGCTCGCGTGCCTGGATGCGCGCGCGCACGAACGTCGACCAGCCTTGCGCGCGCTCACGGAACTGACTGCGCCGGCGCTCCATTTGGGTCACTGTCATACGGTGGTGAGGTGGTGGGGGACACACGTTCGCCAGTTCGCCTCTGAAAAATTAGCGTCTCGCGAATATGTTTCATCGACGCGGGCGTTTTCCCTACGACTTGCGCACCAATCGCTCGCGGTGGTGCCGCCACTAGCCGCTCACTCTTTTCGGCGCGCAACTTTGTGAATATTACGACTTCATCGTCCGAACATCTATCTGCAACTGATGAATGTCTCTACACCTTTGGACTGGCTCTCGTTTGCCACAACCACTGGTCATTGCGACTGTTGTAAAAATTTAATTGAATTTTTATATCACACTTCGGCTTTACGGCCGCCGGAGCCGCTTTCTAAGTATGACATTTAACGGTGTTAACTCGTTTTTATTTAATTTAATTTCCATTATTGACGGTAATTACTCTCAGTTAGGCCTATTGTAATAAACATCTTCTACATAATTAAAAAGAACATTAATTATTATAAAAGAATGAATGCTTACGGAAAGTGGACAGTTTTAATGTTACTAAAATGAATTTAATTCTTTCAACGGTTTATTGTACACCATATATTTATGTTATATTTTTTGAAAAGGACAAAATCTTACAATCCCGCCCGTATTACAGATGCTCACTCAAAACTCAAGCATTACTTAAAACTCGTTTAAAGCCTTTTGATTGGTTGAAACTAGTTGAGTCTTGAGTGAGGTTCTGTAATAAGGGCCTTATTGTTAAATGGGTGTTCCTATCAGCACAAGGCGATTATTTAGGTAATTTCAGACATCTTTTGGATAGACTGAAAGAAAGGCTATATTGGTTTGGGCAGGTTGGGCTGTCTATCTGGGCTGAAACTTACAACAGATTTAATCCAATTTTGTAAAACCAAGCTAATGCTTAATTGTTATTTTCGATTATACTTTTCTTTATTCCTCTAACATCACTAAACTTTTCAAATGGTTTGAGTTTACCGTGCGACCAGCATATATAGACAACATCCAGACATCAATCGTCGGGCAGTAGCCCACCAGACACAACACCCTTTTGGTCGGAGGATCCTCTCTTTTCTATGGAGGAACTTTACACCCTGTTCCTCATACCTCTATAAATCTACACTAATAATTATGAAAATCTTTCAAAACATCTTACGACCTCATAAAATGAATGAAATAACCATAACCGAACTGGTTTTGGAAAGAATAATTGTCCATTCTCATTCATAAATCTGGCGCCAAAGCGTCTGCGTTATCTATGGCCGTCGGAGTCGCTGGCTGGAGAAAGTTACTGACCAAGCACTCAATCAAAATGAGGTACATGCTTAGAATGGGGACCTATCGAGAAAGATACCATTCGATTTCGATATGTGTGTTGATTTTGTTAGAAGAATTTTTCATACTACACTTAAAAAAATAATGATTGTTATATAAATAAAGTCAAGTAGTTTGAATAACTAGGAATCGAACTTTGTTAATGGCTTCCCTTTGATGTTTTTATTTGTCTAGTTTTTTTTGTTGCAATCATGCTCTAATAATACAAATAAATAAATTCAATTAATTTACTAGTTTAGAGGTTTCACAAAATAGACGACGTAAACGACGACGCTCGACCTTAAGACGTGCTCTCAACATGTACGAAAATGATTTTTGATTGAGCAATAAAATAATGAAAAGCCAAAGGAACCATGTTACAAACAGCCTTATTTTTAGTGACAGAACAAAGAGCTACCCAAAAAACAAAAATAACTTCAGCTGATAATTTTAGCTTCCAAATATAAAATATCTTGAGTTTCAACAACCGTAAATCAATGACGTAAGTGTAAAACAATTTAAAGAATCGATTTAGAATTAATAATAAAAAAATACTATAAAAGAGTTTTCGCCTTGATTAATTGTATAAATATTCTACAATGTCAAATAATAAAGTTTTCCCTTTTCGAGTGATATATCTATTAATTATTTTTGGTATTACAGGATTTAAAACACGACAACAAAGTTTAATATTCTTGTTAGAAAAAGACAACGAGAATCACGTAATTTAATTAACATTTTCAAATTAACAAAAACAATGTCTCATCTACAGACAGCTGGGTTTGTGACTAAATATGCGTTTTAAAATCTTAGTCGTATACTTAATATAAATTTAATCATTACAAACATTTAAAGGTCACATTATTCTTAAGCAACGCAGAATCAATTTAATAGAGATCATTTTTATTGGAATTTAATTAAAAAGAATCCAGACGGTCGCCCAAGTCAAAACAAAGTGTCAAGTGATGTTTAGTTAATTTACATTAGTAATGAGGGCTGGCCCATTGATGCGGTGGAATAACAAATGACTGCACGACACCCGAGCACACGACCAGGCCATCATAAGGCTTAGTACCTGCTCATACCACATTCCGGTTTGATATGGATGTAACAGGGCTGACACTAGCGAAGCATGGATAAGTTTCCAATGTATTTTGCATTCTTCAATGCATTTTGGGCAAAAAAAATTGATCAAGAGGACCAAAATTTTGACTGATGATAAAATATTGGTCCTTCTGCCATTTCTGCATGAAGTTATTTTAATTAATGACAATGCAGTTGAAATAAATAAGTATAAAAGCTAGGATACAAGTTTCAAAAATATGTTTTTTTTTTTTATATCGATTTATTCAGTTTCAACACAAAATAATTATAAACTCCTCGCTGGTGACACAGGTAACCGGTACCAAAAACAAAAAGTGATTGTATAGTATTATGAAAAACGAAGCAATTACTATGATAAAGAACGCAGATTATTAATATTTTGCCTACTCTGCGAAGATCCGTACTTACTTTACCAAAAGCAAGCTTTTGACAAGGTGGATCATAAGCTGCTTCTCAAAAAGTTGGCTTATAATGGCATTCGTGGAGGTCTACTTCGCTATTTTGCATCATAATGTATAAAGCAGGTCACGATGAGTTGTGATTAAGGGCTATCGGTCTAATTCACTCGGCGTCACTTCTGGTGTACCGCGGGGCTCTATTGTAAGCCCTCTGCTTTTTTTATTCTTTTTATCTACGATGTTTGGAGTTACATTGCGCAATCAGAATTTTTATTATTTATGCAGATGACCTTAAATGTAGAGATCAATTATTCGCAACCATACTGATTATGTTACTTCTAGAGGATTAATCTTAATCTTTTGGTTTGCTGTGTAGAAAACAAAATCCAATTAAGTACCTACATCTAAATGTGTATGTATTTCATTTACAAAGAATAAAAATATTATAAGTAGCACTTATGCATTAGACAACGCTGCACTGAATAGAGTCATGTCAGTGAAGGATCTTACAGTGTTGGATACTAAACTTCACACCTTGATCAGCATATTAAAAAAATGCCGTTTCCTTTCCAATACACTGGACTTCGCGCAACGCTTCGTCGTATAATCGTCGCGTAATTGTTTTAAAATTTTCTTTTCATTTTTGTCAAGAATTTCATAGCCGACTGTCGAAAAGTCTTTTAAGATATATAAAAATTAAAATTCTATTGTGTCTCGTTAATGACAGTTGAACTAATAATATTATTAAGATGTGGATAACGTAAGCTTATAATCTCTTTTTTTCACTACCTGTTTATTAAGATATTTAATGTTTGTTTTCCCGAATAAAATCTCAAACGGCGCAAATATAACAACCTTATTGGGAGCTATATGTTTGGGCCGTTTGGGGTTGAAACACTAGGGCCGTGGGGTCCGAGTGCTCATCGAGTATTCTGGGACATCGCTAAGCAATTCGTCGACTCTTCACGTGACCAGAGGGCTGGCCTATTTATAGCCCAAAGAATCAGCATTGCCATTCAACGTGGCAATGCTGCCAGCCTTTTGGGCGCCTTTCCCATTGACAGCGATGCGGACGAATTTTTTGATGCACAATGAGCCCCTCCCCTTTATCTTTTATCTTTTTATTTTTTTTATATATGTAATTGTACATACATAACGTGTTTTTAAAAGTTATTTAAATGTAATTAATCATTTAAGAAAATTGTTATTGACACTTTTATGGATTCTGTTCGAAGTAATGAGTTAATTCAAATATATTGTAGGTAGGTGCATAAAAATTAAGCAAAATCAAAATAAAAAAATCCCGAATAAAATAAATAAATAAACGCACATAAGAACTAGGTTCAGAATAATAATTCACTTTTAAAGTATAGAAAATACAATGTCACGCAAGCATCAGCCCTAAAATGGTCAGCCATTGCACGTTGATCACATTCTCTAGTATGACACCATCTCACCAAAAACTACTGATTACGATACGTGTGATTTTTATTTTAAAACGTTTTAATGTGAACACGCTCATTGAATTATTTATCTAAGGTTAAAACATCGCGCTCGTGTTAAGATTACAGATTTTTAAGTGCCAGCGATTATAATGCGAGTTTGTTTAAGTATATTTTATGTTATTAATTTATTGAAATATCATGAAAGAGGAGAGAAATACCTTTACCAATTTCCCCTTATTTATAAAAGTTGTTTAAAGTTAAGAGACGTTTAAACGTCAAAATATTTTCCCCACTTATATATTAAACGGTACGTTTAATATATATTTATAATTTTATATGTTTAACAATTATAGGCAGTAAAAAATAATCTCATTTAGAATTCAGATAATTATATTAGAATGCACAATCCAATGAATAATTATTAAATTCATTACGTGATGGTATTAACCAGAAATAATGTTTTACAAATAACATCACGATGTTTCTGGAATACCGACGCCGAGTTCTTATTTTAGTTTATTTAGAAACTATTCACACGTCAATGCAGGATGCTTCCAGAAACCTTATAGAAATTGGTAATCGGTAGC
This sequence comes from Lithophane semibrunnea, assembly GCA_947363905.1. Taxonomy (NCBI): domain Eukaryota; kingdom Metazoa; phylum Arthropoda; class Insecta; order Lepidoptera; family Noctuidae; genus Lithophane; species Lithophane semibrunnea. The sequence goes on from OX376200.1 coordinate 6,171,158, forward strand.
TACAACAACTTACATGGACCAGAAGAAAGTACGGATTCTTAACATTCACAACACGTCCATAATTATATTTTTTTGACTCCCCATTCATTTTTTTTAAAATTTAATTCATTCATCGATAACCGAAAATAGTTTCAGTTAGTACTACTGCACTTCCGATAGCTTTACTCGTATCCAAGTCATATCGTATGATTTTTAAGTCAATAGGCAGAACAATAACGCATCAACAATTTATGCGTAAAGCACTGGCTATTGCGCATGTAAAACCCAGTCAGCTTTGAAAATAGATGCTTACAGCAATCAAGAAGCACAAAATTAAAATAAAATTATAATAACAGACAAAAAAAAAATTAAGTCTTCACGTGACCAGAGGGCTGGCCTATTTTTTGGGCAAAGAATCAGCATTGCCATACAACGTGGCAATGCTGCCAGCCTTTTGGGCACTTTTCCTGTTGGCAGCGATGCGGACGAATTTTTTGATGCCCTTTGATAATTTTCCCTTGTACATAATTATTATTATAGATATTATATAGTCCAAACTAATGTTAGAATTGTGCTACGTCGTAGCAGCTACGAAAAACGCGTAGACATGAAAATATTTCTAAAAAAAATCATAAACATTACGTTTTAAAATATGGAAAGTTAGGGGTTGCTAAATTGTCTTGTTGGTTAACGTAACACGCCATAATGGCATTATTGATGATACATGTAATACCTGCGTAGCAGCTGTAGCATCTGCGTAGCAGCTACGTAGCTATAATTAGGATCAGTTAATGTCACATGTATTCATGTTTAAGTTTTGTTGTATGTTTTGGAATGGTTTAAACCTAAGATATTATATGCTTAGCAACGAATTTGCTGTCTGCGTGCCGCCACATCATCCGATCATTCTCAAAAAAAATTTTGAAGTCTGCCTTTTCTAGGTATCTGTCGATAGTCATATTTAAAACCCTTATGGTATTGAATTGTGATATTCAAGCCTCTGAATCACATGCCCGTCTTAAGACAACATGTTGTTAATACATATTATTATGGTTGTCAGTGTTGTCACGTTTAACTTACGCTTAGCAACCTATCCATGGTCGTTCGTATATAATAAATATTGTTGTGTTACATTGCTTCTAGCTTTCCAATCTCACAAATATAACTGCCTCATTATTGCATATAATAAGCTGCCTACAATATGGGTGAATCATAGGGTCAATCAAGGTTTTGGTTTAACAGAATTACGTCTATTTATCACGGTAACCAGTTATACACTCATCGAAAATATTTACTTTTGTATCTATCCGGTTTCACACAGTAACAAAACAATGCTAGTGCAGACGATATAAATCCCGGTTTCCAGTCAAGGCTTTTTAGGATTTAATCAAGTCAGCCTATCGCAGTCCACTGCTGGACAAAGGCCTTTCCCAGGCATTAGGTGGTTGAAGCTGGAAATCACAGGATTTTAAATAGTCACTAACAAAACATATCAGTAATAGGTACCCACAAGCATAATATTAGGATTTTTTATAGGAGATGTTTTTTTAATTTTAGAAAGTGGCATCTGACTAGACATTTTTTTTCTGGGTAACAAAATCAGACAACAATTAGTTTGATTTTAAAAGACAAGAAACAGAATCAACCTTTGCGTCATAAGACATGACCGGAATCACCAAACGTGATGATTTTTTAGTAACGTAGAGTAAATAATGGACTGGCTTTTTAGAGTAACATGAAGATGGTCTATGTCTGGGATGGATGGACGTACTAGCGATCCATGTATGTCATCAGCTTTTTTATGGCTTTCACATACACTTACACATGTGCTTAGGCAAATTTCTTATTTTACGCGATAGTCTTGCCGAGTATCTTTTTTAAATAACAACGTAGCTCCTACGAGAAAATCAGCCAGGATTATAATGTGTACGTATTTAATAAGGATAGTTCTTTGATCCTCATTAATTACAGAGCTCATATTTATACCCATCTCTTATGTTATGCGCAGTAGTAGTGGCTTGAGTGAGATAAAGGTTTCGAAATTAGACTTAGGAGTTCTTAACCTGGAGGTTGCAAATTAAATACCTCGTAACATTTGTTTTAGTTTGCAGATCTAACATTTCATTCTCTAGCATTAGAAATGTTGTATCAAAAACCAGAATCCTAAGAATATTGGAAGTGATAGTGCAGTAAATAGAACGTGTTATACTTTTTTTTTTTTTGCGGTGGGAAATCATCAAATGACTTCAGACTTTTACTGATTAAAACCCACCCGTGTTCCTTCAGTTGCCTGTTGCCAAGGTCCCGGTAACCCTTTCGGACTTTCCCGCAACCCTACACATTTAATAGGAGGTCCTACCAATTCAACTAAGTATACCAGTGTTTTTTTTCTACATTATGATCTCTAAATGACGACTCAACACTTTACCATGTACCTTCAAACGTTTAAAATCTTCACGATATGAAAGTTCTTAAAACCACGTGATACACAGCGAGAGAGGTGAGCGTATATCGCCGTCCATCGCAGACATAACTGAAACTCTAGCGGTACTCAATTTATTACACGTTTCATATCGCTAACAACGTTCTCTTGCTTCAAACATCGTGAACAATCCGATACTTATCTCTTTAATAACGAGAGCGAATACTCTATGATTAAAGTGATTAACTTGGAATTTTTATTTTGTAACTTATAAGACTCGCTCAGACCAGGGATGTTTGGCACAAAAGGAAGTAGGCTCAATAGTCAGCAGTTTGAACAAGGCTGTCAGTGATGATGATGATTAACTTATATTAGGTCCCCACCGATGAAATCAGCGTTTTGTATGGGGAATTTTAAAGAGGTTGCATTTTCCATACTAACATTTTATTAATTTATATAACAACCATGAACACTAATGTTCTAAAACTTTTATGCACTAATGTTTAAAAACTAAGATAATGGATGCCACTTAGATTAAGCGACAAAAATTAGTTTTGGCCCATATAAAAAAAAATGTTGTGGTCATTTCTGCTAACAAAATAAGGAGTAATTTTTTTGTCTACAAGTAATAAGGTTTTTTTTACTATTGGTAGTTGTCTATGGTGGTCATTCGATACAATACCAAGCTATTGATGAATATTTTAAATCATAGAAGTGACGAGATTCTCTATATGTGTGAGAAAAAAACGCCAATTTCATAGGTGGGGACTCAATATGTGAGGGTAGTGGAATGGTGGTAAACCTCTTTTGTTTGAGAATTGTCTTAAGGAAATAATATTATAAGAGAGTAGTCTACAATTGGACATTAAAATTCCATGTCCAATTGTAGACCTGCTCGACACCTAAATTATATATTACTGTATTTGGATATGACAGTTCATTTTCCTTGTATTTGGAATTTACCCTACATAATATAACTTCCTTTGTGGTATTCCACATTAATTTAAAAAAATCATGTATGGTCTTTAGTCTTAGGCCCCGTCACCTAATGTTAACTAGTGGTTTTTGGCATTATGTTAAACAGGTATAAGTATCTGTCATCATCATAATGTTGTGAACAATGTTCTAGAATATCTAAAATAAAGTATGATTCGACAGCTAAAATATGTAGATTGGTAGATACTGATTTGAAAGTCATTGTGTAATGTAATATTTTGATGCCAAGTTTACTGTGTTGACTGACTGATGTTTATGTGCATTGCATTAGTTTCCTGCCTTTGAAAGAGGAGCAAGATCAGAGAAGGAAAATATAACAAATCATAAAATGATGTAGCCACTACATAACAACTATCTTGATAATAAAACACACTGAAGTTCATGTACATAATGTAAGATGTGCTATCTTTTTCAGGCAGGGTTCACCACGTGTTGATAAAACCAGGCATTTGATGTTATAAGCAATACAAACTATTCGCTTGCAGTAGTTACAACCCTGATAAGATTAAGATAGGGTAATAAAAAAATTACTACAGCAACTTACTTGAACAAAGACCAGCTCATCAAAACTCTTTCGCATCAATGTTCCAAGGAGCCAGAATGCACAGTTCTAAGAGCTTGACTTCACAGATCTCAATAGAACACGCGTGAAAAGTTAAGAAAAAATCTCCAGACAAATATAAGTATCACGACTCACGATATTATGATGAATGCTTGTTCGGTGGAGCAAGTCATTGACGTGACTACACCAGTGTTTGGCAACACATTAAGAATGACGCGGACATGACCTGATTGAAAAAAAAAGCGCGGCAAAATCATGGCTGGCTGGGCGGGGCGCGGGGCGGGACAGGGCGTAGCGCCCTTGGCACCGCCCCCTGAGTCACCGGCGTCGGGTGCGCCCGCGCAACAAACAAACGATACTCGCTACGAACAACATTATAGCAGCAGCGAAATAGATCAACACTTCTCTTCGCATGTTCACTTGTTATTTCGAATATTTTATGGGATTAACATCGGAGAGCGAATCTTTGTTCATGAATGTTTATTTGTTTGGCTTTCTAAAGGTAGCCCTCAGAATTTGTAAAAAATAAGGAAAATGCATCAAACTAATTGTTGTTAGACGTCATTCTTGAGGATATCTACGTCCTGGATAGATAAAGAACTGGTCAACTAGAATTAATCTAATGCCAAGTAGAGATATCATAGATAGCCAGCCTGATTCATTGACGCATGTCATTTTATTGATGTTATTGAACTAGCTCCTTGTATGCTGGATGAAAACCTATTTTTATAGAATTTACGACATTAGTGTAGCTAGCAAACTGCTTCAAAACTATTCAACGTGGGTGCAGCAGCTAGCCAAAATATGCGACAAAGTGGACCGAGCCAAATAAAATAATCTCTACGTGTACAATTAATATATCGGCGTACCTATGACTCACACCTGCCCACAAATCTGGTTTCATAGCATCCGTGTGTTGGTTTTTACATTTCCGACCGTGACATTATTTCGTTTATCGATTTTCATTGATCATTCCATATTGAGGTCTTAGAACTGTGTAGTAGAGAAAACAGCAATGTACTACGAAGATTACGTTGGTGCTTGTGTTACAGTGAAGTGGTGAATGATCGTACGATTACATGGTGTCACGTAAGAACCACGGAACTTTCGAAGGAGGATCTAATTTTGACTGTGTGGCCTTGTTTAGATATTGATCATAAGGTATTGAAGTATTTTCCTGAAAGGTGGCTTGTTAGATTCTGAGTAGTTTAATATAGTCATACATAATGTATCACAAACATTGAATAAAATAATTATCGTCGATATCTGTAAAAGTCTGAATTACCTGTTTTCGGTTACACAGTCCTAATAAACTCTGCTTCTTACACAATGAGTAGGTACCTATGTTTTTATTAAAACATATAGGTACTTATGTATGTACTAATATTTCTAGATATGTCGTATTCAACATTGTTTTATTATCAATCAAATAAATTCCGTGTTTAGCCATCTCAACACAATATCTAAGTGCACGTTGATATCTTTTATTAGGGACAATGACGGCTACGACATTTTTTTGCCAAAAATGTACTGAATTTATAAATATTATTGTGTAGATTACTGTGTTGAAAAACATAGAAAGTAGAGGGAAGTCAAAAACAACATCGATCTTTAGGTGCAAAGGTATTGAAATGGTAAAGGTTGCACAGAATCATCACCTGCCTAGCCTTTTCCCAACTATGTTGGGGTCGGCTTCCCGTTTAACCGGATCCAGTGTTTTACATGGAGCGACTGCCTACCTCCACAACCCAGTAACTGGGTAACACGATACCCCTTGGCAAGAATGGTTGTCATGACAACCATTACCATTTCAATACCTTTGCACCTAAAGATCGATGTTGTTTTTTACTTCACTCTACTTTCTGTTTTTCAAGATGATCTACAGTAATCTACAGTAACATTAATGACTGCCAAAGATCTACAAATGACAGCCGGGACCAGCGGCTTTACGTGCCTTCCGAGTCACGGAGGGGTACTTAACCCCTTAAAGGTTGCATAGAAAAAAAAATTATAACTTCATTGGTATAAAACCTAGTGAAAGTATGTAAAATAAACACACACTTATTAATGTAGCAATAGATAAGATAGAGTTCTATAAAACTTACTGCTTATCTATTCAAAACAAGCAGCTATTATTTATGATTTAGATCAATAAAATTATGGACACAGTAGGTACCTCAATCTGCCAGGGTTGCGGGTTAGTCCGAAAGGTATACCGGGACCTTGGCAACAGGCAACTGGAGGAACACGGGTGGGTTTTAGTCAGTAAAAGTCTGACACGCCCTTCCGCTCCGCCCAGAGCGGGAGAAGTCATTGGATGATTTCCAACACCCAAAAAAAAAAAAAAAGTAGGTACCTCAATGTGGTACATTTAATATTTGATGATGACGAGAGGCGAAAAAAGAATATTTGCTAACAGCGATTCTCGTGGTCTTTTTTTTTCTTGTGGTTATAATCGTGACTAGCCTGGTGTCGGAGTTTTTATGCCGCCCAAGGGCCTCTGACTTGGCTTCACATGCCGTCGAAAAATATCTCTCAGGCATTCCGGTTTCCTCATGATGTTTGTTGATTCTCGTGGTAACTTTGTTTGTTTTGTTGAGTCTATTAAGTTTTCAGTGGAAGTAGGGTTATTCCCCTGAAAAGAAAACAGAGGCACGGTCCTCACAATATGTTATGTAAGTACCTAGTAATAGTTTTTGGGAAATATTTAACTGACCTTCTAATGACGTACGCTTTTTTAAATTAATGAACCTCTAAATCTTTTTGGCCTTCTAATGATGCATAAATTTTTAATGAGCTTCTTTTTAACTTTACTTCACTATTTAGTATTTTTAGCTCTTCAAAATGGGAATGATTCGAGGTTCACAAAGAGAGGTGCATTCATTATATTAGATTGTTAAATAATATTTTTAGGAAAGCGAAATTGGTGACGGCGAATGTGTTGTGACGACCTTATCATGTTTGCGGTTTGTCTCTCATCAGAGGCCTTTGCCCAGCCCCAGCTTCAGCCCCAGCCCCAGCCCCAGCCCCCTTTGGGACACAATAAAGGCTAACAACCTTGACAATTCAAAAGTACCTGTAATTGGTTTATTTGAAATAAATGCTTTGAGTTTGAGTTTGACAAAAACAAAGGGAATTGTTTGAGGTTCGATTAAATATATGTGTACCTATCTATAGTTGTTTTTGACTTCATAACAAGAAGGACTCTGCAGACAGTAATTGATACTCGATGTCATTATCTGAGGTCACCCTGATTAAGCTAACCAGACATATTCTCTTAGGCTAGCATCTAAAGGAAACTGCTGGCCTCCAAGAAAATCATGCCATTTTTTTGACTAACCGAAGGACTGACGTGACGAAGGAGTTTAATGAATTAGTTAAATATAGCTAATCCACACATCAGCCAGCAGCATGGAGAGGAATAATACTTTATAATCACCAGTTCATGTTTAAGGCTCCCGCAGACAGGCCCGGCGCGATTCTGGTAGAACAATTTCCATGAAGTTTTCATAGAAATTGTTCTACTAGCTTTAAGGTGGGACTGGAACTCAGGCTTACAATACTCCTGGGAGTAAAAATGAAGTATCATCGGGGCAAACAATTCTAATCACTGGTCAATATCATGGCACCGAAATTGGCTGTTGTGGAGACTTAGATATATGTAAATGAAATATTTTTAATCAGGTTAGATTTGGATTCTAAACCTAGATGCAAATCTTTTTTGAGTCCAAGTCCGTACTGTTCCATTTTGTGTCTTGCACATCCTCATTAAGTTACCTTATATTTTCCTATTTTGCCTTATTATTAGTCTCATCCTCATCTCAACTCAGCGTTCTCTGCGGGCACTTTCAAATCCTCCGCCGGGCGTCCACGATGACTCACGTTCGGGGAGGGCTGATGTCGTCATCGGCCCTCGCATTGGCTCTAACTGTTGTTCAACACCCTGCCCCCGCCACATTCCTTCCAAGAAGTCACAAGATTTTTATTTATTTTGGTTTTGTAAAATTCGCCTGAGCTATTTGTCATCGATGTGTTTTGTGTCAATCTTATATTTTTGTTTGTGGTTATTAGTTTATTATTCCCTAGCTTTGGAATGCATCCAGTGGTCATTGATTTTTTGGTCATTGAGAAGTATCATATATGAGAAAAGAGGAGAAAAGTGAATAGAAAAGAGACAAGAACTATATATTTTCGGTTTATTGTTGCCACGACTTAGTTACGCGACTCCAAAATGATAGATATGTGTGCCACATAGCAAGGAAAAATACCAAATACTGTTGTACTGTTGTAGAAGGTTCTACCTGGTTCTACCACAGTGACGTAGATAAGTAAGTGCCGATTTATAAAGTTTGGCTCATTTAATTACCTCTGTATCAGAATCATTAGCTATCTCTCCACGAATAAAAATAATTTAAATGTTATCTGTAAGATGTCAAAATGTAGCGTTGCGTGGATCCAAGATTCGGCCGGGTGCGGGTGAATGACCGCCAAACCGCGCCAAACGGCCATATTGGATTCGTCACGGAGCGCGCGCATTATGTCTTGTGCGCGAACTTGCCATCATTCACCGACTCCCCGACTCACCGGCCAGCATCTCATGTGCACTGCTTGCGTCACGTTATTACCTTATTACACGTGCCAAATCTAACATTATATTTAGAGCAAACTATTTTTGATTGCCCACAGTAAATATATCGATGCTTACGAATTTGTTCGAAATAAATATTGATATAACGCTTATTTTTAAAGACCTGCCATATTGATAGATGTATGTTGCCATGCCAATACCTTGTTCGTATAATTTTATCGCCAATTCAAAGGATCAACTCGCAATAATGAACAATGTAAAATGTTATGTATTTATTCAAACAATACATCGACATCGTCATCGATTACACTAATCGTACCTACATTAAAAATGCTTCCGATTTCAATGTCATTATAAAGTCAGAAAAACCAACATTTTTTTTTTAAGTTATTGTATCACTGCATCGCACAATATCATACGGCCAGGACCAGTTTTATTGGTTGGAATTGAAAAAGGTATAATGATATCGGCCTAAAATATTTCGAAGGCAAAGCGGCTTAGCAACAGCCTGCTGTCGAGAGTTCGAGACTTTGATTTCTCTCCACAACGCGTGCAAGCCTCGAAGCCCCTTCAGAAACCAGATCGTATTGTCACTGAATATGCCGCCATTTTTATCACTTGTTAAAACTGAGAATGACAACGTCACGGTTTTTATTAAATTCTATGATTATACAAGCGTACTATGGAAAATAACAGTACGTAGTGTTTCTAAATTATACAGCGGAAAACGATGCGAAGAGGCGTTTAGGAGTAATAAATTTGGGGAATTAGCTACATTATATTCTATTATGTAAAACTTCTTGCATAACCGAATACTTAATACTAGGGCTATTCAGAGTGTATTGTCATCAACCTATTCTTTCATCAACTGACTCTTACCAGCTTTAGAATAAAGAGAATTTGCCCTCCGAACAGCCACTTTGGCAGAATCATAATAGGAAAATATTATGACTCATCGTAAAATGTCACAAACTCACAATATATTCATAATAACGTCTGCGTGCGATTCATATTTCGAAATAATTCAACTGTTTGACAGTGTAAAATTAGAGAAATTGCTGGACAGCTCGAAATTTAGGGAATGAATTGCTTTTAGAGGAATTGCTAAAGTGGCCATTTTAGGCCCACAGATCCACAAAACAAAAGAATTGAGTGCCTACATGGTTCGAGTTTGTATTGCGGAAGTATATAGGAACTGCATCAGGCCTAGGGCAGAACCTAACAAATGAAATCCCGTAAGATGTATAGCATGTAGGTGACATTCCTCGCGCAAAGGAGAAACTAGTCGGACGGCATTCAGGGCTCGCCCTTAACCGCCGCGGAGGCCGGGTACCGTTGCTGCCATTGCTCTGGCAAATACCAGTAGGGCTGGCTGACATTGTCCATGTGACTAATGAGATTACAGAAGCTGAGACAGTAGACGACATGGCTTGTTCTCTGTGGATGACAATTAGCCCCACAGGTCCACACACTGAGACTTAAACATCTTCACATACCGTATAGTTTTTGACTGATAAAATGTAAAACGGCACCTTTATAAGATTATGAAAAATTCTTTTAATTTCCCCGGGACGTTCCATACTTGCATAGTCCAAGGATTACAGAGACGAAGGGTCTACTGGTTATTCTTTGCATAAGCTAGCTGCTTTTATACGCTGTGGACAGCCACAGAGCCATTAAACGGTAAGAATCCGATATGCTCGTAATATCCCTCCGCTATCTACAAACAAAGGTATCCATGAAATGTGCGACCCGAAAATGAGTTGGATCACTTCTTCTTAACTTAGCCGAATATGGGATGCCTAACTTTAAAAAACCTTTTATCAATAAGTCCTATTTTGTCAATAACCTTTCATCCTAATGATAAAAGCTTATTGACAAAGTGACATGGGGATCGTAGTCATGACACGAACTGCTAGAAGACCAATTACCCTGAAATACCTACTGCATGATGCAGGTTATCTTACATCAGAATAGAAGATTCTTCCTTGAGTAAGCCAAGTTTCATCTCATATTTAGACTTAAGAAAATAAAACAAGGTGGTGATGATTGAACATCAAGAAACCTTCCTGAAAACTCGCTTCTTTCGATTATAATTGTTTCTATTCTTGCGCAATAATACTATCGCCAATTTACTGGCATTAGCTTATTAACATTCCACAATGTTTTGAGGTCATGGAGATAACTTTATCAAAATACAGACACTTTGTAAGCCTAGTGTTTTAAAACCTCGGTAGGTATGTCTACTTATGAATGTATAGATTCGTCGATAATACATATTAAGTATAAGATCATCACGGATTTTATAAATGGTCAAATCGCGAATTGCCAAAACTAACAACACCAAGCTAACTGCTGGTGAGTTTGTTGCGCCACTTTTTCTTCCCAGCTAAAGCACTAGGAAGTGGTGAAGGGTGCGTTTTGGGGGACTGTCTTATGTAATTTTGACATTCGAAAAGTGCTGATTCTCAGCCTAGTTATAAATGACATTTGATTTTGATTTTTGCAACAAGCATCACTTTTGTACGTATTTTTCTGTTCTTTTCTTCTTGTTTGTATAAATATGTGTGTACAGAAATGGAATAATAGAAATGGTTAAATGAATAAACAAGCCACAAATTTATCCAATCTCATAACTTTAAGACACTTCCTACTCCTGCAGGCGTAGCATGGCGCTTTCTATCTCTACGAAGAATAGACATAGCTTTTTCTATACAAAGTGACAGTTCGTTTCTTCATTTTTGACATCCACCGTAGAAATCTTTCTACAATCTGTCATTTCGTCTTTCATTTCTAACGATCTTTGTCTAGGTCTTTCTAAATGTAGACTATTTCGGAAGAAAGTTTTCTATCCTTACTGTCAAAATCACACTGACAACCGATAAATCCTATGATAAAACAAAGAATTCTGAGTCGAATTATGTAAAAAAAATCAAGTAATAAAAACTAAAACCCAACTACAACTTAAAAGGTATAAACTAGACACCACAGACAGACAAATTAAAAATCCAGAGTCACACGTGTTAGGGCATAAATCAAACAGATTACGTGTGACTCCGGATTTTTAATTTGTCTGTCTGTGGTGTCTTGTTTATACCTTTTAAGTCGTAGTTGGATTTTAGTTTTTATTACTTGATTTTTTTTTTTATTATTTTTGGTTTATAATATACATATATATTTTTAAAATGTGCTCATTAAGCCCTTTCATTTGATACCCTAAATGGTACGATTTTTTTTTTTTTTTATGTTCCTCACTTTATGTCCTCTAGAGGTGTCAAATTGTGATAAGTGGTTTGGAAGATAGGAGGGAACAGATGAACATACATACATACATACATACCGGTCAAAATCATAACCCTCCTTTTTTCTTCGCCGTAGTCGGGTAAAAGGAGTGAATTTCGTAAAAAGTGCAGTTGACTCTATCTATTTTGCTGCCGTCTCGTACTCTCTACTGTCTACAGGAAACGTCATTTTTGTCTACTCTTCCGTCGACAAAACGGTGCTCATGCTACGCCTGCAGCTAGTAAAAAAGAAAAGTTACAGTGAGTACTAAAAAAGTGCTATGAAGAAACTCTGTCTTTAGTCTTCGAGTTATAACACTTTATGGCTAATCAAGCAATCATGACCCGTGGCGAAGAGTGAGGTCTTGGTCAAGGTCATTTATAATGTTGTTTGGAAAGCAAAATTTATAATAATTTGATGAACTAATGTGGCCTAGGCAGCCCTGTATGGCACGATTCACCCAATAGCATAGCACTGCATTGGTAGAGGTTGCCCGGGCACGATCTGTCTCATTGGACTGGCTCTAGACATTGGCATGCAGACTAGCTAAGATATTAGATTTACGTCGCTATAAGCACATTGTCGAACCCCTGTAATGTATTGATTTACTGATATGCAACGGCACGGAGAATTTATTAATAAACATGCCGACGATTGAACTTACCACAGGTCTTAGCATGATTAATTAACAACGCCATTAGGTACAGGCTTTATCGAATTAGGCTTTTGTAAGTGTATTGCAAAAACATATGCAATGCTTCTGGTATTGTAGATGTCCAAAGGCAGCTGTGACCATATTTGATCAAGTGGGCCGTCGTCGGCTTGTTTGCTATCGAGCAACATACAGCAAAACTTAAACAGCACAATGATGCCTTGTTATTAACACAACCATACATAGCTGCTTTCTTTAACGTATCTGACGAAAAGAGTATTTGGATTGCATCTTTTTTTATGGAAAATGTCGTGGTCTTGAAACCTTGGTTTATTGCAAACCTTCCTCAAAAATATCTCAAATAATGGTCGGAATTAGTGTTAAAGCTATTTTCGACCTAAAAAACAATATAAATCGAACGATAGAGCAGTAATTTAGATTCAATAAGTGTTCGACATAACAACTACATGATATCTACGAGGAAGGAACGACCGGCCTTGAGGAATGCCGCCGCTTTACATTGTGAGCAGATCAACTGCGACCGTGCGAAATGTTACCAGTCCATATTCGATGTTCTTACCTTCACATTATTCATAGACCGTTTAGATGATATTCTTTCAAATGACTACTAAGAAATATATCAATGAATTGCGAATAGAGATGCAAGATTGTATGTTAGCTTTCATAATACATAGTTAGCTGGATTCGCGGCTAAGGTTCCCTCGGTCTCACAGCGCGATGTGATCGTATCAGGAGTTTCGTTTCGACCGACGCAGTGCTCCGAGTCTATATTAATTGGCTATTATAGAACGAACTTTGTTGTTATTTTACTAACTTCGGTTTTAATTAGAATGTAATTAAACGTGGCATTCATACCGATCAAACCGAAGGAATGGTAAAACAGAGTACAGTAATGTTCTAGAAATTTGCCTCTTTTTAGGAGAAGTACCTACAACACAAATAAAATGATGTCAGACGGATATTGTTTATTACTGCCGAACTTAATTTCCCGGTAAGGAGGAAGCTGATTACGTGTCGTTTGATTCATCGCATGTGGTGTTGTCACTTTAGGGAGAGAGTGACCACAGGAGATAATGACACGATTCATATTGCTCCGCTAGAGGTTCCAGTAAAATAGGTTTAAACACAGGATAAACCACCGGTAGTCTTAGAGAAATATAATGATTCAATTCTGGACATTACTTGGCTGCATCACACAGGAATTGATTAGTAGTGAGAAGAAAATTGCCAGACTAGAATTAGAAATGAAAAAAGTAACTGTAAGTATATAATTATTTTATAGTTCATTTCCTTCAAACCTATTCAAAAGAGAGGGAAGAGCTGTCCATTGTCGAGATGAGAACCATAAGGCTAAGACCTTGCTAAGACATTGCAAGAAGTGCAAAATATTTAACTTATTGGGGCAGTTTCATTTTCAATGTAAATGCTTTAGGCCTACCTGTAGGCCTATACCTAATATATAATGCATTTTTCCTTTTGTATCAACAGTACCACGTCTATATGCATACCCGACATCCTTGAGGCTTCACACCAAGACACCTTCAAGTCTGTGATAAATCCGGTTTTATCCAGAATGACAGTAACCCTAGGTTTGACTCACCTCTGCTCTTTGTGTGGCAGCGGGCAGGCTATGATTCACAGTGGTTGCGTGATGTTCCCATTTCACTGTGATCACACACAAGGTTGTTTTTATTTCGGTATAATGCTCATTATGTAGTCACTGCACGCCGTTGTCCTACTGTCACATGTGGCATGTGGCGCGCTTGTTTTCTAGAAATATTGCGTTTAAATTGTAGAGGGCTAGTTAGTCAATTTTATTGAGTTTCGTTTAAAAAACACATATCATTAGTTATTATTAAATACATAGTTAAACTTCCTGGAAAGACTTATCTATCGGGATGTGGTAAACAAATCAGGCAATTCAAGCCGGGAAGCGTCCTACCGCAATGTTGTTATAAGTTCTCAAAATCAAGTTTTATAATGTTTAAATAATTTGATAAAAAAAACTTTGTAAATTAACACATTAATGTATTATGTATATTCATACTTAAATGTTTACCGCCTTACTAATAAACGTTGTATAGCGCCTGTATAGTATAGTTACACAACGCTTTGTCTTCTTTCAAAAGTAATTTGACTTTTGAAAGAAGACAAAGCGTTGTGTAACTATACTATACAGGCGCTATACAACGTTTATTAGTAAGGCGGTTAATGTATATACTTGTCACTAAAACACATCCATTCTTAGCTAAGCAATTAAAATGACGGAAAACATAATGAACATATTCTATTTACTCTATAGTTTACACTGCATGGTGTTAATATTGTCTAAAACACACAAAAGGGTTTTAAAACTTTATGTTCAAATAAAGTTGGGTCATAAAATGAAATGAAAACTTAAAAAAATTATTAAAAGCAGAGTGTGGGACGTCGATGTCCCAGCCACAGACCGTGACGGGTAGCCGACGTTACTTTACAATTTCAAATAATAATTATATTTCGAGGCATGTTCGCTAATTAGATTCGGAATAATTTTCTGGCGGACTATCGCCGTCGCCACGTAAAATATTGAGCTACGAAACTTAAATCTTTCTAATGGGCAGCAAATGGAAATATTGTACTTTGAGATTTTAAATGAAAATAAAATTGGAAGTTGCATTGTAGGTAGGTACTGTTCTTTTGAAAGTTTTAAGTTACAATTACTCTATGTAACATGCGGTTTCAATCGTTATGTTTGTCTTATTAATGCGGTTTTCAATTTAACAAGTACCCAATGCACACTCCTCCTTACCCAACAATGTTAATGTTCACCCCTTCTGTATCTACCCACCAGATAACGATCTATCTCACCATAATCAGAGGAAATGTACCTAACTGTATATTGTGTCTGTTCTCAGATAGGAACCGACTATCGCTAACCCAGGAACCGACTATCGCTCCTCTAACGCCGTATAAGGGATTAATTAAATAAGTAGAGCATTGACAAGACAGGCTAACATGAGATCAAAGCGCGGCAATGTCGGCTCAGACGGTCGACCAGACACGAAGAGGTGGGTGCAGCAAGGGGGGAGGTTGTCGCGGAGAGTGCGCGGTCCGGGGAGTAGGGGGGAGTGAAGGCTGCGTTACGTCATCCGGCCGCATCCGGGTTCGCGGCCGCCGCACCGCACGCGCCGTCCGCTCCGTATTGTTCCAAACCTCCACTGAAGCAGGTGAACCTCTCACTACAGATAAAACTTCAACAATCACCCTTCAATATCACCCACCCAACTTACAGACACAGATGATATTAATAGACCACATGTTGAAAGCACATCCGTTTTGATATAACCAAAAAATATATTTTAAAAGAGTGTTTTGCCATGTGCAAAGTCTTGCTGCGCATGTGGCGAGTTTTGGATCCATTGCACAGCTTAGTCCAATGTTTGTTTTTGGTTTCTCCAAGAAATACCTTGACCAACAGTTTCCTTTTGGTCTTGTAAATTTTGGACATTTTCTGTATGTATATCATATATAACATTTTTGAAGGACCCACTCCTGAATCAGCCTTCGATCCGATCTTATATCATTGCCTGCCTTGAAGCCTTGATTAGACAATGGTATCTGAAAGTGAATTGTACGGATTGTAATAATAAATTGTCCTATATCTTAAATGAAATCAACATAACGGTGATATAAGGCGATTTCAAATAATTGTTTGTTTTTCTTATTTCAATCGACCTTGTGCGAGCTGTAAAGTTTCAAGCTGTAAATTGTCTTTACCGTTACTTCGTCTGATCCGTGGTGGAGCCACCACTGCTGTAACTATACGAGGTATGCTCTGAGCTTTAAGTTATAAAATTGTGGGTTATAGGCGGTAGACTGTGCAACTATTTCTGCATCGCATGTTTTTACTGATTCCTACATGATATCCACATTTCAAACCTAAATTGTTTACCTTGTTGATCGAATAGCGTTTGTAACTTGTAGCAGCCATCTTTTTGTGTCATTAACATTTTATTTAGTATGACTGAATTGGGGACGTGAGTTTTAATAATTTCTGTATAGTTTCACTTACTTACAATGTTTGCGAAATGTACAAGCAGCGGGGTCAATATAAAGTTAATTTACCTTACAAGTTTATAAGCATGTGCGCCGATCGCGTATATCTGTTGCTAGGCGATGCCGCCTCCCCGCCCGGACCGACCGTGGCAATCGGAAATTGTCTGAATTCTAGGCCAACGCGACTATGAACATCGCTATATTCTGTCTCACTTGCACAATACAAGCCTCCTCGTTAGAAACATACGCCAATACAGCCTTCTTTTAATACAAAATAAAAATTTTACCTAATTAACATTCGCTGCAAAAATGCATTCTAAGGATTGCGAGTTTTAATCAAAAGGCTTGCTCGCATTCCACAGAGAGACATGTATTGTATAACTTTGTCCTTTTGTACACGCATTATGTGCCTAATACATTATTAGGTCTTTACAACGCAACTTTTTCCTCATATAGATGATTAAACATTTCAAATAATTTAGATCGTCAAGATCTCTGCTCATCTTTGTACCTATTATTAAAAACATCACAATACAAATTCCATTATTTCATAGATTCTAAGGGTCTAATGTATTTTCACTAAAATTCTAATAGTTCTATCTAAACTATCAGTTTCTAAACGCTCATCTATCGTATTGTCTGGTGTAGTTTAAAACCAGGAAAAAGTGCACTAAGTAAGAATCTGGAATAGCGCGTGTTTTTGTTGTTCAATACCTAAGAAATTTTAAAGTTTATTTTCGTGTACTTTTCTGGAAGAACTTCAGATTTTACTCAGTAACCATCAACTGTGAGCTGTACCTAAAAGGTCTCAGTGCTATCATCACTGGAATCCACGAAAAAGCTTGTAATCTCATGTCCAGATATTTCAGAAAGGAAAGTTCTCATATTCGTGAGAAAACTTTTCTAGATTATCCTTTGTAGGGAAACGGGGTGTGGGCTATACGGACTAAATCACAAGGTGACATTAAGTGGAGTCGAGGCTCTCCGATGGAGTGCGGTGTTGCCAACTCTCTGCCACGCCTTTAGCAGGAACACAGTTTGGGCTTTAGGGTGTTCTTGGTAGACTATGGGGTCTTGAGAAGTTTTAAAAACCTTCTAGTACTAAGAACCTACCAATCCTACTTAGATTTCTAAAAATCCTTTTAAAGAGAACTAGACAAATCTACAAAGCTAAAGAGGAAAAAAAAGGTAAACGCTAGGAATAGACAGTGTGATGAACGTGACATTGTGCTCTTGCATATTGCCAATTTTCTCAGCGAAAAGACGTTTAAAAATGATAGCTCTGATCCCGAACAAGCTTTCACGTAGATAACGATACAGATCGTTTGCAACATTCCGTGTTTTATGTCCACCGCTCTGAATCCTCTAAACTGGCACCGGTCCAAGCGTGGCTAGTGCATTTTTTTCGCCAACATCAAACCGGTTACCGAAAGTTGCGCGAGCGCATAACGGCATGGCGGGCGAGAGGCGCGGGATCGGTCCGTGGGAAGAGCGAGTTCCGGCTGTGCCACTTGCGCCACGCCTTTCACCGAGCAAGGTCGCCGCGCGGCCGCGCCACTTTCTTTTATATAACCGCATGCGCCTGCCAACGGAATGTGACACCCGAATTTATAGCGATGACGTCACGCAACGAGGTGATTCACCGCAGACCGCACCATCGGACCGCCTAAACAGCTCCTACTTCAATTATGGATTATCATAATATCTGTGTATATTGCTTGTTGATGAGCGGTGAACTCGATAAATCAGACTGTCTTGAGAGCTTTTGCACCTGACGAATCATAAAAATATGCGAAAAGGTTATTTAAGCAAAGTAGCAGACCGCAGACGAGAGACTCTTATTAAAACTATGCTGTGTATACGTATATTCTATCTGCAGAAAAGTAAGAGCTGGGACTCTACAACATTAGGTACCTAGAGAGATACCTAATCAGATATGTCATCATCGAGGAGCAGTTAAGGACTTTACTAAACCGTAAAACAAGAAATTGACTAGTACCTATAAAAGTAAGAATAGATATATGTCAATACGTCATTACAATTTCATTTGCCGTTTCAGTAATAACGAAGTTAACGCTGACACTCTCGTGTCTCGAGACGCTGCCATAAAATCTCTATCAATCTAAATCATAGTTACGGGCTATAAATAAATTCCTACCTAGCGTTACTAAATAAATAAAGCAAATTATCAATGCTGTTTAGGGAAAGAAGGAATTATAATAGCCAAAAGGAAATCAAACCATTAATTGCACGAATATACATATTAGTGCAATTAATGGTTAATTGCACTAATATATGTACATATTAGTGCAATTGTACGGTCATGATTCTGAGATAATGCCAAAACGCAACTAGCTTGGCAAAAGGTTTGGTGTAGGTACTGCTGGGTGCCCAAGTAGCACACTTGGCTGCTTATCAGCCGAATAACGGATTCCCATCATGCTTAAAGCTGAATAAAAAAAGCTGTATAAGGGATGTATAGGGCCTTATACAGCTCTTATAACTCATAAATGGGCACAAATTATTCAGCCTTAAGTTCACGTAGCTGCCTAGGAGCTGTGTAGCAGCAATTTAACAGTGTTTTAAAGGGTAACGACAGTACTATGCGCTGAATATCGACTGACTAAGAGATCACAAGTTATTCAGTAAATATGTCACATCTACGCCTACGCTCTTAATGCTTGCGGCCAGTGTAAAAGTAAACATATTTGATGTAGTAAACATATAGAAGCAAATATAACCCTAGCTGCCAATTGAACACGTGTTTAGTTGAGTGAATTATACACGGTTTTACATATTAATAAATGAAAAATGATTGGGAATGTAATTTCACTGACATTATATATATATTGTCTAAGAAAATTTTAGTGCGCCACGAAAATATTCTGTGTTTAATTAGTTTTCTGATGTAAATAAGCCGTGATGAAAACCTGAATAATTTTTTTTTAGTAATTTGAAAAGAATTATAAGATAAAAAGTTATTATTATGTTATAAGGACGTAAAAACTAATGCAATACATTCCTAATTCATACACAAAACATCGTAAAAGTTGAAAAATGAATCAGTATATGTATAGGTTATACATTACAATGTTAAACAGCGACGTGAATAGTTAAAACTCTTATATGCTGCAAAAGGCTGTCTAATAGTTCACTAGTGTACTGTTCATCAGCAAAAAAATGGAATAAAATTACACATGTGAACTGTATGCAGCTATTAGCTGTTAATTCGATACACTAGTGAGTCTCCAAGCAGCTGCGAGGCATCTAGTGAATGTTTAAATAGCCGCTATGCAGACACTATCAATGGCAGTATAAAGGCTGATTAGCGGTAGACATATTCAGCAATAAGCTGTAATGTGGGCCACAAATCATCCATTATACAGCTATTAACGTCATAATAGTTTACATGTGGGCCTTTAATAAGTCAGTGTAATAGGATTTCACAAATTCCTTCTTATTCAGCATTTGGCGTAATTTCATCCACTAAACAGCCCTTACTACGGTTAAGGCATTAGAAAAGGTTAAAAGCTGAACAGAGTCGTTGAAAATATACCTTTACAGCACTCTTAGCGTATTAATGGTAGTTTTGTCGGTCTTAATCAGCCGTAATGCAGTTCTTAATCAGCCTAAGCTGTTTAAATATCACTGACAGTTATTATGCAGCTGAGGATCACCAGTGTACTCTTAAACGAGTCTTAATACGCATAGAGTTTCAAATAGGTCTAAAAGTGGGTAGTTATTCAGCTATCTGTGCTACTTGGGTGGTTAGGTTTTACCTGACACTGTACAAGAATATCATTGTACAGTCGAATCTGGCTATTATACGGGATTCGGGATAGTCAGCTCTCTCAAAATGCTGAAAACCGCCTTGTGCTATACGCCTGTGTGACAAGCCTTCAAAAGAGCATCACCAGCCAGTCCGATCTGCCTAGGTCCACGGTCGTGTTCCTCGGGCAACGCTATCTAAACCACACAGTGCCCTGAACATCTGTGGGCTCAGTAAAACACTGGAGGCACAGCGGCCATTCACTCATCGATAAACTCATAATTTACAACTCAGGCAATGACAGCACCAGTCGATATGGAGTCGCATTTCTTATACCCAAACAACGAATAAATTGTGTGATGGGATACGAACCAGCCAGCGACCGAATAATCAGTGTTAAACTGAAAGCAATACCAGTGAATCTCAATCTCATTCAAGTATACGCCCCCACTAGCTCCTCATGTGAAGAGGCTCTAGAAAACATCTACACAGAACTTGAGTGATACCACTGTTAAAAAAACCCAAACAGTCAAAGACAAGTCAAGACTTTAATGCCAAAGGCGGAAATAATTCTATTCACTTATGTATGGCGTCGGAAGGTTTGTCCTAGGGGTGCGGAATGAAAGAGGAGAACGCTTTGTACAGTTTTCAATTGACAATAACCTCGTCATAGGAAATAGCCATTTCCAGCATCATCCACGCAGACTCGGCAGACATCGGAGTAGATGGCGAGAGATCGTGAGGCGAATCACACCAGCCCCTGGACAAGAAACCAGATGAAGACCACGACCGCTCTGACGAGATTGCTACGAAAAAGAAGATCTATGCAGTGAAATTAGGTACATAGGAAGATTATGTCCATTCTTTTACGTCACAAACAGTAATGGACAATGACCCAGTTTTCAGCTTAGGGGATGACCAAGATTGGCTAGGCATCCCATCAGCAAAGAGAACAGCAATGAAACCCTGGTCCTAGCCGTCGGTACTAGCTCACGGGCTACAGGGGCTACCTGCAGTATTGTCTCTTCATCTCCGCCCTTAAAATCCACCCAAGGTTTATCTTCAAAAGGTTGCTTTTAGTGATACGTCCGCCTATTGTGTCACGTTATGTAAACTTTATACATTTATGTCTGTAATTCGTATGGTGTACATAAAAAAGAGTACCTATTCTATTATATTTTGTTCTCCGGGGATGATCCATTTGATGGTCAAATGCTAATGGTCTTCTGTCACAAGATCGCCAATAATGCTGGGAGCCTGAGAGGCATGAACACGACATTGCCTAGAAAACACACTTCAACTGCCATTGATAGCCTAGTAGGCTAAAATTGCCAAAACAACGAAGCAGAGTTAGAAAGTGACAGTACATCCGGCTTGGTCCGGATCCGGAACTACGGCGCGCTCTGCGCCACGGAATGTGGTTACATCATTCGCGGTCACCGCCACAATTGTCGTCACATAAATAATCTTTAAGGCTTTTGCTGCACACTAGTCTAGGTATTTATCAGCCATTCAGCCCAAGTTAGTTGTAAGACTCTGATTCACTGAGAGACAATGAGACAACGCGCAGCTTACTGATGGGTCTATATGCATGAAATTTTGAGTTCTTATATCGAAGGTGAGCACTAAGTAGGTAGATGGATTTCCGGTTTTCCGAACAAAAACTGACATAAGGATCGCACGACGACGATTTTGCTCTTTTTTGAAAGCAAGAGAAATGGTTATGTTGTTTCCAAGGAGTTTAGTGTGGTATACTCAGACCAACAAAAAAGGAAAGACAGATCACGCCATACGTCAAAAGTGAAGCCACCTTTTTATCTATGTGTGTGTAAAAAGGGTTGTCAGTTGTTAAAGTTTTTCCCTATAACTTGGGGAATAATATTTTGGGTAGGCTAATATTGTACGAGTAAGATATTGTTGAGTATGGTATTGTACCTCAATTTTTAGGAAGAATTCCGAAACAAAAACATTTTTTTTTACATTGCAAATTAAATAAAAAAACAAATTAAGTACAAAGTGCATTTATGAGATCACCTTTTATGCAAGAATTGCTTGTGTTAGGAGACTCCGCTCTTTCACTTAGAATTATCCATTAATTTTCAATTGAGTGTTAAAAAAATATATATATATATGTGTATAAATAGGTTAGTAAATTAGCTACTATCCATTTATTTTTATTTTCAGTATTATATGGAAATCTAAAATATTAAATGCATAAAAAAACAGGCATAATTACTCGAAGTAAAAAATATCGAATGGGGAAATTTGAAATCATATTATGGCAACCCTCGCTCTTTAAATGTCACTGTTTTCGTTCGTTCATTCTTTTAGGTTTTTTGTTCCAAATAACCTAAAATTCATAGTTATCTAAATTAAAAAACGATGTTATTTTAAGTACTTACAAGTGAAAAGTGATTCCGTGAGACTTTTTCTGTGATTTAGTATTGTTTTTACACGTTTTCACTACACAGGAAGGCATAATTATATTTGTTTTGGTGATGTTAGCTAGACGACGACTCGTGACGTACTAGGAGCGATGAGCTTGGTTTTAGCGTAGGTGTGTGCGTGAGCCTGTGTGTTTACTTGCAGGAGCTTGGTTTTGTGGCTTCACTTTGGATGTACGGCGTGATCTGTCTTTCCTTTTTTGTTGGTCTGAGGTGGTATACCTACAAAATTACCTACCCATAGGTACTTAAACTTAGGTATTGAAATGAGCTTCACTTTTTCGGTCCGATGTAGCAATCAATGAATAAAATGTCCAACTCAATCCCTCAAACCAACACGTGGATTTTTACAATGCAGCCCGCATCGTTTAAAATTTCTGTCAATCTTTAGCACACACGTGCAAATAAGTACATACATACTCATTTTGTGATCAGTGATCATAGACGCAAATTAGTGGAACAGAAGCCGTCTATGATTAAAGAGATCTCTCAATAGAATTTTGAAATAATTAACCGTGTTTTGTTTTACGGGTATAAAATGAAAAAAAAAACATTTATTTCCAGATAAAACTAGATCCAAGTCCAACTAATATAGTATTAATAACACAAACCACCAACCCAGCCACCCCGAAAATGTTCTCATTATGTAAATTATGCTATTTATTTTAATTAATAAAACTCTTAGCTACCTGCCAGATGAGGCCCTGGCTGCCTGGCTGCCTGGCTGCTATGTACCTGCCATAGACCGAATCACAAGCACGTGCGCTGTGGCCTGTGCATTTGTGCAGTGACCACTTGCTGTTCAAAACTGAAAATATTTTTCCATGACATGTTGTAAAAATATTATTATGTTATAAGAAAAGTAGTGGAAACAATAATAGAAGCAACACAAATATGAATTATAGAATAGTGTACATTACTGAAAAACTACCTACCTTGTTGTTGTTAGTTGTTGGAATGTGTTGTAATTTTAATAATATGTGATTTCACCGACATCTAGCGGATTGTAACCAAAATGCATTTTTTAGGGGTAGGTACCTACCCTAATTGGACCCAGTTGTGCCAAAATGTTCCAACCCACAGTGGAGACATTACATTTAAACGTAATTTTACCATTTAAACATTATGATTTTGTTACACTTGAAGGTATCAATATTTGGAATATTGACTAAGGTTTCTAATAGTATGCTTTACAATTTCCAGCCGCTGCTAGTTTCTCAGATATTAATGAAAAATATCGTCTGGATCATTATCCAGACGATATTTTTCATTAATATCTCACAAAAATACAAAATCAATTTTGTATGAGTCTATGTCAAAAATAATTTTGCAATAATTGTCCAACCCACTTCCATTAAAAGTTTAATATCTACTTTGGTTTTTCATACAAGTAGTCACTGCGAATGTAACAAAATAGATTTTTTACTAAGGTACGGTATTTCCGGACAAATAAGAAACCAAAAATAAATCGTTAACTAATACAAACTAATCCTCTTTGACGTCCAAATCAAGTGTTCCAAATCCGTCAACATTATCGGTCATCCTTTTGTTACCTTTCAAATTTTCGTAAAACTTTTTACAATCATTTAGAATTAAATGCATCATAGACTTTATGTCATGCTTTGCCTGAGCTATCTCTTTGCCATGCGGCCACAGTTTGACGATTTTCATGTCCTTTTCCTGTTAGTAGTGGTCCTTTTTCAAAAGAATTTCTTTCGTCGCCAGTCCGTTAACTTTTTTTAACATAATCACATAAGAATCTACTATTTTAAACAGTCCTAATTAAATAAAACGCGCACAGCGCTAATATTTGGTAGATTTTGTTGTATGTAGATTCTATTGCCATGTGCGATTTCCAAGTAATTTTATTTATTAAAGAAATAAAGATGACAAATAGGTAGGTACTGAATAAATTAACAGACTTGGTTTTACATTAAATCTCACATTTTTTTGGGACAGAAGAACTGCATTGCGAGACTTGCATTTCTTTTACATGTTATGTTTTTATAAGGTATATACTTTGTCTTCTTAATATCATTGCAGCTTTAAAAATCTGACTTCATTCTCACTACGTGGATCGCAAATTGTTCAATTTCTAATTTGCAACAATGATTCAAGTGTACTTGAATCATTGTGGCAAAACCGATTTGTATTAATAAACCAGATTTTTTTTTGTTTCAAATGGCATGAATCCTTTCTGCACTTTATTTTCCAAAAGTCCCATACATGTGGGTTGGTATACATTGAGTATATCTTTTCCTAGGGAACAGATAATAACATGAGTCTTTGCTACATGAAAATATGGCTCATTTTAGGTTGGTTGGTACAGATAACTCGATTTTGAAAAAGTTGTGGGTTGGAACATTTTGGCACAACTGGGTCCAATTATGCTGGGGCTACATTGTCGTGTTATCGCGAAGTAAACTTCGCGCGCTCTCTGTTGCTCAGCGAACCGTGGAGTGGTGTGCGAAAGAGAG
Source organism: Lithophane semibrunnea (assembly GCA_947363905.1). Classification (NCBI taxonomy): domain Eukaryota; kingdom Metazoa; phylum Arthropoda; class Insecta; order Lepidoptera; family Noctuidae; genus Lithophane; species Lithophane semibrunnea. Next base: position 6,196,388 of record OX376200.1, read on the forward strand.
CGCGCGAAGTTTAGTTCGCGATAACAAGATAATGTAGCCCCATCATTTTCATAATTACTTATCTCAAGTTTTGGTTTTTTTTTTGGTGCTCGAATGACTTGCACCCCGCTAGGGGAGCTGTTGGTAAACATTTGACTATTGTAAAAACAAAATGGCGACGTTACTTCCGATTTTGGCCATGCTACAAACGAATATTGCGTAATACATGAATTCAAATTGCGTTTCTAATTAAATTGTTGCCTACGGATTCGAAAAGATTAACAAACTTTTATTCTTAGTAATCAAATCGGATATATTATATACGGACTTTACGTACTTTCTATTTATTTTTAGCTAGTGCTGATGTAAAATACATGCATGGAAAAGACTCATATTTCAAACAAATTATTGGGGAACGATGGATACGTTCTGATACTTCAAAGCTAGTAAGTTTCTGTTAATAGAGAGTGACTATCAGCCTTCAGCGCTTCAGGCGACATTAGGTCCAATTCAAAATTATACTTTATTTCAGAATAATTGCTTTAGTTATTATTCTGAGTGCCTTATTTATATTATCAGAAGCTCAAACATTCAATAGACTATTCATCACCATTTGTCGTCATAGTCAAAAACGCTTAATTCAAAGGCCTCAGTAGCCAAGTAACAATATTTAAAAAAAACAGAGACAAACGTCAAACGTTGCTGTCAAACAAGCGTCAAACGTTCAGTCGTTTCGTTTCGTTCACTAATTTTAATTTTGAGAATGCCAGTATTTCGTGCGTCTATTCTAAAATAAAGATAAATATTCTAAAACTATAAATATTTACAATTCTCTATTTTCCTATCTTGGGAAAAATATTAACTTTTTTGACATGGCAAAAACGATGCCATGACCTCGTGTTTGATCTTGAATCTACGTAAATATCAACCGTGTATTGGTCTTTTGATTGAAGGAAGAAATAGTTACGGGAAATAAACATGCAGTCTGCCACAAGTCCTCGTAAAAAACTGAAGAGTCCATTACAGGATGTTATCGTCAATCCTAAAACCTCTATCACGTAAGTTATGTTGTTGACATACCCCCCGACACAATTTATTAACAATAAAATTGTAATGTAGTAAATGCCACGCCAAAGAGTTCTAATAAGTTTTATTGAGTGTGATACAATCTATGAAATATTGAGTCAATATAATAATATCAATGCTTTACTTGAATACTCTTCATTTTTTGTTGTTTCGGAAATGTTCTTGGGTTTAAATAAACATACCTTATGTTTAGCTTATTGTCTCACCTGCAATCTATAAATTTTAGGTGCTCAAATGTCCCAGACTCTCTATTTGATGCCACTGCAGCTAAAAAGCACTTCAGTAAGTTTGGACGTGTTCAGAGGATAAGACTGTTTCCAAAGCGTCACATGTGTATTATTGAGTATGATCAACCAAGTTCTTCTGAACGGGCTGTCCTTAATGCTGGAGCTTACGATGGATTCATGTTTGATGTCACTCGCAGTAAGATGAGGGTGTAAGTATTAAATCATTTGTTTGTGATCCATAATTTCATTCTTATTCATAACCTTTTTATCATGTTTAATTCTTTGCTGACTAATAGCATAATTTTCTAAATTAAATTTAGTATTCATAAATATTATTTCTGTTATTCAGACGCAGACGCAGCAGTAGGAAAGAAGATGATCCAGACTGGGTGCCTGATTCTGATGTTGAAGATGAACTATCAGCTATGGGCGGAGCACCAACATACAGAGTCACTCGTCAAAAATGTATGTATGATAAAAAGCTGATTTTATTTATAACATCTATTGTATTGAAACAAGTTTGCTTAAAGTATTTTTGGTTGTCCCTAGCCATGGATGTTGAACCTGAAACCAAAACTCCTCCATCAAAATTAAGGATACAGGCCAGACCTGTGAAGCAAATACCATTGAAAAAGAAACCTCCAATACGTGAGAAAAAGCTTGTTGTGTAAGTGCTTTTTTTCCACAATTTACTTAAAACTAGTACTCCTGGAATGTGTGTAACCAAACTAAAATTATTATCTAATGATGTAATTTACACATTACATTGTAGATTATATTTTTCTTTTACGGTCTAATTCCGTGTGTTACTATATATTTTGTAGTTAGCATCTAATTTTAAAATATATTTCTTTTGATGTGTAAAATTGTTTTTCACAATCAATTTACAGGAATAAAATATGAAAGAATGAAAAATGGTCAAAAATACTGTTAAATCAGAAATGATATTAACAAATAACTGTCAGAAACAATATTTTTTTGTTTAGTGCACAACCAGCAAGTGTCATTGAAGCTCCAGTAGCAGTAGTGACCAATCAAACGACTCTGAACACTACTGAGGCAGCCACAGAACTGCACCAACTACGTTCCAAAGTGTCTGCCACTCCTGATGAACAATGGCGCATTCTGGAAGCAAGGGACAAGTAACTATTCACTTGTTTTATTATCTTAACATTTTTCATGAAACCGAAGGCCAATTCCCGTAATTAAAAGCGTAAAAAATCTATTCGAAATCTCATCTCTACCACTATTAGCGTCAAAAAATGCATTAAAATTGTATGTATTTTTGACAGATTGAGAATGAGATTAGAATACGAATGTTCTTAAAAAATAGGAATTGTCCCTTTGTTGTTTCAATGTTTCTTTAAAACATGTCTTTTTTTAAAATATGGTTCTATTCTTCTCAGGATTTTGAGAGCCTGGGGTGGTGCTGGATCCCGTATCAAAGTAGGTGGTGCTACTATTGGTACCTGTCAAGATATGTGCCCAGAAAAGGAGGTATTGCACAGACAAGCAGAACATCAGGTGAGAACATTCTTTGATCACTCTAAAAAATGATTGTTTTTTCACTAATACAATTTTTTAAAGTTATAATAAATTAATTTTAAATACATAACTCCTGTACTGTTGCAGTAAACATTGTGTTTTTGGGTGCATACCCAAAAGCACAATATTTTGCGTACAAAAAAAATATGGTAAAAGTCGTTTCCCAGCAATAATGTTTGCTCAATGTTACTTAGTTTGATCTGCAGAGTGCGTAGCTAACGGTTATGTGATGGGTCTTTTTACATTTTACGCCATTTATAAATGTGCGGTGTGAAACCATAAGAAGAAAGTTAAACTTCAATCCAAATTTTACTCCAGGTGATGACCCTAGAAACCTTGTTGGATTCTGACGGCGAATTGGAGCCATGGCGAGCCGTGAAACAATACAGCCGTAGCTCAGCCGACCAGGAGATACCAATGTGCTACGAGTTACGCCCCCCTGCCGTACTCATGCGCACCTGCGCCTACCTGCTGCATGAGATCGCCGATACTAAACGACAGGTCACTAATATTTACATATTTATTGTTTGGGCCCCAAAGAAAAATAGATGGATTGTGTGAGGAATGATTTGAATAAAAAGAAAATTAATTAGAAATCCTGATTTATCGTAATGTTACTTCATTTTACAGGTCTCGTTGGCGGATTGGTTCCATTTCATGTGGGATCGATTTCGCGGTATCAGGAAGGACATAACACAGCAGGCTCTGTGTTGTGCAGGTAAGCTTGAAACATAATATAATCTTCTATTTCCCTTCATTACAAACCTTGTATAATTATTTTCCTTCAAACTTTCAGAGTCCATATGCTTGGTGGAAATGTGCGCACGATTTCATGCACACTGCGCTGCGCGACTCGCCGACCTCGAACACACGCAGTTCGATCAGAAGTTAAACACTGATAATCTTACCAAATGTCTACAAACATTAAAACATATGTATACTGATGTGGGCCCTGAACAAAAGCCAAGAGAAGCAGAATTCAGAGGATATGTCGCGCTACTCAACCTGGGTGACGCTAATTTTTGGTGGGAGGTCAGTATTTTTTAACTTGAATAACTCAAATAGTCATAATATTTGAAGATCATAGACATGTAATTATGTAATTGTTGTCACAGATCAAGCAGCTGCCAATAGAAATACAGAAGTCGAAACCTATAATTTTCGCCATAAAGGTGTTCAACGCTATAGACAACAACAACTACGTGAGATTCTTCCGACTAGTGAAGGAAGGCGCGACGTACCTGCAAGCGTGTATTCTGCTGCGGTACTTCAACGACGTACGCGCGCGGGCTCTCGCTAGAATAGTCAAAGCGTACGCCCCTAGAGGAGGTTCTCGCTACCCCGCAGAAGAAATGATGAATTCCCTCGCTTTTGAAACTATAGAAAATTTAAAATCGTTTATCAATCACTACGGACTCAGACTCGCCAGAACCGAAGACTGTGATGGTGAGATAACAATCATACTTGATAGAAATCAGTTTATAGAAGACAGTGATCCTTATCCCACTTCCAGAGCTATAAAACTTATCGAATCTAAAAGAAACCTCACGGTTGGCGAAATTATTGCTGGCGGACAACTCCCAGATGCTGGATACAGTCGGCACATTTTGTACACAAGCTTTAACTCAGATGGTAGATTAAAAGAAAGCGCTTTAACTGCAAATGATCAAGGCTACAATACATTGAATGATAGCAACAAAGACATACGATCACTGAAAGCAGAGATTCAAAGATTATCTCAAGGTGGAAAAGCGGTGTATGTGATGGAAAAAGCACCAGAAAGTAAAGTGAATGTTTTTGCTAAACCTGATGTAATATCTTTTAGCCCGAAACAGACACATACATTTAGTGCTCCATCAAAACCACCTCCAACTGCCTTTTTTAAACCACCAACCGCATCAGGTGATACCAATCACTTTTTGTTCAAACCTGCAATTCCAGTTGCGTCAACTGATATCATTAAGAATTCTCCCGAAAAAATGTTCAGCGATGATACGAAAAAAATATTCTCATTTTCTAATCCTCAAGAAACCGTCGTTTCTAATTTATTTACTGGAAAAGAAACAGTTAAACGCTTATTCGAAACTACTGCACTTCCAGAAACTAATAATATATTTGGAAAAATTAATAATGATAAAGGCCAAAACTCACAACCTCTTTTCAAAGGAATGAAGCCAGAAGATAATTTATTCAAGAAACCAGAAGGAAATGCTGTTTTCGGCCAGCCCACTCAGCCAAAGCCTGCAACGAATTTATTTACAAGTGTAATGCCTAAAAATGTGTTTGCAGCAAAGGAAGAAAAAGTTGCAGATAAACAGCCATTATTTACTAATAAAAGTATATTTTCTGGTGCTAAAACTGATCTATTTTCAAAACCAGATAGTACAGTTGCTTTTGAAAAAGGCGGTAACATATTTGCAAAGCCTGCTCCGCCATCAGGAAGTGAAGACAAGCGTCCAACAAATATATTTGGTACTTTTGGAAAACAACCAGAAAGCACCAATGTGTTTGCAAAACCTGGAAATGCGGAAGATCAAGTAAAGCCGCAGTCTATATTTGCTAATGGTGAAGCTACAACTAGCAAGTTGTCCCCAGGAAGCCTTTTCAAAAGTGCAATTATCTCACCCAATGGTTTGGACACTAAAAGTTATTCAATATTTCCAAGCAAAAATAAAGCACAGACAGTTGCTGATAATATATTAAACTCAATAGCAACAACAGAAACTCCTGCCGTTTACGATTTTAACCAAAATGAGGACGAAGAACAAAAGCAGGCCGAGATTCAACGTCTTAATGTCGAAAGAATGAGGAAGGAAGAGGAGAGGCAACTGCAAGAAAAATTGAAAAGAGAGGAAGAAATGAGGAAACAAGAAATGAGGCGACAAGAAGAAGAAAGGCGTAAAGAAGAAGCACGAAAAAAGCAAGAAGACGCACGAAGAAAGCAAGAAGAGCTCAGATTGCAGGAGGAAAAACGCAGAAAAGAAGAGCAAAGGATACAAGAAGAATTAAAGAAAAAATTAGAAGAAGAAAAGAAAGCTGAACTAAAACGAAAAGCTGAAGAAGAAAAGAAATTCAAAGAAAGAGTTGAAAGAGAATCAACCGACCTTGTTGAAGAACTTGTCAATGAAGTTAATGACCCAACTGTAAGAAGTATTTTGAAAGAAGAATTGGAAAAGTTTAATAGTTTGATGCACTTTGCGAATACAGTAACTGATGAAATATTGCTGAATTTGTCCAATGAGATATCTGAATCTGAATTGAAAGCCGAGATATTTTTAACCCAGCGAATAATGAAAAAATGGTTCCATGTATGGAGGAAACAATATACCAGAAATATTAAAAGGCGGAATCTACTTGAAGATACACCAGTTTGGCTAACTCGTAAAACTCCACTTGAAGAAGCATCTTTATTGAGGCGATTCGTTGAAAATGCTACGTTAAAGAATATGAATGCCGTTCACAGGGGTTATAAATTTACTGGGGAACTTAGACAATTACCAACCCCTGAACCATACAACATCATGGAAATAATAAGATCACCTCTGTTGAAGCGTATGAAACAAATAAGCTATCCATATGATAAATGTTTCTTTTGGAAACTTACTTTGGTATCACCTGGTGCAATGAAATGGTTACACAGAAAGATTAACATTGAAAAATGGTTATTGGACGTTTTCAGTGACAATAAGCAACATGAAGAGTCTGATACGCTGATACATGTTGGGAAACAGTCTTGGAATCATTTGATGGATTTTGCTATATCTGTTAGTTTGACAGGTAAAGATATGAATGTCAATGAGGCTATTGAAGGTGCTAATGCTGTACTGTTCTACGCCAATGAATATGATAATGATCTTGTGGAAACAATAGAAATCACACTCAAACAGAAATACCCATACCAGGTAGTTCCAGTCGCAATCATGATTCCAAAAATGGAACATGTTCAACAACGCGTAGAAGTTCTATTGTCAAATCTTGTACAGAAAAATGTCATATCGGGGTACAAGATTTTTGTAATAGATTCACAGAATGTTTATGAATCATTGAATGCATCTACCAAGAGTGCTATGAAATGGTTGGCGAAAAAATTCCCACAAACCCCACCATTGGAAATAGATCACTTGAAGTCTATCTGTCAAAGATACCTTGGAAATGAGATATGGTGTAGATTAAGGTTGGAAAACGATAGCCGTATGAATGCTGTTATAAGAGATTTATACAGATTGATCAAGTGTTATAACACTGCTGTGGATAATTTAACTAATGTCATAACAAATGAAGATTTGTTCAATTATTCATTATTTCCATTAGAGTTTCAGCCATACCTGGACAGCACATCTCCTTATCCTAAACCTTATGAGTTTATTCCAAGTAGTGCGAAGACATCAGATAATGTGTTGGCAATCAAAAGGATTATGAGTCAATTGAAATTGCCTGACTCTTCATTGGATTTTAACCCAGTGAATGCAATAAGCATGCAAGAGCAAATGAGTAGCTACTGCAATCAAATTGGTTGGTTTGAAAACCCTGAAGAAGTGTTATGTAGAGTAGTCGCTGTGCTGCCAAAGGAACTCTCAAATATAAGCATGCCCTGTGAGGATTTCAACAAATACTTTGCCCACTATAATCTTGTAGACTTTATGAACATAATAGTTTACGAAAAAATTAATAGGCTGAATAATTTTGAAAATAGGTTTGCTGTTTATGAGAAATCTGTTTTGGAAGATTATCGTAATGCACTTTGGCTGCATGAAGTAAAAGTTATAAATGAAATGAAGCACAAAGCTTTAGAATATGAAGATGATATTGATTTTTACGTCGAAGCTAAGCGTCGCAAAATAGAAATAGATTCGCTAGAATACCTAATGTTAGAAGACAAGGATCGCACATTGGTTGATGAAAGTATAAAAGAAAAGGATGTAAACATTTCCAAATATAACAACTGTGCAGAAGCTGTCGAACAGCTTGAAAAACAAATTGAAGAAGAGAAACAGAAATCGTTAGAATTTGAAAATTTACTGAGAGCTGCATTGGGGAATATTTAAATGAAATAATTATGTATTTTTCTAAAAAAACAACTGCTTGTTACATGAAATAAAATGTTTGATTTTGTAGGTACTGTTTTTTAATGGTTCAGATCATGACAGGGTTTTTCGATAAGTATATTTTATTATTAAGTAGTTGATCACTAAGGGGAGCTTCACAGACCACGATTTTACTTTTCTAAGTAAGGGATTCATTACTTTAATTAAATTACTTCTTATTCAAATTCATTTATTCATCAAATATAAGCTAACAGCTTACACCAAATCGCTTATATCTATGCTAATTCTACAAATTTACATTAAAAAATTTAATTAAAAAAACTTAAGACTAATTAAACTTCTTAGACTAAACAACTCAACAATTATTTCTTCATATTTAAATAAATATACACATTTTTAGCGATTGTCCTTCGAGAGTCAAAAAATAAGTCTGCTTCAGGAATATATTTCAGAAAATCATTTATTAACTTAATTGCTCTAGCAGTGGGAGTGGTGTTGGTTCGGGGAGCACGCCATGTAGGCGGGTAGCAGAAGAGTATGCTGTCGTCTTACAACGCCACGCATATACTGGTTAGGAACATAAAAATTTATCTTCTCTCGTAGAACGGGACTATCCATCTTACCTACTAATATTAGACAATAATTAATTATGTGTGGATTCTCGCCTGAATTCGAATGTGTCTAAATCCACCATTCCTGACACAAACAAAGAAGGAAATAGAAAGGGGTAGTATCCATATTGACGTTTGTATAGGTACCTACAGAATTTACGTTGAATTTTTTCTATCATAATAGTGTACAATGACTCTTGAGAACTCCAAACTATTGCATTATATTCTAATTTACTACAGACATAGGCATTATATATTTGTTTTACAACTTGAGTGTTCTTAAACTGATATGATAATCTAATGATGAAACCAAGACATTTATTAGCTTCTTTGCAAGTTTTAAGAATATGTTCGTGAAAATTTAATTTGCTATCCATTTTTACTCCCAAATCCCTGATCGAGAAAACACGTTCCATTGACGCGCCAGCAAGATTATAATCGTTTCTAGTCTGATTACGGGATCGGGAGAAAGTTATAGTTTTACACTTAGAATCATTAAATGACAGTTTATTTTTTATACTCCATTCCACCACAGCGTCAATATCATGTTGTAGCGCCTCACAATCCTTAGCGTCGTTTACAGAGAGGTACAATTTTAAATCATCAGCAAACATAAGGCATTTTGCGTTAGAGATAACAGTAGGTAAATCATTGATCACTATTAAAAATTGTGTTGGACCAAAACCAAACCTTGACTTACTCCTGATCTAGTAAAACACTCTTCCGACTTATCCTTCCAGCTTAACAAACTGTTTACGATCTTTTAAGTAGTGGGTCATGAATTTTAAGAGAGAAGTTGAGAATCCTAGTTATGCAAATTTATTTAAAAGCACATCATTATCTACAAGATCGAAGGCTTTCTTGAAATCAAAGTATGCGGCGTCCACCCGACAGCCAGACTTAACTCTACTATTTATATAATCAACAAATTCTATATGATTAGTCTGTGGAGCGCCTAGGACGAAACCCATGCTGGCAATCACTCAATTGTCCCTTGATTTGTTTACAAATGGCGTTATTCAGAATAGATTCAAATATCTTCCCAAATACACACAATACAGCAATAGGTCTAGTTTGTTATATCTGTGGACGACCCACATTTAGGTATTGGAGTCACTCTGGACACTTTCCACTTACCAGGGTACAAACACTGTCTAAGCGAAAGATTATATATATACAGTAACGGCTCCTCCAAGGCCGACATGCAATCTTTTAATACGAAACCCGGTATGTAATCGGGACCACAAACTGGCACGCTTTTAGTCGGCGCACTGCACGCCTAAGATCCGTAGCTGTAACTTGTTCAATAGCCACTGTAGACAGGCAGCCTGAACGATTTGCTTCGTCCTCCGCAGCCTTCACATCTAATGACGGAGGGGTATCATGGAATACTGAGCTAAAATATTCAGCAAATGAGTCAATGGCATTCTGTTCTTCTACGGACTTACCATTATAAGTATATGTTTTTATATGTTGCCTATTTTTACGTTTTTCTTTCACATATTGCCAAAAACTTGAGGGATCTAAACTTATATTGTTTTCAACCTTTACAATATATTTTTCAAATGCTGTAGTAATGAGCTCTTTCACTTCAGTCCTATAGTATTTAAAAATTTCCTTGTTAAACTCTAAACCATGACATTTAAATTTCTTTAAATTAGAATATTTTAATTTTATGTAATGAATAATTTCTTTGGTGTACCATTTTGGATATACATTTTTATTGTTTTGGGCTATTCTTTTTAAAGGAACATGTGTATTGATGACGTTATTAAATTTATTATATAGTATATCAACAGCTAGGTTTACATTTAAGTTCTGTTGTTCAAGTAATTCGGCCCAGTCAATATTATCGATATCAGTGTACAAGCTATGCAAATCCGCTTCACGGAAGTTCCATTCCATACTTAAATACTTTCCCGGAACCAAGGAGGGCGGATTGTTTGCTCTTCTAGGAAGTGTAAGTAGTATCTGTAATGGTGGGTGGTATGCATCCATAGGGACTAAATGTTCAGTATCGGGTGAAACATTGATGCTATTGGAATAAAGAGTAGTCTATCTATATCTATACATATAATAAATCTGTAGACGAGGCGTTTCTGTACAATGAAAAAAAAAAAAAAAAAAATTGGTGGGTTGTCCAAGAATAACCAACAGATTCCATTTCTACCATTTTTGGAATTTTTGTCTGTTTGTCTGTCTGTCTGTTTGTATGTTCTTTAGTTTGATTGTTCCACTATCACGTAAAAAGTACGAAATCAATATGGTTAACTTTTATACTCAAATATTGTGTGTAACTCGATGTTTCAATTAGTTTTTGTTTCATCGCAATCGCTTCAAAATATCAAAAGATATATGAATTTAAAGTGTTCAAGAAGGAATTTTCATTACGTAATGTACATACACGTAACGACATCTATTGACGCGAAATGATACTTACTTCTTAATTACTAGGTTTGTGAGATCGTGTGTTGTTATATGACCGTCATTTTCTTTGCGCGGAAACTTAACGCGATACATTGAATATAACTCTAAAGTTAGATTAATTAAAATTTTCCAGATGCGTTGTTTATTTATTAGTTTAGTATTAGTGCGATAGGTGGCGCTACCTATCTTTCAAATCTTGATAATCATGAAAGAATAATGATAAATGTTAATTTCTTAAAAAATATAGGTATTTATTCTTTAATTTTTCTCTTTTCTGCATAGTTTATTTAGCTTACAGAGTGTTCGAACGTTTTCCCATATATTTTGACAGTATCATTTCGTGCTCGATAGATGGCGTTGTTCGTTTAATGTCATTTTCTGAATCGCGGTGTTAAGAGTCTCCGTCGAAGAATGACTTTCGCCCAGATATTCCAAATAATTTTTAGTATAGGTATCTTTGTTTTTGACTTCTTTAGAGTCGATAATATAATAATAATAATAAATAAATAATAAATTGTTGGTTGGGTTGTCATTCGTTGAAAGTATTGATCTTAGAGATGGGTTGTAACAGGTGAAACACGATATCTGTGACCTGTGATCACTGTGACTGTGACAAAAAATAACAGATCCAAATATCTGTTATTAAACCACAGCCTGTGATTTTTGATAAATACGTATCTCAATCGAATATCATCTTTATTTCTTTTGATTTAAAGTCGAAAATCGTATCTATCTGTTATAAAATCACAGCCTGTGATTTTTGTACAGACGATAAATACGTATTGACTCAATTGAATATCTTCTTTATTTCTTTTCGTTAAAGTCGAAAATCGTATCCGAAGTTTTAACAGTAACAGTCTTGAGGATCTGTGATTTTAAGTAACAGATATTTTTTATCGTTAGGAGCAATTGCTATCTGCTATTTTATAATATCTGTGATTTCTATCTGTGACGATAAATACGCCTCACTCCTAATTGATCTGATTGGTTTTGATTTGGTATTTTGGTTGGTTTCGTTCATTAGGTTCAAATTAAGAAGTCAAGAAACGAGTCGTTACAGATCGATTCAAACTTAAGGCGGCTCGGAAGTCAGCTTTTAGCTGCGCAGTACCCCACCCCTCACCCCCGCTGTCTCATGAAATTGTTACTGCGCAGCGACTCGCCTCATGTTCCGAGCCGCCATTAAGTTTGAATCGAACTGTACTATACTTCGTAATTTGTTCGTATGATTCGTGACCGCCGCTCATTCGATTCGATCGTTGTTGGCGTGTCTAAGGCCTCGGCCTCGAATCTTGCGGGCAGCGGGGCGGCGGCGGCGGCGGCGGCGGCGGCGCGGGAGCGGGGCGGGCATCAAAGACCCGTTCTCGAAACTAGCGGGCAGATCGCGCGTCACTATAGCCGCGTAGTGTTGTGTTCACGATTTTGTCGTCGAGATATTTGTTTTTATTCGCGAAAGAAATGTCTGAACAATGGCGGCAACATCTTTTTGATTCAAAATTCCTAACGCTCAATTTATTGTGGGCAACAACACTGCAATGCAGACGCGCGGGCGGTCACCGCTTGAATGGAGTGCACCGCTCGCTGCCCGCCGCCTCGCCGCTGCCGCGCCGCTGTTTTCGAGAACCGGTCCATTTGATTTTACGCATAAGATCCTGCTGAGCCCGCGCCGCCGCCGCCGCCGCCGCCGCCGCTGCCCGCAAGATTCGAGGCAGAGGCCTTATGGTTGATTTGATTTGTTCGACTATCGGACAGCAATAAATACACAAATATTGGCACATGTTTCTGGGGAAAGTCAACAATATACATAGATAAATACGGTTCCCGAAGAAGAAGATGCCACACACTATCCAGTAGAGTTCTTAGAATCCCTTAACACACCCGGTCTTTCAGCACACAAAATTTGTTTAAATGTCGGAGTGCCAATAATTCTTCTCAGAAATTTAAGTCCTCCCAAACTTTGCAACGGCACTCGGCTCATAGTCACCAATCACCAACAAAACGTCATCGAAGCCGAAATCTTAACAGGTTGCGGCGCCGGTGATGTTGTTTTTATTCCAAGAATTCCTCTCATTCCCAATAATTTCCCGTTTAGTTTTAAGCGTGTGCAATTCTCCGTCAGCCTGTGTTACGCCATGACCATTAACAAAGCTCAGGGCCAGACATTATCCGTTGCGGGGGTGGATCTTAGTATTGGTTGCTTTTCCCACGGCTAACTTTATGTAGCTCTTTCGCGTGTGAGCAACCCTAGCAACTTTTTTGTGTGCGCTCCAGGTGGTTCCACCGCTAATATTTTATAAAGAGAAGCATTTTCTTAAATAAAAACACAAGTTTTTTGGCAGTTTCTTACTAGGAAAAATCACCAGGCCTGGTCGAAAGATTCCCCCTTTTTAAATGAAGGTACAACTTTTCTAAGCGACATATTATTGTTTTCCGACATCCATGCGAACGAAGTCGCGGGCACAGCTAGTCAATACTAAATCTAGGACACATCCATATTTATTGCTAATGTTATTGCATTGTTGCAACTTAGAATACTCTAGAAAATTATTAAATTGAGATCTAACAGTTTTATTGCACGAATTTAAATTGAAATCACCAACTATCAGAAATGGATATTCAGCATACATGTTAATTGCATTTTCCATGCATGTTAAAACGTCTAGATATTGTATACTGCTGTAACTGGGCGGCAGGTATACGACACAGACCATTAGTTTATGTCAAAGTCTTGCTGCCACGACGGTACTCATATTCCATAATTACTCGAATTTTTAATGTATCCATGATGACGAAAAAGATTGAAATGCGATGAAAATGTAACACTAATCATTAAACAAATGACTTCTTTTGAAAAAAGAATTCCATGTTTTTAAAATAAAATTAATTTGAAATTAGAATTCTTAGCCCAACAAAAATTATTTTGATTTGAAATGGCCAGTAGCAGAACGGCAATAGGGAATATGCATGTGATTCAAATATGGGTCAAATATTTTTTTTATAAACTATGTTACTTCAGAATTATGCCTCCATCAATATTTTTGAATAAAATTTATTTTTGAGCGAGAAATTAATTTTTAAAAAGTCCCAAAAAACTGTGGGTAATTCAAATACTTGAAAAGGCTAAGAGCGGATGTGACGTAACAATCCGGGATAACAATTAAAATGTCAATGTCAAGTCAATCAACAAGTGTCAAGTCAATGTCAAACGCTCATAGAAAAAGGACTGTTTGACGTTGACTTGACTGTTGCTTGTTTTCACGGACGGTGACGTCACCACACCAAGCGCGCCAAATGGAGGGCGTTTAAATAGCCCGGATCGGTTGGATATTTTTAAACATTTTTTTAACAACTTTAAATTGCTTTTTTGCCGTCGATTTTTTTTTACTATGATTTCACGATGTAAACTATCGAATAAAAAGATTAAAAAAAGACATGCATATTCCCTATTTCATAGGTAAAGACCTATTATATACTTTTACTCAATTGGCATTTACTCCTTCAGCATGATGGCTATTTTGTGGTGAATGAGGTGTCTTAGTTTATGCCTACCTTGCCTCCACGGTACATTTTGCCACATAATGTGGAATTGTGGCAGAACTCTGAAGGCAGCATAATATAAATTGTTGTGGATTTAAGCTAGCAATATTGTAATAAGTAAATTGAGCTGAATGACTTTATTAGAGCAAATTAGCAATAGCTAAGTGCCAAGCCAAGCCATAGGGAACTTAACAATTAATTGAAATGAAAGTATGTGAATCTATGATAGCTTAGTTGTTTAATAATTATCATTGTCATCTTGTGGCTGTACAACTTTCAAACATGCATCAACAAATTCTGTGAAGATGGGCTCTTGCATGTATTCCTTCATCAATTCATCTGGATATGGTGATTTATCCAGTAACTCCAATATCTCTCTGACATAGGGATTCTCCAAACATTTCTTTAAATCTGTAGATTGCTCTGTAAATTAGTGTTAAAAAAATCAGTAAAACTACAGTTTAATGCCTGCAATTATATGCGGTGAGCAGTGGTGGCCCCATGGTCAAGGTCGCGACTTACGAGTTGTAGGTCATAAGTTCGAACCTGAACAGGCAGTTTACTTTGTGTAAATTATTTCATCACCACCACTCTGCCGTCCACGAGCTATAATGCCGTTATCTCGCATCTGGTCGATTTTCGTTTTTTGTTGCCACCATAATCATAAAAAAATTCTCTATCTTTCTGTTTAAGTAGTATTTTTCTATTATTTATGGATCCAGAAATAAAAAATATAAAAATACCCTTGTTTGATATGTTTACTACGCTATAACGCAGTTAAGCAACATTACTAAACTAAAAAGTGACTAAGGGCTTATAATTTACATTTTAACTATATTTTTTTCCAGCTGTAGCATATCTAAATTGCCGTTAACAGAATTTCCTACTCTATTATGAGGTTAAAGTACTTTAACGGTTTTGTAGTTCTGCTTTGTTTCAAATTACGGTATTCAAAATCCAACGCTAAAAAGCCGTTAAATGATAGTACTAGACAAAAATGTCGTTAATGTCACTTAACGGCATATTAGCGTACCTAGTACTTAGATGTGTTTTTATTGAGAGATTTTGTAGTGAATACGCCAATAACGGCATTTTCAATATGAAATATAAATATTTTGCTTACGACGTCAATCGCAAAAATGCAGTTATCCCTCATTACTACACTAAAACGCGGCTATCTACCTTCGATCGCTTGCCCTGCGGCCCCCCCCGCGTCCGGTGATTAAAGAAACAGTGCGCCACACAAAAATTTGAAGGGGAAGGACGTGTCTGGCTCCGCGCGTTCCCGCCAATTTTTACGATGGCTGACAAGAACTCGAGGTAAAATCATTATTTATTTACGATAACTATTTACCTGTTTAGTAAAATACAGATTGGATCAAGATTAAAGGTTTCGGTCTCGTAACGCAAACAACTTATTTTTTGGTTTCGTATCATTTTAAAGCTATGATATTTTCTAAAGTGTTCATTTAATTACAATATTAATCTACATTAAAGGTCCAAGGTTATTAACTTATTTTACTGGATAATGATCAATACTAAATTGGTCAGAATAACTTCGCAAATAATCTACCTACACAGAAAAACAGTCATTTTATTTTATACCTACTATTTATTGAGGATACTGTAGAGATAAGTGTATAAGATAACCTAAATTATTTTTAACTTGTTGCAGGCGCTCTGTTATTTCACAAAGATCCAAAAACATTTTAGGCATGATTAAGAAGAAACATAGTACAGACACTAAAATTGAGAAAGTTGCCTTTGAGACTTTTAGCAGAAGGAATAAAGGTCCTGATCCCGAACTACAGCGTTTTGATACACTTTATTATAACAGGCCCTATTCGATGACAACAAATTTTTTTGAAGTTTTGTGATACGCAAATTACTTATAATTTACATGTGCATTCGTCAATCTTAAATAATTTGAATAAAGATTTTAAAACTACTTCTTCTCCTGCTCAGAGCCTTGATGCTTTACCAAGTCCAGATCATGTGCAAATCGATTTAACCTGCAACGAAGTGATGCCGTCAGAAGATCAAATTGCTATAATCTGCAACGAAGTGATGCCGTTAAAAGATCTCTCATTTTATGTAACTGAACTGAATGATATTAGTATTACAATGGAAAATACATCTACAACTTCGCAGTTAAACTTGCAATGTGATTTTGATTCCGACGACTCTGTGCGTGATAAAGACTATCGCCCATCTGATTCAAGTGACGATTTTCAAGCTGTTCAACGGAGTAGCCAGAAGTCCCAAGTTTCACAAGCAAACAGAAGATTTAAGAAAAAAGGTTCACAACACGCCGTGATTACTAAGAGCTTTACTTCAGACGTTCTTGACACTGTTCCTTTTATTCAAGAAAGCAATACCTTGCAGAATAAACGCAGAAACTCTATTAATTTTCCTTGTGCTGATAAAGATACACCGGCGTCACTACTTTCTCGAAATCGTAGGAACACCATTGATGTTGGTGCTTATCAAACATTACGTAAAGCCAATGAATCTGTTGGACTCAGTTTGGAACCTGAAACATCACAACCAACACGAAAACGTAAAAAATATAACATTCCCTTACTTCAGCGAAAAATAGATACCAAAAATAAAAAAAGGTTAAAACATAATGTCAAAACGGGATGCAATGAAACATGTCTGAAGAAATGTACTTCTAAATTTAACCAAGATCAGCGAGAAGCAATCAATAAAATGTATTGGGACTTGTCGTGGCGAGAAAAGCACTTATTTGTGAAAGCACACACTTCAGTAAAAACGACCAGTGACCCGAAGAGGAAACCGAGAAGGGCATTTTGAGGTATGCAAAATATTTTTTTTGACTACCTTAGGTTATGTTAAAACAAACGACAGGATCTTGCATAACTCTTTTACAGACCCCCAATTTACGGATAAACGAGGAAAGCACCAGAAAACACTTGCATATGATCGTGATTTGCTGACTCAGCACGTTGAATCGTTTCACCCATCAGAACCCCACAACAGGCGCGAACATGCTCCACTGCGACGTTATTATCAAGCGATATTAGTGTAACTAACATGCACAAACATTTCTGTGAAAAATATCCAGATAAAATCGTTTCATATGAACTGTACAGGCAACACGTAAAAGAGAGTAAAAAAAAAATATTTCTTTTACTCGTCTGGGTAATGAAGAGTGCGAAATGTGTGAAGCTCACACTTTGCAAAAAAAGAAACTTCGCATGATGCCGGGAACCAGATTGTCGCAGACTGCACATTATGTGTGGAGTGGGCCCAGCATCACCAAAAGTATAAAAAAGCAAGGGAGCTTTACAGTGAGCATAAAAAATTGCCACAAAATAATTCCCAGATATATTATAGTGCAGACCTAGAAAAAGTTATTATGTTGCCGAGATTAGACACCTTTAAAGCTGCAATTTTTTGCCAACGCCTTACGGTATTCAATCAGACCTTTGCACCAGTCGGCAAAATCAGTTCCACATTAAAAACCACTAACAGTCATCTGGCATGATGCTACTGCTAATTTCTACAGAACAGATAACACTGCATTATATTGAACCAGGGCACACATTTATGAGTGCTGATCAAGTGCACCATCAAGTCGAGTTGGCCATGAAAAAAAAAATGAAACTTTATGATTTTGGGGACTTCGAAGAAGCAGTCGCTTCAATTAATAAATCAAAAGTAATTGTGAAATGTTTGTCACCCGCACATTTCCTTAATATATCAAATTTTATATCCGACAGAAGAGTTCAAAATTCGCATCCAAGAGCTTACTTAAAAAACATGTGTCAAGTACGTTTTACACGTAATAATTATGACCTAATGTACAAGAATGATTTTGATGAGGAATATAAAGCATTGAGATTCATGAATAACAAGTATTAATTAAATTCCGCTCGAACCCAAAAGGAATAGATTCTACAAGAAAAAATTACATTATTGAAAAACTTTCCAGCATAATTTCCATCCATAAACAGGTATTCTGGAAAAAATTGCCAATAAAGGACCATGAGGAAGCCTAGTGGCATTGTCATGGTCTTTTTTATTTTTTTGTGAAATTATATTATAGAAATAAGAGAAACCTTGACAAGACTGATGAAACAATAAGACTGCTAATGAATAATAATTACCTCACTATAAGTACTACGTTAGTTGCTTAAATAATTTTAGATTCTTATTTTGATGTAAAATAAAGTTTATCTCATAGAAAAAAAAACCTTTATAGTTTAATAGTTGCAATTTAAAGTAAAAATAAGTATTTTATGTTACTCACCGTCCAATTCAGTCAGTAGCATCGACTTTAAATTAGAATGATGATTGGGTAAAGGTTTTATAATGATGTAGGTTTTTTTTGGAAGTATTTTTTTGTTATTATAAGATCTTATTTGCAACTAGCTGTGCCCGCGACTTCGTTCGCATGGATGTCGGAAAACAATAATATGTCGCTTAGAAAAGTTGTACCTTCATTTAAAAAGGGGGAATCTTTCGACCAGGGCTGGTGATTTTTCCTAGTAAGAAACTGCCAAAAAACTTGTGTTTTTATTTAAGAAAATGCTTCTCTTTATAAAATATTAGCGGTGGAACCACCTGCAGCGTACACAAAAAAGTTGCTAGGGTTGCTCACACGCGAAAGAGCTACATAAAGTTGGCCGTGGGAAAAGCAACCAATACTAAGATCCACCCCCGCAACGGATAATGTCTGGCCCTGAGCTTTGTTAATGGTCATAGCGTAACACAGGCTGACGGGGAATTGCACACGCTTAAAACTAAACGGGAAATTATTGGGAATGAGAGGAATTCTTGGAATAAAAACAACATCACCGGCGCCGCAACCTGTTAAGATTTCGGCTTCGATGACGTTTTGTTGGTGATTGGTGACTATGAGCCGAGTGCCGTTGCAAAGTTTGGGAGGACTTAAATTTCTGAGAAGAATTATTGGCACTCCGACTTTTAAACAAATTTTGTGTGCTGAAAGACCGGGTGTGTTAAGGGATTCTAAGAACTCTACTGGATAGTGTGTGGCATCTTCTTCTTCGGGAACCGTATTTATCGATGTATATTGTTGACTTTCCCCAGAAACATGTGCCAATATTTGTGTATTTATTGCTGTCCGATAGTCGAACAAATCGAATCAACCATAAGACCTCTGCCTCGAACCTTGCGGGCAGCGGGGCGGCGGCGGCGGCGGCGGCGGCGCGGGCGCAGCAGGATCTTATGCGTAAAATCAAATGGACCGGTTCTCGAAAACAGCGGCGCGGCAGCGGCGAGGCGGCGGGCAGCGAGCGGTGCACTCCATTCAAGCGGTGACCGCCCGCGCGTCTGCATTGCAGTGTTGTTGCCCACAATAAATTGAGCGTTAGGAATAAATTTGAATCAAAAAGATGTTGCCGCCATTGTTCAGCCATTTCTTTCGCGAATAAAAACAAATATCTCGACGACAAAATCGTGAACACAACACTACGCGGCTATAGTGACGCGCGATCTGCCCGCTAGTTTCGAGAACGGGTCTTTGATGCCCGCCCCGCTCCCGCGCCGCCGCCGCCGCCGCCCCGCTGCCCCCAAGATTCGAGGCCGAGGCCTTACACATGCCAACAACGATCGAATCGAATGAGCGATGGTCACGAATCATACGAACAAATTACGAAGTATAATACAGTTCGATTCAAACTTAATGGCGGCTCGGAACATGAGGCGAGTCGCTGCGCAGTAACAATTTCATGTGACAGCGGGGGTGAGGGGTGGGGTACTGCGCAGCTAAAAGTTAACTTCCGAGCCGCCATCCGCCCCGCTGCCCGCAAGATTCAAGGCCGAGGCCTTACACACGCCAACAACGATCGAATCGAATGAGCGGCGGTCACGAATCATACGAACAAATTACGAAGTATAGTACAGTTCGATTCAAACTTAATGGCGGCTCGGAACATGAGGCGAGTCGCTGCGCAGTAACAATTTCATGTGACAGCGGGGGTGAGGGGTGGGGTACTGCGCAGCTAAAAACTAACTTCCGAGCCGCCATTAAGTTTGAATCGATCTGTAACGACTCGTTTCTTGACTTCTTAATTTGAATGAACGAAACCAACCAAAATACCAAATCAAAACCAATCAGATCAATTAGGAGTGAGGCGTATTTATCATCACAGATAGAAATCACAGATATTATAAAATAGCAGATAGCAATTGCTCCTAACGATAAAAAATATCTGTTACTTAAAATCACAGATCCTCAAGACTGTTACTGTTAAAACTTCGGATACGATTTTCGACTTTAACGAAAAGAAATAAAGAAGATATTCAATTGAGTCAATACGTATTTATCGTCTGTACAAAAATCACAGGCTGTGATTTTATAACAGATAGATACGATTTTCGACTTTAAATCAAAAGAAATAAAGATGATATTCGATTGAGATACGTATTTATCAAAAATCACAGGCTGTGATTTAATAACAGATATTTGGATCTGTTATTTTTTGTCACAGTCACAGTGATCACAGATATCGTGTTTCACCTGTTACAACCCATCTCTAAGATCAATACTTTCAACGAATGACAACCCAACCCAACCAACAATTTATGATTTATTTATTTACTAGCTGTGCCCGCGACTTCGTTCGCATGGATGTCGGAAAACAATAATATGTCGCTTAGAAAAGTTGTACCTTCATTTAAAAAGGGGGAATCTTTCGACCAGGGCTGGTGATTTTTCCTAGTAAGAAACTGCCAAAAAACTTGTGTTTTTATTTAAGAAAATGCTTCTCTTTATAAAATATTAGCGGTGGAACCACCTGGAGCGTACACAAAAAAGTTGCTAGGGTTGCTCACACGCGAAAGAGCTACATAAAGTTGGCCGTGGGAAAAGCAACCAATACTAAGATCCACCCCCGCAACGGATAATGTCTGGCCCTGAGCTTTGTTAATGGTCATGGCGTAACACAGGCTGACGGGGAATTGCACACGCTTAAAACTAAACGGGAAATTATTGGGAATGAGAGGAATTCTTGGAATAAAAACAACATCACCGGCGCCGCAACCTGTTAAGATTTCGGCTTCGATGACGTTTTGTTGATGATTGGTGACTATGAGCCGAGTGCCGTTGCAAAGTTTGGGAGGACTTAAATTTCTGAGAAGAATTATTGGCACTCCGACTTTTAAACAAATTTTGTGTGCTGCAAGACCGGGTGTGTTAAGGGATTCTAAGAACTCTACTGGATAGTGTGTGGCATCTTCTTCTTCGGGAACCGTATTTATCGATGTATATTGTTGACTTTCCCCAGAAACATGTGCCAATATTTGTGTATTTATTGCTGTCCGATAGTCGAACAAATCGAATCAACCATAAGACCTCTGCCTCGAACCTTGCGGGCAGCGGGGCGGCGGCGGCGGCGGCGGCGGCGCGGGCGCAGCAGGATCTTATGCGTAAAATCAAATGGACCGGTTCTCGAAAACAGCGGCGCGGCAGCGGCGAGGCGGCGGGCAGCGAGCGGTGCACTCCATTCAAGCGGTGACCGCCCGCGCGTCTGCATTGCAGTGTTGTTGCCCACAATAAATTGAGCGTTAGGAATAAATTTGAATCAAAAAGATGTTGCCGCCATTGTTCAGCCATTTCTTTCGCGAATAAAAACAAATATCTCGACGACAAAATCGTGAACACAACACTACGCGGCTATAGTGACGCGCGATCTGCCCGCTAGTTTCGAGAACGGGTCTTTGATGCCCGCCCCGCTCCCGCGCCGCCGCCGCCGCCGCCCCGCTGCCCCCAAGATTCGAGGCCGAGGCCTTACACATGCCAACAACGATCGAATCGAATGAGCGATGGTCACGAATCATACGAACAAATTACGAAGTATAATACAGTTCGATTCAAACTTAATGGCGGCTCGGAACATGAGGCGAGTCGCTGCGCAGTAACAATTTCATGTGACAGCGGGGGTGAGGGGTGGGGTACTGCGCAGCTAAAAGTTAACTTCCGAGCCGCCATCCGCCCCGCTGCCCGCAAGATTCAAGGCCGAGGCCTTACACACGCCAACAACGATCGAATCGAATGAGCGGCGGTCACGAATCATACGAACAAATTACGAAGTATAGTACAGTTCGATTCAAACTTAATGGCGGCTCGGAACATGAGGCGAGTCGCTGCGCAGTAACAATTTCATGTGACAGCGGGGGTGAGGGGTGGGGTACTGCGCAGCTAAAAACTAACTTCCGAGCCGCCATTAAGTTTGAATCGATCTGTAACGACTCGTTTCTTGACTTCTTAATTTGAATGAACGAAACCAACCAAAATACCAAATCAAAACCAATCAGATCAATTAGGAGTGAGGCGTATTTATCATCACAGATAGAAATCACAGATATTATAAAATAGCAGATAGCAATTGCTCCTAACGATAAAAAATATCTGTTACTTAAAATCACAGATCCTCAAGACTGTTACTGTTAAAACTTCGGATACGATTTTCGACTTTAACGAAAAGAAATAAAGAAGATATTCAATTGAGTCAATACGTATTTATCGTCTGTACAAAAATCACAGGCTGTGATTTTATAACAGATAGATACGATTTTCGACTTTAAATCAAAAGAAATAAAGATGATATTCGATTGAGATACGTATTTATCAAAAATCACAGGCTGTGATTTAATAACAGATATTTGGATCTGTTATTTTTTGTCACAGTCACAGTGATCACAGATATCGTGTTTCACCTGTTACAACCCATCTCTAAGATCAATACTTTCAACGAATGACAACCCAACCCAACCAACAATTTATGATTTATTTATTTATTATATTATATTATATTATTATATTATCAACACTAACTAACGAAGTCAAAAACAAAGATACCTATACTAAAAATTATTTGGAATATCTGGGCGAAAGTCATTCTAAGACGGAGAGTCTTAACACCGCGATTCAGAAAATGACATTAAACGAACAACGCCATCTATCGAGCACGAAATGATACTGTCAAAATATATGGGAAAACGTTCGAACACTCTGTAAGCTAAATAAACTATGTAGAAAAGTGAAAAATTAAAGAATAAATACCTATATTTTTTAAGAAATTAACATTTGTCACTATTCTTTCATGATTATCAAGATTTGAAAGATAGGTAGCGCCACCTATCGCACTAATACTAAACTAATAAATAAACAACGCATCTGGAAAATTTTAATTAATCTAACTTTAGAGTTATATTCTATACACAAATACACAATGTATCGCGTTAAGTTTCCGCGCAAAGAAAATGACGGTCATATAACAACACACGATCTCACAAACCTAGTAATTAAGAAGTAAGTATCATTTCGCGTCAATAGATGTCGTTACGTGGATGTACATTACGTAATGAAAATTCCTTCTTGAACACTTTAAATTCATATATCTTTTGATATTTTGAAGCGATTGCGATGAAACAAAAACTAATTGAAACATCGAGTTACACACAATATTTGAGTATAAAAGTTAACCATATTGATTTCGTACTTTTTACGTGATAGTGGAACAATCAAACAACACAACATACAAACAGACAAACAGACAAAAATTCCAAAAATGGTAGAAATGGAATCTGTTGGTTATTCTTGGACAACCAACCAATTTTTTTTTTTTTTTTTTTCATTGTACAGAAACGCCTCGTCTACAGATTTATTATATGTATAGATTATATTATATTATATTATATTATATTATTATATTATCAACACTAACTAACGAAGTCAAAAACAAAGATACCTATACTAAAAATTATTTGGAATATCTGGGCGAAAGTCATTCTAAGACGGAGAGTCTTAACACCGCGATTCAGAAAATGACATTAAACGAACAACGCCATCTATCGAGCACGAAATGATACTGTCAAAATATATGGGAAAACGTTCGAACACTCTGTAAGCTAAATAAACTATGTAGAAAAGTGAAAAATTAAAGAATAAATACCTATATTTTTTAAGAAATTAACATTTGTCACTATTCTTTCATGATTATCAAGATTTGAAAGATAGGTAGCGCCACCTATCGCACTAATACTAAACTAATAAATAAACAACGCATCTGGAAAATTTTAATTAATCTAACTTTAGAGTTATATTCTATACACAAATACACAATGTATCGCGTTAAGTTTCCGCGCAAAGAAAATGACGGTCATATAACAACACACGATCTCACAAACCTAGTAATTAAGAAGTAAGTATCATTTCGCGTCAATAGATGTCGTTACGTGGATGTACATTACGTAATGAAAATTCCTTCTTGAACACTTTAAATTCATATATCTTTTGATATTTTGAAGCGATTGCGATGAAACAAAAACTAATTGAAACATCGAGTTACACACAATATTTGAGTATAAAAGTTAACCATATTGATTTCGTACTTTTTACGTGATAGTGGAACAATCAAACAACACAACATACAAACAGACAAACAGACAAAAATTCCAAAAATGGTAGAAATGGAATCTGTTGGTTATTCTTGGACAACCAACCAATTTTTTTTTTTTTTTTTTTCATTGTACAGAAACGCCTCGTCTACAGATTTATTATATGTATAGATATAGATAGATAATTAGTACTTAGTAACTCATCACAAAGTGATTTTGTTAATTTTGTATTTTTTAATATCAGAGAACAAGCCTGTTCTATTTGCCAGAATATTTTATTACGTACAATTGTAACGTAAATATTAGGTCTTTACCTATGAAATTGCTGTTTTGTATGAAAAAATTTAAAGGATTTTTTTTCATGTACTTTTTATTTGTATTAATCGAAGTAATCACCCATGCAATCAATGCATCTTTGCCAACGCAGTGGCAGTTTATTGATGCCCTTCTTAAAGAAATCAGCTGGACGGGAGGCAACAAATTCTTCAAAGGCATTTTGTACTGCCTCTCGGGTATTGAATTTTTCCCCGCCAAGAAGTTATCCAAATTCTGGAAAAAGTAGTAGTCTGTAGGCGCAAGGTCTGGTGAGTAGGGCGGATGACGGAGAGCTTCCAACCCCAGTTCTTGCAACTTGGAGACCGTTTGCTGTGCAGTATGAGGTCGCGCGTTGTCGTGCAGGAGCAGCGGAGACGAGCGATTGACCAATGCTGGTTGGAGATGTGCCAGCTTCTCCATCATTGTGTTCAGTTCTTCACAGTACACATCTGCAGTAATGCTCACCCCGTTTGGTAAGAAGCTGTGATGAATCACACCGGCGCTAGACCACCAAACAGTGACCATCACTTTTCTAGGGGTTAGTTTTCGTTTAGACTAGAGCATTGTTTAGGTACTGAACTAGGATCCAACCAACTTGCTGAGCGCTTGCGGTTATCAAACAGAATCCATTTTTCATCGCAGGTAACAATGCGGTTCAAAATTACTTCATTTGTGTGTCTGTTGAGCAGTGCAAGGCACGCCTCGACGCGTACTTGGCGCTGGCGATCATTGAGTTCGTGGGGCACCCATTTGTCAAGCTTTTTTACCTTGCCAATTTGACGCAAATGGACCAATATTGTTTTGACGCTAACGTCGAAAGCTGCTGCTAATTCAGCCGTAGATTGTGTATCATCAGCTTCCACAATCGCCTTTAATTCGTCATTGTCGACCAAAGTCTTCGGACGACCGCGAGGTTCATTTTTCAGGTCGAAATTTCCAGAACGGAAGCGAGCAAACCAATAACAGGTGGTGCGTTGGTTTGTAGTGTTAGCTCCGTAAACGTCGTTGATGTTGCGTGCCGCTTGTGCCGCGTTGCTGCCACGACGGTACTCATATTCCATAATTACTCGAATTTTTAACGTATCCATGATGACGAAAAATATTGAAATGCGATGAAAATGTAACACTAATCATTAAACAAATGACTTCTTTTGAAAAAAGAATTCCATGTTTTTAAAATAAAATTAATTTGAAATTAGAATTCTTAGCCAAACAAAAATTATTTTGATTTGAAATGGCCAGTACTGCAGAACGGCAATTTCATAGGTAAAGACCTATTTATAATTAGTGTATCTTACTTATTTCTATAATTTCAAGATTTAGATTTAAATAGGTCTTTTTGAAATATTTTTAAGTTGTTTCTTATGATCTCATTACTTGATTAGTTACAAGATGAAGATAGTTTTTTTTAGTTATTTGCTAAGACCTCATTTTTAAATATTATACGTAAGTAAGTCTGTGATTTTGTTAAAATTAAAGAAAACTGGGTCATTAAATGATTGATTTATATTTCTGAATAAGCTCTTTTATTTCTGTAGGTAACTACCTTTTTATTTGATTTCCTAAACTATCTTTTACGTTTCAAAGCTGAACTCCGTTACATTTAAATGTTAAGTATTATGCGGCATTGTAGTTATGTAATCTGCCTAATAAAAAATGCTGAAAAACTATCCTTACAAGTTACTAGTCTTAAGTGCGACTAAGTGGCTTTAGCTGCATTAAGGTTTAGCATAGTATTTGTTCTCGGAGTCTTATGACTCCATTTCTTATTGTTATAGCTAAGCATTATTGCTTAGCTATAACAACGTCAAAGTATTTAACAGCATTATAGTTTAGTAATAAAGAGATTTATTTAAGACTTTTAAATGTCAATAAAATTAAATTAAAATCAAACTCTATAATGCCGCTAAGGTATGCTTAACGGCATTATAGTCTTGGTTGCTTAAGCTGAAAAATTGTAAAACACTTAACTAAAACGCTAAAAACCTATTTTTGTTGAGATTAAATAATTTTTAATAAGTGAAAATATGGGTATTTGAAAGCGCAAAACTAGATCTATTTTTAGATACCGGTAACTCTCTCTTATGAGTTACAGCTATGAAACAGCATCCATTTCTTATTTTTCCGCGCTTTTTTGTCCATAACTCAAAATATGATTTTGTTGGATAACGGCATTATAGCTTGCGGACGGCAGCACTGCTATCAAAACAGTGAAGGAAAAAACATCTTGATGAAACCACCATGTCCTAGAACTAAACATTCGAAGACATGTGACATCTACCAACCCGCACTGGGACTGCATGGTAGATTACGCCTGACTCCCTCTCACCGAGAGGAGGCCTGAGTCCCAGGAGAGCGAGCATTATAGGCTAATTATGCTGTAATTTTATGCTTTGCAATAGATTCATATAAAGAAAGAACTTCCAGGAATGAGGTACAGATAGAATGGAACCCACAAAAGTAAACAGTTTTCTATCAATTATTAAAAGTAGGTAGGTAAAACTTGAATGGAATAGGTATTTCATTGTAAAGATAAAGAGCATGCATTAGGTATAAGTACATAAAAAGAATATGGGGGACTTAACCACACTAGGGTTAAAGTAGCTCGTCAGTAAGTACTTACCTAATAGTTTTAATTTTTCAACTGGCACTGTGTCTTCTGTAGGATATTCATAATCTCTTTCCTTATCAATTGAATCATTTTTCTGCTTTGGTGGCTCTGGTGGAGGACTGCAAGGAGTCTGTTTGTGGTTTTTATAGCACGGCACTGAGCAGCTATAACACATTTTTAGCGTTTAAATAAGTTATGAGAACTTTCGTTACGTTAATATTTTACTACACTTAGATAAATGTGAATTTCGTTACAATTCTACTTACTAAGGCTCTCTGCATACAGGACATTTATATTTAGCGATTTGTTCACATTGTATGCAACTCATCTTAATTATTTTAGTTAGTAGTTCTAAGATTTTGTTTAAAAAATTAAAAAATTGTGTACAGAAACAATGCTGTACGTCAAAGTGCAAAAACACGTGTTTTTTACTTTGTTTTGATATTTCGTTGTCTGGATTGTCTATGGTTAGTACAGTGCGACAAGCATCTGTTATGCGGCCGCTCTTGGTACCGTAACTTGGCACAATCTCAACAAGATAATCATCGTACGGCTCCTTTTCTACGACAAAAAGGCGGGGGTGATATTCGAATGCATTAGGCAAGGCAATGCTGTAATACTACTATTGAGTCCATTGGTCCATTGGCTGATTCTCTTACCTAAAATGTACAAGGTGCACCATGCAGGTGCAGTTGCAGTTGTCGTGGATTGTTTAGATGTCATAGTTTAAAAAAAAAAAACCTTCACAGCTCATAAACTTACACCTAACCATGGGAGTACTTATAGCTGAAACTAAAAAGGGTGATAGACGTGCGAGCAAGTCCGCGTACTTATGGCTCGGCGAGCTTACTCGCCCGTCTGTCATCGCCGCGAGCCGCGAGTCAATTTGACGATGAAATATTGAGCAAGCTTCACGTGTGTCACTGACGGCGAGCCGAGTAAGGTCGCGAACATGCCATCTAGTTACTGACCTCTGTGGTCCTGGCTACTTAACTGGGCTATCCTGTGGCTGCTCTAGGCTATTAAATTTAAAGCCTCCAGCCTGTGGGGTACGAGCAAGATTGGACTGGCTGGATGCGCTAGGGTGGCATTTTCTTACGTTTTTTGCAATTTGCAGGTCAGTATCAGGTTGTTATTATTAGCGCTCGTAACAAATATGGATTTACGATTTATGAAAAAGTCATTTCATGAAATCATGACATTTGGCACTTTCATGAGCTTAGAGAGTTGTATTGCTGATTTTAATGTTTATAATTCTGTAAATCCATATTTGTTACGAGCGCTAATAATATTTCAATACACTCAACCTGATACTGACCTGCAAATTGCAAAAAACGTAAGAAAATTTGAATTTCGCGGGCCACCCTAGCGCATCAACCTTAATAGGGGAGTTTTAAAGCTACGGCGCGGGCTGGCGCTTCATCGATCATCGAGGAAGCGTCGAGGGGGGGGAGGAGTTATGACATCGAGCGGGGGATCGTAGCGAGGTCGGAATGACGGCCGTCTGTTTTTGCCAACTGTACTCGTGGCCATAATCTCCCGGAGGAAGGTTATGGGGTCATCTGGGTCGGTGAGAACAAAGAGATACGTAAAAGAACTGTACACGCACACTTGTATTTCAACATTTTCAACTAAAGAAAAGTGTGACAAGTGTGCGTGTATAGAGTGTTTCTTTTTTTCCGTATCAATTTAATATTTTTTGTAAACATTTTACTATCAATAAATAGGTAATAAAACATTTTACTATCATTTTTAGCATGGATAGACGCTATTGCTTTTGTAGGTTAGCGGGAACGCCATTCGTTAGTTATCATACTCACAGAGCACTATATAATACTGGTAATCATACTGTATACGATCGCGTAATTCGCGCGACGATCGCTTTCGGTTAGGGACGCAGCTTTTGAGTTAGGTATCAGGGGAATAAAATAACAATCACTTTTATTTTGTACTTTATTTGCATTACAATAAATATTTACATGTTCATTACATTGAGTTTAAATAAGAATAATTACATACCTACCTACCTATAGTTTTTTCCATCAATGTTGTACCATCATTTTTGTAATAGAAAATACAACAGATTAGTCTACTCTTACCCATCATTTCACTTAGGCGTTTCTATTTCACATGATGTTACCTCAGGGCTAAAATGATTTTGGGTAAAATACCTACATACTTACTACTTATAAACTTAGGTACTTTTTATCCAAACTAATATTATAAATGCGAAAGTAACTCTGTCTGTCTGTCTGTCTTTCTGTCTGTCTGTCTGTCTGTCTTTGCTTCACGCCTAAACTACTGAACCGATTTGTGTGAAATTTGGTACAGACATAGTTTGGAACTTGAGAAAGGACATAGGATAGTTTTTATTACAAAAAATAAAATAAAAAATAAAATTTATTCCGGACATACAGCGCCATCTATTGGTCAAGAGTCGGCATCAATTCAGTACTGAAAATTCATCGGAAAAATGTAAATAAATAGTAAAAAGGTATGAAAAATATAATATAATACAACTTTTAGTACATAGAAAATGCTCTAACGGAGTATAGATAATTCTATTAGTACTATATGTCGAGTTGGTGATCGCGCAATGGTGTCGATCGTTACACGAGTTCGGTTCATGTTATTGTTTTAATTCACTGAAAAAAGTAAATAAATAGTAAAAAGGTATGAAAAAAATAATATCAATATAATAAAACTTTTAGTACAAAGAAAATGCCCGAACGGAGTATAGATAAATAATCCGAGTTGTCACTATGCTCGATAGATGGCGTTGGGATCGAAATAGATCGCGCTATGGTTTCGTTACACGCATTTGGTTGGGTATCGGCCGAGCGTTTCGGTACTGTCGTGGAATTGTGAATTGATCGTCGAAGGGAGAAACAGTATTTTTTTTCTGAAATGGCAAATCAAAATAATATTTTGAAAATAAGGGAAAAATAAATAACATTTTCGCCTTTTTCGATCGGCAATAACGGCTTTAATGCCCTAAGTGAGTATACATATCTTCAATTCAAACGCAGAGCTCATTATGTTGATTTTTGAAGAGTTCCCTAGAATATCTTCCACATTTCGTTTTTGAAGAGATACCGCGAGATCGGGAACTATGTGGGTAAAACCAAAAATCTGCCGGAAGTCACTATTCCACGCGAACGAAGTCGCGGGCAAAAGCTAGTAGGTATATAAATGTAGTATAGGTAAAGTAGTGCGCCTAAAGACCGTAATAGGACTTGAGCTTCGTCTACGTGTGAGTGGGCAAAGCGCCGCCCGGCACCGGCGCCGTAGTAGATGAGAGACATTCATAATTATCTCTGCGAGAACTCTACTTCCCCTTTAGTAGATATTTATTTTATTACTTACCTTTTACAATACGTGTACTCAGTAAAGGGATTTAAAATATTCCTGTCTCGATAATTGTAGGTTTCTTGTAAGTAGGTACCTATGCTTCATATAAAATTTAATAGTAAATTCTATCTACCTACTAACTAGTAATGACGCTTGGCCATATCAATACATAAGGCATCTTGTATATAAAATAAGGTCTACAGTTTGGTTATCTTACATAATTCATACGCAATAAGTAACTAAGTTTACTGACAGTAAATAAAGAGCTACCTAAGTTTTGCTATTAAGTACCAATGCGTGGACGCATACTTTGTGGCACAAAATCGTTTGGAGTAAGCACTTCATAAATTCAGTCGCTTCCTCGTTTGGTGTGACATTTGAACTAGAAAATATAAACCTAAATTACAGAAATGATTATTTCAGGGATTATTTTGCAATTAACGTTTTACCATAATGAATAATCTTTTCAAAAAAGTATAAGTACCAGGGGGCTGTTAACCCAGACATTGGTACGACAATTCCTAAGGGTACTGAGCTGTAGGAATTTAGGCTTGACAATCGATATCCAGGCTCTTATAAAACGAAATTTAATCGCGAAGTAATCGGTAAATATCTAATTTCATTGTATGTACTTGTTAAACCTATTATGATAAACAATTTGGTGGTTATGGCAGAGGTCCAGCGGTTACAACTCTTCGTGGTTCGCGGGTCGCTTGTCACTTATGTAGTACGTCGTCTCGGGGAGGGAGGCCCCGTCGTCGGAAGTCGCGAGTGCGTGGTAGCGAGACCGCAGGAGATGTGCGGCCGCCTTTGGTTGTCGGTTACGGGTGAATATACCCTTCTTGTTGCCTCCCACGCGGGTTATCGCTGCAATCGGAATGAATGTTTTATAACCAGCATTTATACACATCATCAGATCAAATGAAAAGTTCAGTCTATGCAAGAAAAGATGCCTTGGTCTTTTGCGTTCATGCTTTAACGAGGACATAGTCGTGACATGGTAACGAGTCCTTTATATGAGTCTCAGAATACAAAACTGCGCACCAACGAAGGCAGGTAATATATTCTGTCAGGTTTGAAGTTAAAGGAGACCAGCACCCTAATTGCGTAACACACGATCAATCACAATCTGAATCATTTTGAAACAGATTGCTAATCCATTGCTTCATAGGTTCAATTTTTATTTTCTGCTCCACAACGTAAGTAACGCATTGAATGTTGTTGCCTAGTACCTAGTGTGACCGTTGGACTGCCAAGTCATAGGTCTCGAGTTCGAACACAAACACGCACCTCTGACTTTTCGGATTCATGTGCGTATTGTATAATTATCACTTGCTCCAAAAACGGTGAAGGAAAACATCGTGATGAAACCGGCATGTCTGAGAGATATTTCTCGAAGACATGTGAATTCAAGTCAGAGGCCCATGGGCGGCTTTAGAACTCTGACACCAGGTTAGTCGCTAACCACACAAAAAGAAGATGTTGTTGAACTGTCAAATGGAACAGATTACTCTTAATCATTTACCGAAAAAGTGTTACGCAATTAGAGATAGCAGAGCCGTATTTTGCGAAAAAGGGATGAGGCTATTATTGTCTGGACCGGTGGAACTTTGTAACCATGCAAATTCAGTTCATTCCGTCTTGCAAACACCATGCATTCTGATCACAGGCATTACAAGTTCATACACCGACACCCTAGTTCAAAATTCATCATTCAATAAATATCATCTTATGGAAGGGTTGTAGTCGCTTACAGCGCAACCACTTGAGGTGTCGTATGTGTGGCTGCAGGCGGTCTCGACGACGCTGAGGGCCACTGCCTACCCTCCCTATGTAAGAACAAGTCAATCACAATACTATCTGTAAAACTGTCTGCTAGCTCATTCCTATCCTAGACAGCGGCTACAAAATGAAAAAAAAAGTGGATTGAATGAAAGTGTTGTTAAATGTCAACACCATTGGATGACATTATTTTTGAGTTGATGTGCACGCTTAGCATGACCACAATAGAAACGGGCTTTGTCGACGGAAGAATAGACAAAATGACAGATAAACACGCACAACCCGTAGAAAACCCGTTTATAAGGTTTTCATACTACGCGTGCTGATAGTGAAAAATTCTAGAAAAGATGTTATGCTAAAGTACGACGAAACAAAGGTCGATTCTATCCACGATGAATAGTGCTTATACAAAAGCGCAAGAACGTCCCTTAGAATTCCCCCAAATTATGTGGGACCTTGGAGGTAGAGCCTCTAAGGTCCCAAATATTTTACATTGAAAAGTTGTAATAACTATACCTATTGTTTATTGCTTATAATACTTACACTGCGCTGTTTTGAAGTCAGCAAAGTTCCAAATAAACTCTCCGGCGAAGAAGCCTGCCTGCCGCAGGTGATCGAACGCTTTGAAGTGTTCTGAGATTAGTACGCACTGGTACTCTTCCGACCAGATGTACTCAGGGTACTGAAAACCATAAAGTTATGTATGAATAAGTACTTAAAAACAAATTACTAAGTGTAACGAATATAGTGAAAGATGAAGCTAGTTGCCCAATTCAAAGCGTGTTGCCACAATGGAATGCCATTCCGTACTGGTAAAGCTACAGTACGTACTTCCAAGACAACTCTGATCGTGAAGATGCCTTTACCTTGCTGATAGTCAGTGATACATTACAGGGTAATAGTTGGACTGGAAGCCGACTCCAACACAATAATGAAAAAAAAAATACTACGAAGTGAAAAATAACGTTAATTTCGGAAGTCGGTCGGTTTTGAATTTTAGTTTTTTGCCACTGACTTCCGAAATTAAAGTTGTTTTTTTGGAACTATGTTGTTTTTTTTGTAAAAAGTTTGCCTTCCCCAAACATATTCAATATACCACTACCTGCTCTGTGAATAACAGTGACAGGAAGTTGTTATAAGATCATCCACATAGACTAAGTGGGAAAAATACATTATTATTGAAGCTAACTCAAAAACTATTCAAGCAAAGCTCTAAATAATACGGGACCACCGCGCAAACTACCAAATGAAAAGCTAATTTTCCAAATCGGTTCACATTTAACGAAAACGTCGATGAAAATACATAGGTAAAAAAAACATACATACAGAAGAACATATAACCTCCTCCTCTTTTGAAGTCGGTTAAAAAGACTAGGCATGATGATGATCCCTGTGTACGATATACTTACAAAGTGAAGTCCTTCGATGGTGTCGGCTCCGTACTCGGTCATGATGACGGGCTTGTTGTAGTTGCGGTGCCAGGTGGTGGCCTCTTCCACCACGTTGCTGGTGATCTGCGTCGTCTGACCGGGGTTCGCGTACCACCCGTTGTAGCGGTTGAAGCTGATCACGTCCAAGTGACGACCCTGGTATACGAGGAGTTTGTTTTGATGTAATTAGAAATTTTGTTAGAAATTTTGTTTAGTTAAATGACTAGGTACCAATTTAAATTGTTCGTATTTTCAAATCCCTTTTTTTGACAGCTTTGCACTCTTTGAACTTTGTATGAAATGGCTATAACCCGGAAAAGTGTTTCAATTTGATAAACAATTAATTCGCTGATTGTATTATGTTTTGGCCAGAAATATGCTTGAAATTGTTTTATATCGTGTAAAAATGTTATAAAACAGTCTTTTAATACTCACAGATTTGTCATTGTATGCGCCGGCAGAAATAGCGATAGTGACTGGCCTTGAGAGATCCATAGATTTAACGTGGCGCACCACTTCTCTGAAAGGGTTAAATAAAACGAAATCAACAAAATCTACATAGATACTTGGATGTATTTAGGATATATTTAGCACATTTAGAAATATATTGAAACTGGAGTTCGTCCGGCGACGCCTTATATCAGCCAACATAAAATCTATAATGGCCGACACTTTCCTTCAAGCCGTGTGTATTCAATAGAGTGTATTAGAGGACAAATACCCCGCACGTATAACTTTCGTGTCCCCAGAGTTATCGCGTGACGCCGTCGCCCGACTTCGCACAACATATCTGGCGACCTCGCGTGACCTCGGTCGCCGTCTCTCGATACCGCATTGCGTTCAGTCGAGGTACGTAAATCGCCGAGTTTGGACGTGTGTGCTATAAGTTTGTGTAACAATGTGGACAAATGATGTAGTATTGCGACTTGTAGACCTTTTTCGGTCTTACGAGTGTTTATGGGACACAGCGAATAATGATTACAAGAATAAAAACAAGAAACGTAACTCATGGGAAGAAATTTCACAAAAAATGAACATGCCAAGAGAGGTTGTTGAAACGAAAATTCACAATTTGCGATCCCAATTCATAAGAGAAAGAAAAAAAGTCCACGCGTTGAAAAAAGCAGCCAGCGGTACTGAAGATGTGAAGCAAAGTAATTGGTTTGCATATGAGTCGCTAATGTTTTTATTAAAGGGAGAAACTACAACAAGAGCGATGGATACATTATTAGAATCGGTAAGTTTTATGTTTACTTATTCAATTCCACAGTTCAAATATTATGTTCATTCAAAACATTGCTTTCATCCCAAAACACACACAGAGCGGGTGCGGGGCGGGAGCAGATCGGGTCGTTTTCATCGCGTGAGTCGCGCGGTTCATCCGCCGTAAGCCCGCGCTCGACCCGCTCCCGTCCCGCGCTGTTGTGTCGGCGGGTGGTGGGGGCGGTTCCCGCCCCGCGCCCGGCCCGCGCCCGCGTTCTGTGTGTTGACATCCATATAATTCCTTGAATTACAAATTATTATACCCGCTGTACTCCCGCGCCCGACCCGCTCCCGCCCCGCACCCGCTCTGTGTGTGTTTTGCCTAAAACATCCAACAATACCGAATTGAACTTCTTGAGCAATTTCTTGTACTTACAAGAAATTAAAGTATTATTTTGTGAGGGGAAGGGTGAAAGTAAATTTACTTTTTAAATTATTAGAGTTGCACATCTGCCATTTAGGTTCAATGTTTACCCGACTACGCCAAAGCCAAAGGATTATGATTTTAGCAGGCTATGTATGTATGTTCATCTGTTCGATCCATATACCTATATTTTATAATTCTACTAGCGACCCGTCCCTGCTTCGCACGGTTTTTACGACTTGACAAAGATAGGGTTTTTTTTACAGACTAACAAACAAGATTCACAATCTTCAACGTCAGAATTCGAAACAGGTGACGACATTGTCGATCCGCTGCAGTTTGAAAACACACAAGATGATCAAACAGCAAAATTGGGGAATAAATCGAGAAAAAGAACTAGTGAAGATAAACTAAATGAATCCCATAAAATTTACACAGACGCTAAAAAAAAGATGGACAAACATGTGGCAAGGGATGAATTTGATATTTACGCGGAGTACGTAGCTTCAGAACTACGAAACATAAAATCAGAAGAAGAGGTCATTATGGCCAAAAGTTTCATAAATGACGTGTTACTGGAAGCAAGGCTGCGGTCCATCAGTCAGTCGGCTACAAACTCGCGATTGCCGCATTATGATGACGATAGTACTGAGTGTTCATTGACGGATTCAGCTCAACAGGACGAAAATAGCAGGTATCAAATAAAAGATGAATCTTTGGAATAAGCTTTTTTATAATTTCTGTTGAATAAATGTAAGCATTTCATTAAAATATCTGGATGTTTGTGTCTTTGCAGGGATTTATTTTACCACGGACTTCCATTGAAACTATAATATTAATACCAGTCTGATATTGTCCCACTGCAGGGCAAAGACCTCTGCCCATCAGAGAAAGCACGGGCATTAATCACCACGCTTGCTCAAGACGGAGACACGAGGAGCTCGTTGCTAAGTAATAACAAGCGCTCGGGTCGATCCGTCAGGTTAAGCTACGCTTGCCGGGGTTGGTCTGTGGATGGGTGACCATCTTTACATATCGAGACTCCTCCGTGCCTCGGAAAGCACGTTAAGCCGTTGGTCCAGGCTGTAATTCTTTGATTTTTGACAGTCGTTACGGGTCGTCAGAAGCTCGAAAGTCTGATAACCAGTCTTACCAAGGGGTATCGTATTACCCAGTTACTGGGTTGTGGAGATCAGATAGGCAGTCGCTCCATGCATCCGGTTAGACTGGAAGCCGACCCCAATATAGTTGGGAAAGGCTAGACAGATTAATTGCTTGCTCAAGACGGGTTGGCGATTTCAGACTTACTGACTTATATTAACTTTCTGGTAATACCAGATTTTGCAGCAATTATTTTTTTTCAAAAATAATCAATGGTGCCGATTCTCTTGTACACCGAACAATATCTGTGACCGAACTAAACTAACTAAACCATCACTAAAATTCCTTACGTTTTACTATGAGAAACTTAGAGCTATTCTGCCAAAAAAATTCTCTAAATTTAAAAATTATTTTGACACAACTAAAATCGAATTTGACAATCGCGACTCCACTTGGTACCTAATTGTTTGCCTACCACGTGATTTTTTTTGAGCCGGCGAGGCGCGCAATGTTGCCGTCTCGACGTATTTTTCTATGGAATTTTTCACTTTTTGGAAGATAACAAAAAAAAAATTACCAACATGTTGAGTACTTATTACGGATTTGCGAGTTTCAAAGGGGGTCAAAATTTTCATTATTTTGTGACGCACCATTTTCGAGATATAAGCAAAAGAAAATAAAAAAAGATACAGTACCGTTTTGCAACTGAATTCGAGGTGCTGGTTTGAATTTTAGTTCATGACATGAACGACTAATTTTATTCCACACATTTTTAATCGTGATTAAAAATAGTCAGAGTTAGTTAGAGGATTTTAGATATAGAACAAAAATTTTGGTTAAAACGTCAAATTCAGAACAGCATTTTCACTAAATTAAAACTCCGTACCATCATAGTGCTGTCAAATTAAATTATAGTTAAGTGGTGTAACTTTAGTCTATTTTCAGAATGGAAATCGTCGTTTGACAGGAATAAACTAAATTTTAGTGATTTTTAGTTTAGTTTAGTTTAGAGAATTTGTGACAAGAGAATGCACCAATGTGTAGTTTTGGGGATCCTGCCGTTTTGCCGAAAAGATTTTGCCCAAATTTCACTACCCAAACAAATTTTAGCAACCTTTTTTTATACCAATGCAATGTTTGGAATGATTTTAGTACGCACATTTTCATTAGGTCAAATTTTTACTTGGCAGAATATTATCAAGGATAATGTTATTTAGGCATTTGGACTTTAATCAAATGATTTATTACAGCAAACAATCTTTATATAATAAACGTAATGATTTGTTAGGTTAGGTTAGGTTAAAACTTTGACCTACTACGCGCGAGCCGAGCGAGCGAAGCGAGCGGTGCCGCGGCAGCGGCCGGCGAGTGCCAGAAACGACTAGATTATATAGAAAAAAAACAGGCTACCCGAAACTGACGGTACTAAACATTTGCCAAATTTTATTTTGCGCCAACTGAAATATTTGACTACATAAAAATTGGTAAAAGTACTATTTGGTAAACAAGTCATTGTTTAAACGTTCACTTGCCAAACATTAGGTTTGCGTTACAATTATTTGTGAAGAGATTTTTTGCTAAGTAATATATTGGCAAATGAAATTATACGGAAAATTGTTTGGGAAGTGATAATTTGGCAATTTATTTTCGATGAAACAAGGGAGACCCGTAGTTTTGACTTTACTATTTTGATAAAAGCATAGATAAGTCTAAAGACGCTAAAATGTTTTTCCTTTACCGATGTCAGTTACCTATGCCCAAGATAAACTCCGACTACTTCAAATGAAAATGTCACATTGGTACTTGCCCGGATTTGAATCCGCAATCTCGTGCATGAGAGGTGAGGCCTTAACTAACTAATATTTTTCACTTTTTAGTCACGTTACGATTATTAGTTTTATATTTCGGTTGTTATTTTTCCTTAAAAGTATTTATATTTTTCTTTTTTAAGTACTTTATCCTGTGAACGATTAGGTACCTACTTTCACGAATTTGTATAGGAATGATGGCATCATCCATTTAGAACAGTAGGTATAGTAACTACCTTACGTATATTCAAGCGATTAAAGCGGCGTTTTTCTGTCAATAAAAATAATAATATAAATCTGCCCAGGAATCTCGAAGGTTGAGAGACAAGATGTTGTGCGAAGTCGGATGCAGAAGCTCGTGTCGCTAGATGT
This sequence comes from Lithophane semibrunnea, assembly GCA_947363905.1. Classification (NCBI taxonomy): domain Eukaryota; kingdom Metazoa; phylum Arthropoda; class Insecta; order Lepidoptera; family Noctuidae; genus Lithophane; species Lithophane semibrunnea. Next base: position 6,235,634 of record OX376200.1, read on the forward strand.
CGCGCAAAAATTGTCCCCTATTGAATATGACTAATATGAATATGTCCAGCCGGGGACCGCTATATGCTGAAGATAATGATCGATAATGTTATATATGGGTTTAATGCATAATTCGTTCGACAGGTTAATTTCTTTTAGGTAGTTATCTAGTATATCTGTGGCTCTGTAAAGTTTGAAGTAGGTACTTACCCGAAGTATTTGTCGGCCAACTTGTTGCTGGACCTAGGCTCGTTGGAGATCGACCACATGATCACACTCGGATGGTTCTTGTCGCGTCGAATCAGTTCCGTTAGCGACTGCTTGTGTTTCGCCAGCAACGTATCGGAGAAGCCACTGCAACATAAGAAATAGCTATGAATCAGAAGCAGGATTTGTGTAGTTTCTATGATATTTTTTGTTTGGAATAATTATTTCATGAAATCAATAATTGTTCATCCTACGAAATAATAATGAAATAATTTGTTTGGCGCCCATCGTTGTGATTTTTTTTGTAGCAATTAGATGTGATTCAAAATAATTGCTACAAAAAAAAAATCCGGGCTTTACCACATTTTTGTTTTCCTTACTTATAACTTTTTTTAAAAAACGTTAGTCCTCTTTACTCATAACTTACTCAGTATCAACGCCGGGACACTCGTCGATAATCATGATACCATATTTGTCAGCCAACTGATATATCTCCTCGGCGTAAGGATAGTGGGAGGTTCTGAAGGCGTTGGCGCCCAACCATTTGATGAGGTTGAAGTTCTTCACCCACAGCACTGGATCCCAGCCTTTGCCTCTTAGCTTAAGAACAGAAGATTTACAATGGCAATGGGCAAAAATGCAGAGAAAGATTTCTTAATCAATCTTTTCAATTTATAAATTAGTAAAATGTTATGTCTGGATGACAGTATCCATTCAATTCCTTAAAATATTCCCAGTGAATCATTTTAGTTTCTGTAGATTTGCTCTTTTTGCTATTCAAAAGCTGAAACTTTTTTATGAACTAATTTCTATATATTATTTCATACAAACGAAACTTATCTACACTTTCGTAAGTCTGCGCACCTAGTTTAGGAACCCGGAAAGCTGGCAATAATTTTAAAACTTGGTAGTACAACCCACTGTTTGACTATGTACTGTGTTGTTGTTATTATGTACTAATAAACTTAAACTTAAACAATAATTAGGAAAGTTGCAGAAGATCAAATTAAAGCTTACATCAGAATCTTCATGCATGCCGAATCCTTTCAAGTAGAGTGGCTTCCCGTTCAAGTAGATGGTGGTGTTGGACCACGTGACTGTCCTGATGCCGATCTTCTGGTTGTAGGTGTCGATGACCTCGCCTTGCAGACCTATTAGCGATGCCTGGAGGGAAAAGAATATAACTTATTAATATTTTAGACTTCTAGGAGCTAGTGTGCCTAATAGAAGATGATCAGACGATTGCCGTTATAATAAACGTTTAATTTATGAATTAGCCTCGTTCAACTGGTGTTGTGTGTCACAGATTAGTTAAATAAAATATGGCTCCAAACACATTATAGAAGTGTTCTACGTTTTTCATTTTGCAAGCAACTTTTTAATATAATGACGGGGAAAATACGACAATTTTTTTTACCGCATGGATTTTCCAAGGTTCGGCTCCACTTAAATTTTTGTAGGTATTCATAGCAAACCTTATCCTCATCGGTTTATCGACAGATAAGTAATCGGTTTTTGGGTGATTAATAAAAATATAACCACCTGTTTATCAGAGAGGAACACCAAAAAGGTGAGTAGAACCAAAAAGGCGAGTCGATTAGATACCCATTTAAGATACCTATAGCATATCAGCCTATAATGTTCCCACTGCTGGGAAACAGGCCTCCTCTCATCGAGATGGGCTTGCAGGCTGGACTGTAATCTACCACGCGGACTCAGTGGGGGTTGGTAGATGTCACATGTACCTATTCGAATTTTTGGTTCTAAGAGAGCGCCTGTCTAGGTTCGAACCCATGATCTACAACTCGTAAGTCAGGCCGTTACCACTGGCCCAGTGGGACTGGGCCACCCCTGCTCCTTCAATATTGGTGCTGCAATATTTTACCTTAATAGTGTACAAGTATCCAGGATCGGGGTGCATGAGGTAGGGCCACCAGAATTTGGCGTTGCCGATCTCCAGCAATCCCGCGCATGCGTTGTAGCTCGTCACTTGCGTATCGTTCTTGTCGAACACTTGCACGAAGCACCGAACCTTGTCTGAAGTTGAGCCTTTCTGTGTCACGTTGTATACTATGAAACCTGAAATTTAAGACACATAGTTTATAGTCGCATTTCGTGTTGTTCTTCTAAACTACACTTTTGATGCAGTTTCCACCGTCATAGAGAATTTAATGCGGAAGCAAACCGACATCATATGCAAATAAATATTTTATATTCAGGAGGGCTGCTAGTCCTTACATATTATAAAACAAAGTCCTCCGCCGTGTCTGCCTGTCGTCCTGTTCGCGATAAACTCAAAAACGACTGCACCAATTTTCATGCTGTTTTCACCAATGGATAGAGTGGTTCTCGAGGAAGGTTTTAGAATAATAACCGACATCCACGCGGGCGAAACCGCAGGCATCAGTTAGTTATATACAAAAAAAGATCTTTAGTCATAAATCATTTCACTAATGGCATTAACAACAGACTATCAATCACTTCATCAAAATAGCAGCGAATAATTATGATATATTGGTCATCGTAGTACCCGTTAGTCCTTGGATGTCAGTGTTGACGATGAGGTCATCGATGAACACTTGAGGGGTGGAGTAGAGGAACACGGTGCGGTGGATGCCAGCGTAGTTGTAGAAGTCAAACGTGTACTGTTGCTCTTGACGAATTTTGTTTGGCCTACGGAGGAAAAGAAGTCTCAGTTTCTGAAAGCCTGATCACGTTTCTGGATAAGATGGATACCTAAACAAAATAACAATCACTAATATTACGTTATATGAAATGTGACAATAGATTAAGACCATCCAGAAAACGGTGACATGAAATCTAGAGAACTACATAATTCCTATAAAGCAACTTTTGTAAATTACTTTTCGATTGTGCATTGAACTTCATGACAATTTTTTTTTTTTTTTTTTTTTAACTTTGCCCCACACTAAGAATTTCTTCCTGTATCGTGGGTGTGTTTACAAACATAGAAACTCACAGATCCGGAACAACTACTTGCAGATCATACAAATATTTGTTCCGTGCGGGGATCGAACCTGCGACACGTTGTGCAGCAGTCCATCGTTCAGCCACTGCGCCAACCGTGTCGCCAATTGAATTAATATGGTTCTTTGAACCATACAGGATTTCCCTTTTTGACAAAGATATTTTTATAATGGATCCTGAAATACCCAGAATGCTTTGGTATGCAGTTAATAGCTTTTTTTAGAACGTTATTGTAAACAATCTTTACTGTTTATTCATGCGCCGGTGCACAAATGTTTGCAATCTAATTAGGTATCCGAGAGAATTTTAAAATTTTATGATATTTACGTTTGCATTTCTGGCGGAATAAATTAACGACTGTGCAAGTAAATCTTTGTACCGAATACCTACTTACTTCGGGAGATTTGTGGAGAGTTCCCCTACGTTATGTAGGTCCCTACCTCGTTATTCAGTGGTTCTACTTGTTTATGCAAATAAAACTAAGTAAGCTAAACATTTGACTTCACTTTGGCGATGAGACGAGGTCTTCGCCATTCGGTCTTCTGCAATTCTTTTCCATCCTTGAGCAATTCTTTTCCAAATCATTCCAGTGTTGAGAAAAACTTCGGTTGAAGTTGAAATTCCTCAAAATCCAGAAATTTTATCGATGGAGCAATATTGCGATTCAATATTAGCGGGAGCAGAATATTTTCAAATTGAGTATTTCTATTTCCCGAAAGAGTACCTATGTTGCCTCGTTGGTCTAGTGGTCGCAAGCGTTACTGCTGAGCAAGAGGTCCCGAGTTCGATTCCCAGGTCGGGCAAAGGGCATCTTTGTCTGGCGAATCTGAACCCTTCGGGGAAACACGGCGTGATGTTATGTTAAGTACCTAGGCATCTAGCCAGTTGTGTGACGACTGAGTAAACTCACCCGATAATAATACTCTTGACCATGCCCTGAGGCACGGTGTCACTGAGCAGCGTGTTGTCAACCACCACAGTCAGCAGGTTGCTGCTGTTGAAGCTGACCACCTCCGTGATGTCCTTCTCGAAAGGCAGGTGGCCGATCTCGTGGTACATCACTGGATTGCCGTTTACGAACTGAAAGTAAGCGTGATACAATACAATTATCTTTATTGACATAACTAGCTGATGTCCGCGGCTTCGCCTGGATGTCGGTTATTATGTACTAAAACCTTCCTCGAGAACCACTCTATCTATTGGTGAAAACAGCATGAAAATCGGTGCAGTAGTTTTTGAGTGAACAGGACGACAGACAGACGCGGCGGAGGACTTTGTTTTATAATAAGTATGTAAGGATATAATTAGGAGGTTACAGAATTATTATGAAGCCTCTGAATCCCAAACTAAAGTCTGTTTTATAATCTCGTAGACTAATTTGACATTTCAAGTGATTGTTGTGTGTTTTTTCAATATGGAGTTTGACATTTGCACCTGTCAAATTAGTTTACGAGATAAAAAACAGACTTTAACCGTATAGTTCGGAACCGCCCCCGAAAGGACCCGAACACACAAACCTCCGCCGGCTCGGTAGCGGGTCCTTTGGGACCCCAGAATTACCACATACGACACCCTATCTCGATTATGGAAATATTGAATATGCTACCCATCAAATCTTATGAATGTGCGTTAATTAAGAGAGTTGGATAAAAACTCATTATGTTTACGCCATTAAATCTTTCATATGCAGCGTGCAAGTTAATTAATTCACGTTTATAAAATTCAAGACTGTAAATACCATAATCGCCATTTTGATGACAGTGGTGGTCGAGGCTAAAAAACATAAAAATTGGTGATTTTGAACATCCATACCCCACCATAGGGGCAGTGAATAATACATCATTTAATTATTTGACGAATTCATCCATTGTTCAAGTTAAATAAATAGTGGTAATGAAGTTTTGTGTTATCCAAAGACGAAGTTTCGCGCCAATCGTGCGTGTTTTCATTTATTCTTTTCACGAATATCACTCATACACATGCAGATACGATTTAAAATGTGACAAATATTATTCAAAATATTATATTACAACTAGAAAATGTCCAAATCTTAACATAATATACGAAGACAGGTCCAATAACACGTATTATTCATTACCACTACTGAAAATGTTTTCAAAATCGCCGACCATTATACTTTTTTTTATTGTAATGATGTCCGAAAACGATTATGCCAAACGATTTTTTTTTAAATTTCGTTCTTCTCGATTAATTAATATGTCGAATATAAGAAATCGATACTTGGAAATTGAAATAAAATTGTTTTACACAATAAATACATTAAGCACTGGTTAAATTAATAATTTATACTATTCTAATGTTATTTTAATCGTTTTTCGGTCAATAAACTGAAACCTATAAATTCTATTAACTCAATAGACAGGACCTTATGGCCGGGCTAGGTACACACGGCTACACATCAAGCTGTACATTTCCAGTATAAGCTGACCTCGCATCGTACGAAAATCCTATACAATACGGGATCAGCATAAACTGGAAATGTATAGCTTGATGTGTAGCCGTGTGTACCTCATCTTTTGAATTTCGCGCCGGAATGTTTCTATAATTGAATTTAAAAACGGAATGCGCTCGCTGGTCAAAATTATTTTAATATATTGGACAATATTATTTATATGGATTTTATTTTTTATACTCTTTTCTGATAGTTTGCTACAGAATGCCCAGTATACTTTTTAGGTAGACGTAGGCTTAACAAAATTTTGTTTGGTAATGATAAATTAATTCCGCAAACGCTTTTACATAACGTTAATATTTTATTTTAGTTGTATGAGCTTGGTAGTTTTTGTTTTTATTAGGTTACTTTAGTAGGTACTAGAAATTGTTTTTTTTTTTGTGGTAGTTTCCCAACGAAATTTAAGAAACTGACCAAGTCTTTGTCGGACCACGCACAAAAGGGTTCCGTAGTTGGGATGAACATATACGCATGCACATTGCACAGTATTAATGTTTCGACTGCAAAAATAAGTTTGTATTTCTAGAAAAAACTACGAAAAACAAAGTTAACTCTGCAGTTGTAACCGAAAATAACCCATAACTCATAGTTGAAATACGGGTTATTTTCGGTTACACTTTAAAAAGCAGTCACTTATAAGCATCTTATCATTTTAATTATAAGATCAAACAATGCTACATGCTTATGTGCATAGTTTTTTTTTTCATCCCTCGATTGCATGTTGAGGAATGACACCCCTAATTATGTTTATCGTAATTTTACTAAACGATTTTTGGCGGTGTAAAGAATAAACCTTCTTCCAAATTTTCAACGATATAGTATAAATAGGTGTCCGAGTAAAATGCCTGTATGACATCTGAACCCATGGACGAACGGACGTGACGAAATAATTAAGAGGTCCTTTTTTTACGGATTTTGGCTATCGAGTTTACAATCGATAGCGACTGATGTCTTTGGTAATTTATTTAAAATACAATTACCCGAAAACCACTCGAAAGATATTAGGAAAAAAAAAAATTGCAGCCACCATCTTGGATTTTCATTTTGACTAAATTCACACTTTCCCTTTCTTTCTCTTTCGCTATCAATCAAAAAGAATAAGACCGTCCCAGGTATGAACGCTTTTTCGAAAACTTTTTTTTTTAATTTTCTGGTTTGGCCCCCCAAAAGTGACTATTTGCAAAATCCATTTATTTACGTTACACTTCCGTGTTTTGGTCACTAAAATGTATATGTGTACCAAATTTCAACCTAATCGGTCCAGTAGATTCGAAGCAAATTGGCTGTGACAGACAGACACAAGACTCGTGTGACACGAGTGATCCTATATGAGTTTCGTTTTTTCATTCGGTCGTACGGAACCCTAAAACGTTACACCACTTTCCACAGTGTACGTGTATGTACTTATTACTAAAATTAATTTAAAAAATAAAATAATTAATAAAAAATATACCAAAGAGTTTTTATTCAGTTTCTACAATTTTTAATCACGTTTGATTATAACGAATATCAATTAGGCTGAGTGCAACATTTGAATCGAAATAGAAAAATTGGGTGAACGGTAAGCACTAAGAAGTGTCACGTCGCACCACAATTTTTGTTAATTTTTGTTCATATTTGATCGTGTTTTTTATCTAGTTTAAGTATGAATAATGGTAAAAGTAAGAATGCAGAAAGAATGATAATATCTTTATTTGGTCCTTTTGCATATTTTCAGCAAGAGAGAAGATTGTTTATGTACATATTTTCAGGGAATCTGAGTTGCCTACCTTTTGAATAGGTGTATTTATACCTATTTTATACAACTTTCGCAGTCGACTGACGCGGTTTGACCGACCTCAACATATAATTTATGATATTTACCACAAATTTATTGTATAAAATAGATGCGGTAACATACTTTTTTTAATAAATTCGAATGCTGAAAGTTCATGTAAATTCCTGATTTTCATGACGGAATTCGCAACACCCCGTCGAGTTAGCTGATGTGTCACGTGTCAAAATCTTGTCGAGCAGAGAGGTTAAGTAAAAACCTGTATGACAGGCAGGAGTCAGCGCCTTTTCCGATTTTCCTTACACTAATTGTTAGGCCAAAACCAAAAAAAAATAATTTAGGTTTACTCTCAAATTAACAAAAGAGAAGAATAATAAAGTACAAGGATGAGAGCATGCCAAAATGCATTGCAAGCTTATTATCATTTCCACTTTCTCTTAGGTATGCGCCTCACCAGACATGTGTGGGAAGAAAACTTACTCGTAGCCTTTAATACTTAACACAATAGTTATGTCATTTCAGATACTTATGTTGTTTTATTATATTTATAACAACGGTAAACAATAACGGGACGTAATAGGCAGAATGTCTGCGATGACTTTTGCAATAGTTATTTGTCTTATAAACTTATACCACAGACAAATGAAGTTTGAATACTTACCCCTGCAATTTTGCTGTTAATTTTAGTTGTAATGCTATTGTTGACCGTTACATTGTAGGTATGTAGGTAGCTATGTGTTTGGTACAGCAATTTGGAACCTACATACTACCTAACCTACGTACTATTTAAAAAAAAATCTTATTATAACTTATTCAAATACTGTACATTATTTATCTACTTACGTTGTTACCATTATATTTTTATATGCATAAAAATATTACCTACTTACGTGTATTTTTTCCTATAGTAGGTACCGCTAAAAGCTTTAAGCGATTTATTGCTAAAACATTATAGATTTAAGCTGTGTAAATTGTCACTGTCGCTTAGATAAGAATATTATGATAATACTAAGTGAGCGTTTACGGATATTGCTCAATACCGCGGTATCTTTGTTGGAATCAAGCTGTGAGCAAGTTTACAAATTAGGTAAATAGGTACATTGTCGTTAAAAAGATAAGAAAAACTATTTGGTTGTTCGACTAACGAAATTAAACTTAGAGGGTTAACTGCTTACTTAATGAATTCATTTGAAAACAATTGTTTGTCGAACAAGTAGTTACTATTATATTGACGTTAACCTAGTTTAAATTACAACAATTATTAAAATAAAGAATAGATAAAATTGCCGTTAAATTACTTGCAATAGAATATTTAACAGGTTTATATAAAATAATGCTATAATTTTGCCCTGAATTTTTAAATAAAGTGTTCTGTTTTAGTACTAACATATGTCTGAAATTACCATCTGAGTAAATAAAGATAAGCAAAACATTACCAGGATAAGAATACACGGTTAATTTGAACAAAAGCTGGGCGCATTCACCTCACGTGGGTGTCGTAAAAATGTTCCAGCAATACAACGTACGGGTACCTACCTATAACATTATGCAGAGGGCGTAATTTGAACCCTGTTGAAAGATTTTCATTAGGAGTCAATTTGTAGTTGACTACGCTAACTTTAAGGTAGATTTTACCAACAAAAAATTACCATAAACTAGTCAATTACACAGGCGCTCTACCAATAAATGTAATTTCTGCCCTCTAAAATAGAGTTTGATACTACCTACACACACACAGGCACACGCTCACGGGTACCAGGCACTGGCTCTATATTTTTTTAAATTTTTATTTTTATGAAACACACACACACACACACACACACACACACGACACTCAGACACTCTGTTACGAGAGGTCAAAATTCCGATAAAAAAGGTTTTGAATCTGAAACTTGTGAGCACGTAGATGACGACAGATATGATGTGTTTGTTTTAAATAAAAACGACATTGCCCTCTGGTTTGGTTTAATTTATATAAAGGTCAGTGAAATTAATCTATAATATTAGGTATCTTTCTCGATCTCCCAGGGCGAGCTCCCGTCATTTTACGTCAATTCTTGGGATTATTTTTAGGCCCTCACAAATAAATACTTTGTGACCGTAATCTTCAGGATGGGTTTTCCATCGATTTTTCATTTTCCTTATTTTGCGTTCGTAATGATTTTATATTTATTGAAACAATAATCGTTAATGAGTGTATCGAAACGATGATTGCGCGGCGACTTTTACATGGGCCTACACAGAGTTGAGGTTTATGAGGTCGCTACGCGGTTACTACGGGGTTGCTACGCGGGCCAACTTAGCGTCTATGGGGCAGTGGGGCCTATTATACGGAGTTGCCGCAGCATCTACGCGGCCTGTACGCTGCGCATACGTTCACCTAACGTTTTTGCAATAGCTTAGCGCGAAGTCACTCCTACTAAATGTGCTCTCTAAACAATATTCCAGTTGTAAATATCGTGACCATAAAGTGCTATAAAAGATATTATTATTTAAAGGTCTTAGACGGAACCGCTGAAATACCGTTTAACCTTATAATAAAACCAAAGCTAAACTAAACACAAAAACTGTAAAAAACACTGAAAGACAAGCCAATAAATAGATTTTATTTTTTTAATTCATATTAATCTTATATAGAAAGAAAGAAAGAATAACGTTTATTTGGACACAGTTCGTGAAACACAAAATACAAATAACAAAATAAAAAAAATAAACAATTTGAAAACAATATATCATCTATGCTTACGATACGAGTTACGACACAATATTTTGTATTAATAGTTATAGGAGAAAATCTACTGTAGCTATCGTGTTTAAGCTTTTATAATGCTTTACGGCTTTTTTAATTGAAATGAAGTGGCCTACTTAGGCACCAAATTCCAGATAACATAATATTTTCATCTTTGGCCTTGCAGTACCTAGAGGTTGTTTCCTAGTTTGTCGTGATAGATCACTTCGGGACTTCATTCATTTTAATACTTTTGGCACTGGTGCGTAAGTTTAAAAAAACTGTAACAGTTAAGGTAATACTCGTATACTAATCTGAGTTTCCTGGGCAACTTGGTATGTTTTTTATTAATGTCATTATAATCCTCTTACGGCAAAAATCAATGTCATTGTCCAATTTCAATGTCATTGTCCTTCTCGGGTTGCGTTTCCATTTAGTTTAAATGCAAACTTAATCCCGTAGGTGTCTGTACAGCTGAATGATTTGTAGGTATCTGTTTATATTAGCCAGATTTGAGCCCCTCGACCCATATTCTGGAGACATTGTCCAGCAAATTGCGCTTTTATACGACACTTTATAGTAACTCTTACTAAGTCGCCTCGTGGTTGATTTACAAATCATTGTAAACGTAATGAGGTATCGCCTACAGAGCAGTAAATCTCTGAAGCTTGACATTATTTAGGTACTAAGTACATTTACATCGTATGTAGAATGAATCACCGTGCCAGTGATTTACAACTTGACTAGAATTTCTACTCGGAAGACATTTCATTTGCTTATTTTGACCTAGAGAAACGCTGGGCTGATTGAGCAGGATATTTACTATTTGCAGTAGAATATTGTATGAATTGCGGAGATAATCACAGATGAGATTTTGTTCATACGATGATATGCACAAGAATGCGTCTCTTTATATCAGATTTCTTTGCCAAATTCAACATCGCTCTCGGAATGTGGTCCGCCTTCGCTGGGCTTTATTATTTCTCTGGATCAGCCTAATAGGTATAAATAGTTTCCCAGGACAACCTTTCCCAGAACAACAGAGGTACCTGACAAGAACGAGTCCACTAGACAACTCGGTCGGCAGGAAGCTGATTGAGTAATGTCAGTTAAGTGAGGTCAGTGATTCTTATTGCCCTCTCGTACCTACAATTGGCGTATGAATGACGAACGTCTACATTTCTAAAACATTTAAAGCGCTAAAACGCTGCGTACCAGGCGTAACCACCGAGGTAATGTATTTATTTCACCATTTCAGCCAAAAGAAGTCCACTGCTGGACATTGGCCTCCACCAAGCACCACCGGTTCTGTGCTTCCCGAAAGTGTGTCTGTGCTTTTCAACGTATTTCTGCGGTCTTCACAAGGTCATCGGTCCACCTTGTGGGAGGATTTCTACGGCTACGTCTTCCGGTACACGTTCGCCACTACAGAACCTTTCGCCCCATCGACCATCAGTTCTGCGAACAATGGGCCCTGCCCCGCCACTTAAGTTTGGCAATTCTTCGGGCTTTGTCGGTTGCCTTGGTTCTCCTGCGGATGTCTTCGTCGGGGTGTAACGAGTTCGGGGCGTAAACTTGTACCACGAGTTCAGAGAATATCTTGCGGATATTCTGTGTATAAGTTACGCCACCCTGGTCGACACACTCTTGATCTTTACCATGTTGCTCACAAAGGACTTATGGACGATAAACCCGACACAGCCTTGGGAGTGCTGGTCCCCGGAAATAGAGCAAGTTCCCGGATTTGAGGACTATCGAGTCCTCCCCCTCTCTTCGGACTTCAGGTAACCCTACCTCCTACCTCCTACCTCATCGTAACCTGTGGGCCTAGACAAGTGACAATCGGTTCGAAAGCGTTTCGTATATCTACAACGACTTTGAAAGGGATTGACATAAGCTTTTCGATAGCTTATGTCAGTCCTAAACATTTTTGCTTTTTCCATCATCGTTATCGCTGATAGAATGTCACTTTGTCTACAGCCTCTGCTCAATTCTTCCTCGAGTTAGATGATCTTCTCATTGGTCCGAAGTGTACGCGAGTTGTATGTTGCCAGGTTCAGTTTTCGGTGATTGTGGTAGCCGGATCTCTTCCGGGGATTCTCAGCACCCCTTGCCTTACCGTGGCCTTGACCGCTACCATAGCCAAGGGTAGTTGGTCCGCCGGGCTCTAGGGGCCATTTATTATTGGCACTTGCCATAATCGCCATCACCCTTGGCAGACGGGTTGGCGATCGCAGTATGGTGTTAAAAAGTGTAAAGCACGCTGCTGCCCATTCTCTAGTAAGTCCCTTAGTCGCTTTATACGATACCCAAAATAGGGTGCTGCTATTCTTTAAGTCCGGCACCACACGGCACTGTATTGTTTAATTGTAAATAATGCAATTAGTATTAATAGAAAGAAAGAGAAGGTGCAACAAAACTGGACAAAAAGATGTAGTACCTCCACCTACCTATAATAAGAGACGAGACTAAAGACGAAAGGAGAAAGACTAAGCAACAAGGTCACACGAAAACAAAGAAACCTATGTTGTCAAGTACTGATTATGACTGATTTGGACAGTTGGTTGTGGTCCCCGACATTCTTCGACAATCAAAGACAGCTAGCAATCAAAATTTTTTCGCCGCAACAATTTAAAAGTTGTCGACAAACGCACCTCACTACAAAGTCTTACCGGAATCAAACGCATCAATCAATCGTATCGACTAGCTACTATACAAATGAGTTAACAAGTTAACAGGTGCATGGAATTTGCATGCAAACGTTTTGCGTAAAGTAAATAATTGATGGCTTGTTGCTACCTCCCGAAGTAGGTGTGTTTCGTTTTAAATCTATGTTAGTGGTCGGCCGTCGGGTCAAACGAGAGCGAACTCGCGAGACCGGTGTCACACGACAAATTGTCCAATTACCGACAGTCGTTATGCCGCCTCGTGACAACGACACCTCTGGCTACTACTGAGGCCACTGGTCGGGGCTGGATCCTCCCTTTCTTGTTGCCAAAGCCAGGTTTCACGAGTTGAATTTTTTCGTGAATTTTGCGCGAAAACTCTGAAATATTTTTATTTACATATCTGTTATTTTTTAATAAAAGTTAGATAAAAACTTAGTTTGCCTCCTGAGATAACCTCAATCCCAACCCAAATTATTCAAAATATTAATAACTACATATAATAAACTAAACATAATGATCTCTATAATTCTATATTCGATATAACGCCAACAAACCAAGTTCTTAAATTGTACCTACTTGACAAGTTTTGTGTTATAAAGTTTATCTTTTCATAATAGAATGGGACATTGCAGATAATTAAGAAATTATTTCATCACCCGTACTAAATAATTGCAAAGACAAAGAGATTTCAATTGTTATACACGTCTGAAGGTCGATCACCAGTAAAGTATATCTCTGGGAATATCATTCAGTTTGTATGAAATCTAGAAATGAGAATGTCCTAATTTCCAAGCTTCTCAATGAAACAGTCATACATAAGTGACGTTATGTATGGTTACAAATAACTGAGGTCCGATAGCCAACCTAGGGAGCTGGGCAACTGTTTAAAATTCAACACTTCTTTGGGCATGGATTTTCTCAAGAAGGATGTGTTTAACAGATGAAATAGCGAATATATAAAACGTTTATATGTTAATCGTGAGAACCGCGGCTCTCCACAGCGTCTATTTAACGCAAATCCTTTGAATCAACAATGATCGCACATGCCGTATATTTGTTTCTGCGCTCGTTTAAATTATGTAAAAGGTACGCGCTAGAAATAATAACAACTACTTTCAATATATTATCCTCATTCACTGTAATATAATTTTACCTCACATGATACCTATTTGTTTGTCGCTTCTTTGCCGCGAGACTCCTGCCGGGAGACTCCCTCTATTGCAACCTGCTCGAAGATTATTTACTATGCCACAAATCCACAATTATTATCTTCTCCATAAACGGATTTAACATTACAGTGCTACTAGAAAGTAATTAGGCTCTGGGTAGAATTTCTAAGTTCTTATCATTCATGAAATTGGTTATATGTATATTTTAGAATTCATTCTATCAAATTTGATAATTCCTGTCTTGATCCGTAGCTATTAAATTCTGTCACATGAGTTATTCACTCTATCAGAATTGATAATACCTGTCTTGATGCGAGCTGTTAAATTCTGATGAGTTTTTAGCGAAAAGTATCGTATTGCGTCGTGACCGAGATTGATTTTAAAAGTAGTAAATCCAGGCTTAAAGTTAATACTAAAACCTGTCATTCCTGTATCCTTTACCACCCGACTCCTTACTCGTAATTTTATTAGAGCCTCACTACTAACCTGATGACTGGCAAATCTTTACGTTTCGTTCCATCGTTACAAGATGAACGTAGAACACTGTCATCGTTGTATATATTTTACGGTTACCCACAATGTATTTTATGTTATGTGTTACATATTGTCTTCTCTTTTTCGCTGCTACCGTTAGTCACGACATGCCGTCCTTTCACGTGTCATCTAATATAGTATGAGTGTGTGACATTGTGCCGTTTTTGATGATCAAACTTTGGGTAGGTAGGTAACCCATCTACCTCTTTTTACGAATACCATTGGTTACTTACCGCTTCAGTCTCGTAGTAAATGCTGCTGAACCGCAGCCACACGCGCTGCCCCGAAGCACCCCACTATGAGGACATGAAGAGCCGTCACGCCGGTCAAACTATACCACCACGTGGTCGCGCAAGGTAATGTCCTCGGTGATATCGTTGTATGTTGATGGTTACTTACTACATCAGCCGCGTAGTGCACGCTGCTGAACCGCAGCCACACGCGCTGCCCCGAAGCACCCCACCACGAGGGCACGTAGAACCGCCGGTCATACCACACCACCCCCACGTGGTCGCGCAAGGTAATGTCCTCGCCGACGTCGTTGTAAGATGATGGTACCGGCATTGTGATTACTGGACCAGTCTGCCAAGAAATGTAGTATCATAAGCAGTAGAGCATTTAGACTAGAAGAACAGATAACCTGATAAAGGTCGGGAGGACTCATAAAAAAAATCATCAATTTTTTTTTAAATATCTTGTTTATATTTCGATACCCATCACGTCTGCGGCGTTTCGCTAGATAATTTAATTGACCCTGTATATCATAGACAACTGATGCTAAACCGTATATAAGTTATCGATAGAGTTCTAAAAATAAAACTATTTAAGATAAAGGACAAACTAATTCATATGTGTTATAAGATGTGCCACGATTTCGCACGAGTTCAGGGTCAAATGTCTTGAATAGGTATTGGAAACGAGAAGATGTGCGTACAGACCTACCTACTCCACAAATAATACAGAAAAGAATGGATGTGATTTATAGTACCTGGATTACAATCCATTTTTCACATGAGTTATCTTTCATACGTCATGCTTGAGTAGATTAATGAAAGTGCAACAGTGAAGTAATTATTGCAAAAAGTTTCAATGATACATTCATTGTAAGAACATAGTGAAGAATTTTTATAGCTTCATTTTCATCATAGAGATACTCGTAGAGGCCGTTCGAACTTGAATTAATGATAATATGGTAATACGGAATAATAATGAAGATACATATTAAACAACTAATATCAAAGACGTAGTTGACAAACGAGTTTTTGGACAGTATTATCTAACAAAGCTACGATACATTATTGTATTAGTAAATAACGCATAGGCGCCAAGGTGAGGTTTGCAGTATTACGATAATATTTAAGTAGTACTTATAGAAATTTGATATTTTGTTGGAAACATTATATTTAATGTAGCGAGGTTGTATGTAGTTAACCTGCACAATCCGAACATATCGTACGATTGGAATTTTCGAAAAAGTTTCACATACAAATTGTACCTTCATAATCGCTAAACGTCGCATCTTTTCGTCTGTAGGGTTAATCTAATCTCTAATAAGTTTCTTTATAAATTCCTTAAAGACTGGTAGAGATTATTGACATAGCACTACAAAGTGCCTAAATAATGTAATGGCTGACACATGCGGGGGTGGAAGTACAAGCTTTATTTTCGAAGCCCATAGGAATATTAAGCAGCCATTGTTGGCGATTCAGAGTAGGTGGATGTGAAGGTTAATATATTGATGATCATCGACCATAATTCCGGAAAATAGCTTTATTTTTTTAATGATTTGCCCTGCTTTTATTTCATATTAACTGAGACCAAATACCAAGACAGAGCGCTGTCAACAGTGACATGAGGCCGTTTTCGTAAACATGTGTGTACTTAGTGAGGTGTAGTTTGATTGTGAATGTAATTTAAAAGAGTGCGTGTGAGCGTGTATGCACAGATCGGAGATGTAATTTCTTCACTGTATTATTCGCAGTGCTCTGTCTTGGATTTTTATTTGGTCTGAGCATAACACTTCATTTATATAAAATGGTAACATGAGCGGAGCCGATTATAAACCCAACCCTTGTAAGTTATATTTAATTTATGAGGATGTTATGAATTATCGAAATTTAACAATACGAGAATGTGGTGGTGATTCCATATGTACACACGGCTACACATCAAGCATTTATTTCCAGTTTATGCTGATCTCGCATTGTATAGGATTACCGTAAAATGCGAGGTCAGCTTATACTGGAAACGTCTAGCTTGATGTGTAGCCGTGTGTACCTACGTCATCTGTAAATAGTAGATACCAAAATATTACGCCTTTATATTTCACAAACGTACAATACACATTAATATCTGTACCCCACCTACATACCAGCACGAGTCTAGTGGTATTGCCACTAAGGCTTATGATATCATCGAACTTTTTATATGCGTAGGTACTGCTGGGTACATTACCTTGTCGAGATCCTGTTTGAACCAGCCGGCTTTGTACCCGGCCTCGGGATCTGTAGGAGATTTCCTGAAGTTCCATAGTCCATCTAGTGTCCGTAAGTCCCTAGTTTCTGTTGCTATTGGGTACAAAGGTCCTCCGGTACTGGTCTCTTCTTTCTTCAGTTCTGCTGCTGCGTCGATTTCATTGCCAGTTGCAGTATTCTGCACCACCGCCCGTACTACACATAGTAGCGGTATTAACGTGAACAGTATCTTCTTTCTTGACATCATCTGTAACAAGCAAACCAGTATTTTACATGGAGCGACTGCCATCTGATCTCCACAACCCATTATCTGGGTAATACGATACCCCTTGGCAAGACTGGTTGTCAGACTTTTCGGCTTCTGACGACCCGTAACGACTGTCCAAGATCCACAAAGACAAAGGCGGTATTGAAAAAAAATTAAGTGTTTAATGGTCTGCTTGTGATTAGCAAACGACTTAATGATGACAGGATAGTTATGAAACAATTAAAAATAACGGTCTTCACAATTCCAACCGCGCAACTATCGATTTGCCTTTAGGATTCGATAACAATAAAAAATCTATTGTGTCTCGTTAGTGACTGTTAAGCTCATATCATAAAACACTTTAAAATACACGTAGTGTGGTGATGAAACATGCATTCATGGGCTATTGACACTGGCAATATGAATCAGTGGGTAAAAGTGAAACACCTATTGAAGATGCAAGACGAGGCGGTGACAGCTTGTAATGTTGCATGTCGATGTTGTTATCTAGTCTAGTCAGGCAGCCAAGAAAGCGTTTTTTCTATATGTATTTAATACGTTTACGGGAAAAGTGGAAACGTTTCTTATAATCTAACTGGAAGGAAGATGCTGCATTTATTGAGAAACTTATTATAGTAACCAATGTGTTGTCCCTGTTCAATATTCATCACGTATTCTTGTTTTGTACCAAGTGAGATATAATCACGAAAACAAATCTTTAAAATAGTCTATTTCATTAAGTAGGTAGTAGGTACTTACTTATATTTATTATACCTGAAATATGCTGAGTTGACAACATTGAATAGATATTCGGGCTGATACTTTGAAATAAATTGTGGTCACAATCCAAAATCTTTTGCTTACACAATTTTGAACAAAATCGCAAAATATTGCAGCGGACATACTTTGGATAGCATCATGTCATGAACAAGGTCATGAATGACCAAGGAACATTATACTCACTTATGACTGATTTGCTGGAATGAGTTATATAATAGAGTGCGTTTCATCAAATAGTTCCTTTGCCGTAATGTTGGCTCCTCTGTTAAATTTAATAATCGGACCTATTAGGTAGCGCCGTAACGGCGGCGTAGAGTATTCGTATTGGTCCTACAACAGTAGTCAACATTACGGCATAAGAACTATTTGATGAAACGCACTCTACTCTTTGGGCTGATTTCAGCTGTCGTCATTAAAATTCTTTGCTCTATGAACGTTCTATGGTATAGGTTTTACGCAATTATTTATCAAAAATACTAATAAATACATTTACAAAATTAAGTTGATTTTGATATTTTTATTTTGTATCCCGCAACCTAATTATACTTTGTTTCGTTCTAACGCATGTAAGTGCGGTGTATGTCCTGAAAGGGCAACATAATTTTTATTTATATTTTCAGAGTAAAATAAAATCATAGGTACTTGAATAAAGGTAAGTTAGTAATCCAATCAACTCGTTTACGATTTAAGAGGCATTGCTCGAAATCGACTAGACTTTGTCTACGATTACCTACATGATTTCCTAAAAAGTTTTAATATTCCTTAGTACTACTAGCAACACTTTCTCTTAGGTAATTCGTAATGGTTCATGGCTACATTTGAACCCACTCACTCGTTAGCTGCTGCTGTCCTCACCATGTACCTACTATATTATATCACATTATACTATATTATATCGGATACTGAAAGACAATCTAATCTCGACTTGGTGCTAAGATTTCAAATCCAATAAGTTTCCTATTTCCACGATATCGTCGCGGGCGCATCTAGAATTTCTCTATTCCACAATGCTATTGAAAGTGTATCGCACATCGATACCTTGACCGCTGTACCATAACGAACAGTAGGTACAAGTATTATCACCATGTGTGTGAACTGGGTTGAAGAAGCCGGTTTACTTGCGCAAATGTTCGATCCAATGTTTGTTTTATGTTGCATCTTTGATGTGACTGTTTATTAGGCTTTTCTATTTTTTTTAACTACCTACCTGAAACTTTCTGAAAGGCCTACACTGTCCTCCCATAACTATTAACACTGTAATTCTAAAATATTGTAAAAGCCAATTATCTTTTAAAAGAGTAACCATGGAGTTTCTTGCCGGCTCTTCTCCATAGGAAACGACCAATTGGAACCGTGCACCTAGTTTCTGACGTTTCATAAAGTGCCCATGTAGGTTTATGTGAAATAAAATATTTTGATTTTCATTTAGCTGATTTTTCCAAAATTTTGAGAGATGCTATTCAATAGGACATCCTGTGAAAAATCGCGATATTCATGGTGGTAAACAATTATTTAAGAAAAAGTATCTAGTAGGTATAAAGGCACCTATGTATAAAACAATATTCAAAAACAAAAACAACTAAACTGGAAAATCTAGAGAGCAAATCGAAGAAAAAAGTAAAAGAATGGTACCTCCTCGTACCTCGTACACTATGCATAAAATAAGAATAGCAAAAGTAAAATTAATAAATGAGAGTAAAAATAAAGATAAAAATATAAGGATGGAATATGAAATGAAGCAAATGGAAAATGTAGAGAGAAAATTGTAGAAAAAAGGAACAGAATGGAACCTCCTCGTACACTATGCATGAAATAAGAACAGCAAAAGTAAAATTAATAAATGAAAGTAAAAATAAAGACAATAAATATAAGGATGGAATATGAATTGAATCATATCAACGGATTCCAATTCTTGTCTGCCTGATAATTGGTCTACAGTGGTCGGCCAACAACGCATGCGGCTCGCAAGCCGTGGTTTGCCGACCACTTGGTCGCAACTAGTCGCAAGCGCTACTGCTGAGCGTGAAGCCATGGGTTTGATTCCCAGGTTGGGAAAGTGTTATTGGGTTTTCAGCTCGGAGTCTGGTTTTGTGCCCCATTCATGGCATAGGCTCGCCCCCTACTGGCGAAACGTCCGGGTGGGTCCAATTCTTAAGGTTGATGCGCTAGGGTAGCCCGCGAAATTCAAATTTTCTTACGTTTTTTGCAATATAAAATTATATTTCTAGGTATACATAATCATAAATTAAAGTCGTTTGTATGTATGTCCGCGTTGTTCTTCTAAACCAAGCAACAGATTTGATGAGGATTTCACCATCGTTTAGAGAATTTATTCCGGAAAGTTTATGTTAATACTCGTAGTATTAAAGGTAAGAAATCTTGATGTTTTGTCAAGTTGTAAAAGCCGTGCGAAGCAGTAGCGAGTCGCTGTTATGTATGCTTATAAAATGTTGATGTATATGAATGAGTGTATTGAATGACTATTTCATGAAATCATGACATTTGGCACTTTCATGAGCTTAGAGAGTTGTATTGCTGATTCTAATGTTTATAATTCTGTAAATCCATATTTGTTACGAGCGCTAATAATATTTAGATCAACATACAACCTGATACTGACCTGCAAATTGCAAAAAACGTAAGAAAATTTGAATTTCGCGGGACACCCTAGCGCATCCCCCTTAATAAAATGTTCATTTAGTTCCTACTGAATCAACATTTTATAAGCATACATAACAACGACTCGCTACTGCTTCGCACGGTTTTTACAACTTGACAAAACATCAAGATTTCTTACCTTTAATACTACGAGTATTAACATAAACTTTCCGGAATAAATTCTCTAAACGATGGTGAAATCCTCATCAAATCTGTTGCTTGTTTTAGAAGAACAACGCGGACATACATACAAACGACTTTAATTTATGATTATGTATACCTAGAAATATAATTTTATAGTATAGAGTGCGAAACTATGAACAGTAGACACGGGTTTGAACAACACGACGTTCCTCACCACAGTTACTCATTTGTCAGTTCGAGATTCATTCATTAAATTGTATGTCACACTGAAGCGGTACAAAATGTTATTTTGAGGTGTTAGGACATTCAATCATTTTGAATTTTGGATTTTCAATCATGGGACATTTGAAAGTGCCTCTTGTATGTCCTACCCAACACTAATCTATAGCTACTTGTCTACAATGCGCGATTTGTGCAATACGCGCACTATGTAATATTATATCTCTATGGTATACCTCGATATATATTAAACATAAATACTCAAATATTGTGTAAGGAGTGTATATTACACTAAATATGTAAGTACCCGCATAATGCCTATGTTAATGGCATGCATTCGCGCGTTAGTTACAAAACAGTGGCTTTCTAGCATGCACATGCGCTCAAACAATACGCACAGACGCACTGAATTGTTGATCAGAATTCTGTGCGGATTCCACGCACCACCATGTAGGTAACTGATAGGGCTGCTAAGTAAGTGTTATACTGATATAAATATTGATTTAACGCTTTTCGCAATGAATTAGAAGAAAATAATAGTAGGTACTTAATAAAGTCAAAGGATTGAAACAGCAGGAGAATTTGTTCAAAATGTGGATAGGATATCCAAACAAAGTAGCAAAGCCAGATCCATACAAATCCCCATTGGGATTGGTAAATGGGGATAAGTGGAATAACTCTTATAATAAAGTCTGACAAATGCCTACCTTGAAAAAAAAAACAAGGCCTTAGTCGCTTATAAGAGTTTTGTTACACTTTCAGAAATCACTGCCTGAAAAGATTACCTACAATAGCATACAATTAAATAAGTTTATTTAATTACCTATTGTAGGTGAAAAGCCCTCATCCTCTCAGTTTTTGGTGTTGTACAATAACAGCTCGCATTAGACAACCCTATCATTCACATCACATCATAATGTAGTCATTACGGTATGTCAGATTAACGAGCGACAAAAATATTCAAAGAACCTGGTATGCCGCACTACAGCTCTGCGAATAGCTGGCTAGCTTATCTCTTGGCCAATACCTAGTAGGTACATATTTAGCATTATTAAATTCTGTTTACTAAATCATTTAGCCTTGTGATGCCTGCCTGGAGGATGTAGACAGTGATGTAGACCTTTTCCAAATATCCTGCAAAATTCTCGCAATTCATTGAACGTGTGCCTTCCTGCTTAAATATTTTTGTTTACATCATGTTCATGTTTTATTATGTTTTTGTTCAATATTCGTCATTCATAAAAACAATTAAAATCCGCAAACTAGCAAAAAAATGATCAGTATCTACCTTATTAATTACTGTTTTATCTGAAACTTGTTACTAATTACGTTAGAGGAACAAAAAAAAAATTATTATCTTTCTAAAAAAATATTTATTTGCCGATACGCGGTCTCCACTCCCAGTTTTATCATATTGCGACCAAACATCGAGGCATAAATCTCTTTTTCCGGAATACATTTTCTAAATGATGGTGAAAACGGCATCAAAGTTCATTGCGGAGTTTAAAAGAACAACGCTGTCACATAGCAAACACAAATAGTAATTTTGTGTAGTACTATTACAGATATAGATTATAGAAGCAGAGTTTCTGTCGTTTAATTATGAAAACTATTCAATAATTATGGATTTTGGTCCAACTGAAGGTGGTGGAACCGTGGAGCGACGAGCTTTGCGAAATGTTGTTGGAAAACATAATTAAACGAGAGTTGGGTATGTATCGTGTATGGGTGTGTAGAAATACTTGGGTGCCTACCTACTGGCTCACAAACACATAAAATCTGTAGGCTATACAAATATTAGTTCCGTGGGGAGATCGAACGTGCCACATCACGCGCCTTTCAAGTCGTTAATCGTGTAACAGTGTAAGTGAGCAAAATAGATATGTAGGTACTTATACAAGGTGTATATGCATAAACTGAAAACCTCATAAGGGCTCATTGTACTCATCATTAATAACAACTTTCACTATGGGACAAAATATGAAATCGCAAAAAAAAATCAGCTGCTTCCTACATTAATTATGCTTCCGTATCTCGTCAAAATGTAGGGAACAGCAGGTTTTTTTTTCGCGTTTGCATGTTTGGTCTCATAGTAAAAGTACAATGACCGCTGAAGAATTTTCAGTTTTTGCATATACACCTTGTATAAGTATCTATTCTATTGCTACAGCGTTAGTTTCATAAGGGGGGCAAAGGGCAAAAATACTTCATGATTCTGCATAATTTGATTAGGTATGTGGTATTGCGTTTGGCATAAAAATAAGTACCGAAAGTGATGGCTCATCCGGTTAGTGAAGTTTCTTATGTAAATCTACGATAATTTATTTATCTACAGTTCCTAGCAACAAGAGATCACGATTAACCACAAATTATAGTTTATTAATCGTCAGTTGCTGAGACGGATGTGCTGCCTCACCGACACCCGGTACCTATTGTTGTTATGACACGGTAGCTTAAGTGTAATTACAAATACCAATTAAAATTAACAAATCAACTATGTTAATTATTTAATTATAGGTACAAAACAAAAACTTATGGATATTATATAAACATATTTAATATTATTTCTATTTTTTTGTCTGATTTTCCAAGGACTTGTCTTTTATAATATCACTCATCAATTATTCATGCATTCCTATTATCTTGTTTAGTTCAGATGTGAATTTTATAAAATCTTCTGAAGAACTGGGGTCATTTTACGAGGTCACCTTGTAAGTTCACTCAGTTCAGTTGCCTCAAGGAAAATATTGGCTAAAATAAATACTTAACTCGATTTTTTAATTAATATTAAGTACCTACCGGGAAAGTACATATCACGGTTTGCCATAAAACTGAAGTTCTACGACCTATGATGTAATCTCGTCATTTGTATTTGAAAAGTTGGCAGTTGCTAATCATACTGGGAACTATAATAAATTACTTAGGTGAGATGAGTATAGGTGATCGACCGTATAATTGGCTTTTTCATAGTTTTATAAGTGGTTATAGGTATCCCGAGCTAAGGTCATATTTTAATATGTGTAAATTCGATTCTCACACTTGTCCATAGCGCAAAAAGAGATGGAAATGGAACGTAATAGATAATAAGGGGGCGTGCTGTGTGTCATAATAATTATGACAGCAGTAATAAACTCTATTATTAATAAATAATATATTAATATGAATAATGTGTATTGGTTTGAGTACAAGACAAGAAAAGAAATAAAACTTGACTTAAAAATGCTTTACATTTCAGACACAGGTTAGTAGCGCTACATGGATCTTTTGGCGCGTGGCCAAAATCAGAAATTCAGAATTAACTCCGCTATCTTGTGGACGACCCGTAACGACTGTTAAAGATCCACGAATGACAGCCGGGACCAACAGCTTAACGTGCCTTCCGAGGCACGGAGGGGCTTAGGTAAAGATGGTCGCCCATCCACGGGCCAACCGCGGCAAGCGTAGCTTTACAATGTTAACCGCAACAATCCCATGTTATTCCGCCGCCAAAAGATCGCTTTTCTACGTATATACCGCGTCCTTCTTAGAGAGCAAGATAAAATAACACTAGTAATGTCATCGACATCCCAGACTGCATCGATGAAATTGCATTACCTGCATCTCGATCAGTTTAAACATCGATAAAAAGTTTATTAACGAAGATGAGAGAGTATCAAACGACGTGATTGCTAATACTATGCAATTAACATCCGTGGTTACTGCGAACATGCTGAACCGCTATTATAAAAATTCTTTCGTTGACAAAGAACAAGTTAGTAAGTAGGTATATACGAAAGAATGAGCTTTGTCGTGACTTAATTTGCATAGTCTTATACCTACAGGTATGCAGTGCATATGCTACGAAAAAGACAAACAGTCTATCATAGTGCCTTTGAAACATTACAACAGCCTTTAGTATTTATTAAAGGGTATCATTTATCTAAGGCTATCGTTTATTTACCACTACCTTCTCCCTCTTTTTTTTTGAAGATAGGTAGTCATGAAATAATATCTGCCGCTCTGGACGGAGCGGGAGGGCATGTCAGACTTTTACTGACTAAAACCCACCCGTGTTCCTTCAGTTGCCTGTTGCCAAGGTCCCGGTATCCCTTTCGGACTTTCCCGCAACTAGCTTCTCCCTGCCACTACATCCGCGTGAAATTTCAGCCTCCGACCCATCGCATCGCATCGCATCTCCGGCCCATGCTAGAACTTCCTTTTCACTAAGCCTGCTTTGATTTTTTTTTCTTTTTGCTCAGCTCTTAAGGATCGATGTTATAGCCTTTATTATCTAACTTTTCTCAAGAATTGGGCTATAAAATGCGAAAAAAATTGACAAATCCGACTGGTAGTTCCAGAGATTAGCGCGTTCAAACAAACAAACTCTTCAGCTTTATTATAGTATAATAATATATCGCTGCTGTTTATTTTTTCTTAAATAAATAAATAGGTAAATAAATAGATATCCCTACTTCCATACTAATATTATAAATTCGAAAGTAACTCTGTCTGTGTGTCTGTCTCTGTGTCTTTTTACGCCTAAACCACTGAACGGATTTCGAGGGAAGGAGATAGATGGTATCCTGGGGAAGGACACAGGCTACTTTTTATCGACATACCACGCGAGCGAAGCCGCGGGCGGAAGCTAGTATTATATATATTATAGATTTGAAAATGATAGATCTTCTACCCAGAAACATCCAAAAAGACAAAGTTGATCCAACCTCCCACCTCATCTTGGTTACCAATTTATCTTGTTTGTGGTACGTCTGCGTCTTGTTCCTGGCACAAATATTATTGTGCATTGAAATGGGCTCCCCTTACATACGCTCCACTCTCGTTGAATGGACTCATTGTGCCCATAGGAAGGCTTTATCTTTGATCTCAAACTGTATAGTCGATGGCAAAATTCATTTTGAAAACGTATTTTCAGCTTTTGGAGTCTATTCGTGAAAAGTTATCATATAATTTGAATTTGGTTTGAAAATAAATGAAGAACATACATGATGATAACGCGTACAAGGTCGATATTCGATATATATACTCTTTTGTTAACTAATTAATTCAAACATTTTAGCAAGGCATGCAACATTTTAACCTCTAGACTCAATTCATGATGTATTTCAATAAAATTAAACAAAACCAAAAGCCTATCGCGAGTGAGGTCGAGCATAACGCCCTGGACGACCTTGTCCAGTATCCAGTATAGCCATACATCATAACTCATGTAGCTTTTGTTAGCGACTGTACAGACTGGCATCATTTAGCAAATTTATCGGGGAATCAAGCCGTCTGTCTGAACACACCGTGCCTGCTGGAAACCGTGGCAACTCGAGATTAACACAGTAAAGCACTGTGTAAACGTGTTTTTATGATAAAATCTACGCAAGAGAAGCGATGTGGCTTGCAGATAATCTTAATGTAAAATCGCATGTTATGATCGTTAAATCTTGTCTCCTCGATTCCGCATTTCTTCGCGAGTGGTCAAAGTTCACGCTTAATAGTAACTTTTTAAGTAGGCTGAACTCATACGAAAATAGTTATACTTATTTATTTTCAAATGCATCACTGTTATATGATGTTACATACCAATCTAAATAACCGTTCAGCTGCCGACTGCGATTGATCCGGGGATAACTAATACTAATCAGATAGCATTTGTATGGCCAATATTGCAACAATTACCCATGCACAAGTAGTTCGAGTCATGAAGTGTATCGCCCACGAGACCGCAATAGCCTAGTTTACGCTTATATTTGCGCGGGATGACAATCAGATTAGAATGGAAATGTGCTTTGTTTGTGTTTCCCTTTGTTTTAAACATGTACAGTTCAAACAGTTCATTCAGTCCGTAATTATTTACGTATTTTCTGCGACAATACACACCCGGTATGTAACAAAAATAAGGAAATGTAAGCATTACAAGACAGATCAGCCACGTGGACGAATCAATCGCGTCTAACGTCTGTGGAAACAAATCAATGTTTTGGCTTAGGATTCTTCTACACTTAAAGTTATTTCTCGTGTTTTACGTTTAATCTTTTGTACTAATCTTAATATAGTAACTTTTTGTATTGTTTCATGGCATGGTTTACATTTATTGAAGCCAAGGACATTGGCGTTTACTGCTAACTATAACGCTATATTTGTAACATTTCTTATCGAATACAGGATCTTAAAAGGACCCTTTTAAAATATAAGTATAAATATAAAAAATATAAGCATTCTTTTGAAATAATTTGTAGTTTTAAATCGATCATAGTCATGTAGTACTGTAGTTACTAAAGCGTTAGCTCAGAGTATAATACAAATAAACGGTTTGTTATGCAAATTATAACGGATATACTGTACATGTCCGATTCTACGATATTATATTCCATACGATACGATCACATCGTTTAAAAAATCTCTAATTAAGTTCCTCAATAGAACATTTAGCATATTGAAGCACGATTTGAAATCTTAATGGAAAGTAAGTACTTAATTAGTTCAACAATTCGATAACTGTTTTACCATAACTCACCTCACACTTCACCAGCGTCAGGCACTAGTTGTCTGGCTTTTTTGCTGAACTGGGCCTTTTTGGGGCAGCCGTGAGGCACACTCCCTTGATAATGTCCTACATCGTACTTTTACACTCTTTATTTGTTTTATTTTTATTTTATTTTGTTATCTGATATGTATGTATATTGTGTGTCTTTTAGTCTGTGCTGAATAAATTTATTTTCTTTCTTCCATATAAACACGTCGAAGTACATTTGAAAATTAAAGTGTTATAAGAAATAAGAAGCCATCTAAAGAATTCTTCCATGATCAGGCTAATACAAACAGTTAAGCATGGGAAAGTTCACGAAATGTCCGTATCCCCAAACCCAAAAGTGGGCACAATGAGCCATAACATTAGAATATTTAAAGCCCTCTAGCACGCAGTGCTTATGTCGTCAACTATGTAAAAGCAGACGTAATTAGTCAAAGTCCTTTGTTCGGCGATGTTCTCAAAGTAAGTGCAATTGTGAGTGGTACACTCGTCCGTACAACCGTTGACCCGGTTCAGTGAAATGTCTCATTAAGCCAATGAGCTTAATTACTTGCCCAATGCTTCCGCAGTTCCTTAGAATGGAATGTACATTTTTAAACATCTGCAATACATGTGGAAATAGAAATTTCGACGAGGCATCACAAGTTTTTTTCGCAAATAAATAATTCAAGACACGAAACAATGTGGAGCATGATTGGAATACCTAAAGGAATTCGAAAACGGCTAAAATATATATGGATTGTGTAATAAACGTGTGTTATTGTGTACGAACGCCATTAATATTTCGTTTCTGTTTTTTTTTTGTTATTTAGAAGGAAAAACTAATTTAACGCGTGTGAAAATCGCGATAAAGTCGCTGGACATAAAAGAAATATTCATGAGAGACAAGAGACAGAACAAAGAAGGAATACTAATCCTTCGTTGACGAGAAAGCGGATCGCAAAGCCCTCAGTATGGACAAGTGGTAGAAATCTAAATAGATATTTGCGTGCTGATTATACGAATCGGAACTTCGGAAGGATCCAAGATATGACTATCAGTTTCGTCCTGTCCTATTCTATCGAATGAAATATTAGTACAGCTGTCATATTTACAGTATATGCCTGTAAGTTCTACAATAGGTATCATATTGTGCACTGTTGACGTGAGAGATACTTACATTTGAAGGTACGGTTAGGTAACATAGGTGCCTTTTAGAACATTTGTATTTACACTGAACAAAGAACATATTACACTTCATTTTGTACTGTTTTGTGACATTAAAAATGTTTTAAGTGTGTCCGACACGGAGGTTTACGTTAATTGTTTACACGACCTTTTCATGAAAAACTATGAGAAATAGCATTAAGTACCTAGGTAGGTAGGTTTTATAGGCCGATATGACACAGTCCTTATCGTACCTACTACCTAAATTTACGTTACTATATTGTTTACGTTTTATCACAATTTAATTTATACTGTGGGTTTACGATCTAGAAGAGCAGTCTGGCTTGCTAGTTATTTCATCATACGAGCAATATGTATTGTGTTGATGAAATGATGACTTTTATTAGAAAAACTTTGCACTACTTACCTAAGTATACCATATACGTCTTGTGACATTTTCAATATTGTGAAAATCCCATAATGAATATTTAATAACTTATTCATCTTACAGGCTGGATGTTTCTCATGATATCACTCACAGCATAAGCCACATTTAATGTTATTAATTTAATTTAATTATCTGTGTAACTTGTTATACTAGGATCTATATGGTCATTGTTGTTGATTTTTGTAGGGTTAAGTTTTAGTCTTTGGATTTTCCCTTAAGCATCTTTATGGCAGGCGCATCTTGAAATTCTTATTGGTTAGTGGTTCATGTTGTTTTGTTTTCTATGTTATTGTAATGTAACATTCGATTTTAAACTGCATCATCTAGGGTAGGAGCAAATCCAAAAATAGTTTTCAGTCAAGACATCTTTCTCGTTTATTTACATTTCAGCGTCATCAACCCATTTCAAAATATAGGGAGTTACTTGATATTTACAGCTTTTGATCTTATTGCAAAACACCAAGATCTGAATTACATATCACTCCAAATTGCAAAATACAATTTCTCAAGGTTTATGAAGTTAAAAGGTCTTGGTAAAAGGTTGAATTCATTTCTTAACAGTGTGGTCTGCGGTAAAACATGGTGTAAGATTTGATTTTTTATAAATGAGACGATGGTACCCTACTGATAGGCAAAGTCAAACCTCAAATACTGAATCAATCGGTTGAATGCGTCCGCAATACTCGTAGAAATCGTTGAACTATTTATAAGATTACGCGTCGTTGACCGAACACGGCTAAAACGGCAGAATGTAAACAAACTCGTGCGTGATACATCACTAAACTTTATCTTATTGAACGCCATCTGCAGCATGTACTTGTTGTACCTTTTACTTTTATTCGAGACATCCAAGTGAACCCATGACTTCGCTTGCTATGTCTTTTGTTTCCATAAATTCCATTTGAATTTTTCACATCACGCAATCTGTCTTTGTTCTTAAATTATGTGTTCTGTTTTTACTTGCTTCTATCATAATAAGTGAATGTGAAAGTTCATAAAATTGTGATCGACACATGTATTGCCAATCAATTTCTTTGGTTTTGTGTGAGAGAACATGCTTCGAATATTTTTTGTAACTTGGAGTCGAGTCTTATGTGTTTTTGGGTTAACATATTCATGTGTGATTAGGTTAATTGATTTAAAAAAATCAAGTAATAAAAACTAAAAGCCAACTACGACTTAAAAGGTATAAACAAGACACCACAGACAGACAAATTAAAAATCCGGAGTCACACGTGTTAGGGCGTAAATCGAACAGATTACGTGTGACTCCGGGTTTTTAATTTGTCTGTCTGTGGTGTCTTGTTTATACCTTTTAAGTCGTAGTTGGCTTTTAGTTTTTATTACTTGTTTTTTTTTTAAATTCTTTTGGGATTATAATATATATATATTTGAAATGTGCTCATTAAGCCCTTTCATTTGATACCCAACATGGTACGATTAAACTATATTTTTTTTGTAAGATCTTCACTTTATGTCCTCTAGAAGGCGCCATTTTTAATTTAATGTGACTTCCCATAGCCTATAACCAGCGAACAATCACGACGCTTCTAACGATACCTCATTTGTCAAATTGTGATAAGTGGTTTGGAAGATAGGAGGGAACAGATGAATATACATACATACATACATACCTACATACATACCGGTCAAAATCATAACCCTCCTTTTTTCTTCGCCGTAGTCGGGTAAAAAATAGTTATAATTTGAATTGGAGCAACACTTTTAAAATCAGTTCCAATGTCTGGACAGAGGTAGATATTTTAAAGATTGAGTTACATATCTTTTTATGAATATTACGGAGAAATAAAAGTAAGTAGGTATAGGTACATTTAACCAAATATTCTACCCAGCAGGCAATGTACCCAAATTATAAAATTTACGTGGTCAATAGTCTACGTTAGTTCTACGTTAATGAAAAGGTGTGGTCTGGCCAATTTAAGCCATAAATGAGCATGCTATACAATCTGTGCCAAACAGTCGTGGTGTAACAAAATAAATGATCTCAGGAGAAGTTATTACGAGAAAATTACAAGTAGAGCGTGGGTAAGCAAAGCAAACGCTGTCAATTGCGATGCGCACAAATCACGAGTTTTTCTACGGTTAGTTTGTAATAAAAGTTTCCGATATACCTACCGGGTCTGCGACCTGCAATTATGTAATGTTAGTTGTGACAATATCTCCTTTTGTTTTGCTTAACATATTCCTTATACAATAACGTATTTGAATAGTATTCAAGTATGGCGCCTATGACGAATGGCCACTCTTAATAAGGTTCCAAGTTTAGTTTATTTTCTTTATTTCATTTTTCATACTTATACATATATAGTTTATTTATTATTTACGTTTCAAGTAAATCTTTTCTTTAGGTTTTGAAGGAATCAATGCTACTAGGTAATAACAAAATTATTATACCTATATCAGAATAAAAGATTACCCTTAAATCATCTCTAGTCTTAGGTATTACATTCAGTGATTCAACACTTCGTGAGCAAGCTTAATTGTTACAGAAGCAAAATTATATATTACGCTACACCTTGTATCATGGTAGTCCGAGTAATTCGTGAGTTATGTATCCCTGTGAAATAATTACCTTGGCTTAGACAGTAGCAGGCTAGAATTACGGATGTAAGTAGGTACAGACGCCAGCACATCAAGCTACCCGAAACTGTCAAACTTTCCCAATCAACTTTGAACCTAATGCTTTAGCGATAAAGTTTAAAATCTACTAAAGAAATTTGACAGATTGTAGTAGCTTGATGTGCTGGCGACTGTACCTAAGTAATATATAAGTAGTTGCAAAAATATTACAATAGTAAAGTGGTAGCTACTAAAACTTATTCGTTACGTTACGTTGTCATAAGTTATCTAGTCACCGGAAGATTGTGAGAACCGTTAGATTATAAACTGTCGAAAAAACTGGGTGAAATGGGGAAAGGTTAGGTTTGAACTGTGACCAAAACGCGCGCGAGCCGAGCGAGCAAGGCGAGCGGTGCCGCGACAGCGGCCGGCGAGTGCTACCTCCAAGTTGGTCGCAGCTACACAGGCAATTTAGTATTGCGCACATGTTTGATACCAGTTCAAAAATCAAAAAGTTCAAAAAAATGCGTTAATTAATTGTAAATGGTTTGTTGCAGATTCACAATTTTTCGTTAGTTTGTAATCTAACGGAAATAATACAGAAAGATTATAAACTTATGAAATTCATAAATATACGATGACTTCACATCATTATTATGAAATAAAGTCGCTTTTCGTGTGTGTGATCGCGTTGTTCATCTAAACTAAAAAACGGATTGTGATGCGGTCTTAACCATCATTTAGAGCTAATTTATTCCGGTATTATACATTAATATGTTTAAAAAAATTATGAAATCTCGATGTTTTGCTATGTCGTAAAAACCGTACGAAACAGTATGGTACAGGATTAATGATAAAAAGGAAAATTGGTTTCAGTTGCGGGATTTCCGTATTGTCTGTGAATGTGAAATTCAGATAAAGTAGAGCTTATAATGCATAGTAGGAAAATTGTTTTGTAAAAAAAAGTTTACGATGTTGCCAGTATGTACTAATTAGCTTGTTATCTGTCGATTATGTATAATGAATAATTACATTAAATCGGATGCGGTTAGGTGCCAATTCATAATAATAATTATTATGATTCCTCATAGTTGAGGAAAACCTCTTGTTAATGCGGCAACAGTTGAGGAAAAAAATATTTCATACAAAATAATTTATTAAATTATTTACTTATTTTATTATAAGCATACTTAATAAGCAATTGTTTCTAGATTGTGGAAAAAATGTGCTTAGTCTATAAGTAGGTAATTAACTTGTCGTAAATATCTAATCGGTAAGTAATACAACTTGTCTTCGTATATGAAATAGCAACATATTAATTTAGTTATAATTCCTTTTGTGTAATGATTATTATATGACTGGTAAATAATGGTAAGGTACCCGTAGATGTGTTATAATGTAAGGGCAACGCTACTACGCTAAAATCTGTTCAATAACATAACATTACGCCTGTATTCCCCGAACGGTGAGGCAGAGGTTTAGGGTACCTATATTAGTAGTGGTAAAAGTGTCTATTAAAATTTACAGTTATTAAATCCTATTTTTTGCTGACTATTGAGATGACGACTAATAGAGAAGTATGGAAGAAAAAGACATGTTACGCTGACTCCAAAACAATTGGGTTAAATGCAGGAGAATGATTTTATCCTATTTTTCGCTGCCGTTAAAACAATGCACTGCTACTACTTATTTTAATAATTAGTAACAGTTTAAAGCGTGAAACAAAAAGTCTTTACATTTCATTGATAATATCTAATGGAGACAACGCTGACAACGTAACGACATTTAGGGTCATGACTTGTTATTTGTTTACTTTACTTAATCATTATTTATTTATCATATTTAACAGAGCGATAGTAGATAGGTACCTACTTCTTAGATACATGTATGAAGTAAGAGTAATTTTTTCCATTACATAAACATTTGTTTGAAACAGTAACGGCGAATTTCACCAATTAAACTGAACGCGATCAGCACATAAACTACGTTTAAGGGCTGTCAGTTTCATTATTTTCTGTGGAATCTTACAGCTCTTGAACGCGTTTTAGATGTGCTGATCGTGTTCAGTTTCATTGGTGAAATCCGCCCTAAATTACATTTTGTTTGCTTTTGTCTTTTCAAATTAGTACCAACAAATCAAAATAATTGAAACGCGTTTTCGACCATACTTCGATAGGTAGGTACTTACCGAATGTCTGAAATTATAAAGTAGTAAATTATAAAGTAGTATAAAGTAGTAAATTTTGAATTTTTGACAGTTTTTCCATAGTATAGTATACTAATTTCACGGTTTCTCCATACAGAAACTGTCAGACGTTAATTTTATTTTTATTCCACGGATAAAATGTATCTACTCTGGTTAAAACGGTAGGTAGATCAATCTCAAACATTTGTTTTATAATACCTGTCACTCCTTTTTCATAATTAACGGAGGATAAAAAAAACAAATAAAGCTGTTTTATTTAATAATGAGTTTAACAAACAAACGTTTATAACCACGCATTAATTGATTATGCAATAATGAAAGGAACTTAAATTATAATAGATTTAGGAAATTAGTAAGTAATAAAGTTTGTTTTAGTAAAATTATTTTATGATTATGATTGTATTTTATAGAATTTATTTAACTGTCCAATTACTTGGCAATATAGTAACACAAAGTAAATCCCATAAAATGTTACTACATATTATCAAAGTTATCGTACTAAGTTTGTGTAAACAAAATGACAACCGAGTGATCACTTGATCAGCATATAATTATATTGAACAACAACACTTCCACGTCAAATTAGATGTCTTAGTAATTAATTATAAATTAGGTACTTTTTTTTATTAATTATAATTTACATATAAAAAAAAAAAATATCTTCTTGTATTATCCCATTGCTCGGCAAAGGATTCCCTCATCATTTTATTTGGAACTAAATTATGTTATTTGGAACTAAATTTAAAAACAAAAAAAATAAGAGGTTTAAAGAAAAGTTACTATTTGTTTATCGCCTTCGTGAATATTCTTATCACAATTTGAGTTCCAAACTGTAACGTGAGCTGTAAATTGATTTATACCCCTTATTTTTTTTATTGTTTGGAGATTCCACTACTAGGGTACCTAACTACCTACTTACCTAACTGTGAATGTCAATAATGAATGAAAATAAATACCTACAAGTTATATTTTTTTATCTACATAAGTGTCTTATCTACTTACTTATTATTAATGTGTGGTATTCATGGATTACTTACATTTTGTACATAAAACTTTCTTGGAGTGAAAATATATCAGAAATGCAATCGCGGATTATCACCCGCGAAAATTAAATAACTGTTATAAAATTGCTTTAACAATTAAAAATTTATCGCAAACTGTGATTAACTAATACACAAAAATTAAATAAAAACTTTGAATTTTTTTGCATCTGTCAAAATATTTCGCGAT
The DNA here is from genome assembly GCA_947363905.1 of Lithophane semibrunnea. Classification (NCBI taxonomy): domain Eukaryota; kingdom Metazoa; phylum Arthropoda; class Insecta; order Lepidoptera; family Noctuidae; genus Lithophane; species Lithophane semibrunnea. The sequence goes on from OX376200.1 coordinate 6,270,804, forward strand.
GTTTTTATTTTTAAAACTTTGTTTTCGTACACCAACGCGCGTTCTCCGCCTGACGCGTGTCGACGGACTGGCTGGATGTAAAAATCTGTTGTCACATATTATCGGAACGCACCGGCATAAACCAACCGAATCGGAGTAAACATGATTAATTACTGCGAGCGTAGTCAGAATGGTACAACTTCTCTTAGTCGGCTGTACGCTATTTCACTTTCTAGCTTTAGCGTAACTGCACTGCTCCAGCTTGGGCGATAAAAACAAAGTGGCCGGCTGATTATGTCAGTAAAACATGATAATGATAAAACAAGATTATGAGTCATGTACCATAGCCAACCGGGATTGATTAGAACGTACACTCGCTTGACTGACAAGCAAGAATAGTAAGAAGTCTAACTGTTAGACTCTAACATGGTGCGAAGCGAGTTTGACTTTTGACACGATGTAGGTACGTTGATAGTTCACGAAGTTCTGCAATAATAACGAGGCGTTTGTGTTGCAGATAAAATAAAAAAGAATAACTGTGAACAGCATGGACATCTCTCAAGGAGACGTAGTTCCAGCATTGGGTGAAGATGTGTTGAAGACGCAAGCTAAAGTGGCAACGGATCAGTGAAGTTAACCATTCACCAAAGGGGTCTACTTTCCAAGTACGAAATCCATAGATTCGTCCTAAGTTACGGGCCTTTCTTACTAAGTATCACTTACGGACATAAGATTATTTAGCAGCCTGAACTAAAAACGAATGACAACACGATTCGACCGTTGTCCCTAATACATTTGTGTTTTTGCCCATCCAAAAAATTGAATTTGTCACTTGTTTTGACGGATCAATTACTTTCGTACGGGCCCATAACTTTGTTGACGGATTTAGAGAGTAGATCCCCTGGGGCAGACGTGTTCATGGGTGAACAACTGACTCTGCTAAAGTTGGAAGGAAGCCCTCAGGCTAGGTGGAGCGACGATGTTCGAAGGTTGGCAACTGGATAAGAGAAGCTCCGAGGATCGAGTTAAATGATGTGCGATTTCACTGCCTGACTGCTTATTAGGATGATGATGATGAAGAAATACGTAAGTGCTCAAGATTGTAATTAAATTATTTTTAAATTACAAAGCTAGTGGGTATAGGTATGAAGTTTACAAGCGGTCAATTAAAGGCAGAGATGGGTTCATGAGTCACGACGTATGTTCATTCGTCTTGATAGCGATAACGGGTCTTTCTAACTAAACGATTTTGGCGCAGGTGTTGAAAAGCGGATGAAAAATGCAAAAATTTTAATAGACCAATTAATTACAAATATTTGTTTTGGCGTTCGCACATTCAAGTCAAAAAAGGACAACAGGAACATATATTGATGGACTGTACGAAAGATGATGAATTGATTAAGTCTTTAAACGTATGAAAACTGACATGCTTTCAATGGCTCTGGCTATCTATAACTGTAGCCTTGACCTGCACAATTTGAATGATTTTTAAGGATACCTAAGCATTGCTGATCGAAACCACAGATATTATAATACTACGTCGAAACGTATATAATGTTGTTGAACTGTCAAAATGGAAGCCATTTCTACTGTCATTGTGTTACGCAATGACCACATTTTTTTTTTTTTGGTTTTGGAATCTTCAAAATAGCGGTCGGGCGAAGCGGGAGGGCGTGTCAGACTTTTACTGACTAAACCCCACCCGTGTTCCTTCAGTCGCCTGTTGCCAAGGGTCCCGGTATCTCTTTCGGACGTTCCCGCAACCCTGGCAGGCAATTACCTCCTCGGATTCATACTTTTCTTGAAGGTCGCTCTCCACTCTATCTATTTCTCGTTTTGGCACGAGTTATACGAGAAAATTTGGTTATGCCGTGGAAAAAACATCCATCCTAACTACTTATTAAATGGGAAAATGAATTTGTTCGTTTGTTTGTTTTCATGCTAAAACGGCTGAATGGATTTGGATGGATGAAATTTGGCACATAGGTAGACCATGACCTGAAGACGGACATAGGTTACTACTTTTTATCCTGGACCGCTGACGAAGTCGCAGGCAACAACTAGTACTAATATAATACTTATACATTGCGAAAGAACTCTGTCTGTTTGTTACCTTTCACGCCTTAACCATCGTTCTGAAATTCGAAAAAGAGGTAGCCTGGGACCTGGCGAGGGACATAGGCTACTTTTCATCCTGGATATTTGTATTTGGTACGCGCAGGCAACATCTAGATATCTACTTATATAACCAGTCAGCAGGTTGGTACCTATATCGTTCACTGCGTCAACAATGAAAGTTTTCCACCTTCTTGCGGTGTTGCGCATCTATTGACAGATTACAGCTAAGCTGGCAGGAGATTCTCGACGCTGACTCACAATGTCTATGTCATCAGATAAATGGGGTACTAGCGTTCTTCTGTCTGTTAATATTGTGTTATGTACTTATTATGATTCACTGATATCATTGGTATCCCGATACAAGGTGCTGCGATATAGGTACTGTGAAACCGTTACGCTTAATTCCTGTAAAATTGATACAGTTGAGTGTAACACAAAACCTATTGTAAATATTAATACGGAATTCAAAAAAATACTTAGATATGCATGAACAGTTAAAATGTGTTTTTTCAGAATATTGGTAAACATAACAATTGTTATGGATATTAGATTTTAATAAACGGCTGCGACTTTTGTAGTGTTAAATATTGCTTTAAGTTGATTTTCAATGTGTGTGCCCTGCCTGTCCTTACAAAATAATAATAATACTAGCCTATTATTGCCCCACTGCTGGGCAAAGGCTTCTTTTGAGCATTTTTGACCTTCACGATTATTGATTATACGTCCACCTCATACCAAATATTTGCTCTGAGACGTCCAGCTATCTAATTGCGCAACTTATTTTCGTAACCAATTAATTTGTTTCATTTTGACAGTTCAAAAACATTTATTGCGTTATTTACGTTGTTGAGCAGATTTTGTTTTCGAACAATCAATGGGTTAGACATGTGTTTCAAATCGATTCCAATTCTGATTGATCGTGTATTACGTAATTAGGGTGCAGGTTTCCTATCGATATTTTCCTTTGCCAATGACTGTGTTGTCCAAGATAAACTTTAGAAAGTGCCTACATATAAAGAAAAGTCACATTGCCCAGATTTGTTGTTGTCTAATATTATGAAACAAAATAAAGCAAATAAGACGCGAGGTCCGATCCCGTTCGGTATTTTGGCCGGGACAATAAGGAATTGGGCTGGGCCGACCTCCGGCCGGCGACCTTGTGACAGATCTGTCCCGTTGGCTGTCACAAGTCAACCCAATTATTACATATGACTGTATCAGGTTACGCTTTGTGTACTAGAGTAGCAGGTAGGTACAACGAACTGTGCTGTGGGCTATTGAAGAATTATAGCTAGCGTGGTTCAGTGGGAGAGGCGAATTTGGAGAATCCCATGCTTTATTTAATTATTCATATTTATTGTTGGTACAAATTTGGTAAAAATTAAGCCTTTTTAGGGTTTAGGTATATTACCAAAAGGGTGCCAAGAACCCTATTAGTAAGCCTCCACTGTCCGTCCGTCTGTCTGTCAGCGGGCTGTATCTCATTAACTGTAAGTTATAGGTAGAGTCTACCTATATATTACGGTTCATGATATTTTCATGGCCCTCTGTTGAAATCACAGATTATGTATTTCTATTGCCGCATTAACAACAAATATAAATATAAAATAAAGTTTTTTAAGGCGCGTTCACCCATGGGCGAACCCAGCTTTTGGCCTAGGGGGGGGGGGGGGGGGGGGCAAGTCAGATTTTTTAGGTCGGATCGTCCTCGGCTGTTTTGTCATACACACTACACAAACACACCTACATGAAACATTAGGTATATGTAGTGTAGTGTGCCATCGTCATCGTCGTGCGCGGTTTTTTGCCAATTGCACCGTGCATTTTACCAGTGTCTACTGCGGTTTATTTAAAGTTAGAGCGTAAAGCCTCGTTTACACTTTGATTAGTAATTAGGCGAGTTCATACATGTTCTGCGAGATTCCCAGGCCCCCCCCTGGGTACGCCCATGCGTGTATGTATATCGTGCGGGGAAGTGCTGGTGCCACAAGACTAAATATTATTCTATGCTGGTGCACCGTACAGGCCCAGCTACGACGCGTTATCAATATTGTGCGCGATCAATACGTATTTAGTGATAGGGAACTGTAAAATTGATTGAAAGTTTAATAACGAAAAAGAACACTTAGTTAGTTACGCTTACGAGTACGACCAAGAGGAACCACGTCTACACAGTGTCATAAACAAATTCTGCCGAAACAGCGCGATGGTACAATGTTTAAAGACGCATTTCTACTGCTATCTCTTTTCTTAACGAAGCTATTCGTGTCGGAACTACTTACCCTCGGCACTTTGAACCCCGGCCTCCTCTCTTACTTATTCATGATTGTAATTATAAATTCTAATAATACAGAATTAACATCTATTATAATAAATAGAGGAATCAATATTAGGTATGTTATGTACTAGTAAATATAAAAGTTAAGTTTCTACCTTTTGAATAATAGTGCGGCGTTTCCTTAATGATTTTTCAGTATCAGTATATTTGTTAATCGCTCTAAATGGCATCATTAAAATCTTCTTTGATTGCTTCATGTATTTCATATCAAATAAGTAAACCACTTTTGATCACGGCACGAATAAAACTGTTAAACTGCTTTGCATAAATGAGGTACAGTTATCGCTTAGTTATTAGGTACTCATACTTACTTATTTTATCCTTATACGTATAAAATACCTCTGTATTCCTCCGGTAAGTATTCGATTCGATCCATCGATCGGTCATTTTATTTATTTCCCTTATAATTTAGGCACTCCTAAAGTAAATCAATAATAATATGGATCGCGCTACTAATTTGGCCAAACAAAATAAAGGTGAACTTATCAGACGCCCGGAAAAACGTGCTACATACCTATGCATTTCAATCTGATAACGCAGCTCACGCGTTTCTGATAGTTTAGTGTTGCAATGCTCACATACGAGGTTCTTTCCTTAATGGTAGGACAAAAGTAAATTGTTTTATAAGGTTACTTTCAAATTAAAATCAATTACAAGCTTAAATCGAACCAAAAAATAATAGTCTATTATTTATTTTTATTTTTAAACTAGCTGTTCGTGCCCGGCGTTGCCCGGGTGTAATTCCGAGTTTTCCGGTGGATTAACAAAAAACATTTTTCATACAAATACAAATATACGATATATAGTATTGCAGATACGAATAGAACAAAAAAGTGAGTGATGTACTTAAAATAATCTAAACGTGAATTCATGCAAGCCTAGTACTTTTTGTCAGTTATAATTATTTGATATCCTATTAGTTAATACTATCGTGAATTCATGCAAGCCACTAGGCTTGCACAGACAGTACTAACTTTCTGTTAGGTTACAGCTCGAAAACTGCACAATTTCTTGTGAACAGAATACCGTCAAGCGCTGCACGTAATACCCCAATAAAAAAAAAAATCATAAGTGTTAAATCCACATATCTTCTGATTCTGCAGGTCGATTTTGATGAAATAAAGACTAAATGTTACTCACAATAAAGCTTCTTATTGTTCAGTAATTCAATTTGGAATCCAATGAGTGGCTTTTACGTGATGCGCTCACAAACGAACAAACAAACAGACAAAAATTTCAAAAAATATTTTTTTACTTTCTATTACTTATTTCTCGCGGCTTCCAGTACTTTTTTTGCAAAAATCTTTAATGTACAGACGCGGACCGTTTACGATTTTATTATATGTATAGAAGATAGATATTACTTTTGGGGGTCAATGCACAGATATGTCTAATTTTTTGTGATCGTTTATAAAACAAAAAAATACTTTTTAAACTGAATATCTATGCTGTTATTTGCTCATAATTGAGCTGTTTTCGTAGAGTTCAAAGCACTATCAAAATGATTATCTGTATTTAATTGAGAGACAAGAAATCTCTCTGAATTTTAAGATTATTTATTAGGAAATAGCGGTACCTATATTTTCTTAAAGCTGTTTAAATTCAGTTGATGAATTTATATACCATATCGAGGAGGCTCTTTTTGAAAGAACTTGTCCGGAAAATGGCTATACCACCATATACCTACCATTTATGACGTCAAGCAGCGTTGGACGTGGCACTTGACAAGTTGACATGCTTATTTCAATTTTGTCTCAGCGATGGCAAGTTGGCAACGCGTGGGCAATGCTTCTGGTCTTGCAGATGTCCATAGGCACCAGTGACCCACTATTAACTGGGCGATGTCGGCATCGGCTTGCTTGCCATCTAAAACGTAGGATAAAGGTGCAAAACTCACAATATTTACGACGATGTGCAAGCCTGTTTTCCGTGCTATAACTATCGGCCAATTCCCAAAGGTATTTTCAGAATTTTAGGTCAATTCTTTTAACTAACTAGGCTGTTAGTCCTTGAGATATTGCTCATCTTCTATCTTGCTGAGAGCCAGCACAGTCTTATGTCTATAGGATATATATAGGAACCAACTATAGGAACCAACCACGCGGGACTTGAGAAGTATAAGAAATATTATGAAATAATTATTTAGATTTTTTATAAATGTTCTATTTAGGCCAGAATAATGCTAAATAGCATTCTAAGCCAAACCATTCCTACTGTTTATGGGAAGTGAATAAGTGCTAAAACTCTCAGGCAATTTAATTTTGCGAAGTGTCGCGCACTTGTTCGATTATGAAACATTACTTACCACAACATTCCGTGAACCGGGGAATAAAAGTTAACGGTCTCCTCCCATAAACCGACTATTGACAGCACTTCAATTCGTGAGCCGACATTTAAAAGTTTACGAGACAATATAACTACCTAGCTAGCTGCGATTTCGGCGAATGATACGAATAGCTCGATTCGTATAATCGTTTGCGAAAATATTTTTGGTTACGAGACGAAAATACTTATTAAAACATTCGATGATGCCTAAAATAACCACATCAAGGGACATTTGTATAGAAAAAGATACCTATGTTCACTTGATTGTTTTGAAATTAGCTGGTAGATGCAAGATTAGAAAATATGTGACATCCATCAATCAGCTCTGGACCGACGTGGTGGATCACAGTTACGGCCCACATTTACCCGTGGGAACCATAAAAGCTGTTTCTACATATCTAAGGCAGTATGTTCTTTAAAAATATATTTAAGTATACGAATACTTCGTGCCTTTCGAAGTTTCCCTAAAGTAAAACATATTGGTAAGTAATTAATTACCACAAACAAGGCCACGTATCAAACATCTTATCAAATAAAAATCAATATTATAGATACACTCAGCTGCTATCACTGCACTGGTTACCGCTTGCGTTTGCACTGGCAGAACATTCACACACAGAAAACAGAGATTTAAACATGGTTTTCATGTGGAAATCTCTGTTTTCTGTCAATGTATCGACTCGCATTCGCATTGTCACGCAACTTGTTGCTCCGAAACATGTGTGACGTTTCATATCACTTTACATGTTTAACAGCTTAGAATAATAAAATTGTTAAAATATTTCTGTATGAACCTTGCATCATGTTGTCCACTGCATGTTTCGATGTTTACCGTCTTATTTGCAAAACACTAACTTGAGATCTGTCTTAAAACTTACTCATGTTGCGTGCTGTGCGAACGCAAATTCAACAAAACAAGTAATGAGATTTGTTTCATGTGACAAGTTTCGAAACATCTAGGTACAAGTTGAATGTTTTCTAGTGCAAACGCATAGTTATATATCTACATGTAATGTTTACCTTCTTCGATATAACAATAAGGTAAATAGATCCCTATTGCAAAACATATTGAGTACCTACCTACTTCTACCTATAACTTATTAATAGTACATAGGTATTACGTTTCATATAGTGCCAATATCTAAGTGTAATACCTACTTGTGAGTTGTAAGTAATGAAAAGTAATGTACGTAAAGTAAATCTAAGAATGAATCAGCACACACGTGTGTGTGAACAAACGCCAAAAACAAATAAAAAAGTACACTAGGAACTATATTTGACAATTGTATTTTCTTAATTTTATTGCTTTAAAATTCAAAATATGCCAATTGCCTAATAAGTACGTAAGTATTCCTGGAGTTGTGGATTCACCCACAAATAAAATAACTTCGTGCAAATCGCCTATAGAAAAGGAACAGTAGATATTTAAAAGTGATAGCCCGTCAACCCCACTTATATAGGATTGCTGCTGTTGTGTGGCAACACGAGATGGATCTCATCTGACTATACCTTTAGGGATGCAGCGGATGTAATAAGCGATGTAAGGACCACAGATCAGAATAAAGTGTTTGTTTTGATAGGTAGGTACATAAGAAGGTATAATTTATCTTAAAATCTAGTTTTTTACTATCGACAACGCTTTATAACCAGGAAGTACTTACTTCTGTAATAATAATCAAACATGAATTTCCTTTTTCTGTTAGCGATGGTCTTAATGGATATTATTAATAGAAATTATCTAATCGCTCCGAGAATCTTAACTTTGGAATTATTATTGTTGAATACAATGCAGCATTAGGTACCTATTTCAAGCGAAATTTAAAGTGCAAACAGTTATGTAGGGAATATTAGACAATTTATATACGTTGGATCATAACTCATCATAACTCATAACCTAGGTGCCTTATGAAATATACTAAATAAATATTATACCGAAGCTCACAAGCGATTCATGTCTAATTACCTATATCACATAGTCACACAGATATCTATGCATAGTCATATACTTATGACTTATAGATCCATGGTCCTAATTATTGATAAACAAAACATAACATAATATCACGTCTTTAACCTCCGAAGGGTTAGCAGAGGCCTTAAGAACACCCACATTTCGCCACTTTATACTCAATTCCATGTTATAGAAATAGGGGGGAGAGCCCTTTTACCACCAACCGGGCACAAATGCAGCCTTGTTGGTCTAGTGGTCGCAACCGCTACTGCTGAGCATGAGGTCCTGGGATCGATTCCCAGATCGGTCAAAGTGTTATTGTGTTTTTCATTAGGAATTTCAGTAGCAAACCGAAGTCTGGATTGGCGTCCGGTTGATGGCAATAGACTAGCCCCCTGATACATCGCAAGTACTATCGGTACACCTTTGCATAATCCATCATGGAATACAGGCACGATGTTATGTGGCTGCGAGGCACAATGAGGCTGTTATGTCCAGAGAGTGGATCGGAGAGCGCCGCGTGGTGCAGGATAATGTAGAAGAAAACACAGCGAGCGATCACCTACCGATGCGTTGGACTGACCAAATTAAAACTGCAATTAAATAATGGCCCTTTTTGCGAGTGTAGGTACGAGTACCAACTACTGGACCCCAAACAGTATTTTAAGAACACGGTGACCGATGAATTCTCCATACAAACGTAATACCAAAATCATTTGCAATTTGAGCATATTTCCACCATATTGTGTTGTTATTCGGATTGAGACAGTATTTATCTAGGCTTCTAAATCCTTTTTTTTTCAAAAAACCTACCTAAAGTAAAGTTATAGCGAATTGAATTTCGAACATTTTTACAGCGTAAATGACATGTTTTCATACTGTTTTCTGTATTATAAACAACAATATTTGTAATATTGTTTCAGCAGAAGCACAGTCTATATTATCAAGTTACAAATTATCGATAAAGAATTGGAAAAAAATTAAGTTTTCATTAATCATTTTTGGTATTACGGAACACATCCAAATTTCTCATAAAAATTCAATAGAATTCTATTCGCTTCACGCGTGTCAATGTGTGCGTGGTCGTGGTAGCTGCTGTATCGCTCCGACAGGCACATTAGCGTAACGTGCCTCTACTACACGCGGGGTTTGTGTGGGATTCTTTCGGGGTGTTTGTTATCTTATCAGTGAAGTTTTGTTTTGTTTACGGACTTGGAATATTTCTTACGATTTTGATTTGGTTGAAGACATGGACTCCGAACGTTGGGATTTGGGATGTACTTACTTATCTCACAGTAAGTATTACCCAATGATATAGGTACCTATTATAACGTTATAGGTACCTCTTTAGCTACTAATTGTTTACTTATAAACTCAGCCTAAGAAAATAAAGACATTTTTGAAGTGAAAACTTCTTTAGGCGCGTTGAGCACTTTTTGGGTGAACAAAAATCATGGAACTCGCGTCATCGTCACCGCCAGTGCCCGTCCACACGACGCCGCGACCGCGCCGCCGCCGCGCCTCTAAACTGTTCACACGGTACCACAGCCACGCCGTGACCGCGCCGCCCGCCGCCGCGCCATTCCACTTGATCGCCGGCTGCTTGCAAAAGTGCAAGCTACCGGCAGCGGCGCGGCGACGGTGCGGCGGCGGTGTGCCACCGCCGCGTGGCATAATTATATCAAGAACACTACTCAATACTTGACAGTGATGTTTGTCCAGCGTACCCAGGGTAGGGTGATTTGTTTGGACAAGTGCGGCTTTATGGCCTCGGCCTCGGTACGGTTTTTGATCGAACTTTTTTGTGAAATTCCTATTACATAGTATACATACATTACATTGATAAAACTAAAATGAAAAGTTCGAAGTCGTTGAATATTTATACACTTTTAGTGCCAAGTACCCGGCTCGCAGGTAGAACGATAATTCGTATGTATCAATAGTTATAGGCAGTGCGCCGATGGACTTGACTGACCGGCTGTTATAGATTTGTGAGAGTTGTTGTAAAATAAGTCAGTCTAATTGTTGTAAAACAAGTCATTATTTAACTGTTGGACTTTTTTGCATGTTTGTTTACGCATAAAATGATGTCGAAAGTAAGGGAATAGGAGTGCACCTGTGTCTTTACGCACACACGTAGGTATAATAAAACTTCTTGCCGTTTGATTACGGTGGATTATCATCTTAGGTAATAGTACTGCAGATAACATAAGGTAACAAGCCAAATCCTATAAATCTGCGTGTTTTGTGTGGATCTTTGAGACTACATTATGTATTCTGATAATTGTATTTTTTGTAAATAATTCGTTCAGTCGATAATTAACCCTACACGACTTCATCACGATTTGACTTATATTTTTTAAATTATGAATTATCATTATCTCTGAAGTAAGAACCTAAACAAAAGTTTTGTCTTTAACTAATACTTTGCTAATGTACACTTTTATTATTTGACTTGTATTCAGTATTTCAATCACAATATTTAAAGTTTAGTAGGTAAAAGAAATAAGTAAGTACCTACTTACTGAAATAACAAAGAAAAGCCTTAATTTTTAAAAGTTGAGGTCACCCGCCCTAAAGAAAATAAATAAACTTGTACAGGCTTTAAATAAAGACAATAATAATAAATATAAATCCTAATCCTATTAGTTTATAATTACGCGCCGTGGGTGGTCAACTTTAGCGCCGCCCGTTCGTCTGTCGATTTCCAAGGCCACTCTCGATAACGATGCATAGGTACTAGGTAGGTACCTTATTTGAATGAAGTAAGTACCTATCTACTTACTAGATTTTCTCTACGAGGCGTAGATCTCGAGATCCTAACTTTATATCCATACTATAATATTATAAACTCGAAAGTAACTCTGTCTGTCTGTCTGTCTGTATGTTACCTTTTCGCGCCCAAACCACTGAACGGATTACGATAAAATTTGGCAAGGAGATAGATGGCCGCCCGGGGAAGGACATAGGTTACTTTTTATCACGCGGGTGACGCCGCGGGCGGATGCTAGTATAAACATTCATAATATTAGTAGGATTAGTGATATGTATATATATACATAATATCACTAATCCTACTAATATTATAAATATGAAAGTTTGTGTGTTTGTTACTCAATCACGTAAAAACGGCTGAATGGATTTGGATGAAAGGCAAACAGATAGTTTATAACCTGGATTAACACATAGGATAGTTTTTATCCCGATATTCCCACGGGATCGAGACTTACGCGGGTGAAACCGCGGAGCGCAGCTAGTAGATATATAAAACTCGTGTCACAGTGTTAGTTGCCATACTCCTCCGAAACGGCTTGACCGATTGTTATGAAATTTTATATGTATATTCGGTGTGTCTAAGAATCGGTCGTAATCTATTTTTCATACCCCTAAGTGGTAGGTAGGCTAGGTAGGTAGGTAGGGTAGGCAGGTACTTAGTGCTACCCGTGCGAAGCCGGAGCGGGCAGATAGTAATATTATAAATTCTAAACTATTCGAAAGTGAGTTTGTTTGTTTATTTATTTGTTTGTTACTCTTTCACGCAATAACGGCTGAACGGATTTAGATGAAATTTAGCACATGGGTAGACCATTACTTGGAATAGGACATAAGATACTTTTTATCCCGATATTCTCACGGATCGAATCAAGACTTACGCGGGTGAAATCGAAGGGCGCAGATAGTAATCTAATATCTTGAGATATTGACATGGTAAAGAAATTTCCAAAAAACGCATTACTAGTCTGTACATTCAATAACGATTCCCCAAATTAGTCAACAAAAATATAGCAAATAATGAACATACCTAATTATTAATAATAAATATAAAAGCCGATTGAACGACTCGATAAGAATGAATGGCAAATAATAATATCTACTTATCTCTTATCTCACCACGCACACATACACGGCGGCGCACCGAACGAAGTTTGCACGAACTCCAAATTGTAGTTGAGAGCATCATTCGGTGCCCCCCCCGAATTTACTAGCCCAAAACGGGCGAAAGTCAATTCTTTTTTTTGTTGGCGGTTATATTTTATGACGAATTGACAACTCCAGATTTTTTTATTTTAAATTAATTAATTTGCGTGGCTGGAAGGACCCTTAAAGGTAAGACATGTATCTAAGTCGGGCCGTTACCTCTGCTGGGCCACAACTGTTAATCAAAACCACAATAAGTAAAATATAATAATTATTGTAAATAATGACGCCCAAATCTTAGTAGGTATTATAACTGATATTCTGCTCGGAAGACGGCTAAAACTAAAACTATGAACATTTTTGGAAAAATGCACACTCTTTGAAATGCTGGTGCTGTATTTCGGGTTCTATTGGACCTACAGACCTACGGCTGCGCTTAAATGATAGCAAATTTTGTACATGGGTAGCAGGTATTTCGAAGGTGCAAACTTTAATTAAAGTTTACGCAATGAGTATCCATAACAAAATCGCACAAAATCAGTACAGTCCATTTATTTGCGATCTATCGCGATTTTTGTGTTTACGATGTCTGGCCTATTTTGTTGTTGAATGTGATATTACTAATTGGATCTAACGCTTCAATGCTGTTTCTTCACTTGGAAAATATACTATTCGTCTATTTCAACTTTCTAATATGAGCATCGATGGTTCAGTGGTAGAATGCTCGCCTGCCACGCGGGCGGCCCGGGTTCGATTCCCGGTCGATGCATCTCTTTTATTTTCTTTTTTGTTATAATGAGGGTGATTTAAACCTAATTTTTTGCAATATTAGTGAGATTGTGGACATAAGCTATTATATAATGCCTAAATTGTTTAACTGTAATCAATGCTTTGGAGATGATGAGGGAAACCTACAATGAAAGTAGTATTATTCTTGTGGCAGTAGCTACTATGCTATTACGTAAAATGTTAAAAAAAGACTCCTCTAATGCTGGGACTACATTCTCACGTTATCGCGAACAGCTCGTGCGCTCTCTCTTGTACACCGCTCGACGTCTAGTTGAGCAACAGAGAGCGCGCGAGCTTTAGTTCGCGATAACGCGACAGTGTAGCCCCAGCATAAATGAGTTCACAGTTATTTAAGAGTTGGATTCCTAAATAAAGATGAAACAAAATGATACCCTGCCGAAACCCGGGATTGAACCGGGGACCTTTAGATCTTCAGTCTAACGCTCTCCCAACTGAGCTATTTCGGCTGATGTCAGCACCGTAAAATTATAAAACAAGATATAAACACCATAAAATACCTAATGAATAGTGAATACCATCTCAACACAAATTGCTAGATACATACACACCATTTTTTTTTAGATTATATCTACAAATTTGAATATAAACTTACGTAATGAAATTTAATTACACACCATCTATTAGAAAATTTTATTACCAGATGGAAATTTGATCCGCTAAAAGTATCGCTACTCGATCCTAGATGGCGCTTTTTATAATTAGACAAAATCAAAACAATAGTAATACAACAGTAATGTAGATGGCGTTGTTTATGTTTTAAAAACATTTTTTAATTTTTATTATATTCTAACGATAAAAATATCCTGTAAACAGGATATTTCGTTTTGTTTTTCTTATTATTTTGAAGGCTAACAAGTGACATGGCACCAAGGGCAGGTAAAGAAGAACATCTTCCACGTGTTGTTTTGTATACGTACTTTGATAATTACAACCACAATGTTATTTTAGGTAGGTACCTACCTATTTAGGATCAAAGCATGGGTGCGACACGGACACCTGTGTGCTTTTTAGGGTTCCGTACCCGATGGGTACCAACGCTGCCCATCCGTCCGTCTGTGACAGGGATTTATGTATCTTATAAACCGTTAACCATAATATATAGTTTATTATACTTGCTCATTTTCACAGAGTGTGTACATACTACTCTACAACAACAAATAGGTACCTACTTAATAAAAATTAATTAAGTAAATAAAACATGAAAGGTCTCCATACAAGAAAAGTGTTTAAGAGTCCAGGGCCGGCCTTAACCACCTTAGCCCGGGCGAGTCGTGTATTTGGCGTCCTTTTATTTTTAAACTTATATAGGTACTTAGAAAGCGAAGAGAAGGAAAGTATACAAGGAGCCTAAATACGAGTTGCCATTTCTCGCCTGTCGCTCAGTGCATCCCTCTTTCTAAGGGTAAGGATTAGTGAGGGATACGACAAGACAAGCAAAAATTTCAGGTCGTGGTAGATAAATGCTGAATACTCATACCTACTCACTCAAACGACACAAGTTCATAAAAGTTAATACGCTGAATTCAGTTTTTCTTTCTAGAGATGGTTATTCAAAGCTGACCTATGCCCCGGTACCTATGCCCCGGTACCTATGCCCCGGTACCTATGCCCCGGTACCTATGCTCCGGTACCTATGCCCCGGCCGGCGCCCTCCAGTCGGCGGCGCCCCGGGCGACCACACAGGACGCCCGCCCTTAAAGCTGGCCCTGAAAGAGTCTTGCTATATTCATACAAACAGAAAAACGTTTTCCAGTCATAAAAGCTGAGAAACTGCTCACGAAACAACCGCTATAACCGTGCGTTTGCACTGGCGAAACATTCACGACAAAACGTGTTGAAATCTCTATTTTCTGTCAATGTTCCATACAATTTTTGACAGGAACTAGATACTTCAACATGTTTTGTCGTGAATGTTTCGCCAGTGCAAACGTACGGTAAGATCAACAACAGAACCAATATGTATGAGATCAACTACTGAGGAGCTCGTGGCTAAGTAATAACAGCCGCACGGGTCGATCCATCAGGTTAAGCTACGCTTGCCGGGGTTGGTCTGTGGATGGGTGACCATCTTTACTTACCGAGACTCCTCCGTGCCTCGAAAAGCACGTTAAGCCCTTGGTCCCGGCTGTCATTTGTGGATCTTTGACAGTCGTTACGGGTCGTCAGAAGCCCGAAAGTCTGACAACCAGTCTTACAAAGGGGTATCGTATTACCCAGTTACTGGGTTGTGGAGGTCAGACAGGCAGTCGCTCCATGTAAAATACTGGTATTCAGCTGCATCCGGTTAGACTGGAAGCCGACCCCAACATAGTTGGGAAAAGGCTAGGCAGATGATCAACTACTGAAATTAAATAATGATAAATAATTATGTAAGTAATCCGTCCCTCTCTCTGATTGTGCTTACCGTAAGTACAAAAGTACAACACAGGAAGGTAAGCTTTATGCAACGGATCATAACCATTGTCACAAAATCCGTTTTACGAGATCCAAAATTAGAGGACAAAGCTGTTGTGGATGTGGATTATAGGATAATTGGACGCAACGTCGCTTAACAAAGCGGCTTTCAGGTATTTATACCTAAAAAAAGATCAAAGACTTGCGTGCATACAACCAGCGCTCGTTTGTGATCGCGATCCAAAGGGATTTGCGACTAATCGCAAACAAAAATAGCGGCAGGAATTAAAAATAGTGTTTGGCTGTTTAGAGAGCAAAATAATCTCTGTGTATTTTTGCAGGTGATTTTAATTAGGATTTGGGACCTTACTTATAGCTTTAGCAAATAAGTTAAAGTTGCTTAGTTCTGTTTATCTAAAAAAAAAAACATAATGTGTTTTTCTTTTGTATTTTTTTGTTTTGAAATGCTCTTTAATTAGAAAATACGATAATTTACATTAACGACTATAAGAGGTTTTTGAACCAGCACCCTAATTGCGTCATATACGATTAATCACAGTCTGAAGCGGTTTGAAATAAATTGTTTATCCATTGCTTCATACGTTGGAAAAAAATCTGCTCAACAACGTACCTAAATAACGCAATGAATGTTGTTGAACTGTCAAAATGAAACAGAATAGTCTTAATCGGTTACGAAAATAAGTAACGCAATTAGATTTCTTTTCTTTGTATAGGTAGTAGCAAGATAGTGGCCTGAAATTAAAGTTAGATAGCTAATACGTTTCAGGCTGGTTTTATAATGAATAATTTTCAGTTATCAACGCACTAGATAGTAAAGTGCAGACAACAATACGACTCTGAGTCAGTGCTGTGTTGTGATGTGACACATCGAATGGCAATGTTATTGATTACTGCAAATAAAAAGTCCATGAAGCAATCGCCGACGCGGAAAAAAAGGTGAGGGTTCCTTACATGGGCAGATACCTACCTTACGATGTCAAAAAAATCCTTTTGCAGGATTGCTAACATAATATTCTTCACAGTTTATAGGTGTTTCAGCCCATGTGAACTATTTTTTTTTAATTGTCTGTTTTTACGGGCTAATGATTTACAATGACAATAAATGACTCATTCAAGTCTTACGAATACCTGAATGATTCTAATTCATTCTAATTGACCGAAGATATCACCTATGTATTTTGTTTGACTATTACAAATTGGCAAAAACGTGACTTTGCAATACAATTGCGCGAACCAACAAAAATCAGCTTTTATTGGTTCAAGATGAGGTGGTTATTTTAATGATTCATCTTTCGGTTTCTCCAGCTTTATTACGGAACCCTATGAATTAACTCTGTCAGTAACATCCGTTGATAAATGATAAATGTATTACAACCTTTTACAACAACTAAGTTGCAGATGCCTATGTAATTTTTCTACGATATTACCACGTAAAAATAGCTAAATAACTTCATGATGCTAAATTATCTACTGAGCTGTTTTTCCTTCAACAAATTGGGCTTTTATGTTGAGCAGAGCAGGTACCATGGTGTGGTCTTGGTCAAAAAGCTTGCGCCCAACGTGGGGCTCGAACCCACGACCCTGAGATTAAGAGTCTCATGCTCTACCGACTGAGCTAGCCGGGCTTCCGTGAGATGAAACAAAATTAATAATCAGGTCACCTGTGATCTGTGGCATTAGGGCGAAGTTGCTTCTTTACCAGACATATGTAATGAAATATGTCTGTGGAACAATAGATCCTTACGTTTCTACAATGAATATTCAGCCGTGTCTTAATTTAATCTACCCACTTTAGCAACGTATTTACTTAGATCTAAGTAAGACATTCATTCAATTGTATATGCTCCCTTTTAATGTGATTAATTAATGTAAGGGGGTCAGGCAAGATTAGGTAGGTACCTATACCTACAATCCTACTAATCCTACTAATATTATAAATGTGAAAGTTTGTGTGTTTGGATGTTTGTTACTCAATCACGCAAAAACGGCTGAATGGATTTGGATGTAATTTGGCAAACAGATAGTTTATAACCTGGATTAACACATAGGATACTTTTTATCCCGATATTCCCACGGGATCGAGACTTACGCGGGTGAAACCGCGGGGCACAGCTAGTAATATTATAATTGTAAAAGTTTGTGTGTTTGGATGTTTGTTACTCAATCACGCAAAAACGGCTGAATGGATTTGAATGAAATTTGGCAAACAGATAGTTTATAATCTGGATTAAGACATAGGATACTTCTTATCCCGATATTCTTACGGGATCGAGACTTACGCGGGTGAAACCGCGGGGCACAGCTAATAATTAATACCCATAAACGTAAAAAATCCTGCGATTCTAAACTACATGGTCTCCTTACTTACTTAACTGGTTTTTTTCCGTATTAAGTAATTCGTTTGTTTTGCATTCATTAAGTAAGTATAAGATTGTCGAAATTGTATTATCATGTAGGTGATTGAATAGCTGGCGCCTGTCGCCGGCGGCGCCGGTGGCAAGTACAGTCACCGACAAACGTTTTACGACTTCAAGTTCATATTGAATAGTTTTCTTCCAAGAAACGTACAAGTTCCAGAAACAGTGTTTTTTTTAAGAAATTCGATGGAATAAATTGGGTATTCTGAACGCGAGCTTGTGCATCCACTGAAAGCTGAGCTTTTTTACTCTTTTGCATGAGTAGGTTTGGAGTATTGCGATATGTTTTCATATAAATTTAAGGGTACATAACTTACTCTGTACAGTCACGAGCACTAATATGTATACACTTAGCATCTTTTAAAAGTGATTTTCTCCTACTGTATTGATTGTAATTTTATGATATAACGAACATAGTATTTTTTAACCCCTATTATTAAGAAATAGGTATCATCTCAAAGTTAAAATCGTTATTCCACGAGAAAAACGTTATTGAATTTTGCTGAGTGTATACATATTTTTGCTCGTGACTGTACTTACATTATTTTTGGTCTGTACCTTAGTAGGTGTGTAATATTTCTGAAAAATAGGAATCTAAAATCCTTAGTCCAGTGACAGCGACGTCCATAACATTAAGCTTTGTGACCGTCGGACTGCCAAGTGGGTCTCGAGTTCGAACACAAGCCACGCACCTGTGACTTTTCGTATTCATGTGCGTATTGTATAATTATCACTTGCTTCAAAAATGGTGAAGGAAAACATCGTGAGGAAACCGGCATGCCTGAGAGATATTTCTCGACGGCATGTGAAGCCAACTCAGAGGCGCATAAAAACTCTGACACCGGATTTGTCACTAACCACATGCAAAAGAAAAGATCGGCTAATTCCTAGCAACAATAAAATAACTATTATTACAAAAAAAAAAATTCATTAAACTCGTGTGCGCGACGCTCCCCGCTCAGTATTCCGTCGTCGTTCAGAGGAAGTGGCACGGCTGACAGTTAGCTTTTACTTAGCAACGCCGATGACCTAAGCTCACATGCGATCGCTTATTACGTCGATAACCATCTGGGGTCTATGTGGGTCACTGGACCTCAGATAGCCGGGTGTTGGTTAGCTTTGGGCAATTATTTGCAGGCGCCTGTTAGTGGCGGGCGTCCCATTTGTTTCTTTAGGTAATCTTTGTTGTACTATGAGGACTGTAGATACTTAGATAGTCTTGTAGAAGAATGCTGAAGCAATAATTTCGAGTAAAAAGTTTCCAATCACAAACCGCAGGATTTTGAACTAAATTCCTTATCAATTGTTCATTATGTTTGAAACATTGTCTGCTCAACAACGTAAATAACGCAATGAATGTTGTTACTGTCAAAATGAAAGCGATTGAGATTTTAAATGTGTTACACAAGTAAGCCTGATTACCTGATTTACTAGGTTTACGTGGTTTTTGTTTCAGTTCATAGAAATATTAGGTCTTTACCTATGAAATTGCCGTTTTGTATGAAAAAATTTAAACGAATTTTTTTTAATGTATTTTTTATTTGTATTAATCGAAGTAATCACCCATGCAATCAATGCATCTTTGCCAACGCAGTGGCAGTTTATTGATGCCCTTCTTAAAGAAATCAGCTGGACGGGAGGCAACAAATTCTTCAAAGGCATTTTGTACTGCCTCTCGGGTATTGAATTTTTTTCCCGCCAAGAAGTTATCCAAATTCTGGAAAAAGTAGTAGTCTGTAGGCGCAAGGTCTGGTGAGTAGGGCGGATGACGGAGAGCTTCCAACCCCAGTTTATGCAACTTGGAGACCGTCTGCTGTGCAGTGAGGTCGCCCGTTGTCGTGCAGGAGCAGCGGAGACGAGCGATTGACCAATGCTGGTTGGAGTCCATCATTGTGTTCAGTTCTTCATAGTACACATCTGCAGTAATGCGCACCCCGTTTGGTAAGAAGCTGTGATGAATCACACCGGCGCTAGACCACCAAACAGTGACCATCACTTTTCTAGGGGTAAGTTTTCGTTTAGAGCATTGTTTAGGTACTGAACCAGGATCCAACCAACTTGCTGAGCGCTTGCGGTTATCAAACAGAATCCATTTTTCATCGCAGGTAACAATGCGGTTCAAAATTCCTTCATTTGTGTGTCTGTTGAGCAGTGCAAGGCACGCCTCGACGCGTACTTCGCGCTGGCGATCATTGAGTTCGTGGGGCACCCATTTGTCAAGCTTTTTTACCTTGCCAATTTGACGCAAATTGACCAATATTGTTTTGACGCTAACGTCGAAAGCTGCTGCAAATTCAGCCGTAGATTGTGTATCATCAGCTTCCACAATCGCCTTTAATTCGTCACTGTCGTCAAAGTCTTCGGACGACCGCGAGGTTCATTTTTCAGGTCGAAATTTCCAGAACGGAAGCGAGCGAACCAATAACAGGTGGTGCGTTGGTTTGTAGTGTTAGCTCCGTAAACGTCGTTGATGTTGCGTGCCGCTTGTGCCGCGTTGCTGCCACGACGGTACTCATATTCCATAATTACTCGAATTTTTAACGTATCCATGATGACGAAAAAGATTGAAATGCGATGAAAATGTAACACTAATCATTAAAAGAATTCCATGTTTTTAAAATAAAATTAATTTGAAATTAGAATTCTCAGCCAAACAAAAATTATTTTGATTTGAAATGGCCAGTACTGCAGAACGGCAATTTCATAGGTAAAGACCTATTATTAATATTCTCTGGAGCACAGCTGGGAGCACACCTCGTCCGAGATATACAGTTCTAAGTCTGGATTCATTCTTGATCGTCGTTCTTGAATACAGAATTGAGTTTATTTATGAGGAGTTTAAACCCACTTGGGCATGTTAGGCACCGACATAGAATGAGCGTAAAGTATGATTAAAACTTTCAACTTAATATATACAATTAACAGCAAGCCAAGTGAGTTGTCATTCTATTCAATGGAATTTATACCAATTCTTTAGTACCTACCTACTCGCAGAAAACTCACGTATCTCAAGCTCAAAAAATCTGTTTATTTCACTGATTGACATTTAAGTTAAACTTACACGAGTAGTGTTGTTTAAGTTAACAATATTTACTTACAATACACTATCGTACGTAATCTTATCGTCAATGTATGTTAAAGGTATAAAACTATTTACAATGTTTTTCTAACATTAGATATCTGTAATGTTCTTGAGATTTGACTAAGTACAGTTCAATTCAAACATAATGGCGGCTCGGAAGTTCGGTACTCGCTGCACAGTACCCCATTAAGTTTAAATTAGGGTGTATCTAAATGACAATTTAACTTTATTACAAAGCGCACGACAAGAGACAGATCGCATGTGACATCTACCAACCCGCACTGGGCCCGCGTGGTAGATTACAGCCCACTCCCTCTCGAAGAGGCCTGTGTCCCAGCAGTGGGAACACTATAGGCTGATTATGCTTATGCTTACAAGGCGCACATTGTCTACTATCATCACTTGCATTGGGTACCAAGCTCAAGTCGGTATGTAGGTAGTGTACCTACTACACAACATAACATCACGCCTGTATAGGGATGCAAGAAGTGTAAAAAAGTATCGATATATATCGTATCGATATTTAAAAAAAATATCAATATCGATTTCGATATATCGAAAAAAAAATATCGATATATCGGAGAAATTTTGAAAAAAAAATTTTACTTTTTGTAGTTCAAGTTTTTTAATCATTTAAGTACCTACCAAACTAGGAAAAAAAAGTACTAATAATTTTTACGGCTCTGAATTCCAGCGGTTTTAGTCAGCGGCGACACCGGTGTTGCTATTGAAAATATATCGTTTTTGATACATTTTCGATACTTGATATTTTATATCGATACATCGATATATCGAAATAATAAATATCGCCTGAAAATATCGATATATCGAAAAAAATATATCGATATTTCGATATATCGATATTTTTCTACAAGCCTACGCCTGTATTCTGCGAAGGGTTAGGTAGACGGTACCTATAGAACACCTACATTTCGGCAGTTCTGTTGGTAAGTTGTTGTGTATCTTTAGCTATACTTAAAATAATTCCGAGTGCTAATACAACATCTACAAACAAAGCACTTAGGTAGGTACTCGGTAAATAAATTAAAAATTCTTCAAAAGATATAAATATTGGAGAGATACAATAATATAGAATTGTTTTTATAGTAACTTATTATGTTGTTACTAAGAACTAACTAAGACTTATAATATCTATAATAATAATTATGTACAAGGGAAAATTATCAAAGGGCATCAAAAAATTCGTCCGCATCGCTGTCAACAGGAAAAGTGCCCAAAAGGCTGGCAGCATTGCCACGTTGTATGGCAATGCTGATTCTTTGCCCAAAAAATAGGCCAGCCCTCTGGTCACGTGAAGAGTCGACCAAGCGTTTGGCGATGTCTTGAAAAACCAAGTGGGCACTCGAACCCCATGGCCCTAGGGTTTCAACCCCAAACGGCTCGAACAAATACGTCCCGATAAGATTGGAGTATTTGCGCCGTTTGAGGTTTTCTGCAACTGCAGCAGCAGCTCCAGCACAGCCCGCCGTGCTGGGAAGATGGGATGGCGCAAGGGTGTCGACACACGTTGCATCCCACACCAAAGGCCTACCTACCTTCCAAGGCATTATGGTCATTCCGTCTGGTCTCTTCCCATCGTCGCGTGCCAAGCCATTGGGTTCTAGAACAGCTGGCACCCCGGCGGTGGCAAGAGCACGACGGATGATGTCATTGATGCTGGCGTGCCGTGCTATCCGACCTGCGCTTCTACTGCAGGATAGGCCATGGTGACCGAGGCAGTCGACACCTTCACCGCATTGGCAGCGATGCGGAGCCACGCAAGGAGCGCCCAGACGCAGACAGGTAGCGAGCCGGAAGGTGGTGTCACCCAGCATAGTCCCTATGTTGGGTGACGGTAATGCCTGAAGCCAGAGGCCCGATTCCCATTCACCAACAGTCAGCAGGCGGGCACGCTCAGCAGTATTGGTGGACGTATTAATAAGATTATTCCGTACCAACCTGCAGAGCGGCTCATCCCACTGCCTCTGGGAAAATGAGTTCACGGGCCGATCTGTATCCGGGCAAGCCGCTTTCCAGGCGTTCTCCGCATCGGTCAGGCACGGCACTTCATAGTCAACCAGGCAGGGGGCTAAAATTTTCCCGGTCAACTTTTCAGTGCTGTGGACAGACGACAGGAACGCCGGTAAGCTAATACTGGTAATTTTGCGAACGCCGAGGCCCCCAAAACGGATGGGTAGTGTGGCTTGCAGCCACAAAAGATGACTTTTATGTATTTAGTTCTAATACAAAATAAATTTACCTTTTAACTCACAGAATCAACTATTATTTATTGACCTACTAGTGACCACCACTTAAATTCCTGCTTATTTATCTAATAGAGTTGCGTATATACGTATATTTATTTTGTGGTTTTTGCTAATAAAATGAGTTAGCACTTTGAGTTTTCCCAGTGAGTCACGAGTAGTGAACGTCAAAGAAATTAGGCGGAACTAACGTGTTTAAAAGCTGCTACTGTTTTTTTCTAGGGTGTATTGTAAGTGCATTGAATTTGTAGATGTGTCATCCGTATTTTTTTTCACCTTGTATTTAGATACTTTGAACTTAAATGTGGAAATAGTTTCCTTTAATTCAAAATTGAAAATCAATCAATCTGCCAAGCCTTTTCCCAACTATGTTGGGGTCGGCTTACAGTCTAACCGGATGCAGCTGAATACCAGTATTTTACATGGAGTGACTGCCTATCTGCCCTCCACAACCCAGTAACTGGGTAATACGATACCCCTTGGTTAGACTGGTTGTCAGACTTTCGTGCTTCTGACGACATGAACGACTGTCAAAGATCTACAAATGACAGCCGGGACCAACGGCTTAACGTGATTTCCGAGGCACGGAGGAGTCTCGATATGTGAAAATGGTAACCCATCCACGGACCAACCCCGGCAAGCGTAGTTTAACCTGATGGATCGACCCGATCGGCTGTTATTACTTAGCCACGAGCTCCTCAAATCAAAATTGAACATAATGCATACAAAAGAAGGCGTTTTCTTTTTGAAATTCAGAAGATGGCTTTTGGCAGTGACTTTGGTCCATGAATGTACGCTTAAAATATTAGTTCAAAAACAACTATTTTTTAGAAAAAATCTCATATCGTCCTCCACAACAACAAGGTAACACTTCTGTGGCCTTCCTTGCCTGTTTCTTATACATCATTATATTAAAGTACTTGTGCACCTAAAGACTATCGTCACTTGCTTCGTTTATCCACCTAAACTTCCGGTTCTCGTCTATGTAAATGAGTTTTATTTTTATTACACAACACTACTAAACCACTGTGAATATAATGAATGCGGTTAAGATTCCCGTTATTTCTTACAAGTAGACTGTGTCACTGTAGTACCTACTTCAATCAAATCAAGACATACACCTTTTATTTACGCACCTACATATATGTAGGATAGGTATCTTCGCAGAAATTAGCAATTGTGTCAAATTGTGGACTTTTCGAATGATTTAGGAAAATCCCGTACCTATTTAGTACCTACACAGACATTTATGAAAATTACAGGAAATTAATGTAGAACACAGGAAATTCAATTTACAACAACAACAACAATTATATGCACTTGACTGTGATTTACTTTATAGACTGGTGTTTTTCCTATTTGAGGTAAATTCAAACTTCAAAGTAAATACAAACATTATAGCAAACTTTGTGTTTCAGTTTTCGGAAGTTTCGAGTAGTTATGGAATGAAATGAAGTGAAATGAAAATGTTTATTCTGTAGTTAAATAAGATATCGGAATCACTTTTACACGTCATATTTATAAAAAACGAGGAGCTCGTGGCTGTGTAATGACAGCAGCACGGGTCGATCCATCAAGTTAAGCTACGCTTGCCGGGGTTGGTCCGTGGATGGGTGACCATCTTTACATATAGATTCCTCCGTGCCTCGGAAAGCACGTTACGCCGTTGGTCCTGGCTGTCATTTGTGGATCTTTGACAGTTGTTACGGGTCGTCAGAAGCCCGAAAGTCTGACAACCAGTCTTACCAAGGGGTAGGTATCGTATTACCCGGTTACTGGGTTGTGGAGGGCAGATAGGCAGTCACTCCATGTAAAATACTGGTATTCAGCTGCATCCGGTTAGACTGGAAGCCGACCCCAACTTGGTTGGGAAAAGGCTAGGCAGACGAGATGGTATTTAAAAAAAAATAAGCTAGCTCCACATTTCCCATCTGAGTACTCCTGCAGGCGTAGCATGGCGCTTTCTATCTCTACGAAGAATAGACATAGCTTTTTCTATACAAAGTGACAGTTCGTTTCTTCATTTTTGACATCCACCGTAGAAATCTTTCTACAATCTGTCATTTTGTCTTTCATTTCTAACGATCTTTGTCTAGGTCTTTTTATATGTAGACTATTTCGGAAGAAAGTTTTCTATCCTTACTGTCAAAATCACACTGACAACCGATAAATCCTATGATAAAACAAAGAATTCTGAGTCGAATTATGTAAAATAGTGAATTTCGTAAAAAGTGCAGTTGACTCTTTCTATTTTGCTGCCGTCTCGTTCTGTCTACTGTCTACAGGAAACGTCATTTTTGTCTACTCTTCCGTCGACAAAACGGTGCTCATGCTACGCCTGCAGAGAAGAAATGGCGAAACCCACGCAGGGGTCAAAACTCTTTTATAGTCCAGCCATTAAATAGGCCGACTGGTGATTTCTACATTTCCCTCCATGCCAATATGCTGTGGTTTAGTTATAACAAACGAAAGGATCCTGAGAATACCCTTCAAAGCAATTGAAACCAAATACAACGGAAGTTTTTTGTTTGAGAACAAAAATACCTGGTAACAAAAAGGAGGTACCTACCTATCATGCATATGCACCATATCTTCATAATAAAGGTTAATTTGCCTGTCATTACGTTCATTTCTCGGTACGATGACAATATGCGAACATATCGAATCGTTCACCCCGTTTACGATGGAGACCCGACGGTTTTATGTGCATCGCGGGTCGTAATGACGAGATGCTCGTGTACTTATTGTACCTAATTAATTTAGTAGGTACTGCACGTTATGTACAATGATACCAGTGCTTTCCTTTTGGTCGTATATATTTCCAATTGTACCGTTATTTGTGTGGGATGATGAAGGTTGAGTGACATAATGGAACGGTAAAGAAAATTGAAGTCGTGTGAAGAGGTCATGAATCATTTCATTTCAATCGTTGATAGGTGTTTTGTGTTGTTAACCTACCCCAACACTATGTATGTTTTACCTCAATGGGGTTTATAAACGTTGCTTAAAGTTAAGTAATGATTAGCGACTGTTTAACCGTACATTTTTGACATTTGAACGATACTTAACTTTAAACAACGTTTATAAATAAACCCCTTAATGTTTACCTTAATGATATTATATTAACAGATATGTTATACACTCACAAAACAACCGAAAAAAGTGTTCCGCGCAGCAGCGGCACACATACCCACGTTTCATTCGTTTTACATTTCACTACAAGTAAAAACGTTACAATTGGAATGTTTTCGAGTCTTCACGATTGCGCGCTTATAACTTATCTGTTAATATAATATCATTGGTTTACCTACGGTTAATATCACTATAATAGTTGCGAATTTACGATGAAAAGGACACTTTATAAATGAGTAGATTATAGTTACGAAAGATTGGAATGTGATTCAAAGCAATCTAATTTATAATTTCATGTTATCTTTCCTTCTTACTAATTACAATTGCCAGTAACCACTTCTTGCGAAAATTATCATCGGCACGATATCCTAATTAACAATATTAAGATGTATCGAACCTTTTGTTTCGAAACTTGTTTACAAAACCCTTTTCGTAAACAGTGAAGTGCAGACGCATTCACGGCGTATGCGCTTGCTCAGAGGCGCGTGAGTCAGTTAGTTGTAAACATAGTCATCTCGATTCTCATAAATATATCACACTGTGAAAGCTAATGATCGTCGGAGACTATAAAATTTTGTACAAAAGCAATTATTATTTATTCCAACCAAGGAAAATGTGACTGCAACTCCGTTATGGGGTTTAAACGCAGCACGTAAACAATAGTTATTATGGTTTATTTTTACTAATTGCTTCCTTATTCTGTAATGGAGGAATTTCCTAAGAGTTATAATATTACTGGGCGTTGTCCTGGGTTCTGTTCCCGGGATGGCCATTTTTCCATTAAAATTTCTCAATAGCAGCTCGGAGTCTGGATTTGTGCCCGGTTGATGGCAATAGGCTCGCACCCCCTATTACATCGGACTTAAACGTAACTGGCGAAATGTGGGTGTACTATCCCACATTTTGCCATCACAGGTAGGTACATCTCTGTCTAACCCTCGGGGGAAAACAGGACTGATGTTTTCTAAATACGTATTGTATGTATGTACTACCAATGTATGTTATATATTATATTGCTGTTACAAGTGTTTTCGATGGAAACGTTTTTAATAAAAAGTATCATAACTTGTAGCAATTTAATGCACCTCTTACAGCATTTTTTTGGGTATGCATCAGCGCATTCTTTTTTTTATGCCGTAACGTAAGTGAATCACGACACTAAACGTTTTTTTTGGTACTATTTTGCGTTTTTGTCATCGATATTAGCCAGTAACATTTTATTTTTCTTTTATTTATGTCAACGGTTTCGTTTTTATACCTTGCCAGTAATTTTTTATCCACCGGAATGGATTATTGAACGGAGTGTTCAATTTCAATATTAATGGTACAGCCCGGCTAGCTCAGTCGGTAGAGCATGAGACTCTTAATCTCAGGGTCGTGGGTTCGAGCCCCACGTTGGGCGCAAAATCTTTTTGGTTATTATTAAGTCAGATGTAGTCCACTGGCCAAGAATTAATAGATTTTTAAATGTTAGTAAGTAGTACTCCACCTGAATAAAATGCAAAATTCTTATTACGTATATCTTGCTGAACAATTGTAATGTTCCGTAAAGGGTTTTCTATTGTAAAGGAAAATTGGTAACATAGTTTACATACGTAGCACATTATAGAGGTGCCGTTTTCCTCAATAATTCCTTGCTTTTCTAGGTTGGTTCTGGCGTAGTTTAAGCCGAGTGCGAATTCATATTGACGCGCGGACAGCAAAAGTTCCAATGGCAAGGTTGAATCATGTCGTGAACTGACGTCAAAATAAATGACATTTCGCAATATACCGAAGTGCGGTTAAGAGCGACGTGTGGTCAAGTCTTGTACCGTTTATTTACATGGATAACAGTTTTCCTCGTTCAGTATATTGACTCCAAAATATTGAAATAAACCCTGTTGCAGTATACTTAGGTACTGCAAGTGCAAGTCTGACAATTCCCTGTTTGTGTTTGTCACTTCATTTACGTGGATTCCCGTGGGTTTTATTTGTAACATTAATGATTAAAATAGTACCATACAAGGACGGCTGTAGTAAGTACTTACGTTTAACCGCACGCATGTCACTTGTAAAACCTTGACCTACGAAAACCGGGCGCCTTTATTCCGTAGCTTTAAGGTTTACTGTTCCAATACAAAATATAGGGACTGGCAAAGTACAGTCAGTGGGAGGAATTAAATAAAAATATTTTCCCTAATGTAGTAATAACAGCCACACGGGTGGATCCATCAGGTTATGCTACGCTTGCCGGGGTTGGTTGTTACGGGTCGTCCCGAAAGAAGAAGAAGCCCGAAAGTCTGAACACCAGTCTTACCAAGAGGTATCGTATTACCCAGTTAATGGGTTGTGGAGGCCAGATAGGCATGCGTTCCATATAAAATACTGGTATTCAGCTGCATCCAGTTAGACTGGAATCCGACCCCAACATAGTTGGGAAAAGGCTAGGCAGATTGATTGACTTTCCCTAATGCTAGTCTTTAACCTGTCCTGGTAATTTAGTCAATTATAGGTTTAATTATAATTATGTTTGTTTTATTATTATGTGCTTTACTCAAATCACATTGGAGAATTCCGACATCATCTTCATTGAAATATTTTAATTAAGTATCATAGATATACGTGTTTTTAATTGGTTCACTATTATTAACGGAAAGTAGTTTTTTGTCATTTTTCAGCATGCTAAGTTGCTATAGTCCCTAATAAAGTATAGAAGGATGTTGGTGTTGAAAAACTTACAGGAAAGTCTCACATTCCAACTTCATATCTACCGACTGATCCATATACTTAGTACCTATAAAAGAGCTTTCTGTTAATATCCATATCATCGCACTGTTATTGGCCAATCCTGGCAGAAGAGCAGGTCAAGAGAAGATTCAAATGTATAGTCAGGTACACACGGCTATACATCAAGCTATACATTTCCAGTTTGTGCTGATCTCGCATTGTATAGGATTTCCGTACAATGCGAGTCAGTTTATACGGGAAATGTATAGCTTGATGTGTAGCCGTGTGTACCTACCTATAGTTAAGGCGCTTAGTCCCGTTTAGTACCGTAACACGGTCACTTTAAAAAGCCTACTCCTCATTAACGGCTTGGTTAAAAGATCTGAAAAAAATATATGTTTTCCATAGACAAAATGTACAACATTTTGTATTGAGCAATTTTTTCGAATGACTAATACTTTTGCCTTAAAAAATATTTAACAAAATGCAATTTTTTGCTAATACTTCCCTACTACTTCTAAACGGCTTTGATGTTTGGAAATATTTTTATACTGAAAAATTGATGGTTAGAAGTACTACAGATTGTATTGAGCAGAAATGTAAATTAAACAATTTTTTTTTTTAATTACCCCTCTTAGAGATACAGGTTCAGAGGTGCTCTGCGCGGGCGCGCGCGGCAGTCGTGCGTTAGCATTGAGACGGGACGGCTGTGGACGCTCGCTGCTCCGCGCCGGCTATTGACCGACTACGTACGTTTGTGTATGTAAGTGCAAATAATCACGAACAAATTACAATAGTGTGCGTGTCTAGACTAGCTCGCTGCAGAGAGTCTTGTTCGCGTGGATGCTTTATTAGTGCTGCGGTTTCTACGTGCATACTGTTTTTGTTTATATGGTTTTTATGTAGGTCAACATCTGCCTAGCCTTTTCCCAACTATGGTATGGTCCATACTAGGTAGGTAGGGTAGGTAGGATAAGTAGGGTAGGTAGGGTAGGTAGGGTAGGTAGGTAGGGTAGGTAGGGTAGGTAGGGTAGGTAGGATAGGTAGGTAGGGTAGATAAGTAGGATAGGTAGGTAGGTAGGGTAGGTAGGTAGGGTAGGTAGGTAGGGTAGGTCGGTAGGGTAAGTAGGGTAGGTAGGGTAGGTAGAGTACCTACCCTACCTACCCTACCTACCTAGGTAGGGTAGGTAGGTAGGTAGGTAAGTAGGGTGGGTAGGTAGGGAGTGTAGGTAGGTAGGTAGGGTAGGCGCCCGACCAACCGACCGACCGATGGACCGACAGACCGACCGAACGACCGACCGACAGACCGACCGACCGACCGATCGACCGACAGACCGACCGATAGACAACGAAGCCTTAGTAATAAGGTCCCGTTTTACCCTTTGGGTACGGAACCCTAAAAACAGTGCATTAATGATAAGATAAAATTACTACGCAGTTGAAAGAAAAGACAAATTATTTATTTTATTATGTAAAATCGAGTAGGTACCAAGGCCAAGCTACCTTTAGACAACAGTGCCAAAAACCAGGGCTCGAAATACTTTCAAGTGTTTTCTTTCTGCATTGAAAATAGATCTGTAAAGTCATACAAATAAGGAGTACAATCACGTATGCAAAAAAGGTTACGTCCAACTTCCAACCAAGACTTGGTGGAAGAAAAATACTTGCATAGAACATTGATCCTCAACTCTATAGAAATAAAGATTACAATAGCGGTTACAAAAAAAACTTCTTAACTTAAACATAAAAAAATACTTTCATAGGAAATTGTTCCATGCAACCTTACCAATAAGGATCATGATCGTATTTGTGAAAGAGTAACGTGAGTCCCATTGAAAAATCTTTGATGCGTTGCGCGTTGAAGTAAAAAGTTCGTTCCATTTTCAAATAACACAACACAACAGATAATTCCCCTAAGACGACACACTGACAGCATCGTCACTTGTTTTTGACCAGTACAGCAATTTTGATTTATCTCGAAGAAGTTTATCAAAATAATGCTAGAATTTCCAAGCATGTTTGAGAAAAGATTTTATTTAAATTTCGATTTGTTTTGCAAATAGAGCTGTTTATGGAGCAGTTTGAAGATTGATAACGAATAATCGGTGGAGTACTTTGAGAATAATTCAAGATACCTATGGAGCAGAATGGGAATAAAATAATAAGTATTTTTTAATAATTCAAATTCCTTGGAGTAACTTGGGAAGTAATGTATGAGATTTTAATCTTTTTAGATCAAAAGAATGGGGTACTTTAGGAATAACCCGTTTAAAATAAATAAGGAACAAATGAACATATTGGCGCGTGAAACATTATCCTTGTTCGTCATTAATTCTGGAAATTATAATTAATTTACTTAGTTTGAAATTCCGCGCATTGTGAGATTGAGAAAAGTTCTATACAAGACTTGGCCGCAACCAGGCATTGATGGACTTACGTATGTGTGCCTCGGTTTTGCCTCGGCCCACATTTTCACGATCGTCCATCAATAGCCCAGTTGCAGGCCGCGACAGTAATGTACGGAAGAAAGAATACTTGCATAGAACATTGATTCGTAACGTAATATAAATAAGGAGCAGAATTGCGAATACAAAAAAAAAAAATTCCAAACCTTTAAAGTAAAAATACTTGCACAGAACATTGATCCGTAACTTCATATAAATAAGGAGCAGAATCGCGCCGAGAGTCCACGGAGCAAAATACTTTGAAGTCTTGCGAGTATTTCGGGTCGGCACTTGGTCGGCGTAAGTACCTACTTACAAGTAAAAACCTGGTGTAAAAAACCTGGTCGCGTAAATACGCACCTTCCCTAAAAGAATAAACAAGTGAACATATTGGCGCGTGAAAAATTATCATGGTCCGACATTGATTCTGGAATTTATAATTTAATCTGTTTGAATTTCTGCGCATATTTGAGAAAAGTACTATTTAAGTCTTGGCCGCAACCAAGCATTGATGAACTCACTTATGTGTGCTTCGGTCCACATTTTCACGATCGTCCATCAATGCGTCAGTTGCAGGCTGCGACAGTAATAGTAATGTACTATTGTAATCATCTGGTGAGCGATTGTTTATTCATTCTTTCATATTTGAAGTTAAACATTATGTCGAAAGTAGGTAATAACATCAACGTGTGCAGTCGGGAGATCCCCGTCAGGAACGAAGTTCCTTCTCACGTACGATTTAAAACAAAACAAAATTTTCCCAGCCGCCATCCCGGATTTACATTTTAATGTCACTATCGGCATAGACACCATAAACAATTTTTTTTTTCGTTTTGGTTTACCATTTTGTCGGCGTGATTTATTTGTATACCTATACCAAATTACAGCTTTCCAGTACTAAGAGTCTCTAAGCTAAGCCGCGGAAAGACAGACAGACCGATATGGCGAAACTATAAGGGTTCCTTGTTGACTACGGAACCCTAAAAACTGAAAAGTAAAAAGCACCATTGCGAAAAAGTGGCTCTTTCCGCACAATTTGGCTGCCTGGAAAACGCTCTTTTCGAGCACATGCATTGTAAATATATTTTTAACCGACTTCTTCAAAAAGGAGGAGATTCTCAATTCGACTGTATGTTTTTTTTTTTGGTATGTATGTTACGCGATTACTCCGTCATTTATGAAAGTACACCAGCAAAGACACCGAATTCCGAAACTAAAGTTATTTTTCACTTTTTTATTGTTTTTTGTGAAGTCGGTTGTTTTTTTTTTTTGTAAAAAGTTTTCTTCCACATATATGCTAAAAATAATGTCCTGTTCAAAACATAAAATATACGTATACGCACAAACATAAGTATCGATCTATACAAATATCAGCCTTGCATCTACCATTAATGAGGCACAAGAATCGTAGGCAAAAATGGCGACCTACGTGCGCATGTCTGCGCCCCTGCATATTCTTTGATCAACATTTTAGTGTAGCGCGCCACCGCGCGTGTCTAGAGTAGGGACTTAAGCTCCGCCCACATGCGCAAGGTCAGTCAGGAAACTATGGCCCTTAAGTTGGATTACCAGTTTGACCGGCCATAAATCCAGACTCCGGGCTACCACTGAGAAATTTCAGATGGAAAAACCCAATTGAAGAAAGAGAAAGAAAGAGAAAGAAATAGAAATAAAGAGAAGGAAAGAGAAAGAAAAAGAGAGAAAGAAAGAGAAAGAAAGAAAAAGAGAAAGAGAAAGAAAGAAAGAAGGAAATAAATCTGCTGTATACGTGATTTTACTCTATGTTTTTAATAAGTCATTCATCAAACATATTTATCAACAAAACATCACGCGTTTATTCCCCGAAGGGTGAGGCAGAGATGTACCTATAGTACACCCACATTTCGCCAGTTATGTTTTAAGTTCCATGTATTATATTACATGTCTGGATTACCTGTTTGACCGGCCATAAATCCAGACTCCGGGCTACCACTGAGAAATTTCAGATGGAAAAACCCAATTGAAGAAAGAGAAAGAAAGAGAAAGAAAGAGAGAGAAAGAAAGATAAAGAAAGAGAAAGAGAAAGAGAAAGAGAAAGAGAAAGAGAAAGAGAAAGAGAAAGAGAAAGAGAAAGAGAAAGAGAAAGAGAAAGAGAAAGAGAAAGAGAAAGAAAGAAATAAATCATTTATTTGCTGGTAATGTAGGAAAGAGAAAGAAAGAGAAAGAAAGTTCACTTTTTTATTGTTTTTTGTGAAGTCGGTTGTTTTTTTTTTTTCTAAAAAGTTTTCTTCCACATATATGCTTAAAATAATGGCCTGTTCAAAACATAAAATGATGTGATTAAACCTCATGTCTCCTCATGTCTATGGTCTATGATATATAAACTTTAGAGTGATCTTTGGGTAGTTGTCAAAAACAGATGTCCTGAGGTTGTGCAAAATTAACCGAATAAAATTAATTCCTTAGGATTCCACTTTGATTCCACTGAAAACCCCCGTCCTATCTATCAGGTTATGGGCGCAGCCTACTCAAGTAAGGTTTTTGATTCATTTCGGGACAAAAGTTATTTTTAGTAAGAATGAAAAAAAAAAGAACGATCGGAACATCGGTTTTTTTTTCCTTTTACGTGATTTTTCCAAACTGGTTTTTAAACTAATAAAAAAATGACCAGCGAAGCACATAGTTCGACAGGAATTCCAATCGAAAAGCTGCAGGGCATGGAAAATTATAATAATTAGAAATTTTCCATGAAGATGCTCCTGATGCACGAGGATCTACTCGAATGTATCGAGTCCACCGACGGAAGCAAAGATAGCAGAAAGAATCAGCGTGCGCTTGCTAAAATTTGTCTATCTGTGCATTCCAATGCTTTTTCGCTTGTGCGTAACGTAAAGTCACCTTATGAAGCATGGACAAAACAAAAGGCTTATGAGGACAAGGGTCTGTGCAGACGCTTAGGATTACTGCGATTTCTTTTTGGAACTAAGCTCGAAGAGAATGCTTGTAACATGGAAACTTACATTACAAAAATAACGGAAATTGCACAACAATTGAATGACATAGGTTCTCCACTAGACGATGACTTCATAGCAGTCATCATGTTGAGCGGACTGACATCCGATTACGACCCGCTCATTATGGCGTTGGAGAATTCCAGTGACAAGCTCGTTAGTGAAACTGTAAAAATGAAATTATTACAGGAGTTTTACAGAAGAGATGATAAGACAGAGACTGCATCGGCTTTGACTACCATTAAGAAGATCAAATGCTACCGATGTAAGAAACTAGGACACACAAAGAAGAATTGCCCTAAGAATGCTGCTTCTACCACTCCAGTGAGTAATGTCAAGGAAAAGAAGAAGGTGTTATTGTCAGCATTGTCGGTAAATCTCAAGAATGATGTCTGGTACGTGGACTCTGGTGCAACCAACCATATGTGCAACGACAAGAGTGTTATGTTGGAGTTGAAATCAACTAAAGACCTCTCCGTGAACATTGCAAATGGTGATCAATTACGTACTGCAGGATTAGGTAAAGTTAAAATTAAGTTAGACAGCGGTTTTAGAACAATAACTAATGTTTATTTGGTTCCTCAACTGTCAACTAACCTTTTATCAGTGAGTGAGTTAACAAGAAAAGGTTATAAAGTCAATTTTAATTCTAAAACCTGTATAATAATGGACGGGCATGAAACCATAGCTACTGCTTGTTATGTGAATGGTATTTTTCAGTTAGATTCTATAGGGAATAGCAGTAGAGCTGATGTTGGAGTGCAGCCTCAATGCTTTGCCAGGGTTGCGGAATAGTCCGAAAGGGATACCGGGACCCTAGCAACAGGCAACTGAAGGAACACGGGTGGGTTTTAGTCAGTAAGAGTCTGACACGCCCTTCCGCTCCACCCAGAGCGGGAGAAGTCATTTGATGATTTCCCACCCAAAAAAAAAGCCTCAATGCTTGGTGTCTGACAGCAGCAGTAAATCACTACTGGATTGTGGGACTGTGATGTGTCAGGGCAAGAGCAGCAGGTTGGTGTCACAGGAAGTATGGCATCACAGGCTGGGGCACCTCAACGCTAGGAGCATGAATGTCATGCGACAAGGTATGGTCTTTGGTATTGATTATGATAGTACTCGTTTTCAATCATGTATTGCCTGTATTAAAGGAAAACTTACAAAATTAGCTTTTCCAAAAGTGTCTCATAGTAGGTCTACGGAGATTTTAGGCTTAATACATACAGATTTATGTGGTCCAATGCAAAAGAAGTCATTTGGTGGTGCTTGTTATTTTCTTACTTTCATTGATGACTGTTCAAGAAAAACATTTGTTTATTTTTTGAAAACAAAGAGTGAAGTTTTTGAAAAGTTTAAAATATTCAAAAAGCTTGTTGAAAATGAGTCTGACAAGAAAATAAAATGTATTCGTAGCGACAACGGTGGCGAATATATTAATAAAAAAATTCAGGAGTTTCTGCAACAGCAAGGAATCCGTCACTGTCCCGCATTGTAGTCAACAGAATGGTGTGGCAGAAAGAGCAAACCGTACCATCATGGACAAAGCTCGCTGCATGCTGGAAGATGCTGGTCTTGACAAACGTTTTTGGGCAGAGGCCGTAAACACTTCAGTGTATTTAAAGAACCGCTCACCCACAAAAGCTGTCATGGGCATGACACCATTGGAGAAATGGACTAATACAAAGACAAACGTAAGTCATCTTCGTACATTTGGTTGTTTGGCTTATGCTTTGACTTCAAATCACAAGAAACTGGATTCGAAGGCAAAGGAGTATATATTTGTAGGTTACTGCAACGATACAAAGGGTTACAGATTCATTGATCCAGAGAACCCTGAGCATTGCTTTAAAGCATACCATGTGAGGTTCTTAGAAAATCGTTTCTGGAAAAAAGATCTGTCAGATGATGATGCTAACCAAGTGGTTCATGTTGTTTCACATACAGAACAGACATGTAGGTCAGACGAAAACACCGGGGATAAAAATCTACAGGGTGCGTCTGAAAATTGTGCTTCTGATAACAGAAATAGGAACAGGGACACAGTATTTAGTATCAATGACAGTAGTAGTTCATCTGAAACAGATAACTCGTCTGATGAAACCTATATTTCAGGGAGTTCAAATGAAGACTCGACGTCTACGGACTTCACTGATGCCGTAAATGAAGGTTTATGTGCACAACTGGTAGCTCAACAGTACAGGGATCTTGGAGACCCGGAGACTGTTAAGGAAGCACTTAAGGGCAATGATGCTGAAGAATGGAAGGAAGCCATGGAAGATGAGTATAAATCTTTTATTACCAATAAAGTCTGGCGCCTTGTGGATCGAGCTAAAGATCATAAAGCAATAAAATGCAAATGGATCATTAAGGAAAAGAGGAATTTAGATGGCAGTCTCCTCAAATTCAAGGCACGGCTGGTGGCTAAGGGATTCACTCAAAAATATGGCATTGACTATAATGAAACTTTTTCACCTGTTGTCCGTTACTCGACTATTCGTTTGTTGTTAGCGCTAGCTGCAGAATATGATCTGGAAATAAATCACCTAGACGTCAAAACAGCCTTTTTGAATGGTGATCTTAAAGAGCATGTGCTAATGGAACAACCAGAAGGTTTTGTAAAGAAAGGACAAGAACATAAAGTGTATAAGTTGCAGAAAGCCGTTTATGGATTAAAACAGGCTGCAAAGTCATGGTATGAAAAAATAAATGGCGTATTAATAAAGAAACTCCAATTCAATAGGATGCCTTCAGAACCATGTGTCTATTATAAAGGACAAAAGGTTGAAATGGTTATAATTGCCGTTTATGTCGACGATATTATGTTATTTTCTTCACCAATATCCAAAGAAAGAGATATAGTGAAAGAAAAACTCATGTCAGAGTTTGAGATGAAGGATTTGGGACCTGCTCATCAAGTATTGGGCATGAGAGTATGCAAGAATAAAGAATTTATTACTTTAGATCAGGCACATTATATTGAAACTGTTCTACGTAAATTGAATATGACTGAATGCAAACCGTCTCCGACCCCTATGGAAGTAGGATCGAAACTGAAGAAAAGTGAAGTCAAGGATACTCGTTTTGACTACAGAAATCTCATAGGTTGCTTAATGTATATCTCAGTTTGTTCCAGACCAGATATCTCGCATGCAATAGGTGTTCTGAACCAATATAACGAGTGCTTCGATGAAACACATTGGAATGCTGCGAAAAGGGTCCTGCGATACCTCAAAGGTACAAGTCATTACTTTCTTAAGTATGTTAAGAGCGGATTGGTCATAAATGGCTACACAGATGCTGATTGGGCATCTAATGAGGTTGACCGTCGTTCATACACAGGGTATGTATTTATTTATTTATTTATTTACGCCTGATCTCTCTCCGGTCGTGTCGGATTGCCGTCCCATCGGACTATGAGAGCGAGGGAAGAGAGAGTGCACTTGTGTCTGCGCAAACACTTGTGCACTATAATATCTCCCGCGCCGATGGCTAGTCTCCGTTGAGATTAGCCGCCGTGGCCGAAAATACGGTCTGGAGGACTATTATTATTATTATGTATTTAAATTTGGTGATTCAATTATATCTTGGGAAAGCCGCAAGCAGAGAACTGTGGCTCTCTCGAGTACTGAAGCAGAGTACATGGCTATTTCAGATGCTTGCAAAGAAGAGTTGTTTTTACGTACTTTCTTGAATGAATGTCTTCAAGTACATTGTAAGGTAAATTTATACAATGATAATCAGTCGGCACAAAAACTATGCTCTAACTAACAATGTTTCATGCTCGTACCAAGTATATAGATATAAGACACCATTTTATAAGGGATATTGTAATTAATAAATTAGTTGATGTCTCTTATATGCCTACAGGTGACATGGTAGCTGACTTGCTCACTAAACCACCAACCTCTTTAGTTAACCAACGTTAACTAAAGAGGAACATGTTAAGTTCTGTTTGTCTCTTTTATCAGTGTAATATTGTTATTTTATTTATTACTATGTAAAGTAATATTTCTTATGTTATTTTAGTGATAGTTAACGGGTTACATTTGTGTGTTTTATAAGACAATAGTTTAAGGGGTAGTGTTGTAATTAAACCTCATGTCGCCTCATGTCTATGGTCTATGATATATAAACTTTAGAGTGATCTTTGGGTAGTTGTCAAAAAACAGATATCCTGAGGTTGTGCAAAATTAACCGAATAAAATTAATTCCTTAGGATTCCACTTTGATTCCACTGAAAACCCCCGTCCTATCTATCAATACGTATACGCACAAACATAAGTATCGATCTATACAAATATCAGCCTTGCATCTACCATTAATGAGGCACAAGAATCGTAGGCAAAAATGGCGACCTACGTGCGCATGTCTGCGCCCCTGTATATTCTTTGATCAACATTTTAGTGTAGCGCGCCACCGCGCGTGTCTAGAGTAGGGACTTAAGCTCCGCCCACATGCGCAAGGTCAGTCAGGAAACTATGGCCCTTAAAGGCTCTTACATACTGGGGCGATTCGTCGCGCGACGCGACGCCGCCGCATTGTTCGCCGTGAAGTTTTCTCAAAAATTGTTTTGTTAAAATTCGCGTCGCGCAGCGAATCGCGCCAGTATGTAAGAGCCTTAATAAACGCACAGAACATAGTCGTACCTATATACCCACGGTTGTACCTACTCATCCTTTTATTAAGTAAACTCGGAGGCCAATTAATAAATCCCGCCTACCTACTGTTTTAATAATTAATTGTGGAACAAATGAATGCGTCATCACATCATCGTACGCAGGTAGTTCCTTCCTAGAGGTTGACCGCGTGACATACATTATATGTATATGTCATCTAATTACAGGTACAATCCCGTTTCCCACTTTGATTGACAAATTATAGGTTCTTCGTATATTATTCAGAGTAGACCAACTGTCTCACTGGTCTCCTGGCGAGAAGAGCCTTGAAGGATAATGGATTAATTCATAACCCTGCCGTCGATAACTGGTGTGCATTTTCACTACCTATATTCATTTGAAGACAACCCATATCATTATAATTTATTTATTTTTCTGGATTGGATTGGAAATTGGAAGCTGTAGTTACTGATAAAACGGTAACAATATCAAGGAAATGCGGGTTCATCAGATCATTATTATAAAGTAGGTACCAAGCTTCTTCCGTAGTACCTAGCACGGAACGATAATGTGCTCGCAGATAGCCCACTATGTGCTAAAGCTCTAACATCTGCATTGTGAAATCCTCCTTTACGAAGATACGACTAGTCTGCAGAAATTCCTTTACACTTTGCATAGTTACCTATATTCTGTTGTGCTGATATTTAAATTTCCCAGATTCGAGCAGTTTGTGGTGTGAAAACAAATGGGCGGACATACTTAGCCAGCTAAATAGCAGCCGTGGTCTTTGACCGAATTTTCTATTTTCGTCTCTATACAAAACATTTCCCGATTAACGGACTGCCGGCCGAATTCTTTTCATAGATTTAACTAAGGCACCTATTAGTCTACCTATGTTTTGTTAATATTTTAGTAATTAGGTAGGTACGTTTTCTTTATATTATATTGTAAGAACAACGTGTCGTTGTGAAGTTTAGGGATTACTATGGTAGTACCTAAAATACAAGTTGTTGAAAGTCTTCAAAACTTTGTTCAGGCTATAGATTTTTCATTCACTCCGGAGTGAAAGAAAAATGAGTTAGAAAACTCGCCATCAGCATCATCATCTTGTGTTGAACTTGAAACCTGTCACAGGGTCTGTGAAAATTCTTAGTGAAACTTTTGTTTTAATGTTTCATAAATGTATGGCATGAGCTTTATGATTAAATTAAAAACTTTCAAAACACATACATATTTTAATTCATCGTTCATCAGAATTTATCGTGTATAGTCTGCAATGGTTATGACAGGCCAGATTTTAACTTTGTACAATTTAATATTTGTTGCCTCTGTTTTTATAAAATTCAATTTGCAGCATTTGTTTTTAAATAATCTGTGTCAACTTTCAACTGTTTGTTACAGCAACGAATTTATTTCGCGCAGTTTAAAACATAAAATAAAACAAACAGCTGATAAGGTTTCAACTGCTGGGACTCAGGCCTCCTCTCTGTGAGAGAGACTGATGATTTATTTTATACATGTTGTTTTATGACAGTATATATATAGGATGATATTATACGTTAGTGTTCTAGTTAAGTTATATTGTCGATAGGTACGTTATCGTGTCGCAGGATGTCGTGCTCGTCGGGTCGACGTTCTGACAGGCCGCAACTAATTGTTATAAATTGTGTTGCCATAAAATACAGAGCGATAATGTTTGTTTGCTAAATGAAAAGTATATTTTTTTATTATGAAGCTTTCTTATGCTTACGCAATCGACACTTGGTAAAGGTTTAGTCATTTTTTATAAGATGTAATTTTCAAACCGTATTAAAAACAGTCCAGGAATTTAATCTGCCCTCAAACTTGTCTTGAGAATGCGTCCAATAACTTTTCTTTGTTCGAAGTGAGCATTTTCGAGTCTCAGCTATTCTCAGCATTGCGTATTTTATGTAAGAATACCGTAAAATATAGACATTTGTAGGTACATATTTCGCTAGAAATAAACGCTGAGACGTAAATATTCAAGCGCCACCTGTGAGAAGGTCACCATGAAATTGATTTCTGACCTCAGTACGATATTGTGATAGATTGTACATATTCTACCAATGTAGATGCGAATATTATCTTAAATTACTGCCGACTGAGTAGTTCAGCGTCATTATCTAGTGAGGCCTTTATGGACCTGCTAATTCATGCTTGTGCAAGCAAAAATCATTCATGACCTTCAAAGAATACCTAAATTGGCTACCTGCGGGCTTAAAACAGTCACTTTGGCAGAATCATAATAGGAAAATATTATGATTCATCGTAAAATGTCATAAACGGACAATTCATAATATGATCTGCGTACGATTCCTATTACGAAATAATTCATCTGCTTGACAGTTTTCTATGGATATTCGTAAAATGGTCCACATTATTATGAATTGCTTTTGTGTCAAATTAGAGGAATTGGTAATGACAGCTGGAAATCCAGGAAATAAAATGCTTTTAGAGGAATTGCTAATTTGGCCGTTTTAGGCCCACTGTACCTACCTACCGACTACTTTCCCGAATGTCTTGATTGTTTTTTCTAAACTTGTAGTAATTCACTCTTACTTTTAGTCATGTTCTGGATGTTTAATTATTTTTCTGCAGCTTTAGAATAACATAACATCACGCCTTTATTCCCCGAAGGGTAGGGCAGAGGTGTAGGTAGTGGTACCTTATAGTACACCCACATTTCTCCAGTTATGTTTAAGTCCCATGTCGGGGGCGAGCCTTTTGCTATCAACCGGGCACAAATCCAGACTCCGGGCTACCACTGAGAAACTTCAGGCGGGAAAACCCAATAACACTTTGCCCGACCTGGAAATCGAACCCAGAACCTCATGCTCAGGAGTAGCGCGTACGATCATTAGACCAAAGAGACAGCCTTCAGGAAGTCAAGTAAGTAGAGTCGAGCAACTTTGAGCTTGAGCTGGCCGATCCTGGTACGGAGTTCCAATACAATAAGAGGCCAGCTTATACTGGTTTTGTCTACCACTGACGTGCTGCCTAGTACAACCGATTCTCCTCCTGACCTAATAACACGAACGTTACTTTTAACGTACGGTCAAAATATTCCAAAGATTTATTTTAAATGAATCATTGCGGCATCCGCGGCATCTGACATCTCCAGCATCATTAATCAGGGAAGGTCCACAAATTAAGAAATATTCATTTTTGTTCGCAGTTCGCGGAACTTAAAACGTGAACCCAGCACAAAAGCTGCACTTTTTTATTTTTATCAATTATGTTGGTTAAATGTTATGTTTTAGCTATAAAAACAAAGGTTATTTTTTCTCTAGAATTTTCAACAAAATTCGCGGGTTGTTTTTTCTCTAGAATTGAAACTTTGGAATTGCAGACGAAAGTAAGTCCCAAAAGTAACGTAAAAAGTAGCTTAAATAAGACCATTTGAGTTGAGATGCAGCTTTCGATATTTTTCGATTTTTTAGAATTACAATATTTATAAACCAATCGTAGGATTGAATTGCTCATATTTCAATGGATACAATTTTTATAAGCGACAATAGCCCAATGGTTAAGGGACGTACTGGAGAGGTAGAGGTCGTGAGTTCAAACCCACGCACTGCACTATTGAGTAGATTTGTGAACTCGCATCACAAATAAATATTGTTTAGTTACAAGAATACCGCATAACTAGTAATTTTCTCTTTGTTGATCATACCTCCCACGTGGTAAGCATTGATCCGAGCGGCCTAGACAAAGGACATAAGGGTAGTATTCACCCTTGAGGGTGCGCACGTGCCCTGGTCACATGTTTTAACATGGACTGCACTGGCGAGAATCTGAGACTATCTCTTTGTATTCAATGAGTTCCAAGACAATTTCTAGAAAATACTTACTTGGAATTTTGGCGAGAACTAAGCTTTCTTACGAAATTAACGAAATATACCTAACAAAATAAATGTACGATTTGTAATCAGATAGTTTCAGAAAGTACATTATATTGATGTCTAGCCACTTGTACAAACTTGTAGCAATAAACTCAAGTGTTGGTTTTGAAATCGTAGTGTATAGTGAAATTAGCAAGTGTTACATTGGCTAGAGTAGGTAATACCTATTACAGTTGAGCAAACCTGACCTACCACACCTGGCGAACAACAGAATACATTCATACGATGACACTTACACAAGTGATTACTATTGGTGATTAAATGCGCTACAGAGAATTAGTAAATGACAGCAATATATACATTCAAAAGTCTTATCATTTAATGAAATGAAATGAAATGAAATGAAATGAAATGAAATTGTTTATTCTGTAAATAGGATATCGCAATCACTTTTACACGTCATATTATTAAAAAAATAAAATAAGCTAGATGAGGTCGGCGTTTCCTATCTGACTACTCTGAGAAGAAAGGCCGAAACAAACTCAGAGGTCGCAGTCTCTTTTAAGGTCCAGACATAATCTTGG
Source organism: Lithophane semibrunnea (assembly GCA_947363905.1). Classification (NCBI taxonomy): domain Eukaryota; kingdom Metazoa; phylum Arthropoda; class Insecta; order Lepidoptera; family Noctuidae; genus Lithophane; species Lithophane semibrunnea. The sequence continues at coordinate 6,314,756 of OX376200.1, forward strand.
TCAAGCCATATGAGGACCATGTAGATTAATGTCTGAAATGGTCTTTTGAGGAAAGAACCACACAGATTTGAGTGGACCTGTCCAGTCAGTGCAAGCATTTGTCAGTAACCGAGGAGCTCAACTCAGAGCTGAAGGAGCTCAACGACTCGACGAACAATACCAAAAAAAGGACATTTGGGTAGGCCGCAGAAAGTACTCAAAACTGCCAGACCATCATTAAAACAGGGAAAGAGGAGCAAAAAATAAAAAATGATCCACATAGTCCTCACATTCACAATAATCAAAACAAAATAATACTTACAAAGTAATAATGTCATGTTGTATAAAGAATAATCAACAATGTCAATTTGTAGGTATATAAAACTGGTATAATTTAATGATTTTAGATACTAATTAAAGTTAAAATGTCAAGTTATAGGGTTTTTTCAAGGCTTAGCAGAGCGAGCAGCTCAATCCCATGCATTTCTGTCTTCTAAATAATCCGAAATTTTATAGTACCCTTTTTTACATAGTTTGGTTTTAATACTGCTTTTAAATCGTTTAATGGGTAAGTTTCTAATATATCTATCTATATATTTCAATGGCTCATCTTGTGTATGAGCCATTGAAAGTGTTTTTTATCAGTTTAAAATATGTATCATCGAGCATGACAAATTGTTGAGTCGTAGTATCAAATTATTATAGCAACATACGGTCGTAGCAACACATGGTTGTAGCAACGCGTTCGTAGCAACACAACGCGTTGGAAGCATCATACGTGGTGCTTAGCAACAAGTGGTCGTAGCACTCGTAGCAACACACGTTCGTAGCAAAGTACGGTCGTAGAAACAAGTGGTCGTAGCGGTTCTAGCAACACGTTCGTAGCGACATAATAGCAACTTGTTACGAGTGATCGTAGCGCGGTTGTAGGAATTCGACCGTAGCAACATTCAGTTGCGTAGCACAGTTATAGCAACACAATCGTAGCAAACAGGGTTCGTATTTATTAGGTACCAACAGCACATAAGTGACATTACAAACTCAATGAAAATTATTTATTTATATAAAGTTTAACACCATAGGTTAGGTAGGCTTTTTAATATCAATTGGTAGGCATCTGACTGGTACATATAATGTGGTCACACGTTTTATTTGGCAACAGGCAACTGAAGGAACACGGGTGGGTTTTAGTCAGTAAAAGTCTGACACGTCCATCCGCTCCGCCCAGAGCGGGAGAAGTCATTGGATGATTTCCCAAACTCAAAAAAAAATAATAACTAAGGTCACGAACAAAAGTGGTACGAATGTTTCTCTTGAAAATCTTTCTGAAACTATCATTGTCAATCTTTACTTGTAAAATCCGATCTCTTAGGCGCGGGACATACACCAAAGGCGTGACGCGTGCGCTGCGTTACTCCTTTCATGTTTCACCTGCACCACGCCCGTGGCCCGCCACCTGCATGTATCGCGCCTCGTCGCCCCTATACATTTTGCATAAAATATGAAAAGACCGGCGCAACGCCCGCGCCACTTGCCACTTGTGTATGTTCTGTGCCTTTACTTGGCAGGACTTACACTTACAATCTTCACCTCGTAGCTAGGTATGTCTTCACTTCAGGTTTGCTCTGAAATAAATATCGTTTAATCATAAAATAATTCACCTATTGTATTGAGAATATAGTAATAAGATATCAATAATGTTTGTTTAACAATGGAAGCAACCGATGTGATTCAAGATTGCCCTCAGACCCTTTCTATTTAGGAGCTGGGTTTATCAAGCGATCCCCTAAAGAGAATCCCACGCACTGAAGGCATATATTATTCAAAAGTTAAGAAGAAATAAAAAAGCTTTAAATTTGTTGAGAACGCAACGCTGATGTACCCTCGAGACTTGACTATAAAGTCGCAAAATCTGAAGAAAAGTTCTATTTGGCTGGAGTTGCACCTCGGGTGCACAACGTGTTCGCGATTAATGTCAGTATACAAGAAAGAGCGAGACAAGAGAGTGTACCTACAATATTTTGAAAACCTCGCTAGAAACACGCTGGTAAATCGTCGGGTGTTTCTAGCGTAGGATTTCTAGCGCTACATCGTATCGTTATCATACCGACGATTAACTAAGAAATGAAACAGTCTAGTAGCTCTTTCTGTAAAACAAAGGATTTATGTTTATGTTTAGTTTGCTTCTACCTCTTAATGAGATAAAGCCTTTGTTATGCCCTTTCCAAAGTCCTATAGAGAAGAAAAGAGGTAGCATCTACTTTACCGGAAACACGATCTATTCCGAGAACGATGATTAATATGCATTCGAACCTTCTTTTCCAGTCACTGACTCATGTTATGATATGAATGATCGGAAATCCGGAATCTCCATTTTTATCATTGTTTCGGACGTCCCGTATTAAATCAAAACTTTGATTTCAGATAATACATAAAAGATATAATAATATTCATCCATAAAGGCTTCCACAAACAGGCGCGATATCGCGGGCGTGACAGGCAGTGCAACCCTTGTCACCAGTTTGCACGAGGCCTTAATCAGATCTTGGAGTAAGAAGGACTTATTACCTACTGAAGTCTGTTTAGACGGTTTTGCACTCATCCAAAGCATTGGTTAACATTTACAGCATGGGGTGGACACACCTATGATTATGTAATTAAAATCAACAAAAAAAAAAAATTGCTTATTTTTAACACACAAAACAAGAACGTCAATGAGGTTTCAACGCCTGGCTCCAAGTAACTTCTTTTCCAGAAAATGCTGGCCCCATACTGTTTGAATTATATAGCAAACGATTTACCTGGTAAACGAACAACGTTGCTTCTACGTACGGCTATCAACTCCGTCTTAATTTTTCCATTAAGTTTATACCCTACTTAATGTTAGCTTTCATAAGTCCTATTAGTCAACTTACATGGTGACTGTCGGCTCGCATGTGGGTCAGGTACTTAGAAGTTGGTGAACAACCCGCGTTACTCGTTAGTCATCACCGCCCAGTGCGAGGAAAAAATTATAACAGTTATTGCAATTTTTGTTTATTAAACCATGGAAAGTAATATCTGGTGCATTTTAAAGACTTGTGACTAGTAAAACCTCATCTAATTTACGCTATGATAGCTTCCGTTCTCTTTTTTCGCCTTTTTTCAGGTTGTCTGTTCCGGGCTATCAAATATAACTGTTCTTTACCTCTTGAAAATTTTCAGCTTTATCTTATACCAGCTGATGCCCGCGGCTTCGCACGCTTGACAAATTATATACTAAAACCATTCTCGAGAACCACTCTATCCATTGGTGAAAGCAGCATGAAAATCGATGCAGTAGTTTTTGAGTTTATCGCGAATAGACAGACAGACAGACAGACGCGGCGGAGGACTTTGTTTTATAATATGTAGTGATATTTTATAGCTTACGAAACGAAAACCTAACACTTTGATCATTCATTATTATAAACAAAGGTTTTGATTTGAAACAGTTAATAAAAACAGTACAAAAAGGAGTGACAAAAATGAAGTATTTGCTAAAAATTAAGACAGCTATATTTTCCTGTATACTAAGAACAGCTTGTTATGAGTTTCATGACCATCCACTATCTTATAGCAGAAACGGAAAGACAAAGGTAAAGAAGGCCACGAAATTGAAAAAAAGACGCAGCTTTGATGTTAAAAATCATCGTTGTTGATTTCCAATCTAATGGAAAGGTGTGTTTAGATTGTTCTTATATTTCTTTCCATAAAGGAATTTCTGTGCCTGAAGCTACCTACAATCATAACATTAAACTGATATCCTGTTTTCTTCCGCACCTACATGCAACAGACTATACAAACATACATTTGATAAATGTTTAAAAAACATGTGTGGCGTCGTGATTAGTATAATAACAATCCGCAGTCGTGGGTCAAAGTCACGTTGCGCCGGCGCCTCAGCCATCACTCACAGGCACGTACTATTCCATATGTGAAAACTGCGTCGGACACACACGCTATTTTTAAATGTCTCTATGTGTGTGTGAAAGTTTGAAAGTAACGCCCGAAATCAATTACAAAAAGTTTATAAGAAGTTTTACAAAAGTTTTTCTTGTTTTATGATCACTGATATTATCAGTTGGGAATTTTGGTGGGTTTAAGCTCCCTAAACATCTTGGGTTGCAAAGAAAAGTTTTTCAGATATGGTCGTAATACACATATCCTGAGTCAGTCAGTCCGGTCCTGAGTAATTTGGAGGATGCTGTTCTCTGCATACGCTCTCAATAACTTAGATAGAAACATCTTTATGGTGTTACAAAGACAACTCTTCTTCAAAGTCATAGGGTCATGACCCTGTTATGATACCTTATTGCAACAATTTATAATGTATCAAGAAAGCATTGTACTTTTAAAGTAGCCACCTTCCTAATTAAGACGGTAGTCATCAATTTGAGCAAGGAAATGCACCTTTATTAAAAACAGTAAGGAAACAATGCTACCTTGTTTATTATTGCAGTGCGCATGAACAAAACTGTCTATCTACCGTATACGCAAAGCACGTGTTGCCGATATAATCTTGTACTTTTTACCCGACTACGGTGAAGAAAAAAGGAGGGTTATGATTTTGACCGGTATGTATGTATGTATGTATGTATGTATGTATGTATGTAAGTATGTATGTATGTATGTATGTATGTATGTTCATCTGTTCGCTCCTATCTTCCAAACCACTTATCACAATTTGACAAATGAGGTATCTTTAGAAGCGTCGTGATTGTCCGCTGGTTTATTATATAATTAAAAATTGCGCCCTGTAGGTACAGGACATAAAGTGAGGAACTTAAAAAAAATATTGTTTAATCGTATCATGTTGTGTATCAAATGAAAGGGCTAAATGAGCACATTTCAAAAAAATATATATTATAACCCCAAAAGAATTAAAAAAAAATCAAGTAATAAAAACTAAAACCCAACTACGACTTAAAAGGTATAAACAAGACACCACAGACAGACAAATTAAAAATCCGGAGTCACACGTAGTCTGTTCGATTTATGCCCTAACACGAGTCTGTGGTGTCTTGTTCATACCTTTTAAGTCGTAGTTGGGTTTTAGTTTTTATTACTTGATTTTTTTGACGATCATTTCCTTTGACACAAGCGTCACACTGGGTTGCAACTTATTTAATTAGACTGCACCAAGAAAATAAACTTATGTAACTCCCGGACTCCTAAATCGAGCCACCCTGGTATATAAGTCTATAACTTTTTAAATAGTGGTGAATTTAAATTCGGAACAAGGACGACACCAAAATGATGGCCAGTATGTCGACATCAAAACTGCAAAAACACTTTTTCTTTGAATAATTTTATTTTTTATTTGTATAATGATTACTTTGATGTTTTAGCCCCTTTACCTTACATGGATTTGTATGGTGGATCGATTTAGGAGTCCGGGAGTATATTATCATCATCAACCTGTAGCAGTCCACTACTGCACATGAAGATATGACCGGCCGTTTACGACTTCAGCTTGCTTAGAAATTTTGTGAACAATGCTGACCAGTTCTCTGGATGGTCACCTAAAGCTATATTCAATCCGGCAGAGACTCCAAATAACTCTTTAAATAATCCATTTAAGTATTGTAATCGACTGATCATCATAAAACAGCCAAGAAAATCGTTTTCCGACAATGTGACATCGCAATTCTATTGAAACGTGAGAAATACTCATATACCATACAATGTGCAGGCGTAAGGTCCTTTATTAACATCCAATTTTAGAATGAGTCCTTATATGTGATGAGACATTGTCAATTGTCGCGGCCGTCTACCTGTCTGTCCAAACACAGAGGGTATGCTAAACTACCGCATTATAGGACATTACCGTGAACTTGCCGGTTTCCTTTAACTGTTGGTTTTTCCTGTTTATGAGTGGACATCCAGACGTTATGTTATGGTTGAACGTCATATGAATTGTCTTTACTGAATTTTATACCTCCATAATTAATTATTATTAACTTTGAACTGTTGCCTTATTTATATTACATTTCCAACTGCAGAATTTTCGTTTGAGAATGTGCAATTATTTTAATTCTACGCCAAATTGCAAGAAGCGAACACTGAGTTTTTTTTTGTCATGGCTTCGCACGATTTGTGCATTCAGCCAATGTATCTAAAAACTATGAATTAGAACTTTTAAAACAAAATTGAAAAAAAAATCATTAACTTCACCCTCGCGTGAAGTCTTCAAAAATACCACTCGATAGCTGGTTTGTATTGCTGAAAAAATACCACTCGATAGCTGGTTTGTATTGCTGAAAAAATACCACTCGATAGCTGGTTTGTATTGCTGAAAAAATAACAAATTTCATTAAAGATATGAAACTTTTTAGAGATTTTCAGTCAAACTCAATATTTTTTATGTCTTCAAAAATACTTATATAAACATTTACATAATTAGGTCCCCAATAATACCAATTGGTAGATGGCTTGAATTGCTGAAAACACGAAAAGATCAGCCCTTTAAAGAATTAAGTCTTTTAATTATTTAATTTTTATAACCTATCGTGTCGTATTTTTTGAGGTTTTCAGTCAACCTCAATATTTTTGGGTCTGTCAAAATATAACGCTGTCAAGAATGAGCCCTAAAATAATAAATAATTGAAAAGAGCATCACTTGAAAACTAAAAGAACATTTCAAAAAACTAAAAGTAAGTAGTTAAAAACATCGGGGAGGTACAGAATACAGACGACAACTCCAACGGTTAGGTCGTTGTAGCACGAAGGAGGGTCTGAATTATTAGAAAAAAACTTTTTATAATTTACCTGCTGATTCATTCGCACTGAATGTTTTGTTTACACTTTGTTACTCACTATCGAGTGTCGATTCTGTTACTAATACATATTAGCCAATATAATCTTCATAATGTCTGTATCACACTATCATCATTGATCATCGTTGCATCGTCATGGCTAACGTATCACATGATTATAGTACATTACGAAAGGAAATGAGATTATAATTGTGAGAAATATTATGTCGTTAATAAATTGAACACACATAGTTCTTTATGATTAAAAGGGATATTAGGTCATAGCATTTCCTTTCGAAGTCAAAGAAGTTGTAACACTTTCCCTCTGTCTAGGACTAAAAAGGTCTAAAACGGATGAATTTGTCTCTTACTTAAGCTTTTAGCTTCTTAAACTTAATGTTTCGATAAAGTTTATCTGTAGAATTTTGACGTGAATAAGGTCGCTTTACCGTCTCATTTCTAAACTTTATACCTCCATTAAGATGAGAATAGTGCCTGGAATGGCCTATAAAAATGTGGCCCTACTTTTAACTTTAATGATTCAACGAGTAATTTCATTCGTCAGAAAAATAGGTTACGATCTATTTTGGGCACGCAAAAAAGGCGATTGTTTACATTGTGTTAGTAGTCAATAAGTTCATCTCATGTCTAGACCAGATGTTATGTTCCAAAACTGGTCGCGTCTGGAGCTTCCCTAGTTACAGTTACTGCGTGTGTCTAGACGCTGCAGGGAACTTTATAGGAAGCCCGTTTTGGTAATTCAAGCCAGATTTGACCCGCAATTTTGGTCTCACCTTTTCGCTACTAAACGTAGTCCTTTGCTTATTTAATTAAAAGTAAATACTGCTTGGTTATTTTAGACATGAACATCAGTTCACAAGTGAGTCTTTTGTTTTTTTTTTCTTAACGGTAAACTGTGTTAATTGAACGCATTGAGCTGCAGACTAATAAGTTCCCCTCAGCTTGCGCACAAAGACCCTACAGAAGCTGCGTACGGGCACAAAATAAAAAAAACCGGTCAAATCTGAATTGAACTGGGGGTTTGGTGTTCCGCAACAAAAATATTATGGTAATCGTCGTCCTTGGTCATTTGCTAAGCATTATAATATTCAGCATTATATGGGATAGCTTGTTAAAAATTATTGACTTTGTCTGAAGTTAATAATTTTTTAAACTTAATAACTTTTTAAATTTTTTAAACTTAATAATTTAAGTTAATAAGTTTTAAGTAGTTATCGTGTTGTTGCCGATTATTGATAATTATCAATAGCAAAATTATATAGAACAGGTGACAGATGTCACATTTGATCATGTATTTTTATTTATTTATTGTCAATTTCATGTATAAAGGGCTGCGTTCGTGTTGTTGGATCTCATCTCTTGCATGCGAAAGGAAAGGGACAGCCGACAGCCTTACAAGGGTTGCCAACCTACTATGTTATACGGTGTGACCCACGGAAATTTGCACAAACGAAAATATTCCGACTAGAAAGAAACACTAGACCACAATGTCGAGTAAAAATAATAGTTTTTTTAGTTTTAAATTATTTACTTTTTGATAGTAGGTAATAACTTTTATTCGTATTTCGCTTAAAATAATAAAGACAACAATGAAAGCTAAGGTAAGGCTTACAAAATACACGTTTCTTTGAAAAAAAGGGACGTTTCATTTTTGTAAGGATCTTCAGCCAGAACATATACAATACGAAGGACCAATCCTCAGTGGATTGGTCGTTCGTATTAGATTAGATAGATTCAAGCCTCATTTTTTTCATATCATCGCGCATTTTTGGGCTCTATATTAAAATAGGATATGTTTGATGGACGTTTGTTTGACAGATTTTAGAAAGAAGAGACTGACAACCCTAATAGTGTGACGGAGTCTCCGCGCGCCGTTGCGAGCCCCGACCAATCTAAAAGTTTTGTACTTAGTCAGTTCGCGCGTGGTCGCGGCGGTAGACGCGAACGAGCGCTGCGCTCATGGACACTGTTTTATTTTTCATTTACGATAAACTCGTACTTTTGAATTTCAATGGAAACAGTGCGTTAGTTCAATAAAGTACTATACCGTTTGTACGTATGAATTAATGTTAGTGTCTATTTTCATGTTCCATTTATCGATTTTTGGCAACTCCTTAGAGAATTAGCTCGCTTCATCATTTTTGAGTACAAGTTCATTGGATGTAAAGTCTGAGTGTGAATTCTACAAAGTTATTAGTGCTTGTGTCAGCTGTGTAAGCTTATTTGCTATCCCTCTCGGTTCAGTAGAAAGGGAAAGGAAGGCCGAGTGTTGAGCAAGCGTTGTTTTGTTTTCATGATTTTCTTTGCTGTATGTAAATATAGAGCGGATTAAGATAATGTAAGTGTTGTTTGAGCTTTTTTATCTTTGAAGTTGTGTGCTTATTTTTTTTCATTTGTTTTTATTTTGTTGTTGACAAAATCTTGGCTGTCAACAGTGTCATTTTTGACAACAACAAGCAATGTGCTTACAAAAACTTTTAACTTTTCTATTTGTGTACTGTCATCTAGTAGTACCTACTGAATTAGATACTGTGTTGTGTGTTATGATTTATTTGTAGATCACTCTCGGTCATGTGGCGGCTCCAATTAGACTTGAGTTCGTTTATAAATAGTTCCCACTTAGGATCCCTTGCACGTTACTTGTGCCAACGACTAACTAAGCTTCGTACTATTACACGTATCATTCAAAACTTAAGTTGAGAGCTTTTTAAATCTTGTCAAATGCACGGTAAACTACTACCTAAGTGTTTCAACCGTTATCATAACATTTAGCACTTTGCATGTAAGGTTTGTCTACTAAACCATTGTTCCCTCAAATTCATTATTGTTGCATTATTTTGTTGTTTGTTATCTTATCTGGAATTTAAAAGCTTTAAAATCCTAATCTAAAAGAGAATCTGTAGGTATTTAGTCAGTCACATTAGTTACACAATAATTAAATGGCCATACTAAATACTAAGCTACAAAATCGGGTTAGTGACCCGAATAGCCATAAGGTGTCGAGTACCTAATTCTATTATTTTGGCCAGAACAAAGATTTTAAATAGTTTCATTGATACTTATTACTTACCTACATTGTTTATCGTAAAATCACGAAGACTGACGTCCAATTATATATATTAGGCGAATGTGATTAAGTATTTTTAACTAAGACATTAAAAGTATGTACACCTTATGTAGGTACACTTACTACTGTTATACCTACCGCAATTCTACTGCAAATCAATAATGCGTGAACGCAGCCATAACTTTTAGAAACGATGACATGTGATATGACAGGTCATTCATGACAGATGAGGTGCAACTAACAAAATGGCGCCGATGTAGTAATATAACACCAATGTGATTCATTTATCTACAAGCCAGGGATCTTTAATTTAACCAAGAACCAAAATGTTAATGAATGTATGGTAACAGGGTTGCAAAATGTAACTGAATTACTTTCGGATAATGATCCAATCGTAAATCAGCTGTAATTGTGATCAAATAATTAACAAAAAAATTAAATTGAATAAGCTTTCAGAATAGGTATATGGGTTTGGATTATGTGCCCGGTTGATGGTAATAGGCACGCCCCCTATTACATGGGACTTAAACATAACTGGCGAAATGTGTGTGTACCTACTACAGGTATACCTCTAGGCAACCCTTCGGGGAACCAATGCGTGATGTTATGTTAACTATAAAAAAAACACAAATATATTAATTTATTAACTACAGTTTTCATTTTAAGAAACGATTTTACTAAGTACTGATAGATAATTAAGGCTAGTACATAAATTATTCTAATAGGTAGTTCGGCACCACTACCTATTCAAATAAAATCAATTGTGTAATTTTAGTACCTATAGTTTTTGAACAAGGGAATCGGCACCATTGAGTTCATACCAAAGTAAGCTTTTCACACTAATTATAGTTTGATCGTCCCGTATAAACCGTTTTCCCCTTGTTATTCATTGGGAAGCACGCAATGAACTTCAAATTATACTCACCGTAAGGAAAAATGAATTAATTACCATTTTAAGTAATTTATTATTTTCCTGCGCTCTAACGCATTTACATTTTAGGTTTCTATTAATTAGCGTGATAACAATCTATTGACCATGAAAACCATATTGAATTGCTATGTACAATTATATCATAGAAGTAGTAACAGTAAATCATGATGTGTCCGAATCCACGTCCAAGCGCGTATTTTACATATAACAAACACTAAAGACTGCTTCATTGGTCTAGTGATCGCAAATGCTACTGCTGAGTGTGAGTTTGCGCCCGATTGATGTAAATAGGCTCGCCCCCTATCACATGGGTTTTAAACTTAGCTGGCGATATGTGGGTGTAATAATATAGTTAAGTCTCTGCCTAACCCTTCGGGGAAATATAGGCGTGATGTTGCGTTTTCTGTGAACAAATACTAAAGCTATTCTTGATCATAAGTCCGTAGTTAAAATAATATCATTTTATTCTCTGATAGCCTAATGGTCTGAATTATTTACAAACCAGTTTGTAAGCATTTTCTACGACCCGTTTATTCATACAAAGTGTACACAAACAATCTATTTGTTATAGGCATAATTATAAATGAAGATTTATGCTAAGAGCGCAGGTGTTATCTCAGAAATATAATTAGATAGGCACTTACTTTGTCTTCTGTTATCAACACACAATGTACTGACCAGCAATATCAGTCGATATTAAGTCGCTCTGTGAGAGCTTCCCTTATCTGGATTTCCTGTTTTCAATGCTTCTCTTAAGAGTTACGGGTTCATGATCTCATATGGTCCTATCTGCGTTTATTTAATACCTGAGAACGATGCTATGGAATCTAATTAATTTACAATGTCAACAACATTACTAATGTAAAAATAAAACAAACTTACTTAGTACAATAACGCGCAAAGAATTTCTTTGTGTTGTAACTTATCTCTGAACATCATTAAAACTAACAAATATGTTTCTCTTGTTTCAGAAATCGCTTCGATATCTTGTGCCCACAAGAATATTAAAAGTACAAAACAAAAATAGCGCACCGCCCCATAGCGAGATAACAGAGCATCCTACGATAACAGGAAGATATGTCGAAAAACTACTCCCAGATATTACAGTGTTGATGAGAAAACTACCGACACTGCTGACCCTCTTATAATAATATGGTTAGCTGACGCTTGTGAAATACCCGCTGCAGTATCAAAATGTCATATTCCCCGAACCATCACTCTCACAGAAGTTCAAAACTCAATCTCGCCGCAAAAGCGACCTCATCCAACATGGATGACCTCGCTAATGTTACTGCACCAAGCAAGATGAACACTAGCTCGCAAACTTCATGTGTAGTAACAACCGTCGACAGAGTGGCACACGACAATCATTCCAATGATAATTTAGAACAAGTACATAAATCGACTGACTTAGATAGATGTAGGATACTTAATAAAGAAAAAAATGAATGCCAACATGAGTCTGAAAGACGATGCTCTGCCACAGATCGTCCCTGCCACAGAGCCTCCGACCGATGCGTATTGCATAACAAAGAAGACGTATACGGAAAAGAATCGATTACCAGAAAGAGGGTTGAGGTTGACGAATGCGGCGGTTCAAGGCGGGCCGCTAATTTGAAATTTAAATGTAGTCGGGATGCACAGGAGTGGATGGGAGCGATCGGGAGGACAATGGGCGTCCGCGTACATGTGCGCGCCATAGCCGTCGTGGGGTTGTTCCTGACCGTGCTGGCGACGAGTGCCGCGGCGCCCGCTCCGAGCAGGTCTCGGCCCACACGTGCTGCACAAGAGAAGTCTGTGGCGGTAAGTTTTTAACATTACCATGAATTTAAATTATCATGATTCTCAGTAGGCGCACAATTTGCGTAGATACAGTTAACGACAATGGGTCCTATGATTTATAAATTGAAATAAGTAGGAAGATCTGTGAAACACATTCTAGCTCATGCATACAAAGGAGTAGGTAGGATACGTGTATCCTGAGGACTTGTAAACTTCAATCCCGTTCCAAGCGCGCCGGAAACGTGCTGCTTATTAAACTGGCATTGTCTGTGTTATCTGAATCTTTCTGATTTACCAGACAATGTCTCTCTTTACAGAGCCATTTTTGAGCACTCGCACGGATTTGTGTGAGATCTTTTCACACAAAACAAAAGCAGTTTGTACTGTCTTTTTATAATGGGTTTACATGGACAATTTTATTTTCTACGGCTGAGCGATTATTCTACAACCTAAAAATGAGCAGTTCTTTACTGATATGCTGCACGATAGACGTCCATATCCACCCATATATCGAACATGTTGAGGATTCAAGTTTAGTACCTACCTAATATACCTATATAGAATGTGGGCTACGGAGGTTGGAACATACATACTATTATTTTTATTATTGGCGTGTAGTTAGTCGGATCACGATTGCAATCGTGATGTTATGTGAGTTCATATGGGATGCCTCAGTAATCTTCGCATTTACTCTTGTCTCCCTTTTACCCGGAGAATGTTTGATTCTCCCTTAGACGGAACCGTTATCCACTGACGGATTAACGACCATTTAGGCGTATTTCTACTGAGTGCAAGTAATATGGGGACAAAAAGCTGGCGTGTCGTATTAGATTACTGGCAGTGACAGACGGACGGACCGTTTGGGAGGAGATTAATGGGCTAAGTGACGAGTGGGAGGCATGCCTGTAGTCCTCCGCAACTCGGGAAGACATCCCGCTCATTTATTTCGTGGACCGTTACAAATAGTGAAAAATTCGACTAATTTTATTGGGGCCACGCGACAGCTAGTCCAATGGGAGACACGGGTTTTCTATTCCGCTTACTATTTGTTTTCATCATGTACCTATTGTTCCATTATTTCAACATTATATAAAGTCTAATACTAAACTTTCGTTGATGAATTTTGTTCCTACGCTAATCTAATTACATTTTGAGTCCATTACGACACCCAAAATTTCTTAATCTGGAGACTAAAATAGATTACAACGAGATAAATGAGTTAGGTCGAACGGGATGAGTTGAATCAGATTTGAACCCGATTTAATTACAGTTTAAACACGGCGTGACCGCGATGTTAACGGCTTCCTGCGCAAGCGCATATAGGCCGTGTTTGTGTTAAACTTAGTTATGTAAGTGATAACTGGTCCATTGCGAGCACTGGAAAGTATGTAAATGGAAAGATATTATGAAGCCGATTGATGAAAAGGACTTTATTGGAAACTTTTACAGACATTTCGCTATTTTCACTCCTCATACGTGCATTAGGTAGATAGAAAGCGTTAGAAATATGCGTGTTTCTGAGCACTCCATTCATGATATTCCGTGATAGTAATAGTATAGCCCTTACCTCTACTTGAACCAAGTATTAGTAAACCAAGTTAATTATTATTATTATTTATTTCTGGTGCAGTACGTAATACTATGGATATTCCCACACCTTGTTATTATGTAGTTGTTATTATGTCATTAGTTTACCTTCCTACCGGGTATTTTCATTATTATTTAAGTCCCAAGTGAAGAAGGATATAAAGGAAGAGAAAAACTCTAGATAATATTGTTATGGCCAAAGCAATCGTAATGCTTTATTAAGTATCAACAATTCAACATTTATCAATCAAGTCAGCATATCGCAGACCTTTGCTGGACATAAAGCTAGTTCCAATAAATACTGGACAGTTGGATGCGTAAATCAGAGGACGGTATGTTGTAGTCAAACAGGAAACAACAGACAAACTCCAAGCTGATTTAAAAGTTCCATCTGCCACCACCTAACTCCGTACACTGTTATTACGCGGCCAATAGCAAGTATACTGTCGCTACTTCCGTATCTTCATCTCGATCTCGTTGGCGTCCCGGTCACGGTGCGGTGGATAAACGGCCTGTTTGATCTTATGCCTATCGCCACGTTATAACCGTAGTTCAGAGATGCTCCTCGACCTCAGCTGTCCTCCTGTGACCCGCTTTGTCCGTTGTCGCATCGTCAACAGTAACAATATTATTAGATTAGAATATTACCATAATTCATAATTACTAGACAATTACGTAGCATTGTGGACACAAACACAGATCCAGTGCAGTACTAAAGGTGCAATCATGACACGTTTACTTTCCTTCGTCGAGTTTATTATCGGCGTAGGAGTAGCGAGTATTGGTAGTCGCAATCTACTGACTGGCCAGTATACCTAACTTGGTCAGCGGAGATTGACGGAACGACACTCAAATAAATCAACTTTGACATATTTTTGACGGTAACTTTAGCAAGAAGCACTGCCAGGATATATTAAAATATACTGGGCAGCTAGTATCCAATGAGGTTACCTTGTTCAAACTTTGGTTCTAACTGCATCTTTTGCCTTAATTACTCACTCAATCCATTGTTTGGTTATATTTAAACAATAGCATTTTTATTTTTAGAGTGCAAAATCACGGTAAGTAATTTTACTATGGGGAAAATATTAAGGTCGAACCTGCCATTGTCATGTAGGTAATTGTTGCATAAAGTGGAAATGAAATTATATTGTTAGTATAAACATTTTAAGAATTCCGTCCAGGACAACTAGTGCAATAAATTTTAACTGTAATTGTTGTAAAATATTGATGAATATTGTATTGCAATATTATATAATATTATATCAAATAACCTGTAGAATCGGACTACAGAAAAAGAAGAGTCATACACTATGATAAATCACAATCATCTATAAAACTGTATCTATAAGCTCTATGCTTTAGTCCTACTGTAAGTGTAAGCTTGGTTTTATAACCTGCGAGACAGAATCTAAATTTTTGATGAAAAAGTTCCACCTTTCCCTATATTGGTCAAACCTCAATGAGACACTGGACTGTTGTATTGTAAAGACACACTCGAAAAGGGTTCGTTCATAAATTTTGGATAGAACTTGAAAGCAAAACACACTGCAGTATGCAGTATCGTCTTCATTCTTCAGATTGGTCTCGAGTTCTCGACTCTCGAAAGTCTGGCACTATCCTGAACAGATTCGTTTTATGCACTGAGATACCGCAGCTATGTGTGGGAGATGTACTATGAAACAAAAGGTGTCTGGGCCCGGTATAGAGCCAGTAAATACCTTGCAAACTGCACGGGATCTGCATTGTGTACCGCCTTCCCTCACGGCGGACCACTTAGCTTGGCTGTCTACACTTGGCTATAGTGGATTATATTATTCATGGATATTTTCGTGCAGAAACATTGTTGTTGTTATTATGTCATATCGAAACAAGGAAAATAGCGCGTTGTTTTAGTAACTATTGTGCATAAATTTTCAGCTTGAATCCTTGAGTTCAATATTTCACTCCACTCTTGGTTTAAACTTATTAGTTTCCGAATAAATACTAATTACGTACCTGTCTATACCTAAACCAAGTAGCTTTATTTTATTTTGCAATGTCTGCCTTGCCTTTACTGTTAGAATGAGTTACACGGACACTTAATGATTAACACAATCTAAAGTGCGTATTCCTGCATTCATTGTTTACAAACGGCAAATCAAGCTTATTGTATCTTCAAGTATCTACCGCTTGCTCTAATTATTGTTTCCTTGGCAAGTGCAAGATTTTAAAAACAGTCAAACTTTTAAAGAGTCCTTTAGGCTCAATCTCGGCCAAATTGACCTTTGCCGTAAAACTAGGTTACCACTTTTCGGTTCCCGTAATGTTAAAGTAGTCTTATTATACATACCTATAGGTGTACCCAACTTACGTATGTATATGACCGACATTGTATGCTATGTGTATAATTCTCTTTAGCCAAAATGAGGTCACATCTGACTGTAACATGCGGCGCTAACATTGATCTAAGTGATAAATGGACGCAAATTCACACATCTCTTGAGTTACAACGATCTTGATAAAATAATGAAATATGTGGTCCTGGATTATTGTAAAATAACAGGCAATGTGTAGTAAAACTGTCCTTTGATCGTTGACCTTTAGTCTTAATGTTTCAAATGTAATTTAAAAAGGAATATTTCAACAAAAAGAGTTTGCGCCCAACGTGGGGCTCGAACCCACGACCCTGAGATTAAGAGTCTCATGCTCTACCGACTGAGCTAGCCGGGCTTGAGGAGAGTATTCAAAATAGCATATCATTTTCCACATTCAATCTGACAATTTTTCGATTACAGTCAATGTCGCATAAAGTAACTAATAATAACAACTTGACGGCAAAAATAATCAGAATCCTAAATTAACTCCAGATTAGTTAATTTGCCTTTATCATTTCATGGGATTTAGTACATAGGTTACTCTAAAATGTTAATTTCGTGGACAATACAAGTGAAAATTAACGTGAGTCATAATTAAATTGAAACTGCGCTGGAGGCCATCGTTATTGACCCAAATATTCATAACGCTATCTATAGCATCCTATTCCACACATCATTTCAACAAAATCTCGCTCGAAATTGTCTCTGGTTCTTAATAGTAATTTACAATTTATAGAACCAAGTTTACTAGTTGTGAATAAAAATTAAAATAAGTAATTGATTTCATATCGTTACAAGTCTTCTGCCACGAGAAAGAGAGATCCTCTTAAATAATTTAAAAGAACATAAAATAAACTTTAATTTTAGATTTGCTTTAAGCAATTCTCCTGATTTTCCACACATTTATTACGAAAACTTGATCAAAATCCTAGCCACGCGTCAAATAGCTTTATTGTTCATCTGCCCGCAGGAACACGTCGCCAATTAGAATTTGCATTTTAGAACGAACCCGCACCTAATGATTTGAGGTGCACCGTTGATAATCATCCTGTCAGCTGCATCAAATTAATTAATATACTAATCAAGCTTTTAGATTCGTGTCAATATTAGCATACTTGGGCTCGATTCCCATCACTGGTCATCTTTCACGCCATGTTCGGTTAAACCTAGATTTCCAGGAAGCGCTGATAACCTAGATATTAAACATGTTACAATTTAAATGAGCTCTTGTTGAGTTAATAAATGTGTTTTATTAGGCGCCATTCGTTTTATACTGCAATAAGCTTTTTACCCGGAGTTGGTGCAACCTAGCTTTTTATCAGGAGCCCTTGTTTTTCTTCCAAGAAAGTTGGAGGCTAAACTTTGCTACACCTTCACGGCCAAGGTCTTATTTAGCCAATGGATACCAAAAAATAGTACCTAATAAATTTTTCGTAGAAAAACAAAACTACAGTTAAGTAGGTACTACTTACTACTTTAAGTAAATTTAGAGTACTTAGGTATAAGTAAGTAGAGTAGGTACCACTGATATCCGTGACTTATAAAAATATTATAATATAGTCAGGTACCTATAAGTAAGTAAACTGTAGATGGCAGACGACGATAATGAGTGTTTTTCCACGAATAATACTCGCTATACATATGTTTGTACATAAGACTGGTAAATTATTGCCCCATGTGTAATGTAAAATGTTCTTTACTGTACGATGATTAAATTCTGCTAACCTTAATCCAATAATTTCTACTGCATTTTAAAATAATTAAAATAATGAGCGTCGTTAAAAATCATTTATTAAAAATATACCAACGCCAGACAAAGCTCAACAGCCAAGAATTTAAACAAAAAAACCATAATAAAATTGATATCTAAAAATACATCTCAGTATCCTAAAATTCTCAATCGTGGCTTGTTAAACGCCCGCAGAGATAAGACTAACTGATAAGAAGGCCGAAAATTGATAACGATGACATAAGACTCCAGTCATTATCTGCTGCAAGGTGCAGTAAACAAAACTGTGCCACGCGATGGTGTAGAAAAAATATAATCTTCCCTTCCTTGTTATCTGGTAAAACATTTGCGTCCGGACATAAAATGCATGTATGCATGGTGTGATCTCACTATACTAACAATATAATTAAGTCCTACTTACCACAAAATCAAGAATGTATTGTCTTTAAAAAATATTTTAATAAAAATATACTTGGAAATCGCGACAAATCGACACGTCTGTCGTAGGTACTTAAAGTTCAGGAAGTGCATGACTTTCACAAACCCAATCAAATCGAGTGCAATGCAACTCTGGGAGCCTGCCGAATGGCATGTGCTGACCGGAAACCGCATCTCCGAGATAAATTTAGCCGCAAAGAGGACGGACATACAAAAATAATACTCATACAAACCAGTTAGACAAGGACAGATGCATTTCAGTTGTTCAGCTGCTGAATAGGCCTGCACTATTTACATGTGAATCAACGATAATTGGGTTATTCATACGATGCTGGCTGATATCAGCTGAGCTTTTGATGAATTTGAGTGGCTAATTGCCTTGATAAGTTTGCCAAAATCGTTTTATTTTGTTATTTACCTATCAAGTGGCTTTAGTTACACTCTAAGCTACCTACTTACCTCAAAATGAAGATTATTTAGTAAATTATAGAACATTTCAAACAGAACGAAACGAAAACCTGCGTTAAAATACCGTAAAATTTTCGAAGTTTTGACCACGTAGTAAATAGACAGTTTTCGACCGTCAAGTTGAAAAAAATGGACAATGATCCTAAGACAGGTAGACAAGGTGTTTTACCCGATTGGGCCTGAGAAGTGACTAACGAGCTAATCCGAATCGAACGTCGCCGAAAGAGACGCTAACAGAATCAAAAGAAAAACAACTCAAACTTCTTCTTTTCGTGTCGATGGAACATTACTTTTATGTTGTTTGAGCCCAGTAGGTGGCCACGTTTGTTGCGGCATCAGTGGCATGCTTCAGGTCATCAAAGGTATAAGTGAAGGGGCACTTGGAAATATTGTGGTAACGAAAGAACAGGAGAATATGATGGCTTGATTAAGTGGTATTTATTTATTCACTGTCAACAGTGAATAAATAAGGACTGCTAATGAAGATTCTTATGATAAGGAAGTACAGCCGCTTAACTAAACTGGCATAAATCAAGATCTGTTGAACGATAACAGTATAACATGCAAAAATGTATTATGTATCCTAATTTCAATTCAGCACGAGTCGCTGTTCGAAAAATTAACAATGTAAATTGTAACAATTAATTGAGGGTATGTTTGAGCACCGTGGCACCAACTATTCACAGATTCGTCAATTAGTATTCATTGCTTGTTCGCCGCCGACTCCCAGGTGAGTCCGGACACTATTCAGCGCAATGTTCCGGTGAGTCACACTGCATCCGTCCAAATTTACAACTCCCCACACAATTTTAAACTTTACAGCATTCTAATAAGCATGAACGCAAATGCAAATGATAATTGTGTTAGTAATTTAGCTCTATACCGCTTTCCCATTGTTATTCCAAATGTGTTTCTGTATCGTATTTTTAGCCTATTCTTTAAACTTTATATCTATGACGTCGTTGACCTATATTTCCTTAGACTCTCCCAAACAGTTTAATGTAGGTAAATGCCGTAATGGAATGGAGGAAAATCTAAAACTAAGCACAATGCTCAATATTTTTTAGTTAATAATACACATATTTTTCTTGGGTAAGAGCTTTTCTGCTTTTAATTTGAATTACTCATTCGCGTGATACTCAAAATTTAGTTGGTAACAATTGTTCGGCTTCTTAGAATCAGCGCATTTAATTTGTTAGTCTTTAATTCTGCTAATAATTGCCGAAGATGAAGATAAAATTTTATGTTTGAAGTTCAATGAGTAACCTTACTTTTGGTAACAGTCTCTTTGTAAAAATAAGGTTGTTCAAGCAAGTTGACAAGGCAGACTTTATTTTGGATTTCAAACTTCTCGCAATTTTGTCATAATTATCTTTATGCGGACACATGGGTAAAGTTTGTGTAAGGTTTAGTGTTACTACGTCTGGAGCTTCATAATCAGTTTTGTCTTCGCTAAGTGAATAAACTCTGGCTGGATTTTTTATTTTCTAAATTCAAAAACTCGATGAAAAGTATTAAACACCTACAAACATCAGCAGTTCTTACTTACACTCTGCATGACATAGTGCAATAATATAAAAATCCTATAAAAGAAGGGTGCAAACTCCACATTTTACTTACAATAGTAAATTATTTTCCTAGACAAGCCCTCATAAAACAAAACCCACAGCGGGTATCGCACTGACTGTGCTTTTATCAAGCATTGTATATTTTCCGTGTAGATATCTGCTAGCGTAACATTTCACGCATTCTCCTTATGTCACAATGCTCATCAAGTTTCACTAGAACTAGATACAGCTGACCGAGAAGCTAACGACTCCTTGTTTCAAACTGTATGGCAAAACAGACTGACAGGCCTTGGTAGAACGATTATTTCGGCGTGCACTGTTTTGAAGGCGTGTCGCCTGTGTGACCAAGTGTACTCTTGTCGTAGTTGCTTTGTAACCTTAAAAGTGCATACTGCATTCTCGTTACCCATCGTTTTTATATGGTCAAGTTTATTTCTTGGACTTGTTACGTGTCTCCCTTGCTTTATAACAGATTGTTACTTTTAATGCTCCCCTTAGTCGTATTCTGCATCAACAAATTGAATTAGTGTGCTGTTCGATTCTTGTAGTTGTATTTTTTGATAGTTAGTGTTGTTCTGAAATCCAATGATAATCTTAAGTTAAATGTGAGCTTTTCAGTTAGGCACACGCTGCCGTGGCTGACTTGGAAAACTTTAAACAGACAGACGCAGCAAAGACAATCTCCACAGGTGGGATTTCTCGGATAGTTCCAATCCTCAATGTATATGCGGCGTCTCCCTGCAGACCATGGCCCACCTTTCATCTGGCGCCGCATGCGCTGTCCCCTGTACATGTGAGGACATGTCTGCGTTAGCGAATGATGTTGACGTTGCCAAGTTCTGGGCCAAACAGGAAATTTAAATTATATTTGCCATCGACTCGCTATGAAAAAAGTGTGAAGTGATTAGACCGATAAGATTAATTAGAAAAATTCTAGTATAATAATAAATAAGTACAGTGGACTTAGTTAATTATATTAAAAGCAAAGTTAGTAATGATAATTGATAAATATATAGTTTAGCAGTTTCAAGATTAAACATACATACAACCAAACCAACTAGTTAAACAAAACTAATTAGCACAAACAATAATACTTTGGCAGCTGTCCCAAATGTTTGCCATTGATTTTAAGAAAAGCTTATGTAGACTAGATACTCGAAAGCTGTTTGGTAACGTCTACAGACTATCTTGGCTGTCTGGCAAGAATCCGACTGTCCTAAAATGAATAGGATACCTATTGGATATGCTCTTCGTTTTAGGAATGGTTAAATTTTTGAGACCCCGTCTTTGTGTCGCTCCCTTTTTTATTATATACTAGCTTCAGTCCCAGCGGCTTCGCCCGCGTGATATCTTTATAAATAATAGCCTATGACACGCAGTGATAATATAGCATTCTACAGGTGAAAGAGTTTTTTAAATCGATCCAGTACTTTTTGAGTTCATTCATTACAAACAAAAATATAAATCTTTTCTCGTTATAATATTGGTGTAGATAAAGTTATTATTTCTGGAAGCTATATTGCTGGTGAACGTAACACATGGGAACCTATAGCAAAAAAACTTTTTACAAAAAAAAAATAACACTAAAAAAGTGAAAAATAACTTTAATTTCGGAAGTCGGTGTCTGCTTTTCAATTTTCGTTTTTTGCCACCGACTTCCGAAATTAAAGTTATTTTTCACTTTATTAGTGTTATTTTTTTTTTGTAAAAAAGTATTTTTTTTTTGGAAAAAGTTTTTATTTTCCACTTTTTAGTTGTGGTACCTACCCCACACAAATTCGAATACCACTACCTGATATGTAAATAACAGTGAAAGAGTGAAATAATTATATCGTCTACATAGGCAAAGTGGGAAAAATACGTAATTATTGAAGCTCACTCAAAAACTACGCAAGCAAAATGAATAAAATTTATATGGGACCACCTCTGAAGCCTGACCTACCAAACAAAAAAGAATCATCAAAATCGATTCATAATTGGCGGAGTAATCGCGTAACACACAAACAAAAAAAAAAAAAAAACATACAGACGAATTGAGAACCTCCTCCTTTTTGAAAAAGTCGGTTAAAAATATATAAGTAGCGCGGAAAAGCGTGCGATAGGGAGCTTTTGACGTCACTTTAGTCTTGAATGTCTTTATTGGCGTTATAAACACCTTACAATAAGGGTAAGTATCAGGTGCATCGGTTTATAGTTACACAAGTTTTACACTGGTTACTTAGTACCTAGCGCTATTCATTGGCTTTGGATACCGTCCTCTGTTTTCTTAGGCCACTTAGCTTTTGCCATATAATTTGAAGAAAAAACAACTCTGCCGTGCTGTCAGCGATGTCACCTATCATACATAATATAACATCACGCCTGTATTCCCCGAAGGATTGGGCAGAGGTGTAGGTTACCCACATTTCGCCAGTTATGTTTGAATCCCGTGTGTGTGAATCTATCATACCTATTCATTAATCACCAACTGCAGCTAACTAGGCTTCTGGAAATAACGCCCACAATCAGTTCCTATCAAAATCCCTCTACCCGCACTTTCTACCGTCGATTATTGCCATCGCTAAAGTTGCATTTCAACATGCATGAAAGCTTGAGCCTAGTGATGCTTGAGTCTACGGTAAGAATGCAACTTTCAATTTAAGGACTATAAAACAGCCTAACCACCATTTCGCTTAAAGTTTTTTTGCATGTCGAAATGTGGCTTTAACCGGGTTAGTCTCAATATCTTCTATCGATTGAACGCTTCCGCTTATACACTGTGTAACGTCGTATGTGGCTCTACGTGACTAGAGTTCACATGCAAGGGAGCTTTTTGCATAATTTATTAATACCTGTGTGTAGTGAGCGTATAATTTATTATTTACACGCTGGATATAAAGTGTTTAAGTAATTGAGCGTGTTTTTTAGTTAGGTTGGTTTGTTATTCTAGAGATTTGAACTGTTAAAGTGCCTATATTTACTACGACTACCTAGAATTGAGAGGTCATGTTCGGTACAGTTACATTATTAATTACCTAATAATTGATAAAGCGATCCATTGTTCTAATTAAAAACCTTCAAGTAACTTTTAATGAATTAACCCAGCTCTAATTTAAACGCACGTTGAGATGCACATTTCGAAAGATGCTTTCGCTTCCGTCTCGATCATATTTCAGTCGATTGACGCCTGCTATATGCAGTATTCATAAACTATGCGGAGTCAATACAGTTAACTACAAATATGTATTAATGCACGCAGACAGCCAGGGCGCGCGGGCGGCCGGCGCGTGCGCGGCCTAATATTATCTCTAGCTGCGGACAAAGTGTACAAGAGATGGCGATTTTATTGGCAGATTAACAATGAATATTTCCGTATGCAAATTTTATAGGCAGATTCAGATTCATTTATTTGCAAAAACATGTGTAGATAATATACATGGTATGATGCTTATTATAGGTGTTACAAAGGTTTTTTTTTTTGGCTCAACATATTTGACCAAATGGTAAACGGGGAGACTAAGTTTTCAATATAAAAATACAAAGAATAATAATTTAAATAAATCAATAACGAACATCAATCAATCAATGCAAACAAGCAATTAGTCTGTAGCTATCATTACATGTGCTTGTGTTGCCGATAGATTGCGCATTAAAGGGAATTAGCAGCTTTTAATATTATATCCGACTTTGTATAAGTCACTCTAATAACCGAATCTCCTTATCCCAATACTTTTTATTAAACTATTTGTCACCCAAGAATGTCGGTGCCCGCCCATGCACTACGTCTGCAGTCTTAGGCTAAGTTTAGACTGACGCAGCGAGGGGGGCTACCTGTGCATGCGCCGAACTATAAATGTGCCTACTTTCACCGCTCGCCCGCGAGGGCGTGACCCGTCTCACAGCTGATGTATTGGCGAATTGGAGCAACAGATTACTGGTCTAGCAATAAATACTAAAACACATGCCAACATTGTTAATAACATTAATAACGTTTATAATAGTGTTGTGTTTAGTTCCCGTGGACTACGTTTATGTTTGCTGTGTTTTTACCCGACTGCGACGAAGCCAAAAGAAGAGGGTTATGTGTTTGACCTGCATGTATGTATGTGCGTCTCTATGTTTCCTCATAACTACTAAACGGCTGAACCGATTTTGTAGATATGTCGTTAAATATTCCACTTTATTGCGCGAGTGTCACCGAGTATATTAAAATATTAAAAAAAAACAAAACAGCCGATTTTTGGCGGATATCGCTAGCATGTTTGTTCCCAAACAAAAGTTTCACCATATTTCAGGTTATTGTTATAATGCTTGTTTTTCTCTTTTCAGTTATGTGTTTTTGCAGTCGGGTTATTAAGTTTTTTTTTAAATTAAGTACTTTTTAAGGAATAGCTACTATTCCTTGTAGGAAAAAAAAGTACATCATGCATCCTTCTGGGTATTGTAGAAGCTGATCACGAGATTACGTGTTAAAGCACTGAAGTAGTTGTCCACTTGATATAATGATCCAATTCGTTTATCAAACGACTTGATTAAGGCAGTATTCTCTCACTAAGTATCATTGAATGAAGCGTTCGGTCGTCAGGAAGATATATTATTGTTACTTGTCTAGAGAAAACTTGCACAGACTGCACAACGCAACACTACGCAATTGCACAACAATGCAATTGCACAACAATGCAATTGTACAATAATGCAATTGCACCACTCAATTGTTAGAAGTACAGATGTAGGTACCTATAAATAAAACGTGATACTTAATTGAAAATTATTACATAAATTAAAACGTCTATTACACATAGGTATTTCAGTTCCCACGTTTATAGTTCCCTTCATAGAGCATTAAAAGTTGTTTGTTTACATAAGTCGAAAGCTTGTGCCACATAGTTGTAACTCTACCAATGAAAATATGTACCTGACTACTGATTAACACACCGGTGTCTGCCGTTCAAGCAAACAGGAAGCACTAACGCAAAACTAGATCACAACCGATTCTAGGCCTGTTAACAATGGATTCTAAGAAATAATAAATATAATAGAGCAGAAATGATTTTAATATATTTTGAGAATGTTTGTTAGTTTAGTAGTACACTTTGTTCCTAAGCTTTGATGTGCTTTCAGAACTGTAAACTCGTGGTTCCCATGTGTGTCACAAAAGAAATGGCACAACCGTTGTCAGTGTTCATTATCAATTGTGTTGGAGGCGCACGCAGGCACATACATACAGGATGTAAGGGTAAACACTCTTGTCATTCAAACCATGGGTAGTTGACTTACATATAAAAATAAATGACCGAACACAACAAAAAAAAAATGTTATTTTCATTAAAAGATTTTAAAAAGTTTTTATCTGACACCGTGCTTGCGAGCGAAACAGCTGACTGACTAAGGGAGGGATCGCGCTCGCTGCCGGTTAGGTTAAATCCCGTACCCCCCGCCCATGTTGAGACGCAAGTTCGTTGCGTCGCATAGGGCAACAAACTTGCGTCTCTTGTGGTAAAATTTAGATCTAAAAAAAAAAAAGTTGTAATTTTCCATTGATTTTACGTTCAATAAATGAAACCAAACCACTGGTTGCAAGGATAACGGTGTTTACCCTAACAGCCTGTATATGAATTTGAGTCATCGTCATTCCTTTAAAGGCCAAATCTTTTTTTTTTTATTGATCCAAAAACAGTGTTACAGATTATAATCCACCAGTTATTGATAAGCAAAACCTATGCAATACAATACAGTACTTAGCTCTTTACCACCTGTCTCAGTCGTGTACCAGGTTTTAGTATCCTTGCTACATACATACCTAAACTGTTTAAGTACAATAGGTACACTTACATTGCTCGCTAGTAAGGCTTAAGGGAACCATGAGGTATTGCCGTATAAGAAGCACGACAGCGTTCCCTCACGGCACGTTCATTTACTTTCATCGAACACGCTTTTATGACAGCAGTTTGTAGAGCATATCGGTTAGAGCTGTATTTGTAAAGGTCGCCGGTACCCCACGCCCTTATAAATAGATAGACACCCCTGGGGGTTGTAAAAATGCGCCAAAGACCCCCCTAGTAATATATCAAGATATCGGATTCCGCACGTGCCCACTTCCTGTAAAGATAGTGCAAGAATAGAAGGTATTTTTAATTATCTACGTACATTATCTCGGAGTAGTCTGCGTTTACCGATGTGATAGAATTCTGGATCCCTTATCTGCGGAGTTTACGCGTTTGTATTATTTGTATTCAGACAGTACGCGGGTAACGAAAGAATTGCATTTGTATAATGTTCAGCAAGCATTTGCATTACCTACAAGTTGCACAGCATTTCCATTAACATAAAGTAGAAACTTGTGATTTAAAATGTAAAACAGGTTAACTTTCATTGCGCCATAAATATATTTTTTAATTAATTTCTATAGGGCATGGTTTGTTTGTGAAAGGATAAAGAAGGATGAAACTAAATATATTCATCATCACGTACAGACGGCTCGCAATATTCATAGTCGCGCCGAAGCTTAATGAATGCTACATGTGCCAGTATTCAGTCTGTATTCTGAAATAAGATTTCCAGTACTCTCAATAAGAGCCAAATATTCTTGTTACGTTTTTTGGTCCAGGGTAAAATCTTACATAACAAAAGCTTTCTAAACTGATTAAAATTGGCTGTTACCAAACCTAGACCTAATGAAAATTTTTCACCTAAATGAAACCTACAAATTGGCTCCAAAATGTGTTCAATACATACTCAAACATACAATAAACAGTATTTTCGATAAAAGTCAAAATCAAATAATTTATTTTAAAAAATTGCCACAAAAAGGTACTTTTGAACTTTATTTATGAAAAAAATAGAATTGATTCTAGTTGGAATATACTAATTCCAAAAAGTAGTTTCTTAGGGAGAAGAAAATGCTTTACAATATTTTGTATAAAACAATTATATAATTATATGTGAAGAAGATGCACCTAGAATAAACTTACTATATATAAAAATAATTAAAAATAAAGCAATGACAGATACATTAATTATGTAATAGATACATAATTATATGGTGGCTGACACACAAATTTTACTTGCTAATTGCTATAAGTACAAATATTTCTTCAAGTGTATTGCGAAAAGACGATGAATGAGAAGATTATCTTGAGCGAGTTATTAATGAATCGTAATAGCCGATGTTCGTGTGAGTACATGGATATTATTCAATGGGCATACCAACAATACGCCATGGCGGGAAGCGCAATCGATTGCCGGGTGGGGTCAACGCACGGCAGCTGACCTTTGAACCAGCTGATCGAACGTTATTTGTTATTCGAAAAATGAAATAATTACTTTATTTAAAAGTAAAAGTTCATTTTAAAATTTTTTTGGTTATAATTGCTTAATTAATTATTAAAGTACTTAGGTAATAAACGTGTTTTCAAGTTCAACATCAATTATCCCATATAATTATTATTATTACAAAGAAACAAAAAATAAATAAAGTTACCTACTTGTTTCGGATAAGCCAAGCCTGTCACTGAAAAGTGAAAACAGATGTTATTGTCGCGATTCGCAAGTACCAACACGCAACATATTCACTCAATTTCAAATGCTCACTTATTTCAGTTCAGTCAAGAAGCGCCGTTGTTTTATGTCTGAACAAGATGTTGAAACAGTGACAGATGTCAGTTATATGCAGCACTCTTAAATTAGGTACACAGATGATGAAGCAAGAACGTAATCTATTTTAATGCAATCTGAAGTAAATGTTAGTGAAAGAATGACACGCGTTAACAGGGTATAATTTAGAAAAGGGTCGATGAAAATGCTTGGTGTAAAATATTAAAGGCAGCAGAACATAGTCTTAGAAAAAAAACTACAAATTACTGTATTTCAAAAAGGCATTCTAATAATTTATGCAAAAGCGACATATTTTGATAATCAATGCTCTACAAGCGACATTATAGTCGCAATATAACACGCATATGTTATACCGCGGTGAGTCACCCCGGACGAAATCGCGTGGCGTCTCTTGTTTACTAATAAATCGTTCTGTGTCCCTGACACTGAGGAAAGGCAGTTTATATGTCCAACTCGTAGGAAGGGGGCTCGAAAGAATTAAATGCAATGCTTTGGCTGGTCGCCAGTGACGCGGAAAATGAACTATCGAGTGCTCCTTTTGTTGTCATCCCGACCGGCTGAACAAGCTTATTTGCTCCATTATTTAGCTAACATGTATTGTCAGTAATCGCGGTTGTGAATAAACTATCTATTCAGTAAGCACCGTAGTCGACTGCCGGCAGCAGCAGCAGCCTATGGACTTGTACCTTTAAGCTGGTTAATGGGACTGGAGAGTATCAATTAAAAACAACCCACGCTCTGGATGGGAATGATTGAAGGAAACTCGTTGAAAATTGTAATGAAGACTAGATTGTCTGGATAACGCCGGTAACGCTTGGAAGTCCTTTTAATGGACATATCAGAAAGCATGTCAACACCTACCAGCTTTGAATATCTACCTAATATGGATGTTTTAATTAATACGGTTCCACATACCCAAATTGCCAAAATATTTCCTTTGCTTAACTCACACTCACTACCATTTAAAGTATGTCTCATTGGTTTATACACTGTTCATAAAATGACCACTTAGCACGTATTTGTAAATATGAACAAACTATAAAGAGGCCGTACAAAGTTCATCGGCTACTACTTCCTAACATTATTAATACACGTAGTACGATTAACCGCACGTCAGTGGTACTACTTGATTTCGATCAGCACTTATTGCTGCGCCATAAGGGCGATGTAAAATTGTTACCGTGAACATGTGGTTGACTGTACGTCTTATGAACTCGATAAAAGGTAGTGGAGAGATGATTCATCTTAAAGAGGTACTGTTACATAAAATGTAGGTCGATGAAAGTTCATGTCTGAGATTTATCGATATTTATATGAAACATTATGCATTAAGTATATTTAATGTAATTAATGCATGCACTTCAGAGTTCAGGATATAAATAATGATCTTGATCATATAATTATTTTTATTTACCGCTGAATATGGCCCGTCCCTTAGAAACTGCGTTTATATAGTTTCGAGTTCGGTATATTGATCGAAGTATAGTGGGTCGTGTATGACCCATACGTATCCCTCTCTTCCCATAGTTGTCTTAACACCTTCAGCGCCATGTGTATCTTTTGTCACACAGTGTCTGTAACATAAGTATACACATCTTTCTGCTTGGTAAAAGCGCTGCTATATACATTCAATTTATGCAGAAATGAAAGCCCGGGCCTGTCACTGGCAAGTGATTGGATGGTTAATTTGCATGGTGCTATATCTTGATTCTCTATTTATTACCTTGTCAGATGGCAAGCGACTATCATAGCTTGCTCAATGCTTTCCGCATAGATACTTAAAGGCAAATCGTTGGCCAGTTGCGAAAAGTTATCTGAATAAGAAACGACCGGGGAAAACGACAAATAAAACCCCTGCATGGTTGTATAATTTTTTTATACAGATTAAAAAGCGTAACTTCTTTACATTTTTGAAAGGCTTTTTAAACTTTCTTTGAAACGTTGAAAGGCCGTTCTTCATATACGTTAAGTAAGGACTATAAGAGATGAGGTATCACCTTCAATTCCTCAACAAAAAGTGCATTATGCATACCTACTACCTTATCATGTCCTAAATAAATAACTATTTCAACATTTCCTGCCCCACTCTAAATCTAACTGTGCCATAAATAAAGCTGTAGTGTGAACCAGGCTTCAGGCTGCCACACGATTGTTTTAGGGATGATTGATGCTAACAAATATCGATACTCTGATGAGTTTTCGAGCTGTTCTCGATTCAAACTGTATGCTTTATACCCATAGGAATTCACGCATGCACTGGACGGTCATTGACCTCACTAAGTATCGTGATGGCAGCAGTAAACAACCACAAATGTTTTGGTATTTTTTCATAAGGCTTCTAATCAGTTCACTGCAGGTTATAGGCCTCTTCCAAGTTGCAGCACAATTTCCGTTTCTCCGACACCCGCATCCAGTATGTCTCAGCAATTCCAGCCGTCTTTTCAAAGTTGTCCATCTAGCCTTGGGACGTCCCACGCTACATTTGGCAAATCGGCAATTACAATAATAAGTCTATTTTCCGCAGTAACTTACTCAATCTACTCATGAGCCTCTATCAATTTTGTAATACAAGGTGTCGGTACTTCTCTATTCAGCCCACATTCACCCACTGACGCTAAGTACCCACAATCCTTCGCTTTCAAAGACCTTAATTCCTTTGTTAAGTAATAATTCAGCCCAGGGTTGTCAAACGTTATTCATCACGATGAACGCATAAGTGCTCGTTGTTTAACTAAGTCATCGATCACGGAAATGATCGCACGGCTGTACGAATCAATGGCGGGCATTGGGCCAGCACATGGATGAGTTAAGAATGGAGTTATCATATGCGTGTATCAGTGATCTCGACTCTCGACGTTTCACCTTGAAGATTTCAAGACAGCTTAATTAGTTTTCATTCTCGTTGGTGATTATTGCAGATCTTGCCTTACAACCAGATAGGACAAACAGAAACGCAATAGAAGACTGAACCCAAAAAACACGTCACCCCTATGAGTTAGGTACACTGTTAGGTACTACACTGTTAGGTAGTCCATCGTTGACATTCGTTTATTGAACCCAGTTTACTCATATTGGCACTCCATTTGCTTACTACTCCGCCCATACATTTTCATTTCACTGCGATAGGTGAATGACTGCTTTATTAAGTTGACATTACGTTATTTCATCGATCCGTACAATACTGGAACTGAACGTAATGATGCGAAGAATTAATTTTAATTTTGCTCATCAACGTCAGCGTCACGGGTCCACGGACGATATTGTTTGTTGTTCAAATTATTCCCGAAGGATATTGACCGATGTAATTTGTATTTGATATGTACATACAATCAGTATCATCATTCGACTACCAGTATGCACTTTCTTGTAAAAGAATTATCATCCTCTTCTTGCCCTTGTCCGATGTTACTTGAGGTCGGCGCAACACGTTTTCTCTTTTCATTCTCCCCTGTCAACCATAACGCTATCATTCACTACCTTCTCTTTCATATCATTCCTCAGACAATCCATCCATCTTTTCTTAAGTCTTCCTCTTCGTTCGTTCCGTCCGTTCCTATAAAAGAATAACTCTATAAATAATTTTCTCGATTGGAGCTTCTTTCCAGAAACTGGGAACTCAAAAAGTAACTGCCTACATTAGTATTCGCGAAGAGAGCTTCCCCCTTCGAGAGCACAAAATGAAAAATAATAAATAAAATCTTATCTGTATGAAGTGTTACCTTACACCGAGATCTTACTAAGAAATCAAAACGAACGAATAAAATGTTTATTTACAAACGAAGCTCTTGAAACCCCATCGATCATGTGCAGGTCTGTACTGAGCTTTATATCACTGTAAATATTTTCTCGTGGAAGTTTTTATTACACGCATCAAGTACACGCATTGGAGTTTATTAAGGTTATTAAGGATAATTTGATCAGTGGTCCGTGTGTAGTCGACTTTACTACCGTTTTATTGGCCGAAGTGGGCACGTGTGCTCGATCTTAATCATAACTGGCGCCGGAGTTTGCGGAAGAGATCTGTCTTAGCTTGACACATAATGTGTTTCTACTCATGCTCCTTCTAAACGATCGGTAATTATTCACAGCTAACAATGATAAACATAAACTTTGGATGTACAGTCAGAAACAATAGTAGTCGATCAGTGTAAATGCAATACAGAGGAATGATAAATCAAATTCGTCTGTATCTTGCGTTTTCAATGCCAATGGTGTATATAATTACATTTTCGTGCGAGTTTATTATCTATGCATATGGGAGACAGTGTTATATATAAAAATCTATGAATAATATATAATTTCGCAAAACAAGTATTGAAAGTTTATGAAAAAACAATCAACCACGCTGACAGTAAGTAGAAATTTAAATTACATGTGTAGTAAAATATTAAAGTATGGATACGCTCCGTCGTGAATAAAATATTGTTGCGTGGCTTTTGACATGATGCAGAATAAAAGCTCAGGGGACGCCGAGTCGAATCCCAGTCACTCATAATTTAGTGTATAATAAAACTTCATATTGTCTTCATAAAGCCGTGAATAATATAATCTATAAATAACTTTATAGGGACGTTCAGATTTTACAGTCATTGATTTTTGTCTGAGACTGTACCTACCTAAATTAATATTTAATGCAGTTTAATGTAATAATGATTATTAATGTACAATAATGTTATTTATTGATTATGGATAAACGTATTAATAAGTCATTTATGTTTATTCTTGATACATATATATTAAAATATATTTTTTTCAGTTTTCAGTACAGTAGGCTTTTAGAACCTATACGTACCTTTACTAAGAAAACGCGTAGGTACATGTACGTTTTTTTAGTAAATGTACGTATAGGTTCTAAAAGCCTACTGTACTGAAAACTGAAAAAATCGAAAAGCAGGCACTGCACTGCAGCATTCCTATAAAAGCTTGTATATGTATCTACACAAAAAGCTTTTAAATGTGTTTTGAACGAATTGATTTGACTGAACTTTTGCTCTATTTTTTTTTCGTCGCTCTCAGGTCGCTGACATTTTAATATTAGAGTCATCAGAATGAACACCATCGTATACCATATTGTATGCAAATAAATGATTCATTTATTTATTTAAAACACAAAAAACACTTTCTGTGATATCTAATGTCATAAAGTTGATGTACATAATTTAGTAGAGGACGGACTATAGATACAATTTACGAGAATGGTGGTAGAAATAATATACTTTTGACGAAGCTCCTTCTGAGAGGAAGGTTGTCTTCAAACATTGCCCACTGATCTGTTTAATAATAATCAATTACTTAAAAAGGTTATACTTGTTACAGCACCCGTGCGTAAAAGATTAGGAACCTAAGACCTTTAGGTCTTAGGTACAATGTGAACGCCATTATTCTAAAAATTATTATAAAACCGTTTTCACAGATAAAATTGTAGAATATATACAAGTGAGTTTTTGCAGAATAACCCTACTTTTCCGTCACATTCATAACGCTATACTCAATCCCAACCCTTCAGGATCCGGAACAAAACCCACATTGTTAAAAAAACTCCCTTATTTTTTTTGTAGGGAGCGCGAGTCAAAGATGGCTTTCTGTTCAACAATGATTCTAAACACGTGTATTTTACTACCGTTGTCGGCGCCTGCAGTTAGCTTATTGCTATTGGTACACTGGCGGCACGACAAACCGTTCAAAATACCTGTTACATGAATCACTGTTATTGTCACTGTAAAATTGGTTACTGTTTCACGTACTTGACGTTTAATTTTGGTTGCACCGATAATGGGTTTGTTGTAGTTAAATGGGAATTGTTTAAATTCTTGAACTGGAATTGAAGTTAGAAATACTGTTTGTGTCCAGTAATATTGTTGAGTGAATTGTTTGATATTTTAACTACGTTGTCGTTTCCAAGAGTCATGGTAATTGCAGGCCTTTGTCACGAATTTTATAAATCACTTTATTTTCTTTAATATACAAGCAAATTGCAGTTTATTTACGCCACGCTCATTGAGCTTGTTTATCTGAATCAACCGCATTCGTATCAATAAACTATAAATTGCACTTTCAATGTAATTGAAACCGCAGGATGTATCCTATCACATCCATTGAGGAGCTTTTCTGAACTTGCCACGGAAACATAAACCACTATCATGTTTTATACTTTATGGCCTAGATATTAAAGCACAAGTTAGAGTAACGGTGACCCAGAGTTGAGTAGCAATGACCTTACAAGTCATTATTATATTGAATGGACAGACTGTAGGGTTAAAAGCCGTTATTAGAGACGATTATGTTAATATGCATCATAATCCAAGTGATATATAAATAAACATCACATTTATGTAATTATAATGTCGTGTATAATGTAAATAACTATTCTAACCTAGTTATTACACTGACATAGTACTAGTAACGTGTTGAATATTATAGGGGTGAATACTTGATTAAATTAAGTACTGGCTACAAGCCTACGAGCGCTCTTTACAGCTATTATTTGAACATAAATCCATTTATTTTATGCCTTCCACTAAAATAATTAGAATTTGAACATTGAAATATGTATAAGGAGTATATTAATTTGAGTTAGTGCATTGTTCTATTAACTAAAGTTGTTTTGCTTTCGGTCTTTCTTTTTATACTCAGTGTGGTACGTTTCAATTTCCACAAGGGGGCGATTGCATGTCAGAACAATAAACATTAAGTTTAGACAATGGAAAGAAAACGATCACCCATAAAAACGCCATCATACCCTTTTGCTATTAGATCGAGAGACCGATGCACTTACCAGCCACAGAGGATCGTCCACAGAGATTAACATTCTAGTGCTTTGTTAATTAACTTACCTTATTGAACAGTATTATTAATGAATCAACTTATCAAAATACAATTGCCTTCATTACATTTATTATTCCGATTGAGGACAAAATATTGTTTACTTATTTGTATTTTCATAATCAAACACGGACAGATAAATAGTTCAAGGATATTATTGTGTATAAAACAAATAGAAACACAGAAAGTCACAAAGCTTTATTATTAAATTGTAGAAAAGCTAATTAAAAATGAGGTTAAATATAAATATCATCTTAAATTGAAATTTTGAAAACATAAACTTAAATGCCTTTTTTTAAGCCACGACTTTTTTCGTAACATCTTTCTCACGTTTTGATTAAAAACGAGAAAAAACTATTTACTTGCAAATTACTACTGCAGACTGTCTAGAGAGCTAATGAGAAAATGTACTCGAGTGAAATGAGGTTTGGGTCAGACAGATTAATTTATCTGGTTCACTTAATATTTACATGTTAGGCAGGTGACGGCCACCCCTCACTATACTCCAGTCTCCATTATATCGATTCAAACATTTTTATCGATTCTTTTGTCTCATTCATTACGTATTGTCGCAGCTGGCAAAATAGCAAATATATATATCATACTCCAAATTGATAGGTCACCGGCAAAGTCAATGGTAACATTAATAACAATATTATTGACAAAACGCTATGCAGTGTGCGTCGAAATACATCCGTGGAGTATTTTTTGAAGGTTCAAAGAACTTTTTATAGTCTCTCCATGAATCCGTCAATCAATGCATTTTAGTTTTAACTGCTTTGTGTAACGCACGTTCGCGGGCTCTCTTTAATGTTAAGTTCAGGGCTGGCTTTCAATACGACACCCGATTATATAGTTCACTGCATGTTTTAACACTCTAACTGTACCAAGTTGATTTGGATAATCACTTGAATACCGAAACCCGAATACCTAAGAGCCCTAAGTGAAAGTGAGGATTGGATTTAATAATTACTTATATTATAGCATAATCAGCCTATAATGTTCCCACTGCTGCTGGGACACAGGCCTCCGCTCTGTGAGAGGGAGCGGGCCGTAATCCACCACGCGGGCCCAGTACGGGTTGGTAGATGTCACATGTCTTCGATTTTTTGGTTCTAGGACATGCCGGTTTCCTCACGATGTTTTCCTTCACCGTTTAGAGAGCAGTGGCGTTGCAATAATTTACACAAAGTAAAGCGCCTTTCAGGGTTTGAACCTCCTGCCAGGGTTGCGGAATAGTCCGAAAGGGATACCGGGACCCTGGCAACAGGCAACTGAAGGAACACGGGTGGGTTTTAGTCAGTAAGAGTCTGACGTGCCCTTCCGCTCCGCCCAGAGCGGGAGCAGTCATTTGATGATAAAAATAAACTCTTGAATATCTTACATTCAAATTCAGAGGCTTGAAAGGTAAAGTTGCTACGTAATATAACTTTCGAAATATCTGTTCCGCCAGCCCTATCTTGTAGGCACATAACTTTAAAAGGTATTGAAATGTCGTTATACTTTATGGCAGGATGTATATAGCCAGATTACACAGGGGTAGCACTTTCATTCCTTTAGGGTTCTGCGCTTTATGTGAGTCTCATTCATCTGCCTCATTTAAATGGGCTTACTCATAGGCATTGCAATTCAACTTATTAGACTCCGGGTTCATAGCAGATGTAGGAACATGAATCATTGTGACACAGTTCTTAGGCTTATTGTTGATTGAGGAATAAGGGTCAGATACAATCTGAAACACTAGATTCTTTTAATTCTTCTCGAAACTGCCAAACAACCGACCGATCGTTGAAAGCCGATAAACTAAAACTTCAAGTACTTATAAGTTTTTATTTACAAAAAATTCAAAGTTTTTCGGTGAAGAAAGTTCTTAAAAGGATCTATTTCGTGATAATCTTGCTATTTATCAATGTCTCCTTTACGTCCGTAGTAAAGTTTATGGGACCTCTGTGGCTCTACGGGTTATCTGTAGCGGAGTTGATCATGATTTTGAGTAGATTCTATCTCAAAGTTCACGCTCGGAAGTACTCGTGACAAGCTGATATTGCCGAACCGTCTCGAGAATCGAGCCTTCTGGCTAAGTACTATCGGGAACAAATTCGCACGTTTAAATGCCACGGACGTACTGGACAGACAAAAGTTATTGTTCTGTCCTATCTATGTCCACATGTGTTCCTAGAATAAACGAAATAAATCCTTTGTGAGTGCACGTTACTCATATCTTTTGACAGTCCGCATCATTTTCCACGACGTATTTTATAGAAGTGCGCATTTGTAAGCTTTAGCGAGCCTTCACTGCACTTTATGCTTCACATAATTAAAGACCATTGACTCAGAATATCGCAATATAAAGTAAAATGCAGCTTCAGAGTACACACGGCTATACATTTCCAGTTTATGCTGATCTCGCATTGTGTAGGATTTCCGTTCAATGCGAGGTCAGCTTATATATAGCTTGATGAGTAGCCGTGTGTACTTGGTATCTATACTTTTCATGCCGAAGGAACACACCACTTTTTAGGCGTTCCGTTTTGACGACGTAGTATCTGAGGGCCAATTCTCTTACCTAAAAGACGTTCACATTCAAGCAATCTGTCAAACGTGTCAAAAACGTTGGTAAATTGATGGTTTTTTTGAGAGATTGCGAATGTGAATGAACTTTCTTAAAAATACGGGAATTGCCCCGCTGGTATTATTATTCGAGTTGAGTTGACCCGGGTCGAGCTGTCACTGACCCATGTATAGGGGGTAGTAAGGGACCTACTGCAAAATCGAATCATAATAACAATGTCATATGTAATAATTACTTAAGCTTAGTTTTCAATAAAGTAGACGTAATGAGCTTAAAATAAATGCAATTATTTACCCGTTTAACTTAACCACAATCAACTCATTCGCTAAGTAAACTGAACCTCTGAAATAATTATAATGAATAATTTTGCCTCAACACTGAAACTTCATAATTTGATTTTATTTGATTCCAAAGTTTTTGAATCTAAAACTTAATTGAGAAATTTTTTGAACTTATAAATAATAGAATTATTATTTTAGTCTTCAGAACACTTCGTGCAGAATTTGCATGATTAAGATCTGTGATTAAGATCTTTGTTTTTATAATCATGTCGTTTTCTAAGACAGCTTCATTGGTTGGCGCCTGCCGTCTGTACATCAGCGACATAATGCGTTAACTGTTAGGTATGAATCAATCACAGGATACTGGCCCATAACGTCGTTGTAATAAGGTATTTATTATCCTGATTGGATGGCTCAGCGGTGATTAATTGTGCTTAGTGGAGGATGTTCGCCAGACGTTACGTTGGTGCAGTGACGTGGCCGGCGGACGTCCATTGTGCACTGGACCTTAATTATAATAACATTTAACTGGAATAACTTTTGCGATTACGGGGAAGAATCTTTTCCTGTCTCAATGCAAGAATTTGCGGTCAGGTAATTGGTACCTACAGGTAAAACGTCCCCAAGAATCCATGTAATTGTACATTATATAAGCACACATATGTCATCTAATTTTAAAGGTCCTAGTGCAGAGGCAGCTGTCTCTCGTGACATGACATAAATCATGTAACTTATCATCCTGATCTTGACATGTAGGGAGTACGGATCATTTGGCATGAAAGCTTTTAATTAAGCCTCATTGTTCTAACTAACTGCGTATCAAGTGTAACGTAATCTTACTGGGAACTGTCATAGTTACGCGTCACCATGACTTTTTCGATGATGCTTTACAATTTTGTAGTCGTTTCTGCGTCTACTAAACTGTTACAACATTAGGGAAGATGACAAGATTATGATATTTCATTGTCCAGAAGTTCACTTTGACGTTTTAAATATGAGGATTAAGACGGTTGTTCAATAATAACATTTCTCCACTCTTAGTACCTAGGTACCTACTAGGTAATTTGTAAAAGGCCACAGGATTCATCCTACATGAAAAATACTACATTTCATAACTTGAACTTACAACTTTCGCCATACAACTCTTCGTTTGTATAATCTCGTTAGCTTATGCATAAAATACGTCGCATAAATTTTTGTCATTTAATTTGCATTCACACAAATCACAGCAATACAACAATGACGACATAAAAAGTTACCAAAAGAGTTATGGGAACAGTAAATAATTTTAAAGTGATCGTTTGGCGGGATTTTGGTGACAGATTTGCTGGCCATGACAGACGGGACAATTTAATTTATTGTGAGACTTGCATACCACATTTACAAACTACTAATAATAATTAGTAATTTTAATAATAATGCAATCACCGATTCTCACAATCGATTATTCGAAAGTATCGATACCTACGTGAGTCAACCCTCTACGATATGTGGGGAATAATAAATGGGGCTTGATATCGATACAATACATCATTACATAATAGACGCATATATATATGAGAAGCGAACCTCATTAGAACGTCAACAACCTACGTCATTCGTTGATTGATATTGTGACTAATATGATTGAGGTGTAGCCTAATTAAATAAGGTGCCTATAATATACTGCTGTCCACATACCTAAACTGGAGTCTTATAGAACCTACTCATCATCACCCCTAACCTTTTCTCAACTATTTTGGGGTCCGGCTTGCAGTATAACCGGATTCAGCTGAATACCACTATTTTATTTGAATTGACTGCATATGTGACGTCCAAAGCGCAGTTACTGGGTAATACGATACCCTTTGATAAAACTTGTTGTCAGACTTTCGGGCTTCTGACGACCCGTAACGACTGTTAAAGATCCACGAATGACGGCCGGGACCAACGCCTTAATGTGCTTTCCAAGGCACGGAGGGGTCTCGGTATGTAAAGATGGTTACCCATGCACGGTTCAACTGCGGCAAGATTAACCTGCGACCCGTGCGGCTGTTATTACTTAGTTACTAGCCCCTCATGGAACCTGGAACTTACTCATGGCTTTATAATGAAATCAGCTACATACGCAGTGCCGCGTGGTACTTTTTCAAGAACAGTGATTTAGCACAAAGTGTCTATATTTATAACTTCCGTAATATGAGTGAACTTTAATCATTGACAAATTTGAATCATAATACTCGTGAATCCAAATTAAAATACCTATATTTATAATGTAACAGAATATTAATTATGGAGTAATCATGTCACCGACAGCATCATAGTAAGTATTCCCAGAAATCAGTGCATTGGAGGAAAAAATATTCAATATGGTCGGAACACTCACAACATAAGCGCATTTTGTAAATTGTCAATTTATAATAATTAACTAACAAATGATTAAATTGAAAGAGACGTTACTCAAATATTAGATTTTTATTTAAATGAAGTGGTACATTATGTGATAATATACTTAAAACCGAAATATGTTTTCCATTTTCTTGTCCTACCTAATATACTTAGGTACATACTCATCTTTTATTACAGGCTCTAAACCTCTATCACTAAAATTACATGTAACTTCGAATTACATTTATTATATTTTCATGTCATATAAACGCATTAGAAAATGATTTCATCTTTATTTTATCGTAAAAAGTACATATATGTTACGTTTTTTATTGTAAGT
This sequence comes from Lithophane semibrunnea, assembly GCA_947363905.1. Classification (NCBI taxonomy): domain Eukaryota; kingdom Metazoa; phylum Arthropoda; class Insecta; order Lepidoptera; family Noctuidae; genus Lithophane; species Lithophane semibrunnea. The sequence continues at coordinate 6,355,434 of OX376200.1, forward strand.
CTTCTATAAAGGGTGACTTTGAAAACAATCGACAAACTAAGGGCACCCATGATTTTTTTTGCGAATTCTATTGGACCCATAGTAAAGTTGTTTATATTTTGATGGGTAGAACACTCGTAAATGTCGATTATTTTCAAAGTCACCAAACAAATATCATGCTTTCAACAAAATTACAAAAGCTAATAAGTATGGTATAGTTTAATAACTATCTTACGTATAGTAACTTATTATTATAGTGTCATAAAGGTACATATATGTCATCGCACATTGAATAATTGCGAATAAATTTTAATTGCTTTATCAAAATATTTGACACTTCGACTTATTTGCCTGAATGAAATATTGGACCATCTTTAACAAATTGTTTAAGTTTAAAAGCATTACTCTTCAAGATTATGATCACCAATTAAAATTTGGCTAGGGCTTATAGGGCAAAGTGTAATAAAAATTAATAATATTAATTAGTAAAGTTTGCGCAACATGACATAACTACAGATTAAGGCGTTATCCACATAGCGCGACTGTATAAGCGTGGCGCCGCTTTTGTTCGGATTTCGTTAAAATCTGCATAATTAATTCATCAACACGCTACGTAACTTCACAGTGAATAAATTAATTAAGTCTTATTTGCGAGGAGATTCTGTCACCCTATTGTATCACATAATAAGTGCTAAGTTATAACATTGTTACCTAAGCTCTTGTCACCGTTATGACGTTGACGGTGGCGTGACACATAACGTTGTTATTCTACGATTTAATTTAATTTTAAATAGTTTATTTTGATGATTATAATAAAATTGGAAGATGACTGGAGCAAGATTAGCAGGATTATGATTACGATTAGCCCTTAGCTACGTTATAATTAAAATTAATAATGTAAGAAACGTATTACCTATTTATGGTTTTGACAACTTTTAAGTAAGCTGATCTTACTATATGACTATCCGCGAGTATTGTTTTTCTCAGATAATCCACGTGTACTGTGCTTATTCATTCTCCTTTCTAATTTATTTTCCACTTGTATTTTATTTTCAGCAATATCATTGGAAAAGCTTAAGGCGTTATTCACATAGGCTAATAATATATATTACTATCATGATTACTTTTGTCGACTATGACTTTGCGAATCGAATATTTTTTGCGATAAATTGAAACGACAATTCCAACCTTAGTATGCCGTATTGCCTTTTAGATACATAACATGAAGATAAAAGAGTGTGTAACATATAATTTTCTAGGCTGACGGACACAGCTTTTCACATCAAACGAATGAAAATAGATCACTCGGTTCCCTGGGGTAGTCGGGTTCGGGTTTGTCGCAAAGATCTGGGATAGCTAAATCGCAAGGCGCCGGGATGACGACGATAGTGAATCATGCGACCTCGTTAGCGACGCGACGCACTCGTCGCGGCAAACTCAACCCTATCCTATCGATAACAATAACATCGATAGCTTGCACCGCACCACCGATGTTTATCTCGACAAAGTACGATGCAATAAATTAGTGACGTGGCGTGACTGCCATGTAAATTGTAAAAAATCTTAATGTTAGATTTACGATTCGTATAAACTGTACGCAATGCCGTTGTAAAAGTTAATGTTTTATGAAAAATGCATTCATAAAATGCTAAACCTATCGTAAAGTTGCGCGTAAATAATTCTAGACATTTACAATTTCCTTTCATAGTACCTACCTAATATTAATAATTATATTATATACGTCCTGGCCTTTAATACGGCATGCGAGCTAAAAGTTATTAAAATATTTCTAATATATATCAACGGTACAAAATACAAGTTTATTATCTTTTTACATGATAACATCGCAATATACAAAATTTATGAATTTTTCACACGTAGGTTTTACCTGAAAGCATAAAATGGAGTCATAAATGACTAACTTTGAACCTGTCTTTAAACTTTAGATAGGTAGTGAACTTGAACGCTCACGCAATAATACCTATGTAGTCGATGCTTGCGACTTTTCAAGTCTCTATCTTCATATAGGTAACTTAATTTAATCTTAATAGCCCACTATCACCTTATGGTACCTGATACCGCAAGGTGGAAGAAACCTTGCCGTAAACTGATACCGGAAAATTACGGCCATTTCTACAAAAAATTGAAACCATTGGTATTTCCAATACTAACACTTGTCTTCAATGTGTTCTCATTCCACACAGCATTATTCCCTACGTCTCTTATCATAATGACACGCGATAGTAACATGGGGACAAACTGCCTTTCTACTGGGATTCCATTCGATACGACCATACTTAAGTAGGTATGTTGATACCGATAAAGTCACATCGGTATCGGTACGCAAAACTACCACTAAAGGTTTACGAGAAAAGCTGTCTTTGAACAAGCTTTTAATGTTTTTCTTCGATAATTTTCACGACTTTTCCTCTTGTGAAAATTCCGCGAAAATGAAAATGTTTTGTTTCATATTTATTGTTAAATATTGGTTATGATAATGTGGTAGTGAATAAATGATTGATATATGTTATTTCACTGTTCTACGTGTGTGGCCCTCCCAACTGTTTTGACAACACTGTCGGCGGGCATCCAGCATATCAAATCTAAACCACATGTGAATACTTATGTGACTACTGTTTGCTATCTGTTTCAAACTAATATCATAAGTAATAAATGCTATATTTGAATGGCTTAACTGCGTTGATAATGTTGTGGTTTGATCGGCGTTTACACGGGTAGTTAATTATAAGATATCACATCGTTACAGACGTTTCTTAAAGGAGTGGGTCAAGTGCCTGTTGCTGCATCTTGTATTCTTGTAATGATTTATTACAGGCTTTCCTCTTCACTAATACCATAATTTATAATAGTCTTAGCAAGTTAGCAGCCTTATCTTTTTATCCCGAAAAAAGACGATTACCTACAAACCTGTGATTATGAGCTTTTCAGGATATAAAAGTTTAATCTAAAGCCACTAAATATATGAAGAAATTATGTATTAAAAAAAAACATTTATTTTTATTTAACCCCCCGGTAGAATCTACCCAAAATTGGGAATGTTTAGGTAAACATAATTTAACTTATAATATGAACAAGTCGGTATCTTTTATAGCACACAACCATAGAGATGGGATTTTCCAAATTTCCCGTGGGGACATAAAAAAGCGAGAAAAAGAAAGCAATTTTGAACACGAACAAAGTCGTGAACAGCTTGTAGTAGGTAACATAACATACTTAATAAATAAAATATACAATCTTGACACTTTTTGCATCGAGGTGACATGGACGTGACTTTTAAAGGTTTGGCACATGGAAGTAATATGTATTAACAAAGTACCATGTTTTGGCACTAGCTGTTAACTTCTGTGGCTTGTATTTTGGAGTGGAGTGGAGTTATAGGCATTACACCTAAAAGTTGTTCCGTACACTGTCTCACGCTCACAGAATGCTAATCATCGATAAAAAAGCATCGTATTATTAAAATCGTATTAATCTAACATGAAAAATATATATAATGTTATAAAAATTAAATCCAAAAAGTAGCTAAGTTCTTACTCAAATTGCAATTCCTATTAAAGAGCCACAAAAAGGTAGTAGCTAGCAGCTCCTAGTTACATTACATACTACGTCGTCAATAAAACATAACTATTAAACGACAATAATAATTATACGAACTATAAAAACATATCAACAGTAATTTATTTAATTGGTTACGAGGATTTTACGGCCAGTAGGATCATAAGCCGATCGTAGACAATTATCGAAATCGATGCGGCACACGCCAATAAGTTTAGTGAAGTCAGTCCGAATAATTCAATTTACCAATTGATAACCATATTTTTCCAAATAAAAAAAATACGTATAAAAAACCTAAAGTCTTGAATGAAAATGCGCAAACATGGAAGCACGTGAAAACCACTAATTCCTAAGGTTTTTCTTACGTCATTCACGAAACCCTAAATATCAATGTCAACTCACCTTTATTGTATACAAAGGTGTTGCATTCGTATAAATCACGCCAAACGTTACCTAATAAGTGTCAGTACAGTGACGATGACTGTACGAAATGTCAAATAATATGCATTCAATGCACGGTGGCCATTGGTCGATAGCTTTCCACATCAAGTCAGTGAACTACGAGGGTCATGCCAAAAGAAGTTAGATATTCTTTACTCATTTGTTTGACACTGGCAAGTTATTCACTATCTTATAGGCTGGTTGTTTATTAACATAATAATTGAAACAGTTTGTGCTCGAACAGTGATATTAGCTTGGTGTGACAACCGACCACATTCAGGAATCTGGCACCACGAAAATGACACGTCTGCCACAACACTCGAAATTTTTAACTCAAAAAACGTGTCTATCTTCCCTCACCCACCATATTCCCATGACCTAGCGCCATGTGATTTTTACCTGTTTCCAAGAAACAAAGAAAAACTAAAGGGGAAAAGGTTTGAAACCAAGAATGCACTGACTGCCTATAATTTCGAGATTGCTGAGGTGTCTAAAGAAGAGTGGTCAGAGGTCAATGATATTATATTAACAGATATGTTATAAGCGCGCAATCGTGAAGACTCGAAAACATTCCAATTGTAACGCTTTGACTTGTAGTGAAATGTAAAATGAATGAAACGTGGGTATTTGTGCCGCTGCTGCGCGGAACACTTTTTTCGGTTGTTTTGTGAGTGTATAACATATCTGTTAATATAATATCATTGTCAGAGGTATTTTACAATTGGTTCAGACGCATGGAAAAGTGTATACGTGCTCAGGGTGAATCCTTCGAAAAGATCGATACTTGTAATAAAGAATTTATAATTTTTGAGTATCTAATTTCTTTTGGAATGACCCATGTACGTTAACCCGAATTGGGTGGCCGCCTGTGTATCGTCCGACATAATTAATCACGCTCATCGCCAACCAAGGGACGTTAATATGTCCAAGGACCACTCCAATTTATCACAATACCGTGACAAAGTCCACTGGACAATTAATAGTTAGGACTAAACTGCAGTTTGCCAACTTTGCGGTCGTCTGTCTCGACTGAGATAGTTGTAAGCCCTTTATTGATGACAATGTCTTCTGGTAATCGAACGTTTAAGTTGACAGCGAGTTTACTCATCGTGAGAAAACTTTTTATAGAAGGTTTTCTCGGTAATATTTTAGCCGACTAGGTTTATATTTATTTCAAAACATTTAAAAAATTAATTCTAAAAGGTAGCAGGTATTAAGCTAAGCTTCCTGAATAACGTGCAACCGTTAATATTGTCTGATCGTCCAGGAGTAACCCCTCGCCGGCGCCGGCGCCCGGTAAAATTAGTTCCACATAAATTAACTTTCTTTGTGAACATAGTGCATAGATACCCTATACATATGAGAATCGATGAAGGTGTGCCTAAACACTAAAATTGTAAATTCGTCACTGTATTTGCGTACCGCACCTATTTGTAACGTAGAAAGATACTTAGTATTTTTTTTATGATATACTAGCTGGCTTATTCACGCAAACGCACATGTTAAAACTAGCTAAAAGCTAACGTACCCACACAAAAATTTTGCTCACATACAGTCTTCTAAAAAACAAACAAAAGCTACCTAATAACCTTTCTCTGAACCCGCAGCACCGCTAACGCGCCAAAAATGGTCAGGCAAAAAATATCGACCAAAAAAGTTGCCTGAGCAGCCCTAATTGCGAAACGAAAATTGCAAATTCAATAGCCAAGCAATCATTCTGCACTTACTATAAATGCAGTACATCATGTCTTGGCTGTATTGCAGCAACTACCACATTGAACACCTGTGCGATGGAGTAAAGTCCGCAGGGCGGCCGTCGCAACTAATATCTCAACGTTCGAGGTGGTTGTCGGTTTCGCAACGACCTTGCTATTGCCATTTCAGTTTGCCGACCTCGCGCCATATGATACACGAATTTGCAAACGGTCATTGACTCATAAGTTTGTATAATAAGAACGAGTGTAACAAGACAACGACCTAATTCGTTATTGGCGGACTTTTGATCTCGGCTGGATGCGAGATTGTCGTGATTATGCTCTGGGGACACTGAATGATGTGGGAAACATTATATCACGAGAATTATGTGATATATGGTACCTATAAACCATGCTGTCTGCAGTTTCGGTTTCTCAAATAGTAGTAATTTAATTGAAAATTACAATCTCACTCAATTCTCACACCAAGTTACTTGCGGGATATTATAGTAGTCCCAAATGGCTCATTGAAGAACTGAGAAAGATCCATTTAAGAAAAAAAATATCTAAACAAAAATTTCCAACAGATGTAAAACTTAGTTATCTTTGGCTATAATTTTCTTTAAAATACCTGTTTCAAAAACGTATTTCTGCGAATTTCTCAAATGAACAATGGAATAAAGTTTGGCAACTTCTTTATGACGCATAAAGAATATGGGAGGTACGGTATAGCGTACATAGCCTCTAGTTAACTGTAAGATTAGTCAAAAAAATGTTTTAAGAAAGCTTTAGTGAAGTGTTTGTTTTGATTCGCGGATGATTCATTCATGCTTATTGCTCTTAGTGTAACGAGAGAAGCGTATGCGCACTGCATGCTCCAGACTTTAGTTCAATGACTGACGCGACGTGCGATCATTAAATAGACACAATATAGGCTGCCAAGAATGCTGTTATAATAACAACGATACTATACGTAAACTTACGATGCAATCGTAAATTGTTCACAAACTGACTAACATTCTATCGAGTGACACTAATAATTATACTTTTTTACGTTCCCATGCGCCTCCCTAATGTTTTTGTTAGTTTCTGAGTAACTTGAAAATAATTCGGTAACTAGGGGTTTACGATGCACTTTATCGTTGTTGTTAGAAGCGTGCATATCGTGTGTAATTGTCTACGTGAAGTAAAGCATGCACTTAAACGTATAGCAGGCTTAGGGTTGACTGACAGAAAATATTTTACAAAACTTACGTATTTTTGCTTCGACGTCATTCAGAAGCCGTAAAACTTCTGTTGAGTCCTTGCCCTTTCATTGTACAAAGGGTGATGGTTGCAGCTTAAATAAGCCAACTTGCAATAAAACAAAGCTTTGAATGGCTTGTATTTTCTCTGAAACACTTCATTTAAAACTGTTCTTGAGGAAGCTTTTCAGCAGCAACTCCATCAAACTTGATTGTTCGAACACTGCATTACTCCTTTACGACCGCATGTGTCTCAAGTTATACCGAAATTCCACGATCCGCGATTTTGCGGACGGACACCGACGAGCCCGGACGACGAACCGCGGGAAGGTGTACGTGTGGGGTATCGCAGACATCGGAAGTTGCGCGGTGCGTCGCGGCCTGTGGTCGTCTGCCGTGCGTGTCTGTCTACAAAATTGCCGATCGTCGTATTCCACCATTTTAAACACCATTGTAATTAGATTACGGCTTATTTCTTCACCATCTATAAGGTAAAGCGGTCAGCCCTATAACCAGTCGTGTTTCGTTCCCGCGGCTGCCGGCGCCCTATTTGGCGTCTCCCGATAAAGTGAAGCACCGGTGTGACGTGTTCGACTTCCAATCCTGTCGTAACGCGTGACTAGCTACACTCTCCTACTCTTGGAATTTTTCCATTACCCTAATAAGGTATCCATAGATCTATAGAATTGTTTGTTTACATGTCTATCTTCTGCACTTTTGTGTTTCTATCAAGTGCCTTTGAGAAATGTGTTAGCGTTTGTAAGGTATCTCTTTAATAGCCTCAAGTATACCGCTTGTGTGTTTATCCTTTACACGTAAGCAAATTGAATGGATTGATCGCTTGTTGAAATCTTATTGGTGTGTGGAGTTCAATCTAAGTAAATATGTTTCATTTATCACCTGCCGTCGAAGAGTTAGCAGTTACTCGGTCAGATCACGAACTACGTTAGGTAATTAGGGATCTGACTGAACAGCTAAAGGAAGGTATGACTTATTTCGCACAACGCCAACAACTTTTAATACCAACTTTGTGCGAAAATTCATTGACATTTCGTTTTAAAACCAAAGTAAGTTGTAACGTCAACAAAGCCGTTTGCGAACTTTCGCAGCTTTAAGCTTATTTCGAAATTAATGTTAATTAAAAGGCCCTTAAGTTTCGCCATATTCTGTTAAATATTTTAGCACCCACTTACATGGGAGGCTACTTCGCGAGGGCTCATGTAACTTCTGTTTTAGTATTCATTAGTTTAAATTTAGCGTACATTTGCACTTCGGACTGTTACGTAACTTGAACGTCATGTTTTAAATCCACCTTTCTCGGAATCAATTTCAATCTAACTGAACTTGCTTTAATTTTACACAAAGCAATTTCGTGTTACGAGAAGCTTGTAAATCTCTGGCAAAATAATGTTCTTTTATAAATCGTAAAATAATGTTTTAAATATTTATTGCTTCAGGCCAGACAAAGACTCATAGCTAATGAGGTTTTAATAAATTCTTTGTGTAAGTTGTCCAGTGAGTTACCATAAGAGTAAAAGCGAGCTTGCATTATACGCAGCTGTCCGTTGAATCACCGCGTTACTAGTTGTTAGTACCGGATTTAATCATAATATGTGTGTGGACATAATCGTTTATTGGTTATCATTATAATGATTTATAAGCTAAAGAAGTGTAGAAGTAACGTTGTGCAGGAAGTGAAGTGGTTCGTATGGTTTACTTCAAATGGCCAGTCATTTCAAAAAATCATTTATATTTTTGGAATATAATACTGTACCTAAAAAGGAGGGATCATCCTATAAAATGTGTATCGAATTGTGTCGTTATACTGTATTTACTACTGCGTTGATGCAGTGTATACGATTGAAGCCAACACTGGACTTTACTCCATTTAAATAAGGGTTACATTGGCTGGTAATGTTTGATGCCACCCTACCCTTACAAGTCTTGATTAATAATGTCATAAAATAAAGTTTTTTATGGTCTCCCATACGTATAAACAAGTACATATTCACCGGCACGTTCACGAAGATAATATTATATCAATTTCATAAATGTAACATAAGTGTTGTAGTAAAACTTGGAACGTTTCTTCAGGAACTCGTAAAAGCAGTAAAAAGTGTCCATATAATGTTGGGCAATATCGCAAGTTTATAGCGCGGGTAGCCGATATTAGTATTTACTTTGCGGCAATAACTGAAACTTGGTAGAGTTCAGCCGTGGGCTATTTGGCCGCTCGCAGCTGAGCCAGGGATTTTCACCTTGATATTACTGAGAAACTTTCAACCTCTGTTTACAAAACAAACCGCATTTACATAACTAATCTTGGTACACAACGCTCTTGATAAGCTCTCTTGCGAATGTTTGGATAGTATACACATTCGCAAACATGTATTAGGCTTTTGAGTTTAATGCGTGTTTTTTAAATCTTATATTTAATTTAATAACAACAAAAGATATTTGAGAAGTCAAGTGACTGCTACGATTTACACTAACACCCTGTATATACAGGGTGTTAGTGTAAACACCGTTATCCCGGTTTCATTTATAGAACGTAAAATCAATGGAAAAATACAACTTTATATTTTTTAAGAAAATCTACATTTTTCCACAAGAATATTTCACCCTACACGCAAGGGCAACGACCGGCCGCGGCCGGCGGTTGGCGGCCGCGGCAACTACCCATGGTTTGAGTGACAACGGTGTTTACCCTTGCGTACTGTATATTTCACTAGAAACTTATTCAAAAGTACTGCATTTAAACCAAAATTGCGACATTCACACCATATGGGTCAGTTTCACGTTTACGTCAGAGGTCAGTTTCCTTTACGGTGCCTTACCCACTGGTGACTAATGGCACTCGATAGCATCACTTGAAGCAATCACCAATCACACGTCACGCCATTTCTGGTTGTTCTCACGCACCTAACAAATTGCATGCGCAAGAGCATCCGCGGTTCAACGGGTTTATTCAAACGGCGTATCAGCGACGTCTCACGAGTAGTCACGAGTGCATTAAACATTGTGCTGTCGCATGTCGCCCCCATTTACGAGTTAACGCACCAAACGAAGCTATAAATGTTATGAACTTTGTTAATTAAAAATTGCATTTTGATTAAATTTTATTCATTTTCTCATTCATCAAAGAATTTGGAGTTTCATTCAACTAGTTTAATTAAACTATAGGTAAGTGAAAATATTTACTGATGAAACGTTTATTACTTTCATCAATTTTTACACAAAAGTTGGGTAGTTGGTAAAGTTCGAGCAGAAAGTTTCGAGAAGAGGAAGACAAGTAACGATCCCAGTTAGCTTTTATTTGAGCGCTTGAGCGAATGACTGTACAAAGCTTTTCTAGAAAGTTTACTTACGATAGCACACCATTTGCGAATTACTTACTTTCATTCAAGAGTCTTGATTTCTCACAAATAATATTTAATTTTAATAGTTTCGTTTTTAACCGACTACCAAAAAGGAGTAAGTATGTATGTTTGTTTTATGAGTGTGTTCATCGGTATTTTAACTAAATCAATCGAATGAGATAGATTTAGTTAATTATAAGTTTACGTAGAATCATTATAGAATCATTCACTTTTTGTTCTTATTAGAAAAATTTGGCACATGCTTTGAATAAAATCAAATGAAGAATTTTACTATGAATAATCTAGTACGTACTTTATTTCGATTTTGTAATCAGTATTCAACATGTCTTGTATTTATAATACTGAAAATAATTAGGTCACGTTTACAGTTTTCGTAGTTTTATTATTAGATTGGCATTACCACGTGACACGTACTCATTGTAACTCACTAGGTATGTATGTTCCATTATTTACGAAATTCACTCGTCAGGTTATCAATACTTTAAAAATAAAGTAATCGAAAGGCGTTCGGTTTGTTTTTATTACCAAAATGATTTTATCCGTTCATAAAAGTATCAATTTTATTAACTGCATGAGGGTGGTTAAAAACCGATGTAACTGAATAGGGTTAATTCTCAGCAGTACGCGTCAAGTAACTTAAGAATGCTTGTCAGTCACAGTTCGATGGAAATGCGATTGTAATCGGATTCCAATTGGGACCCTCCTCGCGAATTATCATTACTGGTACCATGCTTATGATCGAGCTTTTTGCAAGCACACCGATCCGTAGGTATTGCAGGAAAAATCAGATGCACCTAATTGAGAAACAAAAAAACAAGATGCAGCTTTTGACCTGACGAAGATACGTTATGCAAACTACTGAAGTAGTTTTTAGTCAGTTGTATGTGTTTCGGGAATAGCTAACAAGCACTCGATCGCCTCCATATCCGCAAAAAAATTGCGATGATGAATATTTCCGGTGTATAAAATCTTATTTTATGAAAACCTGCACGAAGTGCGGAGATCCGTTACCTTATGATAATGAAGACCCCTTTTATAAAAACAGTCTGCTAGCTAGAAGCCAAAGATCAGGTGTGAACAAAGGATTAAATCTCGAAACACATCCTAGATGTGTCCTGAGTGTTAACATACCGAAAAATCAAAGGAAAACATAATAATTATGATTAATTTAAAAAGACATGGCGGACCTTTAAATGCTGCAATTAAAATGGTATTTTGTAAAGCATTTTAGCTGGAAATGTGGTTTAAAGTGCCTTTAAAAGACATGACATTGATCTGGTTTATGTGCCAACAAAAGTTCATTGCCGGCCGGTCGAAAGGTAAAATGATAAAATAAAGGCACTAGGTAGGTAAACACGTGTGTCATACCCAAAAAAGTAGGTATTACTAAACACGAAACAACCATTCACGCACATAAAAATACAGTATACTAAATTTTTTGTCAGAATCAAATAGTTTTGGGCCAGTTTGAAAATCTGAATTTGCTAAAAATCACCACAGGACTGTATCAAAAAGTGATATCTAAGTTATTTATAAGAGCTCAGCTGTAAAAGTTTGGTCGGCTCGTCTAGACTTCAGTTAGCTCACCCTTTATATTCAACTAGCTTTTGCCCGCGACTTCGTTCGCGTGGAATAGTGACTTCCGGCAGATTTTTGGTTTTACCCACATAGTTCCCGATCTCGCGGTATCTCTTCAAAAACGAAATGTGGAAGATATTCTAGGGAACTCTTCAAAAATCAACATAATGAGCTCTGCGTTTGAATTGAAGATATGTATACTCACTTAGGGCATTAAAGCCGTTATTGCCGATCGAAAAAGGCGAAAATGTTATTTATTTTTCCCTTATTTTCAAAATATTATTTTGATTTGCCATTTCAGAAAAAAAATACTGTTTCTCCCTTCGACGATCAATTCACAATTCCACGACAGTACCGAAACGCTCGGCCGATACCCAACCAAATGCGTGTAACGAAACCATAGCGCGATCTATTTCGATCCCAACGCCATCTATCGAGCATAGTGACAACTCGGATTATTTATCTATACTCCGTTCGGGCATTTTCTTTGTACTAAAAGTTTTATTATATTGATATTATTTTTTTCATACCTTTTTACTATTTATTTACTTTTTTCAGTGAATTAAAACAATAACATGAACCGAACTCGTGTAACGATCGACACCATTGCGCGATCACCAACTCGACATATAGTACTAATAGAATTATCTATACTCCGTTAGAGCATTTTCTATGTACTAAAAGTTGTATTATATTATATTTTTCATACCTTTTTACTATTTATTTACATTTTTCCGATGAATTTTCAGTACTGAATTGATGCCGACTCTTGACCAATAGATGGCGCTGTATGTCCGGAATAAATTTTATTTTTTATTTTATTTTTTGTAATAAAAACTATCCTATGTCCTTTCTCAAGTTCCAAACTATGTCTGTACCAAATTTCACACAAATCGGTTCAGTAGTTTAGGCGTGAAGCAAAGACAGACAGACAGACAGACAGAAAGACAGACAGACAGACAGAGTTACTTTCGCATTTATAATATTAGTTTGGATAATGTATAGAGGTCAAGTCGTATAGAAAATTTATAAATATTTTTTTTTCTTATGGCTTTCTTCTAGAACTAACTGGCTTATTTTTGTGAAACAAAAAGTTCAAAAACTCCGAAAAATTTAAATTTACCTCGGGAGATTGAATTTAGTTACAATATTATTGTTTTCAATTGTTTTATTTTAAGTATCTCCATTATATTTACCTTGAATATCCAAGTATGAAATATATTACGCCTACGACCTCCTCTGCTTGGTGCAAATATCAATGACAATAAAGTAGACGTTATGAACCATAACATAGATTGAATTAGAAATAATGAAATTGGAATAAATAACAAGTAATTATCCCAATCAATAAGTATTATATTAATTCTTGCTTCTCTTTTGTTTTTCTCGTTAAGTTCAACACACACAATTCAAAGGACAATGTAGGCCATAGAAATATAAAAAAAAACAGATGTTGGCACCACTCACAAAGGAAATATTACCTACATGGAACGTACACGTATTTACCTAAGTAGAGACAATGTACCAAGAACAGCAATTTAAAGATTACAATAGTAGCGCGGAACTACGCAATTATAGATTCTTAACATCGCCTACGGACACTAGAATATCCCATGACTGTACCTGCGGGGTAGACACGAGTATAGACCCCTTATTATCCACCTACGATATTTTTGTTTCATCACAATACTTTTGTTGATAAACAATGTTGTGCTGTTAAAATAGAAACTAAAATCCTGATGTTTTATAAATATAGCACCAACAAGAGATAAATAATAAGAATTGTTTTTTTTTTTTGCGAATGCAGCAACATTTTCACACACGTCACGCCGTCTTTTGTTTCTTTAAACTATGACAGCTCGATTAATAAAGTTTCCACTTACTAGCTGTACAAAGGTAACCACACCTCTACATTATAATGAGTATATACAATAGTAAAATAGTCATAAAACTAAAACGGTATGACCGCCATAAACCGTCTGTCGTACCATCTTCAAGAGAGAGTGATACCACATACAGTATATTGAATAATTTATTTAAACAATAAACGTTAAACAGTTAACCGTGACATACTGTAAACGTCACGACTTCATTGTTTTTCGAGTACAAATAAAGTTGAACTTTTAGAGGAGACTGACTGACTGACCATGTCATGTCAATGCCCTTAACACCTGTTTGAAGTTTGTTTCTTTTATGAACGGAAACAACCGCGATCTTTGTGAATTATATGAAGTCGTTGACATCACCCAATCAAATTACATGGAACTCTCATACATTATACTTAAACATAATTATTTATAGGAATTCCAAATAATGTAACCATTCCAATGTTATCATGATGCATGATTAGTAATTACTACATTATTTGTCCATACAAGGTAAACAGGAAAATGCATTTCACGAAATAGGATTAGGATACCTACCTACAGAAATATTAATTATATTAATACAGTTTCAAAAACATATCGCCACGCGTCAGCAAACCTTAACATAATCGGTCGTAACGACAACAGGAAAATAAGGGACCTATCTTAAATTTTATATGAATGGTTTTGAAGCACAAAAGCCGGAACAAACATTAAAGAAACAGCTCACCACCATTGTTTCACACTTAATTCCATTCAATTTCATGTGTCACTGACGCTATTTGAATTTCAAATTCATCCCTCATTGTCCCCTAAACTCGAATTAGTGTTTTGATTCGAGTTACCCCGTGCCACGTCATGAAACCTGCACATTATGTGACGCCAATGAATACGACGAACGAGTCGGGTTGAATGTGATTGGATGCATTCAATGTACGGGTTATTACATCCGTCCATTCGTCGCGTCTAAATCATCAACTTTTTAAATTACAAATCATCGCATTCAGAGAAATAATTACTTAAGAATGACCAAGTGCTTTCTACGTAAGTATTGCACTTAAGTTAAAACATTTATTGTTCTTTGAAATCGGTTTTAAAATTGAAAGGGCTTTCAATTTGACCCGCTTATTTTTATAAAGTACACCCGCAGGCTGCTGGCGACCCGTTTGCAACGAAAACAAATATCTTTTACGGATTTCACGCCTGTCATTAATTTGCGCACTTTACTGTACCTACTCTACATTCGCATAATTATGCACTAATGGTCACTGATCTGAACCAAATGCTCAATGTTGTAGTCAAATTTAATTTTATTATGAAGAACATGTTTTGAAACTCATTCATTAGGTCGCATTCCAACTTTTCATCGGGCTATAAGACCAAAAATAAACATTTCCTAGGGCCTAAACTCAAAGCAAACATCTAAGCTTACGTGTCTGGTCTGTTCTGATTACTTAAATCTGTAATTTTTATGGTGCACATAATTATATTCGATGGCTTTCTTTTCTCTGTATCTCCAATAAAACAATGGAGTTGAAAATCAAACATTCATTGAGTTAATAACGTCGCTGCTATTATTAGCAGTCCATAATGCACAAACATTTCCCCGGAGGGCAGGCTGCAATAAAATACAGTTTAATTTTACTCCGCACTCCCTTCTGGGAACGCAGTGTTTTACGTTAGCAGGAAACGACCATCGGTGCCAACAAAATAAGCAACTTATTTAATTCGGCAGTTAATAACGCAATATTATCTGTACATTAAGCATTTCGGTGAAAATGAATCGTTTGTAATGAAAACTGTGTTAGCCTGGAGCCTTTTATTATCTTTCGGATGTAGCCATAAATAATACCTAGATGCGGTTACATAGATATTGTTTTGTAAGTGTGCTATAAAACATGGCATGTTAGGTACTAGACGATCTTCATTATAGCTCTCTTGATACAAGCAAGATTTCCCAGATTTCCTACTAGGTATATTATTATCTTCCTAACAATTTAGCACAAAAGGTGAAAATACCCATTAGTTAGATACACCGACATAGGTATCTAGTTTATTACAACATGTATGTATACGTATTCATGTATAGCGCTCTATAAAGACGCGTGCATCGCTCTATTGTTGGAACTAAGAAGCGCTTTTAACTAAAATAACACATGAAGAACTCCCACGCTTGCGACAAATTGTTATCATTATTATCTAGCGAGCAGATGTTCGCCGATAAACGTGAACCAACTCTATACGAAGTCAACTAGAACGAGTGTCCATTCAAGAATGCGTGTACATTTGCATTCATTCATCTCTGAACAAATTCCTACGCACGGCGTAAATCGGAATCCGCGATATGAATATTTATGTTCAGCACCTCAGTGCGTTCTGCACCGTGTGAGGTATTGTGATGAAGCTGTGCTATTCGTATAAGTATATTATGAAGAATATTCCGTTCCCTACATTGTACCTTTAAGACTTTATACGGCATTTACTCATTTAAGAACTTCCAAATCAATTTTAGTCCCCTTAAAACTTAAATTTACGAGCAGACAGACTCTGCATAAATTAAAACGAAACTACGAAACGGTAGTGGTGTGAGTAATTTATAATCATATCCAGTGGGGGGGACAGCCGGAGTGACAGCGGGTGTCAATCAATGGGGTGCAACGTGGGACGAGCCCGAGCCCCAGGCCGAGGCGCAGTCACCCTCGCACCGCGGTTGATTAGCTCCCGATGACAACCACACACGATGCATTCTATAATCTATGGCCACTATGGCACTGCACCCGTTGTTTATGGTGTGCGATGACGGCCGCATGGTAATCACTATGGTAATTAACCCCGTATAATTTAATGGATATTGATGAAGTTTGAATTTATATTTTAATGAAGCTCATATTTTGCGGTGGCGACATGATAATATCAAAGTATGGTTATTAGGTCATAATTTTATAGTTAAATTGTTCATGCATGGTGGATTTTCCTTTCTTTTTAAATGACCTATTTATTGGTCATAGGTACATACTACGTACCTACAACCCTCTAATTTACTAAGGCAACATTGCTAAAGAACTCCCATTGTAAATAAATGCAAAATCCTTAAACTCTCTTTATAGCAGGTACAAACAACACGGATCAAAAGACAGCCCAACATAACGACTCACACATTATTCTAATCGACCTAAATAAAGATTTTTGACTTGTTTCCGCAACACTGAAGAATCTGGCACAGGTTGATGGCAGAGATTTGTTAATTAATTAGGGGACAAAATAGGCGTCGTCACGCGACGCACTTAGTGATTCAGGGTACTTAACTTACCTACTGTGGCCTACATTTAGGAATCTTCGGCCTCCTATTTAGGGGTACCTACCTCTACCTTGTTGACAGATTCGTTAGGTAGGTACCTACCACTGCACGTAAACATGCGAAATAGTAATTAAGACTACCGTTAATTATAATGTTTTAATCTTTGTTATTATTAATAGTTATTTCCTAAATTGGGTCGTATGTATTTGCATTTATAATATTTACATTGGAAAAATACATACCTATAATATTTATATTGATCATTTAATAAATGATTTTTAAAATCGAATACCGTCGATCTATCAATTGCTGCTTTTTATTCTGTATTACGGGAGATTATTGCTGAATTGGTCCCACGGCAGAATGCTGGTAAAAAGTTATACCCAGTCTGGTACAATAACAGTTTAATAAAAATGTTAAAAGAAAAAGAAAAATGTCGGCAGAGGACGAAAAAATATAAAAATAAACGAGATGAATTTGAATATGTATTACTTAAGGACCGATCTAACCGAAAAATAAAAGAATTGTATCAAAAGTATTTACAAAATGTACAAAGCAATGTGATTAAGAATCCTAAATACTTCTGGTCATACATAAAAAACAAACGAGAAAACAAAAGCGTTATGCCAAGGTACATGAGGCTCAACGATAGCACTGCGACCGACGGCATAAGTATAGCTAACTTATTTGCGGAGAACTTTGCATCGGTATATAACCCTATTTCTGGCAGTGGTCCAGACCCTGCACATATTTATAAATCCAGCAGCAGTAACAGCTTACATCAAGTAATACTATCTGAACTTAGCATACAAAGAAAACTAAAGAACTTAGATGTTGCTAAAGGGCCCGGCTCTGACGGTATACCCCCACTGTTTTTTAGGGAGTGTGCTAATGTTTTATCTAAACCGTTGTGTATAATTTACAACCGATCGTTATCTGATGGAGTTTTTCCGGAGATATGGAAGGAGGCCATAATAATACCAATTCCAAAATCGGGGGATAAGAATGATGTCTGCAATTACCGGCCTATTAGTATATTGCCCACTTTGGCAAAGGTTCTCGAATCACTTTTGTGTCCCATCATGAATTGGCATATCAAAGGCTCTATTACGGAACATCAACATGGCTTCTTTAGAAATAGATCAACTGCCACAAACTTGGCCAACTTCGTCGAAAAAACTCTAGCTTACATGAGTAACGGTAACGAAGTTGACGCCATCTATAGCGATTTCAGCAAAGCTTTTGACAAAGTTGACCATAGCATTCTGCTACAAAAGCTCGAAATCACATTCGGTGTTCATGGGTCACTTCTGAAATGGTTCCAGTCTTACTTAATTGGCCGAACAGCAAGAGTAGTAGTAAATGGACACTCATCCAACAACTTCACGCCCACATCTGGTGTACCACAGGGGACACACTTGGGCCCAGTATTGTTCATACTGTTTGTTGATGACATTAAATATTCCATACAAAACTCACATTTTGAAATGTATGCCGACGACTTAAAATTATACAGGGTTGTAATGACAAAGAACGATGAAAATCTTTTGCAAGAAGATATTGATAGGCTCTGTGTGTGGTGTGAGAAGAACAGCATGCAAGTTAATGTTGGCAAATGTTATCATATGAAATTTTCTCGTAAAAAACATAAATATAATTCTACGTACATAATGAGGAACCAAATATTAAGTAAAGTGTCTGAAGTTAGAGATCTGGGCATCATTATCGACTCTGAAATGAAATTTCAAACACACACCGAAACCGTAATCAATAAAAGCAATAGAATGTTAGCATTTTTAAACCGTAACACAAGACAATTCAGTAATTTGACAGCACTGAAAGTTCTGTTTTCTGCATTAGTTCGTAGTCATATAGAATACTGCTCTATCGTCTGGTACCCAGTACATAATATCCATATTCAACGCATCGAACGAGTTCAAATAAAATTTATAAAAAGACTCTCTTCTAAAGCAGGTATAAGGAATACAGTTAAAAACTATGAAGATAGACTGAATCACTTTAAAATGAAATCTTTGCACTGGCGTCGAGATTTTGCAGGTCAAATTTTCTTATTTAAGATATTAAATCAAGGCGTGGATTGCTTACAGCTTCTATCTTCAATTAATATTAATACGCCCCGGTCGTCAGCTAGACTTCATAATTATAAGCCTTTTGCCCCTGGTGGCCGCAAAACCAAGTACGGGAAAAATGCCCCTCTTTCCTATATTCTCAGGAAATGTAACGAAATTTTTCACAATTGTGACCTTGACATATTTTCAGGCAGCATCACAAAGTTTAAAAGAGCTTTGCTCAATAATATGTAATTCTTGCTCAATGTTTCTCTTATTGTTTCTCGTTTTATCTTTTTATTTTATTTTATATTTTATTTTGTGTCTGTTTATTTTATTTCGTTTTGTTTTGTTTTGTGTGTGTGCTTTGATTATAATAATTTCAGTTAGATATGTTTTTAGTTTGTTAGTTAATTCAATCTTAAATAAACCTTGATTCAATATTATTTAATTAATTAATTAATTCAATTCATTTTAAATCAATTTAATTTCAATTTCAATTTTAATTTCAATAAAGTTAATTTAAATTTTAATTTCAATTCAAGTTAATTTTAAGTACTTATAAAAGACTAATGATATTCTGGTTCTAATTACATTGTTATCCATCTTTATACTAATTATTATTGTTGAGGTCTAATTAATATGCTGTGCTTACCTATAATTTAGATGCATGCAATTCTATTGTATTTGTTAATGATATGAACTTTGAATGTCCTTGTGTGTATTTAGTTGGTTTGCCTAAATAAATAAATAAATAAATAAATTTCCCTAAACTAAAAGTTTAATTTAATTCAAAAGAAAATTATTTATTAATATTAAACGCTTAGTTTAGGGAAATCATTTATTTGGAAAGTCCTAAAGCCAATTATGTGTGCCAGTGGTGTGGTTAATAAGGTTTTTTTTGACATATTACATAGGTAATTATCATTGACGTTCAACTCATTCCTCATTGGATCATTGGATCAGTACATGTAGACCTACATAATGAAAGCGTTTTACCTAAAAAAAAATCGTGCGAGCAGTCATGTAGACACATTAGTGCTTCAATACAACTAATGTTTTATAATAATTTTGACCGATGAAGTAATTAATAACTAAGTAAGTAGTAAATAAAATTTGACGACACGGTTGGCGCAGTGGCTGAGCGATGGACTGCTGCGCAACGTGTCGCGGGTTCGATCCCCGCACGGAACAAATATTTGTATGATCTGCAAGAAATTATACCTATACTTAAAATATCCAAACATGGTTAGTAAAAAAAACGAATAAAAAAATTGAAATCCCGTTGACCTGTGTCAACTGTGGCCTGATTCTAAAACAACGTTCAAATCAATAGCCTCGGATCGCTACAGGAAAACAAATGCTTTTATTAGTGTTGATGCCAATTTTCGATAACAACTAAGGACAAATATAATGCCGATAAAAAATACTTAATAAAAGACTGAGAGATTTTTTTCCAATTTATGGCAATCAACTAATTTCTGATCGTTCCGGATAGCAACAATATTAACCTAATTGTAGGAATATTTGCATTGTTTTATGGGTTTCTTATGGCTCTCGATGTCTACGTCATTGGGAACTAGGGGTGCTGCTGACCTGACACAGAAACTTGTAAATTATTATGGCTGTCCATCTGATTTACGTGTTGCACTCTCAGAAATTAAGGCAGAGACTCAGAAATTAAGACAGACCTACTATCACATTATACCTACTACGATTGTAGTTTGTTTTAGTGATTAAATGAGTATTACAATATTAAGTAACCCACAAACAAAATATACGAAATAGAGTTTTTTTTTAAGTTCACTTTCTACGTTACTGAATCTTTCAGAAGTGAAAATATTAACCTCCAGTGACACGTCGCGCACGTCTACACGCAATATTCCCAGACAGATAATGCTATATTTTATAACCTACACACGGTTTTTACTTTGATACAAACAGTAGATATAGTAGAGATAATACAGCCATTCTATGTTTGAACATAAAAGGCATGATTGTCTTAATTTGAGTCACATTGTTCAACTTGAAAGCGAGTTACTTTAGGTCCTTTTCAAACACAGGTATAGGTATGTAAATAAACAGAGTCCCACAGAAACATTTAGGAGCTAGCTTAGATAAGTTAAGGGAGTGAATAATAGACGGCAGATTGCTTTACAAAGTCTTTATTGTTAGTCGTAAAGTCGGGGGCATCCTCGGTTAAAACAAACTTTGCGCTCACCGCAAGCTGCGAACAAAAAGCCACGGTATTCCACTACTTATGCACAACATTAGTTTGATAGTTTTCGAATATATATTGGGAGCTTCCTATTCAGAAACTTTGTAAGGGAAACTTATTTATACACTGATATAAATCTTGCTAAATATCTTTTACATGGACACAATCAGAAAATCCGTATCAACCAAAAATTTACCACAAATTGAAGAGCATTCCGACATGAGTGTCCAGTACACAACGCACGACAACGGATTCAATAATTTCAGAGAAAATCAACCGTAGCATATGAACTGACAGTCCGACGTTATCTTTACCGGTCTCACTACAAAACTTTGAATACCAACCTCATATCCCTAAAAAATATACAGAGACAGTCAAAAGGGAAGTCTCCGAAAAAATACAAAGGGATTCGTTTAACCGCCATTGTCAACCCACGAGTGTGGTTTTAATTAAAAGTAAAAAAGAGGATGTTTGATGAAGAAAATAAAGTTGGTTTAGGATTAATGAGGGTGTTTAAAAATGTAGAGCACAAACTTAAAATTCCGGGTCCGTTTGCTTAGTAATAATAGCTAGCTGAGTACCTCGTTACTAATTGCCGAAATCAAGCGGCTATGTTCATTTACATTAATTCATAAAGACGACGAGGCGACGTTGCATACCTACTTGGTACCTATAACATTTTTCTACTTCTTCAACTGTTACAATTATTGCTACATCAACAATCGGAACAGCTGTGGTTGGTACAATGCCATTATTTCCTGCTGAAGGATTGCTTTGTAGACCTTCGGTATGGAACGTGATTAAAAGTTAAATATTCACCGCGCTTGCCAGAATGATTGAGGAATCGAGCGTTGTCTGTTCAATTCTGATTCAATCATCCTGCACATAAAGGTACTCTCTTAGTATATAATTTAGAACTTGCCAAACAGTGTTATAATATACTACGTACTATGTAGATAGGACAGACAGTTGATTACTAACCAAATCATCGTTTAATCTGATTATGTCCCTGCATCATCACGAGACTAGTGATGAAAATGAAGACATGCGGTCTCTAAATCCGCTCATAATCCCTAACTCACCTTTTACGCTACCCACTGGAAAAGGGTGTCGTATTCTACGACAAATAATAACAATTACATGTCCAGTTTGTAGGACAAGTTTAAGAGATAAACGTAGGGCCTTTCGTCCGGCAGGGGGCGCTAATGGAGGCTTAATATCAGCTGTACTTTGGGGTTTCGCAATTCGGAAAGTAAAAGGAATCCTTAATGCGCTTAGTACGTTGTAAATCCGTTTAGCCGTCTCGTGTGTTTCACGTGAATATTGTGACAAACTGAGGTAGTTAGGAGTACCTACTTGTGTGTATGAATGTCATGTAATTACGTTGGTTATTACTGAATGAGCGTCAGAAACAAAATGGGTTTTATATAATTTATATTTATGTTTTTCCTATTACAAACAATTAAAGCTTTCCGAACAGTTGCTCATCGTTGTGTCCGTCTGTCTAGGTACCTAAATAAATAAGTAAATAAAGTATTGATCCGCCAAACTTAGAAAAGTTTCCCCACCACCAATTATGGGACCCAAATATAATCTGCTGCAGAGCATTTTTTTATTTGACCTACTGTATACTAAGTGATTATTCTTGAGAAAACCTACATATTTATTCTTATTTTTCTGTTTTGACATTCTACGCGACATGCGGGTAGTTTATAAAATACAATATTTTTGTTTAAACTCTAAGACATAGGTACTTACTTACCTAATTAACGAATTATTCACTTTCAATGCTAATGTTTTACTATAATTTATTTCCAGAGGGGTTACTTGGAGAAGTTTGGGTACCTGAAGAAGGGCAGGCCAGAGGTGGGCAACCTGCAGCTCATGGGCAGCGAACAGGAGTATGAAGACGACTTCAGGATCGCCATCAGGACGTTACAAGTAAGAATATTGCCCGTCAATGTAATAGAAATACTTTATATACCGTAGGTAAAAATATCATTTTTAGGGTTCCGTACCCAAAGGGTAAAACGGGACCCTATTGCTAAGGCTCCGCTGTCTGTCTGTCCATCTGTCACCAGGCTGTATCTCATGAACCGTGATAGTTAGACAGTTGAAAGTTTCACAGATGATGTATTTCTGTTGCCGCTATAACAACAAATACTAAATAACTAGCTAACTAGAATAAAATAAATATTTAAGGGGCTCCCATACAACAAACTTGATTTTTTTGCTCGTTTTTGCTCCATATTGATTATGGCAATAGGTAGACGCTTGAAATATTCACAGAATAATTAGTTACATAATCACTTTAAAAATAAATAATTAAGTTTTAAATAAAACAAATATTTGGGGGGGGCTCCCATACATCAAACTTGATTGTCTTGCCGTTTTATAGATAATGGTACGGAACCCTTTGTGCGCCAGTCCGACTCGCACTTAACCGATATTTTTCTTCATATTTTCTGTACAACAGCTGTCAAACAACGTTATTAAATCCTCAGATAAAAGTAATCTGGTGCTTGAAAAGGTGGCCCTCAGTAAGGTATATAATGTGGTTGTACTTAATTCTTGTGAAGCTTTTATTATTGGTCTAACTCAAACATGCACCGCAAAACAAACAAAATTTACCTATACTCCATTTGAAATAAGATTAGAAATTTAAACAAACCTTTTTACAGTCCGTTCAACCAATTTTGACTTCTATACAGTAGGCATAAGGATGGCATTAAAAGCAAAAAACGTTACACAATACCAACCGTCTACTGCAGCTGCCATTTGTCATGCCTCCAACGCAATAGACGTCAAAATCGGTTAAACGGACTGTAAAAAAGGCTTTTTTAAATGTCTAATCTTATTTCAAATGGAGAATAGGTATAACTAGTGCAATACAGGCGAGAAAACAAAAGAACATCGGTTTTGAATTACTTACAGTTTACATTATTCTAAATATCAACTGATCCTTTTTGAATTACCCATTAGATAAATTTATTTATTTATTAAACATCCTACGTACTCGTATATATCTCGACTTCGACGAAACCTTAAGAAAATCTTAGCAATCTACTTTACCTGTAACTTGATATCATCATTCCAGCAATTCGGCGGTATACCAGAGACGGGCGAGATCGACAGAGCGACAGCGATGCTGATGTCGCAGAAGCGATGCGGCCGGCCAGACAGGGAAGATGGTGACGATGAGCACAGGAGGAAGAAACGGTTTGCAGTGCAGGGGGAGAAGTGGAAATACACCAACTTAACTTGGAGGTAAGAGTTACTAAACAATCTACATTTGTAAGGGTCATTTCGAAGATGATAACGTCCAGTTTACCCGAGCACAGATTCCAAAATCAGGTGACATGAAGTAATTTGTGCCGAAAATTGATAATATACTTACTTCTAATAAATTAAACCTTATTTTGTGCCAAGGGAAATTGAAGAACACACGTACCTACAGTTTTTATCTGCCCTCGCTTCATATACGTACTTAAAAACTTTTCGCTACCTAATTATGCGTGCTCGACAAGTATAGAAGGCCTGGGAAACTAGACTGCCCCTGGTAACTAAGCCAGTAGGTATTTACATAAATTTTTTCAGCGAGTTATAAAATTACAAAACATCCTCGTAATGAAAAAATATTTTTTAATGATTTGTCGGAATAATAAAACAAATTGTTTAATTACGAGTATCTTAAAACTTACGTACATATTAAAAAACGTCTACTTTAAAAAAAACGTGTCCACAATAACCATCCCAAAGTTACAACAATGTACAAAAAACAGCGCCATCTATCAATAACATAAGAAATTAATTTAATAAATAGCGCCATCTCGTATCGAATAGTAGAACAAGAATGATAAGAGCCATCTGTTTTTCGAATACCCAACCCTAGTAAGACTGCCAACAATAAGTCGTTTAGATTGCGCTACTCAACGCTAGATGACGTGACTATTCGATATGCTTACAATTAACCCTTCGTGCAGTTGAGTAAAAAGACGATAACAATTTTGTAAATTGTGGTAAAGTTCTATTTACAGTACAAAATACTTTTAAATAAAATTGATATTAATAGTAAAATTAAGACAGTACCTAGTTCATGTTACTTGAGTCTTCCAGGAACTCAATTTTCCACTACGATCAAACCTTATGTAGTATTCACATTATAGTTCAGAAACTGACTAGCACTGGTTCAATAACATAATAAGTGTGCAAATTACGAGCAATAACGATATTAGAAAAAGAATAAGGTGGAACCTTAATGTCCTATTTTATGTCGAACAGTTCCGACTGTACTATTTGCTTTAAGACCACATAAAATTGATGACAAATAATAGTTAAATCACGAACCTCGTAAAAGTTACGACGCTTTCCGCGTGGCTTAATTAAAAGAATATGTCCTTTTGACGCCTGACGACGACGGATATTTGGAGCTTCAAATAAACAGAGGAAGCTATAATAACTCTGATTACGACATTTCTTATTGATATAAAGTAGGTACTACTACTACCTACATGACATTATGGGTGTTATTTTGGATATTAATTAATTGCGTTTTCACCGGCTGTCTAATTGCGTTACTTATTATCGTAAACGATTTACGGCCAGTTTCTTCATCAAAAGTAACAGCCAAAGTAACAGTCAACTGTTCTTTTGCACTGTTGTATTTTCAATCCTCGGCGCCGAGGCGAGGGAGGGTTGTAAATCCAACAGCGCGGAAGAACAGTTGACTCTTACTTTGGCTGTTACTTTTGATGAAGAAACTGGCCGTAAGACTAATCTGTTTCATTTTGACAGTTCAAAAACATTCATTGCGATATTTACGTTGTTGAGCAGATTTTTGTTTTCGAACTTATGAAGCAATGGATTAGCAATTTGTTTCAAACAGATTGTGATTGATCGTGTATTACGCAATAAGGGTGCTGTTCGGTAACCAAAATCAAAATATTTTACTTCACATAAACCTACATGGGCACTTATGAAACATCAGAAGCTAGGTGCACGGTTCGAATTGGTCGTTTCCTATGGAGAAGAGCCGGCAAGAAACTCCATGGTTACTCTTTTAAAAATAATTGGCTTTTACAATAATTTCAAATTATAATGTTGGTAGGCATGGGAGGACAATGTAGGCCTTTCAACAAGTAAGTACCTACCAGGTACTTAACAAAAATAGAAGATGGTCAATAAATCTACAGTCCAATAATCACACACACAAAATAGAAAATAATCTATGTAAAAGACTAATG
The DNA here is from genome assembly GCA_947363905.1 of Lithophane semibrunnea. Lineage (NCBI taxonomy): Eukaryota > Metazoa > Arthropoda > Insecta > Lepidoptera > Noctuidae > Lithophane > Lithophane semibrunnea. The sequence goes on from OX376200.1 coordinate 6,382,019, forward strand.
ATAATAAAATTAGAATTCAAATAAAAATAAAAACTTAAACCAATTGACGTGATTGCTATTACAACTGTAACAAATTGAATAATTATAATCCTGTCCACAAAAGCCACTAAGAGTTGAAATTAATTGGAGGTATATAATGTCAAATACAATGATTATATGTCAAGTTAAATACAATGATTATATGTCAACCGAAACTGAATAACAAGGTGTGGCACAGTAATGTGTAGTACCTACCTATGTAATTATTGTACTTACCTAGAATACCTACGTTCTACAATACAACTAGGTAAGTACCTAGAGGAGCTCGTAGCTAAGTAATAACAGCCGCACGGGTCGATCCATCAGGTTAAGCTACGCTTGCCGGGGCTGGTCCGTGGATGGGTGACCATCTTTTCATATCGAGACTACTCCGTGCCTCGGAAAGCACGTTAAGCCGTTGGTCCCGGCTGTCATTTGTGGATCTTTGACAGTCGTTACGGGTCGTCAGACCCCCGAAAGTCTGACAACCAGTCTTGCCAAGGGGTATCGTATTACCCAGTTACTGGGTTGTGGAGGTCACATAGGCAGTTGCTCCATGTAAAATACTGGTATTCAGCTGCATTCGGTTAGACTGAAAGCCGACCCCAAGGTTGGGAAAAGGCTAGGCAGATGATGACCTAAAACTAGGAGTTTCAGCAGATGTCTTATTGTAGCATAATTCATAATGGTTATTTCCAGTGATTTCTTCTATTTTGATTTCGATTTCATTTCTGATCTATTTTCTCAATAATCTAACATTGTAGCCGAAAGCAGTTTTTAAATTCCTTGCAGCAGTTCCCAAATTCCTTTTCGTCCCAACATTACTGTTTTTTCGCGTTTTTTTTATTTCTCAGTAGTAGCCCGGAGTCTGGATTTTTGGCCGGTTGATGGCAAGTAAACATTCGCCCCATATTACCTGGGACTTGAAAAAATAACTGGCGAAATGTGGGTGTACAATAGGTACCTACCTACACCTAGATACCTCTGCCCAACCTTTTCGGGAAACAAAGCGTGATGTTATGATGTTATTTCTATTTTTTGCAAATTGTTCAGATTATTTCTAAACCTCAGCTCAATCTTAGAAGTCCTGTTAAGGTATCTAAGTACTTTTTTATATATAGAGAAAACACATAATGAACAACAAATGAAACGTTTTCTCCTTCAAACTAGACGGTTCCTTCATTGACCTGACTTGCAAGTACTGGTATCCTTGCCTTGCTCCATTGAGCACTCCTGCCAACTGTGTTTCAAGAGCTCACCTGATCCTATGCTGGCTGTGCATTTTCCATATGGTCCATTTGGACCAAGACATTGGCCGTATGCCCATAGGTTTTACAACGTAGGTAACTAGACACGTTACATGTGTTCTCGATTTACATTTTACATAGTTATGTCTAATCCTACGTAGGTACATGTGGAACGAAATAGAACACTACCTACCTATGTACCTACTTATCGCCTCACTGTAGGTAGACTGACATGTTCGAGAAAAATCGATAGCGGGACATTTATATAAACGTGTCGTGTTCGTACCGCTGTTCCGTTGCCCACTAGGCTGTAGCTTGCAGAGTTTATTCAACTTGCTATCCCTGCGGCCCTGGAGTGAAAAGCCCGACTTGCTCGTTCGCTGTTTGAAGTGGAAACAACCGCGGAACACGCGGATAATTTGAAAAGTTCACAATCACCTGCACAGACCGCGGCTTCAGCACAATTTCCTGTCGAATTAATGGTCTGTCAATATTGTAGTCCTCCATTACAGCTTGTTGTGCAAACAAGCAATAAAACTAGCAGCGCCATCTCGCGGTGGGTTTACGAGACACCGGCGCCGGCGGGTCAGCACAGACAGTGGCTCCTAGACCCACGTCACGGGATTATTTGTCTAAAAATACAATTCGGCCTTATGAAGAATTTCTGGAATCGAATAGTTATATTTTTATACATTGAGTGTGCGATATAATAAGAAAACACCTCCACCTGTAGACGATTTGACGTGGGTTTGACTAGATTTTTCTTAGAAACCTATCTAATTCCATATATATTTACTGAAACAAATGTATAAGTAGATGCTTTCTAAACTATTTGGGTAAGTAATTCATTGTAGTAGGTGTTTTTTTGTTGTTCGTTTTTACGGAATTTTCTAAATAGACTGCTGGGCCTGGGGACGGAAGTTATCTCTTTTTGTAAGTTAGGTACTGTACCTATTTTTTATCATTACATACAAATAAAAAAAACTCTTAAACTGTAAAAACAGACTACAAATAGTAGGTACCTAGCTACCTAGGCATCTAGACTTCATGTTCACCGCAGGTCTGCGTAAAGTAATTGCTTCAACACAACTGGAGTTAGTTAATGCAATGGATACAATGAAACGTAAACAAATGTCGTTATGTTTTAGACGTCCGATAACGATAGAGTTATTACATGGAAATAACGGTATTGTTTTCGCAATGTCGCTGACAGGGAAGTGACAGGCGCATTTCGCCTCCCGCCGCGTGGGGCGCTGTCATCGCCACTCAGCTCAACACTAGGAATAATATTATTATTTTATGAAATCCATACCTCTATGTAATGTAAAGCTTATTGTTTAAACGTTTGGAAATTTTTAGTTGCCATTCTAATGTTGTGAATTTTATTCTGGAAGCTGGTAGTAAAACTTAGAGCAAATAGAACATGCAATAGTCAGCAATATGCACGTATATAGGTTAGGTACATCCCGGTTAAAATGTGGTTGAATAAAGTAGAGGAACTTGATAGTCGTCTTGTTTTTAATTGACGTGGCGACGTCGGCGACCACGTCGGATAACATTTTCGCATTAAATATTCTTATTTCTTATGCTTTCTGTTCTTTCATTTCAAAATATTTTACATTTCACAACTAAGTCGTTTCAGAATTAATCATACCGGACTCCGAGGTGACTGACAGTGGAGCTTTACTAATTTGATCACAAAGCTAGAAAACTGTTAATACTATACTCGTATGTTACCTACTACTACTATACAATAATTTGCATAGATACCTTCCAAAAATTCAACTGGCTAAATAGAAAACGCACTGGCCAATACGAATCTAGTCATGAATTTGGTACCTACGGTCTGCATAAAATAACCATAACTCTGCAAGTTGAGCATCTATTGTAAGCTCATGTCACGATGATGAGCATGCAAACTGTCACGGAATAATGGTCCCTGTAACTCATAGGTAGATAGGTACTGTCATTTGCTCGCAGTTGCATGCAAGTTTTAATTTAATGCACGTGGATCATGCCCCTGGTAGGAGTTCAGCCCTCATGAGCGAAAAAGGGTTAAAACGAAGAAAAGTATACTTAGGTACTGAAGGATGAATGTCCGGAATAGTTTTGTTCTAGGATACTTTCATAAAACTTAACCTATCTAACGAAATTATTTATTAATAAAAACTTACGAAAAAGTTTTTATTGAAATAAATAGAAAAAACAACACCCTCACCAAATAGGTATACCTAATCTTTTGTGTAGGTAGAGAGCTTGCGCATTTCCCATAACTGTTATGGAAAACTTATTTTTTCACCGATAAAATAGATGAGGACTATGACGAGCCATTATTAATTGTAGTGACGTAGCCACTGGCCCGCCCCCCTGCGTCCTCGGCCCCCGCACCCCCGCACCGCCGACCGCGCCCCGCAGGCACCCCGTGGCCACGCGAAGTAGGTCGACATTTCAATATTGAAGGCATTTCACAATTTCTATTGCTCTTTATTGCGACTGTACGGCGTAATAAAGAGCTTATTATGCGTATATTGAATGTAGTAAACCGACGTGGAATCTGAGAATCATTTCATTAAAATTATGCTAAAAAACTTGGACATCAAACAATCGACCGTTAACCCCATGTAGCTTTCTTTTAGTAGGAGATTTTGTAAAGTGCAAGTTCTGCTGGCAAAGATAACACTATCCTGCTATCCAATATTATAATGCTTACAGAACACGAGTGTAAAAGTGCTTTAAAAGTATCTAGTAACATTTTCTAAACTCCGACTGGACAGGAGAACCTCGTAAAATTTAATAAGGCGTGAATTTTCGCTCACCTGTATTTAGGAGTGTATGAACAGTGTTAACACGTCCACACCACCTGGCGGGAATAAGAATGTTATCCTTTGAAGAAGTTACAGAAAATAGAAATAAAAGTATCAAAAGTTAACTTAGAGGTCCTGAAAGTTTAATGCAAAAGTGAAATAAATAGGAGCGGAATTCAAAAAGGACTTTGTACCCCTGGTGGGACTCGAACCCACAATCCCCGGCTTAGGAGGCCGATGCCTTATCCATTAGGCCACAGGGGCTTGCTTAAAACAGTTGAAATTATAAGTTATTTTAAAATAACTTTATGTTTGTTTAGTAATTATCACTTCACGCTTGTTTCCGATTACGGAGTAAACAAAAAACATTTTACAAAAAAAAAAACAACCGACTTCCAAAAAAAAAGTGAAAAATAACTTTAATTTCGGAAGTCGGTGTCTTTGGTTTTCAATTTTCGTTTTTTGCCACCGACTTCCGAAATTAAAGTTATTTTTCACTTTTTTTTTGGAAGTCGGTTGTTTTTTTTTTTGTAAAATGTTTTTATTTTTCACTTTTTAGTTGTGGTAACTACCCCACACAAATTCGTATACCGTTGTCTGCTATGTGACGGAGTCAATTAACATGTCATCAACATCGCAAAGTGGAAAAACTACGTAATTATTGAAGCTAACTCAAAAACTACGCAAGCAAAATTAATTAAATTTATATGGGACCACCTCTGAAGTATGACCTACCAAACAAAAAAAGAATCATCAAAATCGATTCATAATTGGCGGAGTAATCGGGTAACATACACACAAAAAAAAAAAAAAAAAAAAAAAAAAAAAAAAAAACATACAGACGAATTGAGAACCTCCTCCTTTTTGAAGAAGTCGGTTAAAAATAAGTACCTAGGCTTAAATTAATCAAATTTTTATACCTCAATGTTATAACTTCGGCAGACTATGGTTATTATGCAACTATGTAACCCATTATGTAATTATGTAATTTTTATGTGAAGGTCAGGTATTTAAATACCACCGGAAAATAAATTATTTACTAATATAATAATCGGCAAAACAATGATAACGTTTGTGAAAAATAAAAGTGTAAATAGAATAAAAGAAATGTAGAGAAATTAAATATTGGTATAATTTTGTTACGTGACGACGACACTATAATGGACAAACGACAAAATAATTTGATAACCAAAATAATTACATCCCAAATAAGTTCAAAAAGATAACCGCCCGAACAGGGACTTGAACCCTGGACCCTTGGATTAAAAGTCCAATGCTCTACCGACTGAGCTATCCGGGCTCATACAGGCAACGGCGAAATAACGCACCGCGTTCAAAGCGGCGCTTACTACATTTTGAAAGAGCGATTCGTGTTCCCAAAACATACAAAGATATTAAAATTATTTCCAGTGTTTCCAACGAAGATCGTGACCGCATGGTTTTTAGAATATTTACTTATGTATGACACACGATATCATAATTTATCAAACATTCAAGGAATTGTGATAATAAAAAGATGTTCTTGTAATGGAATCTACAACTTAGTTAACCAGGTATTCAGCTTTCTTTCGCCTATGATTTTTATACAGAGACACGTATTTACATACAAAAATATTAATAATTATACATATATGTACAAATATAATACAATATATAAAAAAATATCGCCTATCGTTTGTGATAGTCAATGATGTCCAAATGTGACTGCAAGCGGAGTTTTAAGGAAAAGTCTATGCCTTCATTGTGCTGGGAGATTCCCAGATAATGAAAGGCTGATTCACACTGGTACACGTGCGTAGCGTTCCAGAGCTAAGGCGACCGTGATTCATCCTTGAGCCGTCACCTTCCTGTACCATTAAATATTTTTTCAAAAGACTAGCTAAAACCGGCAAGTTCGTCACATAACAGACAAAAGTCTGCATACAGGCAGGCTACAGAACATTTACTCTGTAAGTGAGGTGACTGAGGGATCTACAATACCTATAATTATTTTTCAGTAGGTGCTAACCGCTTTCAGTGGCTTATAATACCTCACACATAACATAGTATTATTTTAATATTACTTCAGTGTAGAAAAGAGATGAAGCTCTATAGGACGTATAGCTCCATCTCTTTCCCCCACTTAGTAAGATTAAAATAATACTGCTATATGTGGTAGGCCCCCTGTCCTAACAAGAACTGCATTATAATGCCTTATTGCCTATTGTAAAAACCTTCTTTATACCAATCCATATCCAACAGGTCGGCCGGTGTTCACATGACAACGTAATGTGATAAATAACATTATCGATGTCAAAGCTACGGGGTCTTTTTAATTTTTTCTGTTAGTTTCACTTAGTACAGGCGGCTTCCGGTGGAGGCTGTATTGAGTGAAGTTATTTGCCAAAGTATAGTTTGAATTTCTACTACTTAAATATTGTTTTCCTCTTCAATACATTATTCTCTTATTTACCACCAGCCAGAAAAGTTATTATCCCAACAGTTAAACGGAATCAGTTTCTCTTAAGATTCGAATAGGATTTAAAAACAGTATCTAACGAGTTCTAGTAACATCGGGTAACCAAACTGTACTGCGCAGTTACTTTTGAAAACACATTATTTATTGAAATTTAATCTTTTTTGTTTATCCTTCCTCTATCCTCGCTCCTCCGTCACTAGATTTTCAATGATATCTCATATCACAGTTTTCATTATTAGAGTTAATGACGCAAGAAAGGCGAGTTAATTTTACTCACTGAGATAGCGTCTAGTTCTCTGAATAGGGGAATAAAGTGGTAGCCGTTCTACTATGTGAGAACTAACGTTGTATGCTATGTAGGTATGTATGTTGGTCGGTACGTACGGTTTGGTCGCTGTTGCTAGGGACTCCTTCAACAAACTTGAATTGTATAGAGTCACTTCTTACAAACGGTAAACCAACCAGGTCACCATGTTCTTCGTCTTTCTCAACCCTTGTATTTCAAATACGAATCCGAATTTGAAAGGCCGAATTCAAACTCTTTCCTTCATACTTATACATGTACTGTACCTGGTTTTTGTCGCTCCCAACGTCGAAATTGTAATAATCATCACGACAAAGAATATCGTAACATACACAATTAATGCATATTGCAAATCAATCAAAATCTTCACAATCTTTCTTCAACATTAGTAGTATGCGACTTTTCTTTTCTCATGAACTCAGAACACCGGCTACAGGCTACACAAAACCCTGAAAAGACACAAAAGAATTTCCCTGTAATACCAGAGACATCGTACACTTATAAACAGAGAGCGGTTGCCTGATATTCCTGCATTACACTATCCGTAGGTAAGTATTGTCCAACTACGAGTCGTCGCCGGTATATTTGCCGCGATGACGTCACAGCGGCCGCAATCAGCTTTTCTTCGAACCTGAAGGGTTCAAGTTACTACTAGCAGTAACGAAGTGATTAACTCCGTTACTGCCCACACAGATCCATTTGCTTTTTTCTATTACTTGTCGTAGTTTTTACTGCGGTGTCTGGTTTTTGTATTAGGTACAGAAATGGTTTTGTTATGGCACTTTTGTATACCTAGTTAGAGTTTTCAAAGTTTTCTGAAAGGCACTTCTAAGGGATGTAGATACTTTGTTTTACATTCTAAAAAGGCTTTCTTAGCTATGGAGGACTTAGTGCGGGCTAAGTACCTACATCAAGGACTCGATGGCTTAAACTTGTACTGATTCGTAAGTTAATTGCTTTAAGAATTTAGAGGTTTTGATATCACCTTTGAACTTTAAAGTCTTTGTTTTCATTAAACACCGGTGCTGCGATACATCCTTACTCCAAGCACAAATTGAGACATTGTTAGACATGAGGTTGTTTAACAGGACGATATAAATCAGGTTCAATCTCGGCCGAGCTCCTTCAAACGCCACGTTTGGAGACCTCCGTACGAGTGGCTCGTAAATCCTGGACTGGAAAACAATCCGTGCCTCGGCCAAGTATCCGGTGGGTCTGAAATTCCAATTAAGGGGAAGCTCTAGACGAGTTCGCAGGTCGGCTGCACGCGGGCGATCACTCACTTGCACTTTTAATTAATTTATTTATCGAGTTCGCGAATCGACGGCGCAACTCGCGCCGACGCCCCGCCCCGCCGCCGCCTATATAACCCGACGAAGACCGGCGACGTCCGTCAGTTTTCTCAGGGACGCCACGGGCGCCAGTCGCCCTCACCCGGGAAAATGTGCCGGAAGGACGAGGGATACTTTAAATTTTTAAAGTGGGTAGTCGAAATGTAAGGAGGGTGGCGCGGCGGGGTCGCGAGTAGGGCTCGGTCGGCGGGGGCGACGGTCGGCGGCGCGACCTTGAGGTGAGTGATGCACGCGCGGGCGAGCGAGTCGATAGGCACAGCGCGCCGCCCGCCCGCCCACGCGCCTGCACTACAGCTGTTTCACTTGATAACGTGGCATTTTGTCACCTTTTCTTGTATTTTGACGTAGCTTTCATCACTTCGGAGCTTTGCGATCACCAAATGCGACGGAAAGTTGGCCACAGTTCCAGTGCCAGGAAATTATCAAGAACATTTATTTAACAAACTTTTCAATTAGACTTAATTGAAACTTGTTAAGTTGTCGTTTTGCACGACATTACTATAGACAGAGTCTATAATATTTAAATTTGCTTGCATATTACGTTGCATAAGTTTGTCTGTTATAATCGATATTTGAGTTCATAAATAACTTCAATCGATTAAGACGCGACCGCTTCCGTCGTTATAAGGAACAAGTATCTGTTTAATGCTAAACTTATTATCAGAACTGTCGATCGTTGCAGTTCACTGCTTCGGTGGGATAATCTCTTTATTAAAGGTATAATCTCATTTAAAATCGAGAAATCTAAGCCGTAGTCGAGACAGACATTGTTGAGCGTCGGTGCAGCTCTCGCGTAAGATATCATTCATAATCCATAGCGAGCCCATGGGGTTTGAACCAATCGAGTTACGTTCGAAAAGCCGGAAAATCGAGTCGTTCATAAATCGAGTAGGATGTAGTATAAGTAGGCAGGGTACTTGGTCGGTGGCCAAGTACAGACGCGCAGTAATTACTGTCTCAGGAGCGAGCTCTTAATTTGCTTAATTTACCCGAACCCGCTCTTCGGAGCTAAATCGCACGATTTAATGGGATATTTGAATGATGCGCATTGTTTTAAAACGTCTCGCGTCTGTTCCGAACGATCTTATTTCCGCTAAAACACTTATTCGTTAAACTGTGCCATTAATGAATTCGCTGCTCCTGTCTTCTGATTAGGCTTATCGCTCTGTTTCGGAAAAGTTTTCAACTCATTTTACGCGTCAGTTCTCGAGTGTCCAATCGTATTAAAGGGGTCATAATAAGTTATCATATCAAATCACATTTTAAATTGACTTAACGTTGATATTAAAGTGCAACTCTTTACAAAAATATAAAAGTAGATCCAAGAAAATATAAGGGAAACTTGAAAAGGAAATCCAAAAATGTAGGCACTTCAGCTTCAAACTGCACGAGCGATAAGTTGGCATTTGATATTTTAACTTACATTTTTGGGAAACGAACTAGAAAAAACTAAAAAGAGGTGGTACACGTCGTGTTCAAGATTGCTTTCGTGTGGTTGGCAATAAAAGACCAGCAAGTGTGTACTGAACCGCGCGGCTCTGTATTTAGAGCATGAATTTTAGATACGAGTAACCCAGGACAATATAGGTGTACATAAAAGTACTGTATATCATGTGCCGAGTGGGCTCATACTCCGCTATTATTCATAATCCGACTGTGCTACGTTTTGTACCTTGAGCCCAAAAATATAGCGGCGCGTACTTATTTACTCCGGGAAATGTTCACAGTTATTTTCACAACTAAGTATTTTATTACTACGGGGATTGTAAAGTTAGTTGGTCCTAATCTAGATAGCATTTGAATGGGACTTAACTTTCATGCTTTGAATGAGCAATCCTGGGTTTACCGTAATTACTCCCAGTAGCGGTAAAAGTATTGTTTTCCGAGAATATTTCATACAAAACGTAAAAATGTAAGGGTTTACTGTTAAAAAACACCCAGATAAATATTCAAAGCTCGAAATATTATTTAGGAAGCGTTGTAAATGTTGGGATACATGAGGACAGTACGCTACACATACGTGATGTATCCGCCACATTTTAAAATGTGCGGAAAGCTCAACTTTTCCGCTGAGAACGGAGGAGGCCGCATTTGAATTATAGAGGAAACGTTGGCAAGCCGTCAGTACCCTTGCAGCGTCTTACACTCGTTACGAATATTATGATTTATGCGGCCCCCGCTTGGACCGCCGGCTCCGGTAAACAAGGATGATTTGACACCATTTACCGAGAATGTTTTTTGTACAATAAGTAATTTTGGCTTACCACAGAGCTTCAGACGCGCACAAATAATTGAATAGGTGTGCTCCTGCGTATTGTCATTGTAATAAAATTGCGATAAGGAAAGAAAGCAGCCGCCGTAATTAAAGGTGGAGGTTCCGTCTCACTTTTAATGTTCTATTTAATTGCCGCTTTGATACTGAATTTTGTTGGCGTTTGCGAATTATCTTAAACAGATGTAGGTACGTCATTTGAATGAACATAAAGTTTTTAGCAAGTTGAATAAAATGTAATTATTTTGTTATCAATTCTAATTGAACGCCAACTACTGCTTCATTCAGTCCGACTGTCAATTTGTTGTAACGACCGCGGCTAACAATTTAATAACAACTGTTAAAGCTGTACAAAATCACGGACCGCTATTTCTAAATAACTAATGGAACCTTTCAATAATGAAAATTACCTCTGTATTGTTATACAAGTGTGATTTTGTTGTTGCTGGGAATTGTCTATTAACATTATGTGTATTTAAAGCTAATGCAATGCAGATGTACTTAATTGTACAATAATATCATTTGAAAACAATACATGTTTCTGCGTACATCATACGGTTTGTTATTTGATACGAATCTCTAAATTAAACTCAGTTCAGATCTTAGTCATTTAATAATGAATTTCTGTTGTTTTTTTTTCAAATTGGTAGGTATTTCTGGTATTCTCAAACTGAAGCTATGTTCTTCACTGTTTCACATCATCGGCCTAGACTTTTCATGATAATTTTAAAAAACCTTTGACTTTAATCATACATCGCTATTTGACATCTGTTATAAGTAGCTGCCTAACATTCAGTCAATCGGTACCTAAATAGAGACACAATTGAAAAATCAAGATACTGGATTCTAAGAAAAGCACTTTTACCCTACTAGTAGGCACCGTTTCGTACCAATGAATAATCAAATCAATTCCTTAAACGATTTTGCTTTCCCCACGAGACAATCGCAATAAGAAAAGTCTCTAAAAACACATACAGTCATCCATGTGTCATGTCATAATATACAGGGCGGTGCACATAGGCCCCTCTAAAAATATATAATCGATTCAAGTTTATTTTTCGTAGCAAGGGTAAATGCAAATGCGGAGGAATTCTTTCAACGATTCCTAAGAAAACGTTGCTGGTACCGGCTCAATCAAAAATGTTTACCTACGGACTGAGCAGTGAGCAGTGTGAGCTAGCTCAATATACCAGCCCCTACCGTTACACATTCACGTCGGCGAGTGAGTGCACCTCACTTTAGCGCAATTGAGTTTAACGTTAACGCAAACGTGACGTTTTATAGGGATAAGTGGTTTGGTAATAGAATTCGCGAGTCTCGCGACCTTTCTCTAACGAGCTAAATTAGTGTTCAATGTTCGACGTGAGTTACACGGGTAGGTATCTGTTCCGTTTGACAGTCTTTTACCTTTACCTTAAAGAAATCTCTTGAGAAAACGTATTCTTTATGTAACGGACCCATATAAAGGACTCTTTAATCTTAAATAATTTACCTACGGATTTAGAATCAGGATTGGTTTCAGACAAAGTCGTCAATACCAATAGTTTCCTAAAGTACGACAAATAAACTCCAATAACGAAGTCCGCTTGTAAATCCATTGTTTTCGGAGCAAAAAAAATACAAGTGTTTGAAGAGAGTAATATTTCGCAGTGTCTAGTCAGGTAGAAGCTGTCGGTTCACAAAAAGACGAGCACGTTACATACACAGCGGACCGAGAGAATTTTTTGCTGACCGCACGGGAATTGCAACTAACGAAACTTTTAGCAGAGCCATTCAGGGATATGACTTTTAGACACACGTAACCTAACTACTTCCACTGTTAAGTTTGAATAGAATGTAAAGCACTCGAATAAAAAAGCAAACACATCAAAGAATACAAACTGAAAAGTACAGATGAAAGCACCCGCTAAAAACGAATCATTAGCATTTCCACGCGCTTCCTAATGACTATTATTTCAAAACAAATGTTGTTTAAAAAGCAGCGTTAATTAAGATAGGTATATCAATAAATCCAGACGACTGATTCCTTATTGCTAATTGCCAGGTTGCAATGAAGTGCGGAATCAGATGCAAGCGGACGCGACGCGGTGCAAAATGCAAATTCACCGCCGCGCCGTGCCGCCCTAACAACAGTGAACAGGCGGACGTAAAAATGTTTACGTAGAACGCTTGACCGCTTTTAATTGTTCTATTTAAATACAGAGAGCTGACATAAAGGCTAAAATGCTCCGTTTGCAGATCAAATTACATTCATTTTCATCCGCTCCGTGATAATTAAAAACACATTTATATCGGAGCTTTACATGCAATTTGTTTCATGAAACATCATCGTCTTTTATCGCGTCGCGCTGAAAGGTCACAGTAGACTATATTTATTTAGGTTTTACTCGTTTCCCGGTTCGCTGTTTAAGTAGGTTCTTGTTACGACATAACTTATTTGGCTGAGCTGACATTTTCAAAACATTGTGGTCACGTTCGCGTATATTAAAATATTATTTTGGTGACGTAAAGATATTCTGTAAAGCATTCACTCCGTAAATGTTAGTGTACATAGTAGGTAACATGTTATTCGTCTGTTTATAGAACCTACCTGCACTTACAAATAGATACATACTCCACAACGTACAAGTTATGCTTTCCCGTGATTCGGGGTCGTGATTGAGGCTACACAGATATTCTGAATATTTCTACCGCATACCGCTAGCAGGTACTACGATGCATATTGAAAGTCAAGCATGTAGTATAATTAAACGCTTCCTCTGCTATTTTGGTGCTACGAATTCGTAAATGTGCGCTGTTTACAACTGACATCGCATTGGGCTCGGAGACGATCTGTATTTGTGAGCGGGGCTCGCAGCCGGGGGCGTCGTACGTCATGCGGACGGGGTGCGAATGCAATCCGGATTTAGTCCAATCAATGCATCCACTCGTCATGTTTACGTAAAATTGAGCAGAATCAATTTTCGTCGGCTCACTTAAAATTCGAACACATTCGCCGATATCCGGCGGCATATGGTACATTTCCTGCTGTCTAGTCAGCAGTTGACTGCACCGCGCCCCTACGCCGGCGGCCACGGCACGGGAACAGTTTGTGTGCCATTTTTATTTCATCATAATTCCGTTTTCAATTTCTAGCGGGAACGTCGGTGGCGAGATTGGTGCGTAAAACTCGCGTAAACATTCGAGCGGTTGCGGAACGGTTACTCTCGACTGTAACAGGTTTATGCCAGTGTAGAATGTAAAGAGATAAGGTTCTTTATGTGTGTAATCATTTTGTGTTACGACGGACTTCGTCATCCGTGAGTGTTATTAAGGCGCGTCTGTCCTTCCGCCGCTGAGCTTTATGCTCCGTGATTTGAAGTTATCAAAAACATGTCATAGGTATCTTTGTCATCTTTTTGTACCTATGATTATACACCGAGTCCTAAGTCGTATCATAAAATATTTCAAAAGGACCAGTTAGAAAACCCGACTCCATGCTTTTTTGGAAGAGCTTCGCCTATAATCCAGAACTTCACACACAGAACAGTTAACAAAAAACTGAATCAGAATCTTTCACAGAAATGGCGTTGTTCGCGATCGCCCCTCTGAAAACTGAAATCACGTGTTTCAGTCTCGGCATCCGACCAATAATCCCTTCAGAAATAATATTGTCCCATCAAAACGTTGGAACATAATGGATACCAATTTTATTCTGAAGTAACGACCCGCCGTATAGCACATCGCTTTCTTCTCACTTCGAGCTCAATTTTATCAACGTCGGTATTTACTTTTTACTGGCAGCGCTTACTTTTTCCTATTTTCATCACAGTTATGCCGCGCAACAGCCATGAATTGGCGCAGTGTGATTACAAATTTAAGCCGTCGCAGCTAATATGAATGACAACGGGTCGCCCTACTCGACATTCATTTCCCTCGGCGCACCTCTCTTATAATAACTTACACGGCAACTTCGCCTTAAGGTATCGATGTGTGCCGCCACACATGGCGCGACAGGGAACAGCCTACCACGCCCTCCTGGACTCCTGTGAATGTCGTCTAATACATGATGGCATGTCATTTGTATTTGTATTGCGCTTTTTTCAAAAAGATCAAATAAAAAATCGCCGACGTTTCAATCACGCCAGCACATTACTTCGAGCACCCCAAAACAAGCCTTATGATAAGGTAGTTTAATCTCATACAGCCGTTTTATTTTAGACGTTGAATGGAGCGAAATTACAGACAGTCTACAATTTTCGGCGCCTCAATTGCCGATCTGCAAACAAATTTATACATATCTGATGAAGGTGCAGACTTTGGCGCCCTATAATCCGGATTCGACCCTTGAATGCGAGCGAACGAGCGGGTGGTCGAGGTTTTAGAGTGGCCCTTCAATCAGCCCTTCCTTGCGGGCGTGAGCGGGGCGCGCGGCATCCGCGGCGCCGCGCGGGGGCGGGGCAGGGCACGAGGACCTTTGAGCTACAGGCTCTTTGACACGAGCCACTGGCGCACTCTTCAAGTAATGATTCATTCTGCTGATGACTGACGCGGCTAATGCGCCAGTTTCCCCCTCCGCGATGTTTGGTTAAGGATTCGCTCGCTGTAAATTAGATTTTACCTCTTCGTCTCTTTTTTAAATTACTTTGTTCGCATTAAATTTAAATCGTATATAAAATGCAAACATTAACTCATTTTATCGAGCAAGTTCCATTCCCGCTATCTATCAAGTGTCGGCTTTGAATCAACATTGTAATTAAGATCGCTTTCCAGTAACCCAACTTCTGCAAACAGTGCCCCATGCTACCGGGTAAAGCCTCGACGAATAATCCTCAATGAAAATACATCACAATCACGATGTTAGCATTTTGCATCTCGACCGATGTTGGTCCTTCAAAATCAGCATTGCATTGAGCTTATTGATGGAAATAGGTTTGACATTGACGTTACGCGTTCAACAAAATGTACGCTGAATGAATCGTAGCGATGTACGCACCGCTGCGCCACGACAAAGTGTTCATTGTTGGCAGAATTCACCAATTCTGAAAGACAAAGGCGATCCTCCAGGGACAGGATTGCGCACATAGTTTAAATCCCTAATCGATATTCAGATATAATTTAATCCGTCGCTCAAAAGCTCATTGATATCGATAATCGACTGAAAAACAGGGAATGAAAAGTACCGCCTTGTGCTGAAATTATTATGTTAGCTGCACGAGTTTAATCATCTCACGAACTTTGCTGTCTCTGATCGTCCTCTATACAATTTATGAAACATTAATTGTTATTCCTATACAGAAGAGTAACGTTTGTAATTGAACATGTTTTTCTTCAACGTTACTTTTTGACAAACTCCTCAGTAATAATTGTTTTAATCTACAAAAAATCCCAATTAAAAGTTTTTTATCTCTCGCAAAGCTTAGGCTCGGTTTGCAGCCAGCGGCCGAGTTGACTCGGATTACATTTTGTTTTTATTTTATTTTCACATTTTATTTACTGACCTCTGACGCTCTATTGTTGAGGTTTTTGTCGATGTAATGAACATTTTCGTAACAAGGGTACTTTCGACTATTTCACTAAGTGAACGGCAGCTTTATATTTCCAATATTTCCTGCCTGCCTGAACAGTGGCAGTGAGGGTGCACGTCAATAGAATATAATATATTCGGTTGATATGAGCTGGGAAGGCGGGTCGTTATCATGTCAAAGAAACTATCGCATTACCGGACTCAAAAGACTGCGGTTTGTTTGATGTCAGTCATGCACGATAGATCCTACTCAATAAACTGTAATTCTATCATGTTTACCTAAAAACATTAAAAACAGCTGTTCTTGTAATATTGTTTTACAAATTTCATAATTTCAAGATTAGTATTCTAATAATTTAATGTTAAACTTCTGGTAAGTACTTGAGGAAAGATAACATTTCAAAAAGTTTCCCTGAATAATTCCTGCGCAGATATTCGGACGCCACATTGATTCTCGGTATGATTCTCATTTCTCGCTTTAATAATTAATACTAATTCAAGAAGTTTTCTCATAACTTTAAAATACAAAACCGTTTTTAAATATATAAGAGACATTGTTCTACTACGAAACGTAAAGCTGCTTCACACGTAATATCACACAAAACCGGAATAATGGTATATTGCACGCCATCCTACTTTATTCAGTACACACGACTCCGTTGCATCGCCACCGCATATCAAAGCATAAAATGTCATTCTACTTAATACATCTCGAATGACGTTGGAGTTTATGTAAATTGTAATACACGCCCGGAATATTTCGGTTCGTGTGAAACTCCGCGGTAATGCAAAAGGCAACTTTTTACGCATTCACACCGTGTACCTATTAACGGGCAGTCTCCTTTAAAGATATTCCGAGTAGGAAAATAATATCAACTGTGAAGCGAGTCGATGAACAGATTTCCGAGTAGAGAGAGCTTTCACGTGTTGTTATTCTGTTACCGCGGAGCTTACGGAATGCTTATTTCTTTTCTTTCAAAGTTCTTTAATAACCTGACGGAAAAGTCCTCGTTTCGATTTAAACCTGGCTATGCTTATAATAAATTTAATCCATAATGTTATTTAAATGTGTCCATGTTGAAATGTGATCAGATAAAATCTGGGCGCTCGACGCGTTTCCCTATATTTCATTAGGAGTACATTCGACTTCCTGTGGAAAGTATCGTGTTTCGCGTGTCAATGAACACTGGATTTCATATTTGTAGCTATATAAATGTAATTAAAACATCAGCGTTACAAATTCACCAGTAAATATAAAGCTCTTAATTAACACAGCGGTCAAAGTATTAATTTCACCATTAATTTTGAGTAATTGCGCTCCGTTATAATTTAGACAGATATTACGCAGCTTAAATTATATTTATGTTATTTTTTATACTTTTACCACATGTATCTTCGTCGGCCTTAATTGGTATAAACGCGAGTAATATTATGATATATGGATATTATGAAAATGAATAGGGTAGCGCAATTTATAATTATTATTTTGAAATATTTACGCGGAATTAGTTTCTCCATGGAAATCCGCCTTAATAGCAAATTAGTGTAAATTGTGAATAATATCGAAATAAGTTTAGAACAAAGCATTCTTATTTTCAGGTACGTAATTGTTTCTGCTTTTCACAGTCTGCTGATCTGGTAAGCATAATATTTTATTGTCAATACAATATGGATTTCAGGACCTTTTATAAAGAGCAGCTAATTATGGAGTTGAATAAACAACTGTTAGAAAAGACGAGCATCAAATCCGTTTAATGAAAACGTATAAAATTTGCGATCGTATTTCATTGTTTATTACGACATGATAAAAAGCGATCAGTGTAAGGATGTAATTAATCCTTTGAGCGGCTACACAGTGGCACGGTACATTCTGTGACAATGGCGGCCGATATCCAGGGGACGAGGATCAAACTTTGTTAACATACGCTCCATTGATACCGAGGGATCTATATACAAGGGCAATTTGTCCTTATTATTTCGTTGGTTTTGAACAATTTGATTTATAAAAATATAGTTTTATCTTTTAACAAATAATTATAAAATTGGTTAAATTATTGGGGAAACCATAGCTCGGAATTAAACGTGTTCACAAGAAATCAAAAAGTCCTAGTTTCTATCATAGGATGACACTGCCTAAAAACAGATGTAAGAAAATCAAGCTCAGTGGAACTTACTTTTTTAGAAGCACTATTAGTCCTAATCTAGTGTAAGATAACTGGTACAAAGAAATATAGGAGCAGTTGTCACCATCGGGTCGGGCGGAAACAGTGCATCCGGCCCTCAGGGACGCCCGGATTTTCTTACAACTCCAACATGCCCGCAGGACACTACCGAAAATACTTTATAAAGGTCCCTCTCACACTTGATATATTGTTACCGGATGTTTTATATCGATTTATGCTCCATGAATGGGGATAAAATGTAAGAGGAAATATAAAAAGGTAATATTTTAAAGTAAATAAAACGAAACTGGTCCTCGGTTCCGAATCTAGGTACTCAGAATTTATGTGCGTTTGATACAACTAAAATATATTATTTTTACGATACACATCGTAAATCTGGTACTTAGTGTTGTTATAACATTTTAGAGCCATCAAATACATTATAAAACAAACTTATAACCGTAAAAGTGTTTCCCGACAATGTTCACGTAACTCCGTGAGGTTCTTACAAAGTTGTTGAGTACTAAGAGCACTAAAAGGCGGCAATGCGTTAATCCGACTGGCGATATCGGAAACGCGTTCTCTCGCCTCCAAATATAATATAAATAAGAATCACGTATGTAATAAGGCGGGGCCGGGGCGCATTCCTCACACGTCCGGGGGCTTCTCGGGGCTTAGCCGAACTTGGGTCATTACCCACGACCACCGGCGGAGATTTCGTATACGACCTGACGCTCGTCCCGACGTCTACAAAATTTTTAAGTTTGGAAACCAACAAATAAAAATATGTTTTATTAAAAAAGTAAACTCATAAATTATTACAAAGTTTTGTCGTCGCAAAATAAAGTATTTTCTATATTTTAAAATAAAATAAATTAAGCTGAAGGGCCACATAAACATTTTTAAAGTTAATATGAGTAGACAATTTCGCAAATGTGGGCCCACTTTATAGAAATAGAGACACTTGGTGGAGAACGTATGGGCTCGGTATTTTATAGGGAAGTGTACGACTGACCCAATTAGATTGTTTAATTAGAACGCGCGCCGAACAAAACCATAGTCGTGTAACCTACCTGCCGCGATAAGAAAATTTGTATTTGATAATTTGAAATGTATAGTGCCTATCTGCTAACGAAAAAAATGATGAAAATTTAAGATTGCAGTACGCGCAGGGAGCGTTAACATTGTCATAATCATCACGCTTGACGAACAGTTTGCTGATCACAGTATGTTACGAACTCAACGAAATACATTATTAAAAGCCGCATATAAACCATATTAGTTTACGTTACAGTTGAATGCAGAATTTACGTAAATACGCGTATCGTGCCCTCTCGTGTGTGACATTTTCGTCGAGGTTTCATGAAATCCCATTGGTATGTTCGGGAGTTTTGCCATATAGAGAAATTTGTCCTAAAATAGAGGCGAGAATGCCGTTGGCATAGCTCAGTGAACTTTTATAATAAAATAAACCTATTTAAATATAAAAAGATTGCAATAACTTTGGTGAAAATGTCGTCAGCGATCCTGAACACGACTGTAAGTTTTCCTCTAAAACAACTTAAGTCGCTCCATATAATCGCTTACTTTACAATGGAAGAAGAAACCATTAAAAAGTGTAAAACATATCCGTTCAATTGGCGTTCAAATAAAAGTTTTATCGGTTGCTAGTACACGGCAATCAGTGCAGTTTTAGTAGCACGTGCTCCCGGGAACACAGTTTATGTAAATCGTGTGCGGTGGAACAATCTCAATTGAAGGTATTAGGCGATAATATTGGAACACTGCCCCCACTGCGGGGCTATAGCTACACAAATGCACGCAGATTGTATCTCACGCGTGACCATCAAAGCGTTTAGCCAATACCGTAGCGTTATTGAGCAATTGATAACAAATAAGTCAAAATACTCATATTATCTCGGTTTTAATAACCTTTCGTATTGCTCTAGAGCCATTTTTCACGATAACTAGTTGCCAACAAATATTAATCAAACCCTTACGTTATGTAACTTGCAATGAGAATGGTTGGAACTATAAGTTTGAAATATAATTGGATTTTAAATGCATCGGTTAATTTTCCCCTGTAACTTCAAACGAATTGCATTAATAATGTTAGAATAGGTACAGAAAGTAATAACTTTACACTATATCTGATAAAGTTCTTGGGCCTTAGGGGCTTTTAGCATTTTTTTTTACTTTTCGTAGCATCCTAACGAGCAGACAAACATCTTACTTTTAGCATAGCAGGCGAATACTGAGATGGAGTAGACAGCTTCTTCAAAAAGCAACCTTATACGAAGACTTTTGAAATAAAAATATTTTCACAGAGACAGCATTTAAAAAATAAAACATGTTCCAATTTTACTCCGCTTACAGAAAATACTATTTCGTAGATGGTCTACGCAGCGAGCCGAGGCAATCACTGTACAAACTTGCTTCTTGCTTGACAAAATATATTACTCCGTATAATATTTTACAAGAATATTTATTAGAACCATAAATTTCATTAATAATTCTAACTGACAGTCTTTATTTTATCCTCATGTGTGCTACGGCGTAGCACTTTGCTACGCGCGCTCTTGTTTGCGTAGACCTTGAGTTTATTTAAATATAACTGGGGTAAATATTAATGTGGTGACCATTATGGCAACATATAACTGAAAGTAGTATAAAAAGTGTTAGTTCGTTAAAAGTAGTCGTGTTTCACAGTTCTAACGCGGGGCAAGTTTGAGTGCAATAATTCGGAGTTTATTTGCGATCTGGCCATTAGCGAGTTAATTATTCAGTGGCGGACAAACTTCGTGCAGAACGGGTACGCGTATGTGCCATGCTGATATTGCGCTCTTATTCGCATTTTCATTAATTTTCGGAACATATCGCCTGCGTCAACTTACGGCTACATACTTAAGTTATTACACTATTAGTGAACTTGTCCAAATTCCTCTTTGGTTTATGTTGATTCGACTTTTGAGATTCGGATGTAAGTTTAATATAGGAAGCAATTATAATGATTTTCCCTTCTAATGATTCTCTAATGATTTATTATAATGTTTTTAATTGTAATGATTTTCTATCTTTACCTTATGGTAAAAGGTAAGCTCGTTTGATTATCAATTTTACTTCACGACGATCTGAAATATAATTAGTTAAACAAGTAGTATTTCTTACTCATGTATGTATAACACTGTTATTCCTTATTGTTTGATAAATCGTAACAAACCATATCTAAATACAATTTGCTTACGCTATAGCTGCTCACAACACCGTTACCAGCTAAATCACAATACGTTGAGGAGGTCACATTAGTTGGTAGATTTGCACCTACCTCTAGGGAAAATACCTATGTGTTATTACATGTTTATTAGTCAAACACATGGTTGCCCATGCAGTAATTCCTTGCCTGAATCTGTGCCCGTATGAAGTGTCCTACAGACAATATAGGGGCCTGCTCTCAAACAGATAAGATAACACAGTTTGAATTGGCTATTATGAAATCGGGGATAGTAAATAAGGCTGTTCGCACACGGACTAACATCTCAGAGTATTAGTCGTCATATGTACTGTTACTGATAAGTCTGTAACAATCCTATTAAAACATATTCGGGTGTATAATCTATATTCTTACAAACTCGATATTGTTCCAGGATATATCTTGAAAGGTTTAGGGAATACCTAAATAGACTCTAGAGAATTTCTTTTAACAGCTATCGTAACATTGGATAGGATAAATATCTTCTATTACTAAAAGTTTTCCTTTGTTGAGACAAAGGTTTCTTGACACTATTTCCTGAGCTTACTACTCATATTAAACTACTAAGTCTGCGTTTGCTGAATAGGTATCTACTAAAGTCTAATTGAAACAGAAAATTGTCTCTGCTAACCGTATCCACCGCTTACTTCCGTTAGGATATTGTGCTAAATACGTTGCTATCTGAACTAGCAACACAAACTCAGAGACATTTCGTGCATCGAGTTCATAGCGTGCCTGAGGTTTCACACTGACTCTGCCGACTGCAAGATAATAATTTATTCACATGTAAACTCGTCCTCTCACACAACTTAGATTGGACTTAAACGAGTATGTTGTGCGCTCGTATTATGCTTAATGAAGTTAAACATGTCCCAACCAGGGAACTTGACGACTAGTCTCGAGTAAATTACAATGCCACACTAAAATTATTGTTAAGCCCCCCGACCGACAACGTTAACATTAATAATTGATAGCTTTAAGTTATGATGGCGTAGCATGCGCCTAGTGGGACAAACCACCTCACTGAAATATAGACGACTCTAAAATATTCTGAATGAATTTCTGACATAGGTATAATAAATTGTTCGTGAATTTCTCAAAGGCTTTTTATCGTATATTAAATAGTCCCTCGTACGAAGTTCTCTTTTAACTTGTATTAAAATAAGCTTTCTGTCCAATGTTTCGTACAAACACATATCTTAATAAAAGATCCTTTGCAAAGACAAAAAACCTTGCGTCGCGCCGCCTGCTCCGAATCTTTGCACACATCTTTTGCGTCCTCCACTCTTTTTATTAGTATAAAGTTTTTTTTATTTTTCATCTTAACTTTTCCCAGTCTAATACCAGACTTCGCTTTGCTTAAAAGATATGCTAGCCCTTCAAACAGATCAGTGTATATTATAAGTTATTTCGTCGAAGAAAATGGAAAGTGGACAAACGCTTCCTCTACGACCGTTTAAAAGTATAACACGTAATGTTTTCCTATAGAACTAAAACCCCTGTAAATTTTTCAAATGTTTCCCAACCGACAATAGCAACATGTGACACACAAATTGAAGGTTATAGTGGCTACTTTAATAGCAATAGTTGGTAACCACATCTACGTAACTACATTTGAAGTTAGACGGGCAGCTAAAAGGCCATTACTAGACGGGTCGTATGAATTATTTGTAGTGGTAGCGGGCACGCGACGCGGGTAATCGAGTAAATTATTGTGGTAGCGATACGCTCCCTGCCTGCCCAGTGCCCGGGCAAACTGACATTACGACCACATTTCTGATACAACTTGAACTTCGACATTAGCAGGGTATACTGTTAGATATATTAAATTGATACCACACATACGTATATCAAGCGTTAATTCAACATAATAACTGCATAAGTACTGCGGTTTGATAAAAAAAATCATGATGTTTTTAGAATCGATACTTGTAAATAATTCAACTGAAATTTTCAGGTTTTTAATTTCCAAGCGTTTTAATGAATACGGGGAATCGAAATGTTACATTATTACAAAGTATTCTATGAAAAAGGAACTAGGCAACAGTAAAACTCATCGGAAAATAGACGAACGAATAAAACGAGTAATTAGATAGTAATTAATATTTATTGGTAATACTTGTTCTTATAATTTGTCTACTTAGTCATTTGCGTTGACCTAGCAGCAACTCCACTGTTGGAAACAAATTATGGCTATCCAAATACTAATTAGTGATAGATACATACCTAATCCGCAGATCTGCTTTTGAATAGGTAGTAGGCACACACATTGTATAAATTTACACTGGTTTTAAAATTTCCAAAAAAAGTCTTCAACTGTTAGGACTTAGAAAAGTGACAATCGCTTCGAAAGCTTTTCGTATTTCTACAACGACTTTCAATAGAATTGACGTAAGCTTTTCGATAGCTTATGTCAGTCCTATACATTTTTGCCTTTTCCATCATCGTTATCGCTGATAGAATGTCACTTTGTTTAGGGCCTCTGAACCCCGTTTGTTCTATATCGCGATACAACTTACAAGCAAAATGTGTTTCAACTAGTGTCATTGAGTAACAGTTCCGGTCATATAAACGTGTAGTAATTAAAGATTTAAAGCGCAAGGCGCCGGCGCGACTGGCGCAACTGGCGCGCTGGCCTAGCGTGCTTTGCGTTCTATTTAAACAACAAACAAAATATAGCTACTAGGAATACTCGAATGAATGATAATACGCATCACTTATCAACGTCGTGTGTCGCTACCGGGAAACGCTCATTTTAAAATACGTAATGATGGCGGAGACAGACATTTATTATGTCCTCGAAGAAAAGGATGTGACAGGAAAATTACTAAGTTAAACTTTGTGAAAAGAAATACAATGATACCGTATGAAAATGTTATAAAAGAGTATCAATGAGAACCTGTATTTATGAGAGAGGGGTGTAAGGGGGCACACTTACCATCTCAGTGCCCCAAGTCAACCTCACCTGCTCGTGGTGCACCCTGCTGAATAACAAACGAGGCTCTGACAACCGACAAATGGCGGTATAACCATTTCTAAATAAAACTTCGCAACTAAATGGCGCAGACTAGTGACGGGCAGCAGCGTCACTAGTGCGAGAAGTTGTGATCTGCGATCGCCAACCCGCATGCCCAGCGTGGCGATTATGGGCATATCCTCCAATGGCAAGCCAAAATCAACCACGGCCCCCAGTTCCCGGCCGCTTTGCTATTCCTGATTTTGGCGGCGGTCACGGTAACGGCAAGGTAGGGGGTGCGAAGAATCTCCGGGTTACGAATGGCCGCCAAACCCAACTGACCTTGGCGACGTATAATGGACGCACGTTACGGCTTGACGAACACTTAGTGCAGCTAGAAGAAGAGCTCGGAAAAATAAGGTGGCACATTCTTGGGCTGAGTGAAGTCCGAAGACAGGGGGAGGACACAATAACCCTTGAATCGGGCCACCTTTTGTATTATCGAGAGGGAGACCAGGTATCCCAAGGCGGAGTCGGGTTCCTGGTAAACAAATCCCTTTGTGACAACGTTGTGGAAGTCTCCAGTGTCTCGAACAGGGTAGCATATCTCGTAGTGAAGCTAACCGAGAGGTATAGCCTCAAGGTTATTCAAGCTTACGCACCGACCTCGGCACACTCGGATGACAAAGTTGAGGAAATGTTTGAGGATATTTCCAAGGCCTTGCATTCCACCACTAAGGCCCACTACAACGTTCTCATGGGGGATTTTAACGCTAAAGTGGGAGTACAGAATTGCAGCGAATCGGTAGTAGGAGCCTACGGGCTTGGCAATAGGAATCATAGGGGGCAAATGCTTGTCAACTTCCTTGAGAAGGAGGGGCTTTTCTTAATGAATTCCTTCTTTAAGAAACAGCCCCAAAGAAAGTGGACGTGGCGAAGTCCCGACACTATGACTAAAAATGAGATAGACTTCATCATAACGGATAAAAAGCATATATTCAGGGATGTCTCGGTGATCAACAGGTTCAATACCGGCAGTGATCACAGACTTGTTCGAGGCTCTCTGAATATCAACTTCAAGCTCGAGCGAAATCGTTTGATGAAGTCTGGGCTCCGTCCAAATATGCTCCAAACTATGTTGGGATCTGAAGCGTTCCAGTCAGACCTGGAGAACCGATTTGCTGCCGTGGAATCCACAGATGACGTCAACCAGGCGCTCGACCAAATGGTGGAAGTCCTCAGGGAGGAAGGTACGCGATTTTGCAAAATGCGGCGTAAAGGCAAGAAGTCGAAACTTTCGGATGAGACTCTGAAGCTTATGACGGAACGACGTGAAAACCCACCTATCACTTCGTCAGAACAACGGGCACTCAACAAAAATATTAGAACATTGGTACGACGTGACCTCCGACGCTCCAATACACGCTCAATAGAGAAAGCGATTGAGCAAAATCGGGGGTCGAAAGTGTTCGTCCAATCACTCGGGAGGAGCCACCTGACGAAGTTGACCAAATCTAGTGGGGATACCGTCGTTTCGAAGCCGGAGATCCTTTCGGAAGTCGAAAACTTCTACGGCCAATTGTACGCATCGCATGCATCACGAGCTGATCCCGAAAATGAGGATTCCAGAGCCACCTTAACCCGCCATTTCACGGAAGACCTGCCAGAAGTCAGCCAAGATGAAATCGAGGCGGCTCTTAAACAGCTTAAAAATGGAAAAGCCCCTGGTGAGGACGGCATTACGACTGAGCTCCTGAAAGCGGGAGGAAGTCCTGTACTGAAAGAGCTTCGGGAGCTCTTCAACTCTGTCCTGTTCTCTGGGAGAACTCCAGAAGCGTGGCGAAAGAGCGTGGTCGTTCTCTTCTTTAAAAAGGGTGATAAGACCCTTTTAAAGAATTACAGACCCATTTCGCTCCTAAGCCACGTATATAAGTTGTTTTCAAGAGTCGTCACGAATCGTCTAGCGCGAAGACTCGACGAGTTTCAGCCGCCGGAGCAGGCCGGGTTTCGAGGAGGTTACAGCACCATAGACCACATCCACACAGTGCGGCAAATTATACAGAAGTCCGAAGAGTATAATCGGCCCCTATGTCTTGCTTTTGTGGACTATGAGAAGGCTTTTGACTCTATCGAGACCTGGTCTGTTTTGGAGTCTATGCAGCGATGCCAAGTTGACTGGCGATACATCCAAGTGCTGAGATGTCTTTATGAAAACGCGACAATGACCGTCCAAACTCAGAACCAGCAAACTGAACATATCCCCCTGCGTCGAGGTGTGAGGCAAGGGGACGTTATTTCCCCGAAATTGTTCTCTAACGCTTTAGAGGATGTGTTTAAGACGCTGAACTGGGAAGGACGCGGCATTAACATCAACGGCGAGTACATCTCACACTTGAGATTTGCAGATGACATCGTCATAATGGCTGAGTCGCTGCATGACTTACAGCAGATGCTGGACGGCCTGGTTGATTCTTCTGTACGCATTGGTCTCCGGATGAACTTGGACAAAACCCAAGTTATGGTCAACGACCACGTTAGTCCGGGACCGATTGCTGTTAATGGCGATGCTCTCGAAGTTGTTCGTGAATACGTTTACCTCGGTCAAACTCTGCAGTTTGGTACGAACAACTTTGAGAAGGAGGCTAACAGAAGAATTCAGCTGGGCTGGGCAGCTTTTGGGAAGCTCCGTCGAGTCTTCTCGTCGCGTATCCCGCAGAGCCTAAAGACTAAAGTCTTCAATCAGTGCGTCCTGCCTGTGATGACCTATGGAGCCGAAACGTGGACACTCACGGTACGGCTGGTCCATAAATTCAAGGTCGCTCAGCGAGCTATGGAACGTGCTATGCTTGGAGTATCTCTGAGAGATAGAATCGGGAATGAGGTAATCCGGCAGAGAACCAAAGTTGTCGACATAGCTCACAGAATAAGCAAGCTTAAGTGGCAATGGGCCGGCCATATTAGCCGTAGAACCGATGACCGCTGGGGTAGACGTGTTCTTGAGTGGAGACCGCGAATCGGAAAACGTAAGGTAGGACGCCCTCAGGCTAGGTGGAGCGACGATCTTCGCAGGGTGGCTGGTAGCAACTGGATGAGAGCTGCCGAGAATCGAGCTGAATGGCGTGCAATTGGAGAGGCCTATGTCCAGCAGTGGACTGCTATAGGCTGATGATGATGATGATGATGATGATTTATGAGAGATACCTATTTATCGATTCACCAAAATTGTTGTAATGTATGGAAGTTGTATGATTTCACTATCTTACTTATTCTATCTGCATCGAGAAACAATAGTTAAAGTTGTCCGTATCGTGGACAAGTACACCGGGTGGCTATGACGCTACCCCATATATCAAACTTCACATGAATAGCTACAATGCTACACACGAGCCTGTGTATCAACGACCTCAGTAGGATTACGAACCTCACTTTTTTACTGACTGTACCGCGCAGAGGTAGTTTCTAAGGCTTTTCGCCGCCCGGTTTCAATTAATTCACTTAAGGTACATTAAAACCATTATCTGTAGTAAGCGTGGGAGAGCCACGCAAATTACGTTAATTGTGTAGGCATTATTAGTAAGCAATTTTGATTAGATCCAACAAAGTGCTCGCTAAAACCTGCACAACATAAAGTTTGTTATTGGGCTGTTAAACTCGCGTATAACGAAAAGGATTTTTATTTAAATTCGAATTTATTGTGCTGTCGCTGAACATACGTTGTCTCCACATAAACCCGGCTGAAAAAACGGCTCAATAAAACCCCGAAATTTACTGCAGAGGCTGTGTAGTGGAAGTTCACAGTTTGTTATAGGCTTAATACACGCGAAACCTTTCTTGAGGTGACTCGACTAAAGCAAGTTCGTGTCTAGTTGCGGTTGAAACTGTAGCGTCGAGAGTAACTGGGACACTCTCCGCTTTCCTACGTTTTTCCAACGTGCTTGAAACAATGATATTGTGGAGATGAAGCTTTGCTCTTTACTTACGTTCAGAACTTGACAGTACACTCTGAAGTTAAACTTTGTATTGCGCTGAAACTATAAATGTTTCAGGGACTCTGTATCAGCGCTCTGTTATTTTTTTTTTAAACGTAATATTATCTAGTCATTGGCGTCACATCGAGAAAAAGAAAACTCATAGCCAGATGGTTTTTTTTTGGTGATTTGATTTTTTATTATGATTGATTTTTATGATGATGATTTAGGCCAGAGTTAGGAATACGATCCTAAAATAGACATCTAAAAATAACTTGACCGAAACCTTCCGTAACATTCTGTAAGCGTCAGTGGAGTGTGAAGTTTTACGAGTATGTCAAAGAGTTTAAAAGCATTTAATTGGAAGGAAATCAAGCGTTGTAAATTTTGTCCCGTAAGAACCGTCTTGTTTACACACATGAAAAGTATTTGAACCTAAAGGTGGCTGCGACGCCCAGCCAAGTGTGAGCAACACAACGTGCGCATCCCACTCAGCGCTGCCGCGGCCCGCGCTCCCGTCCCGAAACGACCTAACACTTTCATTTACGTTACACAACTCTCGGCTATTTACTTAATAAACGCTCGTTAAATTAACATACCCACCGAATAGAGGTTCTTTGAGACCCACTTAGGCTCGTTGAGCTTTGACTTTTTGTTACACTTCTATACTTGCGTGCTGCTTTTATTATTCACTGAGCGAGGATTAAAATTGTTTCAACCAATTTTCTCAACTTAAACATACGTAAAAATGTACTCAAAAGCAGATGTTATAACCTCTAGCTCCCTACATGTGTACCTATAGCGAATACAAAACACTTAACCCTAAAATTTCGCTGTGTCGTGGCAAGTGTACATACAAAGAAACAAGATGAGTTGGAAACAGCCGGTAGACGCGGGAGACGTAACGCATCCGGTACACAAGCACCGGCAAGCGGAAGCCGACTCACCGCGACAATCACGCCAACACGCCATCTTGCTGTATTCACCACAAACCGTTGGCATTTAATGGACTTTAGGGACAACGTTAAAAAGTATTTACCGAGTACTATTTTAATACGGATAAAAGCCCCAAATCGCCATTCCAAAAGGGACCCCAAATAAACCAGTCTGCGCCTATCTAACTCGGACTAACAAGAAAAAATTGCTCTTTTTTACAAAGCACCAATCCACAGAATATTGGATACGGTACGAAAACTGCGTAACACAATGTTCTAAGCCAATTAGTTGGTCATTTTTGCAGTGGCACGACTGTGTTTACGCGGAACCGGCCTAAGCTGGAATAAGCCGGTTATGCCCGGTTCGAATCTAATTAAAGGGCACCGTTTCGTCCAAAATGCTGACAGTTGCCATTTGACGCGATTTTTATTTTATATAGCCAGACCAATCAGAAGGTTAATTGGTTTGTTTTTGGTGGGTTGTTCTGTGGGTGATATTCTTTTAACGTTCAACGAAAATAATGTACGAAGCAAAGTGAAAAGAAAAAGTAGGAATGAATAATTTGATCAAGTAATGCAGCAACCGCAGTCGCTCAAAATGAATACAATTGTTATGTTTTCCCTCGGTAAATTTATTCGTTGTTTAGAATAATGAAACGGGCGTATTTGCTCAAGGAAATCCATTCTCTTACAATTTAAGACGGAGCCGCCTAATGTGTTGCAATTTTTCGTCTATAATAACAGTATGCAAATTTTATACGGACTCCGCGGTTATGAAGAAAACGCGGCCCTCAGAAAACATTAGCTGATGCTGTTATTATCTTGAAATCATAACTCTACTTTTCATAAATGGATTCTTACTGGGAAATGCTTAAGAATTTAAATAAAGCATTGTTGTTTTATTGCCACTGTAATCTGTTCGATAAAAATAGAATCAAAACAAATTATCAATAAATTACATCTTTCAGTACGTTGTATTGTACTTAGTTCACATTATTTATCATGGTATTGCTATCGCTCGTAGCATGATGTACACACGGGCACGCTCCAGCCAACGTACGACATTAAGTAAAAGAGTTTCGTGAGCTGTAATTTAGTAGAAAGCATTGAAATATTCGTGTATAATCTGAATAACATGCCGATATGAACAACGGGGGAATACGGAGGAACGTTAGGGTGTATTTTATCCAATATTAAACGTTCAGGGAACTGCGAGTGGAATATTTTACGAATTACGCGAGGGCTTTTACAATATTCAATAAGATAATAGATGGAAAGAGTCTTCATCAAAATATATGTTTATGATTTAGTAATAAAGCGGGTACATGTGTCCTCTTGAATTTTATATGATTGACTGTGACAGATTTTGAGTTTGATTTGATTGAATTCGATCTTTTAGGGCGTCATTACTTAATCTTTGAGTTTCTCAAGACTTTTATAATAGATGCATGAATGTAACAGAGCCACACATCCAAAGCACTTTGTTTAACGGTACATCTAGAGCCCAAAGTACGGATGCATCTTAAAACGTATATACGTCCACTATATCACAATTTGTAGAAGAGATGTCGAAATGAAAGTCGTACGAGCGATTTTATTCATGTAATAACTCCATCTGGCCGCACCGTACGACATCTCATGTGAACATACCTACCTACTAGGTATATGTTCGTCTGATAAGAGAGCCTCAATATCTCCTAGACCTTCGTAATGTAATTTTTCGCCTCTCCATTTTCTCATGCCCAAAACTTGGAGCTTTATTGAAATATTGGATATCAAGTACGGTAGAGTTGTTTTTATTATTCAAAAGTTTGCCGAATTCTTGGTCCGGTCGACCAAAATAGGTATAAAAGACACATTGAGTTTATTTTGATTTTCGCCCTGAACGAAATTGGTTTAACATAAAAGAAAAAGATGGGGTAATATTGACTGTGTCACGGAGAACGGAAAATTCGGTCACGCCAAGCGACGTGTGATATGATATGTGTTTTTTTATTTCCCATTGCTTTAGTTTACAAGTCAACATTTACCTGTCATTGATAAACTAAGCTTTGAGCGGATGATGTTTTTCTTTTTCTTTTATAAATATTTATCCGTTTAGCAAACATGAATTAAATAAATATTTCATTTATTCATTAATTTCCAGAATAGTTAAACAAGTTAATACACAGTAAAAAGTGATAAATGAATGAAAACCCTGTAACAATTTATTTTAATTACAACAGACTAAAACTACTTTACACAGTAAATCATCAACAAGCCTTCCTAATCCAGTTGTCTCAATATATTTCCATACTTTGTGAAATAGGCAGTGAACAGACAAGACTTAAAATCCAACTCAATTAATAATAATGATAAAATAACAAAGCAAGTACTTAGGAATATTAACCTTAGAAAGGATCCATTATTAGTCTGTAAAGTCCTGTGCGAACCACTCCTTAGAGTCGCGTGAGTGAAATGCATGAAACATTTGCAAACACATACATTGTGGTGACACCAGACGCCCTTTACTTAGACTAGTATCTCCCCATTGCAAAATCTTTTGTCACATCATGCAATGCAATAAACATTAATTATTAGCAAATATATTTGTGTAACCATTCTTAACACATTGCCAAAGGAATTAAGATGTCCTTGAGAGAATCAAAAATAGGACTATTTGATTCTCTTTACTTTCTTAAAGATGCCAGGACCAAATAATAGATTAACTTGAAAAAAAAACATACTTTCTTATTATGCCTATCCTCAGGTTCTCTAGGTTTCCACTAAATCTTATATGTAATGACGTTACTTTTAAATGATTTTCTTACATCCCGATGGTACTTCGTACCTTTCTCTAATGCCCAAGATATCAAGGGTATTAACTACATACATGTATAAGTAGTGACAAATTCCCGTGTGTGTTGATTTGTAACAGTAATAATATGTAGGTACTATGCATAGCTTGCGGCTTACATGCAACCGCGCGAAACTCGACGCCGGCGCACGTATCGATATCCTTTCCCATCGCTAATGCAGCTAGACTTGATTTAGTAATCTACACTAATATAATAAAACTAAGCGCCTGTCTGTATGCTTGCACAGATTTTACTGTAGCAGGTTTGTGTAAACTCTTGTTTATATTGAAATAACGTTACGCAAGTGATAGATCTATTTTTGAATTTAAATTGGAAGTAAGAAAAACACTGAATAACTTTAAGGACTTCAAACTGTTACGTAGAAGCCTCATAAACACGATTGTTCTAAAATAAACTGTGCAAATAACTGTTGCGTATATTTGAATGCTGCTAAAGTCGCAAAAATACTCCAATAAAAAAGGTGAACAATAAGCCGTTTACCCTAACTAATCATAGCGTAACTAAAGCCTTAAAACAAAATAGATTTCGTCGGTAGGCGGTTCTAGGAAAAAGCAAGAGTGAAGAAGATTATGTAACTAAAATACAACACTAAATATTTTGCACAAACGCAGATAAACAACGTACCAAGTTGTTAAGTAACCAAGTCTCCAAATTAGAAGACAAAACATAAACAACAAGTAAGTGGGTAGCAGACGAGACAAATTTCACCGCATGCCTCGGAGTAAACCACTCAACTAGTGAAAAATTTTCTTGCTTTTATTTCTAGACGGGTGACACTCGATCGCTTACGGCGCGCGGTGTCACTTCGCCGCCCCGCTTGATTTATGCGACCAATATGGCGGCCGCTGTCACTCGCCGACCGGCGACCGATATCGAACCGCTCGTATCATCTAACGCAATATACTTGACCAGATTTTGATATAAAAAGAAAATTACAAAAGTAAATTGTCTTGCTGAGCTCTCAATTTACCAACCCAATAGATGTGGGTGTTTTATTTACAGAAGGAGGGAAATATTCAAGCAGAGGCAATCCTGCTTAATCTTGGCATTAGGAGCTATCCCGTAATTCACTCGACTGAATTTTTCAATTCGTTTTCGTTGAAGCCTTATTTTCGTACGTTTAATATTATACCCTCCGTATACATGTAGATAGAGTTCGCTGGTGTGTATAAGGCGTAACATTTTATAACTTGTATTGTGACTTACGTTTATTCTTTTACCGGATTCTTTATTCTGACATTGTAGATGGGAAAATAAGGGAATAAAATAACACAAAGCGTCATCACTTTTCAATTGAAATTGAAGAACTTTAGAACAGCTATCAGGATTTTTATAATTTCGTGGCGCTCACAAAAGGATCGCTCATAAAAATACTCGTAGATCTCAACAGGGAGTCGTCCATAAGCACGACAATATCAAGTAGGTGGCTACAGGCGACACCTCGGCCTCGTCTCGTCTGTTGCCGCTAAGTAGGTCGAATAATGTGACGGGCTCGCCAGGAGTGCACTCCGGACCCTTCGACCGCTTCAAGTGCTCTCCTCCACGATCCTCCATACTAAAATCGCTTGATTTGACATGATTTTAAATACCGATATCAAGGTACAGGTACGAAACCCCTCGCGTTTACAAAAAATATACCAAAAGCTCAATGCAGTTCATATATTACTTTAAAACATTTCTATATCAATGTTTGTTCCGTGACTGTGGTTATTCTACGATGACAGAGGTTGAGAACCGATTCGATCGCGTGCTATTATTTACATAAATTCATGACAGCTCCTTTGATTCGAGCACGGAACTACTGCATTGAAAAATAAACTTCAAAAACGAATCTCTTTAAGAAGGTACCGTTTAGCCATTATTGATTCGTAGAACATGGGGATGTTTCCACGAAAGATTTCCCAAAGAATCACTAAGGCTGAATACCGAATCACTACACGACATCTAAATCAATAATGTAGCAGTTGCTCGGTTTACTGGAAACTAGGTAATCGATTTGGGATTTCATAGGAAGTGTTGGAGAGGAAAGGTACCTACGATTAAAACAGGGCATCATTATACCCAGCGATATTAGTTTACGTAACGTATTAGGTACGAGTAAATCCCGGCCTTGTAAAACTCAGATTTTTTTTTGTAACAAAGACAATGTATCCAACGGAAAATACTTACACGACACTCGGTGTTAGGGAGCCGTGTGTTAGCCACAAGGGGGCGGCTGTCACGCTAGTTCGACGTGCGCATCGCTCACGCGCTCCGACGGACCGACTGAATTGAGAAATTGAAACGCGTATCTAATCACGAAAACCTCGCCAATATCAATGTTGATCGTTTCAAAGGGGCGTACCTTATAGTAAATCATAAAGCTACGTGTAGCCGGCGCTGTAGTAGTCTTCAGAATCAAATCAGGATTCTACCTTAATAACATTTTAAAGGAACACGTACCCACTTAAAGCTCACACCCTCTGAATTTAATTGTCGCTCGCTTCTAGAACGACATGCGGTAAGAATGTTAAAATAATTTTAGCCATTTTCGATGTTCCTCTCAATTTCACAGACACGACTCGCCTAAGACGAGTATTTAGAAAGCTTGATAAATTGGACCCGAAATCGATTTATTGCAAAGTCGCGTTCAAACGAAAATGAAAAATTCTCAAAATCTGGCTGAATCTCATAATAGCCTTTTCATCAATCAATACAATGAATTCGATACTGACAGCGGGCGGCCTCTATTATTTTCGAATCATGGCATATTTTTTACGCGATAAATACTTTTTCCTTCGAGTCATCGCGGAAGCTTTGCAGAAATATGTCGGAGGCTTTCGTCTTTTTCATTGTTCAGCAAATAAGCCTAGTGGGTGGACAAAGGCGGCGTGTCGTGACGACAAGCACGTAAGGGCCCGCTTCCGCCGCGCCAGCACTCTCAGGCCGCGGGCTCGAGCCACCTCGAGCCTTGAGCCCGAGACTCGAGCCGCCTCGAGTGCCTGTCGAGCCGAGCGCTGACGAAGCCCACCGAATAGCTGAGATTATTACGCTATGCAGCCGCTACAAAATAGGATGCTGCGGATTATGCAGTCGTATTGCCGAAATAGCTGCAGCTGTACCTACGTGGGTTGAACACATTAATATTATGTACTTCCGTTATATGATACGCCCAACGAGATCGCACACACTTACAACGTAGTTAGGTACTTAAAGCACTGAAAGTTGAGGTACAAGCATATGTAATAGTCATTTCATTCTTGTGCATTTATATTCTGTTCGGAACAGGTACCTCAAACCTCGCTGTAAAATTAGAGTGTGCAGTAAAAACAACCAAATAACTGTGCAGCTAACGAATTTAAAAATTCCTCGTATTGCAATGGAAATTTAATATTCAATTTGAAGTGAATATAACTCGGTGGCGCGACAATCTGGCCGAACAAAAAGTTACACTCAACATTTGTAATTAGACGCCACACAGTCGGAAACAGAAACCCGTGGATCTTATGTGTGCGCTAGAAATTTACAGAGCCCTCTCATTATGAGGATTTTAGTGTTACATTTCGAAATCACAAGATTTTTTGGTTCGTTGTGTTGATTATAAATGCAAATGAAAAGTGTTAGTGAAGTTAATTGCATATTCCTAAAAAAAATCCGGGTACTATGTTGTTAACACAATAAATCTGTGAAAATAATAACACCATTATTAAAAATTCTGTGTAAGCCATTACTGCCAACAAAAAGCTTTTAAGGACCCGACCCAATATTATGCGATTAAAATTCAAAATGAGTTCTATTCCAAACTTTGTTCGTCGCAGTAAAGTTCTTAATCTAGCAGACACTGGCACGTTGTGAATGGAATTCTTTGAGCATGAAAATCCATCTTCTTATGCATTTTTGCATTAAGTCACCGTCCGCCTCCTGGGCTACACGCCATTGAAACCGTGCCTTGATACCAATTCCTCTTCTTCAGTTATTTTCCTAGAGCTTTGAAAAGTAGGTATAATTTTATCATATATGAAAATAAGGCTGTTTTCGTTAACATTCCGTGCTAAGAAATGTGGAATTTTATCGTTTTTCTCGAATTGTCAAAGATAGTTCAATTATAAAAAGAAAAAAATACTGTCTGTCACATTGACAATAACGAACAAGGCAACTGAAATCGTAATTCTATTACTTCAGCTGTACCTGTAAACACAGTTCGTCGGTTCTTTTTTTTTACTTTTTAATATTCAGTATTAGATCGTTGCAGGTAGACTAGTACACATGTCAGGACGCGCAGGCCACCGGAGAAAGTAACTCAATTAAGTTTAACATTCAAGAGTTCCGGACGCGAATAAATGCGGTTATCACAATTATCCCATGTCCATAGAAACTAACGAGTTTCACCGACACTCGGTTACTGGCCCTTTTTTGTAATTTTACGATGACTGTTATAAGTTTTTCCAGATTGCGTCACAGACTAAACGGTTATGATTTTCATCGTGCGTTTCATGCAAAATTCTAGGAATACCTGATCTAACAAGATGGGGCGCATTTCGGAGCATTTAGCCGTCTATTATTCGCGCAGAATACTATTTAGCCATTTATTTCGAGGAAATATGAAATTATGCTTCCTTGGGGAACTGATTATATTAATTTGCGATGAGTGTCTTTGAAAAAGAGAGTGGTTGAAGTCGTGGGTAGTGTGCGGCGCCACGCTGAGCGTCCCAGGGTTCCGCAGCCAACACGCTCGCTAATGGAGGGCCCGGCAGCGCGCCGGGGGGCTACTACACACGCCTCTTATCGAACATCGACTTTCTTAATAACGTAAAATTAAGCCTTCTCTAACACACGTTAGGATACAATTTTAGAAAAGATTCTCGGACTTTTTGCCACGACGGGACTTATAACTGTTGGTAGAAGTCTTAATCCATATCTTAATAGATTAAAGCTGAGTCCGTCTGATAGAACTGGTAATATCTCTGATAAAGTGTTGAACTTTAACGTTTGTAATTTCGAATAAGAGGTAGAATTCAGTTTCGTACCGTAATAAAAATAATGAATACGGTAATGCTACTATTCTGTAGTTGTTGCTATTGCTATCTCCTATCTACTTTACCAAAAGAACTCAGACATCGGGTCAAAAGTTCGAATCAAATCAAAACTTATGGCAACAACTTTCTTTTCTGTAGAGGAATGGCGTCCTAATTCTATTAAAGTAAGTTTACCGATCCGCGACAAGTACAAACATCTACATTCCGTCAAGTGAAATACACTCGATTCACCACAACCTGACTGCGAAACTTCCGAGATCGACGTGTCGACTAACAACTGTTCGCGAACAAACTACACACAATTATACACCCTCCGTTACAACTTTAAAGCATCAAATCGTTTAAAGCGAGTAGTTATTTAATTCTTTGACAACGATGTTTCACAGCCACTTAAAACTTTTGAGTGAATAACAAATCTCCTCCGAAAAGTCTATTCGACGAAGTTATACTGTTAAATTGTTTGTCGGTAGACAGAGAAGGTCTTTTAAAAAGTTAAAGGTTGAGAGAGCATATAAAGGGATCAGGTGGGCGCCGCGCCGGCAGGGTGCCGGTCGCCGAGGGCCGGTGTCGGTGTTGGGCCGCTGCATTATCACGCTTTGTTTGCGTAAACGATTAAAAAGCCACGATAAAGTTAATCGGTTTTATCGTAACAGTTCCTCTAATTTTATAAACCCTCCGGTGGATAATATCGTATAAAATACTTGGGAAAGGTTTAAAGGTCGCCAATGTTCGGTCTTCCTTTGAAAATTCTATAGGTACAGAAATATAGTTCACAAACTGGTGGTATGTTTTATGGTAGCATCCACAAATCTAAAAAAAATATATATATTATTATCTTAAGAAATATATCAGTTCACCCTTTTAACATCAAAAGCTCGAACTACGCCAACTTGAATTAACCATAACATTGGGGAAACGTGTCGAAGTGGCAACTTGACAAAAAGGTTTCAGTGATTGATGTCCTTCCCCCTTCTCCCCTGGCTAACCAACTATAATACACGCCGCACAAATATACGTGGGCACGTAATGCGGAAAAGATGTTTGTATTGTAGGTAAGTATGTAACGTTTTAATCGTACCAAAGTCTAATAAATGATATCAAACGTGATTTGTTGACGAGAGAGCAAAACCAAAATAAGCTTTATACGTTTTTCTGCTCTTTATTGTAAATATTGAGGGAAAAGGTTAATTATTTTCCAGGAAGGAGGCCGTTTATAAATATCACACCGAACACAATAAATGCGATTACTTTGGTTTTACGAAATATATCGAATGGATATGGCGTAGCAATTTGGCGTTACGTAACTACGAGTTTTAAGTTCGTTTCCCTAGCTTAAGCTCTAGGTGAGCTTTTATTAGATTGATTTAGGTACAAGGATGTTCCGCCTTATTAATCAATCTTTCATTCTAAACTTTCTTACAATAAAAGATTGATTAATAAGGCGGAACATCCTTGTACCTAAATTAATCAAATAAAAGCTCACCTAGAGCTTAAGTTAGGAAAACGAACTTAAAACTCGTAGTTACGTAACGCCAAATTGCTACGCCGTAACCATTCGATATATTTCGTAAAACCAAAGTAATCGCATTTATTGTGTTCGCATTTATTGTTTCGGTAAGTTTAGAATGAAAGATTGATTAATAAGGCTGAAAATTACTACTACTACAGAGTTGACTGCACTAGCATTACCTTCTCCTAACAATTACTTCCCGCGACGAAAACCATGCGACCGCTGATACAACTTGTCAGCATGTAAACTAACCGTACACGAGAAAAGAAACAAATAGAGTATTTATTTAATTACTAGCGCAGCGGTTGATAAATCCATTTACCACGAGACTTGGTATTATCTTTTGTTGTCTGCGTCTGAGACCAATCAATTACTCTGCAGTCGCCAATGGGGAGTTGATTACTGTTCCACTACTGATGTAGACTTAACGATATTGTCCAAACGCATCAGTGTACGGTATCATTGCGATTACGTCTTTAGTATTCATCGGGCGGCTGTTTCGCATACGAGTGTAGATTATCAATGTACTCCGTTCAGCAGTAGGGCACGCATTTATCTGATGCTATTTGTATCACGAAATGTAATCGATAAGGAAATTATACAAATACCTTTTTATTGATTTAGGTTGACTTTATTCGTTACGATTAGCGAAAATAAAATCACGAAGAATTGCACTGAAGTGTTATTTTCAATGCTACTGCACAGATTGTCACTGGCAGCTTCTACGCATTGTGGATCTCCTTCTCCGTAGCTGGCCGTCCTTCATTGGACAAAGTTGCATCGTGTTCGTTTCTACCTACAATATTTCGTACACAAATAATTTTTAATTTTATTTATTCATGTTTAGGAACAAATTTATCTCCTTGTCACAGTTCATAAAATAAACTTCCATTGAAAAGGCGCCAAAAGATCCCTTATCTCGGTTACAGCCGCTTTGAATAACGATCCAAAGTGTAACCCCATCGCGGCGGTTCTTTGATGTCCTTTAATTATAAAAGTTTTTCTCGTAAAGGAAAGCTTTCACAAGTCGCGGAAACACTGCACACAACCCGTGGAGAAACCACCGACTTAATATGATTCTATTACTAAACTCGCTCACGACACAATGCCATTCTAGTTTAGAAAAATATTTTTCTTAAACGCTTTTTTTAAGAGTTCAAGTTACAGCAGGTATTTGTAATACATATTATCAGAAAGGGATACATGAAAACTGGTTTCATGTTTGTCTGTTACTTTTCAGGATGCCAATTTTCCATTAGCGTAGCTTTTACGTATTTTCGCGTTCTCGTCTGTTTCCCAGTCAGTTAAAGAAAATAGTACAACGAGAATTTATGTTGTTGAATCTATTTTACATTCACATTGTCTTTGGCATCACGTCCCGTCGAACTGCGTAAAGTTCATTTGTCAGGGTCTTACATTTTACCATAAATTCTCGAACGACACTTTCTAGACTGGTTGTCGCAAGTATGCCAAAAATGCGGGCGATTCGTACCCACTTTCCAGTTTACAAAGGAGGGTTCATAGTACCTAGTTAATAATGTCCGCGCCAGCTTTGCTACTATTCTTTGTAATTAGCTGTTGAGCTCGGTATTACAGCGATGACTTCTGTCACTTTGTTTTTTGGCGTTTATAATTGTGGTCGGTTTCCCTTTTTTCTCCTTTCCGTTTCTTTTAAAATCAAGACGAATCCCAACGTAAAAATCCTAATAGAATGCGTAGAAAAGAAGAATTATACATACATCAACATTTTTTCGACGCTCAATTTCTTTTTTTACTCCTATTTTCAGAATGTACATTGGAATTTTATCGGGCGATTCCTATTCCTTTTGCAAACGTTGAATTATTTATTGGACATTATAGCTAGTATTACTATTTGTTTCAACTACACGAAATACATGAGCTTCGTAATCGCAATGGGTTTGTTCATAATACATTCATCGTTGTATTCAAATAAAGGGCAAAAGAAAATAGAGTTGTGGGCAACAGCAAACTAGGGCGCGGTGGGCCGGGCGTATCGATCAGCCGCTAAAACAAGCTCGACGCCAACGTCTGTCTAGCCATTGCCTAGCACACCCTATACAAAGCCTACATCACCTGCGACTCTCCGTGTTCCTGGTACAATGACCCAGTAAAGCGATTCCGGGACATGTTGATTGAAACTTGAAATAGCTTGTGTTTTATGGAATTGGATTGGAAAGGGCAGAGTTACGAGTGGACTCGGTTGAGTAGTTACGTTCAGATCCAATAGTTATTCACTATTGTTTAAATAAAAGCTTGTGGGAATTAAATCAATCGACTGTTTGATTTAGGGAATATTGGTTAGGGTTTCATTAGCATTTTCATTTCGACGTAAAAAAGGGTCTTTTAGGTATTTGACAGTTATAATAGAAGAGAATTGTCATCTTGAAATTCGGTCACATGTTACGAAACAATGGTAAGGGACTTGTTGACCACTATAGTAATTAATACGACCGATAATACGAACGAAAAAGATAATTTATTAAATTCTAAAATCGTGGAACTCCAAATTAAAACTGGTAGGTAATGAATAATAATTCATTTTACAATGAAAAACACTTAATGGAAACACGATCGTGCTTCATAACTATTTGATTCTCATTTGCCGTTGGTAAATGGAAAAAAAGGAATAAACCCCAAAAGTCTCGAATTACTAATCGATGACGTGGATTTGTTTTACTTCCGAACTGAATCTCCCTCATTATTGTCCAATATGATGAATCACTCTAGATAAACGGTTCAACACAAAGTAAATCAATTGTCGAGTCGAGGGTAACGCGTCGAAAGCTTTTATTTAATATACTATTTATTTAGCGTTTTATTTCCGTCCATAATGTACATGTTAAGCGAACGTTAATCGTTCATTTTGTTTACAAAATCGCGACTCATCTAATTTAATGTAACTTTCAGCTATAGTAGTAAATACGAACGAGCCTATAAAAATCAGCAAGCAGTAATATTATTCACCGACATTTCGTACAGTAATTTATCAGAATACTTTTAGGTACTGGCCTCAGTATCTCGTTTCCCGTGTCCCAACAAAAGTGACAATACTATCAATGAGAGTGTCGTCGCGGGCTGTGTCGCTCATCATTGTGAGCGTTACAAACATTCCGGCAACTGCGGTCACGTTTATTGCTCTGTAATGAACCGTTAGCGGTATAACCATTCGTATTGCAAGCGTTTTCTTACAACTTTACCGCTGTCATGAATGTCTCTATGCACTTAGGTCGTCCATTAAGGCCAATGCAACGTTCACTGACGGAACGCGATCGTAAAACCTTTATAACATCCTTCCAGCACTTGTAAAGCGTTTTGAGAGTCTTCGTCGTTTTATGCGACCTCGCATTACCCCGCACTATCTCCACTTTTTTGGTGTCTCAGTGTGATCATACAGTCGTCGCTAAGTACACAAGTTTGTACATAAAGACGTCTGTACTGGATATCGCGAGCGCTCGCTATAAATGAAAGTATTTTAAAGCTACGCCTCGTTAGTCTACCCGCTTAGAAGGAGATTTTATCTTTGACTGTAGCTGAGCACTTGTTACTTTAGATTTGTTGGTGGAACTTAAAACCTTTTCCTATAGTTCTGTTAGTCTGAAAAAGTACGAATGCAAATTATGTTTAAACAAGTTGACTTACAAATAGCTAATGAATCAAATAATAAAACGATACAAAGCAGTAGTTGGGTACAATCCACACAATTTATAGAGCATCCTAAAGCATTTAGTGTTGGTATTTGTACGATGCACAAGTAAACGTATTAGGACAACAAACCAATGTCGGGCTGCCGGCGGGCGCCGCGCCAAGACGCCATAGCTCTACACTTGACATATTCCGCCGGAATCCTCGGCTTATAGCGTTTTAAGACTATGCAACTACTAAAAAGTGCAGGATTTTGTGAATGAGCGCTTATTAGTAGAGGTCATGATTTGCCAGCCCCAGAGATAAGTTTAATCAGAGTGCCATTAAGTTTTACTGCTTCGCCGGGTGCATACGGTTTATGGCGGTATGGGGCGACATTGTCAACAGATCTTGCGACGCTCTTTACGGCTGCTGAAACGTTGCTTTAACGGTTTTATAGTTTTCGTCGTTTCGTCTCGCTGGCGGTCACAGCGCCCTTAATAGCCGAAGCTAAGTGCCCGCTCGGGGCTCCGTTGCCCTCAAGAATCTCTGTTCATACACACTGAGATTTCCATCTTGAGTATCGTAAAGAATTTTATTTTCTTATTTTTTACTTCTAGCACTTTTGCTGCATTTCGATATTGACTTTTACATATTTTGTGACGAGAAACTTTCAATCGTTTTCACTTGAAATATTTAAATTCAGCCATCAAAGGTTCACATGGAAAACTAGTTAAGCAAGTAATTATTCACGCCCACGCGCCACGTAGTGAACGTATCGCTATCAAACGGTACAGTTCTGAGGATTCACTCTCCGGCGACGCCGCCATCGCCTCGCTATTAGTTACATGTGCATAGCCGAACTGTAAGTCTTCTTTAATTAAACGGCGGTGCAGTGACGCAAAGCGCAATCACGGCACGCGGTGACGCATGTCGGCGACGGCGACGGGCTGCAGCCTCATGTCAACTGCAAGCCTCACAATATTAATTTGTAGCAAC
This sequence comes from Lithophane semibrunnea, assembly GCA_947363905.1. NCBI lineage: Eukaryota > Metazoa > Arthropoda > Insecta > Lepidoptera > Noctuidae > Lithophane > Lithophane semibrunnea. The sequence goes on from OX376200.1 coordinate 6,425,275, forward strand.
TAATTAATTAATAACATGTGAACACTTCGCCATTAATCAGAACGGTCACGTTTGTCGCGAGGCGCACGGACTCCAGCGCACTTCTAAGAAACTGATTGGAGCTTCGACGACGCAAATTGGTTTTATTTACTTGACTTGTAGTTCATTTACTTGCTTCTTCACATAGAAGCATCGAACGGCTTCACGATTCGACTTGCCTTATTGAATTTAAAAAGCTTTGAGCTTTTTCTCTATAGCGCAGACGCTTTTCAACATGACTAATATATCAGTACCTATATCATTCGAAAAGTCCTTCACAATGGCAACGATAAAATATCATTAAAATTGCGAACTTTAACACTATATTGAGTATGAGTACCTCTACGGCCTTAAAGTTAACCGAACTTTGTAAATCTGTCTTAGTTTACACCAAACAACTGGTCGATTGTTTAGCTATTCATTTATGCGGCAATCCTTTTTCTAAACAGTTGTTTGTGAAGCTCCATGTTAAACATAGTCTTAAACATTAATCAGTAAGACATCCATGCATCCCAGCGCCATGCAGTTACTCGAAGAATCTCAAATTCCATTTGCACGATTGTTCTTAAACTTAGTTGTGCAGTTTAACTTTCAAAGCGAGTACGATGCTTACTATACTATCTTTGTGTTTTATTGTATTAAACATTTTAAACACGTGAATCTGAATCGATATCAAACTCAAACTTAAGCTTTTGTCACAATACCTATCATAGTTATCATTTGTAACTGCGTGAATGTCAACATTACGACATAATTTATTGCTCTTCCAACACTAAGGGATCCCCGTATCTATTATGTAGATAGTCGTTGATAAGTCGGACGCAAATAAAACAAACTATCGCATAATATCCTCACGTAAGGGTAGTTATGACGTTTCACAACGCAACAAGTAGAGGCGCCAGCCAGCCGCCGACGTGGGGCTGCGAAAGGAATTTCAATCTGGTCGTGATGAGCTGAGCAAAGGCGCAAATTACACACGAGCGACCGTCTTTTATTACCCTTAACGTGCTGTCTCGAATATTCGAGAAGTTCGTTTGTGGGTTGACCGCGGGAATTTACTGCAGTACACTTAGTTACGAAGTAAGTAGGTTTTGGAAAACATGCAGTCGTTGAAACTCGTAATAGATTAATACTTTTAAGATTTCAGCAGACCTCTATTTATAAATTATTACTATCAGAATCACACGCCGCAAAATAAAGAAAAAAATCTAAATATTTAACTTTACTAACTTAAACTTATGAAAAACTAAAGGCATACTGCCAAGCCTTCTCAACCGTCATATTTATGAGAACAATACTCCTGAAAAGTAATAGTAGAGACGTGTTTAATGACATTATATCTAATATGTAGATAGAGACATAACAATTGAGTGTGCTTAGTGAAAGAGTCGATATTGTTTGGTTGGAACGTAAATACTGAGCGGCGTGGTGCGCAACAAGTAGGGCGACGCGTCGGCGCCATCACACATTGGAATTAGTGAACCAACCTTCATGGATAACATTGAAGAAAATTCAAATAACGTAGGAAATTCTTTGAATGAAAATATACTTAAAACCCAAAGAAAGGCGGCATTATGGCCACGGTTTACAATATCAATCAAGTTCATTAAAATTTGAACAGTAACAAATTATTGGTTTGATATTATTTGACAGTCCTTGATTAAAGTTTTTTGATTTTGGACACAAGGTTTTAATAAAAAGTTTTGAATCGAAGTGATTGTAAGGTGCTACGAGTGCTACGACGCTACGAAAGTGCTACGAATGTGCTACGAAAGTTGTGTATTAAGAAAAAGGTTTTTCTAAACAATATTATACGACACAACCAAATTGTTAATCTTTAAATAGTATTAAAATACATATTTCACTCAATATATATATAACCAAAATGTATCGAAACGTATGGAATGTCTGGGAACTCGACGCTGTGGAATCATCTAAGTATACGAAAACAACATTACGCAGTACGCTAATAGAAAATATAATCTATCCTCGTTTTCATTATTTTACCGTCTCACATTATGCTATAATATAAACTAAACATAGGCAGATTTCCTTGAAAATCCAGCAAAATCTCCTTAATACGTTATTCTATCCCTTAAGTTAAAAAATAATATTTCCCAGGATTTATAATATTAAAGCAAATCGTTCGTTGTATCGTAGTCGGAGAATGGAGACCCACGAGCTTGCTCCAACCGACGCCATTGATACACGTGAAGAGACAAATTCCGCGAATCTATAGTACGAGGTTAATCCACGAGTTTACTTCGTTTCTGATTAAATTTTAATTTAAATTACGGAGACTAAATAGTGGAAGTAAAATGTTTACCTAATGCTCAAAAGAAAACTCTTCTTTCTTAGAAGCCGTGAATTAAGCCGAATTAGTGAAACTACCAATAAATAACAATTACATCCAATAACTGTCATCAATTCACAAGTTTGATAGACGTACACAGCATGACTCACTATTGCGTATCACCAAACAATACATTGCTATATTGTTTTAAATCCGTTACCTACCATATTTTACAAATTAACCGATCGATTCCCAATGTGGCTTCAGGGTAAAGTACAAACTAAACAATAACGTTTCCGCTGACAATATTTATTTCAACGCCGATATCCGACACGTGTTCTCAGTGCCGACTGTCGGTTCAGCATCGCAACTAAATAAATATGAATTACCATTACTAGCATAGCATAACAAGGCCGTAGTACGACCGACTCCGTACACCTACGACTACGTAGGAAGTACCACGAACTCTCAGGGGCGCGCCCTAATAGCAGTCCACTTCCGCTTTATTAAATTTCTTCGCAAATACACTTTTATTGTCGACGGCCAACGATCTTTGTAAAGGACATCGTTGTCTTCACTCGTTTGTATCGTATGCAAATAGTGGAACAAATGGGGGCCACCCTTACTACGTTTTATGATTTTTATGGACGAGACGAAGTACTCGCATAAAATACAATGCAAAGAATACTCTCGAGCAAAAAATATTCATGTCGACACAGTCAGTTCGCAAATGCAGTCAAATGTTTTTGTTTCATAAATGAATAAATAATGAGGCGACATTAAACGTTCATGGTAATTCCGCGCTCCATTTTATAACGTGTAATGAGATGTGAAACTGTAACAATATTGTCACAATTAATTATGAATATAATATGTTATCTGCAAGCGTATAAAGTGACACATTATGTATAGTAATAATTGTAACATGCATTGTGCAACATGCTACGTTTTAATAAAGTAAAATAAACCGGGACACAAAATTGATAAAACCTTTTTAACGCAGACGCAGCGAAGAAGGCAAAATAATTAGTTTGATCGTGTACATAGCTTAGTAGAGTAAACAATTTACTATGTACATAAGTCTATCGTGTGATGCCTCTTCACGCCAACTTATGGCTTCCTAATGAAGTTGTCGCACCCTCGTGTGTGTGCGTGAATGACGTCAACACAGTCCGTGTTTGTTTGTGTTCACCATATTATCGGTCTCGGGGTAAGTGCAGGTTTTAAGCTAAAGGTCTTACCGATCTATAATTACTTTGCGCGCGATTTCCTTCGATAACGCAAGCGTAAACTTGATGTAGGTTGTAGGGATGGCAAACGCAAAATTTGTTTACCATTAGTACAGAAATCATCTAGCTTGTATAAAAAAATGGTTTCCCTTTATCTAATACAAAATTAACAAAACTTCTTTAGACACTATTCATCCTGATTTTTATAACTTCGTGGGGGTATTAATGTTACACGCGATACCAAAAAAAAAGCTTTTATAAAAATCTTAGCGAAAAAGTAGATAAAAATTGGTTTACGAGTGCTCCAAATCCCTGTATCATGACAACACTAAAAGGTTATCATAATGGGCGGCAACCCTGATATTGCCGGCACTCAGGCAGACTGGCGGTTCGTCTCGAACAAATTGCCGTGATGCCCCCGCCATATTAAGTTAACATCCCCCACCCCCACATTTACTTCACTTCAAGTTACTAAATTCACTATTTCAATGTCATAATTTACTTAAGTATAAAGGTGATTACACCTGATTAACGTGAGTTCACCTTCCATTATATTTTTGATACGAAAACTTACAGAATCCTTTAATATGGACTGTCAGAGACGGGCTATTAAGCAGCCAACTTTGTTCAACGTTTAAACTTTAGATATTTTTCTATAAATGTAATAGAAAAGCAAATAAAATAATACTAAGGAAGGTTATTATGTGAACATATCGCGCACTTAACGTTTTTCCGCTTTGATCCGAACGTGAACTTATTCAAGTTTTTAATTGCGAAACTTTTCCTGTATCGCGTCAGAATTACTTTGAAATATTTCACCGTAGCAAACACGAGTAAAAACTATAATCAATATCCCGAGCCCTACATTTTTCATTAACGGAGGTAAGGGTGTGGGGAATAAATGCCAGTGCTTCAGTAGGGAAAGTCAGGGTGGCGCGGGCAACTCAAGGGGTGAGGGAGGCGGTGTAGAACAATGGCCACCATGACATTTAGCATGGAAGCGATTGTCACGGCCCGTTAGAGTCGCGAGCCACTGGGCGTACAGCCGTTCTCCGCATAGGTATCTACCACCCTCAAATACGAATTGTCATAGATTGACGTCTTCCTTTTTTCAAATACAAGTTGTTAAAAAGCTCTCTTTCTCCGTAAGCTTAAAATTAATACTAGTACTTTTACGACAGACGCTCCAAAACAATCAAATGCAATAGCAACATTTTTCTGGGCCGGTTTTGCAAACAAAGTTTTCAGATTATTTACATACTGTTTCGTGATTCAGGTTACGTAACTTAGATGGGCACGAACGGCATTAAGAGTTTGCGAACGGTATCATCAAGTCATACTGAGCTCATAAGCAGTAACATAAGGATGTGAACGAAAACATAAACTGTTTAAATATTTTAGGCACATTTTCCGTGCAAAAAGCAAAGCGGAAAAAGTTTATTGGAAGAATAAATTGGGACTAAAAAGCAGGGCGCGCTTGCTCGAGTTTCTCTCGAGGGTGGGAAAAAACAAATTGTTGCTAGATGGTAAGTAATGCCGGAGACGTGCCGCAACGACTCGAATTACTTCATTTTACTTGGACCTGCAGGTGTAGCCGCGCCCGCAGGCCGCGCAGCCGCAATCAAATTAAATTTTAATTGTCAAATTAAGTACATTAATGGCGGGTTTTTTAAATTAAATTAAATTTTGGCGCTGCACGAAAACTTGCATACAAAAGGCGAAATAAAAGTTGTATGTCATCAGAAAAGAGCAACGCAAACACTCTGACGAGAGGTTGGTAGAAAATATATTCAGTAAGTAGTTTGGCACGACACGCTGACTCATGGATACTGAGCATTCTTAGTGCTCACCTGCTGCCAAACACCTGCGGTGTGCCGCTCATGTAACTAGCCCCAGGCCAACCCAGCAACACAATCCAAATGTTTCATTCATAGATTTTCTAGTTCTTACTTACTTTATTTAAAATCCGCTTTATACTTAAGAATATGACTAATAAGAACCTCATTTTAGGTCACAAATCTAACGGATTGTTTTATTTTATATCTCCTTGAAATATTACCGCGCCATTAGTCAGTGATTCGAAAGGTCTGTAACATTATTGAAAATGAAAAATTATTGTCGTGGAAATTTTCAGTCTGAGCCATCTAACGAGGCAATGAAAGTTGAATGAACTCTATACCTCCATTAGAAACTATTGGAGTACCGTCTAAGGAGTATATCATACCGCATTTTATACTATTTCTAGATATTCCCAATTACCAATCACTCGTTTATTTACCTGACATTAAATTAAAGAGTTGTTTATTATTTTCAACAAAACCGTTTCTCCACTTAGAAATTCAACTGGGTTGCAATAGCATTGATTCTATGTATATTTGATAATTACTAAAATACCTAGTTCTACCTACTGCTTTCTCGGAATCTGCTAGTTTAGATATAAACACATCGAGGTGAAATTAATACCACATGTAAGTACCAGGGTGTTTATAACATCTTTATTAAGGAAAATACCTTTTTAATCCCCTACTATCAGGTCACTAACTATACAAATGGCAGGGATGACAAACATTTAAGTTTAATATTGACGTGGACAATTAAGTGCGGACGGACGGACGGACGGGCGGGAGAGGGACTCGTTTACATATTACAATAACTCCGAGACCGATGCTGCTGACAACCATTCACTAGATAATCGCCTGCATTGTTTGCTGAACCCCTAATGCTTTTAAACCCGCCTAATCTTGCTTGTAAAGGATCTTTATTTTGAATATTAAAACGTAATTAAGCTGTCTGTTGGTTTAAGATTTTTTCATTTCATTTTCCGAAACGAGTAATAAAACTTACTTATGTAAATCACTTGCTTACCTTTAACCAGCCTCATAAATTATAGACATGTTATTTTGACCTTCCTCCATATATCCGACATCACGTTTCCGCTGAAAGCCTTGCTGGTTCCGTAAAGGAAAAACGTAGCACAAACCTAATAAATAGTTGAAGACGAATAAACCTATGGTTTATTGATCGTTTCATATGAAGCGAAAATACTCGTACGTGTACTAATACAGTAAATAAAGTATTAACGAATTTTTATTACAAGTGCCACCCGCGCACCCCGCGTGCCTCCTGCCCTCCCCCCGCACGGGTAAGGGGTGGCTGTTATGTAGGTATTTTTATTTTATGCGGTGACACTCTGAACCCCAATAGGGAAATTGGACTGATACTACTTTTAAGGGTTTTTTAGACATCAACCGCGGTTTTATGTTTAAACCAATATTGCGTCTTTATGTTTTTTATGCTTTACGACATTGCCAGTTATTATTTTTATTATTTTTAGCCACACAAAAACCGCTCCACTAAAGTTAGGAAAGATATAGCCATTACAATGGAACTCACAACTATAGAAACTTTCGAATTAGCCAGTTCCTTAATGAACAGCTTGCACTTTTAGAATTCAAGATTTAGATCGGAATTAAGTTGAAGAAGCGTTTATGGTGAGTTAGTAACCCCACAGGTAGGTAATAAAAGAGCAAGAACGAACTACGTTTATCGCGTTTAGATTGCTACTCGGGAATAAATTGGGTGTGAAATAAAACTAAGTAGCTGAAAGTTTAACATGGCTACGCGCGACGGCGGGTCTACGAGTCTACGCGCGTAGCAGTTGGCAGCGCGAAGTTGTAGCACTGGTGGCCCCGGGCCCCGCGGCTACGACAGACAAGTTCTTTCGTGTGCCGGTTTTGTATTTCGTGAACTGATGTTTCCGCCTCAGATTTTTCAATACTTCGCAGTTGTATATCGCTGTTTTAATATTGTTGAGGAAACAAAACTCAAATACGAAAGTTTCCGCGGCTGTTTCTCATTGTGTAATAAATCTTATAAAACTTATGGAGAATACCCAACTTATAAGATTTGTAATGTCATAATAAGCGCCAAACAAGAATAATATAAAGTAAAGATACTGACACGGAGGTGAAGGAACCTTCCGTACCTTTGTGAAAAATAAAAGGTGTTTGCCACATTACATTGTTCAGGCCTTCATAAAAAAATCAAGACAGCAAGTTCAGTCTTGGGACCCTTGTGCTTGGAACAAATTATAAGAATCGTTTGAAAGTAGGTATAGCACAGGACTCGAAGACTTCATATTTCCTTTGTACTTTCTTGCACGCGGAGATTTTGGCACCTGTCACTCCAAAAGTAAATTTGATCAAATGACGACGTATATACGCGAACTTGTTTCTAGTGCGGGGCCAAACGAGCCTGCGGAAATAAAACAAACAACTGTGATCAGCGGCAACTCCTCCGCCATCACACCACCGCGTCTACTATTGATTATTACCCGCGGAACTGTAACTCAGATTGCCACGGAAATCCATTTAGATAGTGGACCTCCGTTATCCCCGAGATTTCACTACTCCGCCCAGCGAAAAACAAAACTTAAAACACGCTTTTAATACTTTGGTTTGAATACGCAGAAATCCAAGACTTAAATTGAAAAGTCAACAACCAAAAAAACTCATTCGTTGTTTTGTGTGCGGTGCACAAAAAGCTCCAAAAAATAAGAGTGCAATCATAGTATGCAGCGCTTTAACGAGTGAGTGGAATAAAGTTTAAATCTAGGGTTGTGCGATATAAAACTGAGGAAGAAATGTTGGCTTGATAAATGATGCGCTGCTTCAATGAATCTCCATCAGCGCGTCGTGGCGCTGCAATTTGAAAAAGGAATTACAGTTATCTGCTCCCTGCTCTATGGACTTGGTATTACAGAATTCCATGAATCCAAATGTTGGCATGTCCGTTTGTCAATTCTTTAACATTATAAAACGTGGGTGTATTATGGAATTCTCGTACCTCACACAAAACCGTACAACATGTCATTGCTTAAAATATGGCTTTACTTGAGAAAATTCTCAATAATTACATCCTAAAAATCCCTAACTTATAAAGAATGATATACGACATACAAAACCGACGTATCTTAGTATTATCAGTATTGTCCCGCTGGCGCTCGCGGCGATGGCGACACAAAAACTGTCACTCATGTGACTAACAAGGTTATTGTATTGGAACTTTGAACCCGCTGTGATAAATGCGCTCCGATGGAGGTGCTTGCATGCTGCTTATCAACTAGCATGCAGCTTATGTGAATTTATCTTAAACCGTGGAAATTTTCTACTTTACTTTTTAGTGCGGCTTTGTTACAGATTTTGATGCGGTTTCTTATATTATTATTACCATACAACTTTTGAACAAGTCTTACTTATATCTGTAAATCGAGATTTTATTTGTAGCACTAGTACTCGGTGCACTAAGTATATCCGATCTATTTGTTTAACTCTACTACTTCCACACCAAGTATTACACATTACGTTACTTCAGTTCGCATCTACCAATTACTAAAACAAATGTTACCTATAACATGTTAAAGTAGGCATGCACAAAGCGGCATTGCAAAGCGTTCACAAACATGAATCAGGTGAAAACCACTTCAAAGCGCCGCATTATAGCAAAACGTACAGCACGCAAATTGAACGCGTCACAAGTTCTATTGATACAAAATAGCAACAAGCGTGCCGTTCGCTCGACACATGAGCGTTCGCACGCGTGTTTGCCGCCGCTGTTGACCGTCCGAGGCACAGACGCAAACATCCCCGCCCTTCGACATCTGTCCCAAACGATATTGCTCACGCACGATATTCGCGACCCACGTTTGTTCAACAAAGGTTTTAATGTTTATACCTATCTCGGAACCATTTCCTGGACTATCAGTGGACCTTCGAGCAAGCCATAAGCGTTCAACAAGTACCTAATCACGATAATAGTGGCGAAGCAGGAAAACTAGCAAAACACTTTAGACTTTTACGCATTGTACCTGCGCCAATAATCTAAAGCAAACATAAATGTATCGTTTATATTAAATACCGGAATTTCACACAAGTAACATGAAATGTGTTTCGGGAAAACGCACGAGAAACTTTTGTTTGCGATAAGGGTGAAAAATGTAAAGGCAGCATGGGGATAAAATTCAGTTATGAGAAAGCCACATGTGGATAGATATAAAATCGAATTCTAACTAGAAATCTGAAACCTCATTAGAGAAGATATTCGTTCTAAATGTTGGAATGTGTCGCAACGTTGACATAAAACTTGAATGCTCCTTCGTGCAGTTGGAAATCAAATAAAGAGGAGCAGCTGTCGTCGGTGCAGTTGCGAAGTGCTCCGCTACATGCTCGTCTTCGTCACACAGACGTAATATCATCCAATCCCACGCGACTTCAACAAATGGCACTAGAAAAATGTTGTCTCGTTTGCTGCAAGTAAGTTCGTGAGCTGTGTAGATACTGTCTAACACAATTTGTAGAAATAGCTAAATTTTCATAAGCTTCAAACATTTCAAGTGATTTGATGCCTATTCATTAAAAGGTTACGGCGCGGGGCGTTTCCACGCCTATGTTGGCCGGCCGTGTTGATCCTCACAAAAAAGGTTGTATTGCAGCGCAAATATTGAGTCCTGAGAGCGCGCACTAACCCCGACTTATTTCATATATGCTAACCCCTGTTATCGCCATCCCATATGCACTCAATTGTCTTGTGGTAGAGCCCAACAGCCGCTTACAATGTCTTTAGCAACTTTTTTGATCGCCTGCTTCGTGTTAATAGTCTAAATTGCAAAATGTTAAAGTGACAATCGACACCAGCTTTTAGTCATTAAAAGCCGTTGTGTTCAGATTTTTGTATTTTCATTTTCACCGAGCTTTGAAACGAATATCAAAAGGTTTTTCTAGTAGAAACAATAGAGGGATATTATACGTGAATGCTGGAATAACAGCACAAACGCACAACTGGGACTCTAATCCAGGGCGGGTTGGGGCAAGCACGCGCCGCCACACTTCCTCTGGATAATTTACAATTTGCGTTTATATTTAGAAATTCTCTCAATACCACTATTAAAATGATTAAACCTAAAGTTTTATCATTATTTTAAAGGGAAGGCTTTAACGCTGATACCTATGAACCCAAATTAAATTTTTCACAAATCCGTATTAATTACAGTTTCATATAATATTGCACTTCGATACGGTGCTCCAGTTATTACTCGAGCGTAAGTTGAATTCTTCGTTGAATGTTTCGAGCAATCCTTACAGTTAGACCCTTATTTAAACAGCGGCTTTCATGGGTCCCAAGGCAGCCCTCGAGAGGCTCACGTTGCGTACTGCCTCGAGTTGCGGCGCCGATCTGCTTCCAATAAAATTATATCTATAGATTTTTATATTAGAGTTTTTCTATTACACTCGATATTTGGAGTCCAAGATTTCTATGTTGCAAGCATCACGCAACCTGATTTTCTAACGACATCCCACCTGTTTCTACGTATTTTCTAAAATGCTTTCAGCCCTTACAGTTCCAACACATTCCGAATGGGGATTAGAAGATACTTTATAAAAGCGTATTTATGCCTCCCAATAGAATCGATTCTGAACATTGTCGATGAATATCTCAAATCCAACGAATAAATCGTGCGATTGAAATGTAAATAGGTACGAACGAGCTGCGTTGTGGAATTAATATTTTGATTGGATTAATCTATTAACACAATATCGGAGTGCACAATGGCTCCACTCGCGGTGGTCGGGCATACGTGCCTACTGGATAGTGCCCGCAGTTCACTCATATTATGTACTTAGGTATAATGAACATCGGGCGGATGGCGCATAGGAAATGATAGCAATGTGAATCGTTTAATCATATCAGCCACACATGCCTAAACAGTTTTATTATTTTGAGCGCATGCTCTTGTTGATAACTGTCAGTAGGTATATTAGTAACAAACTAGGTAAGGAAAAACTGTGGCTGACGTTGGTATGTTAGCTAGTGAATTCATGAGTCAGCATATTCCAAAATATATTATATTGACCCGAGCGCCGAGCGTCTGAACGCACCTGAGAATCCGAATGATAGCCGGGTTTAGCGGAAGTATGCGAGTATTACTGAGTTGATGTACTTTTCGGACGTTATTACTAGGCAATACACGAGCGGTTAATGTCTTTGAGACGCTTTAAACTGCGGAATGTGCGTGACACGCGATTTTATGTTAATAGTAGGGCAGTAAGCACTGAGGATATCTGGACATCTACCGGCCAGAGTTAATTTCGTTTTTATAACACCACAAACCCGAATGATCTGTTTACTAGCGGGTCAGTAATAAAAAAGGGGCCGTGGTAGCCATTATGGAGCGAGTGTCGCGCCGCCCGGTATCGCCCCCTATCGGGTTGCAAGTGAAACGGATCGTAGGGGGCGGTGACAGATAACGACCAATATGGCCGTTGGTAAATGTCAACTCGATGATATCAACTGATGTACCTCGGTGAATTTCAATGCTCATGTCCCAATTTTCAGGAAAATTCTGAAGAATATGAAATTCCATTCAATGATGCTACTTTTTAACGGATTTATTCAAGTTAGGAATGAGCTGCAAGAGTAGTTCTCGAGATTTTATTTATTTTTCCGTTGTCTACAAAAATATTGATAAGATACAAGTTTAGGTAACTAACACTTTGAAACTTTTGGAACATACCAATAAAATTCTTAATATAAAATTGCCACGACACTCATTCGATTTGAGTCCGAAAAGTGATATCTCCAATTTTTCTAACTCACTAATCAAAATGTTGGCAAAAATCAGTGTAGGTAGAGTGAAGACTTCTTTGACTTCCTTCCAATTTAAAATATCTCACAGTTTATTAAAGTCTCAATATTCATAGACTATACAAGACTATTAAGAGACATCTATCTCTATCTTTCATCACATTTTGCTTCCATCATCCATCATGTTTGGACATGTTTTCCGAACCGTATTTATTGACTATCGCACTGAGCCATCGCATTCATTATTCTGACTATAGGAGAACATTGCTTCAACATACCATACCTGCATTTAGATTTTTATTGTGACGTATAGGTACAGCTTTCAACTATCAAGAAGTAATATTATTAGTAGTAAGAAGTAATACTAAGTTTATCATTAGGTCCCCCACCTATGAAATTGGTGTTTTGTATGGGGAATTTTAAAAAAGTTGCATTTTTCATACTAACGTTTTCTTAATTTATATAACAACCATGAACACTACTGTTTTAAAACTTTTATGCACTACTGTTTAAAAACTAAGATAACGTATGCCACTTAGATTAAGCGACAAAAATAAGTTTTGGCTAAGTTAAAAAAAATTGTGGTCATTTCTGCTAACAAAATGAGGAGTCATTTTTAAGGTATTTTTTATGTTAAGAAAACTATAAGTAATAAGGTTTTTTTACTATTGGTAGTTGTCTATGATGGTCATTATTCGATATAATAGCAAGCAATTGATGAATATTTTAAATCATAGAAGTGACGAGGTTCTCTATTAGTGAGAAAAAAACGCCAATTTCATAGGTGGGGACTCAATATTATCGGAATAAAAGTACCCACATACCTATTCAAGTTAAAACTGAAAAAGAGTTTTTTTTTCTAAGGCTTTTCTATTCTACTAGTTGTACCATAGAAAACGTGTCGTCGGTTTCGATTTAAAAGTCAATACGAATTTTAAATTAAAAATGAAGGTTGATGCTATCTGTGCCTGGAAAACCCCGACTTATTTGTTTTGTTCTAAATAAAACAACTGTCAGCTAGGCAGTCGGTACAAACCCGGTTTCCATCTGCGGTTGTTTGTTACCCGTAGGTATTAAAATTTTCATCAAATCTGGTATTACTTAATCCACAGGGAGTATATCTGAGGCCGTGCATGCCAACGGGTCGCGTTATGCCACGATGCCGGTGACACATCCATTATAGTGACATTTTCCCGCCCTTTTTCCTGTCACATTTGACAGGTTTGAAAGCGACTCCTCCTCGCCAATGTTTTCGGTTTGATCCTCATCCTCTCCACCCACATACGTGATATATTGATGATTGAAAAACATCGTTGTTTCGTAATGGCGCAAAGAGGAGGTTTTACTGAAAAGATAAAGCCTTTTTTTACGTGATTTCAGCTTCACAGGTACAAGAAAAATCGTGCTTTATTTTCTTAAAAACAATTTCAAACGCAATATGGATGTTGGAAGTTGGAGGGGCTATGCTCTGAGAAATTTGGCTTTTCTTAGAAAATCCAACTGTTATTTGTAGATTCATGTTTCCAGTATGTGAGATATTCATTTCCTTTTGAAAAACACATTTTATCCCCTTTACACACTACTTGCTTCTATCAAGACATCCCCAAATAAAATAGTTAAGTATATATCTGTCCACACTATTTAATAAGAGTACTTATACCAACTTGATTAATTATTTAATCAACGCCACCTATCGGTCGCTCCTTGCTTTCCGGGCAATCAGTCAATGGCCTTCGGGCAGAGTGGACGTCCTGTCCCATCTCACTACTGCAGTTATTTATAGACGCAATCTTCGCATTGTTGCTGTGGAGAAAAAATTACCACCTGTGTAGCGACGCTTCACGATTTATTACTTTTATTGGGAACAGATTTACGCTGACGTGAACACTGCTCTTTTTGTCCACCTCAAGTTGTATCAGCCATTAATTTATATTAGAGTTACATTGTAATGTTTAACATAACTCGTTTCTACAGTTTTGTTTATAATAACCAATTAATTTTCATCTTTTTTGTTACAGGTAAGCTTCTGACAGTTATGAATAACACCAACAGTAAGTTTAATTGAACGCCAAATAAGTCTGAACAAATTTAGAAAAGTTAACCGAAAGCCATAAAACAGTAATCCAGTTAGCTACTAGAAAAACAAAATTCAAACTTAATTTCGAAGCTAAGCTCCGCTCGCTCTGCTCCGGCTGCAATGTCGGGACATTGCATCCTCCCCGGGCGTTGGCCTGCAGAATGCCGCGAAAATTAATTTCCAAATGTGAAATAGCACTACGTTTGTGGAGACGAGTGGCGCCAATGAACTGTCCGTAATAAATGTCATTAGAGCACGTGACGTCACTCTGGGAACATGGCTGCCGACTCTCCGCATCCAATTATGTCTCAAAACTGCCGGACATAAATTTCAATAACACAATTTGTCACAATTTGCGGCAGCGTCGAAAATGCCGTCGGCTCTTTGTTTTTTGAATGCGGGCAGTATCGTAACAGTTCCATATTCCAACCCTTAATACGCCTCTGACAAGTTACAGCGGTTCGCACATCGTGGATGGACACAATCGAATTTATTCTGCAATAACTTATGGCCGTTGCCAGTTGCCTTATGAGAAAGCACCTTATAAACAGCATCCAAAGATCCAAGTATAGATTAGTAATTTTAAGTCACTAATATTAATAATTAAATTAAACAATATGAAATATTGCTTTACATGCCTAGTAAACAGCGTTATTAATCTCAGTTATATTTCGCTCTACTTATTTAAAGCCAACTTAACCGCAGAGGGTAAAGTTCTATGTTAAGAACAGGATTTATTAAATAACTCTTGGGTTGAAATAACAATAAGTACAAAAATAGCCGGTACGTAATAATAACAACAGTAACAGTAAAGATAAATAAATATTTCAATTAAAATTTATTTCATAAAATGTCGCTGTATTACGATAAAAAATATTGTATGAGAAAATCAAAAACGCACAACCCTTGCTTTTAACGAGGGCGCGAAACAAAAAGCGAACGGGTAGGATTTAAATAAAGCTACGAACTCACAGAAGGGAAACAAAAACAAATTAATTGTTATGATACAGTTGACATCGGGGAGCTGAATAACGTCGTAAGCGACATGCTAAGAGCGCCCTCCGCCAGAGGCGTCTACTCCACGAACTAAAATCACGAATTAATCGCCAATGAAAATTTCCGTCGAGCCGTGAAATTACAATTTAAGCGACGCCTGTTTATATGACGTATACGTAACTCAATGCTCTCCACCTATATTTTATGTAAGGTAGGTACATAAGCAAACGTGTGTTTTATACAAGTAACATACTGATCATGTATGTTTTAGTCAAAATAAGTGACTTTCCGAACACAACTCTAATGTTCACATCCTGATAGACTGATAATATTCGATTACTTACTTATATTTTTATGCTTAGGAGGTACCAACGTAATCCTGTTAAATTTATTTTTACATTTAGTAGCCCGGAAACTTCTATAAACAGTAGTTTTTAATCAAACCATAATTAAAATGCAACTGATTCAGTCATTTTAATTTCCTGCAAAGTAATTTCCCTACCCCAAATATCAAAAACGAAATGTAGGTAAGTATTTAAAGCTACGTATCCATTTACAAGTATAATTAGATATCGGATATATCCCACCACAATCATTAGATTATCGTCCCTCGGACATGAAGCCACAATTCGGCGCTACTTATACCGAAGCCTTGTGACGCCCTTACTCGATACTGACTCACACATTTATTACCTTATACGTTATAGGATTATCATATCGACATTTTACTTGCTTCTATAATATTTGTGATACGTTATTCTTTAACGAAAGTCGTAGACAATCTTTATTTCCCGGCTCTTTTAGGCACGAGTAATTCTAGCATTACCTTATTCGAATAAACAAGTTCACGTTTAAAATTAAAAGCCAAAATAAAAATAAATATATAGCGCACAGGGCCACAAGGATATTACGAAAAATTAATACCCAAAAACAATTTTGTGAGAAAAAACTGATAACAGCCAGTCCCTTAAACACATGTTAATATTTATCAGTTAATAGTTATGTAAAGTGCAGCTTTTAATAGGTATGTAATGCGATATTATCGTATAATTTATCGACGCCGCCCGCTGTCCGCGCTTATAACCGCCCGCCCGGCACGGCGCAGGCCCTGTGTCGGGCCGGGCACAGCACGCGCGTGCCGCCCGCCTCGTGCCCACGTCACGGTGCGAACGTGCCACTCCTGCCATAACACATCCAACCACCGCGAGCCGCGGACGCACTCTTGGTGCCACGACCAAGCAAAACAATTCAAATCAAACATTCCATTAATTGTACGTCTCGCGGCGATAACGCGCGCCGTTTTATTACTCCGTCTTTTATTTTCGTTTTTATTTCGCATCTCCTAATGCAATTGCACTCGAGCAGCGCGGACTGTATTATTTTTTACGTTGTTATTCTTGTTTTTATTGGTTTTGTGCGTAAGTGAAAATGGAGGCCAGCTATGAAATGGTGAGTTGGAGCATTTATAAATGAAATGATTTATTTTTTATTTAGGTACTTCCTTTTTGCATACTCAGTTTTCTTGTTTAGGTATTTCAATTTCCTTTCAATATGTTAAAATTTTCGTATATCATACTAAGTAGGTACTTATGCAGTAATTTAATTAAAAGAGTTAAGAAACTATCTCAATTTGAAACTTATTTGGTGAAACGAGAAATAAACATAAAGGAATTTCAAAATCTTAACTGTAACATACCATTACAATCACGTACATACAAATCTGTAAGTAACAACAATTTGACTTGTGATCTCGAGAACTCTCCACTCACGCGCATTGTGAACCAATCAGTGACAACATCCATTCCATTAGACCATTTAAACTTGTCACAGAAAGCGACAGTAAGCGTACAATAAATTTCTATTCACAGATGTATCACTAATCTACACAATTAGGTGTACAATAATCTTCACAGACATAAATCTATATGAATTAGGATTGACTCGCGTGTTAACTTGACAATTCTCTGAACTGAACCTAGGTAGGTATATAATATTCTGCTAACGTTTAAATATGCACAACGGAAATTAATTATCTAAACTTTCCTAATAGGTACTTTGGTAGGTACCTACTTTACAAGCAGTAAGAACCATTCTGCTCGACATTCCCTAGTCCGTAACATATTAAACGATATTCACATACTTAAATATAAACTTTATTTCCTAATAATCGGTTATCACCCCAAACAATCCTAATAGCTACTCGCATTATGTTCCCATAATACACAAGTATTTCATTCAGTTATCGATTGAGTGGCTTCCCTTTGGCTAGATAGCAGATGATAAGATACTTTATCTCGTCCGGCCCGCCTCCTGCCTGTCACTCTCACCCTGATATCTGAAAAAAGTCATAGCGCTTAATGAAGATGCTCAATACAACCAAGCGAGGAACGCTTCTATAATCTGACCTTTGTAGCTCTGAAAAGATACAGGAATTTAGAAGAAAAAGGCGTATGTAAAGACTGTACGTATTCCTGATAATATAAGGCGCATATTACAAGCATTTATGGTTGTAACGGCTTTATAGAACCATAAAACATTTTATAAAGGAGATTTAACTGCCCTTATTCAGAGAAGAATGATTGTGAATAGTATATGCATTCTTATTAAATGGAGACGTGTACTGAGCCTAACTGGAATTAAAATAAAGAGTCGTAATAATCTTCTCGCTATTACAATCAGGCAATAGACGCGAGAATTAATTAAAAGCGGTCGTAATATGAACACCCAAAAACAGTTCCATGGTAACAGTTCAGTTACAGTTCCATAATCGTCTTAAGTGATGAATTTTTATTGTAACGTTTATAAGCACTCGGGTACCTACTCTTAATTCTCAAGTCGACGTCAACAAAATAATTCCAAACACGTATCTTTGGACCGATATCCAAAAAAAAATTATGTACCGGAATCATTACCTACCCGCTATTTTCCTGGTAGATGTTCCATACTGCACGTGAGTGCAATGCCGACTACAGAACAATAGAGCACTAGGCACAAGGAGCTGCCTTGCCTAGCTCTTTAATAGACCATTATTTACATAGTCTCTCAATACGCATTGCAAGACCAAGAAACGCGGCTGTTTTGTTTTATAAACAATCGCCTTTGTGTGGCCACACTCATACCTACCCATAACTTACTGGATCTACTCATATCGTAAGGAATTGTAATTTCTTATTATTACACTCTGGAAACAAGTAGGTATGATTCAACGCAAGAAATTGAAACACATTTGAATTTCAAATTGTTCAAAATGTTGCCTTCATAATATTCCTACCGTAGATTAATGAAAAGATAAACCGAACATAATTTGCCATGTAGAATTGTTGTGACGTAAGAATGTCTCGATCAATTAAGAACAGTCATGCGAGCGGCTAACTCTCTAATTATCTCTAGTGGTTTTCTCAAAACTACGCCATCCATTAGGAAAGTTAGTCCCTGGCCAACGGAACACCTCAGGCCACGTTACAACGTCATCCGATATTAGTCATCTGAGCGTGTTGAGGAAAATACAACAGAGAATATAATATCGGACGAAAACATTCACATTTGTGTGACGCGACGATTGGTTACTCACTCGTTACCGATAGATACGCTAACTAAAACAAAGGACTTAGCGGGGCCTACACCAAAGAAACTAGCTCAACAACTGGGCCTATATGACAGAATTTACTTTTGGCATATAGGATAATTATACCTAAACTGATATTTCATCATTCGTTTTTTTAACTAAACTACTTCGCAGAATCGCAGAGCATTATCTAGTAAGTAAAATGGTTTGCGTACCACTTATGTCGGCAACGTTAGGTCTAGTGATCGCAAGTGCTGCTGCTGAGCATGAGGAAATCACGGGTTCGATTCCCGGGTCGGGAAAAGTGTAATTGGGTTTTCCATCTGGAATTTCTCAGTAGCAACCCGGAGCCTGGATTTGTGCCCGATTGTTGGCAATAGGGTCGCCATTACATGGAAATGTGGGTGTACACCTCTGCCTAACCCTTAGGAGAAATACAGGCGTGATGTTATTGCAATATATTATTATATTATAACGTATTTTATTATGATCATATACCATTTTATGCCGCCATCTATTTTTTCCCAATACATATTGCTGTGTAAACAAGACATTAGTTATACCTGTGGCAGTATCATCCCCTTTCACAAAACTTATAGAGGGAAGGTGAACGTCACTCGTTGGTAGTATAGTGGGGAATACGATCCTGGCACAAATTGATTGAGAGCGACATTTGATATAAAATTGTGTTGTGATTGATGCGACCCCGCCTCAGCGCGGCTCCGCTAAGTGCTCTGTCGTGGTGTCGCCTGTATGTACGCACCTATACCATACACGTATGAAAGACCATTAGATACACGCTGAAAGTATACGTACGTAATGTAACAACTACATAAATACATCTTACATTATGTACTGATACACGACCAAGCGGGTTTGCCGAGTAATCTTTTTTATATATTCATATCGCCACATTGTCCCTTCACGGGTGAGTAAACGATAGGTGATCGACCTCATCATTAACCTGCGTTCTTGTCGATACGATCTGCTAAAGGCGCGCGTCTGAATTTTCCTCTCGTAGCGTGCCATCGCAGCATTATAATCAACTGGCTCATTTCCTCCTCGTTGACAACACGATATCTAAAATTATGTAAACGTGAACCGTATAAGACTCTCTACCAAGTCGTAGATGCTCCTGCTTTAGTAGTAGCACATTATGTTTATGACTATGGTTGTGTTTTTTACCTTCCTATATTATCCATAAACACTTTATTATCTGGCAAAATTCTATCGGCCGCTGTCGAATGTGCCAATAAATTGAAATAAATTTCAAATTAAACATAATAAAATACGTTTTTTCTGAACATTTCCAACTCTACGTCAGTTTTACGTGAAGCTGACAGCTTGTCTTAAAACTTTACTTCATTTCGCGGCCATTCAGAGAGAGATAGAGCTTATTTTTCTAGGTCATTCAACGCAAAAGGGTGAACCGAAACGTTCGACAAATTACTCCACTGGTACGCTTAATTTACTTTACAAATGCTTTTAAAGTTTTCAGCTGAATATTTAATTGGTTAGAGAAATTCCCTATTAAATGCGATTTGCGATAATGTCTTAGAGACCCTTTGAAACTTTTCTTAGCTGCATTCTTGCTTAATTTCATTGTGGATGGATGTATCAACTTTAATGGTTGTAGATCACTACATATTATAAAACAAAGTCCCCACGTCGCGTCTGTCTGTCTGTCTGAACGCGATAAACTCAAAAACTACGAAAAATATTTTCATACAGTTAAGGAGTATTCCGGTAACGTAGGTTTCGTGTAAATTGGCTGAAAGCTGAAATATGACGATGATTGTTGAAGATGTCGGAAAAAATCATGCCGGCTGGGGCCTGCTGACCTTTACTGGCGTGCGCCGCGTAAAACAATAGATTTATAATCATGAAAAAAATGTCTATTAAAGAATGAATACATTGTTTACCTTGATTAACACATAGGCTGATTACATCCCGGTAGTTCGTTCCCGTGGGATATTTTCCGAAATCTACGCAGGCGAAGCCGCGAGCAAAAGCTAGTTAATACTAGGTTTTGCTCGCGGCTTCGCTTGCGTAGATGTCGGAAAATATATGTTATAACTATAAACGACATATAATCGACTATGCATGGTTCTGCTCAGACCGATCCATCCATCACCCTCTGGATTCATAAGGCTCCGTGCAGATGTCCCTTGTACGTATAGAACAGACGCGTTATATGTTCGCTATGATATAATACATACTAGTGTACACTCGGCTTCGTTGGCGACACTGCCAGTAGGTATTAATTTGGGTTACAGTTAGTTATTGTATAGTGTACCTATATTTTAGTCTAGTACACAGATAACACAGTCTGAACGGCTAATTTGTGATCCGTAAAAATAACAAATGATTATGTAATTTAATCATCTACTTCCCTAACTAAGTTTTAGCTTCGTGACATTATCGCAATAAGTTTCTTGCTTAAACATACCCTTTAAAATTACATAGAATACAATTCCAAGGTTTTGCGAAATGTCGTTCGATACAGTTTTAAAGTTTTGTGATGACATTTTGGCTATGTGAACGACGCCGACGGTAACAGCACCTATCTATCGGTAGCTTTATGCCCACTTCCCGCAAGCTCACGCTGAGCTGCCACGCCCTGGCAGCAAGTGAACGATGACGTGATTCCAGCGCGATACATCGCCGTGCAGGGTAATATTGTGTCGCGGGACCAACTGATAGCTCCGGCCCTTCGGCAAAAAATAAGGTCGCCCGTTTACACGAGAGCAAAGGCTTTAAGTGACAGATACTAGATAAATGTTACGACGCATTAGATAAGGGCGGAGCGCATAAAAAGGTCGGGAAAATCTCGTGTAAAACTGCACTAAACATTTTAATACGTAGAATATTGAACGTTGACATGAAGGAGCATGGAACATGGATGTAATTATTGAGTATCGGGTAACTTTGTGAATTCTAGGACAGTCCCCATTTCATTATGCAGGGGTGTAGCGGACAGGCGACGGTCGGCCAAAGTTAGATTGAAGGCGACGACGCGGCGACGCCGACGCGAGCGCGTGCTTAAACTGTATCCCGGCTCACTTAGACCAAGATTTACACCAACTTTGCACTGTTCTCAACGCATAGCTGCATTGACATTATATCATACAGCGTGTTTTACTTTGAACATTCGCATTCGCATAACTATTATACCTACCTGCTAAATATAAAACGTACTATGAATACATTTCATTTTCTTTTAGTGAATATAAATTAAAAAGACTACCTATCGAAGAACACCTATCGAAGACCGTGAATCGATACAATAGTCAGTTATATCCCCGCGTAGGTTACAAGAGCCAATTTCATGAAAATATGACGAGTACATACAGTGGAGTTTCATGATAACATCTCATTAGAAATTCTATTTTAAGATGATTGCTTTATATTTCCATTACAACTTAAGTTTACGTCTATGTTATTGAATGCCTACGCCATTAATAAGTGCCTACGAATTAAAAGTGTATTAATAATACTTATTAATAACTAATTATATTTTAACTCGGGCGTAATCTTTTGTCCAGGAAGCCTTATCATATCAGTGCGATGACAGATGTCAGACGGATGTATTGCGGACGGAAGTGCGCTCGTGGGCGACTTCCGGGCGTCGCGCGCGCATGTCCGGCGATACTCGATACGACGACAGCGAATCGGCTCGCCGCACGGCTCGGGTTGCACTCTGTCGGCTCGCCTTACATGTAGCGGACCTACCGCGAAACACCGCTAACTAATTAATACCTACTTATTAAAGTATCAAAAGGAATCAGTAAATCTTGTTTCGTCAAACGTCTCGTTTTCTCAAAAACAAAGTGTTAATACAAAGTTACCGCGATATCAAACATTAAGCTAATTCTTGGAACATTCAAAATAACCGCGCGCGGTAATAAACAGTTAAAAACAAATGAAGAAACCTCACAATTGCTCTAATTACCGCCTCCGTTACCAAATCACGAGAAAATTCACGCCCTCAGCCCTCCACGTCACAATGAGGGAATGGAAGAAGCCTGTGAAAAAGCAAATTAAATTAATTGTGATGTAAACGAGGGTAGGCTGGGCACAGTGCGTACTGTAAATAATAGATGGCGTTGCCTTCGAACCGCACCCCTTTACAATACAATTTTATTTGCCGTATAAAACGTTGGCCGCGTGTGGCATTACTTACGTAGTTAATAAATAAATCGAATCTGTCGCTGTGTTACATAAAACTGTTTGTGTTTTATGGCCGAACAAAGATGTAATAAACAAAGCCATGTATTTTATATCTTTATTTTACAAGTACACGTGTATTTCAGTTCGTCTATCTTCTGTTTTACTTTTGTATACAATTTTAACTAGCATGGCAAAGTTGGACATTGAGGGCTATGCCGTATGCGTAACAGAAGATAATAAATTAATATGTAGCTAATTAATAGCAAGTAGCGGTAACGACTCGAAGGTGAAAGCTATAAGAGTGTTTATTATGAAAACATAGTGTACCTCGCGTTGAGGCCGAAATAGTCGGAGTAAGACGTTCGATCGGTTTACAAGCGGAGCTTTACAGCGTGCTATTTTGGGCGCTCCATCAAACAAGCGTCGATATCGCTCTTATGGATTTATACAATGATTTGAACATAATTCTTGTTGCGGTATCGGATTTTTAGGCAAAAAATATTGAGAAGGGATTTTCTTGGAACAGGTCATGATCGTAAAAACTTAGGTATTCTATGTGTTCGTAGTTTGTATGTACTATATGTCACTAAAATGTTTTCTGCAAAAAATA
The DNA here is from genome assembly GCA_947363905.1 of Lithophane semibrunnea. Taxonomy (NCBI): domain Eukaryota; kingdom Metazoa; phylum Arthropoda; class Insecta; order Lepidoptera; family Noctuidae; genus Lithophane; species Lithophane semibrunnea. Next base: position 6,448,873 of record OX376200.1, read on the forward strand.
TTGTGCAAATCTCTACTCTAAACAGTAGGTACAAAAATTGTCGTCTTCTTGTCTTTCAATGTGTTCATATCTATGTACAACTTAATATGTAACCAAACCTCAAGAAAAGATGCTGCCATCACCAATTAAAGAAGATCAGAAGACCTCTCTCGTTCCCGGTTACTCACTCAACCTGGGTGTGATGTGTGCACTCGTTGCTCGGCCCATCACAACCTCCTTGAGTGAGCGATCGTGGATGAGATATAGGTACAACAGCTCCAGAGAAGAATCGACATCAAGCTCAACAAATGACGTTACTTAACAGCTCAACGAACTCTTCAATTAACTCTCTTTTGTTTTGTTTGATGACTATATTATTACTAATAACGCCAAAGGACGTGCCTATTTGTGTAATTCAAAGTGTAATTATACTTATATCAGTGTTCACGATTTCAGAATGTTAATCTTGAATATGCTCACACCTTCTCATGTCTATGTTAGGCTAATAACTATCCGTTGATATATGAAATACAGGAGTATAGCAAGCAAAGCGCTAGCGGCCTGTAGTAAAATTCAATGAGGTGTATCAATACGCATCTTGTCGAAATTTTCATAGAAAAACGATTGGCCTGCCGGTCGGCAAAAATAGCATCACGAACATACAGAAAACAGGCGCGCATCGATCACGTGATTTATGCGTTATTGGCTACCGATTTGGCGGTTTACGACATACGTTTCAGATAAGTACAGTACAAGGCGGATGTGTCAAATGAAGGATAGATAATAATATATTGCATATCAGGTCGCACAATGCACCTGCACAGCATTGTGCTCGCGTTGAAGAAGATTCGCAAACATCGTTACCCGAGAGGCGTACCAACTCTGTTTACGTCAAGTAGTGCTTTTATCCTTCCCTCTATTCCATTTGGCGCAGTTATTGTTGAGCACAAACCGCTTAGCGAAATAACTACAAACTAGATATTATTCTGGAAACTCAATACAACTCTGTACGTATTTACGTGCTTTTTTCCTTTGGGAATAAAGCTTTCCTGAGAACTGTAAACAGTCACTAAGTATTTTACAAATTGTTTGAACCGTGTCCCACTTTCTGTATATTCGAAACTTCGGAATATCTCAGAATCTACTGGAAAGAATTTGGTATGCTTTTCACAAACATGTAGGGTAAAGTTTTTTCCAGGAAAGTTTCTGTACATTCAATTTTAGGGTTCCGTACGTCCGAATGAAAAAACGGAACCCTGATAGAATCACTCATTTGTCTGACTGTCTATGCGTCACAGCCAATTTGCTCAGAATCGAATGGACCAATTAAGTTGAAATTTGTTCCACATACTTATCACTTTCTGTGACCCAAACACGGGATGTATAACGTAAATAAATTAATTTTGAATATGGGTCACATTTGGGAGGCAAATAAAAAAAGTCAAAAAAGTTTTTCGTGCTACATATCAAATGAAAGGACTTGCCGTAAGTGTCAAATACATTTTTTTATCATTTTAAAATAAATGTTTTTAAAGTTATTTAATAAAATAGGTGAAAAATGACCATTAACATCCTTATTCCGGAAATACTGAGCCTAAAATTTGGAAAAATACATAATATAATAGTTATACATATATACTTATAGATTACAGGAAAACTATCAATATTGTGCTTAGAAACTGTCATTTGCAGTTGGAATGTATGGGAGAACCTCAGGGGAGACATGTCTTTCAACAACAATGTTCAGTTTGTTCATCCGATCTACGGAACCCTTCATTCTGCGTGGTCCGATATGCACTTGGTCGGTTTTTACACGAATGGAGCCGGTTTTTTGCCGCTCATTTAGAGGGAACTAGAATATTTAATGTAGTTAATTAAAACATAGGTATATGAGCATATTATGAGCCATCAAGTGTAGGGACCGCACAGCCGCTAGTTGCCGCACAATCTCTAATAACTTCAACACCTCTTATAGTATTGTTACGGCAGTGCTTGCCATATCAAGCGGTACAGTCATGTACAGTCATCAAGTACGCAATAGTTAGCCGCCATTATCTGGCTGTTACACCTGGCCGCATTGATATGCGCTTACTGTGCGCCTGATTAGCCATGCAATGTTTCACACTTAGACACCGATTGTATTCGCTTTACACCTGTCCGATTGCATCTGCCATCTGTTATTATAATTACACGTCTTGACACAAGCATGTAGCGACATAATTGAACATAATATGATGAACGTATTATGTCGGGCAAACATTGATAGGTATTTCATAACTCATTTCATCTCAAATGATGACTATAACTCTGATACGGTTGATGGAAAGTTTCAGTTCTTGTTTCCGAAGAACTTCATCGCATGCTTATATTTCCAACATCCCGCACCTGTTTTTATAATCCAAACCGCTGATACATTTATTATAATCACCTTGTAATGCATGCGTGTACAGTGTTTTATGGTTCATAAATTAATTTTCCGCCTATTAAGAGCGTAACTCAGCCCAACAACATGTATCAGCTTGATCGTACGTTTAGTGTATATGTCGACTGTTCCTTACAATTTGCGTATGTACTCGTATGCAGGTAGTCGTGTCTTGCCATGTGTGTAACTGGTGGGCTTATCCGTAAGGCGTTGGCAACTCGCGCATTCGTAGCAGTTGCCAACTAACAGGCCTACGCGGCTAAGCCGATATCAGCTGTCGTCGCGTGCTACGCCGTCGCACCGTAGCCGGCTACGAGAATTACACTTTCATTACCCCGATAGTAATTTATCGTATATTTATTGCGCTATTTGCTTGATGTACCTTTGTTGTGTGTAATATAGATTATTGTTTTATGTATAGTTGGTAATGCCAGTAATGCTTATCGAAAACTTGTAATAAACCTTCATAAATTAGTTACCTATAGAAATGTAAAAACAAGTGTTTTACTTATACGATTAAGTAAATTACTGTGGTTTTTATAATAGAATTTAAAGATATACATATTTGCCAGCTAATTATACCAGTGTAGAGAAATTAATAAAAATGTAAAATGGCAAAGACAAACATTACAAGTAACCCTCTTCTATTGGTACAAGAGTAGTGTCGGTAATAACAATAAAAGTTAATACAAAAACATCAGGTTATTACAACGACGAAACATTAAAGGCCAGTGGTGTAATTGTTAGGGTGGTTCTACACACGCCGGTAATTTGGCAGCGGCGACATCGCGTCTATTGCAACACCAATTTCATACCGACAACGTGTAGCTGGAATCGCTTTTATTATACGCGCTAACATAGACTGTACTGCAGTCTGTACGCACGAATTATCATTAGCAAGCGATATTCTTGAATGAAATTGGCAAAAACAAGGAAACCTTCACTGAAGTCATTGTGTGGTCTGGAACTAATTCATTGCCTGGTCTTAAATCAAACAATACTTATGTAGGTATCTGAATCTTGAATTTAGCAAACAGCAACCCTCGAATTATAAAAGCGATGGATGATAAGTGTTGCACCGCAAACAAACCAACTTTTCCACATAGTGTCCATGCTTTCCTTTTCGTTGAGACAGTCAAGTTGAACATTCGTTAGTTACGTACCTGCAGCCAGACAGGTAACAATGTAATTTGCACGTGATTCCGTCTAGTTCTACTCTTGACAATGAAACTTTGTTAGCAGCACTTGCTGTCCAGTAATTAATCAACTTGTTTAGTAGCGATTGAGGGTTATTACTGCGCGCTGCGAGGTGCCGCTAATTGTCAAACTTTGCCGACGTACGTCATACATTTTATTGCAACGTCATCTTTTTACTCGACTCACAGATCTTTAACCTTGTAAAGAAAACCCTTTCTATCTTTTTATAAAATTCAGGTGTTATTCTAGACGTTTATACAAGATAGTGCTCTTTAAACAAGCCAAAACAATTTCACTTTGCAGTTTAAATAAAAAAGTCACTTACGACGAGAAGAAACGAGAGTCGAGTGCAATTTTAGGGCCGACACTACCCCTCTAGGAAATTGAAGGTGTTTGGTTTGAGAACATCTGCATAGGGTTGAGTTGTTTACCGTCTCCGGCCGGTCTCAAAACAATTTATTTGAAAGGTGTCGCCGCGCAATCCACTCAGCGATCACAGCCGATACAAATACCCGACCTAGAATAACCTGGGTATAAATCACTCTGAGGAAATAAGTTGCCCGACCCATTTACCTAGCTGGACATGTGTTTAAACAACGTCTCGCAGTACCGAGACCGATACCGATACCGGTGACGCCACTCACGGTGACGATATTGTGAAAGCTTCCCTATTGAACTTGTTCAATTGAATGGTAACGTCAAAAACGTTTTGCATATCTGTTTTGTTTGTCCCCACTTAACTTCAGAAAGTTGTAGCGTTGTTTATGACAAGCATTTACCTGATCGCGAAAAGTTATGATATTAGGTATCCAACTTGTTTACGTAAACAAATGATAAAGTCATTTGTCAAATACCTACGTCTACGTATTGGTTTATAGTAACTTAACAAAAAGGATCGAGATCTTATTTTTTTTTACTGCTGAAAATAAAGTTCATTAAACAGTACTTATTAATTCATTAAAAATCAATAGAAAATCTTAAACTTTACGAAATGAACTCAAAGTTCAGAGTCGATTAATACTCCAATAGAATTTGGAGTTTGCAAAGAGCACCATTAAATTATTCGCCAAAACGGGCCTGGGATCATAATATTTCACGAAAAGCGTGATTGATACATAGAGTGATTTCGTTAGTCAAAACAAAATTCCTAATTACGGGAGATGGCAAAATAAGAGAAAATTGTATTAAATCGCGGGTTATCTAAGCTCTCACTCTTATTATTTCGGAGACTGAGCGCGACGACTTCGAAATTTACTTAATTATGTTATAAAGATACTGATCTGAATAAAACGGAGCGCCGAAAGCCGAAGGAATAATCGTCTGGACCGACAGACAATTGGTAGGTCTCATCGCCGCGGCTTCAGACTGCGACTTGCTCCGTTTTATTATTTATTGCTTTCGTCACAAACGAGACCTTGTTTGCTACATTTCAGATGCAAAATACCACTAAGTAGGTACAACATTTGATTTATCCTGAAAACGATCGATCATACGTGATCCTCTGAACAGCTTCAATGTATATTATTAGTGTTATAGGAAGTACTGAAGCACTGAAGAGTGAGAGAGAGAAGCATATGGACTGTTATGACAGATAACAGTCCATACGGTGCAGTCTCAATTTCGTTATAAGCGGCGGGCACGTATAGCCGTCGCCTGCTGAAATAGAAAACGGCTGGTGATTAATTGGCAATTACTCCAACTGGCGAGTAATTCCCGCGCCCACTTGTCGCCGAGCTAAGCTCGCATATTATTTTTCCATCGAGTAAATAAATTGATCGTGTGTGGTGCGAACAAAATACAATCAAACACTTAAGGCGCGGATAATCAATATTTTTGTAATTGCATATACGAACATTTAATATTGAATCAGGGTTTTGGTTTTATGTTACAGCAATAATGTTCAATAATAGGTACCTACGACCTAGTAGATGCCCGAACATCATGGGTTTGGTCTATTTCTAACAGGCATAATTATATTACCTAGTTTTAAATTTCAACGTAACTTTCCTTTATTCCTATCCCCTTAATAAACTTACAATCAGGTTAAAATTTATGTAGCAGCGTAACATTATTTCATAATCCGACATATATCTGAACGTCTACTCATCTTTCTAACATACATTTTGATGATAATTCGCACAGAGTATAGTGTTACCCCGATGCAAAATTGTAATTTGCTGTGATATAATTCAATATTTAGCAAGATGTAATTGAATATTTTTCCAATTTGTCGCGCGTAATGGGGCAAGATTGAGTTGACGGTCCCCACGGCGAGCGGGCGGGACGCCGCCGACGGCCCGGCGAGGCGGCGACTGACGGCGCGACCGTAACGACACGACACCGCGACGCGCCGCCGACACCCGACGAGTCGACGTATCTCATCGCACAACATCACATTTACATACAGCCTTTACCATTATTTTAGCTAAGCTGTGTTTAAATCAAAATAAGTAGCTGTGACATTTATTTATTTATTTGATTTACACAGCTTTAAGAAACCAATTACATAAATCAGAGTAGGTATATTATAATAAGTACAAAAATACATAAACGAATCACAACAATTAAATACTACCTATTATTCTCACAAAAATGTAGCCACGTAACCATTAAATTGGCGAATCTATCATGGATCGCAGTCCGGGTTGGCTTCCCCGAGCTTATTTAGTGCGGTCAACACGCGCGGTAGGGGAGAAGCAGCACGGGCTGCTCTCCGACACGGAAGCACGCTTAGCAGTCGATGTTTTCTTCTTTAAAGCCTACCTGGCCACATACCCTTCTGGTCTCCAGTGAATGATCTACCAGACATCCTAAGAGGAACCTGGTAGGATAGAGGTAGGGATGGTAACCAAGAGTTCTTCTGTAAAGAAAAAGCAGAAATGCTTTTTGCACTTTTTCTCGAAGAAGTGCATACTTTGCTTCGTGCGGATTCCATACAGAAGAACTACAATAAGAGCCTTATTACATGCTCGTTGCGAAAATCACGGGCATTCCAAAGAACAAACCCTAGTTTTTTTAAAGATTCTTTGGTAACTGTTGAAATGTGATCATGAAAAATAGATAAGCTTCTGTTCAAATGCGACACCCAAGTCCTTCATTAGTTGATTTAGTTGTTTTAGTACCATTTATTTTGTATTCAATATCAATTGGGTGATGCATTCGACCAAAGGTCTCCATTTTATTTTGAACACCCCATTCATGTACTTATGACGTTTATTTGCATACTGATTTGGCAACCCAATAATTGCCGATGTGCTTCATTCAAATAGTAGTAATTAGAATTTTTAAAATCGATACTCAATCTCAATTCATTCAATGACTTCAAAGCATAATGAGAAGGACGTCGTTGGTAAGATGTATCTACTTTCCCAGCATAGTCAGCATGGGATGCGCGCCATGTTCCCGTCAATACGTCGGGATTACGAGCGAACACTCCCACATACTTCATGCACGTCACACGCTATGTTTTGAGTGAGCGACAAAAACGCCTCATCTTTCATCGCTCGATTTCCTTCCAAATAGCTTTACGGTCCCCCTAATAATACTCGATCATTATTTAGATACCATATAAGGGCTTCGGATATGTTATATTGTGTAAAGGCGATTTAAATAATTGTCTGCTCAAAGAGCTCATAACACGTGGTTTCAATACGAACATCAAACGCGATTACAGGATTGTTTATTTAAATAATGCGCTTTTCTTCAAAAGCAATTTTATCAGGTTATCATTAAAATAGAATGTTATAAAGCCAGATACCTCGTTGGCACTTCATGAATATGCAACGTTTTAGAATATTTACTGCATTATAGAGGTACACCGCCTTTTCTCCCAGTTTAAGATATTCCTGTTATTGCACTTTGACGTAGCAACGAGGAAGATGCCGGCTACGTCACGTCGACTCATTCCAGCGGCGATCGCTCCTGGCATACTAATATTCTCTGCGAGCGATTCCATGTAATTCCAGTCGGTACTCCGCCTCCGATTGTACGCCAGCCAGTATCTTGAATATGTTACTAGGACCTACCGAACGCTCTGTCGGATGCCTCCGAAATGCCGATACTCAAATCAGTGCAGTCACGTAATCACAACGGCGTGTGATACATAACTCGTATATTTAACTTAATTCATCATTAATTAACTTAAAAACATTCACAATCAATACCGTTTGCTCTATAACGGAACCGAAAACAGTAATCTTTAAAAAAAACAAGGACCAACAAATCCCTGTAGTTAGTTTTTATTACGCTCAACCATTAAACGCATTGAGTTCTTTGTAAGTTAATAGTTCCATAATATTTTTTCTATCTATAAAGTTATCCGCCCCAGCTTGAAGCCTGGAGCATTATAGCTTGACGTGATTCAGCACTCGTAATTCGTCTCGGCCTCAGGCTAAACAAACTCAGCTTATCGCATAACATAAATTGGCAACACGTCGTTAAGGCGACCCGCACACTGCGAGCCGAGCAGGCTTTATCAGCGGCCTCTCGTAAACCAACGCCGTCTGTTATTGCAGCTCAGTTGCGACATTTCCCGAGACTTTTTTCATATCGCAAAACGGCTGCCGATTGTAACGCTAACCGACGACCGGGACGCGGCAGTCGAACCGCGTAAACGATTTGGCTTGTGCCGATAAATATATCCATTTGGCAATGCGCGCCCACTCCATGTTCGTATCAACTGAAAAAGCGCGCCGCCTTGAGCGCTGCTGTAATTAGAGGCCAATCGTAAAACGAAAGGGTTGCGCCGGAACGTCCCATCTGATAATGAGCGCGACTGGCGCGGCTCCAGCCGCCGCTCATATTAGGCGGTCTCTCCGCCGCTATCGTTACGACTTTTACACTTTTACGAGTTGTTTAGTTTACAGAGCCGGCTGTGTACGAGCGCGTGCATTGCCAAATGCTAGTTCGCGGCTCACCGCGCGCGACCGCTCCCTAAATATCACCACCGCTACGTGTTAATGAGACGTACGTTTCAGCCTCGTTTGGCATTGCGCGGAGCTGCTGCCGTCGCCCGCGCCACATTACCTAAATATCTAGCCGTTATGCCACTTCATATTACGCTCTCCTTTGGTTTTATTGTTCGTAAACTGTGATTTTTCTCCCGATACGAAAGAAAACACTGTGGCTTTTAGATAAAATAAAAGAATATTTTCCTTGATAGCTATAACGATCTGTTGGCATCCGTTTACAATAACAGCGAAAGTTTCATTCCCGACGATATCAATTTTGTTCAGTGGCTCTTAATTAACATTTTCTTTTCTTTCGTTTCCAGGTGAGTGAGGGAGCGAATACAAAACCAGGCAGGCTTTGTGCGCGGCGCGCGCGCCCGCTGCCAGACAAAAAAGAATATTACACCGCTTTCAATTCGAACACACAGAAGAAAAAATATGATCTGCACTTTTGTAAACGCAAATGAGGTTCGCTTTGTAATATGGGACTTAATTTAAATAACGTTTCAGGCCAACCAAACTGAAACAGGTGGGTAGGTAATTACGAAACAATTGGTTTAGTTTCATTAATAGGCAGTCGCAAAAACCTGTTAGGTGTGAATGTAAACGTGTTTTCAAAAGCAACAAATAGTAACGAAACCGTACATAACACAATGGTTAAAACTTTCATATTACATACATGTTCCATTCATTCTAAGGAACATGATAAACTCCTGCGTCTTGATATACGAGCGACCCGATGGCAGACAGAGATTATCTCAATGTTCCTCTGCTATACAAACGGGCTTCACCTTCGCTGGAACACGAAAACTAGTTTCCACGAACTACTAGTCGTAGACAGCCAAAATGATTTAATGCTTAGGTGCCAACACTAGAACCTTTCGAAGTCTGCAAGACATTATTCATGAAAAGTATTATCATAAGTTGAATTCTTTTATTGCTCAGAGCAACAACAGTACTATGAAGTGCAGAATTTTATATTGCTTTAGCGAAATTTTATGTTTACCTACGTACCTTACCTTCTTGTATCAGATACACAAAATGAGTTAAGTAACAACTTTATGTACGGAACCCTAAAAACAGAACCAAGCAAAGTAGTTTAGCTATTTATATAGATACTTATACTCCATTTATTATAGCATTAGAAAAAAGAGGCTTGTAGAAGCAGGAATGCAAAACATTTTATTTCAAAGTTAATTTATAACTTTTTTAGATAAATCTAAGACAGTCTACTAAATAATTAGATAAACGAAATCAAAGTCATTTTATTTTAAATTACGCTTTATTGCATCTTCATACATTACAACAAAACAAATAAATGTAACAACCAATCACATGGTGATTTTAGTTTAAGAATAAAGGAAATAAATGCGTCCATTTTGGAGTTGTAATCACCATCACCTTTCTTTGCATCAATTATTAATGCAGCATCCGTTAAAAACTCTTCAGTTGATCCTGTGAAATACAATAATTACAATTCAATTTTTCCGTACCCATATAATTTCACTGCTAGAAATAGGTCTTATATATACTATAATAGAGTAGCGACAACATTTATAACTTTTAGTTCGCTTTGCATGTGTTACTTCCTAATACAATAATATTACTTAATTAATAGTCAATGACAATGGTGATCATTTTGTTAATGGTGAGGACAGTCAACAAATTGTATTAAAAGCAAAAGCAAGTAAATCAAGTACATACCAATATGAACAATGATAAGCCGCCTTCCTTTTCCCGTTGTATTCTTTAAACCAGTGGATAGACCTGCCCGATGTGCTTCTTTTGAGGACTTAATAGTGGTATCATGCCATAATAAACTTTTTGTGTGACCTGTATGTATGATTAAAGGTTATTAATTTAAATACAATATTTACAAAACAAATGAATGAAATTATGTTGTACTTTTTTATTTAACTGTACTAAATCATAATACTACCGAATGCACGAATACCATTCACTGCTTGGTGCATAAAAAATTGTTAAGAAATATTAGAAGTGCTGTACCTTCATTTAAAGTCTAATCTGAATAATATATTTTTCTTCCTTAATTCCCTTTTTATTTATTGAAGACATTTTAGTCTCCATAGGACGATCTTGTGCTTGATATATTTTGATATAAGTGAAATTTAATGTTTCTTTACAAACTGCTTCTCTTGAAATCTGGCAGAGACTCATCACATCACTATTAACTGCTTCCAATATCTTATCCAAGGTGGGCAACTATGAATTTTCCTGCGTATTCCACTAAATGTCATATCGTCAAAATCATTATGTTTCATGTGCTTCCGGTGGCGGGGGGAGGTTGCAGGCGACCTTCTTTGTTGTACGCTTTGAGTATATTGTACACAGTAGCCTGAGATATACCTATAAATAAGAAAATATTAATATAAATGTTTTATCACAATACACGTTACTTTCGAACATTTTTATAGTAATCATTTTAGTAATCATCCTTACCGGCAACTTCTGCGGTTTTCTTTATCATCTCAGTCTTATAACAAGGAGTTCCTGCAGGCCAGGACTCTTTAAATTGCTTAAAAATATTGATGACAGTTTGCTTTTCTACACCACGAAATGGAGTCTGCTTCATTCTCTTTTTCTTGGGAGACATTAATAAGATTGAACATAGGAAAAACAGTACCTAACAAATAACTTAATCACGAAAATTCGACAATAACAAAACACAAGGCGTAGCATTCACAATTATTCACAAGCGAATCATAGACTACTATGAAGCGAATGACATGACAATCACAGAACATTTACGTTAATTTCACAGACGACATAAACCAGTAAAATTAAAAAGACCCGGCTGTCACAGCTTATGAAGGGATTATGTGACCTTTTAGATTTGGTAGAATTATAGTGAAACGAAAAACGTTCGCGGTATTGTTCACTCCTGCTTCTTTTAAGTTTTTAGCATTGACACTTTAATTTTAAATTGGAATGAAATAATATATTTAAATGAAAGGCACTTAATTTCATAAGATAAATAGTTAAAATGATTACAATGAAGTGTGACAGCTGGTATACAAAGAGATTTGAATTAATTTGGCGTCAATTGTAACTGTAACAAGTTTATTATACTTTTTTTACAAAGTGTACATTAAAAAGAACGTTTTTTAACTTCTGTCTAATGCTATTGTAAATGGAGTATAGGTACATATTAAACGGTTAATTTGAAAGCTCCCCACTGCAAAACCGGCGGGAACGGGAAAAAGGTAAGCTTTTCTTGCTAACTTTTCATCTATGACGAAAAAACTGATTATGTATCAAACTATTTCGTGACTCCCACATAATAATGTAGGTTTAATAAACTCTAGTTTGTATGCCGATCCTACTACGAAATTAATTAATTTAGTAAAAGTTTAATTTATATATGTATACTTATTAACTTCATAAATAAAAATGTGATCTAAAAGTACATAATGATGCAGAAGTTAGTCAAGCCAGTTCACATACTCGCATTACGTAACAAAGACACTTCTTGCGGACTCCGACCTCCGAACCCCAGGAGCGGTTGAACTCTGAACATGTTCAGTAACCTCGCGGTCGACGGCTTCTCAAATAAAATTATTTTCCAGTGATGCAATGTACTACAGAATACAGTACACACTTGTACTCAAGTGGGAACGAGAATTGAAACCAGTCTGTTATCCCCCACATTTTTCAAATTGTAAAACTACTATTTTCAAAATCAAATTTTCACGGTACATAGGTACATAAACTAAGTACCTACCTACGCGGTTTTCTATATTCAGCACAAGAATAATAATTCACATATTTTCAAAAGCTTCCTTCCTATTGCTAAATCTTTTTCAGTATTTTTGGTTTAAAACATGAGAGATTTTATACTTTCCTGAAAATATAGCATTGCACTGCATTTTCTTCTAAAACAGTAAAATATGCAAATGTATGTCAACTGCAGCAAGCGAGTTTTGAGTTACTTACATTGCTGAAGCAATATTTTTATGGTTAATTTGACAAGTTGTTTACGTATTCCCGTCCCCATCCATTATGTGATTTGGCTTACTGGCATGATTCAGAGATACGCGGTCACCTACGTGACGTAATACTGAAGACAAAAGGTGCTAGTGCGGGCGTGCACCCCGAAGGGCGCCGCCCGCGAGGACCTTGCACCCTCGGTCTATCTCTTTAGTTACTCTATTTAAGATAATGCACTTTTACGTAACTTTGTTCGTTTTCTAACAGCTCCATAAAACAATAAAAGGTTCATAGCTCCTTTAAAATACTATTTTATAAAACTGATGTCAATGTTATAATATTTAGAAATTATTTTCATAATGATAGGCCGCTTTTCTTCAAATATTTATTGGAATGAAAATCTGCATTAACTATATCCATGGTTCTAGGAACCTTACGTAAATCGGTCGCGAAACTAATGAGGGATGCAACATTTTACGTAAGCTGCTGCATTGTGTCGCATGTGAGTGCCACGACCTCGCGGTCTTCGACTCTTCGCCCGTACAATACTCCATCTCCTTATTTCCTCTCAAGAGCGCATCGACCGGTATAAGGAAACTATTTTCATATCACTTCTCCGTGCTTTATCATTAGGAAAGTTTCCGTTCTATCTTGAATTACAGCAATTGCTGTTTGAACTGCTTTCGTATTCATAACAAAAATGAAAATATTTCAACGATAAAATATGTTTATTGAATTCTAGTTTACCTGCGTGTTTATAAGAAATTCAAATTGTATTACAACGCGATGAGATTACATCACTACCTCGATTATTAATGTGTAGGGTAAAGGTAAACAAAGTGGTACAACTTTATTTACACCAACTTCGTCCCTTTAATACGTTTAATTTTGTAACTAATTATTTATATTAATAAGAGGACTTTTTGAGTTATTAACAAATTAATTATGACTCTTTTATCTCTCCCGTGTAATTTGGTTTAATATAGTTGTTAGATGTGTTAGTAGATACAGTGGTACGGTGAGCGCAAGCAGGCAACAGCCTGCTTCCAATCCGGAAGTTATAAATTTGCTTAAACTTGTGTGAGTTGCGAATTCCCGCGATGTTTGTCCGGACGTGCGGGTCCATTTAGTCCCTAAACCAACTGCTAACTTCTGAGCAAGCACCAATAACCAACAAAGATTATAATGATAAAATTATCTTAATTGAGCATATCATCAGAATTACGTATCGATTTCTTCATACACATTGTGTGCTTTGAGAGAATAGAGGGTTGGCGCTTCGCTCCTGGGTTTTTTCAAAGTCATTAATATCCGGAACACACTTTTTAAAACTAAATTCAACCGGTTATCCTCCCTTGCTTACGGTAAATAGAGTTACACACGCACGGAAAGGGTCACCTCGCCCTAGCCCATACGTGCTCTACTATACCTACGCACTTCTACGCTTTGGGGTTACAAACATAATATAATATCACGAAACGAATTTGTCTTCTCATCTCATTTGAGAGGAAGGAGGAAATGGGTTCGTGACGAAGGTTTATCATTTCATGCGGACTGAAAAGCTGAAGGAAAATCTGGACTGCCCAAAACGTCAGAGGGCGTCGTGTGATGTCCGCCCTGAGTACAAAAATTTAAAATTTCAGTGAATTATAAAAAAATACAGGAACGGACCACAGCTTTGAACAAGACTACTGAACAATGTTACATATAAGAAAAACCCATGGAAATTCCTGCTTACAACTAAACGACTACAAAGTCGATCACTTTTCAAAATGAATCAGTAATTATCTAGGCGAGTATAAAGAGCGACAGAGCTCCTATACAAAGTAAGGATGTAATATTAACTTCCAACGAAATGTAGTTCAGAATCTACATTGATACCTGGGATTACGTTTTACCCTCTTTCATGGCGACGTAATAAAATTCAGCTTAAAAATACCCATTACGTACCTGTCTACAAACCGTTGATCGCAGCTTTGGTATATATTCCTTTTAGAATATGAAAATATTTTAAAGCTGGGTGCGATCATCTGTCTGTGCTTAGGTAAATCTTACGAGTTGAAATTGTTATCTACAGTGTCGGCAATATTTAAAGAGATACCAATGTCAGTTGAAAGAGATTGTAACTAATCTCATGAAACATTAGCGCGTACAGTTGACGGCAGGTGGCTCAAGTCGGCGACTCATTGTAAATGTATCAAGAGTTCGCTCCAACTATGTAGTGCTGCGCCAGCTCCGGAGCGTCGGAAAACAATCCCAACTGCGTTAATCACTTATTTACGTCCGGGGTCCACTGCCGCCAGAGTATTTCTAACGAACGCCGAGAATTCTGGGGAATCCTAATGAACCGTGGGAATTTCGATTCTAATGAAGCGAGCGAGTTGGAACTTTACAAGTGGACGTAGAGGGGACTTTTCGCTGGTGGCTCGTTCTTAAATCGAATTGCGCAGTTTGGTTGGACATTGTTGCGGTGCATCGGGAGCTACGCGGGAAGTAATTTCGCTCAGTTCCGCCGGATATATCTCTCCCAGGACGCAGAGACCTGCAACTAATCGGTTTGTCATTTCCGCAATCGGCCGCCGCGACGCCGTTTTGAATACTTGATATTTGTCCTTTGTTTACAACACTGTAGGGAGATTCAATTTGCTTATGAAATCCTCATACCATACTCTAGGTAGACGTATCACAAAACTAACACGTAGATACCACCTTCGCCATGAACCAAATCCATTTTCCGGTACTAACAAAAATAAACTTTGTTATACCTATCTGGTACTTTCGTAATAATTAGACAGTCCATATTTTAGCATTAAACTTTTGTATTGCTAAGTTTACCCGCGCGTTCGTCCACTGCCCGTAAAAGTTCAATTGATACTTTAAAAATTCAACACAAAGGCTTTTAGTGCACTAAGGTAAGCAGACGGTAAAAATAACTTGAGACACTTGCTCCTCTGAGAGCATGGAGTTAGAACATCAAATAGCACACGTTGTTTTAGCCGATGGCATTATTGGATAGATAAACTGAGACTCACTTAGACACACATCTTCGAACATAGTCGGCTGAAGTGCTAGTGTTATCTCATGAAACTTCAGAATAATTTTGAGAAATAGGGAACAATTTCAAGTTTGAATATCATTTGAACGTTTTTTTATCGATTAATTAACAAGTTTTTGTAAATTAAGATGTTAATTTTCCACACAAAAGCAGTTTGTATGGTGTGTTGAATTTGAAATAAAACAATGAAAGTTCCATCCTACGAGACTATTTATAACAAAATGACTAAGTATACCAATCGAATACTTACCTAAAATGCGTTACTCAAAAAAACATTATCATAAAGTGCAGGATATGTGTTGACATGCACATACGGCATCCGTGCGCAGTGCCCTCTAATCTCACCGAGTCCCGGATCCCGGAGCTTCAGAAAGCTTGCGGGAATATTCATAAAGCCCGTTTACATCCGTCCGTTATCGGGCGGAACGCTGCCGCGCACCGCCACCGCACCGCTGCGCCGCCGCCGCCGCCTCGCCGCCACAAACACTTTAACGAAATAGATATGAGAAAATTACCTACACTTTCACATGTTTCTTTAACGTCTTTTTAATTCTCATTTAAATAAAGACCATAACTTTTTCTGTGCAAACCAGAGGGTAGAGTTACAGCTTACGAACTTCGAGTTTGTACCTACAACAATAAAAATACAACATGACGTTTCACAACCTATTATATTATTGTGAAAACCAAATTACACAGCAGAGGTTTCTTCTGCGAGGAAACCTTGTAAATTAATTCGTTTTAGAAACAGTTCGCAAGTTTTTTCAAACACTTTGCCTCACGTTTTTTAGCACATAGGTAATAGCAATTTTGTTTTCTAACGAAAATTCCATTATATTAATTAAGTGCCACACAATGTTTAGGTACCTAAGTACCTAGTTAACGTTAAACATAATATAATGTTCAAAAGTTTAGATAAGCGAAAATTGCTGTACCATGTAATTGTGCTCTTCAAAACTTAATGAACCGATTACCTCTAGAAAAACTGCGCTTTTATAGCCAAAATTAAGGTCGTAACTACACCAGTACAGCTTGGTATTGCAAGCCGTCTCAACTTTCCAATTACATCCCTCCCAGTTCAGCTAACTCATATAAAAGTTCTAACAACGCGTGTCTTTAACTAGGTCTTAGTTTAGCCACTGTTATGACTTTAATCTACGAGTATGAGCTATGAACTTAGATAAATGTAGGTACCTAAGTCTATCTAAAATGCGCCTCTAAAATAACTTTCAAATAAGACAACACACTAAGAACCAATTTGCTTTTCATTGAAATGCTTTCTGAACTTTCCTCCTTCATTACAATGACCTATATTTGTCAAAGTAAATCTGTAACAAGATTTAAATTGATCCCACGGACTACGGAGTCACATCGTCTATATGCAACGTGAATTGTGAAGTGCACGCTCACTGATTACCGATGCAATCGTATCACTGAAAAATCGTTTCAATTTTGTATCTGTGCTCGTGCGGAAAATGTCCGCACGGAGCGAAGTAATATGCCATTACCATCATAACAACGTTACTCTCGACTTAATTCCGCTCCCGGCGCTCTGCCGGCCGGCCGGCTTCACTAATTTCTCTTATGCGCACCGCCCACCGTCAAAACGCCTATCGAATACAACACAATCTAAACGCCTATCGAATACAACATGATGTTTGTTTATAACACACACAAGTTCTACGAAGTCTAACCCAATGTAAACGGCAATTTAGTCTCTAAGACAGCCATTATAATCTTCTGTAAATATGTAAACGTCTACACAATGGAGGCAGAACTAGCGTTTAAAACGACGTCTATAGAGAGACGGTAAAGCGTTGTCTAGAAATCCTCTGAAATCCCAAAGGAGAGTCAATGCTTCCTCCACAATGGCGCACGTGAGAGCCGCCGGCCGACAGCCGACATTCAAAGGAGCTATTATTAAAGGAATACGCCGATAGAGGTCAATTAGGAATCGACGTCGTTGCAACATCTATGGATCGCAAGACAGTCTGTTATTCAGTTGCTAAATAAATTGATTACCTACTGAAAAATGCAGCTTGCGTAAGAAAACGGAACAAAATAGCACTTTTCGACACTTTTTACACGTTAGCTGTAACTACTTACTTACTAAAATTTCACAACTGAAACGCATCGACTTTAAATTGAAATTTCCTCACGTTGTAGAGTCTCTTTAAATCCCTTTATACATCAAAGAATTCAAGCGGTAGACTGCTATTGAAATCCCCAGTGAGCATCAATGCCTATTGCCACGTCGCTTATCTACAATGTACGGCACGAGAGCTAAAGGCGCAGGCAGCGCGACACGGAGGGGAAGACATTTCAAAGGAGTGCCTTACTGCATCGGGTGAACAATTAAAGGAATCGGCAGACACCATTAGCATTTCTGAACGTGGAGTATTGATGATTTATTCTAGTCATCAGCACGTAGGTACCAATAAAAACAATTGACTACTGTCATGACTCCGTTAGATACGTTTATCATCGATACGTAGAATTCAAAGGTCCAATCAAGACTTGCTGTCAAACATGCGGGCGTCGTTTAGGTTTGTGTTTATCGGTTTTATTCGATAGCGTTCGGATAGTATTCGATAGCGTTCAGTTTAGCGATCTCGATTATTGTTGCAAGATAAATAGTTTTCTATTTATCATACAACAATAATCGAGATAACGGCTCCATGTCGGAGGTGAGCTGACAATCGTTGTGACAGGCAGACGGTGGCAGGGCGCGCCAGGCACGCGGGACCTTATCCCACTGACATTTTATTATTTTTATGCTAATTCCTCTTTCGAGCAGTAAAATAAAAAGAAATTTGGCATATCTGTCCTTGTTGAAATATTCCGCCGTGATATACATCGGTCCTCTTTATGTACGAGAAATTTTGCACTAATATTATTCTATCATCATATGTAAATACTGTTGGGTCAGATTTGTCAGTTTTCTTAAACTTACAACTTGCTCATAATCATACAGGTGGCTACAGACTTGCTCGATTTATGACAATCTCAACACGTGTTTTATTTAATACCTCTTCGTCATGAGGGGCAGAAGTACTTAACTACAGCTACTAAAGAAAACATGTGTCGATCGTCAAAAATCGAGCAAATCTGTAGGCACCTTTATTAGGTACCTTTAAAGTTTCAAGAAAAGGACAGTTTTGACTAAACAAACTAAGACAAGTTTATGCACATTTCCGTAGAACTTTATGACGCCGTCGTGGAACATCAACTTTTGTGAAGATCACAAAAGACTGCTGTGGTACACATTCTGATAGTAAAGAAGTCTAATATGATACAACAGAAAATATACGCGGTAATAAAGCAATACTCGGCCAACAAAGTTACTTACTCTCTTTGTCCTGTTTGTAACATCTTTTGCAGCAATAAAGTGTAACGTCTGTGGGGCTGTACACGGACGAATAATTTTAATAGCTCGCTGACAGATTATTTCAGAAAATTAAATTTTAGCTCGTTGGACACAGCCCATAAAATTCGTGCTTACAAATCTGTTTGTTATGACATCGTAACGAAATTATGTCCGTTTCGCAGTGAAGACGTCTCGCGTCGCCATGTCGTCACAATATCGCATGTTTTATTATTTCACGCAATAAACGCAGTGTCGTTACTCGTTACCACGCCGCCGCGCCGCCCGCCTCTGCTAAATTATACAGAAATATTTTAATGTGAATATCGAACGCGCATCATGACAGTTTATTACCAATAAATATAACAATAGAACTTATTTATAGGAAATTAAGATTTCATGAACTCATGCGGGTGTCAATCTCCTATAGATACGAGCATACGATAAACGAGTATGATAATAAAATGCTTTCATAGTAAGTTGTTCATTGATGACAAAATTAACCAATGACATCCTGAAAATATATTGGCTATGGCTGTACCTGCGGGATTACTATCTGACAAAGGTATTTGCAATAATAAATACCTGGCTTTTTTCATTCATTGTGTTGAAGAACTTTTGAAATCTTCTTACTATAAAAAAATATCATCTATAAAATCGTAGATTTTGCATTTCATGTTGCTAATAATGCACGTATGCACAATTTTTCCAGAAAAAGAAGCTGGAATTTCCCCGCAAGATTATGAAAAAGTGTCGCGAAACCGTAAAGGCGTAGGCGTGACCCAGGGTATTGTGATATGAAGGCAAGCACGTGATCACGTGCCCTCGCCAGCTCCCGCCTGCTCACGTGGCCACAGTTCACCCCTCGAGTCAGACTGTAGGCTTCTGTTTACTCTCAACTCCTTCAAACTGACCCACCAATAAACAACGTGCCGCGAAGTCCTTCAAAACCACTACAAACTTATTTGCGTACTCACGTGTTTCATTTAAATGAAAATTACAAAGGAGCCGACCTCGTTTCGTAAAAAAATTGGGCATTTTTTGGCTTCATCCTCGAGAACTTTGGTACCGAATGAAGACTGTACAATTCTTTGTCCAGTAACAAGGAGTAAGATTAAACTTTACTTTAAAAAATTGGAATGTTTAGTATAGAAATAAAATAATCAATACTACTTAGTTACTTGGCTAAGCACAGAGTTAATTAAAATTCATGTGCGTACACGAGGTCTAAGTGTGTGTAAAGTTTGTCCCCTCACATACGCTATAGCTGCGGACGTGTGTGGATTTGATTATCAGATAATTAGTGTAATGGGGTGTAAAGATACATGACACGCGCGACGTGACCGCTCCAGGAGGCCGCGTCGATAACCGATGTTACACAAACCGGACTATCCGAAAATTTACTCGATACAGATGGACATTTCGACCAACTATTAAATTAATATCAAACGTTATCCAACTTTTGATGCTATCACCAAGATTATATATATTAATCTATAGCAGTATGGACGGTAAATTCCCTCATGCAGTTTGACCACACTCATTATTTTGGGCTGACATAACAACATTAACTTCGAAATGCGGTTGCGAGTTTCATCCAAGGCTTGCAATTAACTAGTTGGCTGATAAAGTGCGTGCACGAACGGCGGCCCATGTTAATATGGCAATAATAAATTTCGAGCGGTTTCCATCCGCCGCCGCCCGACTGTCCTGGGGCAGCCGGCACATTAAAAAGACTCGATGAATTATTTTGCACATATCATTTCATTAGTGCTGTACGTCGCTGCTGCCTAGAGACGTGCATCCTGCCGCTCAAATGAATAACGCCGACTTCGAAACATTAGTATGGTCCTATTCCGCTTTATTTCTCTAATTTCCCCAGTGTCCTTATATAATTATGTTAAAATAATTGTTAACAACAGGAGCTGCGGACAGCAGCGGCGTTGGTTAATATTAATTACCCGCGGATACCATATTTTATCCGGCAAAATGTGTTGCAAAAATATAGACTGAACGCTGACCACGACACGAGTGGTTTGGAGCTCTTGCCGATACATCGATATTGAATAATGCAAGCAGCTACAGGTCATCCATTACGGTTTTAATAACCTCGCGACAAATATCCGCTTAGTGGTATTAAGCTCGGACTAGATCTCTAATTAAAACCTGTGCGGACCTAATGAGGTCTCTGTGTTGTACATGACAACGCATAAATCCCGTGTAATGAACGCAGCGAGCGTTAAATAGAGCCGAGTCACTCAAATTGTCCACAATGCGATTATTCCATTACTCGAAAGCTGTCCGGCCGCAGCACACAACACAGCTCTGGAATGGGGTACGTTCAGCCCAATGCCACTCACACACGAGTACAATACCTACGTAACGCCGCGACCCTTTACGTAATGACCACTCTCGTCAACTACTATTAAGTAAAAGCTTACTATTTTATTAGTAGGACTTACAGACTTTCGTACCTACACTTAAAAGTTGTAACAAAGATGGATAACAGCGTTTGTTGTATTTGCTGTTAGGTTTTCGTGTCCAAAGTTATGTGTTACTTTTCAGATACTTTTACAGCTGTATGGGCATATAACAATGGGCATATATAATAGCAGTTTCTTTATGCGTTAAAGGTTCATTGGTTACCCATGGGTAAACGTAAAGAGTGTAAGGTGCATAATCTAGTAGGTAACGTGTTTATAGATTTTCAGACAACAGTTAAAATTAAGAGAACATTAAAGATTTGATGACGTCTTGATCTATAATGTTAGACCAAGGCGTAAGACTTCAGGATTAATACTGAAGTCGTAACATATACCTATCAACCCATATTAATTAAATAAGGTGTTTTACGCATTTTGCTAAAGATAATATACAGGTCCATGCAACAACCCAATTACATTGAATAGTTACCAAGTTTTGCAGCCACGTTTGTGATCTTAGACTTCAGCAGTCGATCTGGATATACGGAGTATACGGAGGTAGGGATTTGTCGGGTTTTTGTTTCTTGGCTTATACTAAAACAAGTTCGACCCCGTGGGAATATTGGGATAAAAAGTATCCTATGTCCTATTCCGGGTCATGGTCTACACCTGTGCCAAATTTCATCCAAATCCGTTTAGCCGTTTTAGCGTGAAACCGTAACAAACCATCAAACTCACTTTAGCATTTATAATATTAGTTAAAAATATGATTAGGATTATGGCGAATTCTACTATAATTTTTAATCGAATTGAAATAATACGGTGTATTCTTTATAAGTGTCTGTCTGAATTTTTTGTTATTTGTTTTTTCATGTATTCGGTTATTAAATGTCATGATATTTTGTCTCCAGCTTGTCTTCAGCGCGGCGGCCATCACAGCTGGACCCGTATATGACTCGAGCCGTGCTGTCACGAGCCCTCGATGTCTGGGCCCAAGCATCCCGCCTGACCTTCACAGAAGTCAACTCCGATGAGGCTGACATCGTTGTTTCCTTTGCTAGGTAAGTTGAAAAAGCTATCTCTTTAGACTAGTTTAGACAATCCCCATTAGTTGCCGAAGCGCTTATCCAGCAGCTAGGTGGACCTGACACGAGCGATATTTTTATAAAGTTGATGTGGTATCCACTTTATGCAGATGTTACAGGTTACAAATTGTAAATAAGTACTAGGAGTGTAGGACAGTTTAGGAGAATTTAATTCCCTAACTACATAGATATACTTACAAAAAACTAACGATGAATTTAAACAAAAGCCATTACAGTAATAAAAAAAGCAAAGGAATTGTAATTTTAGCGCATATACGTAGGTAGTCCTCAAGGTCCTTTTTTGCATACAATGAAAATATCTCTCCTCGCAACGAATAAAATTGGCAGACTTCTTTAAATATCCCCAAGCTTGATTTATTGTGTTGATAATAAATAATAATCAACTGAGGATTTACAGAAACGTCCTATCCATTTTAAGGGGATTTGCGATCTCCTCGTGCGGGGCATAAGAATAGGGTCGGACACTGCACAAGCCGAACTGAACACTATGCCGTCCACTTAACGTATAGAATAACTACAGTACACAATGAGTAAACCCGTTTTTCTTAAAACCAAATAAGATTTTGATAGAAGAAAATTGTAAGATTTGAAAAATAAGTACGTAACTACCTAGGTATTTTGTTAAAAATAGACAAGCCAGAAAATATCACTTCAAAGTCAAAGGGAAATATAAGCTCTTCTTACTACCTGCACTGTAAAATTCTGAAGAAGTGTTTTCAATCATTTCGATAGGTGTACTGGACTTCAAATTAAGAACGTTAGGTCACATTTAAGTGTAAGCCCCCATCACGACTCGCTTTCATTCAAAGGACGAAACGCGACGCTAACTCCATTTCTATCCAGTAGTAACCGACCAAAATAAGTTTGAGAACTATAATGTCAGAAACGTTATCAATAATCGAATACCTTGAATATGCTATACATACATGTTAGATTGTTTGCATGGCAAACGATCCACTGAAACGATACTATTTCAGAACAGTTTTATATGACCTAATAACAAAAGTATATATAGTAAACAGATACGACAGCGACGAACGAAGCTGACAAACGACGCAAAGTTTCCGACAGGAGCCTCATATTGAATGAGAGTAGGACGAAGTTTCACTTATTAGATCACCGTAAACGACGATATGAGAAAGTAGCGGCGACAAAAACCTCAACACTGGACATATTGCGACCACCATATTGCGGTAAACGCTGCAAACTTGCAGCGGCAGCTGACAACTTCACTGCATAAAATTTTCTTTTTTCTCCGGGCTCCGGGATTGTCTCATTTTGTGAGTTGAGGCTGCCGTGGCGGCGTGGTCACGTCACGAGCTCACTTTTATTACTTGCTGTCGAATCAATAAGAAGTTTGCTCACGACTCCCGATATATTATTCGATAATGCTTTGCGAATTGCGATACTTTCTATGTACACACTTCAGTTTGCTGTTTTAAGTTTTATTTTGAACATTTCAGATACGTATTTGAAATTAAGTTCCACGAGTTTCCGTCGCTTAAACATTATTGTTTTACTTCAGAAATAAGTTAGCTACAACAGCAGGCGTAGCATGGCGCTTTCTATCTCTACGAAGAATAGACATAGCTTTTTTTATACAAAGTGACAGTTCGTTTCTTCATTTTTGATATCCACCGTAGAAATCTTCCTACAATCTGTCATTTTGTCTTTCATTTCTAACGATCTTTGTCTAGGTCTTTTTATATGTAGACTATTTCGGAAGAAAGTTTTCTATCCTTACTGTCAAAATCACACTGACAACCGATAATCCTATGATAAAACAAAGAATTCTGAGTCGAATTATGTAAAAGAGTGAATTTCGTAAAAAGTGCAGTTGACTCTTTCTATTTTGCTGCCGTCTCGTACTGTCTACTGTCTACAGAAAACGTCATTTTTGTCTACTCTTCCGTCGACAAAACGGTGCTCATGCTACGCCTGCAGATGTACTTAAATAGTATTATTTTATATAAGGTGTATCTTTTCATACACGAAATCTCTTAAGGGGTCTTTGTATGCATCATTATATACAAACAACTTTCCTGAAACTGAAATTCAAATCGCAAAAAAAAAAAATGCTGTTCCCTAAATTTATGTTGGGTATGCCAACATAAATTTAGGGAACAGCATTTTTTTTTTTTCGCGATTTGTCCAAATGTAGGGAATAACTTTTTTTTTTTTTCGATTTCATGCTCGGTCCTATAGTGAAAGTTGTTCATAATGATGAGTACAATGACCCGTGAAGAGATTTCGTGTATGAAAAGATGCACTTTATATTAACGCATGGGGCTTTAGATTATTAAAGTCGTCTGTACTATAGAGAAGGAGAGTATCAAATGCTACGCCGTAGGTACACACGGCTACACATCAAGCTATACATTTCCAGTATAAGCTGACCTCGTATTGTACGGAAATCTTATACAATGCGAGTTCAGCATAAACTGGAAATGTATAACTTGATGCGTAGCCGTGTGTACCTGCCTCGAATTTTATGCGTGCCGTTAACTTATATTACACTCTATAAAAGTCTTCAGTTTCCTACTATATCTATGGAAAAGTTATCTTCCAATGATATAGAAATCGATATAGCGATAGGTACTTATAGGTAGGTACCTGGGGGCCTAAAACGGCCACATTAGCAATTCCTCTAAAAGCAATACATTTCCTGAATTACCAGCTTTAATTTACAATTCCTCTAATTTGACATAAAAGCATAATTTGTGGACCATGTTACGAATCTCCATAGAAAACTGTCAAACATGAATGAATTATTTCGTACCTAATATGAATTGCACGCAGATCATATTATGAATTGTCAGTTTGTGACATTTTACGATGATTCATAATATTTTCCTATTTTGATTCTGCCAAAGTGGCCGTTTTAATCCCGCTGATAGTTGAAATAGAAAAGTTTTTTTCGAAAGAGTGCGTTATTACTACGCACCTACACCGTCACCTACCTACCTATTTGATTGTTTTTCGTGAGATTACTCTCTGAATCCAAATAAATGGGTGTTTTCTTGTACTTCAATAACCTATTTGAGTGTGGCGTAATAACATCTGACGATCGAATAAGTAGGTATAGGTACAGGCTCTGACGTCCGTCGGTTACGAGGGAATTCCCACACCCCTCGCATTTTGCAGTCAATATTCAATAGGAAAAACATTTAAAAACAAAGCTTATTAGGTAAGCAAAACAATAAGATACCTATATGAATCATCGTTTATACAACTACAGTTGGTAAAAATTTAAGTGGAAAACTCAAAACTGAATGACTGACTGAATATAAATGGTTGGTAGGTACACCACAGACTACCTGCAGTATTGTCTCTCCTTCTCACTTTAATCCATCCAAAGATTGTCTTTAAAATATCGCTTTTAGCGATAATACCGCCACGCTGCTTGTGTCACCCTATGTAAAATTTCAACATTTATATCTGTACCTAATTCATTATGGTGTACGTAATAACGAGTATTCTATAATGTATTTAAAACTGTTAAGTACTTAAATATTATTAAGGGAAGAAAGCCCAGTAGAGACAAATATTCAAATTTTATTTATAAATATATTCTATTTAATTTAACGGTATTTCCATATTATTCAAATAAAATCAAGCTTAGCAGATAGGTATGCATACAAAGAGGTACCAAAATCAATAAATGTATGGATTGCGTGAAAAGCTTCGGTTTTCATAGCTCTACAAGTAAATAACGGTACATAACATAAACACGTAGGTATGTAGTTGATAGGAATTCTGTGCGATATTTTATTATGTAATATGAAACGATTCTATCATCACTTCATTGGGCTGGAACGCTGAGAGTGATTGCACATAGCGCAGTACCCTACACTATGCGTCTACCAGATTTATTACACTCATAAACTGTAATATTGCCCAAGTAATAAAGGATACGTACAACTTAACTGCGTTCTCCAACTCACGAATGATATAAGTGCAATCACTGGCTGCTATCATACGCTTATATACAATACTTTAGTTCTCATACATGTAGATATGTAATGTATATTTTATGGACCAATTTCAAGTGAAGAACTTTATATTTCTTTTGTACTTGGCTTTATGCCTGTAAGTTTTGAGTTCATTGCATCTTTATAAAAAAGAAAGGATATTTGAAATATGATATAAGTACATTGACCTGTTTCATATCCGCACACATTGGGTTCAGGCGCGGTTGCTAAGGGCAGATACCAACACGACAATAAATCATCCCCGAAACTCGGAAACTTTCCATTCCGAACCCATTATATTTGACGGCGTATGTCAGCGAGACACTTCCTCATTCCACAACCTTACCTTTGTGAAAGCACTCAATAAAAGTGCTGTCATTACGAGCAAGGTAATGTAGATTTCAAAACACAGATTGCGTTTTCCTATCGCTTTTCAAATCTTCACAAAACAGGAGAATAAAACAAATGAAAGGCGCGTTCTCGATGCTGCCTATAGGTACGGCGGCGGTAAATTCGCTCCGGGAATATTCCACTGCGGTTCTTATTACCTAAGCGACTCAGAAACCGAAGTCGAGCATAATAATAGCCGTACTAAGGATAGGAATATTTTCCCTATTAGCGCACCCCGCCCATATCGGTTAATGGCAGAACTTTCACATGGAAACTCAATAACGCAACGGTCAGCTAATATCGCGTGAAATATGCATGGGTGAGGTCTTTCCGTTGTTTTGTTGGCGCGAAAAATTATTAGGTGGGTAGTAGCCGAGCGTAGGACCCCCGGGACGCAAGTTTGATTGCTCTGCAGACTCCATCCACTCCATCCATTGTTGTTTGTTGCGAGATGAATACATTACTTCGGTATGACTGGTTTCATCAACAGTAAAAGCCTAATGCAACTTTGTCATGATACCTACAGTGTTAATTTATATGTGCTAAATCCCTTTTTTGTTTTGTCTGAAACAGGCGTTACCATGACGACGCATATCCGTTTGACGGCCGCGGCTCAATCCTAGCGCACGCGTTCTTCCCCGGCACTGGTCGCGGCGGAGATGCACACTTCGACGATGACGAGTTATGGCTGCTGCAACCAAAGGACGACGATGAAGAAGGTAAAGATTTGCACTTATCCCCATGTTCAGGAAACCAGGATATTTAAATACCTCATTTAGGGTGCATAGGCTAAGAATGTATTTTGTTTTACATTGGTCTGTTACCTATTATAAATACTTTCAAACTTAGGTAGGACACATGAAGTTTTCTTATTCCTTTCCTTTTATCTTGTAGTTTTCGGATTCATAGTGTAGGTGGGCACGTAGTTACTAGTTACGGTCAACCGCACACCAGTGGTCATAATTTGACATTAACAGCGCCTTTATGTCGTAGAATGACGTGATGAGTGGTTCCCATAGTGCAAGTGTTACCACTGATACTGCACATACGCGTAGGTACTTTGTATTTCCACATGAGGATTTAAATTCATTTTGGAACTATATTAAAGACACTGCATTAAGAAAACAATATAGATACGTAGATTAATATAAATGCACGTACGTAATTATCAGATTTCCGATGAATTCGCAGAGCTTCCGCACATGTGAAAAGTTCACGTGTAGCTCGGAAATTAGCATGTTGCGGTCAGCCATGTTTTGACATGCAAATGTCGAAAGCGCCGGAATACGCTGTTCACCTTCGTTATTACACACGCCCACGTTTTGCGTTTTGTAGGCTCAGTGTTAAATACACGATTAACAAGGATATTATTCCTGAATTACAGCTTTCAGGCTTAAATAACATGCCCTTAGAATATTATGTCTACCTACAGGCTAAAGGTGCTAAGTTGGTTCCAATTAATGGCTAGCATTGTTAGTGGCCATTAGATTCAACAAGTTTTCTTTAGAACCGTGTGTTTCTTTCACTTACTAGCTTTTCCTGAAGTTATTTTTGAAACCGACCTAATGCATATTCAAAACATTTAAGGGAGTTACGAAATTTCATAGAGCTATCAGAATTACGTCACAGAATTAATGCACATGCTGTAGGGAACATTGCGAAGCGAGCCAAGTGTGGTCGTCGCATGTATAGTGTAAACACGGCAGCAGCCGATAGGTGGCGACCGCAGCGCGGCTAGGATGCCGCTGCGATTACCGCGCAGCTCCGCACTGTGCACACGTGATAATTTACACGGACAACGGACGGTTACAACGCCACTTCGAATTGTATTCGGCTAGCCATGTGTAAATATCCACCTTTATTCAACTGAACCCACATGTGAATATAGACAGAAAACAATCTAGAAAAGAATATAGACAGAAAAAAATCAAGCTAATCAATGATAACATGGCGATTTTGATTGCAGAAAAATCGTTTTTTTTTTTGGGAAATGTCTAGCGTAGGCCTCATCAAAGCATGTTCACTGACGTACCTAGTTAATAGAATTTTATGTTACTTTTCAGGAACTTCACTTTTTGCGGTAGCTGCACACGAGTTTGGCCATTCACTGGGTCTCAGTCATAGCTCTGTAAAGGGTGCGCTTATGTTTCCGTGGTATCAAGGCATTCAACCAAACTTTGTATTACCCGAGGACGACCGGAATGGCATTCAACAAATGTATGGTACGCATCGTATTAACTCAGCTTTCATCAACATTATTATCACTACCTACACTGCTGAATTTAAAACTCTTCAAATTATCATAATTTTAGAATTTTTTTAAACTAATATTTTAATGCTTACGTTTCAGGACCTAAAACGAGCAATAAGTGGGGCAAAATCCCAAATTACCGTCCAGTAGCGCCACCAGCAACTACTACCACGACGACCACCACAACTACCACCAGCACAACCACCAGACGGCCGGTCCTCCATCATCACCACGGCAGACATCCAGAACACTTTCCCAACCGGGGATACACCCCCTACCCACGTACTCCCGTTAAATACCCTTCATACTACCCCGTCGACCGCTACCACCCTGACCGACCATACTACCCCGACCGACGTCATCACAACACGAGCGCAGAACATCCCCGACGCACTTATCATCATCACACCTACCGCCCTACTGAAACTACCACCCACTCCACCACGTACCGCCCGCGCTACCCCTACGTGCAGCCCGAGTATCCGAGTAATCCTAGACCTCATTATCCGAATGATCCGAGACAAGACAACCCTAGGAAGCCGCACTACCCAGAGAAGACGACACAGCGAACGACGACCACGACTCCTTCGGACAAACCCGACACGTGTGATACGAGTTACGACGCAGTCGCGCTCATAAGAGGCGAACAATTCATATTTAAAAATAGAGTACGTATCCATTATTTGCAATTTTACATCATATTCTTTCGATCCTCATAGACCGCTACAATTAACGGTAAATTGACAGGCAAAAAAAAAGCTGCTCTATCTAAACTTCCAATTTATTTTTCAGTACCATTGGAGGATAGGAGCTCAAGGGCTTTACAAAGAATATCCTATGGAAATAACAAGGATGTGGGCTAGTTTACCAAAGAACCTTACACACGTCGATGCAGTTTATGAAAGACCGGATCGGAAAATAGCAATTTTCATAGGTACGAGACATGAAAACTCAATCTTTCAATAGTTTTGTATAGGTCTCGATGAAATGAAACTTTTCTAACCTTCACTTTTCTACGATTTATATCTAAACTAAGGTTAACCTTATTATTAATTTCAGGTAAAGAGCTGTACTTGTTCGATTCACAATATTTGCTGCCGGGATACCCGAAACCATTATCAACGTTTGGGCTGCCTGAAAGTTTGGAAAAACTAGACGCTGCCATGGTTTGGGGTCACAACGGCAACACCTATTTTTATAGCGGCACTATGTATTGGAAGTGAGTTAATTTTATTTTTTAAATAACATCTTCTGGCCTGTATCCACCAAAACCATAGGTAGAGGTGTATAGTAGGTAGCCCAACATTTCACCAGTTTAGGCACATATGCATAAGTTCCATCTACCGGGCATAAATCCAGACTTTGGGCTGTACTTTAAGTTTCTAATTACAACTTTATATCACATTTCTATGGAACGATATCGACACTAGCTAAAACAATTAACTTGTTTCAGGTATGATGAAGAGAAAGGTCGCGTTGACTACGATTACCCTCGCAACATGGCTATGTGGAAAGGCGTGGGATACCACATCGACAGCGTGTTCCAATGGAAAGATGGTAAGGATCAACCCCTTTTTCAAGTTTTTACACCAATAAAAAATCTAACACAAAACCCTCCTAAAACCATTTTTGGATTAAATAAACCTACTTATATTATTTTTTACTTATCCAGGTAAAACATACTTCTTCAAAGGCAAAGGATATTGGAAATTCAACGACCTCCAGATGCGCGTTGAAAATGAAAAGCAGTATCCATCGGCTACATTCTGGATGGGATGCAACCCGGAGCGCTCCGGACGTCGCGCTGGCTACAAGTCGCCGCCCGCGCCAGGCTCAACACTACGCTCACCCAGTGCTGCAACTACTATTACTAACAATTTACTACTATTCTTATACTCTACACTTTTATTATTGACAACTTATAACAGGTACTGTTAATTATATTTTAACCTTACGTAATTTATTTCTATGACTGCAGCATATTAAAACAAACGACTTAGCATACATACTGCTAAACTATGTATATGAAATGTATACCTACTAAGTTAGAGAAGTATGTATACTAAGTTTATAGTGTTGGCACTTTAATCTGGTTACCGACGTTATAATATATTCGATAGGAACCTACCTACCTATGTAATGTACGGATAAGATTTGGAGACATTGTAAAATAATTAACGACAGCTAAAAGCTTGACTTATTTATTACTATCTATACGTAACACCTTTGTATATTTTTGCACCACTGAAAGGAAACGAATTATTACAAATGACCCGGTCATAATACAGCTGCTAGATATAAATTGAGTTCCACAATCTAAAGAAATTATTGTTATAACGTTAACTGATAATACTTATGTACACAGACGCGTACCAACGTCGGAAATAACAAGTACATATCGGAAACGTCTGAATTAAACCTAGACTTAGTAACTATTGCGCAAAATGTCACTGCCTGTGTGTAGTATTAACAAAATATTATCTACAATACAATGCTATACCTACTATTATTTAAATATACTTAATTATAATGCAATTAGATACTAAGTATTGATAAGAATAATTATTATTATTTCTATTATATTTGTACATTTTGATCTCAAAACGATCGTGTGCTTGGTTTGTTAATGTCATGTAAGGTAAAAAACACCATCCATTTAGCTTCTGTACAGTTTGTATTGTACTTCGATGTTTAATTGTTAACGTGGAAATCAGAGATAATTACCTTGTATCTACTCTACAGTATTTAAGGGGGATGCGCTAAGGTAGCCCGCGAAATCCAAAGGCAGGGCAGTGTCAGGTTTCATGTTGATTAAAATATGATTCGCGACCGTAACAAATATGGCTTTACATAATTATAAACATTAGAATCAGCAATACAACTCCTTAAGTTCATATAAGTGTATTGAATGATTATTTCATGAAATCATGTCAGTTAATTTGAATTTCGCGGGCCATTTTAGTGCATCCCCCAGCCATTATGTAACAAATACTTTGTAGCCAATAGGTACCAACAACACATACTGCCTTGTCTGATATTATAAGAATATGCATTTGTAGATTAATGTTGTAAAAATTGTACTCATTTACTTTATCACTTATTATAATGTATGTCATCTATATAATAGTTGAGTAAATTATTTATAGTAACTCTTATGCTGGTTAATAGAGGTACACTTTAACTGTAATTTGTAAATGATACACCTAAGTGAAATAAAATAATGGTTAAGGAAATATTATAAATGCCATTATTAATCAATGCTAACTATACCTATACATTTTATCAAATGATATATACGTGTATTTTTGAACAAATGGCCTTATGTGTACTGTGAAAAAGCTAAGGAGGATGATGTATTAAGAATTGTATAATCTGATTGTGTTGCCAATGTGGGAAAGAAAAAGTAAAACTTGGTAGAATGAAAATGGTGCTTATTATAGTTAGTCATTGTACAGAATAAATTCTCTTTGGATATTTTTGTATGTCGCTGTTGTATCTTAAATCAATGTTTACCATAAAATTCAATAATATACCTCTTACCTCTCTTTCTCTCTGTAATCCCTTAGAACAGAAACATATGTGAAACAATTACAGTATGCAATCTTGTGCTATCAGCAGTCAAGTATGTGCATATTGAAGGGGTTAGAATAATTACTGCCAAGTGGTTAAGCTAGAGTGACTTGTACATAAAAAAATGCTATACCTCTCGAGCCACTCAACATCTTAGTGTAATATTAGACTTTTAGACTTTTATAATTTCTTTGGTCACAAATACATTATAATAATAACTGTGATATTTACTTTTATAAAAAATGCCATGAAATACTGGCGATAAAAAGGAATAAAAATTTCTAAAGTCTTTCTAAAATAATTACTCAATGAATAATTTTAGTTTAATGTAATATCTTTTAAGTAATATTATATGTTTAATAAAGAAAATTTCTATGATATTTTGTTCATCATTATCTTCCTCAAAACTCTACTTATTTCTGGGCGATTGCAATTACGCAATCGTAGATGCCAATTGCATGTGCTGGATTCGATTCCTAAATCATATTATTTGCGGCACAAAACAGAAATGATTAAGGGTGAATTTCACCACTGAAACTGAATGCGATCAGCACAATCTAAACAGAGTTCAAGAGCTGTCAGTTTCAATATTCCAAAGAAAATAATGACACTGACAGCTTTTAAACGTGGTTTATGTGCTGATCTCGTTCAGTTTTATTGGTGAAATTCGGCCAAAGAAGTGTTATGAAACTAATTAGTGAAAAATTAGAAGAGACTGAAATCTACGAAAGATATATTGAAAGAGTTTGCGCCTCGGCGTGGCCAGCCTCGCATGAACCACTGCAGTCTAAATTACGACACAACAGATCTGCGATAAACCTTTTAAGGAACATCCTATTTTGAAATCAAGATGTTCAGTAGCAAAATTGGCAAAAAACAATGCTTTGGAATCACTTTGTCTTGCAGACACCACTGAAATGTCGAAATTTTCAATGAGCCTGTAACTTGCACCATACTTTCCAATATAAACATAGCTACTAGCAGTAGAACTATGTATGGTGGTAATAAGTATTTCTCAAGCCAAATTCCTTCATGAACATTTCTTGATTAATAGCAAAGACCCCTAAAAATTATTTCATTAAACAAATGAGATCTATACTTGATAAAGAAAGATGTATTCTGGATTTGGGACAAATGAATACATACTACATAGAAACAAATAAAATTGTTGTGTTTGTAATGTCAAAATAACAGCTTCTTACTAAATACATATGAAAGTATATGGTACTTGTGACAAAATTACAGCTGGAATTTCGACGAGGAGTAACTTAGCTAGGCTACTTTTATTTTAGAAAATGAACTGGGGTCTACGCGGGCGGAACCGCGGGCAGCCAGTGTATAAATATTGGGGCCCTGGTAGCTTAGGCTCTAATAACAATACTAGTGCTACATATACAGAATGTTATTTTTCATGACTATGTACTTTTAGTAGGGCCGCAATGAAAAAAACAGTACAATACTATTTCTAAAATTTATTAAATACAACAATAAAAATCTATTTTTCTTACCTATAACAATAAACAGAATATCATTCCTTAGCTTCAACCGGAACTTCAGTTTTAAAACCCAATTTACTCCAATCTTCTTTAGCCATAAGGTGATTTTCCATTCTGCAACCTAGGTAATCTTTAGCTTCGTCTCGGCACATGGAATTATTACCGTTGTGGTTTAATAAGCACTTCATATAATTCCTCATTTTGTCCTTACAAACTCCATCGTGATCCAGAGGAAAGCTGCCCTTATCAGGTGGAGTTGGTATAAACTGTTTTTGTCCAAAGGTCATAGTCGACATTTTTAAGTATTACAGCAAATATCTTACTTCAAAATAATGGTATGGACGAAATTACTGGCGGACTTTCTTTATTGAAATTTGCTTTTCTTAAAGATTTTCAATATTTTTATTTTGTAATTTTGTAACTTGAGTTCTGTCTGATTGACAGCTGACAGCTAGCTTGATATCATTAACAACCACAGATTGATTATCTTGTCAACACAGACTACTGTTATCAATTTTCGTTTAGAAAATTATTTAATTTATCGTTGCGGTGCTTAAATTACGAAAAAATACATACGTGGAGCATTTTTAAAATTTAAACTAATTATCTACAATAGAATATATCTTATTTTGAAAAGTTGATCACGAGTTCAGGACCAATTTTTAACAATGGCAGCATGGTATATAATGTCACTGTCAAACTGTTATGTCTGTCAAATTATGACAGGCCAATCAAACCGTGAAAGTCAAAGTGAAATGTGGCGCACCACACGTGTTAAGGATTATTTACAAATAAATTAAAATGATATAATTACTCTGTAAAATGTCACGACTTATAGTAAAGAATTTACCAAATAAGGTGTGTTTATGTCTAGAATGTTACGTATTTACGGGTCTTCTTCTTGTTTACAGTAGCTATTTCTGTGATTTTATTCAGACACCGACTTGCTTAGATTTAGTTGCTTAATAAAAACTTCATATTAGTTGGTTAGGGACGACAAACAGAACAGGCTGTTTGTTCATTATTGTTGTATGATCATAATATTAGTGCTAATTTATCTTTTAGGTAACTGTTGAAAAGCTAAAAGATGTATTTGGAGAAAAGG
Organism: Lithophane semibrunnea; assembly: GCA_947363905.1. Classification (NCBI taxonomy): domain Eukaryota; kingdom Metazoa; phylum Arthropoda; class Insecta; order Lepidoptera; family Noctuidae; genus Lithophane; species Lithophane semibrunnea. The sequence continues at coordinate 6,484,099 of OX376200.1, forward strand.
GTGAAGTAACTGATGTACAGCTAAAATACACTAAAGATGGAAAGTTCAGGAACTTTGGCTTCATCGGATACCGGACAGAGGAACAGGCAACACAAGCGAGGGAGTATTTTGATGGGACATGCATAAATTCTATGCAAATACAAGTGCAAACATGTGCAAATCTGGGAGATGAGAAGAAACCTAAAGCATGGAGCAAATATGCACCAGATAGTACTGCTTACAAGAAACTTCATAAAAATGAAATAGAAGATAAAAAAAAATCAGAAAAGAAAGAGAAGAAAATAGAGAAAAATAAAAATAAAATTAAGGAGCTGCTTAAAAAGGTATTATTAAAAAAATTGTAAAGGCTAATTATAATATTTTACACATTACTTATCAATACTATATTATTCACATCTTATTTCAGCATAAAGATGATCCACTATTTGCAGAGTTCATTGAAGCCCATGTCAATGATAACACAACCTGGATTAAAGATGCTCTAGAGTCTGCATCTAGAAGTGATGATGATGATGACGAAGAAACAAAGGAAGACCACAATGAAAACCTAGAGAATGATGAAGCTCCTGTAGAAAAAGATCAGAATACTGAGAAAGAAAAAGTAGTTAAAGTAAAGGAGAACAAAGATAAAAAAGTAGCTAATAAACCTATCAGTGATTTAGAGGTAAGTTATTACAACAAAACATGAAAATAACAACAGCAAACATACAAAATCAATCTTTTGTGAATATCAATGAAAAAAAGGTTAATCAATCTGCAAAGCCTTTCCCAACTATGTTGGTATTGGTCTACCAGTCTAACTGAATGCAGGTAAATACCAGTATTTTTCATAAAGCAACTGCCTATCTGATCTCCTAGAAAAAAGTGAAATTGTAGAAACCCCTAGGTAGGACTGGTTGTCAGACTTTCAAGCTTCTGTCGACCCGTTACAACTGTCAAAGGTCCAGGAATGGCAGCCGGGACCAATGGCTTGATGTGTTTTCTGAACCACAGATGGACGGAGTCAATGAAAAAAGGGTAATAAGCATAAATATGTTATTGGATTGGAACTGTCATCGTAGAGCTACACAACCATCAATACTTAGTAGTAACGAGTATGCCCATGGATGATGCTACAATACTATAAATATATTATCACCTAATAATATATTTATAGTATTGTAATATAATAAAATGTGTGTATAATTGTATATATATAATGTAATGATATTTTCTCATTATTCTAGTACATGAAATTACTAATGAAAAAAGTAGGAGATCCCCCCAGTGAAAACAAAACAGAACAAAAAAGCGAAATTGTAGAAGAGGCCCAACAGCCAAAGAAAATTAGAAACAGACCTCTGTTTCATGTTAAAGTGAGTGTTTTAGTTTATATCATAGCAAAAACGAAGAAGCTCATAAATGTGATAGGTCAAAAGTTGTCACTGTTTCTTCTCATCGTTTGAAAAGTTTAAGCCATTAATTACAGCATAATAAGTATTGAAAAGCGACAAAAAAAAACACATTTTATAGTTTGTCAGCATAGCTCTAAAATTATTTAATAAAATAATCAATACAATAAATACTTGAAAGAAGCCATAAAAATTGAAAGAAGCCATACAATTTGATAACTACAAATTTTATGGCTTCTTTCAATTATTATTCTTCTAGTTCCATGCATCATCATACAACAATTACACATTTTCTGTTTCAGATAATGGGTCTACCTTACAAATGTAAGAAGAAGGATATAAAAGAGTTCTTCAGGCCATTAGTTCCATTTTCAATAAGACTACCCTTCGGAAAAGGAAAAAAAGTCACTGGCTTCTGCTATGTCGGATTCAGAACTGAGAAAGAGCTGAAAAAGGCATTAGGGAAAGACAAATTATTTTTAGGTATTTATTTGATTTTTGGCAACATCCCTGTGGACACTATGGACCAGAAGCGCGAATACGGCGAGCCCGAACAAATGAATGCGAAAATCGCATATTCGCGCGACCATCGCTTTCTTCAGCCGTTATTTTAGGCGCACTTTCACCGCAAATTACTAAATTTAACGCTAAAAGCTAAAATATTTAAAACATCTTTGTCTCTGTCATCTTCAAACGATTGACAGAAACGGTATTATGTTTTAAATTCGTTTAGTACTAACGCACCTGTCCCATTACCGACGAGGAAGCAACTAGCTAATGATTTTCTCGCACAAGACAGTACAAAAGATCGTAGGTCATGTGTAAGTAAAAGAGATACTTACATATAGTATATATTATAGTTGGTATACTCATAGTTGATAGTTGACTGTTCACACCGCCGCCGCTGGTGAGTATTCGTTTGTCGCAATGAAAAGACCTATCAAAGTGAGTACTCGCTCAGCGAAGCTCGCTTGGCAGGCAGAACACTCGGTGAGAGATTCACGCTTTGTACATACACATACCAGCGGATAATCGCTCGTCACTCACTCGCTGCTCGTAGTTCGCCAAATCGTCTTTAGTTGTTAGCTCTACTTGCTTCTCGTTAATCGCCAGCGGTGGGACAGGTACCTTAACGTGTTTAGTGAGTTGTGGTGGAAGTGGACTTTGTATTTATAAGCTAGAATCTAGACGATTAATACAATTACCTTTATTTCCACATTAAAAAAATATTTTATCTGTAGGCAATCATCGTGTTCACATACATCAATATGAGGATAAATCAAAGATGGCTGCAGAAGAGGAGGAACAGAGTAGTAAAAAAAGGAGGGAAGAGGTAAATATGCATTTCTTTTAAACTCTGGCAATTCGAACAAAATGTCACGTCTGTAATACCTGAAGAGGCAGGCAGACGGGTAGACTGGACACACATTTCGCCAGTTAGGTAATTAAATTCTAATAGTAATATAATAATGAGTTAAATGTAATGAGAAGAGGTTGAGTCTATTAACTTTACTGGGCACAAATCCCTCCAAGCAATTACTGAGTTTTTTTATGTGGCTAAACCCAATACCCGACACGTCAGCCGAGAATCGAACCTAGGTTGGGCCTCATGGTTGCACTGGTGTGATTAGAACGACTCTGCTATCAATTTACTTTTACTAATATCCTTACTAATATTATAAATGCTAAAGTAACTCTGTCTGTCTGTCTGTCGCGCTTTCACGCGAAAACTACTGAACCGATTTAAATTAAATTTGGTACACAGATAGTCTAAAGCCTGAGAAAGGACATAGGCTACTTTTTATCGACATACCACGCGGGCGAAGCCGTGGGCGGAAGCTAGTAATATTATAAATGCGAAAGTAACTGTCTGTCTGTCGCGCTTTCACGCCAAAACTACCGAACCGATTCAAATGAAATTTGGTACTCAGATAGTCTAGAGCCTGAGAAAGGGCATAGACTTTTTATGGACATCCACGCGGGCGGAAGCTATTTTACTATAATCTCAGATAATTTAGATTCCATCGCCTATTTACTCAACTTTTTGCTTTCATCATCATCATTTCAGCCGAGAGACGTCCACTGCTGGACATAGGCCTCCCCAAGCATCGCCACTTCGACCTGTTTTGTTCTTCTCGCATCCAGCAGATTCCTTTAATTTACTTTATTGATACGTAATCGAAGGTGATTTGATCACTCTAAAATCGCCTTTATATTAGAAATTAATGTTCACCCATTAATTTGTAATGTAAAGGTTTTTTTATTATTTTGGTTGCATTGAATTTGCTGTTCCAAAACTATATAATTATCTCAGATTCAAATACAGTTATTGCCCGCCAAAAGCACACCAAAAGTGATTAAAATAGTATCATGAAGTATGCAGTCTATCGCACATCCGGTAAAGTGCAACAGTCTATTTGATAGGAATTGCAACCGGAGCATAAACTTCTATTTAAATTATATAGTCACCGTTATCGTGTCGCACGTAGGTGACGCTATTTTTAACCTACTTGCAAAATGGAGGAGGTTCTATGTTCGTCTGTATGTTTATTTTTCTTTTATGTATGTCTATCGATATTTTCGTCAATTGTGGACCGATTCTGAAAATTAGACAAAAAAACTTTTTTTTAGAAAACTACGTTTTATTTTTAGGTTTCCGTTCCGTACCCAAAGGGTAAAACGGGACCCTATTACTAAGGCTTCGCTGTCTGTCTGTCTGTCCGTCAGTCACCAGCCTGTATCTCATGAACAAACAAACAAATACAAAAAAAAAAGAATAAAATAAATTTTTAAGGGGGTTCACATACAACAAACGTGATTTTTTTGCCGTTTTTTATAAATAATGGTACGGAACCCTTCGTACGCACGACTCGCACTTGGCCGGTTTTGGTTTTTTGGTTGAGGAAACTTGCGCGGTGGTCGGTCCTATAAAAAATAAAATTATTAATTTTGCTTTGTGATTGTGATTGATCGTGTGTTACGCAATTAGGGTCGGGGCTTACAAGTTGAGGCGCACTTGACAATGATTTTAGGATCCAAGAGGCCGGTTAGCATTTACCAAATACTATTAATAACCAAGTCAACCATACAAAGTATTTTCGTTGAAAAGAAAATGGAGTTGCAAGCTTGATGTTAAGAATTTAGGTTTACAACAGAGCAGTATGTTTCTCTGCCGGTCACATCACAGACAGTGTGGGCAGAATTTATAGATATACATCAATGATTTATATCTCCATTGTAACAAATTATTTTAATTAAAATTCCATAAGTAGGCTCGCTTATCAATTCTCTTCAATTGTCCCTGTTGAAGAAAATTGATAATGATAACAAAATATAGATAATTTTAAACTATCTGCTAAGTGCTTTTAAACTTAAGTATATACTAGCTAAAATTCAGGGCGGTTTTCATGAACTCCTCGTCTTTCAGAAAATATACCGTCTCATACGAATCCACTCGTATTAAAAAAAACGATCCTTACAGTAGTCGCATATGATGTGTATCATCTCACCTAGGTAATATGCAACAAGGTTAATAAGCTTCGTAGATAAATAATTTTATAATGTAAAAACTTGCAGAATTTAGATATTTTTGTTCTTGACAAAAAAAAAGTGCTTTTTAAAGTATTATACAGATTACGAAATAGTTGCACTTTTATATGAGGTTCATAGTGAAATAGCGAGAAATCGGGGTCTAAACGCAAAGAGCCCGGCCAACTCTAGCAGCGCGTGAACTCATTGATCAAATCAAATAGCCCGCACTTCCCCGGCTTCCTGTTACACACTTCCACGAAATCACTCCCACAGATTGCAGGAAAGCGAGAGGAAAGATTTACACATCAAAAATTACCTAAGTTCTGTTGATGAATGATATTCATAGCTAAGATTGCCGGTATTTCTATTAAGTATAACTCCTTACTTGTAACCCTGATTTTGATTCACTGACCAAACTATGTTAAACATAAAAGACTGACTGGAAATAACATAGATCATCTAACTAATTTTATAAACGCGAAAGTTTGTAAGTATGGATGGATGGATGGATGTTTAGTTAGTCTTTCACGTAAAAACGGTTGAATGGATTTGGATGAAATTTGGCAAACAGATAGTTTATAACCTGGATTATCATATAGGATACTTTTTATCCCGATATTTCCACGGGATCGAGACTTACGCGGGTGAAACCGCGGGGCGCAGCTAGTTTATTTATACATTTGAATAGATTTTGCCGTATAGAATATCTGTCTATAGCACCATTAATTTTCAGACATCCCATAATGAAGAAAGCATCGGTGAAAGTGGAAGTATATTTGTACGCAACTTAGCGTACGTGGTGTCTGAGGAAGAAATAACAAGCTTGTTCGAAAAGTATGGTACGTAGCTCATACCAATTTTAGAATTATGATTCACTGAAAAGGCGCGAGAATTCGCTGAATTTATTATTATCTTTTACTATTTGTTAACATGAATACGTGCTGCATATGTTATAAAGAAGGTAGGTTTATCATTCTCATACATAATGTATTTCACAGGACCACTAGCCGAAGTAAACGTGCCGATAGATCCTATCTCGCGGCTGCCGAAGGGATTCGCCACGGTAACCTTCGTGATGCCCGAACATGCTGTTAAAGCGTATACTGAGCTGGATGGCACGGCCTTCTGCGGCAGAATGCTCCATTTGTTACCCGCAAAAACTGAGAAGCTGGAAAATGACGATGATGACGGTATGTATTACAGATAGTATATGAAATATCCAGACCATATTTCAGCCACGGCGGCCAATCTCAACGGACACTAGCCTTCGGCGCACGAGATTTTATAGTGCACAATAGGGAATATGCATGTGATTCAAATACGGGTCAAATATTTTTTTTTACAGTCTTGTGTTACTTCAGAATTATGCCTCCATCAATATTTTTGAATAAAATTTCTTTTTGAGCGAGAAAGTAATTTTTTTAAAGTCCAAAAAAACTGTGGGTAATTCAAATACTTGAAAAGGCTAAGAGCGGATGTGACGTAACAATCCGATATAACAATCAAAATGTCAATGTCAAGTCAATCAACAAGTGTCAAGTCAATGTCAAACGCTCATAGAAAAAGGAGTGTTTGACGTTGACTTGACAGTTGCTTGTCTGTTTTTACGGACTGTGACGTCACCACACCAAGCGCGCCAAATGGAGGGCGTTTAAATAGCCCGGATCGGTTGGACATTTTTAAACATTTTTTTAACTACTTTAAATTGCTTTTGTGCCGTCGAATTTTTTTTAACTATTATTTGACGATGTAAACTATCGAATAAAAATATTAAAAAAATACATCCATATTCCCTATTGTGTACGCAGACACAAATGCACTTTCATAGTCAGATGAGACGGCAATCCGACACGACCGGAGAGTGATCAGGCGCAGGACCAACGGCTCAATGTGGGCACCAAGCCACGGGGGTATCACACCGCCAACTTCCAAACTCCGGGCTGTTACTGAGAAATTCGTAATGGAAAAACCCAATAACACTTTGCCCGACTCGGAAATCGAACCCAGGACCCCACGCTTAGCAGTCGCGCTTGTATATAGTATATGAAATATATAGTCCTCCAGACAGTATTTCGGCGACGGTGGCCAATCTAAACGGAGACTAGCCGAAAAAACAACACAGCCGGAAATAACATAGCTATAAAGGCACGGTAAAAACGGCGTTCTTATCACTTAAATTTTAATGCAATTTTATACTCGACCACACTATTTTGTCTGGATATGTGACCGTGTACAATATTTTCACTCCTTCGGATACAATTCAAATCATTTATTTTTTTGGGTCGCGGATTCGATTCACTTACTGTTTTTTTTTACTACAGCACCAAACCTGAATTCGCGAAAAAAACAGCTTTTCCGTACATTTATGTTCGCATATCTCGTCAAAATGTAGGAGAACAGCTGATTTTTTTCGAGATTTCAGTTACCAAACCTAACCATAGTAAAAGTTGATCATAATTACCAGTCACCCTATACACTTTTCTCGAAAACGGCTCTAACGTTTTCGATGAAAGTTGCAATCTATTTAGGTCTCATATCTGGGAAAATACGTTTTCGCTATTTTTACAGTCTCGGGAATGTGATACAACGTTGGTATACGGACGATATGTTTAATCTATTTTCACCCTTTTTTTGATGATGGGAAATCATCCAATGACGAGAAGTCATCTCGTCAAGCTCTGGGTGGAGCGGAAGGGCGTGTCAGACTTTTACTGACTAAAACTCACCCGTGTTCCTTCAGTTGCCTTTTGCCAAGGTCCCGGTATCCTTTTCGGACTTTCCCGCAACCCTGCCAGACATCGGTCCTAGCGGACAGTTGTGCTGACATCTCTTTGAGGCGCGCGTGGAACACGACGCGCCATGGCCCGGGCCTGGTCTTTATCGGACGGCGAGCTACCCATTGCTCGCCGTCCGCAACTCCGCAAGCCCATCTATCTATTTACACCCGAGCAGAGCTCTAGCTGTCGTTAAGGTACTTAACAGGGACGAGGCTTGCATAGAAGCCGATTCCTATCGGCTTCCCTTCTGAACTTTGGAACAAAACCACTCTATCCTCATTGAAAACTAACACAGTCAGTAGTGTTTAAAATGCCTGTTCAATAATCAAAATAGAGGTATTTAATACACCATAAAACTAAAACTATACAAAACGCCCACATTCAATGTTTTGTCATTGTTATCTCCCGAACGCAAAAAAAAATTCTCTAAAATAACTCGGCGGTGCGGGCGGCTTGTCGTTGATTCAAAAATCAAGGCGTCATGACGTCACTTCGGTCACGTCATACGGCTCCAGTAACCCGGCCGACAGCGAGTTATGTGGTACCTACAAATAGTGATCGAAAATTGCTTGCGCGTGAACGAGATGGAGAGATATCGGTTCGGTAGTTTTCGTTGATTTTCGTAATGCGTTTGGCTCGGAGTTCGGACAGGAGACAGGACACGAGGACACTATTAGACGCTAGACATTGTGTGATTGCATGGTTGTGTTTGACGTAATCGCATTCTCATCATTTTATTTTGTTTACACTTGCAGTTAATTCACATTTTGTTGGTATTATTCATTGAAATCATTAGTTTATCAGTACGAGAATCATAGTAGTAGTATTAGTTTGTTGGTATAAAACAGTGATTAAAGTGTTTTGACTTTAGTGAAAGTGTACGTTGTAATTATGTATTTGGGGTAAGTAGATAGTTAATAAGTTGAAATTTCTTAATAGATTTGAAAAGTTATTTGTACAATCAGTAGGATTAGGATGGCGGCAATAATTCGTCAAAGACTTTCTAATTAACTACAATGTCTTTTGCCCCGCGTGCGGGCCGTCTGGTAGCTTAGTGGTAGCCTATAAATTGTTGTTTAGGATTATTTTCTTTGTGAGGAAACATGCTTTCCAAGGTTAAGTTTTGAAAATAAGAAACACATAATTACGTTAGGCCGTGCTTGCTCAGAGTAAGTATAAATTACAAACGGCGTGATGGTTTTTTCAAACATTCTAATGTTTCCCTTTACGATAAATATGAATGGCTGACTGGCAGTTGTAAATAAAATAAAATGTATTGTTTCCCTTGTTTACTTTTCTCAGATTCTAGTAATTCATGTAATAAAGGGGTTTTTACATTCATAATCTGACGATTTTTCGCTAATTCGTTCAAAGCTATACACCCGCGCGGCCAATTCCCTCTAGTGGCCGTGAGCGAAAACTCTGAATTGTAAAATGCCACTCCCTAAAAATTTCTCGTTAAACGCGCCCTCTGTTTAATTATTTTGTGAATTTTTTTAATGGAGATATCTCGTTCTTGTACTGCCAAAATGCATTGTATTTCTGATATTTTCGTTAGATGGCGTTCCGCTATTAGGAGCGTTGGAGCTTAGTAAAATGTTAGAGCGTGTGTGGTTTGTGAAAGCGGGCTTTTTGAATGTGAGTTTATAAATAAGTTTGAGAAAAGTAGATCGAAATAGGAATTTAATTAAACGGTCTAATGACACCGTTCTTTTGTTAGGTAAACAAACAAGAAGTAGCTTTTCGCGGCCATAAGGTCCGAAGTGACATCATAACAAGTATTATTAACCGGGTTTTTCAAAAAGGAGGAGGTTCTCAATTCGTCAGTATATATATATTTTTTTTTTTTTTGTTCATTTTTTTTGCTCCGGGTTCCCACCCCCGAGAAATCACCCTTCGCCACTGGTACTTAATAACTACGTAACACAAATTAACGATTAGTGGATGAACACCCAAATTACCCAATTTTAAACGAGTACCTACTGCTTGAGGTAGGTATATTAAATTTTAAGTCACTGACACGACAGTGTAATATTTGTCGACATAAACTTCGCCACTTCCACGGCATCGTAGGTGGCAGCGCAGAGGTCGCGCAGAGGTGCATTTTTTATTTATTTATTTTATTTATATACTTTATTGTACACCAGAAAATACATAGCAAAAATAAATAACAGACAATGGGCTGTCTTATCGCTTTCTGCGATCTCTGAACATAAAAAATGGGGTTGTCATTTTTGCAAAATAATAAGTAGGTTCTTAAACTTACCAATAGATACAATATACTATAATAGTTATATATATGCTATATAATAGATACATAAATACATACATACTGACTTTAAAAGAATATTTATGTAAGTAAGGAAAAATAAATGACGACATTTTTTGTGGGTATAGAGAGCAGGATAGGAGGTGTGACTGTGAGTGCCTAATCATAAATACATATTTTCGGATCGATGCTGTGCTTGCTAAAAAGGAGGATGTGTGAGGTTTTTCTTTTATTCCATTGTACTTTTTTAAACTACTAGGGTTGGGCCAAAAATTCCGAAATGATAGATAATCAATGTTTGTCGCTGACTGTACCAGAGTAAGTACCACTTTTGACGTAACGGAATGAAAATTCGTACCCAAATGAAACCTTCTTTTTAAATAACGTGTTATCATTTATCAAGCTAACGTATCGTAAAATATTACAACATATTTTCACAATGGATTTAGGTACCTACCGACCTACCTATGTATTCAGCACAGCAGGCTGAGTACATACTCAGCTAAACAACATTATTTCTTGCATAATCCGAGTTTATAAACAGTAAGCTGTAAGAATTTGTAGATATAATAAATAATACAACGTCTATCACTATCAATTCTTAGATATCAAAGAAGTATTTCCGGGAATTCCTCCAGGGATTCAGCCTATTTCTGCCGCTAAATGTTGCTAGGTTACGGTTTAAGCCACAAGATTTTTCAGCTTTGTCTCTGAGATGGATATATCAACGTTTCCAGACTTCCCAATTTTTTTGCCCAAAATTAAATGTCTCGCGCGGGACGGTTTCAGGCCCGCTTTTCGGGATAAAAAAATAAATAAGTAATTCGTAACTTATGTATTATCCTGTTCGACACGCACTTGGCTGGTTTTTACATGTATGGAGCCGGTTCTTTACCGCTTATTTGGATGTAGAGGGAATATTTAATGTAGGTAATTAAAAAATAGGTATATGAGCTATCAAGTGTAGGTACCGTCACAGCCGCTAGTTGCCGCACAATCTCTAATAACTTCAACACCTCTTGTGTTACGACAGGGGCCCTACCATCAATACTTGCCAAGTACATGACAGGTCAACTTAGCAGGCTAACCTGACAGGTTTTCTATTTGTACCATGAGCATTTCCGTCTGACCTGCAATGTATCAACTTCAGACCTGCTACGTAACCGTTGACCGGTACGCCATATTATAAACAAACGTTCGGAAATACTTTTTCGCAATGTTACCGGTTTTACGGTTTTAAAGAACTAGATTAAATTAATTTAATAACAGTTTATAATGATCAAGAGAATTCTAAAAAAATCTATGTTTCGTAACAAAATATCTTATTTAACACGATTATGACACTGGAGACCCTTTTAGATACTTATGAAAATAATCTTGAAAGTTACCAAAGTTATTGCTATTTTCGAACGACTATCCTAGCCATTAAGTATAAAAAAAGGGTTTTTGATTGCTTGTCAGTTTGACTCTAGTGATGTTACTCAGACACTAACGGTCAGGCACTAGATTGTTCCGATTATGTAATTCAAGTACTCAATTCAAGTTGAATCTAAGGTAGTTACTAGAGGGAAGTTTCCAACAGCTTCGCACGTTTGAAACGTACACAAAAAAACAGAAAAGAATCATAGCCCGATCCAAAATACAGCAACCGTTCCATATTGGTACATTGGGGTTTAAGTCAGTGACATTCGGGTAAGATCGGCTTTGTTCGACTTTGTAAAAAGCGCTTTCTCCACATTCCACTCTCAATCAATGATGATACGATGATGATTTTAATGACAAATTACAAGTTATCAACAGAAATCATTAACCCACAGTACATATACTTTCACTCATCTTATTAAAACTCTTTGACTCTACACAACATAGTATTTTGGTACCTTGAGAGAAAATGAAATCGAGTTTTTATTTTATACAATTGCAGTATCAAGTTAAACAAAATTTAGCCACATCACTATCTGACACTGTCAGAAAGACAAGTCAAGTCAAGGGACAACAACACTTCATTATTTTATTTTTTCAGTTTCTTTCGAATTGCATCAATTTCATATATTTCTTTTTTCTGTCTGTTATTGAAGGATTATAATTAGTATGGAATCTTCAAGATGGTACAGCATTTACTCCAGATGGATGTTGTGTTATTTATTCTGTGAGATTCCAACGCAATGTGCGAAGACATAGTCGGAAGCTACAGATGTGCGGTGAACACTTTTGTATCAAATGCACGTCGTATAAAGATGAGAGGTGGAGCCTGGTGGAGCAACCTGCATCTTTATTAGATGAAAATCTATCTACTTCTAAGTCGTCCGACGTTGAAATTGATACTTACAGTAATAAAAATGCTTGGTTTACATAATGTGATTTTTGTTTTCAATAACCGTTTAAAACACCCTACGTTCCTACTATACATTCCTACGTTCATACATTCCCACGTTTCTAGGTTCCTACTATACATTACGGAACAGTGCACTATTTTACTAAACTACAATACCGATGAAGTGTAGGTTGGCCTACTCACTAAACAATGTTTTAAGTTATGATCGTATTTCTCAGTAACCTCGTTAGACGAAGTATAATCATTACTACCACTGTAATCTAGAGATCATTATCAGAGTACATATTCACAAATGAACATGTACACACGGCTATACATTTCCAGCATAAGCTGAACTCGCATTGTAAGGAAATTCTATACAATGTGAGATCAGCATAAACTGGAAATGTATAGCTTGATGTGTAGCCGTGTGTACATACTTACGTATTTTATTTTAAATTAAAGAAAACAGTTCACTACAAGTAATTTTACACGCCTGCTTTATATGACTGCAGGGCAGTTCAGTAGTCGAGTGTTTACATGTCAAAAAGGACTTGATGTTACAGCTCAACACAGGTCAGGGGCCCTACCATCAACTTTTAAAATACTTGCCAAGTACATGACAGGTCAACTTAGCAGGCTAACCTGACAGGTTTTCTATTTGTACCATGAGCATTTCCGTCTGACCTGCAATGTATCATCTTCAGACCTGCTACGTAACCGTTGACCGGTACGCCATATTATAAACAAACGTTCGGAAATACTTTTTCACAATGTTACCGGTTTTACGGTTTTAAAGAACTACATTAAATTAATTGAATAACAGTTTATAATGATCAAGAGAATTCTAAAAAAAACTATTTTTCGTAACAAAATATCTTATTTAACACGATTATGACACTGGAGACCCTTTTAGATACTTATGAAAATAATCTTGAAAGTTACCAAAGTTATTGCTATTTTCGAACGACTATCCTAGCCATTAAGTATAAAAAATTATAGTTTTTGATTGCTTGTCAGTTTGACTCTAGTGATGTTACTTACTCAGTCACTACACTCGGTCAGGCACTCGATTGTTCCGATTATGTAATTCAAGTACTCAATTCAAGTTGAATCTAAGGAACTACCTTAGATTCAACTTGAATTGAGTAGAGGGGAGACTAGAGGGAGGTTTCCAACAGCTTCGCACGCTTGAAATGCACACAAAAAAAACAGAAAAGAATCATAGCCCGATCCAAAATACAGCAACCGTTCCATATTGGTACGGGGTTTAAGTCAGTGACATTCGGGTAAGATCGGCTTTGATCGACTTTGTAAAAAGCGCTTTCTCCACATTCTACTCTCAATCGGATAATCAATGATGATACGATAATGATTTTACTGACAAATTACAAGTTATCAACAGAAATCATTAACCCACAGTACATATACTTTCACTCTTATTAAAACTCTTTGACTCTACACAACATAGTATTTTGGTAACTTGAGAGAAAATGAAATCGAGTTTTTATTTTATACACTGCAGTAACGAGATAAACAAAATTTAGCCACATCACTATCTGACACTGTCAGAAAGACAAGTCAAGTCAAGGGACAACAACACATAATAATTTAATTTTTTCAGTTTCTTTCGAATTGCATCAATTTCATATATTTCTTTTTTTCCTGTGTGTTATTGAAGGATTATAATTAATATGGAATCTTCAAGATGGTACAGCATTTACTCCAGGTAGATGTTGTGTTATTTGTTCTGTGAGATTCCAACGCAATGTGCGAAGACATAGTCCGAAGCTACAGATGTGCGGTGAACGCTTTTGTATCAACTGAACGTCGTATAAAGATGAGAGGTGGAGCAACCTGCATCTTTTTTAGATGAAATATTATCTACTTCGAAGTCGTCGGACGTTGAAATTGATACTTACAGTAATAAAAATGCTTTGTTTACATAATGTGATTTTTGCTTTCAATAACCGTTTATAACACCCTACGTTCCTACTATACATTCCTACGTTCATACATTCCCACGTTCCTAGGTAACTACTATACATTACGGAACAGTGCACTATTTTACTAAACTACAAATACCGATGAAGTGTAGCTTCGTCTACTCACTAAACATTTTTTAAAGTTATGATCGTATTTCTCAGTAACCTCGTTAGACGAAGTATAATTATTACTACCACTGTAATCTAGAGATCATTATCAGAGTACATGTTCACAAATGAACATGTACTTACGTATTTTATTTGAAACTAAAGAAAACAGTTCACTAAAAGTAAGTTTTACACGCCTGCCTAATATGACTGCAGGGCAGTTCAGTAGTCGAGTGTTTACATGTCAAAAAGGACTTGATGGTACAGCTTAACGCAGGTCAGACCAGTGAAATGTTGTCACGTGACCACTGACCGGCTTTAGTCACGTGATCGCTGGCTTGCCGGTTATTTGACATGTTCACGGTACAAAATAGCCTGACAGTTCACTTTCCGTCGAAAATTGACCTGCTATAAGAGTTCATGGTAAGCCCCCACAGACCAGTGAAATGTTGTCACGTGACCACTGACTGGCTTTAGTCACGTGATCGCTGGCTTGCCTGTTATTTGACATGTTCACGGTACAAAATAGCCCGACAGTTCACTTTCCGTCGAAAATTGACCTGCTATAAGAGTTCATGGTAAGCCCCCAGTACTTGCCATGTCAAGCGGTACAGTCATGTACAGTCATCAAGTACGCAATAGTTAGTCGCCATTATCTGGCTGCTACACCTGGCTGCATTGATATGCGCTTACTGTGCGCCTGATTAGCCATGCAATGTTTCACACTTAGACACCGACTATATTCGCTTTACACCTGTCGAATGGATCTGCCATCTGTTATTATGGTAGGGGAGCCCAAGCAGGGATTTCGGGAGTTACTCGAGCGCGGCAGAATAACATACGGGGGGCAACCTTGTACCTTGTGAAGTACTCCCACCATAGCTGAGCCCTGTACATAGGGGCAAACGCCTAGGGCAGCTGATCAGATTAGTAAAAACTCTCCCATTTCCTTATTTCACGCTTAAATTGTCAGATTATTG
This sequence comes from Lithophane semibrunnea, assembly GCA_947363905.1. NCBI lineage: Eukaryota > Metazoa > Arthropoda > Insecta > Lepidoptera > Noctuidae > Lithophane > Lithophane semibrunnea. Next base: position 6,499,454 of record OX376200.1, read on the forward strand.
AAATGAACACTTTTCTGCATGTAACCAACTTACCTTACCTTAATCTGACGCGCTCGAGTTTTTCTAACGATCGATTTTTTTTTACTCACCACATCAAAAGAGAAAGTAAAATCAAAAGTAGATTGAAAACCAAATCAATAAAGAAGATAATATGACGCACTTGTTGAGGTCCGTGCGGAGTAAGCGCGATGCCACTTGCCGCTACCTTCAAGGACCGCTGGCATCACTGAGTGATGCCAGCGGCTCCACGGAAAGTGGAGTTTTTAAGTAAGAAAGGAGGTTTACCTCCTTTCTTACTTAATGGTGGTAAATGGTCTCTGGCAATTTCAGACTATGGGCAAATAGATTTCTCGTGTGCTAAATCATTCAAATCCATAAATATAATTTAAAAAAAAAGAATGATACAGAAGTTGCCAGATCGATAAAATCATTTTTTGTAATCTAATTATTTATAAAACCTGATGTAATAACTTTAAAAAAGATGTATTAATTGAATATTCAAATTAACTAATGTGAATCTTCTTGAAATCTTTTAAATCTGCCACTTTTGTAAATCGTCAGCATGATCTGCCATAGACAATTTTTTGGAGCGAAATTATGACAAAGCCTAGATATATTTGCAGAACAAAAAGCTCGAAGAGTAAAATTGTAATTTCAATTCAATTCACAAATGCAATATTTGATTTTTATTTTAATCCTATCCTGTGTTGTTTATAAAATATATATCCTACAGTGTAGGATATATATTTGAACGTGTATTGACTGTAGGAGGTACACATTCATGTTTATACAGGGTCTAAGGGTAAACCTAAACACCGTTGTCACTCAAACCACCAGGGGGAGTTGACTTAAATATAAAAATAAATGACATAGTAACAAAAAAAAAAAGTTATTTTCATTAAAAGATTTTGAAAAGTTTCCATCCGACACCGTGCTCGCTAGCGAAATAGCTGAATGACTGAGGGAGGGGTCGCGCTCGCAGCCGATCAGGTCACGTCCCACGCCTCCCACCCGTGTTGAGACGCAAGTTCGTTGCCTTAGAGCATAGGGTGAAAGGGTAATAGTATAAAATAGTCTTGTGGTAAAATGTAATTAAAATAAAAAAGTTGTAATTTTCCATTGATTTTACGTTCTATAAATAACAGCAACCACTGGTTTCAAGGATAACGGTGTAACCTAACCTAACACCCTGTTTATACATATAATTAATCTGTAGACGAGGCGTTTCTGTACAATGAAAAAAAAAAAAAAAAAATTGGTTGGTTGTCCAAGAATAACCAACAGATTCCATTTCTACCATTTTTGGAATTTTTGTCTGTTTGTCTGTTTGTCTGTCTGTCTGTTTGTATGTTGTTTAGTTTGATTGTTCCACTATCACGTAAAAAGTACGAAATCAATATGGTTAACTTTTATACTCAAATATTGTGTGTAACTCGATGTTTCAATTAGTTTTTGTTTCATCGCAATCGCTTCAAAATATCAAAAGATATATGAATTTAAAGTGTTCAAGAAGGAATTTTCATTCACGACATCTATTGACGCGAAATGATACTTACTTCTTAATTACTAGGTTTGTGAGATCGTGTGTTGTTATATGACCGTCATTTTCTTTGCGCGGAAACTTAACGCGATACATTGTGTATTTGTGTATAGAATATAACTCTAAAGTTAGATTAATTAAAATTTTCCAGATGCGTTGTTTATTTATTAGTTTAGTATTAGTGCGATAGGTGGCGCTACCTATCTTTCAAATCTTGATAATCATGAAAGAATAGTGACAAATGTTAATTTCTTAAAAAATATAGGTATTTATTCTTAAAAAAATTTCACTTTTCTACATAGTTTATTTAGCTTACAGAGTGTTCGAACGTTTTCCCATATATTTTGACAGTATCATTTCGTGCTCGATAGATGGCGTTGTTCGTTTAATGTCATTTTCTGAATCGCGGTGTTAAGACTCTCCGTCGAAGAATGACTTTCGCCCAGATATTCCAAATAATTTTTAGTATAGGTATCTTTGTTTTTGACTTCTTTAGTGTCGATAATATAATAATATAATATAAAAAATAAATAATAAATTGTTGGTCGGGTTGTCATTCGTTGAAAGTATTGATCTTAGAGATGGGTTGTGACAGGTGAAACACGATATCTGTGATCACTGTGACTGTGACAAAAAATAACAGATCCAAATATGTTATTAAATCACAGCCTGTGATTTTTGATAAATACGTATCTCAATCGAATATCATCTTTATTTCTTTTGATTTAAAGTCGAAAATCGTATCTATCTGTTATAAAATCACAGCCTGTGATTTTTTTACAGACGATAAATACGTATTGACTCAATTGAATATCTTCTTTATTTCTTTTCGTTAAAGTCGAAAATCGTATCCGAAGTTTTAACAGTAACAGTCTTGAGGACCTGTGATTTTAAGTAACAGATATTTTTTATCGTTAGGAGCAACTGCTATCTGCTATTTTATAATATCTGTGATTTCTATCTGTGATGATAAATACGCCTCACTCCTAATTGATCTGATTGGTTTTGATTTGGTATTTTGGTTGGTTTCGTTCATTAGGTTCAAATTAAGAAGTCAAGAAACGAGTCGTTACAGATCGATTCAAACTTAATGGCGGCTCGGAAGTTAGCTTTTAGCTGCGCAGTACCCCACCCCTCACCCCCGCTGTCACATGAAATTGTTACTGCGCAGCGACTCGCCTCATGTTCCGAGCCGCCATTAAGTTTGAATCGAACTGTACTATACTTCGTAATTTGTTCGTATGATTCGTGACCGCCGCTCATTCGATTCGATCGTTGTTGGCGTGTGTAAGGCCTCGGCCTTGAATCTTGCGGGCAGCGGGGCGGATGGCGGCTCGGAAGTTAACTTTTAGCTGCGCAGTACCCCACCCCTCACCCCCGCTGTCACATGAAATTGTTACTGCGCAGCGACTCGCCTCATGTTCCGAGCCGCCATTAAGAGCCCCTATCAATTTCGCGGTCTAAAAACAGAAAATTCAAGTTTTTTCGGAGCCAATGTCTCAATATCCTTAAGATATCTGTTTTGTTTTTAAATGCAAAATTATTCATCATTTGTTTAACTAGTAAGTCGACTAATAAAATTAAAACTAACTACTCAATATAAATTACGAAAAATAAAAATCTAACACACGTTTTTACGTAAGCGTGAAACACTTGGTTTTTCAATTGCTTTCATAGCTTACTGGTAGCAAATATCAATCTGAGAAAAATCCTAAATACTGGGCATATAGTATATTAGTTAGACGACTGATAATTTTTCCAAAGTTTATTGAATTAGTACTTGAAAAAAAATGTGATCCACGCTGAAAAAACGCAATAATACCATGTGCAAAATCGTCGTCTACGCGTAAGAATTTGTTACATATTAACAATAATTCTTAAATATTTTAAAATTTTAGTTATTTATCTACCAAATTCAGTTTTTATATTTTATTTTTGACTACTAATTTAATTATAATAAAAGATCTAAATAATGCCTTATAAACCGATGCGCTCGCTCGAGGCAATCAGTCGCGCCCGAGGGCTTCTCAACGTCGGACCTGTGTCGCCTGTGACGTTCGCCGCTGCCGCCGTTCCCGACGTAATTCGCGGAATCGGGCGTACTTTTGTACTAGAGCTAACCAGTTTTGAGACTGTGAGTACCTATATAATGTATGGTGTAACACTTTGTGATTTGCTAATGATATTTATACATATTAATGTTTTGTATTATACTTACAGTAAAATAGTGTTTAATTTTTAGAAAATGGGTTGAATAATTGAACTTTATTATCACGGAAGAATGACAGGTAATAAAAAGAAAAAAGTTAAAAGAACACGGAAGGCACGTGCAGTTCTTTGGTAAATAATATTTTTTGCCATCATCTTACTAATTAAGAAAATTGTTGTAGTTTACTATTATTTCTTTAATCTAATAATGTGTTAATTATATTTGTAGAGAATTAAATAGGCAGAAATCTGCCGAAAATCAAATACTACCTGGAACATCATTGATGAGCGAAAAGGATCGGGACACACGATAATTCTTTTTTACCCGACTACGGCGAAGAAAAAAGGAGGGTTATGATTTTGATCGGTATATATGTATGTATGTTCATCTGTTCCCTCCTATCTTCTAAACCACTCGAACGCTGGAACCAAAGTGACTTTAACTTAAGTTTCAATTTGCGTCCAGCGCTCGGTGGCACACGTCGCGTTCTGGTTTGCAATTGGTCAATCGTCATCCTGAGGATGCCTCGTTGAGAGGTGAAACACGTGTCGATTTCTTACGGGGTTTTTATGACTCTTGGAGAATAGTCAAGTGGAATAGGTAACTAAATATAATTATCTACGTCTGTTGTATTTTACTTTAATTTTTTACATAGTAATAATTATAGTTACATAAATGTAAATAATAAAGGATAAAGGACTAATAAGGAATAAAGGTCAAATTAATCTAAATAATAAAGGAGTACAATAACACGTGTAATTAGTTTCAGACTTACCTTATATACGCTGGTCACACTTTATAGTTTGCTTTTACTTCAGTGAATGCCATACTAGGTAACCATATTTTTATAGGGTATAAACATAGCACGTCATAATCACAAAATAAAATCCATCCAGTATTACGGAACCCAGTAAGTAAAAACTCCTAATAATAGCAGTTACGGACCAAGATTATTAGTTCGCGCTGCACCGTGCGCACAGCGCACACTACGACTGTCAGCGATACGTCGACCGCACACAGACACACTGCGCTCCAATAGTTACCTAAACTCGTAGCGCGCCGAAATTGATAGGGACTCTTAAGTTTGAATCGAACTGTATTATACTTCGTAATTTGTTCGTATGATTCGTGACCATCGCTCATTCGATTCGATCGTTGTTGGCATGTTTAAATAAATAAATAAATAAATGTGTAAGGCCTCGGCCTCGAATCTTGGGGGCAGCGGGGCGGCGGCGCGGGAGCGGGGCGGGCATCAAAGACCCGTTCTCGAAACTAGCGGGCAGATCGCGCGTCACTATAGCCGCGTAGTGTTGTGTTCACGATTTTGTCGTCGAGATATTTGTTTTTATTCGCGAAAGAAATGGCTGAACAATGGCGCCAACATCTTTTTGATTCAAATTTATTCCTAACGCTCAATTTATTGTGGGCAACAACACTGCAATGCAGACGCGCGGGCGGTCACCGCTTGAATGGAGTGCACCGCTCGCTGCCCGCCGCCTCGCCGCTGCCGCGCCGCTGTTTTCGAGAACCGGTCCATTTGATTTTACGCATAAGATCCTGCTGCGCCCGCGCCGCCTCCGCCGCCGCCGCCGCCCCGCTGCCCGCAAGGTTCGAGGCAGAGGCCTTATGGTTGATTCGATTTGTTCGACTATCGGACAGCAATAAATACACAAATATTGGCACATGTTTCTGGGGAAGGTCAACAATATACATCGATAAATACGGTTCCCGAAGAAGAAGATGCCACACACTATCCAGTAGAGTTCTTAGAATCCCTTAACACACCCGGTCTTTCAGCACACAAAATTTGTTTAAAAGTCGGAGTGCCAATAATTCTTCTCAGAAATTTAAGTCCTCCCAAACTTTGCAACGGCACTCGGCAATAGTCACCAATCACCAACAAAACGTCATCGAAGCCGAAATCTTAACAGGTTGCGGCGCCGGTGATGTTGTTTTTATTCCAAGAATTCCTCTCATTCCCAATAATTTCCCGTTTAGTTTTAAGCGTGTGCAATTCCCCGTCAGCCTGTGTTACGCCATGACCATTAACAAAGCTCAGGGCCAGACATTATCCGTTGCGGGGGTGGATCTTAGTATTGGTTGCTTTTCCCACGGCCAACTTTATGTAGCTCTTTCGCGTGTGAGCAACCCTAGCAACTTTTTTGTGTACGCTCCAGGTGGTTCCACCGCTAATATTTTATAAAGAGAAGCATTTTCTTAAATAAAAACACAAGTTTTTTGGCAGTTTCTTACTAGGAAAAATCACCAGGCCTGGTCGAAAGATTCCCCCTTTTTAAATGAAGGTACAACTTTTCTAAGCGACATATTATTGTTTTCCGACATCCATGCGAACGAAGTCGCGGGCACAGCTAGTCTGTAAATAAATAGGCTTAAATAAATTATAAAGATAGGTAAAAATAAATATAAGTGGGCGGGGGCAGCATATTATCAGATTTTGCCCCACCTAAAAAAAATTGAAGATCCGGGGCTGAATTTGAATCTTAGATTTAAGATTTTTTCTTACGGGAAGATTAACTATTAGAGTAGGCCTTTGATGTGAAAAATAACATAATATTTCAATTGCAGAGGGTCTAACATTCAAAGAGAAGAAAGCTAAGAAGCTGAAAGCGCAAGCGAACTCCTCGCACAACTGGAACGTGTTGTTCCTGGGCACCAACGCGGTCGCTGACGTCATCGCGTCGACATATAATACCACGAAAGAACAGCTGCTCAATGATAATAATAAAAGTAAGTGTGGCTATATGATTACTGCATTGTACTTATGTACAACTTGGACATAACATCAGCTTTTGCACAATGCTTAAAATTTATATCTTAGTTATAACGCACCTACGGGTGATAAGATTATCATATCTTGATGTAGCTAAACGCTAAAACCATCAAGTTTATTCTCAAGTACAATTTATAATGTTGACGAAAACTAAATTCCTTTGAAATGGAACAGATACAAGCGCTGCTGTGAGGCTGGCGCTCGGTGAAACACAGCTAGTTGCCGAAACCAGAAGTTTCCTTGAAAGAAACGGAGTATATTTGGATGCATTTAATAAAGTAAGTGGTACTTATTTGTAAAAAAAAACGTCTCTAGCAAAACTAGCAAAAACCCTTTTTACCACTATCTTAAATGCAAAATTCACTTACAGCCTGCAAACAAGAGATCAAAGACATGCATACTCGTTAAAAATTTGCCAGCGAACACGGAGAAAGAAGAAATAAAGGCATTGTTTGCAAAACACGGACAAATAGCAAGATTCTTAATGCCACAACATGGAATAACTGCTCTTGTTGACTTTATTGAACCATTCGAAGCCAAAAAAGCATTTTCTAAATTGGCATATTCGCAATTCAAAAGTGCGCCACTGTACTTAGAATGGGCTCCGGAAAATGTATTTGTAAAATCTGCTGGGAGAACTGAATCGGATAAGATTACAATTGAGAAAGAATCCGATGTAATTGTAAATAAAGTTGAACCAAAAACGTTTGTTGTAACTCGTGAACCTGACAACAGTAAGGAAGATGTCAAAGAGGACGATGACATGGAGCTGGAAGATCCCGAAAACGATACGACATTGTTTGTTAAAAATCTTAACTTCAAAACAACTGAAGACAGTCTTAAAGCGGTTCGTAAACACTGATGTTTTATATTATATCACAGATAAACACAGATGGCTCACCCCGCGAAATCATTTAAATAAAAAGCGACTCTTGCTACGAGACAATAAAGTGCAATTCAGGTTGCACAGTGCTAATTACCTACAGTTATATTCACCTAGAAGTTGCCTCTCTATCGCGTAACGCTTATATCTTCTGAATACGTTACACTCATTGGCCCGACAAGACGAGCCCGCCGCGTACTTGTAGCTTCATACCTTAAATGCGGAATGAACCATCTGTATAAATCTGTGATAACTTTCTATAAGCAAAATAATCTTATATTTTTTGTTGTTACAGCATTTTTCTGCAGCTGGCAGATTACACAGTGTCTCAATTGCAAGAAAAAAAGATCCGAAAAATGCTGGTCAATTTCTTTCAATGGGTTACGGCTTTGTGCAATATTATAAGAAGGAACATGCCAATGAAGCTCTCAAGAATCTGCAAGTTACTACTCTTGATGGAAAGTCATTAGAATTAAAAAGATCGGAAAGAGGAAATACGTTAGTTTCAACAGATTATTGTAACATAACATCACGCTCGTTTTCCCTGAAGGGTTATGCAGAGGTGTACATATAGTACACCTGTGTTTAGTACCATATAGTACACATATTTCACCATTTATATGTTTAAGTCCCATGTAATAGAAGGCGAGCCAAATGGCAAAATGTTACTTATATTTTATTCTCTGTTTGTGCACTTTCATTTTATGTAACATAAAACTTTAATTTACAGAAATGACGTAAGAACATCGAAGAAAACCAATAAAGAAACTACGCAAAATGGCACCAAAATTCTCGTTCGAAATGTACCGTTCCAAGCGAACAGGAACGAACTACACGAAATATTTAGGTAAAGTATTGGAGTATTGGAAAATAAGTATTACTTTAATTGAATTTACTAGGTTTTTATGTATTACGCCTAGTATAGATCTGTACTGTTTGCCCTAGCGGACACATGCGCGCCGAAGAAATTTTAAGTAGGCTTCGCAGGCAGCGTAAAAATATTTTTCAGTTTATGTTAGTGGCGATTTAATCTGTATTAAGGCGAGCTTTTTTCACGCTCCGTAGGTATCAAAGCAGTACCTCAGTCCCCGACAAATGCATAACCATCGTAACATATTACGAAAACGCTGGCGATGTGCGCGTCTAGCACACGCGCACCGCTCCTGAGTCAGATCGCAACACATAAATCAGAACGTACTACACAATCAATAATAAACCTAATCCCATCAAACACAGCGTGCATTTACCATGCGCCGTACATACTCACACTTAAACATAGATACGGCACACTAGATGCATTTTCAGCGCCCACAAAAACATTTGATGCTACGTAATGCACACATGCTCAAAAGGGGCGGGCATTAGAAAGTATAGGTACAGCGACTGAACACTTGTGTGTGTTCAGTCACTGTATCTATACTTTCTAATGCCCGCCCGTTTTGAGCATGTGTGTAACTCTAGGGAAGAGGGGTTGATATATTTATAAATATTTGATCGATAAAAATATCGATGAAAACTGGATACCTATGATGAAAACCGACTGCAAAAAAGTGAAATATTTTTGGGGCGTATTTTGCCATCATTAAAACCAAATTTAAGTAAAATATAATTCAAAAGTCATTTATTAATAAAACTGAAATAAAATGCATAAGTATAAACTCTAAAAAAACTAGATCTATAACTATTATTATAGTAACGGCTGAAATAACTAGATAGAAGTGTACGTACCTACTATGTTTTTTCAAAAAAATTATCCGGTATATTTAGAAGTGTTACACTTCTATAAATTTCACTCCACATAAAATTTCCATACCGGGGGCCATATGAAAATCGATTCTTGAGTAAACTAAACTCCAATAATATTATTTTATATTAATCAAATGTAAAAAAAAACCGTAATAACAAGTAACGATTACCTACCGATATCCATATCTCAGCGCGGTGGACAAATTGCAGAATAAACTTTCATAGTCATATAAATTCATACGACAATCGACATTATTATCGATAGCCTACGTTAGAAGGTCTCACCAGGACATCACTACCTTACCCCAAGCGACGCGCCGCACAGTGGTCTGAAAATCAAGCTCAAAAAACTACTACAAAAAAGTATTTAATCAATATCGTTTTTAATTATTCTCATCTAAATAGTAATTAGCAGGCTATAAACTAACGATAGTATAAGTAAATCGATCGGCAACTTCATTTAATCACATCAAAGATTTGAAAAATCACATACAGAAAATTCAAAATTTCAAAAATTTGCTACGCGCATATCGGCAACTGACTGCGCATGAATTGGCTGTCATCCTGATCGCCGTGTACGGTGCAATAGCTCGTGTGAGTACCAGCTCTTCAGTTCCATTCTATTCTATTCAAAAAATCTACTTTAAGTGTTTTCTCCCATGCAAAAAAACACAAAACTTTTTTTCTCACGCGTGAATCTACTAATACCATCCATATTTTAATATCACGTAAAGTACCCCCCTTTACGTGATATTAAAATATGGATGGTACCAGAGACATTACAATTTTTTTTTTAATTTCGTGGCTTAAAGTTTCTATGAGTACGGAGCTCCATTTTCAGACCACTGTGCGCTGCCGCAGGGCGTCCTGTACTATGCGAGCTCACGCTTACGTAAAGTATCGTTTTGTGAGTTTTACATTGCTGGTTCAGTCCCTTAGTGACACACTTAGGTAGTAGTTAAGAAGCAATGTATATACTGCATAAATAGTACAGTCGCTGTGATATTTGAAATAAAAAAATAACGTAGTAAAGGCAAGAACTCAACCGGCGGGGGTGGCGGGCTCACAAAAATTGGCACACGTCCGACCTCCAACACGTTCCGCTCGGGACTAAAGGACGCATGACGCGCGCATGAAATGATGAAATCACTTTATTTTGAAATTAGTGGTATAAATATTTTAATATTTCATATTATGTCGGCACACTTTTATCACATTTTTTACGACCTTTATTATGGTATAAGTTTTATTATTCAAAGCCTTATAAAACTCAAATAAAATAATAAATTAGACCGCAATTTAGACTTGTCTTTGCGATTTAATTGGATGCAGTAAAGTGCAAGTAATCGTGTATCGCATAGCCGAGATCTAAAGATTGAAGTATGAATTATGTAATATGTTTTTTTATCAAAATTTAAATCCGTGTTATCGACGAATAAATCACAATAGAAAACGACGTTTTTCAGGGTAACATCGCCTTAAGGATGTTGACACAAAACATTTTTTTTGTCCGTCAGGTAGATTATTAAAAAATATTGGACAAGTATTTTTTTCTTTTTCGACATAGGTAATCAAAAAATACGTCAATACATTGAGTTAAAATGTGGCATGACGTCATTGGCCGGTACATTTTATACTGGCTTGTGACGTAACAAGCCCCCACTCCCCAACTTTAATGCGTAATATTAAAAAAATATATAATAATATGATAAGGCAAAAATTACATGTCTAATATTTTTTTATTGGCTGACTGAATGACGGACTAAATAGTTTATATTATTTTTTTACCCAGTCCACATCCCCTTTTGTGATGGTTTAGTTCCGTACAAAATCGAGAGTTGAGCCGTGCATGCTAGTTAACATACTCTGCCTACCCTTCCAGTCACAGGCGCATCTCACGTTACGCATTTGTGACCTACATACCATCAAGATATTTTTAAAGCTTGGCATTTATTATGAAATGAAAATATGTTTCTAATAAGCAGAAAATTCACATAATGCAAACACGAAGGCCGCGACTCACTTTATAGTTCGTTGTTGTAACGTTAATGAACTGATACGGAGTTACTGCATGGTAATTAATGCGCTATCGTATCCAATGTTAGATTAAACACAATTTAAATTTCTTATCTATTAAAAACAATGGATTAAATAACAATATTTAAAGTTTATTACTATTTTACAGGGCTTTTGGCGAAATTAAGACTTTGAGATTACCTAAAAAACTAACCCCTGGAGCAGATCAACATCGTGGTTTTGCATTTGTAGACTATCATTCCAAGGCAGACGCAAAGGTATTTATCGTAATATTTAAGGCGCTTCCCTGATCAAATAACCGCATTCGTTCCCTCTTTGCCGCATCACACCACGCGTTTGAGTTACAGTAGTGAATACGCACAGATTTTAGAATATTTTCTTTATAAAATCATATTTTGGTCCTTTGAAAACGTTAAATCGTGAAAAATTTTCATTATTAAATTGTCTTTCCAATCTTTCGATTAATGCCAGTCGCAAAATTAAAACAGTCCTTACTTCATGAGGAGATGCATGTCAACAATCATTACTTAATTTTCATTTCTGTGGTCTTGTCGTAATTAATCATTAACTCCTTTAAAAAAAAATTGGAATAAACTAATATGGAATCAAGATTGGTAGCAATTTAATGTATTTTTTATTATTTGATATTTCTTTTAAATAAATAAAATAGCTCCAAAACACTGCACAGAATACGGTTAATGCGTTTTGCTTAGGGGACGCGCCTTAAGTGGGTGATAGACGTGCGCACTTAAAATACGCGGTTTTTAAGTTCGTGACCTTACTCGATTCGCCGTCGGTGACAGACATGCGTACTTAAAGTACGCGGTTTTTAAGTTCGCGACCTTACTCAGCGACTCAGCGGCTCGCAGTGATGACAAACGGCGAGCCTAGGCGAGCTACGAGCAAAATTTCAAACCTGTTGAATCGCCGACGAACTTACTCAGCGGTTTTAAAGTTCGCGTACTTAACATGACACACGGGCGAGTAAGCTCGCCGAGCCTTAACTACGCGGACTTGCTCGCACGTCTATCACCCCTTTTATGATAGGTTCTTAATGGAATGTTCATAAGTATTAAAAACTGAAATTATGTTATTGTTACAGTCTGCGTTTGAAGCTCTGTGTCAATCTACGCATCTTTACGGGAGGAGATTAGTGTTAGAGTGGGCAGAACAAAGTGATGATACGGAAGACATCAGTATGTTAAGAAAAAGAACTGCTCAAAGTTTTAATGCGCAAACTCCTGGAGGTAAAAAATCTAGAAAAGGTGCGGTGGATGTCGAGAAGTTCGTTGAAGGCGATAGTAATGCAATGTAGATAAATAAATAATTATATTGCCTACCAGATTGTTTTTTTTATATATAAGTACTTATTGCGGAACTTATTAGTAGCCGTTTCGCTGCCAGGAAAAAAAATATAAATTAAACAACGGTGAATATCGTTATCCGCCTTTATTTTTATGCCAAAATAGTTACAAGAGTGATGGATGGCATACATTATTATAAATTTATCTGCGTCACAAATTATTAGAAACCAAAGTGATCTACAATCTCATAAATGTAATGTCTCTAAACTTGCTCATATTATGCCCTAGTATTTACAAAGTTTAAGACAATTAGATCTTGACATAACATGGTGAACGACATTTTTACGAGAGTCAAGTTTTTAATAAGTGACCATTTTAATGTTTTTATTTAAACATAAAATTATATTTCACACCTAAACATACAAACTTATGGTTTAGAGCAGTGATCAACAGTCATTGCACTATCAGTGAGTTTGGTACAGTCAACCACAAAAGTAATTTCAGAACTTTGATTATATAAAAAGGCTATGAACCTAATTATTGCTACAAATAGATCATAATTCTAGTCTCCAAAATATCCTCTAGTCTTCAATAATAAGTTACAAACAAGCACTAATTTTGTAAGTTCTAATTCATAAATTAATCTCTTCTGAATATTTAGATGGTGTTTACTTACTTTTGTTGCTGATTGTACAGTTCAATTCAAAATTAAAGGCGGCTCGGAACATGAGGTGAGTCGTTGCGCAGTAACAATTTCAATTGGTGTCATCGGGGGTGAGGGGTAGGGTACTGCGTAGCGAGTAGCTAACTTCCGAGCCGCCAGTAAGTTTTAATCGAAATGTAGGTATAGTACCACTAACACTAAAGGTATTACATTAATTTACACTAGAAAGACTGGGAAAATATTTACACACCATTAGAATAGCATGAAAGTAAGTTATAATTACATATGTGACTAACAATAATAAAAATATATTGCATAACAAACAGATTGGCCAGAGGTTCTAAATTAGTCTACATAATAGTGTTTATATCAGCGTATTATTACTAAAACTTACACCACAATACTTACTTGAAATGTGTCATGCACCTTTTTTTTACCTGTTAATACTTTCATCATATTTTAATTAGCATGAGTTTGATTCATTTAAGCTTTTATATTATACATACAATTTACGGCTACATTTCATAATTGGTTTTAACAATGTATCCAATAGGATCCTGCCAATAATAATGAAGTGAAAGTACAATACGAGAAAAAAACATACTTATAAGGCAGTGCTAAATTATAGATTTGAGAGTGAGATCTAAAATTTACAATATATTCCAAAGTAAAAGGACTTAATTCTTATTATAATTATTTTAATTAATCTACACTCATTTGTAAACAGTGAAAATGTAAGTGCCTAATAATTACGTCATCTAAATGCTGTGTAGCACATACTTTAATTTTTTAAGGAATGTTTTCTTCACTTTTACAAAAGTAGGTTTAACTTCAATTTTTACTTTGATTTAGACATGTTTGAACCAATATTAAATGCTTTTTGATAATAAATCAGATTGCTTTTTGTCATTATATTTCCAATAAGTTGAAACTGCAATCATCTATAAAAAAAACAAATTACATAATCATGAATAACATAAATCACAACATTTCAATCAATCTTTACAGTTGAATAAATTTTCCTGACAAATATGCTAGTACCAATGTATCCCACAGTCCCACAAATAATACCCAGAGCTAAGCTGAACAATGCCATGTAGCCAAAATAAAAGGTAGTCTGAAACAGGCCATACATTTTCGTTTTGAAAAGGAAGTAATAGAAAGAGTACAAGTACACATAGATGGCTGTGCTGCCTGCAGAAAGAAAACTGGTCCATTGCCAACGATAGTCCTCAGCATTCAGCAAGAAATAAGTGCAAACAATAGTCACACAGATGGTTACAATCATCAAGATCAGAAATACCAGTAGCATAAATCCGTACACATAGTAAATTTTATATGCCCAGAAAGATGTAAAGATGAAATACATTTCAATAAATATAGAACCAAATGGTAATATTCCTCCAACTATAATTATTATAAAAGGTTCCATAAACCATTTCTTTTCTGGAATAGGTCTAGGAACTGCATTAATGCGACAAGGATAGTCAGGCTGTCCTGCTAAATTGCGACCAAGTACTGTTCCTACTAAGGTTAGGGGCAATATCACAAAAGTACAAATGGACATGACAGCTATCATACTACCAAAGGGAATGGCTCTTGATGCATGGTAATACATAGCAATGAAGTTGATAAAGAATGCTGTACCACAAACCAGTACAGGTAGTAAAAATGCTGAAAGTAACATCTGTTTGATCCAGAGCTTACCACCCATCCTAGCATAAAGAGAACCACCAAAGTATCCATTGACTGGGGATGTGGCAGCATAGATAAATATTGCTGTGGACAGTAACGACCCCCTTTCAGTGTAAAGTTCCCCAAAGATGGTAAATATTATAACTGCCAATGTCACTACAGTGAGCTGGTACCCAGCTCCAATCAGGGCTGAAAATACTGGCAAGTGAGGAACTGGTCTGAAAACATCGCCATGAACTTGTTTCCAGCCATATTCATCTCCTAGGTCTTTTTCTAAATCATCAAGATCATCATCCTTAGAATATCTTGCATAGTCCTTACGGAGTGTTCTCATGAGGATCATGGAAACAAGTCCCACTAAAAATATCACCATCATGAAACTGTTGAAGATACTGAACCAATGAATCCGATGCTGGAAGAAATTTGGGTCCAAATATTTATCAAATCGATCTTCAAAGTGGATATCACTTTTCTTCCAATTTACTTCATAGGTGAATGGAATCTTGGCGTTGGATGACAGTCGCTCCTTATTCTCAGCTGTCAGGTTTACTTCCACAATTCTGTTCCCATTGTATCCAATGTCGAATTTCTTGTGAGTCCAAATGTAATAATGGTCCCCATCGATTTCGCCTACTGTTCCCCATATTGGTAGGTCATCTATATACATTTGATACCAGTAGTGATTCTTCACGGCATACACAAGTGCTTTGTAAGATTGGTCATTCAGTTCAATGGCACAAAATTGCTGCGCCGGTACATTATCCCGGTAGGTGATATCGAGACCACTGAATTCTAGTTCCACTCCCTGGAGCGCTTCCGATAAAGTCTCATGGTAATGTCCAATAGTCACTTTAGTACCTACGCAAAAAGGTAATGAAAAGTATGCATACGTTTCTTGGCGATTGTGATACGGACCTACTGTATTCATCCACAGCACAACTTGTTCTCCATTTTTATATGTATGAGTATGTTCATCACAGTTAACTATAGTCCAAAAAATAAACAATAAATACAAATATTTCATTTTTATGCAGCAATTAACTTCCTAAAACCAATTATAGTACAAATAAAATAAACATAACACGTATGTGAAATGCCGATGTCGGACATCTATGAAATAATGTTGCCATCACACAAAATATTTTATTTCATGAGATTTGAAACGTCACTTTTGGAACAACGTCATGGTGAAAAAAGAAAACATTGATGCATTATCAAGCTAAACGTGCGAACGTACGCGGTTTTTAAAGTTCGTGACCTTACTCAGCTCGCCGACGGTGAAACACGTGAAGCTTGCTCGCACTGTGTCGCGATTTCTCGCGATGTCGTCGACCGAGGAAGCTTTGTGTATAAGGGGTGTTAAAGGGGCGCTACACGTGCGAGCAAATATGCGTACTTATGGCTCGGCGAGCTTACTCGCCCGTCTGTCATCGCCGCGAGCCGCGAGCCAATTTGACAATGAAATTTTGAGCAAGCTTCACTTGTGTCACTGACGGCGAGCCGAGTAAGGTCGTGAACTTAAAGACCGCGTACTTTAAGTACGCACGTCTATCACCCACTATAGACGTGCGAGCGTGCGAGCAAGTACGCGTACTTATGGCTCGGCAAGGTTACTCGCTCGTCTGTCATCACCGCGAGCCGCGAGTGATGGGCAAAATGTATCACTAAAAAAAAAAGATTGAAATGTATCTTTCGATCACTGGGATATGTATCACTCTTTTATATCTTTATATCCTTATGTATCAGTAGCTCACACACGCACTGCGCTGCTCAGCGTGACTCGCTTCCCTAAAAAATTTCATTGTCAAATGGGGCCAATTTGACAATGAAATTTTGAGCAAGCTTCACGTGTGTCCCCGATGGCGAGCCGAGTAAGGTCGCGAACTTAAAGAGCGCGTCGTACTTTAAGTACGCACGTCTATCATCCACTTTAAATTATTGTAAGCTTGAAACTTCTATCTATATCATTGCTTCGCTAAAGACAAGATTATTTCGCAAACCTTCAATAAATATTGTTATTCTAGTTAAAATGAGTGATTTCCGGAGCTATTCGCATGAACTGTTAAGATTTTTCTGAACCAAACTAAACAAATATTACACAAATGTCACATGGTCATAATGTATTTAATGCATAAGGCCAAATAGTCAGGTCAGTAAATTCCCAAAAGAAAAAGACATGACGTGAGCGCTCCGAAAGGAAGGCCTCAACTAGGGATGCAAGAAGTTTCAAAAAGTATCGATATATATCGTAACTATATTTAAAAAAAAAACAATATCGATTTCGATAATATCGATTTCGATAATATCGAAAAAAGATTTCACATTTATCGGTGGAAAAAAAATACTATATATACCAAACTAGGAAAAAAACGTATACGTTTTACGGCTCTGACTTCCAGCGGCTTTAGTCAGTGGTTAAAATGGTGTTGCTATTGGAAATATATCGTTTTTGATACTTGATACATCGATATTTATCGAAATCTAATCTAACTAATATTATAAACGCGAATGTGTGGAAGTATGGATGGATGAATGAATGGATGGATGGATGTTTGTTTGTTTGTTTGTTACTCTTTCACGTAAAAACTACTGAATGGATTTGGATGAAATTTGGCAAAAAGATCGTTTATAACCTGGATTAACACATAGGATACTTTTTATCCCAATATTCCCACGGGATCGAGACTTACGCGGGTGAAACCGCGGGGCGCAGCTAGTATTAAATATCGCCTAAAAATATCGATATTTTTCTGCAAGCACAGTCTCAACCACTCAAGTTCACTCAACCTCACAAGGTGGTATTTTGAGGTTATGTGCATGTTTATCTTTTAGTATTTTTATAAATTCATAGAATAAACCATCAAAAATGGAGGTGGACTTACCTAGTTGTGTCCAAGCTAGACTTAAATCGGACACGGGAGAAGAGACAGGAAGCCCTTTAGATCTACCGCTAAACATAACAAGAGATCAACTTCAGCTAATATGCAATGCTCTTTTACAAGAAGTAAGCCTAGTTTTCCTGTAATTATTTGTTGATCGACATTTATTTACCATTCAGATCAGAGGGTGTTCTTAGTTTTGTCCCTAGAATATTGACTAAAGAACTGTTGTATTTATTGACATCAATGTTAACTTACATACCACCTACTTAGATAAACTCAAAAGCCTTCTGCTCATGAAAGAAACTACAAAGCAATTAGAAAGGTAGAGGTAGGTAGCTTCTTTCATAAAAGTTAGTATATTTAGAATTTTCTCTTTATGAGAAATCTAGGCATTTTATTTCTCCTGTCCTTTCTGTTATGTTAGTTGCAAGTTTTATGAGTAGTGAGTACCCTATACTCTCGGTTAAAATCAACTGTCTGTCAGTCACTTAATACTGCTGGAAAAATTGTTTTTTTTATTGTTAATATTTGACAAAAGTTGCACCACATTATTACAATAATAATTGTAACTTGAAACCTTGGGTTGTCTCTACTGCTTTTTCATTTTACGAAATATTATTCTAGGAAGACAAGCCATTTCTATTTTTCGTCAAAGATGTTGAAATAACAAATAGTCTCCAAGATGCCCTTGATATAAAAAGTTTGAACTCGGAAGAAGTTGTTGAAATCATATACCAGCAACAAGCTGTCTTTAGAGTAAGACCAGTTACCAGATGTACCAGGTCAGTATTATATATCTAGATATGTCACAGTATAGTATAAGCTATTTTGACTACTTTGCAACAAATTGCATAAATTTTAATCTATCATAACATTTTAGTTCAATACCAGGCCATGCAGAAGCAGTAATATCAACAAGCTTCAGTCCATCTGGGAAACAGTTGGCTAGTGGTTCAGGAGATACCACTGTCAGATTTTGGGACCTAAGTACACAAACACCATTACATGTATGTAAAGGTAAAGCAAATAAAAAATTCCATAATCCTAATCAATCTGACTAGCCTTTTCCCAACTATATTGTAGGGGTCGGCATCCAGTCTAACCGGATGCAGCTGAATACCAGTTTTTTTCATGGAGCGACTGCCTATCTGACCTCCACAACCCAGTAACTGGATAATACGATACCCCTTGGTAAAGCTGGTTGTCAGACTTTCAGGCTTCTGATGACCCATAACGACTGCCAAAGATCAACGAATGACAGCCGGGACCAACGGCTTAACGTGCTTTCCGAGGCACGGAGGAGTCTCGATATGTAAAGATGGTCACCCATCCACGGACCAACCCCGGCAAGTGTTGCTTAACCTGAAGGATCAACCCGTGCGGCTGTTATTACTTAGCCACAAGCTCCTGTCCATAATCCTAATCCTAACTAATATTATAAATGCGAAAGTGAGTTTATTTTTTTGTTACGCTTTCACACTGTAACGGCTGAACGGATTGGCACAGGGGCAGACCTTGACCTGGAATAGGACATAGGATACTTATTATCCCGATATTCCCATGGGATAGAGACTTATGCAAGTGAAACCGTGGGGAGCAGCTAGTAATTCCATAAAAATATTGTGTGTATTGAATAAAAAACAATTCTTTAATAAAGTGACATTTTTCTTTCAGGTCATTCCAATTGGGTTCTATGCATAAGTTGGTCTCCTGATGGGTTAAAATTGGCGTCAGCATGCAAACAAGGCAGAGTAATGATATGGGACCCAATTACAGGGAATCAAATTGGAAAAACAATGATAGGGCACAAGCAATGGGTCACAGCACTTGCTTGGGAACCTTATCACAGGTATGTTGTATATTTGTACTGTAGTATTTGTCTGGTGCTGAAACTCATTGCAATTGGTGTATTTTTGTATACATACTTGTATATTTTGCCAATTCAAAATGAATTTAGTTTGAATAGGAGTAGGGTATATTTTTTTTTGCAGTAGGCATGCGAATATTTTGTCAACAATGCCAAGTGACTTTCTTTTTTTTTTTTTAACTAATTCCTCTTGTAGTTGATTTCTGAAATCATGACTACTTAACGGGACTTTCCTGTTGCTGCCTTAAGCTTCTAAATTCAGAGCCTCCATTCGGGGGCATATCATCATCATCATTTCAGCCGAAAGACGTCCTCTGCTGGACATAGGCCTCCCCCAAGCACCGCCACTTCGACCGGTTCTGTGCTTCTCGCATCCAGTCAGGGGCATATAACTATTCTAAATTAAAACTAAGTGAGCGCTCGCTAAGGGCACCCCCTTTGAGGTACAAACCTCGGCTTAGGGCTTCACTGACGGGAGGACAGCGAGACGGGACAGGCTGGATCAAAATATCAGATACATTGTTATTATCAGGAGAATTTTAAGCTACGTGCTCAGCTGCGGCGCGAGCTGGGGTCGCGGTCGCGGAGTTCCTCGGCGGCGAGGTTGGAATGACGGTAGGCGTATGTGTTTGTGCACTGTACTGGTGGCCCTACTGCTCTCCTGGAGGAGGGTTATGGGGTCATCTGGCTCTAATAAGACATGCCTTGGACGGCGAATTCTACTAATATTAGAAGGGACATAACTAGCGGCCTCGACTACCAGAGGGTTGCGATGTTTGGCGGCTGTGTCGAAATAACGCTTGGAAAGGGGTTTGAAAAACTTGGGGGAAAGTGGCAATCATTGCTTTATGTGCTCTCGAGATGTGAGGTACTCGTCCAGTGTTACACCTAAATATTTGGCTTGCTTCTCCCATGTGCCGTTCTGTAAAATATATTACAAAGATAGTATATAGAATATAGAACCTAATGAACTTAAATATATATCAAGTGTTTCTATAATTTTCTAGGAATCCAGAGTGTAGAAAACTGGCCAGTTCATCTAAAGATGGTGATGTCAGAATATGGGATACAGTCACATGCCTCACTGTCTTAAGTCTAACAGGTCATGCAAAAGCAGTCACATCAGTGAAGTGGGGTGGCAATGGACTTATCTACACATCTTCTCAAGACAGAACAATAAAGGTTTGTATAGTTCCTAATGATCTGCATAATTGATGTCTCTCACAAAATGTGACAAAAGTGCAATTCTTTGAAACATTCCTAGTCTGTAATAAAAATAATGTTTTTTTCTAGGTATGGAGAGCAGACGATGGCATCCTCTGCAGGACTTTAGAAGGACACGCACATTGGGTCAACACATTGGCGCTAAGCACAGATTATGTGCTCAGAACTGGACCTTTTCATCCCATCACTGACCAGCAATCCATCATAAGTGATAGTGAGTAAACCCATTACTTAAAATTTTCATAATATTACCTCTTTCTTCATGCTTTCCACTGACGCGGAACTGGGCGGAGCGGAGCTTGAGTTAACCAATAACAATTCCCGAAATCTACGCTCCGCTTCAATGAAAACAGTGTAAGTGGAGTGGAGCGGAGCGGAGCTGAGTGGACTTCACATAAAATATATGAGCACGCAATCCCGAGCGGGATACAAGCAGAACGGAGACGAGCGGAGCTGTGTTGAGCAGAGGGCAGCGGAGCGGAGGGCAGTGGGGGCGGACAATGTTACTTCACCTGTTTCGTTATCTAGTAGAGAAAGATATAAAAGCGCTCCTTTTTTTTTAACGACAGCATGACGTATGATCTTTCTGAGAGATTGAGTGTTACTAATCGGCGCATCTTCGCTTAAGGCCACTTCTCTCAACTCCGCTCCGCTTCCGTGGAAACACTCGAACACTTTTCGTGGAAACGCAGCCTTAAACTTTAGCATTGTTGTTAGAAAGCAACACCGCTACATTCAAATAAAACTGAATACTAGCCTGAATTTCATTTAGATATGAATTTATTATTATTAATTTATTTATCAGCCTTAACTATTTGTTTTTATTGTTATTTAATTATAAAACAACATCACGTTTTTTATTTTTCAGAAAATGTTCTTCAACATCGGGCTCTAGAAAGGTATGAAGCAGTATGCGAAAAAAGCGAGGAACGTCTCGTATCAGGATCAGATGATTTCACTTTGTTTCTTTGGCTGCCCGAGAAGGAAAAACGTCCTTTAGCCCGAATGACGGGCCATCAGCAGCTCATAAATGACGTTAAATTTTCTCCAGACACAAGGTACTGTATCTGCTCATACACCTTAAGTCTTATCTCTTTATTTATTTAACTGATGGCAATGAGGTGCTACAACCTAGAAAATAACAAGACAGATGGAGACACAGATATAGATAGATAGTAGAAAAAATCTAATAGCCGACATTATACCTATCATCCTGTCTTACGCATGACTGTCTTTTTTACAGAATTATAGCATCAGCTTCATTTGACAAATCAGTGAAACTCTGGGATGCAGCTACAGGCAAATTCATAACCACTCTCAGGGGACATGTGCAAGCTGTGTACATGGTGGCATGGTCAGCTGATTCCAGGCTTCTATTGAGCTCCAGTGCAGACTCTACCTTGAAAGGTTCGATATATATTAATGATCAATCAATTCATTGTCAATCAATTTTGAATTAATGCAATATGCATAGAAATTTAACTGTATAAGTATACACTGGCGGACCAATGCGGCAGTGACGAAGCCGACGTCGACGGTCCGCCCCGGACCTCGCCCATATGTGGAGAAGTACTTTTTAATAAAATCCTTGACAAGGTTAGAAAGTCATTAAATAATTCGCCATTTAAACACTGGGTTACAGTTCGATTTAAACTTAATGGCGGCTCGGAACATGAGGAGAGTTGCTGCGCAGTTACAATTTCATGTGACAGCGGGGGTGAGAGGTGGGGTACTGCGCAGCTAAAAGCTAACTTCCGAGCCGCCATTAAGTTTGAATCGATCAATAGCAATAAAAACCAGCTATTATGTCATTTAGACGGAGGCAGTAAAAAATACAGGCGCAAGGGTGTCAGTGACTCTGGCAGGGCCACCATCAGGGATTTTAATTTTGATTACACAAAAAATTAGTCGCCAAATATCAGAATTTGTCGGTCACTGGTTCAAAAGATATAAGGGTTTATAGGTGGCCGATCTGGAGAGTCTCCCCAGCAGCGCCACATTTATATCTCAAAAACCAGGGCACCTAGCGAAGATCTGTTTTCTCCCATAATTTGTCGCCAAATATCAGAATTTGTCGGTCACTGGTTCAAAAGATATAATGAATTCAATACTATATCATCTAGATCTAGATCGAAGAGTTTACGCGTAAACTTTTCTATCTAGCTCTTGGACTATACCTTAAAAATTGAACTCATTATTATATCTTCTAGACTAAGACCCGAATAAATCTTTGACTTACAACTACACCTACAACTCGTAAGTTGCGGCCGTTACCACTGGGCATTGCACCATTATTCACAGATGGCCACTACTTAAAAAAATAAATAAATAAAATGGTCAACCGAAAACCTAAACTTTCCAAGGAAGTGAAAAAAAATATTACAAGCTACTTGGCTCTCTCTTGCATATTCTCAAACTTCTCCACAGACCCAAGACCCGGACCGCCACTGACTACAAATATTTAAAATAAACTCTTTTTTCAGTTTGGAATATGAAAATAAAAAAACTAGAACTGGATTTACCAGGTCATGCTGATGAAGTCTTTGCTGTAGATTGGGCACCAGATGGAGCTTACGTAGCTTCAGGGGGAAAAGACAAAGTTCTGAAATTGTAAGTTTGTATTTTATCCCAACCAGAGTACTTATTACACTGTAATTTTGTTTGATGCTTAATTAACAATAACATTCTTTGTTTTTTCAGATGGCAACACTAAATGATGACAAGCATTCTTCAGTGAAATACAACTTTATTACAGAATAACCTGTTACAATATTTTTGTAAAAATAAATAAATGAGTTTCACTTAATTTTAATGCTCTTTTTGACATTGGCCTTTATTCCTGATGCTTCTCCAGCATATCTAGTCATCTCAGTTCTAGGTTCACGGACAGCTCCCTTCCTCCTGATCTTGGCCTTCCTGTATTTGAGCTTATGTTTAACTCTGGGATTTCTTTGATCCTTCTTTCTATGAGGAGTCAAGCCCTTATTTTTGGCAATTTGATAAGTAATCTCACGTTTTTCGCCAACTTCATCTGGAACAATATCCTGTGATGAGGTAGAAGGTTTATTGTCTTCAATCTCAATATCATTGGGAGAAGTATCATTATCTGAGAATCCACTCTCTTCAGATTCGTCATTGTTTCTTTGAACATCAATTCCACTTTCAGGCTTGAAGAAGTCATTTCCTTCATATTCGTCTTCATCATCAGAAACGCCGGTATCTTCACCTTCATCTTTTTCCATTGCATTTATAAGTTTTAATTTCTTAGGTGTTGATTCAGGTGACTGTCTTTCTGATTTGCGTTTCTTATCTTTCTTAAGTTCTTTCATTTCAGTAACATGCAGCTCCAAATTATTTCTCAGTGCTAGTAATATTTTGTCTATTTGAGGTTTTACAACTTCCAAGTAAATTGGCTCCATTTTGTTTAACATTTGTCTGTACTGGTACAACCTTTTTATAACAGGATGATTCTGAATGTTGATTCTTTGACTCTTAAGAAGTACATAAAAACTAATATTCGTACAGTAATTCAAAATAAGATCATAATTTGTTTTAACAAATTTTGAGGCGGGACATGTGGGAAGTTTGCCATCTTTGACAAGCTCTAGGACAGGATGTAAATCATCTTTGGCAACTGTTAATTTTGTTTTAAAATCATCAATTAGGCCTGCAAATTCTGGACTTTCTTTCTCAAGTAGCTGTAACTTCTGCCTTTTTGACATCTGACTTAAATCTGTTTTTATCACAGTTTCTTTTTCTTCAACATCTGCAACCTGTTTTGACAAAAAATCAAGTGTAAAATCTTCTTCTCCAAGCTGCTCTAAAAGCCTTTTCTGAATGTCTTTTGCTTCCTTTTCTTCCATAAGTGCAATTTCTTCATCATTGCCAAAGCCTCCATAGTCCTCATCCACATAATCTGTTGCATAATATGATCTTTTCTTTTTACCCCAAGCCTTAGAATCAGGTAAATCATCATCTGACTGTTCTTGACCTTCTACATCACTGTCAGCAATGTCTAAATCTTCTTTTCCATTTTCAGAGTCACCTGACTCAGAGAAAGCATACATTTCTTCTTCACTCTCTGAATCATTGTGTTTTCTCTTGCGCACCTTCTCGAGTAGTCTTTTTTCATTTGGTGTATATTCATCTTCTGAATCTGAAGGTTCATAGTTACCTTTCTTGTCAAAGTTGGACTTGACTCTGCAACAACACACAAGGAAACGTAATAAAAAACACGACATAATTATTGCCAAATCGTAATAGGGTTGTCTCAAGTGCAATAAAATAAACAGCTAGCAGCTGCATTTTTTTTTTTTTTTCACTTTGGTTCTGCATTGGCACACCTATTATGGATGAATAGCTAACGCGTAGGACAAAAGCAAAACAATAAAAAGAACAGCTTATTGGGACGATTGCCATCTTTGATTACTGGCGATCAGTTCGGTACGACATTTGATTTTAGTGTTCAGGTAGCGGTACAAGACAAAATTACCAATATGTAACTATAAAATGAATTCTCATGGAAATCAAGCAAACTTACTTTATTTTATCTGCCATTTTCAACGTGAATGCTGGTTACGATCATAGAAATAAATCTCAGCGAGTCTAAGGTTAGTCCATTTGTCACAATCCACCTTTTTTGCTGGGTTACTTGTGGAAGACAAATTAACTTGATTAAAGTTTTAATTGAAATAATATGATTAATTTCGCTACTATTACGTACGAAAAGTTATTTTCAATTTAAATTTCCGTGCCTCGTTGTTACAATGCACAAATGACATTCCTCCTTCACTCCTTTCCTTTTTTTTCGACTAATTTTAAAAATAATTCAATCGCGTGCTTGAATACTAGTTTTTTGAGAAATCATTTTTATTGTACTATTGTATATTTCTCTGTAGGTTAACCTGTCAGCAACCGTATTATACCTAATTTATCTCAAAAATGTTTTATGAGTAAAGAGAATTCATCAAACGTGAAGTAAACCGGCCTTACGGCAGCTATAAGAAAACTGATATCTTTTGCCACAGGTGTCGCTAGTATCTTTTGACTCATGGATGTCGGATCGGATTACTGTCAAATAATAAATTTAAAAGACTAACTTACAAAAAACTTAAGACGGTATTTACAGTCAACTTTATTTTTAATAATAATAGAACCCAAGTAGCACTGAGGCATGACGAAAATTGATGAACGAATGTGGATGGCTATTACAGTAGTGGAAAACAAAAGAAACGATGGATGAACTGTGTGCATTTCTAGCCATTCATCTTTCCTGTTTCCGAGATGACGACTAAGTGTTGCTCCGACCCCAAATAAATTAGATTATGGGCAAGAAAATGACAATGATGAATAGAAACAAAGTAGTCAATTTTTTATCAGCTTGTTGACATTCATCAAGTATTGTTATGTGGATGATAGACGTGCGTACTTAAGTACGCGGTTTTTGAGTTCGCAACCGTACTTGGCTCACCGTCAGTGACACATGTGAAGCTTTCTCAGAATTTAAGTGTCATCGCAGCCGCGTTGCTGACAGACGACGAGCCAAGGTGGGCTACGAGCAAATTTCAAACCTATTGGATCGCCGACGAACTTACTCAGCGATTTTTAAGTCCGCGTACTTAGTATGACACACGGGCGAGTAAGCTCGCCGAGCCATAGGTACGCGGACTTGCTCGCACGTCTATCACCCGTTTAATAACAGTGCTTCTAATATGCTAAAGACAAGATTATTTCGCAAACCTTCAATACATTTTGTTATTCTACAGAGTTATAATGAGTGATTTCCGGAACTATTCGCATGAACTAAACAAACAATATAAAAATGTCGAAATAAAATGGCGGCTCACGGCTCGAGGCGGTGACAAACGTACATACGAGCCAAGGCGGGTTACAAGCAAAATTTCAAGCCTGTTGGATCGCCGACGAACTTATTCAGCGGTTTTAAAGTACGCGTACTTAGCATGACACACGGGTGAGTTAGTTCTAGCTTGCCGAGCCATAAGTACGCGTATTTGCTCGCACGTCTATCACCCCTTTAAGACTTTAGTAAATGAAGGTTTTCCATTTTTATTTCAATTTGCGTAACACACATTCATTTATGACGCAAATAATAATGTTGAATTTTCAAAAGAATAAAAGACATTGCCATTGTAAATGTGTTGCGCTGGTGCGTTTTGTGTTATATTTGACATTTTCCGAGAGTCAAGAGTTACTAGCGACACCCGTGGCAAAAATTGACAATTTTCTTCCCCATTAGCTAATGTGCGCTTTTTAATTTCTAATGGGATGATACTATTGTGGACGTCCACGTCACGAAGTTAAATGTATGAAAAATTTTCATACAACAATTTCAGTCCACGATAACGTTATATCATGCACGTATTTCCATACATTTTATAGCGGTGGAAGTGGACGTCCACGATAATAACGTGACGTTATAAAAGACCACAATGGGCTAATGTGGTCTAAAATTGCAACTTTCTTACTTCATGTCGCTATTTTACATGGAATTAGTATGTACTATCTTTATTTATAAAATAAAAAAGAGGGTTTGTTCGTAAGACCGCCGACCGTATTTAAGAATGACTAAATATTATTCCATGGAACCACAGACCTCCGTGAATTTAGCCACACGATTTCATTTTTATGAACTTTTGTTAGTGCTTATCGTTAGAGAATCGTTAGAGAGAAAAGAAAAATCGTTAGAGAGTAATTAGTTTTTATGTAAAAACAATTTTAATTTTTAGTGTGAAGTTAGCCATTCCCACAAAAATGGACTTAGACGTAATTTTTTTTTTTTAATCGTTTGCGATTCGTTAGAGAGAGATTGAGAGTAACACAAAATAGTTAGAGAGTTAATATTTTATTTGTTATTAAATAATTTCTAAGAGCATGACGTTAGCCCACCTCTGTGAATTTAGCCCCCGATATAATTATTCTCAACTTTTGTTAAAGCTTATCGTAAGAGAATCGTTAGAGAGAAATGAAAAATCGTTAGAGAGTAATAAGTTTTATTTATCAACGATTTTAATTACTTTTGTGAAATTGGCCCCCATTCCCGTAAAAATGGACGAAGACAGAATTTTTTTATTTTTATAATTTGAGAATCGTTAGAAAGAGATAGAGAGTTAAAAAAAATCATAAGAGAGTTAATATTTTAATTGATATTAAATTATTTCTGAGAACGCGTTTTAGATTAAACAGGCTCGCTCTTATTATGGGAAACATATTCAGCCGAACGGTACTTTGACTGTACCTAGAAGTTAGTGAAGATACCAGGCATTTCGTCATCACATGAAACAGCTTTGATCAGAGGACTCACACCACTATAGTTATAGAGTGTATTACATTATTGCCTGGTATCTTGGATGGGCCGGCATCAAAATTATATATCTCCACCTGCTCAGTTTCTCGACAGTATTTTAATAAGAGAAGACATTGAAAATGAAGAAAATCAATCAATCATTATTTAAAACTAAAATAAAAAGTTTTATTTCATACAAAATCTGTAACACTTGCATTCAAAGCATATTATTCAGTTTTTAAATATCATAATTGTCGAAAGGCTTTTCATTCATTTCCGATCTCGATTCTAAGTCATAAAACAGGAATTCTCCATCGTAATAAAAAAATGTTCTTGATCAGTAGGTAGGTACTATTATCATTTTACTCCCGCTAAGCCTGTGGACTAAGCTGAAACATGCACTTCTTGCAATTATAGATTCCTAGTAGCTATAATCTAAAGAGAGGTCTAAAAGAATTATGGGCTAAGCTTTACTTTAACATCCATCGAGTTGGGAGTCCATATTTTTTTTACAGATAGACCATATTATAAGAAGCCTCCACGTAAAGTTTTAAGTTGCGGAGATAAATGGTTTACGAGAAAAAAATAAAACAAACTCGTAGAAATTAGAGCAATATTTTGACTCTTTTGTCTCGCTTTGAACGTTTCGTTATATGGAAGGTCAACGCACTAAAATGTTTAACTTCATATTAATTATGAAATAAATAGGGGGGGCTGCTACTACCTTTCATATTATTAGTCACCTCTTACCTCTTCCGAACTTTAAATCGATGTCAATACAAGAAAATTCAAAAGTTAGGTTAGAATATTAAAAAAATCATATCTCAAAAAGGGGGGGGCTCCGCAACTTTTCCTTCACAGGGGGGGTTACACAGTAAATTAACACTAAATTAATTATTTCTTAAGAAATACCTATACCTTTGTACTCATATTTTAACTATGTGGTGTGGGTATTAGGTGGTGGTGTGGGGGGATCTACTAACCCTTTCCCCCACTCCTCCCTCCCCTATCCTCTATCGAGGCGGCACGTTTCTAAATTTTAACCTGCTCAGGTCCTAGGGTAAAACGCGTTCGCCGTTGGAGACGCCCTGGGCGTCGGGAATCCCAGGCGGATTCCCGGCCACCATAGGCGCGGGCTTGCGGACGGCGAGCAATGGGTAGCTCGCCGTCCGATTAGGACCAGGCCCGGGTCGAAGGCGCGTCGTGTTCCACGCGCGCCTCAAAGAGATGTCAGCACAATTGGCGGGGTCCGCTAGGACCGATGCCTGCCAGGGCTGCGGGTTAGTCCGAATACGAAAAAAAAATACGTCTACCTCCATTTTTGCGGGAATGGGGACCAATGTCACAAAAGTAATTAAAATCGTTGATAAATAAAACTAATTACTCTCTAACGATTTTTCTTTTCTCTCTAACTCTCTCTAACGATTAGCATTAACAAAAGTTGAGAATAATTATATCGGGGGCAAAATTCACAGAGGTGGGCTAACGTCACTCTCTTAGAAATTATTTAAATCAAATAAAATATTAACTCTCTAACGATTTTGTGTTACTCTCAATCTCTCTCTCTAACGATTAAAAAAATAAAATTACGTCTAAGTCCATTTTTGTGGGAAGGGGGCCATCTTCACACGAAAAATTAAAATTGTTTTTACATAAAAACTAATTACTCTCTAACGATTTTTCTTTTCTCTCTAACTCTCTCTAACGACTAACTTCACCGAGGTGAACCACAGACTACAATTCTATTGTGTAACTTACTGTCAACAATGTCAACTGTCAATG
The DNA here is from genome assembly GCA_947363905.1 of Lithophane semibrunnea. Taxonomy (NCBI): domain Eukaryota; kingdom Metazoa; phylum Arthropoda; class Insecta; order Lepidoptera; family Noctuidae; genus Lithophane; species Lithophane semibrunnea. The sequence goes on from OX376200.1 coordinate 6,529,381, forward strand.
CCACAACAAATCAAAAATTCATTCATCTGTGTATTTTAGGTTATGATTTTCCACTATATTTAGAAAATAAGATTAGGTATTTATTAACATAAAGCACATCCACTTACACTGAAATCACATTTTGTTTATAAAAGTATACTATAATTATGGGGAGTTTTCGGATCCCAAAGATTTCTTTTCTATTATTGTTTTTGTTTTGTGAATTCATATGTAGTAAAAAAATAACTTCTCGCGATTTCAATGGGGCTCACAAACTGACTGATTGTCGACGCTGTAAAATATTAACGGATTCTTTCATTTACTGGCTTGATCAAACTTCCAGAGGAAAGTATGAAGGTGGAGATGCAGCTTGGGAGGAAGCTAAATTAAAATCATATTCACGCAGTGAGATACGTTTAGTGGAAATACAAGAAGGTTTGTGTTCAGAGTTGAAAACACATCAAGATGCATGTTATGCTATCGCAGAAGAATCTGAGCAAGTTCTAGAAAAGTGGTGGTTCAACAAAGATTCAGTTTCTTTAGATTTGTACACATGGCTGTGCATTGAGAGTCTTCAACATTGTTGTCCTAGTAATCATTACGGTGATGCATGTACAGCCTGTCCTCAGGATGAAAGCAATGAAGTTTGTGCTGGACATGGCCGATGTGATGGTGCCGGCACTCGTAAAGGAAATGGTACATGTATTTGTAAGAAGGGTTACACAGGAAGATTGTGTGATGATTGTGCTAAGAGCTTCTACAAAACTAGTGTTGGTTCTTGTAAGACATGCCACAAAGCTTGCGATGGATGTAGTGGTGATGATGCAGCTGCGTGTGAAGCTTGCAACTCAGGCTGGCAATTACAATCTGGTATGTGCATAGACATAGATGAATGTGCATCACCTGTTTGTAAGCAACACCAATTTTGTAGCAATATAGAAGGTTCTTATAGTTGTAATGAATGTGAATCCTCATGCAAAACTTGTATGGGTGAAGGATCCTCTAACTGTACATCATGTGAGTCAACTAATGTGCTGTGGTTTGGCATGTGTGTTGACAATGAACTGAAACAAAATATTTTAACAAATACTTATAAAAGAATAGCATTGTATGTTGGTTTGCTTATCATAACATTTTATATATACCGTACCTCAAGATCAGTAGCTTCAATTGTAGTATTAGTTATAGCACTATTGATATATTTCTCTGAGAACAATTTGAAAATGACTACAATGGATGTTCTTTTACAGACATTACATGCAAACCTAAGTTAGATAATATAATTGTCTATGAGAAGTATGTCTATTGTTGCAACCAGTTGTACAGAAAATCATGATTAAAACTAGCAAGTTTTTGTTGGTCTTATCATCTTTGCACAATAGGCACAGCTGTGTCCATTGTGCACAGAACCAAAACTGAAACTGAAGTATAATGTAAATATCCTGTTGCCTAATGATATAAGCATGGATGTCTCCTTTTTAAAATTAAGATTATTTCTCACCTGACCTGATATTTCCTTGTAAGTAATTACATTGCCATTATCATCTGTAATATAGTGAGTATCATATTAAAATATTATGATACTCACTATGTATAGTATGTTGATTTTGTTCTGTATTGGGTTAAAAACTGATAGTTTGCGAGTTTGGTTGTTACAAATAAAATGCTTTGAAAAGGTGTATTAAAAATACATTTTATTGCAAAATTTATGTAACTACATTTTAATGTCATTTATATACAAAAATTAAATACAAAGTTTAGGTATTATAACCAAGTTGTGGAATACTATATAATACAGCTGCTGGTGCAGAGATTTTTCACACAAACTGAAAGGCAAATAGAGCAAAATATTAAAATAGGCCAGATATAGTTTAATTAAGTGTAGTACAGATAAAACAGTATCTTTGCCCCATTATTCACCTTAGATTATATGTAAAATCCCTAATCCATTAACAATTATGTAGGTTGGTAATAATAACTATAGTGTAAAGTAATTAAATAGCAAACTTATATTTATTGTAAAACAGGCTACAAGGTAACATGTATTAAACTAAGGTATAAATTCACATGTCTTGCATTAGCAGCTAACTAATATTGACTGCACTTTGTGAAGAAGGTCAAGTCATTATAACCACTTGTATTTGAGACGCAACTATTAACTATCAATTGTGAGGGAATACTAAAATGTTACTCTATCATTATCAAGAATAAAATTGGCAACAGTTAATTTGGCAACAGCAAGCACAGGTATACATTCTCAGTCTGACAAAAACATAATTCTTAATAGTAATAAAATATTATAATGACTGACTGACAAATCAATGTGCTGATGTGATTATTTGTTCATTTATACAGTGTTCTCTGATGAAGTTATTAATAGAATCTTTAGTGTATGTAATTTATTTTAATACAATGTAAAAAGGCAAAACCTGCTGACTTACATCAATCATCGTTATTTTAAGTATCAACAAAAGATCTCAACATAAAGAAGTATACAAACAATACAGGATGTTAGGGTAAACACCGTTATCCTTGAAACCAGTGGTTTGGTGTCATTTTTAGTACGTAAAATCAATGGAAAATGACGACTTTCTTTTTTACTTTTTTTAAATTACATTTTGTATTTCACCCTTTCACCTATACGCTCGGGGAAACGAACTCGCGTTTCAATACGTGTGGGGGGCGCGGGACCCCTCCTTCATCCAGTCAGCTGTTTCGCTAGCGAGCACGGTGTCGGATAGAAACTTTTTAAAATCTATTAATGAAAATAACGTTTTTTTTTTGTTGTTACTCGGTCATTTATTTTTATATTTAAGTCAACTACCCATGGATTGAGTGAAAACGGTGTTTACCCTTACACCCTGTATAACATTATTGAAAAAGTAATAAGTAACATTTTCAAATAAAATCACCCAGATATTTTGTGTGTGACTCTATAGAATATGTGTTAATGTATACTTACAATAAAAAGTAAAGGTAGAAGTATAATACATTAGTAGTTTGTGACAATCACTATAATAAATAAAGCTACACCTTCAGTTCCTACGAAAATTAAAAAGGAAACATTTGTGAACTGTGATTTGAAGAAATTACGTGATAAACAGTGGTCTTTGGTGAAGAATTAAAATGGTATTCCAAGATGACAAAAACAAAAATGTGAAGTCACTTAACTTAAGTCTTGAATATATTACTCAACAACATAAACTATCGTAAATTAAAGGTTAATTAATGTCTCAACAAAATAAACACAAATTAATATAAATGAAATTAATATTGTTCTAAGAATTTTTATTTTTGGTAAAATTTCCATTTAAGTACTAATATAACACCATTCATCTAAGCCTATTTGTGAAATAGAACACCTACATTATTTAAACTAGTCATCGTAATCGATTTTATGTGACACCTACGGTTGCAGGGAACTTACAAAAGTACTTAGAAAGTGGTGCTGATATAACATAAAGCTTCTAAATAATAACATACATACGACTAGCATGTAAAATGCTATATGTGGACTAACTGTTATTATTTACGTCCATATTTATTAATTTTGTATTCAATGACTCAGAAATAATATAACCCGAGATCAATGTGCTATCAAATACATAAAAATGTGTTGTCTGCCAGGTCAAAAAGTGACGTAATAAATAGGTCAATAAAATGATTGTGATGCTTTTTTTAACTGTTTATCGTCCTATTATTCAAGGAGGAGTCACTCTTTTGATTTAATGCAAGTATTCATCATAATAGTATTCTTTTAGTACCATATGCGTGATGTTATAAATTCCCAATAGTATTAAAAATATAATTGAAAATCTGATTTAACTGAATCCAAAATGTCTTTCAAAGCTGAAAATAAACGCTACCCATTCACATTTTTATTAGTATCAGTCTGTTTCAATTTATGCTAATGATTTTAATACCATAAATTATTAAATTTATTTCGGTCCCTCTTCATAATACTTGCTTAAACCATTAATCTTTCTGAATCAATCATTATTCCATGTTCATGAGCTGAACAAGCCGTGCGGCCCCTGCGCCGGTGTCAGCTGCACACGTCACAACCGTGTTCTAATTTTACATTTCAAATTTGAACCACATAACACACGGCATAAAGCCATTTTTAAGTGTTATCTACATACATCCACTTCATCATATTCAATACATGCTAATTTTGTAAATGTTATATATCTTCTATGATACATCTATGATCAGTCTGTTGTCGTAATTAATGGAATGTATTCAGTTGAATAAATCGGGTGTTGTATAAATAAGTACAGTGTCACAATTGAAACGGGAAAATTGTATCAATGAGCGGCGTAACAGTATAACTCATCTCCAACACTACCTACGTATTTTGTTAAATACTACACATAACACAACATCACGCCTGTATTCCCCGAAGGGTTAGGCAGAGATGTACATAATGTAGTGTGTGTGTCACGTGTAGTAATACTATATAACATATTCTTATTAATTTAATACAATACATTTCGGGATTAGTAATGTAAACAACTAATTGCATTTCATGTTTGGAGTGCATATACCGGCATCGTAATTTCGAGTTTAAAAATACTCGTACTAAGATAAGGAAACTCCCGAGTACATCATCCTATGGTTCTTGTTGGAAGGAAATCTCAACAGTACTTTTATTCATGTAATAGGCGCGGGTATAATTATTATAATAGCGGGACAAAATGAAACAGTATAAGCGGGTGACGGCGTACATTTTAGTGGTAGAGATTTAACATGTACAAAACAAGCTATTGAGCGCGTCTACGTATGACCCGTAATATGAACTGATACCGCGATACAGAAATTCTACTTTAACTGTATAAAGAATTATGAGTTGCAGTAATGTAATATACATTATCAATAAGAAAAATGTCGTCTGTTGTGACGGCAATGCTTTAAGGTGGAGATTGATTTGTAACATAATGTTTGTAATTAATCATTTGAGACAAGATTCGTTACAATACGATGATACACAAGACGCGGCGAACGCTCGCTTCGAGCACCATAAAATTTTTGTTTCTCATATTCCCGTTTCAAGGAATAATTCCCGAAACAGTCGACAGTCGAGTAGAGGATCCGGCGCTCGCAACGAGCGGCTCGGCTCGCTGCAATGACTACTGTAACGCATTACAAAAACTTGATACATTAAAATTCATAACAAAACATGTTTAAATCCCTAGTTCAAAAATTATATGGAACATTGACAAAAAACAGAGATTTCAACATGTTTTGTAGTGAATATTTTGCCAGTGCAAACGCACATTTACAAACAAATGTTGCAAGTCAGTCTCCGGCTCTCCGCCTTTAAAATTGTATTTAGAATCTTAGATAATTATTACGAAGTTTTGGAAACTCAAACTCAATGATGTAAATGACAAAGTTCAAATTCCATTTCAACCAAAATTTACATAGGAGCTTTTAATACAAATTGTCACTCAAAAATCAACTTAGTAGACATTGCGCTAAAGTAGATAGTCGAGTAAGTGGGAATTAATGTAAACTATCCAAGATTCTTAATTCAAATTTAAATACTTACACTTATGAGTGCCCAGCGACATCGCTACAGCGGCTCTAGTCGAGCAGCGAGTGCGGCGCGCGGTGGTGGCTGGACAGCTGCGCGGCCAGCTGGCGCTGCTGCAGCAGGCAGTACAGGATGCCGGCCTGCGCCATGGCGTCCACCGTGCCGGCCGCCAGCAGGTCGGTGCGCTGCTTGCTGCCCGCGCCCGCGCTGCCCGGCCGCAACAGCGTCGGCCCGAACACAGTCGCCAGGTTGTGCATCGACATTTTGTTCTCGCTCTCGTGTTGGTTCACTCTGTATACATCGAAACGTGTCGTACAGTTGAGTCTCTCTAAATCATACAAGTTGTATCAGAAAGGTGTGGTCAAAAAGGGTGTGATACGGACCAGCAAACTCAACAACTTTCTTCATGGGGCCAACATCGTAATCGCGAAAAAATTATCAGCTGGCCCATACTAAACTTCAATACCTACTCGACCCAAATGTACGGGATATTTTTTTTCGAGATTGGTCTCATGGAGAAAGTTGTTCAGTTTGATGGTCTGTACTACACCCTGAAATTTGACCACACCTTTCTGATACAGCCTGTATAAGCTAAGTCGGAACTCAAGCAATAAACGCACCATATTCCTTTTATGGTTTAAGCACAGTCCAGGTACCTTTGGAACGTTTTTTGCTAATTTGTGTTTTTGTCGTAAAAACTCAACCATCCCATATTCCGAACATCCCTCTTATTTGGATATGGCCAATGGGAACACGTAGCGTCGTGTCGCGTGTCGTTATTTCTCTTTTTTACCCGACTGTGGCGAAGCCCAAAAGGAGAATAATGCTTTCTGAATATGATAAATTCTATAGGTACAAATAAAATTACACTTACTTGACGAAATGGTTTAACAGAAAGTCGATACAATTCTTGTTGAGGTCCGGCAGCTGTGCGTAACATTTGAGCAGAGCATGGCGTCTGGTGTGCGCCGGACCAGAGTCTACAGACGTACCCGCGCCCTTCATTGTTGAAAAAAATATATTTTTGTTTTACATTGTTGCAAGACTTACATACACACACGCTTATATACATAGGCTGCGTTCCGAGTACCCTTTACAAGCAGCAGTGCTATTACAATATTACATTCACAAAAATGAATATAGTATACGAACCTGTGTAGCTCCCCACGCCTTCAGTAGTTCGGGGTAGAGTGCGTCAGTGAAAAGAGCCTCGGGAAGTTCCCGTAAGTACAACTTCAAGACACCGGTGACTGAGTGTATGTCCACCTCTTTCAGTAACTGCTCCGCTTCGTAGGCATCTGGGCAAACATAATATGTATGGAAGAATAACGGAATGTAATTACCATAACAGGCCCTACTGCATGATATGCAAATAATAAGAAAGAAACAAGGAGAAAAATATTACAACGTGAATTTGCACTATGGCATTGGCAAAAAGGATATTTGATAAAATTTGTTTTTCTTAGCACGAAAACCTGTGTTAACAAATTTTATACGACACGCGTAAAGCGTAACTTTGAATTAAAGCCGGTCTATTCCGTAAGAATCTCACCAGTGAGAATTGTTCAGAACAGATCGCCAGGTCTTTATGCATGCGGGGTACGGGCTTCATTAGATATGAATAGCTACTCACTGGTTTCGAAGCTCTTCTTGAGTCGGTTGAGGTCGGAGGCGCTGCCCGACACGCGGTACACGCCCACCTCGTGGATACCGCGCCGCTCCACCTCACGCACGCACGCGCTTATTATAAACGGGATATTGCGCTTTTCACGTCTGTACAAATAATAAATTTTAAAAATTAATGTGTCATGAGTATCGTTTTCAGAAGATTGTATTCCACCGAATGAATGACCAAATCCACCATCCATTAAAAATGATTTTTTAGGGTTTGCAAATACAAACTTGCATTTGAGAATTTATTGACCTTGGCGTATATCGATGCAAAGGAGAACATTTTGTCAACTACAAAGTTAAGATTGTTCTTGGGATGAATTCATCCCAACCTCGGAACCCTTTTTGTGCGTGATCCGACACGTACTTGGGCGGTTTTTATTTTATTTTAAGGTAAGTTAACTACTATAAAAGTCCTATTCAAATTATTTAGACATTACAATTATGATCTATATTCTATCCATACAATAGTATAAAACAAAGGCGCCTTTCATGTCTGACTGTATGACCGCATAGAAGATCTTCTATGCGGTCATACAGTCAGACACGAAAGGCGCTTAAGCAACACAATGGATTTTGATGCAGTTTTAACATTAATTCGGATCAAGGTTCGTTTGTATAAAACTTTATTATTGGACTGAAATGTAGCACAGAAATATCGCCATTGCGAAGTATCAATATATTTTGGCATTTGTTCTGTCTCAAATACACGGGCAATGAGGCACTGTAAGTAACCCACAGTGTGGTATCTAAACCCCAATCTTCTTAACACTTAAAACTGATTATATTCAAACTACTAAACCACATACTAACATTTATATTATTTAGAGTGTCAAGAACTATGTTAGAATCAGAAGAATTAAAGGCTTATTTATTACTAGCTGCGCCCCGCGGTTTCACCCGCATAAGTCTCGATCCCGTAGGAATATCGGGATAAAAAGTATCCCTTGTGCTAATCCAGGACATGGTCTACCCATGTGTCAAATCTCATCCAAATCCGTTTTGCCGTTTTAGCGTGAAAGCGTAACAAACAAACAAATTCACTTTCGCATTTATAATATTAGTAAGGATTTTTATCCGGTGCTCACTTGGCGACGTGCGTGATCTTGTTGCCGAAGAGCGCGCCGGGCTTGGCCGAGGGCACGCGGCGCGCCTCGCGCTCGGGCGGCAGCAGGCGCAGGCGCAGGCCCAGCGAGCCGCCGCCCACGCACACCGTGCGCGCCACGCCGCCGCCCGCGCTCTCCGCCACCCACGAGCGCGACAGCTGCGGGTTGTACGAGCTTAGTTATGGTCTACTGTCTACAAAAATGTTTAGACGCTGACAACAGATAGACCGCGGTCGCTGTCGGATTATATAGAAAAGAAAGAGAAGCGTGATGACATATGCTTGTAATTTATTGCAAAATATAAAGCAATTATCGATTTATTCAAAAATAATTGAAAATTGAAAACAACCAAGTACGGCGTCCAAATAAGACGTTCTTGTTATTTATTAAAATACCAACTTACTTTGATATTTAATGACATATATTTTGTATCGAGTTAATTTGTATCGAGTTTTTTTTTTTTCAAAACATGTTTTTGTAACAACCAAGTTCCATGTTCTAGAAGTACAGGGTGTAAAAAGACAAATCACATAGCCGTCACTACGCATTCTGTACATCAAATTAAGTAACCTTGCACAAACATAGTTGCTGGGATTCGACTTTTATTTTTGGTGTGAAAAATCGCTGTTTACGGTAGTGCGCAACATAACGCACGCAAAACATTGTGTTTATGGGTGCATGCAACGGTTCAGGGTTTGTGGGGGTATTTAAAATTTAGTTATAACATTATTTTCAACACACTTGCTCATAAAGTGGCTCTTATTGAACCGCTTTTAGATTCATAATGCAGTGTATTATGGAAGCCTGCTTTTTACTTTCACACACACACAACTATTACACGCACAGATAACCAGTTACTAGTCGGAGTAAAGACATGGCAGTATGGAATTAGTAAGTACTATCATGGCAGCATGGAATTTGTATCCAATAGAAATTGGTTTAGGTGAAGCTTTTTACAAAGACAAGCGCTCAAAAGCAAGTTTTTATTTTAAAAAAAGAACCATAAGCAACCCAGTGGCGTTTAGCTATGGTAAAAAAAATCCCATGCATACCCATGGGATTTTTTTTACCATAACTAAACGTCAGTGGGATACTTACTATACATTAATTACTATGAACTATCCTACTAATAAATGAGCATTCTCTATTTACACCCGAGCAGAGACTTGCGCTTTTTTCGGTAAGACCGCGGGTGGCACGCGCCCAGGCCACTTGACCCGCCTAGACGAATCGCGCTGGCCTGCCCGCGTTCGCGTGGAATAAAACTCTATTTGTACTATAAAATAAGGGTTTATATCGTCTGTGGCAATTTCAGTCTATATTGTTCACTACCCTAACCCCATTTGCGTATTAAGTATTATTATATTTTTATATAGGCTGTTCAGCGGTATTACCAGTGCCTTTATTTACACCTATGGAAAAACAAAACCAGTCAGCGGCCAGCTCGCCATTTTCCATAAATATTTACCATCGTTTTCGTTGTGTGGTTTATTTTACCTATCAAAAATACAAAATCTAAAGTATTGCCACCAACCGACATAGAAGTTTTTAAAAGAAACTCCGGATAGTCAGTACCTGGCAACAAAGGTCAGTTAGAATTTATAAATCTATCATCTCTATAGTTAGGTACGTTATTGTAGCATAAGTTCTTACACAGATATTATAATACTACGTACAGATACCCAATCCCATACAAAGAAATGACACCACCCTAAGTCTGGCTATTGAGCTGGCTATTTTTCTTCCCCATTTTTTTAACAGATGGCAGCATCATCGACTCATTAATTGCCAGAGACCGTAGTTTTAAAACGCCATTTTTTGTTCCTTTTTTTTCGTTTTTTTCTTCCTAGGTGTTCAATTCTTATATTTCTACGTAAAGTACTAGATTTAAAAAAAAATGTTGTTTGATTTTCCTTAATGAAACGACTAAACGTTTCAAGTTTAAAGTGACCTGTCATCACTTTAGTAAAACGCCATCTATTGCAAAGAGCTCTCAACCAAATGATTAACAGATAGCTACTTTATCATTCTAAGGATTCGAATTGAAGTAAAAGGCTTAATTTAAGTTTTTTTTGTTGAAAATACGAGATTTATGAGTGTAAATACATAAATCAGCATTAAACAAAGATGTTTTGATTTTTACCAATATTACTATAGCCAAAATTTGCCGTATAACGCTTTTTAGTAATTGTTAATTTCATAATTGTTACATTATGCTGCCTATGATCTATGATTTTTTTTCAAGACTAATTATAATTTGTTCGAGTTGGGACCCCATGGTTCTTACAACAAGTCTGTTTTTTTCTTCGCAAGTCTGTTGAAAAACGTCGAATGAAACGCGTGTGCATTGATTATTACACTCTCTCCTCGACTGTAGTATCCAAAAGAGCACACTCGTATCACAATGTACTATTAAATGATGTAGTACCTATACAAAATATTGTAAAACATTTTAAAAGAGTAACGGTGGAGTTTTTTGCATATTCTTCTCCATACGAAAACTACTTTTTGGAAGGGGCGACTAAAATTAATTCTATTTTTATGTAAATTTTTGTCGTTCAAAGGTGCAGTTTGTATGCCTAATTGAAACTAATGATTTGGCTTTGAAAGACAAAGTGAGATTTGGTAAAAATATAAGATAGCAACTGCGAAAATTTTCAAATTTTTCATCACGTGTGTCGTTTTCATGATTTTCGAGGGTTTTACAAGCCGATAGTGATGTAAAAATGTAACTCTAAGCTGGCAGCTGCGAATGTTTTCAATCAAAATAGCGTCTGCGAACATTTTCGTCATGGGTGTCGTTTTCATAGTTTTCGAGGGTGCTAAAGTCAATAGTGTGTAACTATGTTTTTGTTCTAAATCATAGTTGAGAAAGAACTTCGTTCCTACCGCACACGTATTAATAATTAAACTATCACGCCAATCGTATTAATCAGGTCAGATTGGCACAAAAGCATATAATTATTTAAATGCAGAACAGATTCAAACCAGTTGTAGCATCGATGTCTCACAATAAACAATACTATATTTACCTTGATAGTACATTTCCCTCGAAGCACAGGTCTAGCCGCGTCTTCATACAGCAGCAGTCGTAAGTTCTGCGACCCCTCCAGGTCTAAAGTGAAGCTCTCGTTCCACCGCGGCTGTGCGCTGCGACACACGAGCTTGGACTTCGCCTTACGGAAGTAGTGCCCGTACGAGTCTACCTCCACCACTATGTAGTAATCTGCGATGAAACATTTTTTGATTCGTTGGTTTTATAAGTAACTAGCTGTTGCCCGCGTCCTCTTCCAGGTCATAGTCTACCCATGTGCCAAATTTCATCCAAATCCGTTCAGCCGTTAAAAATAACTCAAAGCATTTAATTCGATCAAACCATTTACAGGTACTTTTGAACTGTCAAGTAGAATGACACGATGCGAGGATAGAAGAAGTATGTAGTCAAGCCGCCGAGACGTGCAGCTGCAGGTAAAGCTAACACTTCCACTTAAAAGTAAGTCCGACGCACCGTGGGCAGTAAGCCTCGCAGTTTGGCTGGCTTGCGTATTCTTTCCACGTCATGACCTATTCTCAATCTACGATGCGAGGAAAGAAGAGTATGACCCCGCGTCCTAACAAAAACCGATCGTCGCACGAGTACGCGATGCGACCGTTTGTATAAATTATGACGTACGAACGCGACTTGATTGATCGTGCGAGTGTCTTATTCATATAAAAGACCGCGACGATCGCTTTTGGTCAGGTAGGACGCAGCCTGAGCTATTGTTTCACTTACCGGCGGCAGTGTCGAGCGGCGCGGTCATGCCGCCGACGTGCAGCTGCAGGTCGCCCAGCAGCAGCGAGTCGTCGCGGCCGCTGCGCAGCAGGTACGAGCCCATGTCCGTCTGCAGGTAGCTGCGGCACGCCGTCACCCACGCCTGTAGCTCCAGCATCGAGATCGAACTCGAACCCGCCGGGGGGGCTGACGATGCCTGGCAAGGTTTGCAGAATAGGGCAACAAGTTTTTGATTTGTACTCATACACACCACACACACATGACATGCACCTTGTGTCTATTAATTGGGACTTAAACATGACTGGCGAAATTTGGGTGTAATACAGTAAATGAAACCTATGACTTCTGAGAATATACTGACTTTATTTTAATAATAATATGGTATATAAGGTGTCTATGTACAGTCACGGACTTTAATTAATAAGCCACCTTCAAACTTTTCAATTTTGCAGTTTCATACATTCACGAGATTACCCGATTAAACACGAACTCAAATCGCAAGCTCGTTAACAAGATGACAAATAAATTACTTTTAATCGGAAATATCCATAGAGGTCGACTTTATTAGTCAATCTCTATGGATATTTCCGATTAAAAGTAATTTATTTGTCATCTTATTTACTTTCATACATTCACGAGATTACACGATTAAACACGAACTCAAATCACAAGCTCGTAAACAAGATGACAAATAAATTACTTTTAATCGGAAATATCCATAGAGGTTGACTAATAAGTTCTCAATGATAAAAATAAATACAATGTTGCATTAAGTTTATCCAATCTATTTGATACCGACCTCCTTTGAATCATAGCTCATTAACTCGATAATTATGAAAACATAACTGAAGACAGTGACAGTTGAAATATCAAGATGACAAATAAATTACTTTTAATCGGAAATAGTCTTATCCATAGAGGTTGACTAATAAGTTCTTAATGATAAAAATAAATACAATTTTGCATAAAGCTTATCCAATCTATTTGATACTGACCTCCTTTGAATCATAGCTCATTAACTCAATAATTCTGAAAACTTAACTGAAGACAGTGACAGTTGAAATATCGATGTCAGATAATTTCTCCGTACTCTAACGTTACTATCGCAACAGTAACCTAGCAACAATTGTTTATCGTTCCTTTGCTAGGTTACTGTTGCTATACCTGCAATTGGTTGACTTTGAGTAGTCACTCTGCTGTCAAGTTTGTAGTTCTGGCTCTCAGGTTAGCCAACCAGTAAAGATATGAAATATAATTTTCTTCTTCTAATACGATGACATATGACTGCGTGTCGGGAACCGAATAAACCCGAATTGCATTACACGGCTAAAATACGAACAGTGCCAGGTGGCTCATCAATTAAAGTCCGTGACTGTACACGGTGATGTCATGTGAAAGGAGAATGCCCGATTTGTAAGGAAAGTTGGGTCCCAGTGCAAAATTGTTGTGCCCTGAAGATTTTTATTTTAAATAATAGTAAAAACCTAGTATTTTCATAATCAGAAACCATTTTTCATTTATTCAACCTGGTTCAAGAGATATCATTGTTTTTCTGTTGTAAAAATCTAGGTTATAATTAGAAATTGACATTGACATTTCATCCTTATTCTATTTAGATTAATATAGACCACAATAATTCTTTAAGCACACGATAAATAACAAGACTTACAGGTGTAGGCAATGTCCAGGTTCGTAAAAGAGCTGGAATTTGCTCGTTCAACTCCTCAACTGTATACCGGCGTAAATTAGGTGATAATAAAATCGAACAGTTAATGCGGCGTCGGGAACGCTGTGTCTGACTTCTAACTGGGGTAGAAATGGCTCTGACAATAATGGTTCGGAAGTCCAATATCTCACCAAGGATAGCACTATAAGTCAAATATCTCACGAAGAACAGCACTAATAAGAGTCAAATATCTCACAAAACGTAATGCACTCGAGGAACTTATTAGCTGAACTCGGTGGTAGCAAAAAAAAACGTATCGTAAATAATAACTTAGTAAAAGATTACGGAATTCAAACTCAACGTAAATAAACAAAGCAATCAAGCACGTCACGAACCACAGAACGAAGTCTGCGAGTTCTGTGACATGCGCAAGTAAATGTTGCCAGATCATTTTTTCATAATCTATTAATAAATCGTTATAGATCAATCGATAAAAACTACTTTGTTAATAAGGGGTTTTCTGAATAAATATGGCTATTATTTTTGTGTCTATTGCTTTTGTGAACATTTATTATTTATCAATGTAGGCCTATTATGAATTTATGCAACCTATTATTGTCATCGTTCCATCGGTTTTACTCGCATCGACTATGAGCAGTGTTTATTTATCCTATACCGTCATCAAGAATACTTTACATAAACTCATATTTGGCGTACACCTATTGTTGTTCATTTCAGATATATAATGGTACAATAATACGTATAGAAAGGACTGGGATAACATCATAAGCGTTAACGCCAACGTTACAATTTGATCTTTCCGTTGGCGTTAACGCTTACAGAAAGGGATTTTGTCTAGGCCCCCTGGTCGTAAAACAAAATGCTAACACAGTAGCTTTGAAGTTGTCAAACGTTGAGATGTAAACTGCCCATAGGTTATTTATACTTAATTAAAAATAATTGTTTGTTTATTGTTTCATTATCGTTTTATTTTGATATCGATTACTCAATTGATTAAAAGATGACATTCAATATTTAATTCTTTGATACCTGGCAACTTTTTTTTTACTAGTCAAACCACAGACTCTATTGAATCAAACGGATGTCGATAATAAATACCCTGTACACAAAAATAATAATATTATTTTTAGGTTATTATTAAAATCAGGCACATGATACCACAAAAGGGACCTGCTCCGTTGCAATCTCCTTTACTTTGACTGCCTCGTTGGTCTAGTGGTCGCAAGCGCTACTGCCGAGCATGAGGTCTTGGGTTCGATTCCCAGGTTGGGTATTGTTATTTATCAAGAATTTCTCAGTAGCAGTCCAAAGTCTGGATTTTTGCCTGGTTGATAGCAATAGGGAGGGTCGCCCCCCATTACATATAACTTAAACATAACTGGCGAAATGTGGGTGCACTTTAAGTACACCTGCTTCGGGGAAACAAGGTGGAGTTTTTAGTTAATTTGTAACTGTAAATTTAAAAAGATAATTATCATGCTCGACTTAGTGCTGAGTGTTTAAATTAATTCATCAAAAGGGAAAATGCATGTATTTTTTTTTTTCATTAAATCGGTCAAAGGCTGTCATATAAATCCAAGAAAAGTATTAAAGGTTAAATTCAACTACTGCCTACTGCTCAAAAAAATTATGAAACTCCAACAATTTTCTACTACAGTTCAAACGTCCGTTTCTGTCGCGGTCATGATGTGAGGTCAATTGGCACGACACTGTTTTGTTTACATCTGTTTTTTTAGGTCCAGTCATATTAATTAAATTACTTGTGTGGTTTATTCAAGCAGAAATGCCACTTATTTACTTACTTTAGTGAGATTTCAAGCATTTTCCAAAGAATAAACTTTTATCCGCTCAACTGTCGATTGGCCTTCTAATGGCCAATAATAATTAAAATTCTATTGTGTCTCGTTAATAACAGTTCGAGGTTTATTCACATAGTTTATTTCATCAGTTCCGGCATTGTGTAAGACGCGTTTTGAGTTTGCGTTCCGTTACACCAAAAAAAAACGCAAAACGTAAATAAAATAATGAATTGTAAAATAAGTTTTTTTTTTTTTTTTTTAATAGCAATTTGTTTCTTTAGTCCTACACAATGAGAGAGCCTATAAAATACCAATCTGAGAGATAATTCCTTACAGTGATCTTTTTTTTTATTTTATCGGACGAAGACTGGATATTGTTTCATAACGCTAAAACATCGTAATAATATTGTCCAGCAGAACACTAACCTGCAAAGCATGTATAGAGTCGATCCACTGCGTGCGCTCATACTCCGAACTCAGGAAGAAGATGTGTTGCCTCTGCAGTGCAGTGGACGAGCCCGGCGCGCGCGCTCCCACACGGAATACGAGGTTGGGCGACGCTAGTACTAACTGGGCCTCGAGTTCCGCCAGTTTCTTGCGTTGCTTCTCTGCTGCGCCACGACCGCCGATACGCATTTTCTGTATGGGATAAAATTCAATAAACGTCAAAAAAATTACTTAAATTAAATTCAAGGAATGCTGAGTTTAAAGTTTAAAACTTTAAACTCAGCATTTATTGAATATCAAACAACTAAACTTTTTGGCACTTTCAGGGAGCGAAAGAACTCATGAATATGAACCAACTTCTACTGAGGGACCAATTGTGGAACAGCGGGAAAAAGCTTTGTGTCATTCATAATATAATATTGAGTAAATGCATTTTTGTACGAAACAGTACAACCTATCATTTTTCTCGATATTTCAAAGTTGCTCCCAGAGCAAAAGTTACATATTGAAAAGTACTTTCACGTCTTGAAAGGATACCGATAATACGAGCTAAAGAAGAGTAATTTAATAAAGCTGAACAGTTGGTTTGTTTTGAACGTGGTAATCTCTGGAACTACCAGTCGGATTTGTTTTTTTACATTTGATCGCACAATTATTGATGCAGGCTATAGGCTATTTAACATCAGGCCACAACCTTTAGGAGCCGAGCAAAATTAAAAAAAATATATATAGGGAGAACGCTAAGCGAAAAAGTAAGTAATGGCGCGGGCGGACGATGCGATGCGACGCGGTGGATCGCGGACAGAGGGTGTATTATAAAAATGTGGCTGTTATTTTAGTATAAAGTGTATCTTACGACTTCGACGCGGATAAGGTCGCGGGCAGAAGTTAGTTTATTATTAATTAATAAAAGCCCGTCGGTATTATTACCTTATCATCAGCAGCGGCTCGTTCCTCGGCGAGGATCTGGTCGCGCGCGGTGGAGGCCTGCGACTTGAGCGCCACGATGTTGGCGGGCGACGCCTCGCGCGCGTCGCCCGCGCCCGCGCCCTCGTCCTCCACCACGGCGATGTCCGGCAGAGGGATGAACCATTTCAACTCGAACGTGAACTTGTCGCGCCCGGATGCCTGTGCCAATATTTAAAACAAATAATCATAATCCAAAACTATTAAAATTTATTAAAATACACGGAGTAGTTTACAGATGAAGTGTTCACCGCCGCGGCAGCTGTCATCCGAACGTCCGAAGCGCGTTGGCTGGCACTTCATCAGATGACTACTTTGTGTAAAAAAATACAAACTTGTATTACCGTAGTTACCTTATACTTGGCACAGGCAATGACGTCGTTGAATAGGAAGAGATGCCTCAGTTTTCTGTGTCCATCTGAGAGTTCCACGATAAATGAATTCTTAACAAGTCTTCTTTGAGCGCGGTCAGCATTCTACGGAGATGCAAGAAATCATTGGCAAACTTTTATTCATATTATTATTTAAATGCTCCTAGTTATACTTACAGGAAACATGGATTTTGTTTGAATAATATTGAACTCGTCTAGGAAATGCTGTGTCATGTTCAGTGCTTCCGTCAACATAGCGTGATCGGGATGACTGGCTGGGGTATATTTTATAAGATCCTGAAAAATGAAATAAGTATGTTAAGTTTCCGAAACGAAAGATTTGTCACTAGATTAAAATGGCATGCCTCAGTACCCGAAAAGACCTCGGGAACCTAAAGCAATTGTATAACAAACCATTTCTCTTTTTAATAGTAAATAGACTGACATGCAGGACTAGAGCGTTTTTCTGGACCCTCGCGACGGGTTTGTGCAGCAGATCGTCGAGCGACATGGGCTGTCCGTGACACGCGATCTGCCGCGTGAGGTGCGCGAAGCTCTGCGATGTGGAACAGCGGCGCCGCACCGCGTCCGTGGCGCGCCCGTAGTTGTGGAGGAACGCACCGTAGATGTTTATGTTCTCAGCCTAAAACACAACAAACATAACAAAAAAAAAACTGTTAATTTGTTATAATGTACAATCAAGATTATTATATAATTATGTATGATTACAGTACCCGGGGGTAAAAATATAAATGTGCGGTCATTATACTAAACTTCAATACCTACTAGGCCCAAATGATTGGGACGGCTGATATTGTTTTCGCGATTATGATGTCGGTCCCATAGAGAAGGTTGTTCAGTTTGATGGTCTTTACCACACATTTCTGATACACGCTGTATAACATGTCGAGCTTTAGAAAAAGGCTGTCACAGACGCACGAGTGCATGACATAGACGCTCTACAAAACCGATATCTTTCCAAAACTCGATGTGCCACAATAGGGAATATGCATGTATTTTTAATATATTTTTATTCGATTGTTTACATCGCCAAATAACAGTTTAAAAAAATTCGACGGCAAAAAAAGCGATTTAAAGTACTTTAAAAAAATGTTAAAAATATCCAACCGTCCCGGGCTATTTAAAACGCCCTCCATTTGGCGCGCTTGGTGTGGTTACGTGACAGTCTATGACAACAAACAAGTGTCAAGTGAATGTCAAACGATAACACGTTACCACTAAAAACAATTTAAAAAAAAATCTCGCTCAAAAAGAAATATTATTCAAAAATATTGATGGAGGCATAATTCTGAAGTAATATAGTTTATTCAAAAAATACTTGACCCTTATTTCAATCACATGCATATTCCCTATTACCGCCGGGTACTTGAATGTTATTTGAATATAATGTTTTTCATATTAAATCATCATCATCATCATTCTCCTGCCCTTATCCCAATTTATTTGGGGTCGGCGCAACATGTCCCTTTCTTCCATACTTCTCTATTAGCCGTCATCTCGGTAGTCGCCACCTTTCTAGCCATATCATCTTTCACACAGTCCATCCATCGTTTCTTTGGTCTTCCCCTACTCTTATAGCCATCGACATTCATACCCAAAACTTTCCTCTCAATATTTTCCTCATTCCTTCGCATCACGTGCCCATACCATGACAACCGATTTCCGCACAATTTTTCAGTCACCGGTGCCACTTTCAGACTTCCTCTTATGTACTTATTTCTTATTCTATCCATTCGTGTAACACCACACATCCCTCTTAACATTCTCATCTCAGCTGCATGTAATTGCCTTTCATTCATCTCTTTTGTGGCCCAACATTCTGACCCATACAAGACAGCAGGTCTAACTATTGTTTTATTTATCTTCTCCTTAAGTTTAAGGGGTTAAGTTTTTCATATTAAATATGATGTTAATAAATAAATTACTGTTACAGAGATGTCGGTTATTTTATCATTTAGTTCTTCACAAAACGGCCGGGAACTTAAGTGTAGATTTTTAATTCACAGTAAGTACACACGGCAACACATCATGCTATACATGTCCAATATAAGCTGACCTCGCATTGTGCGGAAATCCTATACAATGCGAGATCAGCATAAACTGGAAATGTATAGCTTGATATGTGTGTACTATGGTCTTGGGGGGGCAGGGGGAATTGATACAACATAATGTGCTCCTTACCATTTTCTTGAAATGTATTCCCACAGATAGAGGCTCTTCCCAACTAGCGACAGCCGCTTTCAATCCCTCGAGGAAGTTCTTATGTAACTCGTGTAGTTCAGATATTTTGTAAAAAATTGTATTAAATTCTTCTTCAGTTATAACCGGCTGAGATGTGGAAAGCGTCGCTTTTATTGCGTTCATATACTGTACGGACAATAAAGAACACATTTGAAGACATAGCTTAATGTTACATTTTGAGTAAGTATTATCAGTAATCGGAGACCCTTCCTGACTAGTCGTTCTAGGCTCCAGAACATTCAGCTTGTATTCCCTGAAGAGTTAGGCAGAGGTGTACCTATAGTACACCCACATTTTGCCAGTTATCCCACACGACCCGGGACCTCGTGCTCAGCAGCAGCACTTGCGACCACTAGCCCAACGAGGCAGTAAAAAAATCAACAGAAAACCGACGTAGGAGGCCTATACTCAGCAGTGGGTGGAAGAAGGCTGCCGATGCTCATATAAAAATGCAGGGAACTGCAATTCAAGGCGTTATGGACTAATGTAGATACTTTGTTAGTAAAATTTGTGTAATATGTACAGTCACGGACTTTAATTGATGAGCCATCTGGTACTGTTCGCATTTTATCCGTGTAATGCAAATCGGGTTTATTCGGTTCCCGACACGCAAAGTCATATGCTTCGTATTAGATGAAGAAAATTATATTTCATATCTTTACCGGTTGGCTAACCTGAGAGCAGAACTACAAACTTGACAGCAGTGACTACTCAAAGTCAACCAATTGCAAGTCTAGCAACAGTAACCTAGCAACGATAAACAATTGTTGCTAGGTTACTGCTGCATAGTAACGTTAGCGTACGGAGAAATTCTCTGACATCGATATTTCAACTGTCACTGTCTTCAGTTAAGTTTTCAGAATTATTGAGTTAATGAGCTATGATTCAAAGGAGGTCAGTATCAAATAGATTGGATAAACTTAATGCAACATTGTATTTATTTTTATCATTAAGAACTTATTAGTCAACCTCTATGGATAAGACTATTTTCGATTAAAAGTAATTTATTTGTCATCTTGATATTTCAACTGTCACTGTCTTCAGTTATGTTTTCATAATTATCGAGTTAATGAGCTATGATTCAAAGGAGATCGGTATCAAATAGATTGGATAAACTTAACGCAACATTGTATTGATTTTTATCATTGAGAACTTATTAGTCAACCTCTATGGATATTTCCGATTAAAAGTAATTTATTTGTCATCTTGATATTTCAACTGTCACTGTCTTCAGTTATGTTTTCATAATTATCGAGTTAATGAGCTATGATTCAAAGGAGGTCGGTATCAAATAGATTGGATAAACTTAATGCAACATTGTATTTAGTTTTATCATTGAGAACTTATTAGTCAACCTCTATGGATATTTCCGATTAAAAGTAATTTATTTGTCATCTTGTTTACGAGCTTGCCATTTGAGTTCGTGTTTAATCGTGTAATCTCGTGAATGTATAAAAGGAAACAAGATGACAAATAAATTACTTTTAATCGGAAATATCCATAGAGGTTAACTAATAAAGTCAACCTCTATGGATATTTCCGATTAAAAGTAATTTATTTGTCATCTTGTTTACGAGCGTGCGATTTGAGTTCGTGTTTAATAATCTCGTGAATGTATGAAACTGCAAAATTGAAAAGTTTGATGGTGGCTCATCAATTAAAGTCCGTGACTGTACAATGACGATGTTCTAGCTTTATATCGCGTGCTGTTGTCTGTTGTATTATTAATTGCTTGCTTTATTTATTATTGATTGTGAACGTGTATGCAAAACGATTTATTGCAGTTAGATTATTTTTAGGATTCCGTAGCCAAATGACAAACACGGAATCCTTTCGTCATGTCCGGCCGTCCGGATGACACACTCAACAACATATATTATACCACCACAATATTTTAATCTGTGGTTAGAAAAATGCGGGTATTTTAAAATGTCCTGCAGGCTTTTGTCTAGTATATTACAGATGACTCACTGGTTTACTGTTATCACATAAGGACAAATCATTACAAAACAATCAAAGATAGTAAAACAATGTCAAATGATAGTACCTTCTCCATAACGTAAAGACATTCAACATAAACGGTTTCACTCTCAATGATACTCGTTATTATACAACGGTGCATAGTCAGACGCTCCGCTTCCGCATTGTTGCCACTCGACTCCTGAAAATAATTAAATATATTATTCAAATCCAAAAATACCTAAATAATAATTAAACAGCGTAATCAGGTAAGTTGTATAAATACTTTCGCAACAGTACACAATAGCCATTTAAAAATTTTGTTTGGAGTAACATTCAACTTAAAAAGGTAAACATTAAAGCGATTACCACCAGTACCAGCTCATTTTCAGTCATTCTTTTAGAATTCTGCATGGCATACGAATCATGAAAATTATATTCGTTTCCAGTTTTGTGTTTCTCTTAAGTGCCATTTACTGCTATGATTCAGAAAGTAAGTCAAATGCTCTATGGCAAACAATGTTATTAAAAGGATTGATTAACTTGAATTAATCTCGTTTACTTCTAGGTTCCGAATCTAATCGACTTGAAGTGAGTCCATTTTATGATACTATTATCTACAGTGATATCGCCGATATAATAAATGACTTTGGAAACAATGGAGTAAGTATTAATGTACCTATCATTATTTTTCGGTAATAATATCAAGATACCCTTTGTAAATACATTTGTAATGTTTTCAGGTTTCACCGTTCGAGATGTTTGGGAGCATATCGAACAGTGAGAGTCAAAGTGATGAAGCCGTAGAAAATTTGCTCTCTGAATATCAACATTACTTGGAAAAGGCACACACGCAGAGAAAGAATTACATAGAAAAATCTAAAACAAAAAACAAAGTACCACTTCTACCACGCCACGATCAATATGCAAAAGCTAAATCTGGTGTAGGTTTTAAACATGACGAATACTTGTATGCTAACGGCTTCTACAATCGCGGTTCATATAAATTCTCTCCAACATCGTACGGTAGTCCTTTAGATGTATTCATACCCGTTAACTCGAAAGGAAAATATATGAATAAACCAGACACGTCAACACTCCCAAAAGGAAATCGTGAAGAACTTCTACCACTTGAGAACTTTATGTTCAATGAAAAAAAAACAATGGACTTATCTCCGGTAATGCATAAATCGGAATTCGAGCCGAAAACATCGTGCTATTGTAAAAACAATCACATTCCTTGCGATTGTGGCTGCAAGCAGTGCTTAGTACGTTTTGAACCAATGGTGCATGACCCTATGGAGCAAACACGTTCAATGGATGACCAGAAAAAGAACGTATTGCAACATTCTGCACCGTATGAAAATTCTATAAAAAAATCAGAACACTATACAAGTGACGATAATATGAAAGAAATGTCTTCCGACAACACATTAAACATCCGCATTAAAATTGATCTTGAATTACCAAAACCACAAGATATGATGGGAAAATATTATAAAGTTCACAATCGCGATAGAATATTTGAACAAGATGACGCAGTATCTAAAGAGCTGACAACTGGGATGAATTTACCATTTCCATATTTCAATTTCCCTGTTCCCATGGAACTTTTTGGATACAAAAAAGCTGCAAAGTACAATAAAGATAGCTCTTCTACCCCATTACACAAAATAACAATCCATAAAAAAAAGAAATCTAGGACTAACAATAATAATAAGAAACATCGAAAGAAAGTTATAACTTTCCACAATATAAAGGTACAGCAGCAACCATTGTACCCAAATCACTTTAGTGATAACATCAGCAATACATTAAAGAACGAAATTAACAATAATGTAACTAATGATACAAACCTCAAACCTTCAAATGTGTTACAGTTTGAAATTAACGACATGATTAATAAAACTGACGACATTTTAAACGAAACTCAGACCGAAGATAGTCTTTATTTGATGGTCAATATTACAAATAATTCTTATAATGGAACAGAAGATACACACAAAATTGAAAATAGCATTGAAACTGATTTACCGAGAAAGGTCACTAACGTGACTACTGCTATTCGCAAAAAACGCGATGTATCGAATGTTAATGTCACCACTAGTAAAAGTCATTCGGCGCCAACAGCTTTACAGGCAGCAATAACGAATATGACTAAAGAAAGAAATCTCCTGAAAAAAGCTGACAAAAACCTACTAAGTGATGTAGAGTTATTGTATTGGCCAAATGTAACTAGAAACAAGGGAGATGTTAAATCTAAAAATATCACAACTATGATACTGGAAAATGAACACAAGAAGACAAAGTTAAACATGAGTAAAGATACAATTCGTCAGAATCATACTAGAGTACTAGAGCAGGCTATATTTGGTGACGTTGATTGGGACGATGTCGCCACCGTCGCGCCAGCTTTCATGTCTTTTGTGGGCAAATATATCCGTGGAGTTTTAACATTTTGCTCTCAGAAAGTTTGCCACTCGATGAACTGTGCAAATAAGACATGCCTGCATAGAGTGTGTGTTCCCTTAGATAGATTAAATAACAGAGGACATTGTGCCGGGTCCAACAGTACAGGTATTAAAATCTTACAATAAAATTGATGTACTTATTACATCGTTCTAGCGCCTGATATTGGTAAATACTTTAGAACAGTTAGCGTAGATATAATTATGCTGATTATTTGCCTGGTTGTTTCAGAAAGCGTAGCATCGATGGAGTCTATCATGGATTTGCCTTCAAATGTCGCATTTGAAATAGTAGATATCTTGCAAAACAAAATGTTGGGGAAAATATTTGGAAAAGCAACGTTTTGCATAAATGCCAAATGTATCACGCTCGTCGCATCTAAAAAGAACTTTGCGAAATCTCGATGTTCTATCAAGGAGTTAAACACAGCAGGGCATTGTTCGAATGTTAAGTCCGTGAAAGTTATGTAAGTTCTTATGTTTAATAAATAAATCGATTTGAAGAATCGTTTGTTTAGAAAATGCCCGCGATTACCCATAGTTTAGTGCTTTGATAAGTAAGTAGGATGTTGGACGACTTTTATTCGTTCGCATACATTTCAACAAAATGGTGCATAGTTTGATTTTACAATTGAATATTTTGGTTCGGGTTACGATTCCGACAATATTGGTAATATTTAATTCTGCTGTTGCTTTTCCGGTAAATATTAATATTTTCTTATCTCTGGAAATTTTTGTGTGCGTAGTTTTTTGGATAATGATGCGTTCTTACATTATTAGAACAGTAAACTTGAATCATATTAAATTCGGTATTTAAAACTGGCATAATTAAAACAACGGATTCGCGGTTAATATAATTCCTAGTGAAATATTTATAACACTTAGTGTGATAAGATCTAATTTGCAACCAAAATATCTATTGCTTGGATTATGTATTTTATGAATGATATTTTACTGTTGCATAATGTAAATTCTTGGCAGATTATATGAAAATATGTGTTTTGTATGTCTTCTATTTCTATGTTTAATTGTATTTGTATGTAATAGATTGATGAAGAAACGTATTTGAATCCTTGGAGAACAAGAAACAAGTTTAATCCGAAAATTATAGAATTTGATTCCAATGGTGACGTAAAATTAAAGGAGATTTTGATAGATCACATTTTATCTCCTTTCACGCAACATTTAGAGGACCATGTGAACGAGGGGCATAAGAATAATAATAACATTATAGATGGCCTTGTCCAGGAAATTCGCAGTATGATAGCACTTCCTCTTTTGGCTTCGGAGAAGTCGAGTTTAAAAGAGAAGACCAGATTGAAAGTTCTAACCCGGTGCAATAAAATCGGAATAATATGTAGATTTTTGACATGCCCAAATATTAAAGTAAATTGTATTCTTTGTGAAGTTAACATGAGTAAAGTATATGGCAACAATACGCACTGTGAAATATTTGACACAGCCTACCTGACAAAGTAGTGAATTTGTTTTTAATGGAAAAAATATTTCAGCGGTCTATAAAAATAATAAGTCAGATGTTATTTAATTTTATTTATATCTTATACCTTTACTACAAAGTACAAAATATGGTTTAGTTTAAAGGCTTTAAGTATGGTCGTTCCTCGCTCATTAAGTAAACATTCCCTACAGGGACTTATCTCGAAGATAATAAAGTACTTAGTTGAAGTTAGTATAAAAAGGCGAGTCGGGACTGTTTAAACATTTATTCCCGTTAAGAATATCCTTACTAGCTGTCGCCATGCTAGTTTCAAAGACTTTTGTCGTGTTTTTTTTCTTGTGTTTCGTGCATAATTGCTTAAGCAAACCAGCCACAGGAAGTAAGTATAACTCAATAAGCTTTATTTATTTATTGTTTTTTTTTTCTAGGGTTCCGTAACTTATAAATAAAACACGGAACCCTTTAGGATCACTTTTTTCTCCGTCTGTCAAGAGATTTTCTTCAGGAACTGGTAGGGATATTAAGTTGAAATGAGTACCAAACATAAAGTTTTGCGGTCCTTTTGATCGATTAAAAATTCAAGCTTCTAAATCAACGCCCAGAAAAAGTAATGAAAACAAAAACCAGAAAATTGGTAATGAGGATGATGAATATAATCATATTATATTATCACATCAACACATATCTATACATATTATAAATTAAAGTCGCTTTTCATGTTTGTCTGTATGTCCGCGTTGTTCTTCTAAACCAAGCAACAGATTTTGATGAGGTTTTCACCATCGTTTAGAGGATTTTTTTTTCGGAATGTTTATGTGTGTAATACGTGAGTATTAAATTAAAGTTACATATAACTAAGAAATCTTGATGTTTTGTCAAGTCGTAAAAACCTTGCGAAGCAGGAGCGGGTCACTAGTACTTAATATTTACAAACTCACAGTCATTTATCAGTTATACGGATACGTAACCCTTGTTGAGCGAGTCCGATTCGCATTTGGCAGTTATTTTTTGTACAATTAAAATAATAAATAAATAATTTAAAACAGTAACACTTCTGTGACTGTTTAAAAATTTCACTACATACATTTTAATGTACTGATAATGTTGCTTGCAGATGAGGTAACAGAGGGCCGCGGGATCGGGACCTATATATGGGAATGGATAACATATCCTTTTTCTTGGTGGAGTTCAGGGGAAACCGAACAACCTGTGACTGAACAACTTTTAGGATCCACGACGAACAACCCTAACGACATTGTAGACATTAGAAGCCACAATGTTACAATTTGGTGTAACGATCAAACTTGTAATACAATGAAATGCGATAAGACCCAATGTAGGAACATTACCTGTAATATTTACGACACAGATTTTAGAGGCGAATGCAGAGAATATAATATCAAGACAACAAAGACTACACCACAAGAGATTATTTCGAGTACAGTTCCACCAACAGACACATATTATGTTACTTCTTTGACTAATAACACTCGAAAAAATGACAATAACTCGGCGGTTGAAGGACATCCTCTAGTCCTAGAAGCAGTTCTATCGTCAACTGTAAACAAACAAAATCTGGAAAAACATTCTGAAAGCGAAGAAGATCCGACTATTCAAAAAACCCAGGTGAGCAATGGAGGTGGTCCTTTTATGCAGATTTTTTTGCTGAGAAACAATTTGTTATGAATTGACCGGTTGTATACAAATGGATTTGTATATTTTACCTAAAATATCCTACCTTCTTACTGATCCTTCACATTTGGGTATGTTTTCTGTAATTAAAACTGATATCTAAGTAGAAAAAACAATAATGTGCATACACAGGCAATTGTACCACATAACTTTATTAAATAAAATAAGTACTGCCTAATTATAAAAATAATTTTAGATTTTAAGTTATAAAAGACAAAAACGTTCTATTGAGCATTCGGTACTACTATTCAAAATTTCAAGAACAAAAATTATATATATCTCGTATCAATACTCGTTGCGAATGTTGCAGATTTTTTAAAGATATAATACGTTTTGTTTGTGTGTTGATGTTCCATATTTTTGCACTTTTTGGAGATATTATTGCATATTTCGACCATTTTAAGTTTCATGTAATCCTCATGTTACTAGTTATGGGAGTGATGTGGCAATAATCGAAAATACTAGCCTAATCTTAAAACTTTATGACCGGTTTACCCACTTGTTAAGTTCCGGCGAAAATGATTGACTGTTTGGCTAATAAATTCATACAAATTCTGCCCCATTTTTAATAAATAATATTATAAATAGGAAAGATTTGATTGTTTCTTTGTTTGCATTGCATAGGCTCCGAAACTACTGAACCGATTTGAAAAATTCTTTCACCATTGGAAAGCTACATTCATACTGAGTAACATAGACTGAATAACATAATTTATAAAGGTTACACGCGGGCGAAGCCGCTGGCGGCAGCTAGTTTTTAATAAATATCTGGAAGGAAGCGCATTTATGCCTGAAGAATGCGGCATGCTAGAGGAGTTATTGTAATTATACCTAATTTATTTTTTAATATTTCTATTATTCTTTTGCAGGTATAAAATAAATAAAGCAAGAACTGGCCGGAAGTATGTATTAATAAAACATAATTAGTTCTTAGATTTTTTTTGTTATCTGTGCTTCTTTGGAGTGCACTGTGTAATGTGCAAAACAATGAATAACTTCCCAGTAATAAAGAAAATATACTTGGTCGTCGGACAATATAACAAAACAAAAAAAGAATGCCCTCAATTATAACAACCGACAACGGGACGACGAAGTATGTGTAAATTCTACGAGGTTTTCTTATCATCATTGTCATTTCTAGATAAGAGATGTCAGCTTAGTTAAGTAATTCTTATATTGTGTTTGTTTTAACTTGAGGATGAAGATACTCGCATAAAAAATCATTAAGACATAAGTACAACCATGCAGATTCACCTACTTATATCAATTATTTTATTAATTGTTGCATAAGTAAAACACAATTTATTGAAATATTTTTTGTTTAATAAGTAACTTGTTTGTATCCACAGCACATGGCATAGAGAACTAATCTCAATTATCTCACATAATTTGTGTTTCTTTTATTAAATTATAAGATAACGAAACGCATTTTTTTTGTTTTCTCCTTTCCTTAATATTACGTTTGCCTGGTGAAATTCATTTCATGCAACTGTCAAAAAATGACAGTTATGATTTGAATAAAGCAAATTGACTACCTATAGTCAATTTTCTTTACATTTAATGTCCCCGATTTAACATAGACTACTTGGTTAATATATTTGGGAAAACTGCATATCAGCAGCGACCTGCCCCTGCTTCGCACGGGTGATATGGCGACATGTCAAAACATCGAGATTTCTGCTATGCTATATCTAAATTAAATATGAATGTATTATTTACCTATTCGTAGCAGGTGGTGTTCTTTAGTTTCTGCCTAACCTCATGGGAAGAAGGCGTGCGTTTATGTATGTACTTACATAAACCTTTCGGAATAAATGCTCTAAATTATAGTCAATTGATTCAGGCGTGACTTTGCTGAAATCCATTATAAAATACAATAGACGTAGATATAATTATGTAGTAACCCTGTAAGAAATGTGTGTGTTTCACCTCTCACTGAGGCAGGATGACGATTGACCAGTCACGGACTCGAACACGACGTGTTACCACGCCGGGCGCGGTGAAACACGTGTCGATTTCTTATAGGGATTTTTATGACTCGTCAAGAATAGTTAAGCGGAATAGGTTACTAAATATATCTACGTCTATTGTGCTCTCAATGATGATGAAAACCGCATCAAAATCAATAGGCTAGTTGACAGTAAGAAAAATTCTTTATGAATTTTGTTTTGTAGAAAGGTTCTGAGCTAATTTTAGATTAATTAATAGTTTTCGGAAAGAATTGCGTAAAAATAAAGCCACTTAGGTCACGTGACATTGAACGCGATTAAGAGCGGTATTCATCACTACTTCCCGTCGACTCTTTCAAACTTTAATAAATATAAACAAACTTTATGCGTTAGACATAAAGTTTCTTTTGCGTTACCAATAGAAGTATGAAAATAATGGTCTTGAAATAAAAACACTGATGATTGGTAATGTGTACCTCTCGCACAATGAGGCACTGTTCTGTTTACGAAATTAGTAGTATCAGTCTCATTCTCAGGGAACTATGTTAACAACTATGAAATGGAAATCTTCTAACATAAGACTGTCAAAGTTAAGTAGGATGCGCTAAAGTAGCCCGCGAAATTAAAATTTTCTTACGTTTTTTTGCAATTTGCAGGTCGTCAGGTTGTATGTTGATCTAAATATGATTCGCGACAATAAAAAACATGGATTTACAGAATTATAATCATTAGAATCAGTGTAAGTGTATTGAATGACTATTTCATGAAATCATGACATTTGGCAGTTATGATTCTAATTCTGTAAATCTATGTTTGTTACGGTCGCAAATCATATTTAGATGACCCCATAATATGGGGTCTTTGCGATTAATAGCCACATATTTTGTCGAAGGTGTAGAGTTTCTGAAGTTAGGGCTTGTAGAGTTAGGGCGTGTAGAGTTAGAAGCTTGGCTCTACATATACAAATTTACGATCTATCTATGTAATACACATATTATGTGTACATTATACAGTATGTTAACAAATAAAGGGCGTTCCCGTTAACCGGAAAAGAAAAACTACCCGCACACTTGTCTTTCTACGTTGAAATACAAGTGTGCGTGTACAGTGTTTCTTTTACGTATCAATTTAATAATTTTGTGAATATATCACTACTTAAAATCGAGTGGGAATATTTTTTTAAGCATGTATAGACGCTATACTATTGCTGGTTAACGGAGCGTTCCCGTTTATTTGTTAGATAAGATACTGTATATTACAAAAACCAATATTATTTTGTTACGGTATCTTATTTAGGCCTTTTTAGTTAGCGTTTTTGTTGTAGTCGGGTTTTAGTTTTTAACTATTTCACTAATTATAAATACATTATAAGCATAAAAAAACAAAGTAGTCATGGTTTTGTTGTAGTATATTTTGTTTAGCGAGCTCTTGCAATCGCAACTCAAACCTGGATAATACTGGCTCAAGAGTTTGAAGACCGGTATTATCAATTACAAAAAAAAAACAACCGACTTCCAAAAAAAAAACAGTAAAATAGTGAAAAAAAAAAACTTTAATTTCGGAAGTCGGTGTCTTTGCTTTTCAATGTTCGTTTTTTGCCACCGACTTCCGAAATTAAAGTTATTTTTCACTTTTTTAGTGTTTTTTTTTGTAAAAAGTTTTTATTTTTCACTTTTTAGCTGTGGTACCTACCCCACATAAATTCGTATACCACTACCTGATATGTAAATAACAGTGATGGAGCCAACTAAGATAATAATATCGTCTACATACGCAAAGTGGGAAAAATACGTAATTATTGAAGCTAACTCAAAAACTACGCAAGTAAAATTTATAAAATTTATATGGGACCACCTCTGAAGCATGACCTACCAAACAAAAATAGAATCATCAAAATCGATTCATAATTAACGGAGTAATGGCGTAACATACATACAAAAAAAAAAAAACATACAGACGAATTGAGAAGGCGGTTAAAAAGCACTACGCCCAGCTATGCTATGCTAGCTTGAACCTTGAACTACGTGCCCAGCAGTGGGTGAAGTCGGGATGTGGTTGATGATGAGATCTTACCTGAGTGTGCAGTTTCCTCAGCGCCGGCGGTGTGGCACTGGCTTCTGTGTCCGAAGATATGGTCCTCAGGAGAAGGGGAGTGTCGCTCGAATCTGCCAGCTCGGACACCGTGTCGCTTAGTTCAGTACCATCACCTCCTTTTCTTTAAAAGGAAAAGATATATTGATATGAAATCTGACCAAAAATAAATAATACAGGTGGTTTATTTTGGAAAGGCAACAAGATCCAAATTGAAGTTAATCAAGCAACTATATTACTTCGGAAAGAGATTAGAACGATATGACGGCGATCGTGTGTACAGTGCGAAGAATATTATGCGGTTTTTTCGATGTATCCAACAAAAAACGGTGCACTGGCAATGTCGGGTGTAGTCGACGGGTCGACTCGTCTCGATCTCCTTCTAGAGTAGTGCAGAACTATTCAGAATCTCGGTAGCGGAGATAACAGTACAGCTACTGTCATCTCGGCTACCGAGATTGTGATGCTACCGAGATTTTACCGGCTACCGAGATTGTGAAGCGATACATTTATTAGCGGTGGCGGTGCCTTCTTAAAGGTCTAGTAACCGTTAAGAGGGCAATAGAGTTTAGTTGTTAAGAGGGCAGTAGGTAACTTACTGCAGGAAGTAGTGTATGTTGACGTAGTTGGGCGCGGTGGCCCCGGGTGGCGAGTCGGGCGCGCGCGGCGCGGAGGGAGGCGCGGGCGCGGCGGGCGCGGGCGGGCCGAGCGCGGGCGGGCCGTGCGCGGGCGGGCCGTAGGCGGACGGGCCGTGCGCGGGCGGGCCAGGCGCGCCCAGCGGCAGCGTGCTCGTTCCGCTCGACCCATCTTCTGCACTTGAGCCCGTACCGCCTTTTGAACACATCAACACTTAGTCAGCCTATAACGTTCCCTCTGCTAGGATGTCGGCCTCCTCTCTTTAAGAGCGTTTATTCTGAAAGTTGGCAACGTCGCAAATAACTGTCAAATATTTACCTGTTTTGATGAATTTGGCAATATTACTGTATGGAAATATGAAGTATGGCTAGATAACTGTCTAAAATATTGATTACTAGCTGCCGCCAGCGGCTTCGCCCGTGTGTAATCTTTATAAATTATAGCCTATGTTACTCAGGGTGAATGTAGCTTTCTAACGGTGAAAGATTTTTTCAAATCGGTTCAGTTGTTTCGGAGCCTATTCAATGCAAACAAACAAACAATCGAATCTTTCCTCTTTATAATATTAGTATTGATTATAAATTGCAATTATAGCACTGAATTTAAGTTGTAACCCGTTTTAGGTGTAAAAAAGGCATTTGAAAAGTTTCCAAATCCTTTTTTTACAACTAAAACTAAATATTCGGTTTTACGATATTATTTATTGTATTTCATAATCAATATTTTAGACAGGTGTCTAGCCATATTTCATATTTCCATACAGTAATATTGACATGCGACATTGCCCACTTTCAGAATAAACGCTCTTAAGAAGGAATAGACCGTAATAACCTACCACGTAAGCCCAGTGCGGGATCGTGGATGTCACATGTCTTTGAATTTTATGGAACTAGGACATTATTTCCTTACGAGATTTTCCTTCACCTTTTAAAAAAGCAGTGGTGATAAAATAAATTACGAAAAGTAAAGTGCTTGCCTGCCCAGTGCAGAGCCTAATCGTTAGTCGTAGCCGTTACCACTGACCCACCCACAGCTCTTGACAACATCTACTTAGTTTATTATTCCAAATAAAACTTTCGTGTTACATGATTACTTTTAAGGGTTTCCTCACGTATTTATTAATTACAATACATTAACGATTCAACATGGATAACCTATTTTGACGCAGTACTACTTTGTCAAACCAAATTAGTGCCAAGGCACATGGGAATTGGTAGCAAAATTCTATTTTTAATGTAGGTACTGTATGTCGTGTTTGTGGTTTACTATTGCTCACCTGCTTGTATATAAACGTATTCGCCATCATTGATGTCAACGGGCACTTGGTCATAGTACGGCTCGTCTTCAGTACCGGGCACGGCAGCCGGTATGCTTTCTAGGGATATTGGCGCAGACTTATCAGCGTCTGTGGCGTCGCCCAAATCCGGCGTTGTGGACGTGCCTTCCTCATCGATAGACCGGGGAGTCGCCGCTCCACCAGAACGCTTGCGCTCCGAAGATAGGGAGTTGATCGATTCATAACTTTTAACCTGTAAAAAAGAAGAATATATAAGGCGTCATCTCCAGGGGCGAGAGTTAGGGGC
Source organism: Lithophane semibrunnea (assembly GCA_947363905.1). Classification (NCBI taxonomy): domain Eukaryota; kingdom Metazoa; phylum Arthropoda; class Insecta; order Lepidoptera; family Noctuidae; genus Lithophane; species Lithophane semibrunnea. The sequence continues at coordinate 6,562,817 of OX376200.1, forward strand.
GTGAGTTTCGCCCTGCCATCAAATTCTCGCCGCAATGATATCACCGTATGGAGATTGACTTATAGAGTTTCTATTAAATTTGATGGCACGGTGCATGGCGTGACTACCGCGATACTCTCACCCGTGGAGATGGCGCTAATAGGTTGTTTATAACTTTTTGAAACAATTACCACTTTTAATAAAAATAACCCGTGCGCCCGATGAGATTTGCCGTCGGCAGTACTGATAAAACTTTTCAACCGTATTTAAACCACTTAAGAGTCGAATTTTCAAAAAACCATCTTAGTGCTCACCTTCCTTACATAAGGAATTATTATACAAAGTCTGTCAGTGAATTTAAGATTTATAGTGAGAAGATGAGTCCAGAATACCTACTTAAGTTGTTACGACCTGAAAAATGTACCAGTATTATGCTTTCTTATTTTCTTAGCATCCTTATAACCAGCAACCAGTGACCACTGTCGTCTTCAGTACATGGGCAGAGTACAGGCTTTGAGACTATAATATCAACTAGATACCCTATACATTATCGTATCCCTCCACACTTCAGCATCCTCATGCCATACAATTCATAAAATTACATTTTGTAATGAAGTAAAACTAAGTGAGGAGCTCGTGGCTAAGTAATAAGAGCCACACGGATCGATTCATCAGGTTAAGCTACGCTTGCCGGGGTTGGTCCATTGATGGGTGACCATCTTTACATATCGAGACTCCTCCGTGCCTCGGACAACACGTTAAGCCGTTGGTCCCGGCCGTCATTTGTGGATCTTTGACAGTCGTTACGGGTTGTCAGAAGCCCGAAAGTCTGACAACCAGTCTTACCAAGGGGTATCGTATTACCCAGTTACTGGGTTGTGGTGGTCAGATAGGCAGTCGCTCCATATAAAATACTGGTATTCAGCTGCATCCGGTTAGACTGGAAACCGACCCCAACATAATTGGGAAAAGGCTAGGCAGATGATGAATGAAATAAAACTAAGTGCTTTTGCTTGATGTAAGGATTATAAATTTTATGTAAATACTTACTCTCTCACTAATGGAGGGCGTCGACGCTCTACTAGCAATGGACTCGCGTGATTCCGCGTTATGGATTCTACGACCAAGGGAGGAGGGCGGACTGTCTTCTGCTAGCCCGGTCTCCGGTAACGAAGCACCGCGCTTACTGAACACTTTTGGTGGAGGCCTGGACATGAATCAAATAAAACAATATTACTATTTGAAGAAGCAGTAGCAATTGAAACAGAAATAAATAAAGATGAGGATGAATAGAATAGGGTTGAGCTATAGATAGGCCGATTTTCCAACACCTTTTGCAAATCACCTATGACTAAAATAACTTACTTGGGTGGGACTTTCTTCTTAGCAACTGCCACAGGATCAACAGGACTGCCTTCTGATGACTGCTGGGACTCTTCAGACTTCTTGGAAGCTTCTGCTAATTTCAGACCATTTACTTCGATGACTGTTACAAAATCACCAGTTTGTGACGTTGGACGGTTTTTGGCTTGATTTGGACTTGTTTGTTCTACTGCTACTGCAATAACGGGATCACTTTATAGTTTATGATTACTGGCACTTTGCCCAAGACTTTATATATGTCTATTACAGTATTATCCCATAAAACTTCAACTTGTGATATTTACTACAACTAACTAGTAACAAATTGAGAACATAACAGTCCAGACAATAGGATTTGTTTGAATTTTCAGTCATGGTAATCCATCCATCCATTATAATAATATTAAAAAAATCTTTAACATAATAACATGTGAATATTACCATTATCATGATTGATGTCAGTTCTCTGGACTATTTCACTATTACATCTTCTCCGTGCTGCCTCTGCAGCAAGGTTTGATAATTCATTGATGCATTGGTTCACCGAGCTCCTCTCAGTTATACGGACCGGTTTGTTTCTAAGCTGCACTGGTTCACATTCAACTTTTTCAGGTGTGGAGTCTTCACTTTTATTGCTGTTTAGACTTACTTCACTACTTTGCAGTAACAAATCAGTATTGGAACCCTAAAAAAGACGTATAATTTAAACAAACTTCAATTAAAAATAATGGTATGCTGAATAAAACATAATTCAGCCTTGAATAGTAATGCTTTCATACTATTAGCTAAGAGGATGTTAAAACGCCAATCTAAATAGCTGTAATAACTGGGTACTTAATTAAGTTTTATGAATGCCAATGTACCCATTTACCTCATACTCTCCTAATTAACACAGTGTCATGCCTATTCCTCTAAATTAGTTAATGATGCAACAAAGCACACAAAAGATGTGTTTGAATGAGTAACTTTTATTTGTATAAATAGTAGTTAGTTTGAACTGTTGTTCAGTTTTGGTTGAGCATATTGACTCAACATTAACAATATGTAGTATAATCCATGGGATGTATTGAACACCTCAGTGTATGCATGTAATAATATATAACTTATTTGTATTCAGAGCCTTATATCAGCCGTCTTATTTACATACTCATTGATGATTCATCACACCTCTGTGTAGTTGTATAACAATTTGTAGACAATCTTATGTTGCAAGATATTAAGCAGCCATGAAGCAGGTCAAACATACTGTTACTTTCACACGCTTCACAATTCAATTAACAGTTAGTATTAAATATTAATTAATTGGCTCTCATGTGTGGATAATTTTTCCATAACATTAATATTTATTTCACAGTTATGAATACTGCATGCATTATGCTAAACTACACTTACAAGGTGTAACAAGAGTTTTACTACAATCCTATGGCAAATAACACAATAGTCTTTCCATGACTAATGTATTGTTTTGATACTCTTTTGATGTTTATTACTCATCAAACTATTATTACTATAGCTAAAGTTTATAACTTAAGATTAACTAACTTAAATTTGCATTGTTAAATTTTCTATTAACGGTGAAGGAAAACATTGTGAGGAAACCAGCATGTCCTAGAACAAAAAAATCAAAGACATGTGACATCTATGAACCCGCACTAGACCCGCATGCAGCCCACTCACACTCAAATCGAGGAGGTGTTTGTCCCCGCAGTGGGAACATTATATGCTGATTATGACATTTTCTATTCATGTAAAACATAATAAACAAAATAAAAACTTATTCATATTGAATTCATATTTAGCTGCCTAATTGTTAATAGCTATGCTATTTCTCCTCCATAATTGATCATCTTTGAAATATGTTGAGTAATATTGGTTGTTTATAACAAAAAGACACTTCATTATAAAATAAGGTGCTTTAGGCATAATGTTAACAATAGACTGGTGTTTTCAAAGAATTCTTGCAAAAATAGATACTTATTTATTTTACATTTTACAGAAGCAGATTTTATTTAAAACTTATTAGAAAGTTTCATATTTACATAATTGATTTTGGATTCATACAGGAGAATTTAAGTATCAATTATGATAATTATGTCTCCACATAATAGAGAGAGTGACAATTACATCACAAGGTACAAGGTTGTATTGATTAACTTGTAACTTGGCTTTTGTCTACAATAAGATGAGTATTGTTTTAAAACAGGAACATAAAATAATATAGTAGACCACACAAAGTTATATCCATGAATCCTCATGAATCATCCCAAGTACATAAATTAAATTAATGAGGAAAAAACGAATATATCCACTTCCAGGAATAGATAGAATTTTTATATTTCATTGTCTTACAATAATGAGCTGATGATGTTATTAGGTAACAAGGGAACAAGCGATGTCTTGAGAGTATTATAATGTGAAACTTATCTGCTTCATATATTTTTAAATTAAGATTTACATTATTAATTTGGATAAAAGTATTAGATTCGGTAACAAAAACATAAATATGGTAGGCAAACATTTAATCTATGACAATTATTTGGGGGACATAAGCAATAAATTAACAATACACCTATTTTATGTGTAAATTACTGAACATGTATTAAAATATGATCATAGATTTACCTGCTTGCTATCAGAAGCCTTATCGTCGAGATCGTTCACGTCACCCCCCGAGGGCGGAGCCGTCCGGATGCCTTCTGCGGCAGCTTTATGTTTCTCCACATCTGACAGCAATGTTTCTAAATACTCCACATAAAACTCTTCTTTCTCCAATTCTTCTCTCAATATAGCAACTTTTTGTTTGTGTTTAGCCAAATTGGCCCTGACATCTTCTTCCCAAGCTGCTGGTAATGCACTCTCTGGAAAACGTTGCACCCACACGCGTTGAAAATCTCCGAAGACACTCATCTCTTAGAAAACGATGTCATGACAAATTTATGTTACAATACAATCAATTATAATTAATTTTGTAATTTTATCAGTGTAAAAATGTATCAAATTCTGTCATCGCATTGCAAATTCTTCATTTTTATTTACCACAGGTAAAGGTAAACGAAGAACACAGTTGTCACGAAAACTTCACTTCAATACATCAACAACCATAGATATTTTCGTTCTTTAATTCAGTAGCACGATGGAGAATATCTGCCTCACAATTAGTGAAACTGGCTCAAAAAAAAAACTATCATAGACAAAATCAGCTGGACATTGGACAAAGAAAATGTCAAAACATTGTTTCAAAATTAAAATCCCAATTTTTACAAGAAAATGGATCCAAGTTATGTCAAATCCATTATCGAAGCGCTGAAATCTTCATCTTCTAGTCGTGTTCAAGAAACCCTACTGAAAATAAGAAACAAAATCATTGCCAACGACAGTGGAATAAAGCTTTTTCGGGAATGTGGTGGCTTAGAATGTTTATTGCCACATTTGCGCAAACCGAATGAAAGAATACTTGATATTACGTTAAGCATACTTGGGAATTGCTGTCTCGAAGAAGAAAGCAGCTTAGCGGTATGTGTTATGGAACATTTACTAAAATAGTTATTAGTAAAAATATAAACAGTCAACCTCACATCAGTGGTAACACTTGCAATACGAAAATCGCCCTTACTGCTAGAACATAAAGGCGCTGTCAATGTCAAATTGATATGCGGTTGCCTGTACTACACCACTACTTACTTTATTGAATTAAGTGGTAATATTGAGTATTATTAAAGTTTGGATGAAAACGTAATTTCAGGTTGGTAAATTATACATCTTTGGACCATTAGTGAACATAATAAAAACAGTATGCCGTGATAGCATAGTAGGTAGAGCATGCCGCGTGATAGGCAATCTGGCACAAAAAAATTCGAATGCAGATGGTTTACACAATCATGGAGCTGTGACTGCATTGGTAACACTTATTGAGAACAGAGACAAGAACACATCTTATCCTACTCTGACAATGGCTGTGCGGGCCATCAGGTAATTTAAAACTAATATTTTACTACTATATATTTTTAGAAGCAAGTAAGATGAACTCAGTTTTAATGAGTAATTGTGCAGATCCAAAATCCCTATTATTCCTGTAACTTATATGTACTCTGTAGATGGTGAAGTTATTTAAACAATACTTTCACTTATTTCTAACTAGTTTTTTTTGCAATGCAGAAAATGTTATGTTTTTAACTAATCATTGTGTTTCTCTAGGCAAATGTGGATGGTAACAGAGAAAAGAGATGAGATGCTGAGCTTGAACTCAGTGCGCTGCATAGCAATATTATTGACAACAGAATGTGAAACGGCTGGCATTATCAAGTCAACCACTCCAGGCAGAGAAACTGAAGGCCTGAGGAAAAGTCAGGAAGAACTGATCACTGGCATACTGAAGTGCTTGGGATACTTTACTACACATTCTACTTCACAATGTGCTGAACAGGTTAGCCTCCAGAATAAAATGTCTGACAGAATTCTTAACTCATTAGTTGACTCATCTCAATGAATTCTTATGTTCAGTAAAATGACACCAACATCATTTTATTATCTCCAATGCACTACCTAAAATGAATGTTGCATGTAGGTATATCATTTTGTACTTCATTAGATCATAATGTGTTGTTTCTAACTGCAATTTCCTCAACAGCTGTCTTATCAAAGCTATGTATTTTCCAGATTCAAGGAGATGGTAGGGGTTATCAATGCCTTGTAGCTCTAACAAAGAAGTTTGAATCTCTTGCACTGAAGTGTCTCATGAATCTGTGCTACCTGTCTAGCTGTCGCCCTCTTCTAGGCATTGCGGGATTTGTAGAGTGCTTGGTGAGCATACTGCAGAAAGTTACAGGTATGTTAGGAACTTTTTATTACATTTATAATTTCAACACAAAATATTTTTTCTCTATTTTCTAATAGAGAAAAAATGATCCCCAAAACTTAGGCATGACCAAGGGAAACTTAACTTTAGGATGATTTAAACACTTTGCGTCCTTTATGCTTACTGCCATAAGTTCTTGTCGCATCATCTATTGCAGAAACGAGACATGAATATGTTTACGCATTGTGATGCCTATCCAAGCACACTCCTGCGCAAGTATAATTCTTGCAAGCATGTTAAAAGCATAATGCTAATAAGTACTAGTTCAACATTTATTTTTGCATTACAGATGTTTTCCTGTGGCCGGAAGGCACCGCTCATGCTCTGGCGCAGCTGAGTGGCGAGTCAGTAAACCGATCACGCTTGCGTCACTGTGGCGGCCTTCCCTTGTTGGTAGCGGCTGCACGAGTCAACCCCCACGCTATGCACGCTCTTCTGCAGTATGTTTTTGATGATACATGTGAGTTTGTTAATACAAATAAGTTGTAGGTCTTTTATGATGATTCTAAAGTGTCGGCCCGAATCCTTTCACTCCGTAATTTCTCGTTCTTTGCCGACGAGTCGGACCTAAGACGAGGCGAGACGAGATATATTTTGGACATGAATTTGGTATCCTCTCAAGACTCAGCTTAAACAAAATGTTACCAATTATAGAGATACAACAAGGTTTTAATATCATATTTATATACTAGCTGCCGCCAGCGGCTTCGCCCGCGTGTAATCTTTATAAATTATAGCCTATGTTACTCAGGGTGAATGTAGCTTTCTAATGGTGAAAGAATTTTTCAAATCGGTTCAGTAGTTTCGGAGCCTATTCAATGCAAACAAACAAACAATCAAATCTTTCCTCTTTATAATATTAATAATAATAATATAGATTACATTTTCAATGCATTCTCACAGCATTTCAGATTCTAGTTAATGAAGGTCTTGTAAGTTTGCTCACTGATGAACTGACCACATATCTGACTACTATGAATTATGAACATAACAACCTGGAAAATACATCAATGTTATGTGAGGCTGTAGAAAAAGTCAAGGAAAGTCCAAAAGACATAAAACCTGATGCTGAATTGCAATCCACAGAAGGATCAAGTAATGCTGAAGGTAAAGTTAGTTTGTTTGCACGTCGTAAAGGCCCACTGTCTTCTCAAAATGAAGACGAATTAAAGGTGGTTATAGAAAGAGATAACATGATCGTCGGATTTGTTGATGCCGTCGACAGCGACGCAACTGAAGACAGCCAGAGTGAAGATGAGGCGGCACCACTTCGACGTAAGTGCCTCAAAAGAGCTCGATCTCAAAGCCCGAAGGCTATCAAAAAGGTAATAAATTCAATCAATTCCACAAGCCTAAAACATAAAAAGCAAAGCCTAATTAAAACAATTTTTTTTAGAAATCTCAACTAATCAAAATGGCAAGCAAGGATTGGTCAGCTGGTGTTTATTGGGAACCTAAAAGTCCTGAGTGGCCAACAAACCCCCAAGCATCAGGATCTCGCGTTTCTATGAGTCCAGATAGAGGGGACCATGGTCCATTATCTCCATATTCAGATGGCTATCAGTCTGGTTTTAGTCCAGAGTTTAGAGGGTTTTCGACCAATAAACGGGCTAGGTGGGACTGGAGTCCTGAATCAGGTGTCAGTTCAGGAGAAACTAGCTCAATGTCTCCCTATTGGACAGACTATCAATGGAGTTCAAGCAGTTCTGGAGGACCTACTTCACCATTTAGCATTAGAGAAGGTAAGTAGATTTATATTTATACTAGCATCGCCCGCGTGAGGTCGGAAATTATACCACGGGAACGTTACATACTACGAGGAAAAAACTGACTTACAAAAAAAACCGAAACGTGAAAAATAACCTAAGGGTCAGTTTACACCGAGACGTGACGCGACGCAAAGATGCTTGAAGTGGCAAGTGGTTTCGCGGGGCGCCCTGAGACGCATCGCAACGTCGCTAGTCGCATCTTAAAGTCGCTGGCAGGCCCACGGCCCGCTGCGCAACGCGCGGCGGTCAGTCACATTTTATGTAACATTTCATTGTTAGTTAATCGATGTTAGATCTTATGATTAAGGAATAAGTTTAATTTTACAACCTCTTACGATTTCAATTTCAGACAGTTCCGACTCCGAAATTTCGGGTCGTTACTCGCCCGTGTGTAGTGATAACGACGGTGAGGCAGTCGACCTGGCGGGAGTGAGCAGTGCGGCCGCAGAGCTGGACGCGGCGCAAATGGTCCACGACCTCGATGAACTGATCATGGAAGATGACGAGAGTGTCGAAGAAGAAGCGCCTTTGGAAGGTTAACGAAAACCTGTGATAAAATATTTTTCTTTTAATACAATGCCAATGTCTGAATGAAGTGTGTGAATTTGTCCCGCTTAGTCCCGGCTTCAGTTATTATTATTTATTACCCTTGCATGATATATTAAGTATATTAGAATCCATGTAACTAACTTATAATTTATGTAACTGTTACAAAATGTAAAAGTTACTTACATTTTCATCGTCATCGTTTGCTTCAAAAAAACGTACACGCAGCTGGACACAGCCCTTCGACTTACATTGTTACGTAGTAGTATACTTAAAACAAACCTTATATATTTTTTTTAGATGTTTCCAAGCTTGTCACGAATACCAAGTCATCTCGCATAGCATGCGTGTTAGTCCTATTATTCCGGGTATCCCATGGAGCCTGCAACTCGTTCGGCGCTCTACGTGAGGAACCAGTGCCGAACCAGACACTTGAGCTGTTGACGGGACGCGAGTGCCTCAACGCATTGTTGGATTATGTGGAGAGGTGTAAACGGCCTTTAGGACGAGCGGCTCGCATTCTTGCCAGAGTATTAAGGTATAAAAAAGTATATAATAACAAATTGGCCCAGTTTCCATCCAAAAATCTGTCGCTATTCGTTCAAGCAGAGACAGCGACCCTGTGTACGAGACGCGTTTAGTCGCGGACCCTTAGTGTATATTTTTTTAATTGGTATAAACTTCTTCACTAATAAATAAATCTTTTATTTTCAGCAATGCTCTCTGCCTAATGAGTATATTGAAACATAGATTAGCTCTTAGATTACATAATATGTCCGTCAGTTCTAAGCATCCGCCTACTAAATGCCAGCAGTGCAAACAAGTGAGCCCAACATTATCTTTATTTTTGTGAGCTTTTATAATGTCGCTCTTATGAGAAAGGTCAAACACTCAAATTGAAATTATTCTCTCGCGCTTGTAGTATCTCAATTTCATTATTTTTACAGATTTTAAGGCTGAGTTCAAAGTTATTGAGCCAACTAACTATATTAGCAGAGTCTAGTTATGGAATTGGTGAAATTAGCTATCAACTACTGAAAGGCAGCTCGTCTATGAAACAAACACTGTCACTGACATTACCATACATCGTGAGGTACAGCCAATTACAGTTCGATTCAAACTTAATGGCAGTTCGGAACTTGAGGCGAGTCGCTGCGCATGCGCAGTAACAATTTCATGTGCTAACTTCCGAGTCGCTATTAAGTTTGAATCGAACTATACAATTAATTATAATAACATTTACCTACCTTCATGATTCTAACGACTTCGAATGTTTACAGAACCGAAAAACCGCTCAAGAAATATTTGATAGACTGCAGTGCACTAAACTCATTGTTTGCAATAATAGCCGAGTCTAAGGAAGACATACAAAACTGCGTAACTGCTTTAGCAAAACTAGCCAATAATGTTCACATAAAAGATCCTAAAGTACTTGAAAATAGATTTACGGGCCAAATATGTGTTAGCTACGATCCTATACTTGATAACTTATCCCTTGACGAAATAGTCACTTTTGAACTGGACGATTTAACAACAGTTAAAGCCAACAGAGTATTTTTGTGTCAAAACTCCGAAGTTTTCAGCGCCATGCTAATGGGGTGTTTCAAGGAGTCTGTAGAAAAATGTGTAAGGTTAAAAAATGTGACCAAACCTGCATTAGAATACCTATTTACTTTGTTGCACTTTGGATTGAATAATACTAGATGTGATGTCCAAGTCTTCCCAATGGCTGAAAAACTAGAAACTAATTTAGAAGTCCTTTTGTTAGCAGATAGATTTTTATTTGATAAACTGAAAGGATTGCTGAGCAGTGCTATCCTACAGTTTCAATTGAATCCGGACACTGCCGATAAAATATATGTATGGTCACTAAGCGAGGGCATGGGCTTCTTATGCGTGGAATCAGTTGCTTACTTGCTAACGGGTAAAATGGGTGAATCAGATCGCACCAAAGCTTTTAGAAACATACTCAACCTAGAGTATAAGGAACAATGGCTGGAAGATATCAAATCTATGATACTGAGACAGCTGGTAAAATGATAATATTTAGGTAGCCAAGCCAAGCCCTTGATCTACGTGATTCCTGTTTCATTGTGCTTTAGTAGTTTGAATTTGAATATACTATGAAATAAAATGTTACTAAAAACTATTAAAACTGCCATTTATAGCAATATTTTATATGTAATGTATTTATATAATTTAAGGTATATTGCATTTATTTAAATAATACAACAATTTTTTTTGTCTAAACTAATCCACCTAGTAAATATTTCCTGATTTTTATATTGTAAATCCTTTTCATTCGTCTTTTTGGGCAATCACACTAACAAAAAATATAATAATGAATTTGCAACTAAAAATGTATTTTTCTTAGTGATAGTGTAAATAATTGTTTTGTTTTATAATTAAATGTATAAAAAAGTCTTAATGTAATAAAACTTATATTCACTTCAATGAATTGTTTATCAATAGGTCACTCAACCTTACAATTTCGAACCTTATTTATAATAAACTTATCAATAATGAAAATACAAGTAACTCAATACTCATAATAAGATGATGTATCCTGGCCCGTTCACAGCTATAGTTCAATATCAGTATACAAGCAGTTTTTTTAACTTTTTTTTTTATGAGGCTTACTGCCTAATTTCTGGTTTTCGCAATGTAAATGCCAACTTAATATCTCTGTTAGGCACAAGAACCTGTGAAGTGTTTGCTTTTATCTCATCTTTATTTAAACACTCAAATTCAAAGTTTTGGACAATCTGTAACAAAATATATTATTATAAAAAGAAAAACCAAGGACCATGAATCAAACAGTACCCCAAAGGAACAGAAAAATGATTTGTGTATTAATGAATAAAACATGAAATCCCAACCCAGAATAACTTGCATATAAATTGAATGTTTACCTGACTTATAAGCTCTGTCATCTGTAGCATTGCTAGTTTTTTGCCTATGCAAGATCTGGCGCCAAGCGCGAAGGGCAGTGATGCAGAGGACACATGGTTCACCAGACTTTTCCTCCTTGTATAATTGCGGTCCCAGCGGTAAGGAAGATATTCATCAGCTTTACTAAAGTTCTGTTCATCTCTCCCCGATGTATAAATTGAAGCTATAATTGGAGTCTGTAATCATTTATGCATGAAGTTATTGTCAATTCTTCTCAAAACAATATAATAAGTTTGTTAGTCTAGACAAGTGAGCAGTACAGAATACTTAGTTCAAATATTATAACAAATGTATTGTCAAATACTTTTCTTTCACTATTAATTAAAACAGAAAATAATTTGGTATAGAAATAAAAAGAACTTTAAGATTCTTTAGGTATATTTGTTTTCAAAATTCTTGTATAGGAGTGTTTCAATTCTTCTTTTATGTGTTTGTAGGGTTCTTCTAGTTCACTCGGAGCCAATGGTATCTTCAGTTTCCTTCTCAATGTTGGGGACAGTAATACCAAGTTGTGGACCAAGCCTATACTACTCGAAGTCATCCAGTACAGACACATACATGAAGGTACGTTGGCAGCTACAGGTATCATGATTATTGTAAATACTCTAAATACATTTGTGAAAACATTGTACAGCTTAGAAGGTTGTCTGAGCTTAGATAACCTTTGTATTTCAATAATTGATAAGTTAGTCAATCCAAATGCCACTGGCAGGATCCAGGAGTGGTCTGGCTCAGTTAAATTAGGAATCCATCCAATGCCCCCAGCAGATAACTCCATAAACGTAACTAATGCTGCCGGGTCAGCATCAACCATGTAAACTAGGTTCCTCAATGCAAATGACATACACACCCACACTGGAAGTTGAAACCATATTAGTAAGCTGGCTTTGAAAGGGTGGCAGTTATCTCTTACTATTAAATTGTTCCATTGCTTTTTTAATGATCTTTTGTATAATATAACAGCTTGTTTGTCTGTTAAGTTGTAAGCTTTCTTTGCTATTGTTGTTTCCTTTTTTAATTCATTTACCAAGTCCTTCAGTTCTAAGCTGATGTTTTCGACTTTAGCTAATATGTAGTTTTGATAAACTGACAGTGGTAGAGTCATGAGCGTTCTTATAAGTACCGTGGCTGTAACAATTGTGGCCCACCAAGTCATGCCGGTTACGTCGTGAAAGTATAGTAACCCGTCCTGCATGAAATGTACAGGAGTGCTACTTGATATGCTTGCGTACGTTTGTTCCTGCCATTTGACGAATCCTTCCATTGATATATATCTTCTTGGATGGCCATTCATCGAATTAAACTTATTTTTTGGTACACTGTACACTTTGTTTTCGTTATTTCCTATAGCAGTATAGTTACAACAAATTGCACTGAAATTCCGATAGTTTTTAATTTTAGAGTTTATTTTTAACTTAATAATATGTTTGTAGATTAACATTTTGAGGCGAATTATTGTGTAATTCACAATAATTATAATTGTATTCGTGTTTTAGACAAGTTTCTAGTTAGTTAACCTTAATCTCATATGTCAAACTTGTCATTGTCAAATATAAATATTTCCCACAGATGTTTCCACAAATAATTCCCTATTTCCGATATGACGGATATGACTGACTGAATTACATTGATTGTACTATCCCATGGAATTAATACGTACTACCCAACCCATTATCATAATTACGTCCGACCATCAGTGGTGTTACCAAATAATTAAATCCGTATGGTTTTAGTAGTTTTTTGCCATCCCGCGTAGTGTTTATATTACACCTAAGAACGTTATAATTAGAGTCTGTCAAGCGAATCATGTCCACGACCATTTAGCTGATTTATTAAAATGGCAATACTATTATCTGTCAAACGGATTGTCATATGTCACAAGTTCTAGTCTACAACATTTTGATACTTTTAGCTCAATTACCGAATTTTTTTTAGGTACATATTTTAATTTTACTGTGATGTGATCACGATTTCGGATTTAGATTCAGACATCTTAGTCATGAATTTAAAGTAAGGGACAGGATAACCGAAACGGAGTTGGAACCCTTCATAATTTTTGTGCGTAATGACTAATGATGATACGTACAGTGATTTCCCTTATGAAGGCATTGAATTTCTAGATTCTGTTTTTAGTTCTGATTGTGATTAATAAATACCTTCATCCGGGGACTTACCGGGGATGTAGGTACTTGTACCGTATATTTTGTGTCTCCGAGATTCCAAACCGTAACCGGTGCCTTGGAGGATGCGCTTTTTTAATTCATCCCAAAGATTTTTTATTCTACAAAAATTCAAGTATCAAACCAGTTTTAAGCGTACTATATCAGTGTTGACCCCTGTATTTTTTTAAAATTTACCGCCTTTTTCATGGGACAAGACTCGCTTGACAGACTCTATTGTGCACATAATTAATGTTTTTATCAATCAGTTATTATAGTAAACCTTCATCTCACACATGTCACAGTCGTTAGTCCGTCGAATTTTTACATAAGAAAATCTTTGTAACTGTAGTGTTATATAGGTGTAGTGATTTTATCATTTTACACAAAATGAGTTTATTTTTTAGAGTCAATCATCTAAAATATACCACTACGCGATTTTAGTTCCTACTGGAGTTAGAAAAAATAATACAACATTGTTATTTTAAATAAGATTAGCAAAATTACAAGTTTATACTTACGCCTTTGCTGAGTCTGTATGGCCCAAAAATGCACTCTCTAGGCAAAATCCTTGTTAGAAATGGAGCCACAGGATACAATCTCATAGATTCCTTAATCACATAATTTATATAAGAATTTCTTGAATGTAATTCTTGTTTTGCACCTTCATTTCTTGAAAGCAGAAATAATGTCCATATGGATGTATAAGAAGTCTGAAATGTAACAAAACATAAATACAACTAGAAAAAAACGAGTTACTTAATTATCGATATTACAAACATTAAATACCGTGTCTCCAGCCGCAATAACGAAATCTCCGATTATTCTTTTAATGTCTTCGGGCTTAACATTTTCTTCAACCAGAACATTTATCAATCCGTTACTATCTTTGCTATGTAATAACATTTCACTGACAATTTTATGAGCTGGAAAGGTTTAAATCCAACGGTTAATTCTACATACAATAACTACCTGATGCACTTTTTATAATAATTACCTAATGATAGAGATATGTCAACTGATTCTTTAAAATCTGTCCATACATTTAAATTTAACTTTTGACACGTAGTAACTGGCAACCCGTACAACTTTGTAGTGGTTTGAAAAATCTTCTTGACTGCTTCAGAAAACATGGTCAGCAGTGTCTCATAATGTTGATCTGGTTTGAGTGATGAAGAGCTCCCTAACATTACTGCTATAATAACTGAAAGTTAATATTAATTTATTTATGCGATATATCAAATACCCTCGTTCAGCCAATTAAGGCTGTACCCTACCTCAGATTTTATATCGCTCGCACCATACTACACCATGCGACCTGAATGAGAGCGAGACGGAGTGGGGCGCTAGCGGCTCTCAAGCCTCGAAAAGTTTAGGTAATTGCTTTTTACGGTGAAAATACAGGTTATTAAAAAAAAAAAACAAAAGACTTTATACAGGGTTATTGGTAAAACACCAACAACCTCTTAAGGAGTCATTGTACTCATCATTATGAACAACTTTTAATATGGGAACAAATATGAAATCACGAAAAAAAACAGCTGTTCCGTACATTTTGACAAGTTATGCGAACATAAATTTACGGAACAGCTGTTTTTAATTTTCGCGATTTCGTATTTGTAACCATAGTAAAAGTTGTTCATAATGATGAGCACAATGAGCTCCTTAAGAGATTGTTGGTGTTTTACCAATAACCCTGTAGATAGTTCAGTTATTATGCAAAGTTTCATGATCTAATTTGAAGTATTTTTTTGAATACCAGCTGTTTATAGTTCTATTTAAAGGTAACTTTAGAGGATTTTTTTTCTATCAAGAAAATTTTATATTATCGTGTTTTCGCCAAACATAGGACCTAGCATCAATCCTCAACTTTAACATATATTTATTTCAAAATTGAAATTATTTTTTTTCTTGTATTATTCGAACCATTGGCTTACATTGAAAGGTTTCGAGTTTCATGCTGAACTTGTCTTTATACTAGCAAATAGAAACATGCGAAAATTTTATTTTGCAGGTCGACCGAAGTCATCAACTTCATAAAGTACATCTTGGCAAAAAAGAGTTTGGAAATAATAAGGACGTCACTACTGCATATAGGTCACTACAAATGGGAAATAAGTAAAATATTTAAAAAAAATAGTTAAAAACGCTGCTTTTTCTGACTCAAAACCTACTAGCACTTGTCGGCAAAGTAGTGCCAACATTATAGGTCTGCGTTATGTAAGTAAAATATTTAGTTTCATTTGTCACCGCATCAGACTCTTTTTTGCCTTGCTATAATAAAAGGTTCGAGATATTTTCAAAACATACCGTCTATAGAAAGTCTGTAAAACTCAGACTCTAAATTCGGCACAAATGTGCCTTTCTCCATTTGAATTTTCCACTTTTGTAGTAAATTATTTACAGTCTTTCTTACTGGTGTGTCGAAACAAGTTTCAGAATTTTCTTTAAGTAAATACTTATTCATAACTCTACGATTTTCTAACCATTCATCACCGTTCATAAAAAATAAACCCCTTTTAGACCCATACAGTTTTTCGTATAATTCCCAAGGCTCTGGCAAAATATGTACGGGATACTTTCCTTCAAGATTTAGTAATAGTGTTCTTATTAGTATGGGATCACTAACAAATACCAGTTCTGTGTTACCCCCTAACTTCTCACAATATATGGGACCTAACTGTTTATGGCGAGAATCGGCATATTCGTGTATCCTGTAACATAAAACATCAAATGAATAGTTTACCTCCTTTCGTTGAGAACACAATCTCCTCATGTCTTTTATGAGATATTTCCTTACTTTGTTCCGCTGCCTGCCGCAAAAAAATCTAACTTTGTCCCGATAAGAGGCAGTGATTTTGGACGAGGCATATGTTCAATAGACAAAGGCGTTTTCGAGGCATCAAGTGACTTATACTTGTTAAATTTTAGAAATTTCAAAAGAGGTACACCTTGGTTGCGATACATAATAAGTACCTGCAAAAAATGATTTTTGAATAAATAAACCCAAGGCAACACATCATTCGCAAAAATAACATACTAGTGTTGAAACTATGACAAGAGAAACGGCACTGAAGCAGGTAAAACAATGATCTGATCATCTGATGCACTGCTATAACTTTTAGCTAGACAGACTTTTATGTTCAGCAGTTTTCGAACATATAAAGCAATGCATGAGCCATATCCTTCAAAATCATTCAGATTGTGATTGATAGTGTATTACGAAATTTTATTAGGGTGCGGGTGATATAGCAGCTGGAAAGACTGTAAAATGGCTTAGTCTTAGCCTCTCTGTAAATACTGTTTTTACCCGACTACGGCGAAGAAAAAAGGAGGGTTATGATTTTGACCGGTATGTATGTATGTTCATCTGTTCCCTCCTATCTTCCAAACCACTTATCACAATTTGACAAATGAGGTATCGTTAGAAGCGTCGTGATTGTCCGCTGGTTATAGGCTATGTTAAGTCGTAAAAATGGCGCCCTCTAGAGGACATAAAGTGAGGAACTTAAAAAAAAAATGGTTTAATCGTACCATGTTGGGTATCAAATGAAAGGGCTTAATGAGCACATTTCAAAAAAATATATATTATAACACCAAAAGAATTTAAAAAAAAATCAAGTAACAAAAACTAAAACCCAACTACGACTTAAAAGGTATAAACAAGACACCACAGACAGACAAATTAAAAATCGGAGTCACACGTAATCTGTTCGATTTATGCCCTAACACGTGTGACTCCGGATTTTTAATTTGTCTGTTGAAATCTCTAGTTCCTGTCGAACTAGAGATTTCAACATTTTTGTTGTAAATGTTTCGTCAGTGCAAACGTAAGCACATTAAACCGGACCGTTATCTTTATGTCTGTTGCGCTTGTACAAATGCACTGCAATCTCGCCTGCACACGCACAGTAACCACCAACCACTAGTTGCGGTCACCGTCTCTCTATGCAAGTGAGACTTTTGTTGCATTTCACTGAATCTAGTAGAATTATAAAATCTCCTCAAAATACCCCTAAAATACTTTACCAGTTCCCAGATTACTGACCTTCGAGTCGACGACGTTGAAACAATTATATCTATTTGAATTAAAACGTTATTTATAACAGTAAACACAGTCACACGTATTTAATCTCTATCACTCAACCCAGAACTTGATCTGGCTACTTCTCCAAACAAACTGAATTAAAATTCTCAATTTGCGACCACTATTGCTGTCGTTCCAGGAAAATCTCATCATTGAATTGGTAATTTTTTGTGAATTATGTATGTGCGGCAATACAAAACATACAATAAACCTATTTTTCTTTCTTTTAGTATTTGAATGAAATAATAAGCCACTCAAGGTTTAAGATTTATAGCTATTATGTTGTAGTTTCACATTACTGTTACAGGCATCATGTTACGGAAACTGATTATAATTTTCATTACTTACTCATAATAATGAGGATTTGAAATATGATCTACCTAATATTATTTAGCTTATCATATTGTTGACCTATGTTATTCAGGTGATGCGCTCGACGCTGGCCTTGCCTTGCTTGTTTGTGTGTCAACGTCTTGCATTGCAGTCCACTGCGTTTAACTGGGCACTTTGTCTGTTAGGTTCCGTAGCCAATGGAGTGCCAGCCAACAGGACCCCTTCGCTAAGCCTACACTATGTTTTTGTCCATACGTCTGTCTGTCCGTCACAATAGTAGATAATTAGAATCTTTGGGATCGTAGCACGTTGCGCTTAGTAGTTTCTGACTAATACTATAAGGAAAAGGTACGCAGATGACAGCACAGTTTCGGAAAGATACCTGTCCACTTGTCTAGTGCAAGAGCCAGCAGACAGCAAATACCCAAATTTAGAAAGGCCATCTGGTGGAGGCGGTGGAGCGAATGAATTTAACCTTAATCTCGTTTACCAGTGGGGCGACGACAATCTGATCAAATTCAGTGCTCTGAAAACACAGGCTTGTCTATTCATTGCTAAAAGGTGCCAGTTTCAATTGTATCCTCAAACTCAAACCACTTATTTCAGTTAATTAAACCATTTACAATTACTTTTGAATTGTCAAGGAGTCGGTCAGTCAGAAATATGAAGCCCATTCCAAAGCGCAGTAGGTATATATGGAGAAGAACGAGCAAGAAACACCACGGACACTTTTCTAAATCAAAAAATTGTTACGAAATATTGGTTACTCTTACATCATTCTTTGGTCGGTTGGTTTCATCCTGCTTTCCGAGGTGCATATGCACCAGTTACCAACCGCCTGGAGCTTTTGGGCATGGATTTGACGTCAGATCTCAACTTCGGCTCAACCATCGAGTTAAAGCATAGCCAAAAAGCTGGGAATCGTAATTAAGGTGAAGCGATGCTTCACAGCTGCACAGCTTCTAAAACTGTGGCTCGCTTAGCAAAATACGAGCTTGCTGCACTTGCCTCGGTAGAATGCATATTCTAGCAGAAGGCTCATAGGTGACGAGGCACTGGTGACTGGTGGCTAGACTTTACAGCCTAGCTCATTGACGTTATTTTGCTTATCCATCGGCCTTCTACAGTCTGTACTTCGAAGAGGCCACTATACGCACTTGGTATGGATATCCATCCCGAACAGTCGTACTCAGCGCACCAAAAGTCAAAAAAGTCAAAAGTCTGTTTTAAAAGGTGTGTGTGTAACATACATTTTGTTACAATCATAACATTTTTGTACCTTACCATTACCGTACTCCGTGGAAAATTAAAAAACTAAAATAAACTAACAATAGTAGAATATCGTAAATAAATTATTTTTACCCGACTACGACCAAGCAAAAAGGAGGGTTATGAATTTGACCGGTATGTATATTCACGTGTTCCCTCATATTCATAACTTCTAAACTACCTTGGAAGCGTTGGCAAAGGTTGGCGAAGGTTGGAAGCGTCTTGATCGTCCGTTGGCATATTAAATTGATTAAGGCGCCCTCTAGAGGAAAAAAAGTCATTACCAAAAAAACATTTTGTTTTATGAATATGATCCATGTAGGATATCGAATGTCAGGGCTTAATAGCACATTTGAAAAAAAAATATATTATAACCCCAAAAAGATTTAAATAAAAATAAAAGTTATAAAAATAAAACACCCAACTACGACATAAAAGTCAACTGAAAAGATGTAAACAAGACATCACAGACAGACAAATTAAAAATCCGGCGTTACACGTTTTATGCCATAAATCGAACTGGTGTGACTCCGGATTTTTAATTTAATACATGCTCAGTAGAAATCACAGAGTACTTTTTTTATAGGGTTTTTGGTAGAAATCAAGTTTTTTCTGGTAGGTATCTCGATGCTATGGTGACTTGTCAAAATTTGTAAAATCACCGAAAGCAGAGATTCACAGTGAGATCGTTTCATTTCCATACAATTAAACCAAAATAAACACAAAATGACGGTAAAGAATAAAATCGAGGAGCCGAAAAAAGAGAAAGCAGAACCTGCAGCCGCTCCCAATGATGATTTGGTAAGTAATAAAAGTAGAAGAAAAATAAAATCAATCTTCCTATCTACAAATGAGTATGAATACATTGTTTGATTGTTTTTACAGTCTGAAGAAGACAAACGTTTGCAAGAGGAGCTCAATATGTTGGTTGAGAAACTGCTGGTATGAATATCTATCTATCTTATTTCGTAAAATATTATGAACATGACTAGTGAGAATCTAACAGTTCTAACCTAATTTTGTGTTTTACCTACAGGGAGAAGATGTTGATTTATATTTACCGGCTTTGCAAATGTTGAGTAAACTTATCAGGACATCGACAACATCAATGACATCAGTTCCAAAACCCTTGAAATTTCTGAGGGAACACTACCCTTCACTCAAAGTTGTTTATGAAAAAATTAATGATGCACAGACAAAGAAGTTCTGCGCTGATGTTGTCTCAGTCCTTGCTATGGGTGTTAGTGGTTCCACTGTGAGTATAAACTGTTTTATTCCATCTATTCTGGTATGTAATACAGTCAAATAACAAAATTAAATTATAATTATCAGGATGCTGCTGAGAAAAGAGAATGCCTCAAATACTGCCTTCTTGGAACTATGTCTAACGTAGGCGACTGGGGACATGAATATGTCAGGTATGTTTATAAACATCAAATTGATATTGATTGATTGGATAAAATAACATGATTTTTTTTAAATAAAAATATTTGTTTTGTAAAACAGACAACTGGAAGGTGAAATAGCTGAAGAATGGAACATAGAGAATATGGATTCCCTGCTAAACCTTGTAAGGGATGTGATCTCCTTTGACATGAAGCACTCTGCTGAGATTCAGGCCTGTGACTTACTGATGGAGATAGACCGACTGGACCTGTTGACTCAGCACATGGATCAGAGCAACTATCCCAGAGTCTGCTTATATTTGATTGGGTAAGTACATTAACTATTTACATACATAAACCTCACCTGTTTTCCCTGAAGAGGAAAGAGGCAGAAGTCTAAACAACACCATATAGTATTTATAAATTAATTAAACATATTGTTGCATAATTTATGGTAAGCTATAGCTTTTCCAGTGCATAAACATTATAAATCATTATTAATTTCAGGTGTGCTAGCTATGTTGTTGAGCCAGAGTCCACTCAGATCCTGCAAGGAGTTTTAGACACATACATACGTTTTGGTGAATACCCACGTGCTCTGCTTGTGTCTATGCAGCTGCATGACAAGGCCAAATGTGAAGAAGTCTTCAATTCTAGCACTGATCCGTAAGTTTGCAAAGAAAAAAACAATGATTAGATTTATAAAACAACAAATCATTATTTTATTATATAAATTATTTATTTTCTTGTGTGGCATTTCTAAGAAGTTTCACTTTTATGACATGATCAATCTCAGTACCTTACTTATTGTTTTGTCCTTACAGCTTGGTTAAGAAGCAGCTGTGCTACATGCTGGCGCGCCAATACATACCCTTGGAAGTAGATGATGAAGACCTTCGCACTATTCTCCTCAATGCACACATCAATGATCACTTTCTTAGCCTAGCAAGAGAGGTGGGTCTTGTTTGTTTTAAACAACTTAAAGCATTGTAAAATGATTTTACGTTATGGTCATTTACTGATTGCATGACTACAGGAAAGTAATCTCGAGTTGAGATTGGCAACTCAAAATCTCGCGTCCTAAGTCTGATGTCGAGAACGGGAATATACGAGATCTCGCCGTTTTCGAGATTATAGCTATCGATATTTCTTTACTTTTTGAAATAATTCTTTATTTTAAATAGAAAACTAAATTAAAATGAAAAAACACCTACTAAGGGTAATCGTATTATTTTTTGTAAATAAAATAACATTAAACGAATATCGAGACAACAAATTCAACCTCAGCTTTCGACACCCGCGCTTAGACTCGAAATTGTTGTGGGGTAGCAAACAACTGACTTCCAAAAAGAACAATAAATAGTGAAAAATAATTTTAATTTCGGAAGTTTGTTTTCAATTTTCGTATTTTTGCCACTGTTTTCGTTTTTTTGGAAGTCTGTTGTTTTTGTAAATAGTTTTTATTTAAGCTTGAAGGAGAGACTGCCACTGCCTTTAAATAGATTAATTCCAAAAATGTTTGCATTTATTATTAGCTCGACATCATGGAGCCCAAAACTCCAGAGGAGGTGTACAAGACGTGGCTAGAGTCTGCTGGATCGGCTCTGCGCCCGTCTCTCTTAACTGAGCACCCAGTGGACTCGGCCAGACAGAACTTATCTGCTACATTTGTTAACGCTTTCGTAAACGCTGGCTTTGGACGGGACAAGCTTGTCACTACTGAAGATGGCAATAAGTGGATGTACAAGAACAAAGATCATGGTATGATGTTGCTTATTAAACACCGCCCACATATGTATGGTGTGGTGTAACATAAATAGAGGTGTCATTTAAAACCCTATGTAACTCTTAATTAAAAGGGTAATGATTTTGTTTTTAGGGTTCCGAACGCAAAGGGTAAAACGGGACCCTATTAATAAGGCTCTGCACAAAAGTGTGTGTGTCGGAGCTGACACACACACCCACACTTTCGTTAGTTTAGTTTTAGGTTTATTTATAAAGGTTTTTTTGTGATTATTTCAAGTTACGAGAGTCGAATTAGCTCAACAAAGTACCTAATAATAAACACCTAAATATCACCCTTTTCTAGGCATGTTATCAGCAGCTGCGTCTCTGGGTATGATCCACTTATGGGATGTGGATGGTGGTCTAACACCCATCGACAAGTACCTATACACTGCTGACGAACACATCAAGGCTGGCGCATTACTCGCCCTGGGATTGGTCAACTGCGGCGTACGCAACGAGTGTGACCCGGCGCTTGCGCTCTTGTCAGATTATGTGCTGCATTCAAGCTCTAACCTCAGGATTGGAAGTGTTTTGGGTAAGATTTCATCAATCGACATTTTAAGCGACCGATCGAATCGTAAGAACGGTCGGTCGTGTGGCCCTTATGATTAAACAGGCAACATATTCATTTTAACTGTCTATGAAATTAAGCTAAACTGTAAATACTCTTACAATATATAATTATTTTCCCGCAGGCTTGGGTATCGCATACGCGGGAACTCAACGCGAAGACGTACTATCGCACCTGTTACCCGTACTAAGCGACACGGCCGCGCCCGCAGAGATCTGTGCGCTTGCTGCCGTGTCCTGCGGATTGATTGCTGTCGGGTCCTGTAATGGCGATGTAAGTATTAACAACCTGTTTCTAGTGCCTATTCTAAAAACGAATCCAAAATTTTAGCACTAACCAAGTAAACGTGATACACTGAATAAGAAAAAAAAAATGAGTGCAGTTAATATTTTGAAATGATGAAAATACATTTTCTTTAATGGTTATGTTCTATTTATGAAAAGTAGTGATTAGTAAATGAATACCTGTAGTTATTATAACGAAAAAAAAAAACGCGATTGCAACTGAAATGCTTGTTCACAGGTCACATGCGCTATCATTCAACGTTTGATTGATGACAACAAGGACTTACATTCATCTACTTACGCTAGGTTCTTGCATTTGGGACTGGGACTGTGCTTCCTGGGTAAGAAAATCCATACTCCATACTAATATTATAAATTCGAAAGTAACTCTGTCTGTCTGTCTGTATGTTACCTTTTCACGCTTAAACCACTGAACGGATTTCGATAAAATTTGGCATGGAGATAGATGATCCCGGGGAAGGACATAGGCTACTTTTTATCGACATATCACGCGGGCGCGGGCGAAGCCGCGGGCAGAAGCTAGTAAATTCATATTTTCTTAAGATTCTTTATTAGTGTACAGTCACGGACTTTAATTGATGAGCCACCTTCAAACTTTTCAATTTTGCAGTTTCATACATTCACGAGATTACACGATTAAACACGAACTCAAATCGCACGCTCGTAAACAAGATGACAAATAAATTACTTTTAATCGGAAATATCCATAGAGGTTGACTAATAAGTTCTCAATGATAAAAATAAATACAATGTTGCATTAAGTTTATCCAATCTATTTGATACCGACCTCCTTTGAATCATAGCACATTAACTCGATAATTATGAAAACATAACTGAAGACAGTGACAGTTGAAATATCAAGATGACAAATAAATTACTTTTAATCGGAAATATCCATAGAGGTTGACTAATAAGTTCTCAATGATAAAAATAAATATAATGTTGCATTAAGTTTATCCAATCTATTTGATACCGACCTCCTTTGAATCATAGCTCATTAACTCGATAATTATGAAAACATAACTAAAGACAGTGACAGTTGAAATATCAAGATGACAAATAAATTACTTTTAATCGGAAATAGTCTTATCCATAGAGGTTGACTAATAAGTTCTTAATGATAAAAATAAATACAATGTTGCATTAAGTTTATCCAATCTATTTGATACTGACCTCCTTTGAATCATAGCTCATTAACTCAATAATTCTGAAAACTTAACTGAAGACAGTGACAGTTGAAATATCGATATCAGAGAATTTCTCCGTACGCTAACGTTACTATGCAGCAGTAACCTAGCAACAATTGTTTATCGTTGCTAGGTTACTGTTGCTAGACCTGCAATTGATTGACTTTGAGTAGTCACTGCTGTCAAGTTTGTAGTTCTGCTCTCAGGTTAGCCAACCGGTAAAGATATGAAATATATTTTTCTTCTTCTAATACGAAGACATGACTTTGCGTGTCGGGAACCGAATAAACCCGATTTGCATTACACGACTAAAATGCAAACAGTACCAGGTGGCTCATCAATTAAACTCCGCGACTGTACATAACATCACGCCTGTATTCCACAAAAGGGTACCTAGGCAGAGATGTCATGGTTTTAGTAGTGTTCCCTATAAACAGGGTCAAATTTAATTGCTTCCCGAAGTCTTGGGTATCAATATCTAAACATGATAAAAAAATATTTGGGGACTTTTTTCGAGTCATCGACTGCAGTTGAAAATCCAGTCTTATTTGTTTTATCGTGTTTAAAATATTGATACTCATTCATCAGGTATTGAATTTAACAAAAAAAAAACCTGATTTTCTAAACGAATATTTCAAGTGACTAGAACACCAGCTGTTGTCGACATCAAAATAATTAATTAATTAATATCATCAAATAATATTTTTATCGTTTTATCATGTTTAGATATCAATACCCAATACGTCTGCAGAGTTTATTTATTTATTTATTACTTTAAGCACACAAATGTACAGAGGAGGACTTAATGCCATAGGCATTTTCTACCAGTCAACCTTTGGGTGTTTCGCTAGCTAAATTTAATTGGACCCTGTATTCATTTGTGCCTCTAATGTTCAGGTTGTAAGGAGCGCACAGAAGCCACAATGGCGGCGTTGGAAGTATTACCGGAGCCTCAGCAGTCGCTGTGTCAGACCACGCTGTCGATGTGCGCGTACGCGGGCACCGGCGACGTGCTGGTTGTGCAACAGATGCTGCACATCTGCTCCAAACATTACGAGACTGATGTAAGGATACATCACTGCACAGTATCATGATCTTCCTGCCCTTGTCCTATGTTACTTGGGGTCTTCGCAACAAGTTTTCTTCTTCCATTCTCCTCTGTCAACGGTTACGCTGTCATTCACTCCATTTTCTTTGATATTATTTCTAATCCATCCACAGTATACCGGGTCGTAAATTGAATAAATAGTTAGAAAGTTCGCCTTTTTAGAGCGTCGTCTCTGTCACTCACTCTATCTCGTTTCTATGTTTAGAGTGTATTTTATTACAGTATTTTTATCTCACGAAGCGACGCGCGCCTTACTTGTGGTAACCAAGCGCTGTGAATGTGTGCGTGAAGACGAGTAGCGTCAGCACATCACAAACCCATTACACAAACATCCGTCGTCGCCATTGTTTCTAACGGTACCAAGAGCTCCTGCGCTTACACTCACATTTACAGCGACCGACGTTGTACAAGTAAAGCGCGCGTCACTTCGTGAGATAAAAATAATATAGTATTTTTATGTGCGACATCAGCATGCTCGGTATACGAGGTACTGAAAGCTTACCGACCGCCTATAATTCAATTGAGATTTCCTGATTAGCACGGTATGCGCAGGAGTGCGCGGTACAGATTCGGCTAACTGAGTTTCGGCATGCGTTTCCAGTGTAAATATTTATAGCTGTGGTGCAGGATGGGTATCAATATTTTCAGGTATGTGAATTTAACAAAAAAAAAACTGATTTTCTGGCTCTGCATAATTTTTTACCGACTTGTGCGTAGATGCAGGCGACGCGGTATTTTTTCGGCATCCTGCTGCGCTGACAAATCAGGAAAGGCCCTAAGTCTTCATTTGCATAATATTTCATTATTCGTATTTTTAGAACGAACAATCGTCAACCGAGGACACCGCATTCAAGAAGCAAGATAAGAAAGATTCCAAGGAAGGCACTGCTACCAGCTCAAGCACAGCCGGCAGTTCAAAGGACGATAAGAGCACAAAAGGTAACCTACAGAATCTTCAGATTACAAACGAAATACGATTGATTCTTTTCAGCAGTTGCATCCTGTCCTCACACCTCTTTGTCATTCAGGCTAGTCTACTGCTACAATAAGCATACCCAATTATTGTGTTAGTTCATGGAGTTACTGCAGAGTTCTCTGCCAAGTACAGTCGAACAAGCTATTTGGTATACAGGCAGATAACTTGCAACTACTTTTTAATCAATTTTGTGAGTGTTTTCAGTAGTCATCAATCCATCAATCCTTTTATGTCACTCCTAAGCTATACGCTGGAAAAGTTAAATTAAACACACAATCAAAACGAATTTTTGGCAATGTAGCGGAAAATGGATATATTTTGCCTGTATACCAAATAGCTTGTTCCACTGTACAAGCGTTCTCAGTAAATATTCTACCGTTATCACCAGGCAAGTCATCAAAGGACAGCAAGAACAAGGAAAAAGAAAAGGAGAAAGAGGCCAACAAGGAGCTGTCGTCCGTTCAAGCGGTCGCTACGCTGGGAGTCGCCGTCATTGCGCTCGGAGAGGAGACCGGCGCTGAGATGTGCACCAGGATATTCGGACAGCTGGTGAGTGGTCGCACTCACCTTACAAGACAATGAAACCCTATTTACACGATGCAAGTTTTTGGCTGTGGCATTTCATCTTTAAGCAGCGATTTACTTGCATCGTCTAACCACTGTTGCAACTTTTATTGTTGCATTAAGTTACGTTATGTCACAGGCAAAGCAAAGCACACCGTGTAAATCAGGCTTAAGGAAGAAGGGTCTGTAGTAGCAGAGCTCGTCTGTCGTTGTCGAAAGTATTGCTACACTAGTACCTGTCTCTACCATCGACCAGTGTTGCAGTTGGGAGGGTGTGGTTTCCGGCGTAATTACAGGCAAATGAGCCATTTTAGCTATGCATCTGGGAGGGCAAAGCATCTGCGTTGAGCATCAGAAGGCTTATTCTGTTACTTAAAAAAACCGGCCAAGTGCGTCTCGGACCACGCACAATGAAGGGTTCCGTAGTTGGGATGAATTTATCCCAAGAACAAACTTAACATTGTAGTTGAAAAACAGATTCCCCATACGGAATGTATGGGCACAGTATGGGAGAACATGTTTTTGCAACTTCAACATGTAACTTGGTTCATTATTACTCATTAACTTGTAGAGCTTAGCTGTGTTAGTTTTCCTTATAATTTCTTTACTAAAAAATACTGCCGAAAAAAAAATTTGTCATGATATTATTTTACCACTTTGACGTCGTGATTATAATTACCCATGCCAAATTACAGCTTTCTAGTAGAGTCTCTGAGCTAAGCCGCAGACAGACAGACAGACGAACATGGCGAAACTATAAGGGTTCCTAGTTGACTACGGAACCCTAAAATTATATAAGAACACAATATAACACCACAGTAAATTAATAACAATGTCAATTTAAATAAGTGTATTACAAATCATCTATTTGTTACAAATCAGGGTCGTTACGGCGAGCCGGCAGTGCGGCGAGCGGTGCCCCTGGCCATCGCGCTGTGTTCCATCTCCAACCCGCAGCTGGCCGTCATCGACGTACTCAACAAGTACTCACACGACTCTGATAACGACGTCGCCTACAACGCCATCTTCGCGATGGGACTGGTTGGAGCTGGTACTAACAACGCCAGGTAAGCTTTTTTACTATTACAACATTTTACGCTTCATTGTTTTACGTTTCATAAAAAAATCCTATTTAGTAATTTAAATAGGATTTTTATCACAGGGCCAGTTTCTCGAACGAAAATTATCGCAAAATTTACGTGATAAATTGTCAAGCGCGCGTAATTTGCTGTGATTTGGTGTTCATAAATCATTCATCCAATCACAGCAGTTTACGCACACTTCACAATTTGTTACATTAATTTCCGCCTTCTAATATATATCAATTTTATGGACTGTGTCTCAAATAAAGATTGTTATAATTTTTATAAGGTTGGCAACAATGCTGCGCGCACTAGCGCTGTACCACGGCAAGTCTCCGGTGCACCTGTTCATGGTGCGACTGGCGCAGGGTCTGTGCCACGCCGGCAAGGGCACGGTGACGCTGTGTCCTACGCACGCCGACCGACGCCTCATCAACCAGCCCGCGCTCGCCGGCCTGCTCGTTGTGCTAACTGCCTTCTTGGATTGTAAGAACAGTAAGTAGTAAGAAAATACTTTTGAATGCTCTCATTTGTGGCAATAAACTATTTTACTTTTAGTTTATTATGTATGCAGAGGAGGTAGAATCCATGCCGTAGCCCAGCTAATCGTTATAAACGATTATAATTTGAAAAAAGAAGCAATTTTTTTTCAACGCGTCCTCTTGCTTGTTTACTGTATCCGTACCCAAAATATTTTCGGAAGGTGTGACTACTGCCAGTTGTCCAAGTATCTTGTTCGAGTTCCAAATTAATAGTTTACTGCGTCTCTTGAACAAAGCCTTGTGTTACAGTAATCCTCGGCAAGTCTCACTACTTGCTGTACGTACTGGCGACGGCGATGCAACCCCGTTGGCTCGTCACCCTCGACGAGAATCTGCAGCCCTTGAACGTCAGCGTGCGCGTCGGTCAGGTAAGAAAAAAGGCAGCTAGGAAAGGAAACAAATTGTAGGCTATGCAAGATTGTAAAATAATCTGCCACGATAACTCAGCCCGCCGAATTCTATTAAAAAAAATGTTTGATAAAATCGTTGTTAATATACAAATAAATAAAATTTAAGTGTCTGTTTGCTATGTCAAAATAATAGATTTTAGGTATTTAAGGTTTTTTGTCGGTCTTATCTGTTCTGGCTAATCTCCGAATCGGCTGGAACGACTTTCAGTAGCGGATAGCTGATGTAAACAATGTTTAATTAGGGTTGTGAAGCCGCGGGCAGCAGCTTGTAAATAAATAAAAACTCATATTAACATAACCTTGATGTCCTGACAAAAAATGTATGTCATTTAAGTTTATGTTAATTCAAGTCATTCTGGTTCCGATCACTTTGAGAACAGTCTGTTCGTCTCTTCTTCGTCTTTTGGTGTCAAAATTAGTTCAGATTTACAGATTTTCATTATTACGCAGGCTGTCGACGTTATCGGTAAGGCAGGAACGCCAAAAACAATCGCTGGTTCCCACACGCACACGACACCCGTACTACTATCGTTCGGCGAGCGCGCTGAACTTGCTACCGACGAGTACATCCCCCTGTCACCTGTCATGGAAGGATTCGTCATACTCAAGAAGAATGAGGATAGCGTTATGGCTTCTGTTCAATAAAACTAGCTATTAATCTTTAGATTTAATTAACATTTATCTGTACCTATTCATTTCAGTTCTAATAAAATTTTGAGAACTATTCCAAGCTTTATTTTATTAATTTATGTCTCCACCCATTACACCATACCAGTTACCAGGGGTTTGGCATGAAAGATCAAGCCATGGCAGCTAAAAGATGACCAGTCCCAATTGACGACGCTCGTTCACGAACATGACGCATGGATCAGCACCATTCAGCTCAACCATTTTGAAGGGAGCTAAATGATACAATACACGCGCCACCATCAGCGAGACATCTGAGTGTGCATGACATACTCACTGCCGCCAGGGCATGTCCCTCAACAACTACTTGAAGTGTCCCGAGCAGTCCCGAGACAATTGTCGCGGAACATTTTGCCGGCCACACAGCGTTGCCAATTGCACCGTAATTACGGTAGAAACAGCGTATTCAGCATTGATTCACCATCTGCCGTAGTAATTTCATTACGATGTCAAAAAGCACCGTAATTGGGCAGATGGAATATTGAATGTATTTTTGTTGTCATAACATGGCAACATTTTAAATAGTAGTGAACTAGGGGGAATTCCTCAACCATAGATAATAGTTTGAACCAATAGAATACGTCGGGACACTATGCAAAGTTACAACGTCACGTACATTGAGTGTTGCGCGTCATGTTGCGGGACAAAATGTTTCCTAGTGTATCCCAAGCTTAATGCGCGCGGGTTGTACTCACACTTGTGCTTTCCTTACATATTACAAAACAAAGTCCTCCGCCTTGTCTGTCTATCGTCCTGTTCGCGATAAACTCAAAAACTGCTGCACCGATTTTCATGCTGTTTTCACCAATGGATAGAGTGGTTCTCGAGGAAGGTTTTAGGATCAATATAAAAAATATAATTTGTGTTTAGTTTAATTTAATAACCGACATCCACGCGGGCGTAGCCGCGGGCATCAGCTAGTGTATTTATATAAGTAATACAAGAGAAATACAATAATACATACCTACACAGTAAAAGGATATTGAGTTTATAAATACAATGCAAAGATAGTCTTACAATCTTCAGCAGCTCGGCTATAATTTCAAATCACAGAGCACTATGTTTCAAATGTTAATTGTGGTTGTGGAGCAGCAGGAGCAGCAAACATTTTTATCAGCGATGTAATCACCCAACTTATAATATGCCTACCTGCATACGCATATAGTGTGCCTTTTATAAAAGATTTGAATTTCGTCTCATTCAGTTGAAGTATGTGGGGAGGAATTTTATTGTAACACTAGCTGCGCCCCGCGGTTTCACGCGCGTAAGTCTCGATCCCGTGGGAATATCGGGATAAAAAGTATCCTATGTCCTATTCTACTCCTGTGCCAAATTTCATACAAATCCGGTCAGCCGTTTTAGCGAGAAAGCGTAACAAACAAACTCACTTTAGCATTAATATTATAAATATTACGGGGCTGGTACCTACTTACCTGCAAGTCTCGAATACTTCAAAAATCGTATTTTATGAAGGTTTCGTCTATAACTGCACTGTATGACGTTCTACACGAAAAACCAATAAAAGTGAGTAAGTAAAGAATAATTAACTTGCTACCTACCTGTTCATATCTAATATTCTGTCATTTGTAAAAGAATCGTCGTTACGTACGTATCAAAAATAAATTCTTTAAAATGACGGATTTTTCTCTGTGGTTTCTTATTATTGCGATTGTGTTAATTTCCTTCACGTTGCTGATGCTGATGTTTACTTACCAGTAGGTACAATAAAATAATGTAATTACAACTACAAGATAACATTTTGCGTGTTCGCACTCATTCTACTTTAGCCCCTGTTCAGGATTATGATGTGCCATTATTTAATTGTAAGAAAATAATAATGCAAACTGAGATAAACCTTTTGTCTTATCATAAATTCTCGGCTATGGTCAGGTGACATGAACTGAATAAATTGCTGTCCAGACTTCTTTCTAAATCAACCCCTGTTATTGCAGAGTAAGTGTAAATCCATGGTGTGCCATTGAAGCAAGGGACACACTATACTACACCGCATCCTGGACGCACATGGCCATACCAGAGCATGACAGCTTCACCGTGACAATGCCACCCCTGCCACCTTACTTCTTTGAAAGTAAAATTAATTACGATGACTTTTCAGAAACAATTTGAGCAATCTAAAAATGTGTTCTTTCTTACTTTTGTTTTATTCTTTAACTGATTTTAATTATTATAATATCTGAATGTTGTTTTATTATAGAAGATTAATTTGGTACTAAGATATGTTATTTAAAATAAATTCATTATTTAATTAAATAGCTTTGTAAAGTTTGTTAATTACTTTATTTCCTTATTTACTTTAGTATTTCATAAGACTATCTTGTATCATGAAGTGGTTTCTTCGACTGCTGAAGTAATTTCTTTATTTTTCTCCTTATCTTCCTTGTCATCATCTTCACCGCTGGAGTCTGACTGTGATGATGCATTCTGCTTATTTTCTAACTTTGGCTTCTTTCCTTTCAATTTAGCATTTTTCTTTTTCTTTAGCCTCTTGGCTCGTTTCTTTGATGTCCTCTCTGCAGCTGCCTGCCGATTCTCTTCTATTCTGTTGTGATATTCATCTTCAAGTTTTTCCTGAAACAATTGCAAAATGACAGCCTAAAAAGAATATACAAGTCTATACTATACCTTTGGTTGGACTAATCGTAAGAATTAAAATTGTTAGATATGGTATTTATTTAAAAGGCACAAAATTACAGCATATATATAATGTAACTCAATAATTAATATACAATTCATAACCTCTTTGCTGCACATCTTTCCACACTACTGTGGCTATAAGTATACTCAAAATCTTTTGCGAAACTCACTATAAAATTGCATAATCAGCCTATAGTCCACATAAGGAACACCGGCCCTCTCTGTGAAAGAGAGTAAAATAACATTGGCTACAACCCATTTACCTTTTCACTTTTCTCTTGGATGAACTTCTGCCTAGCGTATTCTTTTCGCCTGAGATGACGGTAGACATGAAATTCTCCTGATCCCGCACCAGCACTCGAACCCATAACATTGCGGACAAAGTCAGGTGGCGCAGCTAATGATTTTGATTTTGGCGGTTCTGGGATCACCACTGGCTTATCCTGATAATTAAATACATTAATGTGAGTCTTAGAACAGAATTCGTAACATTTGGTTCCTATTCGGTGATTTGGAGTTGTTCGTACTCACTGGATTTTTCATCAGTTTTTCTAATTTTAACCTTTGTAAATCAGTGGCATTTCTAATCACTATAGGCTTCTTTTCCGATTTAGATTCTGTATCACTCATTTTGGGATCAGAAATAAAAATATGAATACAAGAAATTGAAGTAATAAGAAACTACAGTACATTATACTCAAGAGTAAGAAACTAAAAACAACACAAAGACCACAGACAGATTATGACAGAATTAAGGTTGCAGAAAAATATCGATATATCGATATTTTTTGTTCGATATATCGATATTTTCAGGCGATATTTATTATTTCGATATATCGATGTATCGATATAAAATATCAAGTATCGAAAATGTATCAAAAACAATATATTTGCAATAGAAACACCGTTGTCACTACTGACTAAAACCGCTTGAATTTAGAGCCGTAAAAAGCATACTTTTTTCCCAGTTTGGCGTTAAAATAAATACAAAACTTGAAAAAAAAATGAAAAAAAAATTGAAAATCCCACCGATATATCGATATATCGATATTTTTTTTTCGATATATCGAAATCGATATTGATATTTTTTATAAATATCGATACGATATATATCGATACTTTTTGATATTTCTTGCATCCCTAGACAGAATAGATAAAACCACAGACGAAGACTAAGGAGTACTCTCACCACAGAATACATAAACTATATGGAGGAATAAAACAGTTTTGTGAACCGTATTTACGGTATTTGAAAAAAAATAATTTCCTTCAATTTCCGTCATTCCGAACGCAGTTCTGTGTCGAGTGGGCGTCTACACAGAGACTTATTTGGCTTTTCAGATAGAATTGACTCTCTTTTATTCTCTTAGTATTTAGTGGGTGTACCCTATAACGATTCCTTTTTTCTTGTTTAACGCCAGTGAAAGTGCAATAGCAATCATCGTCGTCTATGTTAAGTGGGTGATAGACGTGCGTACTTAAAGTACGTTGTCTTTAAGTTCTCGACCTTCCTCGGCTCGCCGTAAGCCTTCGGTGACACACGTGAAGCTTGCCCAAAATTTCATTGTCAGATTGGCTCGCGGCTCGCGGCGATGACAGACGGGCTCGCCGAGCCATAAGTACGCGTACTTGCTCGCACGTCTAACGTCTGTCACCCGTTTTAAACGTGCTTTCATGATTGCACTGTAAATTCCTTTAATAGAATAAATTGAATGTCTGCGCTAGTCTCACGGAATTGCAAATCAGGCATTCTCATCAGGAAACCGTACGTATACGGCCAAGCCGTACGTAAATACTTACCGACGAAATTTGGTCGAATTCACCCATGGTTTTTTGGAAAGTTCCGGTTTTTATCCTCTAGTTTCACCTTGTGAAGGACAAACTTACGTATACTGTAGGTACTTTCCGGCGGATCCGGCAAATTTTGTGCATTTACAGTTTCATTTGTGCGCTGATATTACGGAATTATTATCAAGTAAGTAGACTATTACGTACAAGAAAAAAAAAAGTACCTTAGTTTTTATATTATTCTAAGATATGCCAGTGTTTTCTGTAAAAAATAATTAAATTGCCCATTTTATGTAACCTTTTTGCTTTAATTTTTGCATACGTCAGTTGTTTTAGTTAGCTGTGTTTAATAATAATTTTGTTTAGTAACTTGTACGACTGATGACTATATCGTTATAATCACTCGATCTTTGTACTTATTGATTTTTATATTGACACTGCTCGAGACTAACCTAGTCAACCTATAGTTGACCTTGCCACCTATTCATGAACAAATTGGGGTAGGTAATGATCTTTTGTTACTTCGTTATGAC
Source organism: Lithophane semibrunnea (assembly GCA_947363905.1). Classification (NCBI taxonomy): domain Eukaryota; kingdom Metazoa; phylum Arthropoda; class Insecta; order Lepidoptera; family Noctuidae; genus Lithophane; species Lithophane semibrunnea. The sequence goes on from OX376200.1 coordinate 6,597,709, forward strand.
AAAATTAAAAGAGCAATAGTTTACATTAATTATATCAGAAACGTGTTTGTTTTCATGTTCAGAATGCCGATTAAGTCCATCAAAGCTCGTCAAATCTTCGACTCCCGTGGTAACCCTACTGTAGAGGTTGATCTGGTATGTATGATCATGTTTACAGCCTCGCTTTTCCTCATACATATATAGATAATACCAAAACTCCACCCCTAAAACAACCCACTGACCTGTCATTTTGTTTCCTTCCTATAAATATATATCCCACTATTTCAACAAATATTGTAGGTAAGAAGAATATTCTTATTAGAAAACCAACTTACCTGCTTTTTTTTTATTGGTAAAGAATTTTATCTAATCAGAATAACATCCTACTATAAAAGTTTAGTTACAATCAGACTAAAAACTTTGTCTACTAGAAAGTCTAAGGCAAATGAAATGTTCTGGAATTGTATTATTTTATATAGGTAACTGAGTTGGGCCTGTTCCGCGCGGCTGTCCCATCTGGTGCCTCCACTGGTGTCCACGAGGCTCTGGAGCTGAGAGACAATGTCAAGGGCCAGTACCATGGAAAGGGTGTCCTCACTGCCATCAAGAACATCAATGAAAGCATTGCTCCTGAGCTACTCAAACAGAACCTTGAAGTCACCCAGCAGAAAGAGGTATGTTGATACCATCATTTTAACCTTCACTTTGACCTTCTAATAGTTCAAAATCACACACAAGACTACTTCATAGAAGTTTAAGGTTTTATCTGTATTTATTTGGGGTACTCTTAACAATCAATCATAATGATTTTTGTTTAGGTCATTATCATTAACTTCTTTTATTTTTTTGTTGCTGTAATATTTATAGATCTATGGCCAATTGGACACACCAGCGAATAATCTTGTTATAGAACTAACAGTTATTGTTAAATTTTTTTTTGGTCCACATAATGACTCATCACTTTATAGTAAACTCCTGGTAAATTAGAGATATGAGAATCAGTAAAAATATTTTGGTTACTCAATTTAGTTTGTTAGTAACAAAGACATGTACTTTAGTGACTGAATTTTATTGATACACAAAACACCTCAGAAACAAACAAAGCAAACACAATAAACTTTTTAGATAAAACTTACTTATCTGATACCTGACTCCTATGACACAACACATAATTATCATTCATTCCATCTTTGTAGGTATTACTAATACAATAAAATAAATAAAAATCAACTGATTGTTAACAGATTGACCAGTTTATGTTGAACTTGGATGGCACTGAAAACAAGTCAAAGTTGGGTGCTAATGCCATCCTCGGCGTGTCTTTGGCCGTCGCCAAGGCCGGCGCCGCTAAGAAGGGCGTGCCTCTGTATAAGCACTTGGCTGACTTGGCTGGCAATGCCGACATCGTGCTGCCAGTACCTGCCTTCAACGTCATCAACGGTGGCTCCCACGCCGGCAACAAGTTGGCGATGCAGGAGTTCATGATCCTGCCTACAGGTTATTATTATCGTCTATTATACCCTTTGTCCCTGGAAAGTCAGACCCTATACTACCAACAAATAATTATTATTATTTGCCCACTGCAGGGCAATGGCCTATTCTCAAACAGAGAAGGCACAATCATTGATCACCACTCATGCTCAAAACAGCTTGGCGATTTCAGTCTCATACCGACTACAAGTCCAGGTTTACTCACAATGTTTTTCCTTTACCGCTGTCAGTAATGTCTAATAAACTCAGAAAGCACATATGAATTGAAAAAGTTACATTGCATGAGAAGCAAGCCTTTAACCAGTGGGCCATCACAATACTTTTGCGAAAAAAGCATCAAGGTGTATCATATCACACACTATAGCAAACTCTTCAATCTCCACAAAATAAATTCGCAGATCTTAAAAGCTACATTAAATTAACAGTTTTACAAATACTGTACACAATACAATACAGTTTTTTAAATACTGGTATTCAGCTGCATCCAGTTAGACTGGAAGCCGATTCCAACATAGTTGGGAAAAGGCTAGGCAGATTGATTGATTGAAATTAACAGTTTTAACAACATTTAATCTTTTACCTAGGTGCTGCTTCATTCAGCGAAGCGATGCGCATGGGTACCGAGGTCTACCACCACTTGAAGAAGATCATCAAGGAGAAGTTTGGTCTGGACTCCACCGCCGTCGGTGATGAGGGTGGATTCGCTCCCAATATCCAGAACAACAAGGACGCTCTCTTCCTCATTCAAGATGCTATCCAGCAGGCTGGTTACACTGGCAAGGTATTAGGATATTGCTTAATATAATTTATCTGTCTTCTTTAACTTAGTTAGTACTTAACACCTATAACCTCATTGGTTCAGCACCTTCTTCCTCTCTATTCAGAATTCCATGAACTGTTTGTGTTGGACTTTCACTTACACACCTTGATTATATCAATCACAGAAAGTAATGTTCAATGTTTATTCAGTCACACTATATAAACTTGCGCCTTTGTATAAAAATATAATGACAGAGTAGCAACCACTGTACTATTACAACAAAAGTTTAAAAGTCAATTTTTGTTTTAGATTGAAATTGGAATGGACGTCGCGGCATCTGAATTCTTCAAGAATGGTACCTATGACCTTGACTTCAAGAACCCTAAGTCTAACCCCGCCGACTTCCTGTCCTCCGAGAAGCTGGCGGAGGTGTACCTGGAGTTCATCAAGGACTTCCCCATGGTGTCCATCGAGGACCCCTTCGACCAGGACGACTGGGCCGCATGGGCCAACCTCACCTCCCGCACTCCCATCCAGATCGTCGGAGATGATCTTACAGTAAGTACTTGCAGCAGGTTTTAGACTGGAACTCAAGCCTCACCCAATCATTATCTCCAGTCCTCAACCTAATTTATTTGGAGTTAGTGAAGCAGCACCTCATGTTTCTTCCAAAAATTTGCAGACTGAGGCTGCAAATTTTCACAGCCTCACCATTATGAAAGCTAACTGGAAACAAAAGAGGCCAACCAATCAGCCTTCAGATGATTAAAAATGATGTACATAAATATTAAGATAATTTTGTGGTTTTTAGGTAACAAATCCCAAGCGTATTGCCACAGCTGTTGAGAAGAAAGCTTGCAACTGCTTGCTCTTGAAAGTAAACCAAATCGGAAGTGTTACTGAATCCATCGATGCTCACTTGCTGGCCAAGAAGAATGGATGGGGCACCATGGTTTCTCACAGGTATTTTATGATTTTTGTTGAAGAAATATATATCGTCTTTTACATACAGTACTGTTGGTTGGTTGATATTATAATGGGCATTTTGTGACCAGGTCTGGAGAGACTGAAGACACGTTCATTGCTGACCTTGTCGTGGGTCTGTCGACTGGTCAGATTAAGACCGGCGCGCCGTGCCGCTCCGAGCGTCTCGCCAAGTACAACCAGATCCTCCGCATTGAAGAGGAACTCGGCGCTGGCGCCAAATACGCCGGCAAGAACTTCCGTAAGCCTGTTTAAATGTATAAAGACGTAAAGAGCATATTCAGCAAGACCACGTAGTTGCTATCGACCGCAATTACTGAAATGTTTATGCTCTTAGAATGTTATACAGCATTTTAATCCTCTGTAGTGTGATATACTGGATATACATAATGTAACAAGATGAGCAAATTACAGCACATTTTTTCAAAAAGTAACTTATTTATAAGAGAAGAGATAGTGTATGTACTAGTGTCGAATGTATGATGCTATTTATTTAAATTTTAAGGATTATTTTTATGTTTTAAAATTAATTGATATCAATGCGTAAGTTCAATAAATGATGATGTTATTGTATTTGAGTGCTTATTTGATTTTCCTGTTAGGCAATACAGAGAAGCTAAAAATATTTTAGGTTCTCTGTTATTTTACTCCAATTATTAATAAATTGGTGAATATATCTAGAATATAATATTAGGATAAATAGGTACGTTTAATGTATGTGCGTACGTAATATATGTACGTTTAATGTATAATGTATGTATTGGCACTTTATATGTTTATTGTAAGTGGTTGTAACTTTATTTAGTACCTATATACCTTTTAATAATAGTTTTAATAATATACTCATTACGTTATTATAAGTTCTATACATATTAAGCCGGCGCCAGACATAGTCACATATTTGATCAAACATATTCGATAGACTTTGCACACACATAATTATGAACACTTGTTTGCTGAGACCGGCCAGACATATTTATATATTTGATCAAACACTTTCATAGACTTTGCTCACACATTTCACCACAGGCTAGGGGTGAGCCGTATATATATCGTAAGACGTACCAGATAAAAATAACAACTATCAATTTGTTCCTAACAATATAAAATACCCGTTACTAATTAATTAATAACAGACTCTCAAGACTGTTACCACGGCTGTTACTGTTAAACATTATAACAATCCCCACACAAACTGTTACCACGGCTGTTACATACACAGTGACACAAAGGAAGGAATATAGCAAGGTTATCAATTTCTCTCTCTTTCTCATTAAAGAATGGAAGATATTCAAATGAGATTGAAATACGTATTTATCGTATGTTATTAAATAACAGGCTGTTATTTATTAACAGATATTTGGAACTATTTTTTTTTGTAACAGTGATACTGATAACAGATATCGTGTGAAACCTGTTACAAAGAGTATTAAACCACTTGAGAGCTGATAGACCGATTTCATCTAAGCACACGACTCACCACTGCGGGCCGGGAGACGAAGACATTACACATTACAGCGGTTGTGATTGGCCGATGCAACAATGTCAGGACGAAAGTCCCAAACATAGTGAGGCACAAGTCAGTTTTGCAACAATAATATCGATATCGATCAAATCGACGAATTGAACAATAATTAACTTGAATTTCACTTATAAGAATTTATTGTTCTATCCGAAAGGAAATGACATTGCTATTACTTATTTTTAATCTGCTGTAAAATGCCTTGAACAAACAACGCTATATTTATTTGGAATAAAATTTTCTCTGTGAACTGCATTAATCCACGGAATATTTTGAAATCTAAAATGTAAACATTAAGTACTTAATGTTACTTTTTTACCATAACATCGTAATTTTTATCGTCAATAATATAGTTGCTTTATTATGTAGTTATCACAACACTCGAGCACTCTCCAGTATAAGTGCAGATAGAAAGGGACAGACGTATTGCAATACCCTAGTGAGAGAAAGGGACTTTTCAAAAAGACATCAACGCGGTGTACTTTTTTTGTGCCCCTTTACGTATCAACCAGTTTATCTTGAGCCCTGCAATAAATTCATAGTATTATTAAATTACAAATATATTCTACTTACCGATGAAAATTAATGCTATCTTTTTTATAGTTGGATGTTCTAGACGATTTTCCACACCAATTAACCGAACAATAACTCATACTTGTTTAGTATTATGTTTTTTAAGATCAAAATAACTGCGTGTACAGAGTTCAAACCACTGCGCACTGGTCAAAACTAAAATGGTGGTAAACGTGCGTACTTAAAGTATACCGCGGTCTTTAAGGGGGATGCGCCAAGGTAGCCTGCGAAATACAAATTTTCTTACGTTTTTTGCAATTTGTAGGTCAGTGACAGGTTGTACTTATATTGATCTATTTATTATTTGCAGCCGTAACAAATATGGGTTTACAGAATTATAAACATTAGAATCAGCAATACAACTCTCCAAGTTCATGAAAGTGCCAAATGTCATGATTTCATGAAATAGTCATTCAATGCACTTACATGAACGTAGATAGTTGTATATGATGGCACTGAGATATTAGTTTAGTGAAAATGCTATTCTGAATTTGTCGTTTTAACCTAAAATTTTGTTCTATATCTAAAATCTAACTTAATCTGACTATTTTCAATCCCGATTAAAAATGTGTGGAATAAAATTAGATGTCATGAACTAAAATTCAAACCAGCACCTCGACTTCAGTTGCAAATGAGTACTGTATCTTATTTTATTTTCTTTTCGCTTATATCTCGAAAATGGTGTGCCCTATCGCAAAAATAATGAAAATTTGGACCCCCTTTGCAACCCGTAAACCCCTAATGCTCTACATGTTGGTAATTTTTTTATTTTCGTCCAAAAAATTAAAAATTCCGTACAAAATACGTCGAGATGGCCAGATTGTGCGCATCTCCGGCTCAAAAAAATCACAGGGTAGGGCAAACAAGTAGGTACCAGGTGGAGTCGCGATTGTCAAATTCAATTTTAGTTGAGACAAAATAATTTTTAAATTTAGAGATTTTTTTTGGCAGAATAGCTCTATTATTCTCATAGTAAAAAGAAAGGAAATTTAGTTCAGTGTACAAGAGAATCGGCACCAATGTCGGACGGTAAATCACTAATCATAAACAGTAACAGTACCCATGTAGTTGGGCATGGCATCGAATGCAAACCATGAAGGTCTGTACATTTCTTCAGCACCAGATCCTGTCCTTGTAGACTGCTTTATTATTTTTTATACATTCCCTTTAATAAATGGGTCAATAAAATGTTTCTCTTCTTTTTTAAATCCTCGATAGTGCAATGTACTGAGAATGTATCATTTATCCTGAACCAGGCGTCATTGTTGTTTTTTACTTTTAGGGTTCCATAAATACATGGTTCTCCTTCAAGCAACTCAATAGATTCTAGGGCACTCGTGTTATTACAAACTAATAGAACAGAGCAAATAGTGTCTGCGCTGTGAAGCTAATATAAGACGTGGTCGTGACGAGTTGCTACTGGTGACATGCGGTGGGATTAAAACACGAAATCTTTGTGTCTATTCATGTATTCCTTATATACAATAAGTTGTAGTGAATAGCAGTTATTAAACTACATTACAGTCACCAAGGGTACCAAACATTATAAAAGATTAGGAAGAAACAAGAAAATGTGTGTTCTCACCGTGACGACATTTTGACAAGAGGAAGTATATAATATTGTCTTTGTATAGAGTGAGAACCATCCTCTACAATCTTTGATCTATGAACGAATAATTTAGAGTGTACCATGTATGTTTCAACCGTTTCAACAACTCGTTGCTCCATTCCATCTTGCGATTGAGCAAAGCGACCGTTCCGGTCAGTTATTTACGAGGCACTGGGCTTGCAGGCTACGCACACATTTGAAATTCGAACGCGCTACGCACACATTTGAACTTTAAAAGCTTTGATGTGCGCTCGAAAAACCGACTCCGAATGGAAAAGTTGATATAAATGATCAAACTTTGATGAAATACCCAAACACCCCTGCCACACATGTGTTCATACATGTGATCAAATATTGTTGCTATGTCTGGCGCCGGCATTAGTAATCGATGCACAAGTGATCCAAATGCAAATATGCAACATATCATAAAAACTATATTATGTTATGGATGTAACAAGCAAAAACTCGTTTTGTATAATTATGGCTCTAGAACAGGTGCCCGAGCCACGTGTCTAACCGTATGCATCTGAATACTAGTATTTTACATGGAGAGCCTATCTGACCTCTACAGCCCAATAACTGAGTAATACGATGGTTAAGATTGGATGTCAGACTTTCGGCCTTCCGACGACCCGTAACGACTGTCAAAGATCCACGAATGACAGCCGGGATGAACGGCTCTACCCGAGGTATATCATAATTATGATATAAACAATATTCATCATCATCGTCATCTCATCATCTTGTTTACAACCTCTCGGAAATTGGGGTGCTAGTGGTATCTACCATCTGACGGCCAACTCTAGCACCGCGCGCGCTTTTGGTCAAATCTAATAGCGCGCCCTTCCCCGGCTTCCTGTTACACACTTCCGTCCCTTTTCACGAAATCACTCCCACAGATTGCACGAAAGCGAGAGGAAAGATGTTACATCAATAAAATATAAGTAGTACCGAAGAATTTTGTCAGTTTGTGCGAATTAGCGCAAAAACGGCTGAACGGATTTGGATGTGGCACACAGATAGTTGTAACCTGGATTGACACATATACTTTTAATCCCGGTAGTACGTACCCGTGGGATATTTACCGACATCCACGCGGGCGAAGCTGCGGGCAAAAGCTAGTAGGTAGCTTTTTTTTACGTGTTACCTACTTCATTGAAAAGAACCGTTTGTACAATACCAACTAGTTGATACTTTTCTAAATTATATCTTGAGTTTTCGACTGGGATAACATAGATAGCGCTCCTTTGACACCTGTCGTGCCCGCACACGCACGCAGACGCACGGGCACGACAGGTGTGACGACGGCATGAATCGGAATGATTTACGGCACACTTGTCTGAGGAAAGTACCATCACACCTTTGACAAACCCCTTATAAATTAGGAAGGTATAAGATAATAAAGGTTATAAGTTGTAATTATTAGTCCATGCTATAATAATTGTAGGTATGGTAAGTAAGCCCAATTGCTAATAATATGTTGCGGCGAAACAGCACCTATTACGAAACGGGGAACTATGGAGAAGTAGTACTAGTAGGTACCTTTACCTACCTACATAAAGATACGGACAGCTTGGCTGTAATCAAATAACCTGCAAACACGCGCCCCTTACGTGCTTGTGACGTCACGTTAAGCCGTAACCGGTTTACCAATGAATCTCTAGCTATTAGACAGTACCAGTACCTACATGATCGACGCGTGCAGCGTTTATCGTGTTTTTACGATAGTTTGCTAATAAACAAAATGAGCTCATTATAATCGCTTTAATAAGCTGCATGAGTCTAACAGTGGTTAGTCTAGTTATTACGTTTATTTTGAATACTAGGTATACTTTCGACAATGGCTCAAAACAAAGAAGACCTTCGTATTGTGACTTATATGTGTCCATCTCATCCGGTACAGTTATACGAGTTGATATTGGAGTTACTAGAAGATGCATTGGGTTGCTATGCAACTTTACAATATGAAAGCAGAAGCCCAGGACCATTATCGGATCGTCCTGATCCTTTTTCTACTGACAAGGCCGATTTGGGTAAGAGAATAACTTTCATTCATTAAAATAACTTACCAAAAATCGGGTACTTACCTAACTCAGACCCATAGATATCCGTGCTCAGACCAAATAAAAAAACCAAGACAGAGCGCAGTCAACAGTGACGTAAGGCCGGTTTCGTAAACATGTGTGCACTTAGTGAGGTGTAGTTTCATTGTAAATGGTTGTAAATGTGTGCGTGTGAGCGTGTCCTATAAACAGAGCGCAGGTGTAGTTTGCATGCTTCACTGTATTGTTCGCAGCGCTCTGTCTTGGTTTTTATTTGGTCTGAGTTTATTAGGTATCCTACATACGACTTACGAGTAGGTAAGGTAGGGAAACAAATTGTGGAAGAGTAGTTATTATACTTGCCTACCTCGAAGTCAGAGAATGCCATATCTATATTATTGTAATTCAAACTCATCATCTGCCTAGCCTTTTCCCAACTACGTTGGGGTCGGCTTCCAGTCTAACCGGATGCAGCTGAATACCAGTATTTTACATGGAGCGACTGCCTATCTGACCTCCACAACCAAGTAACTGGGTAATACGATACCCATTGGTAACACTGATTGTCAGACTTTCGAGCTTCTGACGACCCGTAACGACTGTCAAAGATCCACAAATGACAGCCGGGACCAACGGCTTAACGTGCTTTCCGAGGCAAGGCGGAGTCTCGGTATGTAGGTAAAGATGGTCACCCATCCACGGACCAACCCCGGCAAGCGTAGCTTAACCTGATTATTGTAATTCAAACTAGGTACCTACTTACCTAATATGCAATTCTAACTAGTGCAAATTGGCGCGATATCGCGGGCGCTACCATTATCGCGCCTTTGGACTGATTTTATTTAGGTAGGTACCTAAGTATGTAAGTTCTTTTTTTCAGCGTTCATGACAGCGTCTGCCTATCTGAAACTACGCGGAAAGAAAAATGCCTTTATTGATCTACTTCCGGTAACACCTGTTTTCGCTCATCAAATGAACGTGGAGAATAAGCCCGGCTATTTCTCCGATATTATCATTCACAGTGATAAAAAGTAAGAACCCTTCAATTCGTAAATAGTACAGACCTAAGCTATAGGTACCTACTACCTACGAAGGTGTACCTGTTCAGCAAGAATTAAGTATTACGTAAGGTCCCTAACTACTAGATACTCCGTAGCACAATATTTATTATTGTTTTTATGCTGCCGAAGTGATGTCTGATATTTTAGATCACAACGAGGTACCTTAAGTACCTACCTACAGGCCGCGCCACGCCACGCAACCTTTTATATTGTGACTCAAGTCCAACGCGTAGGTGAGTATAATAATGTTCCTTGAGTCCGACAGACGCGGCGCTAGTGTCTATGTCATTGAAACAAATTGCAGTTTCACAATTTTACGAGACTCTAGGCAGATATTTATGACGCAAGACATGTCTGTTAAAATTCATTTTTGAAGCCGATGTAGGGTATCATTAGGTATATCCTATAGTTTTGGTGTTCCTTCGATGTCACCGATGTCTTCGATGTTGTTTAGGACTTTAGGTACCTATGCGGATGCTTTCCACAAAATGATCATTATATTTTCCGTATTTTAATTGATGGATGAACTATGGGTTCAGATATTATTGCCGCGAGCTGTCCATACTCCATAGTAGGTACCTACTATATTTTATGCTCGTGATAAAGATAGAGGTTCTCTGATCTGTTTCGAATAATATTAATACTATAGGTACCTACATACAGTTATGGCCATTTAAACCAAGTAAGCGTGTAACATGAATAAACTTATAACGATATTGATATACACAAGTAAGTTTACGAACTATGCTTCCAATGAAATAAATACACACACAATAGATAAAAATGTTATCAACATGTCATTGACTCGTGATAAGAAAGAGTCCTCTATTATTCTACAATTAGCTTCCAGACTGCTAATATTGTTTTATCGAATTATACATAATGTAATAAAGTTGTTTAATTGCAGAGCTCATAACGTGAATACTTTACTTGATCTCCGTGGTTGTACATTTGCATACAGTGACGAAGAATCTCTAAGTGGAAGCAAAATTGTTTTGAAAACATTGAAAGAAAAGGGTGAAAATGCATCTTTCTTTGGATCTCTGCTAAGTACTGTGGTTTATTATATTTTCTAAGTATCATAATGTGAAAGTTTGACTGTTTTTATTAACATAACTAACAACTTATCAAATTATGGGGTTTGGCAGACATACCCACCGATAGACAGTCCGTCGATTCACTCTCTCTGACTCACAGAAAATAGATAGGTACTTACCTACTTTTATCCGGATAGTTCAACCGCTCGTGCTAAAAGCGGAGAAGGAAGCCGCTTTTAACTACTTACTGGCTCCTACTACAACGACAGTCATAATTTTAAAATGTTTACAACGAATGGACGTACCTACGGTTAACTGTACACATCAAGCTATACCTTTCCAGTATAAGCCGACCTCGCATCGTACGGAAATACTATAAAATGCGAGATCAGCATAAACTGGGAATGTGTAGCTTGATGTGTAGCCGAGTGTACATGTATTATTTAAGTAGTACCTAGTCAATTTGTAAAACCATTCAGAACTAAAGAAATATCCGAAATCGCCTAAAACAATAATAGAGAACCTATTCGAGGCGAGATACTACTACTTTCGAGCTCGCTTTTGCATTCTGCAATCTCTCAATTCTACTCCTATTTCCAAAAATCTAATCGACCTTAGGAGGAGTGCTAACATTATCAATCTTGCTTCGTTCGCTCTTGTCCTCTTTCTGTATGAATGGACCAAATAAAACCTATCACATTCGAGATGAGATGCAAAAATTATCGCTTCGTGTTCGTGGACCTGAAGATCCACCCTCCTGAAAATGAACCTGCCGTTGTACATGTTCCTATATACTTAACACCTAGTTAATTGGTGGACACACTGCGCGCCCATATACATTACCTACTTACTTATGTTTATTTCAGGATCTGGATCACATTTATCGTCAGCTCAGATGGTGCTATCTAAACAAGCAGAATGGGCCGCAGTTGATTCTACAACTCTTCTTTATACAAAAAAGTTTATGTACGATGGTGGTAAAGATATTATAACCTTGGAAACATTGGGTCGTTTGCCGCCGTACCCTATTGTAGTAAATGCTAAGCTAAGAGGTGAGTAAGTTACATACAAGTGTAGCACCAAATATCCTCATACCTAGTTTCGTGTGCGTTACGATTGCTCGGCCAAGTTACCCAAACAAAAAAAAACTTCGGCCAAAAAATTGTCGAAATTTGTCAAAATCGAAGGGAACAAACCAAAAATTTGTCAAAGTAGAAATAAATAAGTTATAAGGGTTTTAAGTTGGCCGCGCGAACGTAACGTGGAGGATTGCGCGGCCATGGAGATCTCAGCAACTACTTGGGTTAGAGATGTAATTCTTTTTGTCAATTGAAGACCGAATTTGTCAAAAATTGTCGAAAAAAGAATTATAAACTCAAGATCAATATTTTACGAAATATTTACTTTGGAAGTTATGGCCGCGCAATCGTGCACTTGTTGTTTCTAAAATGTTGATTATTTTTTTTAAACTAGGACTTCACACAGTAAACCTGTTACAAAAAGAAAGGTCTTAATTTGTCAAAGCTAACGAAAGCAATAAATACTACTAAAGTTTAGTTAAACAGACGAAATCAGTCCAAAACAAAAAGTACGTGGCCGCGCGGTCGAAACGTTACTTTGTACGCTGATATCTCACTATCTATAATTGCTAGGATTTCTGTGTGAACATCCATTTATTCGACAAGTTAATCTCATTAGAATGGCATATCGTTTTACCCTCAGAACAGTCTTCAACGCAAGTAATCTCAAAAATAATGTTAGCTCATACAATGTTCGAGTAGGGTAACCACAATTTCGATCTGGGAATACCTCTGACAGGAGACTGTCAATTATATTGGACAACATCTGACTCAATCTGGAAAAGGAGAATGGGCGTTTCTGCGCTGGAACCCAATTGCGTTAAGATATATACCAATGGAAAGATCTCATCAAGGAAAATATCATGTTCTTATTATGACGACTTCTCTTGATCGTTAGTACGAAAGGAGCTACAGAGCTTTAAATGTGGGTGATTCAATATTATTGGAATTCTGGTATTTTGTCAATTAATAAACTTTTAATGAAATGAAATGAAATTGTTTATTCTGTAAATAGGATATTGGAATCACTTTTACACGTCATATTAAAAAGTTGTAAAAATAAGCTAGATGAGGTTGGCGTTTCCTATCTGACTACTCTGAGAAGAAAGGCCGAAACAAACTCAGAGGTCACCGTCTCCTTTAAAGTCCAGACATAAGCTTGGTCAGGCCATATGAGGACCATGTAGATTAGAGTCTGAAATGGTCTTTTGAGGAAAGAACCAGACAGATTTGAGTGGACCTGTCCAGTCAGTGCAAGTATTTGTCAGTAATAGTGGAGCTCAACTCAGAACTTAAGGAGCTCAACGACTCGACGAACAATACCAAAGGACATTTGGGTAGGTCGCATAAAGTTCTCAAATTGCCAGACCTTCGCTAAAACTAACAGAACGAAAAATAAATATCCACATAGTCCTCACATTCACAATAAAACAATACTTTACAAGTAATCATCATGTCATTTTGTATATAATATTCAATAATGTCAATTTCTATATAAAACTGGTAGGTATATTTTTATGGTTTTCCATAATATTCAAAATGTTACAATGCTTATCAGAGCAAGCAGCTCAATCCCATGCATTTTTGTCTTCTAAATTATCTGAAATTTTATACCCTTTTTTACAAAGTTTGGTTTTAATACAGCTTTTAAATCGTTTAATGGGTAAGTTTCGAATGTCAATGGGAAGTTTGTTATAAAAGCGTATACATTGACCCATGAACGAGTTGCCTACTCTGTGGAGACGAGTGTGATGTACAGCAAGATTGTGTTTATTCCTGGTATTTAAACTATGAATATCGGACATTTTCTTAAACTTTGATATGTTTTTGTGTACATACAATAGGTTTTCAATTATGTATTGTGAGGCTACAGTCAGAATATCTATTTCTCTGAATTGCCACGACTTCTCTCGATTGTTAGTCAGTGAGGAGCTACAGAGCTCTAAATGTAAGTAATAAGCATTATTGAAATTCATCACCTACTTAGGTCATTAATTCCGAACTGACTAATAATTGGCAAAAGTCGTGTTTGTAGCAAAGGTTCTCCCTAAAAAGCTCTTTTCATTAGTGTATATCTTGTGACTATTAGACGTAAAGCATTCCTTAACTCTGGTGCCCAAGTTGTAACCCATTTGGTTCATTAACTCCAAACTGACTAACAAATGGCAAAAGTCGTAGTAGCAAAGATTCTCCTCAAACAAAATTATTTAAAAAACAAAAAACCCGCCTGCTAAAACGCATAACTTAAAAGAGAAAAACAAGCATTATAATCTGTAGAATTTTGACATGACAGGCGGGGAACAAACAAAAGTTACACCATATTTCAGGTTATTGGTTTGTTCCCCGCCTGTAATGTCAAATTTCTACAGATTATAATGCTTGTTTTTCTCTTTTAAGTTATGCGTTTTAGCAGGCGGGTTTTTGGTTTATTTCCAGCTTTTAAAAAAAAAAAAAAATTGTTTTATTAAATTATATTTTTGGATTATCTTAACTACTAGCTTTTGTAATTTATTTTTTTTAAAAAACCTTCCGCTCCCTTTTTTTTTGTTTGCAGATGAAACATAAAAAAACAATATAACCTATGTCACTCCCACAATTAAGACGAATCTAACGACACCTCAAATGTTAAAATCCATCAAGCCGTTTAGGCTACAGAGCGTGCCAAAGAAATAGACATACATACATACAAACATACACACATACATACATACATACATACTCTCGAAAAACATTACCCTCCTTCTGGGGCAGTCGGGTAAAAAGCTAAAGCCATTGATGCCATATGGCCATTGGGCCAAGAAAATTCCTTAACTTCGGTGCCCAAGTATTCACACCTATTTAGGTCATTTACTCCGAACTGACCAACAATTGACAAAAGTCGTGATAGTAGGAAGATAGAGCTATTCAAGGGCAACCTGCCCTTGGGCCTATCCCTATCCTAGGCTATCCCTTGCAATTATATAATACAAAGAAAATTGAGTTTATACAATGCAAAGATGGCCTTACAATCTTCAGCAGCTCCAACATTATTTTCGAATGTTAATTAGTTAGTTGTAGTAGTGGAGCAGGACCAGCATTAAGCCAAGCATTTTTATCAGAAATGTAATCCTCCAACTTATAATATGCCTGCCTGCATAGTGTGCGTTTTATACAAGTTTTGAATTTCGTCTCGTTCAGTTGAAGTATGTGGGGAGGAATTTTATTGTAACATTTTAAACAGTACCCCATGAAAGATGAGTCTACTTTAGCCAGTCTGAAACCTGGTTGAACTAATAGGTCCCTATTTCTAGTACTATAGTTATGTCTATCACCTCTTTTACTAAAAAGATGTATTTTTTTTCTTACGTGCATGATGTTTTCATAGATATATTGGCAAGCTACCGTCATGATGTTAATAACCTTAAACAGTTCCCTTAAAGAATCGCGCCTGCGGAGATTATAAATGGCTCTAATCGCTGTTTTCTGCAGAATAAAGATAGATTCGATGTCTGCAGCCCGTCCCCATAGTAAAATACCGTAAGACATGATGCTATGAAAGTAACTAAAATAGACTAGCCTCGCGGTATCTACATCAGTAAATTGACGGATGTTTCTGACAGCATATGCTGCTGAACTTAGCCGTCCTGCAAGAGATGTTAAATGAGAACCCCATTGTAGCCTTGAGTCGAGCGTGATCCCCAGGAAAACAGTTTTATCGACGAATTCTAGTTTCTCTTGATTCAATATAATCACACAATCCCTACTTTTGGCATTTGTTAAAGAAAATTTTATGCACTTAGTTTTTTTTCCATTTAATACTAAATTATTAGCAGTGAACCAATTTTGGACCTGCAGTAGGGCGTTATTTACTTCGTCAAAATTTGTAGCACGTCTATCTACCTTAAAAATTAAGGAAGTATCGTCAGCAAATAACACGCATGTGTGGTTGATTTTTTAATAAATGTAGTAGATCATTAATGTACACTAAAAAGAGGAAAGGACCCAAAATCGAGCCTTGTGGAACACCCATTTTTACTTTTAAACCTAGTGAGTTGATACCGTTTATTTGAACTTACTGTTGTCTATCATTTAAATAAGATTTAACTAAACTGAGCGCAAGTTTTCCAAGTCCGTAATGCTCAAGTTTCAAGAGTAAGGTTTCGTGATCGACGCAATCAAATGCCTTGGAGAGGTCACAAAAGATTCCTATGGCGTCTTGGGCCTCATCCCACGCGTTAAAAATGTGTCTTAATAAGGTTACACCGGCGTCGGTCGTACAACGTCCTTTGGTGAAACCATACTGTTGGTCGTGAAGGATTTTATTTGTGTTAAAATGATTGGGCATTTGATTCAGCATTACCTTTTCAAACACCTTGCTGAAAACCGGCAGCACGGATACGGGTCTATAATTATTAGTGTCTTTATTGTCCCCGGATTTGAAAAGTGGTATTACCTTACTGTATTTCATTAAATCCGGGAAGACTCCTTGATCCACACACAAATTAAATATTAAGGCTAAGCAAGGCGCTATGGTTTCAATTATGGAGGTGCAGACTTTAATAGACATTCCCCAAAGATCCTCGGTCAGTTTGATCTTAATTTGCTTAAAAACTTTTATTACTGTTACGGGATTAATATGCTTAAAGTTAAATTCAATCGGGCAGGCTGAAACGTTCGCCCTTACTAAATCAAAAGAGAGCGATGGCGAGGAGTTTAAGGTTTCAGTAGTTTTAAGTGGGATACAGGTAAAGAAATGTACAAATTCTTGAGCAACTTCTTTGCTGTCGCAAATGAGACCGCCACCTGACGTCTCCAGTGTGTAATCGGAATTATGCTTTTTGTTCCTATTCGTTTCATTATTGATAATTTTCCAAACCAGAGGCGGCTCGTGATATTTATTTGTGGGGGTTCACTAAAAAAGAAACGTAGAACTAGAGCTTACCATTTATTTTATTTGTAAAGAAAATCCATTCGGCGATCTTTTTGGCGAGCGAAGACATCTATCACTTTCTTGTGAAAATCAGTTATGGAATTAATTAAGCGTTTTTCAATGCTTATCATACAACAAGATACACTGGATTGTTCCATTTTTAACACAAATGTCGCGCACAAACTATTTTTAATAATTATTTAGAATAAACACTGCGAATCTACTGACAGCCGAGTTGAGCCGACCGTTTGTTTACATAAGATCGGCAACAGCGCAAAGGCATGGATCGCATTCCCGCGCGCGGCCGCCCGGCCGCCTTGCGCCGTTTGGCAACGTCGCGCGTGAGCGGCGCTCCAAATTAGGCTAATTTCTCATACAAAATCTTCTGTTTCACGCGTCGGACTGTGTCGATATTTCTCTTTCGCACTCATTGAATACAGTGCTAGAAATCGTACTGAACTTTGTTTCATAGGAGCGCAATCGCTGGCGCTCCACACGTTACAACTTGACGCCCAATGTACGCGTAGGAAATGGTTTTCTAGTAAACTGCTATTGTATACATGGGCATAATAGAAAGAATGTATGTATAGGATTATAATAAAGAAATATAGATTATGCTATTTTCGTGGGAGTGCACTGCACCAGCGCTCTTTATGACGAGCCGCCTCTGTTCCAAACCGTCTGTATTTTATTGTCTGCTGATTTAACTTTGTTGCTAATGTATAAGGCTTTAGCTGCCCTACAAGTGCTCTTAAAAGTTCTAGAATAAGTAGCAACATACTATAAGGCTTAAGGCCATACAGCTCGAAAAGTCTTTCCCTACTTTTCCTGAGTCCTTTAGTTGCCC
The DNA here is from genome assembly GCA_947363905.1 of Lithophane semibrunnea. NCBI lineage: Eukaryota > Metazoa > Arthropoda > Insecta > Lepidoptera > Noctuidae > Lithophane > Lithophane semibrunnea. Next base: position 6,615,602 of record OX376200.1, read on the forward strand.
AATCACTAAATAAAAACTTAGAGCTGATAGTTTTAGTGTTTTTCTTAAAAGTATTATTGAACTCGGTTTGGACTACCGAAAAGAATTCTTTATACAAAATATTGACATTGTTTACTGAAAGGTCCTGACTACTTAATTTACAAACTAAAGTGCTATTAAATTTATTTAAATTAACAGCTGTTACTGGTCTGAATTGAATCTGCACTTTTTGTATTGGTAAGTTGGACTCAAAAGTTACGGTTTGCCCACTGTGATCAGAAGGGAGATAATTAACGATGGCTTTATCTAAATAGTCGCAGCAACAAAACACATTATCAATACATGTAGCAGTAGTCGTAGTTATTCGGGTTGGCTCTACAAACACATTTGACAAATTGAAGGATTTAAACAAATTTAATAATCTACTGGTATTAGAATTATTTTCTAAAATGTTAATATTAAAGTCCCCGCAGATAATTACCGATTTATTCCCAGTTGCAAGTTTTGACAAAACATCTTCCATTACTGACTCAAATATAGAGTAGTTTTGATAATTTGGGGGTCTGTAAACGCACACTATGACATGCTTATCTAGCTCAACACAAGACAGCTCAATGCTATGTTCAACCGATAGTTCAACTATGTCTTTACGGGTTTTTGATTTAATACAACTTTTAATTAAGATTAGTGAACCACCACGCAGCATTGATTTTCGGTTAAAACAACTGGCCACACTGTAATTCTCAAAATTAATTAACATTTCATAGTCTTTTAACCAATGCTCAGTTAAACAAATAATGTCAAACATTGTTTTTTCTAAAAACAATTCAATTTCCAATTGTTTGGAAGAAAAACCTTGAATATTTTGATGAAATAATTTCAAGGATTTCTGCTTAGCCCCTTTTGTGCAGTTAACTTTGTTAGTGCTAGAAAATACCTTTTTTTTATTAAGTGTACCTATACTGTTATTGATACCTTCTGTTGTCTTATAAACTAGTTTAAAGTACTAATTTGAACCACCTTATCATTAGTACTATTACTAATTGTGGTGCTACATGACTTCGACATACTAATTATGTCTGGGTTAATATTAAAAAAATTATTACGATTCAGTAGTTAACAAGAAACCCTTATAGTTTCCCCAAGTCCATCTGTCTGTCTGTCTGTCCGCGGCTTAGCTCAGAGACTGTTAGTGCTAGGAAGCTGTAATTTGCTATGGGTATACATATAAATTAAGCCGACAAAGTGGTAAATTAAAATCGTCCCCTACACGTAAAGTGGTGGGGATGGTATTTTTTTTCCACGTCAATCCTATGGTGTGGAGTAGTTATTCACGTTAAGAACTCTGTAGCTCCTTTCATACTAACAATCGTGAGAAGCTTAAAACATTGCTCCTAAAACGGCATCTATTGGAGGTTAATGTTTTAAAATGTTCGCTTATAGGCTTGAAAGATGATGTTGATGATGTTGTTATTGTGTTGATGTTTGCAAGGCACCGAATCATTAAAAGTTTATTAATTGACAAAATACCAGAATTCCAATAATATTGAATCACCCACATTTAAAGCTCTGTAGCTCCTTTCGTACTAACGATCAAGAGAAGTCGTCATAATAAGAACATAATATTTTCCTTGATGAGATCTTTCCATTGGTATATATCTTAACGCAATTGGGTTCCAGCGCAGAAACGCCCATTCTCCTTTTTCAGATTGAGTCAGATGTTGTCCAATATAATTGACAGTCTCCTGTCAGAGGTATTCCCAAATCGAAATTATGGTTACCCTACTCGAACATTGTATGAGCTAACATTATTTTTGAGATTACACGCGTTGAAGACTGTTCTGAGGGTAAAACGATATGCCATTCTAATGAGGTTAATTTGTCGAATAAATGGATGTTCACAAAGAAATCCTATCAGCGTACAAAGTAACGTTTCGACCGCGCGGCCACGTACTTTTTGTTTTGGACTGATTTCGTCTGTTTAACTAAACTTTAGTAGTATTTATTGCTTTCGTTAGCTTTGACAAATTAAGACCTTTCTTTTTGTACCTAACAGGTTTACTGTGTGAAGTCCTAGTTTTAAAGAAATAATCAACATTTTAGAAACAACAAGTGCACGATTGCGCGGCCATAACTTCCAAAGTAAATATTTCGTAAAATATTGATCTTGAGTTTATAATTCTTTTTTCGACAATTTTTGACAAATTCGGTCTTCAATTGACAAAAAGAATTACATCTCTAACCCAAGTAGTTGCTGAGATCTCCATGGCCGCGCAATCCTCCACGTTACGTTCGCGCGGCCAACTTAAAACCCTTATAACTTTTTTATTTCTACTTTGACAAATTTTTGGTTTGTTCCCTTCGATTTTGACAAATTTCGACAATTTTTTGGCCGAAGTTTTTTTTTGTTTGGGTAACTTGGCCGAGCAATCGTAACGCACACCTAGTTTCAGGACATAATGTAATCCCTTGAACCACATGGCTATGAAATAAAGGCGCTGTGAAAGTCAAATTATTACATTAGACGTGGGGGGGATACTGTACCTAATAACAAATAAGCTGTGGCCTCTTGCTCTACTGAAACCCGGTACTACGCTAAGCCAGCTTAAGGTCAAAGTGTTACCCCCAGACGTGCGGTCGACTGTACACACGGCTACACATCAAGCTATACATTTCCAGTATAAGCTGACCTCGCATTGTACAGAAATCCTATACAATGCGAGATCAGCATAAACTGGAAATGTATAGCTTGATGTGTAGCCGTGTGTACAAGCAATAGCGACTGCTGCGTTCAACATTACTCCTTCACTTGTTTGTCATAATGTAGATGTAGGTACACTGCGTGCAGTACCCTGCGTAGGTGCCATGTTATCCCATCCTATAAATAATAACAATAGGGAATATGCATGTGATTCAATTAAGGGTCAAATATTTTTTTCTATAAACTATGTTACTTCAGAATTAGGCCTCCATCAATATTTATGAATAAAATTTCTTTTTGAGCGAGAAATTAATTTTTAAAAGGTCCCAAAAAACTGTGGGTAATTCAAATACTTGAAAAGGCTAAGAGCGGATGTGACTTAACAATCCGGGATAACAATCAAAATGTCAATGTCAAGTCAATCAACAAGTGTCAAGTCAATGTCAAAAGCTCATAGAAAATGGAGTGTTTGACGTTGACTTGACAGTTGCTTGTCTGTTTTCACGGACTGTGACGTCACCACACCAAGCGCGCCAAATGGAGGGCGTTTAAATAGCCCGGATCGGTTGGATATTTTTAAACATTTTTTTAAGTACTTTAAATTGCTTTTTTGCCGTCGAATTTTTTTAAACTATTATTTGACTATGTAAACTATCGAATAAAAATATTTAAAAAATACATGCATATTCCCTATTTAAGTAACATTCGTTTCAGTCGAGACAAAAAAGGCGATATCAAATGCACTACTCAACCTACCTCAGACTCTACAGTGGAAAAGCAAATTTGCTAAATTCGGTATAATCAAGTTCGAGGTCAATAGCGATGTCGCTTACGATGGGGCGGCTGCACAGATGTGGGCCATCCAAAACGAAAAACTCAATGTTCGGTATTATTAGAGCATTTCTCATAATTTCATTACTGTATATTATTTATATTTTATATACTGACTACACTCCTAAATAAAGAATTAAGAATAAATAAAACTTTAATAAAAAATTCTTTAAAGTTTATTTTTGTATTGTTAAATTCATTAAATTATACTTTTAGTTTAAGTTGATTTACGTATTATATAAATTATATGGTACCCAGTCACAATTTAAAAGTAACATTAAATTAGGTGCTCTGTCACTTTTTTGGACATCGTTGTAACACAATATTTAAAGAAACTACTTCTTTTTTCTTGTTGCCACAATCAATCATAGCACCACGCGGAACTTTTATTACTGCCATAGTTGCTGGTGGTGCCCGTGCAGACTGGGATTGGGAAGGTTCTATCTGCAACATTGATGGAATGTGTTAATATAAAGGTAAATTCAGTAAAAAAAAAATATAGATCAATAACATTTTATTGTATTTCATTAGGATGCATTAATAATAAGCATTATGTGTTGACCGAACCAGAGAAGAGTTGCAAGGGATAGAAAGCAATGGAAGTCATTAGAGGAGGCCTTTGCCATGAGGTACATTGAAATACGAGATATTTTATAACCCAAAAAAGGAAATAACAGCATTTAAACTGGCACAAGGAGGAAGATTCGGGATGAAAGGGCTATTGTATTGTATATGTTGACTGTATTCTCTAGCTATACACTGCAGTTTAGAAGCAGTTGACCAACTGATTTTCAACACACTATTACCAGACATCTATAGTACAACATGATATTACTCTTGAATATGTGTTTTAGTTAAGTTGTGTTGGAGAGTGGTTGAATATTATCAGAGTCATGTTGTTCAATTAGGAGCTTGTTTGATAAGTCAAGTGGGTATTTCAATCATATACTTGAGACACACATTTTGTAGTTAGTTTGCAGTCCATCTGTGATATCATAATAATCATTATTATTATGATCTACATTATAACATGACAGGCAAAATAAGATAACAACTTCAAAAAACAAAGAACTAACACTACCTATCTAGATATCACTAAATTATTAACCAAGATCTACTTTTGAAAACTGCATCTACTATATTGTAAGTTGAGGGACTAAACAATTCCACCGCCATTGATGTGTGCAATTTCATCATCTGTGAGAGGTGCTCTTTTGTAGCGCAGTGGTAGATCAATGTCGGGGATGGAAGATGTGCTCATTGGTGCAGCTCCTTGCACTTGGACTGGCTGAAAAAAGAAAATACAGAAAAAAAAATATTATCCATCACAATCTTTTTAACTCCAGCAGGCTCATGTGTGACCTGAAACCATGGTGACTGTGCTGACTCAGAACAGAATAGAATAGAATACTCTTTATTATGTACACCATAAAAAATGAAGACCATGTTTCATTGGTCCAGCCTAAGGCCTACCACAACTCCAGTACATCAGATTGATGCAATAATATAGATTTATGAATTTGAATTTATTTATTTCTTTGCAATTGAGCTGCTGTTGACTATTCTACCAGGCGTGACGTTGAGAACTTGAGACGGCAGCGCAGAGTGGCGGGCCGTCGGTTGTACAATCTGGTAGATAGGTAAATGTTAGGTCCGCTCAATTTATCTCGAATGTCAATTGCAATTAGCTCAAATCCGACATGTGACGGGAGTGAAAGTTACATTGAAAATATAGTTACGTAAACAGTATTAAAATACATAAATGAATCAGGAAACAAAATATTTGATGTATTACGTACTGCGGCAGCAGCAGCAGCAGCTGGCGGAGGAGCAGCCGCTTGAGCCGGGGGCGGGGACACCGCTCCGCCTGAACCTAACCCGCCCTTACGAAATTTAATAACTGGAATTCGAGCAAGAACCGATGTCACTCGTACCATTATGATAATTAATTTTCAGAGGAGTGTTAGCCAAAAATATATTTTAGTTTTATTTTAATGGCTGCGATTTGACACTGACAGTTGTAAGACAACAGCGAGACAAGACCAGCCACAAGACCAAAGAGTAGAAAATAATGGAATGACAAGACACGGATGTTTTTTGTTTTTGATCACAGACTATGAGACTACGTAGTTTTTGGTGGGTGATAAACACCTCCGTGAATTTAGCCGCACGATTTCATTATTATGAAGTTTTGTTAATGCTAATCGTTAGAGAGCGTTAGAGAGAAAAGAAAAATCGTTAGAGAGTAATTAGTTTTATTTATTAACGATTTTAATTACTTTTGTGACATTGACCCCCATTCCCGCAAAAATGAACGTAGATGTAATTTTTTTTTTATAGGTTGAGAATCGTTAGAAAGAGATAGAGAGTTAAAAAAAATCATTACAGAGTTAATATTTTAATTGATATTAAATTATTTCTGAGAACGCGTTTTAGATTGAACAGGCTCGCTCTTATTATGCCGATTATATTCAGCCGAACGGTACTTTTACTGTACCTAGAAGTTAGTGAAGATACCAGGCATTTCGTCATCACATGAGACAGCTTTGATCAGAGGACTCACACCACTATAGTTATAGAGTGTATTACATTATTGTCTGGTATCTTGGATGGGCCGGCATCAAAATTATATATCTCCACCTGCTCAGTTTCTCGACAGTATTTTAATAAGAGATGACATTGAAAATGAAGAAAATCAATCAATCATTATGAAAAACTAAAAAAAAAAAAAGTTTTATTTCATAAAAAATCTGTAAGACTTGCATTCAAAGCATATTAATCAGTTTTTAAATATCATAATTTTCGAAAGGCTTTTCATCCACTTCAGATCTCGAGGACTTAATGCCATAGGCATTTTCTACCAGTCAACCTTTGGGTGATGCAGAGACAAACAGTGGTAGGTGCAATAGCGAAAATTGTGGAATAAATATTATTTAAATACGTAAACCTATTAAAACTATATATACATATACCACATACCTATATATAATAAACCTAAATATATATAAATATAAAAACAAAAAAATACACATAACTACACGAACATACTAAAACAAATAAGACAAACAATGGGAAAATATTACCGTTGTGATGATACTGCCAGCTTCTTGCGAATGTGCTCTCGAACTTTAGTTTTAAAGGATAATCGGTTGGTTGCACACTCACTTCACTTCACTTTTTGCAAGGATAACGGTGTTTACCCTAACACTCTGTATTTGTAGAGAATTAAATAGGCAGAAATCTGCCGAAAATCAAATATTACCTGGAACATCATCGATGAGCGAAAAGGATCGGGACACACGGTAATTCTTTTTTACCCGACTACGGCGAAGAAAAAAGGAGGGTTATGATTTTGACCGGTATGTATGTATGTATGTTCATCTGTTCCCTCCTATCTTCTAAACAACTCGAGCGCTGGAACCAAAGTGACTTTAACTTAAGTTTTCACTTTTCGTCCAGCGCTCGGTGTGGTAACACGTCGCGTTCTGGTTTGCAATTGGTCAATCGTCATCCTGAGGATACCTCGTTGAGAGGTGAAACACGTGTCGATTTCTTACGGGGTTTTTATGACTCTTGGAGAATAGTCAAGCGGAATAGGTAACTAAATACACTCTGTACACGCACACTTGTATTTTAATAAATAAACATAAATTTAAATAATAAAGGATTAATTAATCTAAATAATAAAGGAGTACAATAACACGTGTAATTAGTTTCAGACTTAACTTATATACGCTGGTCACACTTTATAGTTTGCTTTTACTTCAGTGAATGCCATACTAGGTAACCATATTTTTATAGGGTTCCTAAACATAGCACGTCATAATCACAAAATAAAATCCATCCAGTATTACGGAACCTAGTAAGTAAAAACTCCTAATAATAGCAGTTACGGACCAAGATATTAGTTCGCGCTGCACCGTGCGCACAGCGCACACTACGACTGTCAGCGATACGTCGACCGCACACAGACACACTGCGCACCGATAGTTACCTAAACTCGTAGCGCGCCGAAATTGATAGGGACTCTTAACAAAAGTTCATAATAATGAAATTGTGCGGCTAACTTCACCGAGGTCAATTCCTCATTGGTCGAGAGTTTAAACTGATAACTGACCAAAAATCGGTCGCATTCATGTTCAATCAGCAGCATTGGTCAAGAATTAAAAATGACAAAATACAACGTTGGCGATTAGAACTTTCTGAATACAATTTTGATATATTTTATCGCCCTGGAAAGGAAAATATAGCGGCTGATGCTTTATCAAGAGCCAATGCACCTTTAGTAGCCTCTGCATACAGTTCAGAAAATGCACTCAAAGAGCTGCATAAAACCTTGTGTCATCCTGGAGTAACAAGAATGCTTCATTGGGTTCGAAGCAAGAATTTAGCTTACTCAACTGAAGAGATAAAACGTATTACTGCGAATTTTTCTATATGTGCAGAAGTAAAGCCTCGTTTTCAACAAAACATTGGAAAACTAATAAAAGCAATGGCCCCATTCGAAAGAATATCGATAGATTTTAAAGGTCCACTTCCCTCAGATGGCACTGGGAATAATCGTTATATCCTTACAATTGTGGACGAATATTCTCGATTCCCATTTGCATATCCCTGCCCAGACTTGAGTACAAATACGGTAAGTAATTAATAAACTAACTGACTTATTTTCTGTATTTGGAATGCCAACTTACGTACACTCAGACCGTGGTACTTCTTTTCTTTCAAAAGAAATGAAAGATTTTCTCCACCAGAAGGGCATTGCTACGAGCTACACTACACCGTACAATCCTCAGGGTAATGGACAAACGGAGAGATACAATGAATTATTTGGCGAACAGTACAATTGGCTCTGAAAAGCCGTGATCTGCCTATAACCAAATGGGAGTTGGTTATAACTCAGGCTTTGCGTTAGATCACTGCTTTGCACGGCTACAAATAGAACGCCCCACGAGCGGATGTTCTCTCACGCCAGGAGTTCCTCAAGTGGTCAGTCGATGCACACATGGCTAATCTTTCCAGGAAAAGCTTTGTTGCGAAATCATAATCGAACCAGCAAATATGATCCACTGGTTGAAGAGGTAGAGACTTTGGAGAGTAACCCTCAACATTCTCGTGTGCGTTTGAGCAGTGGTAGAGAAGTTATCGTATCTAATCGACATCTAGCTCCTGCTGGCGAAACTGATGAAACTGATTCCAACGATGATGATGAGTTCATCGATGCCGTCGATGGCGATGACCGTAATACAGATGGCCAGGGAGGTACCGAGAATGAAATGGTCCAGCCACAGAACATCACCACAGAGACTCTACGTCGTTCTGAAAGAGTACGACGTCCGCCTGCTCATTTATCTGACTACGTGGCACAATAAAAAAGCCCAGGAGAATGTGGTAATATAATCTTATACTCCTTGGTAATTATTGAACGTCCTGTTTAAGAAGAAACTGAACTGTCAGTATTATTTTGTGTCATTTGGTGTCATTGTATCATTTTGTTAAATAAAACCTAATGTTAATTCGGGTATATTCTTTATTTACTACAAGTTCATAATAATGAAATCGTGTGGCTAACTTCACCTCGGTGAAGTTAACCGCACGATTTCATTATTATGAACTTTTGTTAATGCTAATCGTTAGAGAGGGTTAGAGAGAAAAGAAAAATCGTTAGAGAGTTTTTATGTAAAAACAATTTTAATTTTTCGTGTGAAGTTGTCCCCCCTTCCCGCAAAAATAGACTTAGACGTAATTTTATTTTTTTAATCGTTTGCGAATCGTTAGAGAGTTAATATTTTATTTGATATTAAATAATTTCTAAGGGCGTGACGTTAGCCCACCTCTGTGAATTTTGCCCCCGATATAATTATTCTCAACTTTTGTTAATGCTAATCGTTAGAGAATCGTTAGAAAGAGTTAGAGAGAAAAGAAAAATCGTTAGAGAGTAATTAGTTTTATTTATCAACGATTTTAATTACTTTTGTGACATTGGCCCCCATTCCCGCAAAAATGGACGAAGACGTAATTTAAAAAAATATATATTTTGAGAATCGTTAGAGAGAGATAGAGAGTTAAAAAAATCATTATAAATAAATAAATAAAAAGCCGTTTATTCCCAACATAATTACACTTTTACAACATTCCTTATTATAATATAACAGCAATAGATTGAAAAGAGTTTGATAAAAACAGGAATAGTTAGGATTATTATTGTGTATGTTAATTCAATCAATATACGCCTAATAATAGCAATTTAGTTTAATTCAAATAGTATTAGATTAATAGTTTTTTGGTTATATTATTAGATTAATATATTATATTATATAAGATTAATTATTATATAAGATTAATTATTAGATTCGATTAATTATTATATTAAGATTAATTATTATATTAGATTAATTATTATATTAGATTAATTATTATATTAGATTATTTTTTTATATTAGATTATTATTTATTAGTTTTGGGTACCCAAAATCGGGCAAAGGCCTCCTCCATGCATTTCCATAATTTCCTATCTTTGGCAATCCTGGTCCAAGTAGGCCCAGCGACTCGCGCGACGTCGTCGCCCGAGCGGCGGCGCGGGCGACCTTGGCAACGCATCTCGCCGCGGGGCCACCAGTGCAGCACATGCTCGCTCCAACGTCCGTCGTCCGCTCGCGCCGCGTGACCTGCCCATCGCCATTTTAGCCTACATGCTAAGTCTGCTACGTCTATCAGTTTGGTGCTCGTTCTGATTTGGGAGTTCCGAATTCTGTCTCGCAGTTTTAGTCCCAACATACTTCGTTCGACGGCCCGCTGGAAAACTTGGAGTTTATTGATACTTTCTTTTGTTAGTGCCCAGCTCTGGCATCCGTAGAGTAGTGTGGGAGACACGACAGATTCGAATGCTTTTTTCTTCAGTTTGATTGGTAGCTTGGATTTGAAAATGTGCTTCAATGACCAATATCTTTTCCAAGCAATTATTATTCTACGCTCTACTTCGCCCGCAGTTTGCTCCTTGAAAGTGATTCTCTGTCCCAAATATACATACTCTTCCACGTACTCTATTTCCTTAGATGATATTACTATTGGTATGTTTTCTCCGTTGGTCATCAAGCGAGTTTTCTCCAGATTCATAGTCAGTCCACATTTTCTACTCTCTTTATCTAGAGTTTGTAACATGTATTCTAGGTGTGTGTGGTTGTCGCAGATCAGTACGATGTCATCTGCGAAGCGTAAGTGGTTTAGTATTTCTCCATTAATGTTGATCCCCACAGAGTCCCATTCCAAATTACGGAAAATGGTTTCGAGGAGAGCAGTAAAAAGGTTCGGTGATATCGGGTCGCCTTGTCTGACTCCACGTTGTACTTCGAAATGTCTTCCTTGTCTCTCTAATTTGACTTTGGCTTTACCTTTTTTATAAATTTCCTTTAATATATTTATGTACTTTTGTGGCACTCCTTGTTGGTCTAAGGCTTTCCAAAGAGCTAAATGCCCGATTGAATCAAAAGCCTTCGAATAATCAACGAAAGCAATGTAGAGCCTTTTCCCGTATTCTTCGTACTTTTCGATGATTTGTGTCACAGTAAATATATGATCGACTGTAGAGAACCGTGGGCGGAAACCAGCTTGTTCTTTAGGTTGATTAAATTCTAGAGTTGGCATAATTCTTTTAAGCAATACTTGCGTGAATAATTTGTATGTAGTCTGTAATAAGCTTATAGGCCTATAATTTCCTATGTCCTCAGGATTACAAAAAAAAAAAAAATACAAATATTTTATTGGAACAATAACATATTACAAGTCTTGTGTACGTTAATACTGCGTTAGTTTAATAACTGTGTCGCAGTTATTAGCGCCCACCCCAGGAGCGAAAGCAAACTGAGTTCCATTACCACAAATTTAGTTATACTTTTTGGTAGAAACTAGACATAGACATTTAATAATAATAATAAAACTAGAACTAGACATTTATTAATAATATTAATGTGTGTGTGTGTGGGTGTGTGTGTGTGGGTGTGTGTGTGTGGGTGTGTGTGTGTGTGTGAGAGTGAATGAGAAGAAGAAGAGATATTAGTGTAATTTAAGTTTGTATGAGGCACTCTGTTTCCTCATAAGTCAGTTTTTGGAGCCATTTTTCAAGTTTTAGTTTACACTCCCGTAACGAGAGCGGATAGATATTTAATTTATCATTTATTTTGTTATAGATAACTGGACTCAAAAAGTTATAGTGTCTTCTCGCAATTACCAGTTTAACACTCTTTGTCTGACATATTCTGTTTACTCTACGTTTCAGAGTATTGAGATTAGGGTCATAGTCAATATCAGTATGCTTACGTAATAATGTGCTTAACAAAAATGCCTGTCTTACAGTAGGAACTTTGCAAAGATTATACAAGTCGTGCGTGGGGAAACGAATAGGTTTATGTGCCATGACTTTTAGAACGGCTCTTTGTGATCTTTCCAGACGAAGTAGAAGGCATTTACCAGAGCATCCCCACGCAGTAATGCAGTAAGTTATCACGGAATGTGCTAGAGCAAAATAAACAGTTTTTAACGTGTCAAAATCTGCGGAGCTTCTAAGATTTTTAAACACAAATATTAATTTTCTAACACGTGACACCAATAACTCAATTTGCCCATTCCAGGACATAGTGCTATCTATAATGACCCCTAAATATTTTATTGCATTAGTACGCGTAATTGTAACACAGCTGCAGGGTGAGCCTGTATTCGAGAGGCATTTGTGAGCAGTTAGTGAGAAGGAGGAATCCGGTTGTGATATAAGTCGTGGTGCAAACGTTATGAATTTTGTTTTTTCTAAATTCAGGGTGAGCAAGTTGTCATTTAACCAATTCATAATATCCCGTAAGGCAGATTCTGCATGAAAGCGCACATCGGCCCAGTCACTTCCATGAACAAGTAACACAGTGTCATCAGCGTATGTTATAATTTTGCAATTTGTTAGGGACAGTCGACAGAGTCTGTTTATATAGATAAGGAAGAGGGTGGGCCCCAGGACACTGCCCTGAGGAACTCCGTAGGAGAGAAACTGTTCCTCACTCGTGTGGTCACCGATTTTTACAACCTGAGAGCGGTTACTAAGGTAGCTTTTAAAAATATCCAGCGGTAACCCCCTAACCCCAATCTGAAACAACCTCGTGAGCAAAAGAGGGACCGAGACAGTGTCAAATGCCTTCGAGAGGTCCAGAAATATAGCTATTGTTTTAAGCTTATTATTCAAATGATTTGCAATAGCTCCAGTTAAATCAAGAATAGAATCTTCTGTGCTTTTACCAGACCGAAATCCGTACTGGTTTTCGGCAATAATTTTGTTAGTGTTTAAATAACTTAGAAGTCTATTATTTAAAACTTTTTCAAGAATCTTAGAAAGAATAGTGAGCACCGAGATAGGTCTATAGTTATTGACACTGGCCCTGGCCCCACCTTTATAAATAGGGTGTACAATAGCCCTTTTGAATACAGTGGGAAAGACCCCGGTTTCGAAAACGAGAGTGAATACATGGGAGATAATAGGGACAAGAGTATTTCTAGCAGCTCTAATTAGGGTGGAAGATATACCGTCCCAGCCTACTGCGGTATTAAGTTTCAACCCCAGGATAATTCTTTCAATTTCTTCATTATCTGTGCCAAATAAGGCCATTGAGTCATGTGGTGCCCCAGTACCAATTTCCGACTGGGAGTTATAAGGAACACGTGTAATTTTGGATGCCAGAGTTTTTCCCACATTTGCGAAGAAGTCATTGACGTGGTTGAGTGAAAGGTGATTTCCTTTCTTGTACAACAGTGTTATGATTGATGTCTCCCATTCCGTAGGTATGTTTCCATGTGTCAAGATATTATTGAACAATTTTGTAATAATAGGAGACAGTGGTTCTATTAGAGTTTTAAGTATATCATTGGTAATGCCATCTTCTCCCGGGCTCTTTAAGGATTTTAGAGACAGAATAGCATTCATTATTTCGCTTTCCATAAATATTGGCACTTCTATGTTTACCTCATCGGGTCCGATTGTTGCTAGGGTATTATTAATTTCGTCTCTACGTTGGTATAAATCTTCATAAAACTCTGTAGCAGTCTCCACTAGCTCTTTTCTATTGGAAGAAGTTCGTCCTTCTTTGGATTTCAGAGAAGGAATCCATTTACGCACGTTGTTTAGACGTTGTTGTCCCCTCTTCACTGAACTATTAATGGTTAGCTCTTCCTCAATTACTTTCAGTCTATCTGCGTGTTTCTCTCTCTTAATTTTCTTCTTAATGGTTCTATATAGCTTGGTGAGTTCCTGCTTTTCAGTTTTTGTTTTATTTTTCTTATCTTTTAAGAATGTTCTACGTTCTATAAGTTTGGCAATATCTCTTGTAATTTCTGTTTTGAGTACTGGTTTCGTAGAGCTCTTGTTAGATGATGAAGTCACATTTTTAATAGTTTTTATGATTGAAGAGTATAATTCCTGCACATCGTCAGTATCAGTTATAGATGCAGATGCTTCAATAAATTTGTTTTTGAGTGTTTCTTTTTCCAATGTTGTAAAGGCGCAGACTGTACCTTTGAAAGATTTTCTTGACTTTATTTGCGCCCCGATTGAGTATTTTGCTCGTACCAGTCTATGATCAGTAGGGTGTGTTGTGCTTATTATATTAATATCTCTCACTCTGTTTTTATTATTAGTTATGAAATAGTCAATTTCGTTGTAGGTCTTACCATCCGGAGAACACCAAGTCCATTTTTGTTTTTGTTTCTTTTTAAAGTAGGTATTCATAACATGAAGCCGATGTTCTATGCAAAACTCCGTGAGTAACTTTCCCCTTTGACTTCTTTTGCTATCGTAGCCCCAAGGGCCCATAACATCTCTGTCCTCAGGTTTGGCGGCGCCGATTTTGGCATCAAAAAAATCATTAGAGTGATAATATTTTAATTAAAATTAAATTATTTCTGAGAACGCGTTTTTTTCATAATTTTAACCTGCTCAGGTCCTAGGGGACCTGAGCAGGTTAAAATTATGAAACGTGCCGCCTCGATAGGGGATAGGGGAGGGAGGAGAGGGAGGAAGGGTTAGTAGATCCCCCCACTCCCCCCTGCCGGAGGTACAAAGTTTTTTTAAAATGATTTTTAAATATGACAAATCTCTTATATGCTGGGGCCACACCAACGGATTATCGCGGTAGACGTTAACCGTAGGTGTACTTCATCACGACTTACCTCGAGAATTTGTCAACGGCATTTACATTGGCGTTTGACGTTGGGTGATTGATAACTCTGGTGGCGGCATTTTAGGCAGATCAAAGAGATTTACCGCGAGATTTATTGCATTGAATGAAGCGGCCACACTTACGTTTCTCATTGTGTACCGTGAGCGCGAGTAGTAGGTACTACTGATACATGACATGATGCAGAGGGACGTTATAGTTATGAGTGGTAAAGTTGTGTTTTTGAACAACGATCATTTAACAGTGATACCTGATAAGAATACGAAATATTGTTGGTAGTTTCAATTTGATTCGGTACTTATAGTGCATCATTTATGCTCAAAACACAGAAAAGGTGGGTGCTTGTCGGGAGCTGGTCGGGTCGTTTTTAACCCACCGACGGAAAAAGAGGGGTGTTATAAGTTTATCGTGTGTGTCTATATGTTTCATCGTAGCTGCCAAACGGCTGAACCGATTCTGATATTTTTTATTTTGTTTGAAAGGTGACTTGATAGAGTGTTCTTATCTATGATTCAAGAAAATCGGTTCAGCCGTTTGAAGATTATCAGCTCTTTTCAAGTTGATGAATGGATGTGAGCATCTTCCACAGGTCACATCGATTCGAAAGGACATGACCAAAAATGTTTTTTTATTATTCAATAATTCTAACCAGGATAAGTTAAATATATTTGGATAGACATCCCAAAAAGTAGTAGCTCTAACTGTATCATGCATTTTTAAGGATTACCAATTTTGAGAAAAATCGTTTTTTTAATTAATTTATTTATTCTAATCTTATGTACACACAGTAAAATACAAGATAGATATGACATAGTTAAAATTTGAGTACAAAGGTACTGCTTATTTCTTAAGAAATAATTAATTTAGTGTTAATTTACTCCTAAAACGAACAAATTTTTCTAATTATTTAGGCTGATAAAGTGAACACACCCCAGAAAATAACAAACTTTTCAAAATTGACACATGGTACTGTCATTACAGTCAATCAATCATTTTTTTCAATTGCCTTATAGAAAGAAAAAAAAAATATTTTGTTGTAAAGAATATGACAATGCAAACAAAAATTCTAATCAAGTTATTTACTTTATGTACCATATTCTGAAATAAGATGAAACGGGATATTTTCAGTCAAAAATGTGTAGCATAATTTTTTTAGACCTCTCTTTAGATTATAGCTAATAAGAATCTATAAGTGCAAGAAGTGCATGTTTCAGCATAGTCCACAGGCTTAGCAGGAGTAAAATGATAATAGTACCTACTGATCAAGAACATTTTTTTAATTACGATGGAGAATTCCTGTTTTATGACTTCGAATCGAGATCGGAAGTGGATGAAAAGTCTTTCGAAAATTATGATATTTAAAAACTGAATAATATGCTTTGAATGCAAGTCTTACAGATTTTTTATGAAATAAAACTTTTTTTTTTAGTTTTAAATTATGACTTATTGATTTTCTTCATTTTCAATGTCTTCTCTTAATAAAATACTGTCGAGAAACTGAGCAGGTGGAGATATATAATTTTGATGCCGGCCCATCCAAGATACCAGACAATAATGTAATACACTCCATAACTATAGTGGTGTGAGTCCTCTGATCAAAGCTGTCTCATGTGATGACGAAATGCCTGGTATCTTCACTAACTTCTAGGTACAGTAAAAGTACCGTTCGGCTGAATATGTTGCCCATAATAAGAGCGAGCCTGTTTAATCTAAAACGCGTTCTCAGAAATAATTTAATATCAATTAAAATATTAACTCTTTAATGATTTTTTTTAACTCTCTATCTCTCTCTAACGATTCTCAAATTATAAAAATAAAAAAATTACATCGACGTCACTTTTTGCGGGAATGGGGGCCAATTTCACAAAAGTAATTAAAATCGTTGATAAATAAAACTAATTACTCTCTAACGATTTTTCTTTTCTCTCTAACTCTCTCCAACAATCCTCTAACGATTAGCATTAACAAAAGTTGAGAATAATTATATCGGGGGCAAAATTCACAGAGGTAGGCTAACGTCACGCTCTGATTTTGTGTTACTCTCAATCTCTCTCTAACGATTCGCAAACGATTAAAAAAATAAAATTACGTCTAAGTCCATTTTTGCGGGAAGGGGGGCCAACTTCACACGAAAAATTAAAATTGTTTTTACATAAAAACTAATTACTCTCTAACGATTTTTCTTTTCTCTCTAACCCTCTCTACCGATTTTCTAACGATTAGCATCAACAAAAGTACATAATAATGAAATCGTTCGGCTAAATTCACGGAGGTGCTAACTTCACCGAAGTGTGATACGTGCGTACTAACCACAGAGCACTATATAATACTGGTACTAACCGTGCGTTTGCACTGGCGAAACATTTGCGACAAAACATGTTGAAATCTCTATCTTCTGTCACTGTTCCATACAATTTTTGACAGGAACTAGAGATTTAAACATGTTTTATTATAATGTTTCGCCAGTGCAAACGCACGGTTAAAGTCGCGGTCTATAAGTTCGCGACCTTACTCGGGTCGCCGTCGGTGACACACGTGAAGCTTTCTCAGAATTTAATTGTTAAATTGTCAAATTGGCTCGAGGTTCGCGGCTCGCAGCGATGACCAACGGGTGAGTAAGCTCGCCGAGCCATAAGTACTCGTACTTGCTTGCACTCACAAAGTACTTGCTTGCACGTCTATCACCCCTTAATAATATGTTTCTTGCCTGTTAGCACAGACTACATAGACTACTTACCATACCATACAACATACAATGAGTCCTACTTAGAGTCTGTGGTGTAATGGTGTATTATCTGTGGTATTATCTAATGAGAGGTGTAATCAGAGACTAATTAGTCTGTGGGTGTAATGGTGTAATGTGAACCGTGTTAGCTTCAGAGATTTTTTAACTTTTTCATCTAGCGAAATTAGAAATAAAAAAGGTTTTAAGGAATATAAATCAGAACCATGGGAAAAGAAGACGTATCTGCAAAAAAACGCCGCAAGATAAACACCAGCACAGCAAGTGAAACTTCCAAACAAGTGCCAGTAGATGTTTATAAGGTTAGAATTGTATTTGTTTATTTTTGTACTAAGTAATGAAATAGTAACAAGTATAATACTATCAAGACTAATAACATCATCTTTACAAAAAGTCAAACCATTCTCCAAAATACAATCTGGGGCTCAACTGATTTCAATTCAGTTCATTTCCACAGTCAATCAGTTGTTCATCCGTACAGAAATTAAATTAAAAAGGCTAATAATATCAAAACCATCATTGTATGAGCACTTGAGCGAGTCACAGTTAACAGTCCTTACTGACATTTAAACTTGTTGTTTATAGCGTGTGGTAGAATTCGAAGAGTCAGAAGCCCAACTACGTCCTGCTGAGAAAGACGCTACTTTCTTCAAGAAGATTTGTCAAGATATCAGACTATTGTTTGCTGAAATAGCTGAACTAAAAGCAAAAGACACTGAGGAGGTATGTGAATTAGTACCTATTATATAATATTTTATCGATTTTCTTAGGAGTTCTACACCACAAGAGTGGTGTTTTGTTTGTTGAAATTCTTGTAGATACTAAATTAATAATGAATATTGGTATAAATAAGAATGATTAACTTGCAACACTCTTTGGCCAATCACCATGAAAATTTAACACAAATAGACATATTTTTTCATGGAGAAGTAGAGATGGGTTGTAACAGGTGAAACACGATATCTGTGATCACTGTGACTGTGACAAAAAAATAACAGATCCAAATATCTGTTATTAAATCACAGCCTGTGATTTTTGTATGGACTATAAATACGTATCTCAATCGAATATCATCTTTATTTCTTATGATTTAAAGTCGAAAATCGTATCTATCTGTTATAAAATAACAGCCTGTTATTTTTGTACGGATGATAAATACGTACTCAATTGAATATCTTCTTTATTTCTTTTCGTTAAAGTCGAAAATCGTAACCGAAGTTTTAACAGTAACAGTCTTAAGGATCTGTGATTTTAAGTAACAGATATTTTTTATCGTTAGGAGCAACTGCTATCTGCTATTTTTTAATATCTGTGATTTCTATCTGTGACGATAAATACGCCTCACTCCTATGGAGAAGGTTTATAATGCATTTTTTATTCGAACCTCCATGTGGGTGAAGCTGTAGGCGTTACCTAATTAAAATAATAATATTCTGTTCCTTGGACTTACAAGCAGACCCAGGCTTGTGGAGGTGAGACAGACAGTCAGGCAACTAGCTGCACCCAGTTATACTGGACATCAATCTCAACATAGCCTGAAAAAGGCAGATGATTATAACAAAAAAAAACTTATTCATTATTATGATTGTTTCATAAATGATTTGATTTGCATTTCATTTTAGGCCAGAGATAAACTTAATGCAAAGCGAATAGAGGCTTCATTGAACTTGGTTGCTTTAAAAAAATTAAACCGTCTAGAGAAAGTTCGTACAAGAGCTGGACGTGATGCATTACATAAGGAAAAGCAGAGAGTTGACTCAACTCACTTGCTATTGCAAAACTTATTGTATGAAGCTGATCATCTCAATAAAGAAGTAACTAAGTGCTTGCAGTTCAAGTCTAAAGATGAAGAAATCGAACTTGTGCCACTTGAAGACTTTTACGCAGATGCACCTGCTGAAATATCTCGAACGGTGAGTGCTCAAACATGTGATTAATCATTCAAAACACTATTACTTGAGATTTATAAGACAAAAGTGGTCCAAATGCCCATCACTAACTAGACCGAAAATAATCCAAAGTACAGAGTGGTGATTTAGACACCTGCATCCATCAAGGGGGTGATTCTACCTGTCATATTAAACAACTTTCGATTATGAAACACATATTTATGATTCAATCAAAATAGTCTTTAAACAATACCTAGTCTTGTATTTCATTTTAATTAATATTTTAAATTTATATGAGTTACGAATGTTGCTTTGTTTTTGACGGATGCAGGTCATCACAAAATCGCCGCCCTGTTTAACTCACTAGAAGGTTAAAAATAATGCAAAATCAGAAAAGTTAAAACAGCCACTAAAATACGAGCGCCCGCAATGAATATCCTAAAGCCAGTGTTACTCATAAGGTGTCATTTAATGGTAGTCATTTGGACAAATCCCAAAATCAGGGATCACGCAATTCGTTTCATTGGGGGACCATTTAAAAAAATTATATATTATAGGCTATCGCGGTCTGTTTGGTAGACGATTACTAGCAACAAAGATTAAATATTTCAATGAAGAAATAAAGTGAAAAGAAACATTTTTTTATAAATAATAAACAAATAATATGTAATCTAATGAACAAAAATAACAGAGTGATAATAATTAATATAAAATGTGAAAGATGAAATTTTTAATTTTGAAGTCTGGAGTAAAGTTGGTGCAGGCTGTTCCTCTTAAATCCCGGAAATGAGGCCGCACAAAATAGGCCGTCCTGCCCCATAAATTTTAGCTCAATGTCCTTATCCAAATTAGATGCGCCATAGAGATATAGCCTTTTTCTGACATTCATTATAGTTTGAAGGAATAATAAAGTAATTATTCTTTGATACCAGAGGACACCAGTGCCATAAAGTTAACTCAAAGTGAAGTGACAAAGAAAACTTTCTATTTGATGTGTAATTTGTGGATAGAAAATAAAACATTTTATTGTAATTTCAGGAACTGACTAAAAACGACGAACACCAGCTTCAATTGGCCAGATTAGAGTGGGAACTGCGCCAGCGTCGTGAGTTGTCGTCAGCTTGTAATGAGCTGGTCTCGTCCAAAGAGCGCGTCGCCGCGGCTATAGCTGCCGCACGCTCCAGACTTGACGCATTGGTACCACATCTAAGAGATGTACTCAAATCTACGAAACCATTGCAAGAATGTTTGGCTCTCAGACTAGATGATAAAAGAGAGGAAGCTAAAGCTGCATCTTTACTACCAGCGCCATTATTTCTTCTGTTTGCAAATGCTAGTGCATATTCTGATGCACTTGGCGCTAAGACTATTGCAGTTAGTAAGTATCTGAATGTATCTTAGTACTCATGCTTAGAATCTACCGTTTACTACAACTTAGTAACTCCTTAAAAGTGTCTAATCTATAAAAATGAAAACGACTGGACCGATTTGGCTATTATTTTACCGACTTCAAAAAAGGAGGAGGTTCTTGGTTCGCTTGTATTTTTTATTTCATTTTTGTTCGTCGATATTTGCGTCAATTATAGACCGATTTTGAAAATTCTGTTTTCATTTGGTAGAGGACGCTTGCGTGGTGGTCCAGTATAATTTTTATTACCTTTGCTTGGGTAGTTTTTGAGTAATTAACCGACTTCTTTAAAAAGGAAGAGGTTCTCAATTCGTCTATATGTTTTTTTTTTGTATGTTTGTTACGTGATTACTCCACCAATTATGAATCGATTTTGTTGATTCCATTTTTGTTTGGTAGGTCATGCTTCAGAGGTGGTCCCATATAAATTTTATTAATTTTACTTGCGTAGTTTTTGAGTTAGCTTCACTAATTACGTATTTTTCCCACTTTGCAAGTAGACGATATCTTAGTCTTCATTTACATAGCAGATAATGGTATACGAATTTGTGTGGTGTAGGTACCACAACTAAAAAGTGAACAATTTCGGAAGTCGGTGGCAAAAAAAGAATATTGAAAAGCAAAGACACCGACTTCCGAAATTAAAGTTATTTTTCACTTTTTTTGTGTTTTTTTGTGAACGCGGTTGTTCACTTACTTGTGCTTTTTTGGTAGTCGGTTGTTTTCGTTTTTTGTTTTTAAATGTTTGAAACTGTTGCCAAATTAATCAGTGCCTGACGTAAATTGACGTAATAAAAATTTATCTGCAGTCCTTTTCTTAATGAAATAGAAAGAAAAAGAAGTACTGATCTGATCTTAAATTTAGTTTAGTTTTGAGGAGTTTAGTTTGTGAAGAACATTCTGTTCTTCACAAACTAAACTCGGCACCAATGTCTGTCAGGTCAGCTAGTAGTAGGTACTTAATAAATTATAATTTTACAGGCATATCTGGTGACGAAGATGAAGCAAGAAGATTGGAACAACTCAGTAACGTCGACAGTGATCTAGTTGCATCTAATGATTCGGATTCTGACCAAGAAAATAATGACGATGATCAGAGAGAGAAAAAGAAGCGTCACCATAGGAATGCTAAGGTATCCAAGGAAGAAAAGGCGGAAGCTAAGAAGAAGGCTGTTTTAAAAAAACATCCACTAAGTGTGCAAGCATCTGTCAAGGTACAAGATGGAACTGCTTTGAATTTGATCTTTTCGTTTCTCCTTCATTTGAAAATAATTGTGGTCAAGTTTACCGTTTCACTGCCAAAACCTATAACAGGTGTGTCAGCAGCAGATGTGTTGAATGGCCATTGTATATTGAATGAGTTATATCCAGGAGACACAGGAAGTGACTCTCCACACCCTGCCACTTCTTACTTATTGAATGCTGCAGGCATCACTGAAGAATTCCAGCATTTCATTTCAGAACTTGGAAAGCCTTACATATGGGCTCAACGAATGTGTGGTTTAGATTTTATGGCTACAATAACAGAAGATCAGAAGTTCAATAAAAACATCCAACTCTGCCCTAGTCTAAGTGTCAGTACAGTCGAAAACTTTATTTTAACTTTAAAAAAGAGGTTGAAGTCTAGAGTTGAGTTGATGAAAGAGTTGCAGGATTTGGAATCTGGAAAGATATTACCAGTTAAAGGAGATTTGCCCTGTCCAGTGAGGCTGTCAGGATCATTGACACAGTGGCAGGCAGTTGGCTGGCCGGAATATAGCCAGTCACCTTCAACAGCATTTTTGATATCGGAAGGATTGGTTAATCCTAATGACATGTTATACAGAGCGATTATAACGCGTCAATCCGCCAAGTTAGTTGCATTAGTAGCTCTTCGTAGTGACTATCCTAGAAAGGCGCCGATGTTTTCACTAACTCTGCATTGGAATGGAACACACCATGCAGGTATCAATAATGATATCAGAGATATTGAAAGAGTTATCAATACGGACTGGGGTTCAGAAGATAACAAACAGTATACCCTCTCTGTACAGATAACAAAGTTGCTAACTTGTTTGGATATACTCCTGGAGACAACTGGCTCTTCAGAGTTTCCACCAGACAAAGTAATGTTTTGTCCAGTGCGCGGGCGTAACAGAGTGAAGCCCTACAAATTTCTCAAACATGGCACTGGAGTTTTCGTTCAGTATTGATTGTTTAAAATAATAAAGGTTTTTTAGATGTGTATTATGTTTGTTTCATCGCCTCTAACATTCTCTGTAAGACAAGTGCAAGCTCAACGTCCAATAGAAATAATAATAATTGGTAGTGGTGTTACAAATAAGTATTTATTAAAACAAAACAAAATAATTTTATAATACAACAGTCTTTATTCTTATTTCAGTAAAGCAGTAGACATTTCCAGAGGAGAAAACATATTTCAGGATCATAATGTGGGCAAAAAGTATGATGAGAGTAAAATAAACTAAAATTCATTCAATCATACAATCTTTTTTTCAAGGAAAATACTTTAAAATCATATTTCACAGCTTAGCCTAAAAATGCCATTATATTGTTATTGGTCGTCAATGAGATCTCTATAGCATTATATTTATACCGAGACATTATTTATTACTTCATAATTTTCATTTACATGATCAACTACAAGTTGGTAATAATAAAATGTTAATGAGACTTACTTTGAAACAATACTACGTTTTCTATCCTATGTTTTAGTACTTTATGCCTATTTATTTCACTAAAATGTAGATGACTGGAAAAAATAACTCGTATATTTATTATTTCGTAATCTTATTATTCATAATATGTATAGAACAGTTTACTAATTCAAGTGAAAATGTGCTTAATACTAAAATTTCAAACGTCACTAAATGATACAACCATTTTTATTTAAAAGGATTTCTAGACACACATCTATTAAACTATATTATATTTATATTCATTTCAAAGCGGGTACTGAGCTTAGTACAGCATTATAATATACTATATACCTCATTCAGGTAAGCATAGACATGTCCTAACAATAGATTTATTCAAGCTGGATAGTTGTTTTTTACGTTCAGTTATATGGACTGCTTTGCTAAATAAGGTATAGAATATAATTCTATGAATATCTACTAAGAACTTATTTTCGTAATGTACTGAATATAAAAAAATATAATTCACTATTGCAATTTCTTGTGTTCTGCATTTTCATTCATCGCTAAACGATTGTATACAATGATTTTAATTGATATCATTCACTTTATATTTTTATACATTTTTAGATTATATAGTATTTTGTGTCTCACCAAGTCATTTTTTGAGAACAAAATAAAATCACTTTTCATGTTGCATCACGTCCACTTACTCCTACGTGTTTTGTTGCGTATTGCATTATGAGATCCCGGCCTCTAGTTTTACATCCATTATTTTGCGCGGCCCTTTGAGGCAGTTGAGCCGTCGTTGTACTGCATCTCGGTCTGAAAACAAAACAAGTAGCTGTAGTGTCTGTAGCAAAGAACAAGCAAATATCAACTTTACTTCTGACTGAATTAAGCTGATTTCAGAATGACTAGAACTATAAAAAGGCAACTAAAAGGTCACACGCCATTACTAAATAATTATGTCATGTCAATCTGCCTAGCCTTTTCCCAACTATGTTGGGGTCGGCTTCCAGTCTAACCGGATGCAGCTGAATACCAGTATTTTACATGGAGCGACTGCCTATCTGACCTCCACAACCCACTAACTGGGTAATACGATACCCCTTGGTTAGACTTTCGTGCTTCTGACGACTCGTAACGACTGTCAAAGATCCACAAATGACAGCCGGGACCAACGGCTTAACGTGCTTTCCGAGGCACGGAGGAGTCTCGATATGTGAAAATGGTCACCCATCCACGGACCAACCCCGGCAAGCGTAGCTTAACCTGATGGATCGACCCGAGCGGCTGTTATTACTTAGCCACGAGCTCCTCAAATAATTATGTCATGTAATCCTAATAAAAGCGAAAGTCAGTTTTTTCGCTTTCACGCTAAAACGACTGAACGAATTTGGATGACATTTGGTACATTGGAAGACCATAGAAACCACCATGCAAAAGTACATAGGATACCGTTTATCTCTATATTCCCACGGGATCGAGACTTATTCGGGTAAAACCGCGAGGCGCAGCTAGTTAAGCCATAAATCAAACAGATTGTGTGTGACACCAAAATGACAATTTGTTAAAGTCTATAATACCTCAAATTGCTTAGCATGATCCTCCTTTATATCGAATAAACTGCAGCATTAATTTTGAGACAAATATATGGTAAAGTTGAGGATTAAGGTTAAGTACGAAGTTATGAGTAGTACGAGTTTGACGAAAACACGATTCCATACAATTTTCTCCACGGAAAAAGTTACCCTCCAAACCGAAAAATATACCACTGGTTTATAAAAAAAAAAATCGGCCGATAGAAGTGAAAACTAAGCAACAATGCGTAACCTCAACTTAATTCAAACGGTAGACGGTAAATGGCGCTAAAAAAAAACAAATCACTTCAAGCGTGACGATGACGCGAGTTCCATGATTTTTGTTCACCCATAAAGTGCTCAACGCACCTAAAGAAGTTTTCACTTAAAAAAATACTTCTAATTAGATCATGAAACTTTACTTAATTAACTGAACTAACTATAAAGTAGATATTCTTTATTACCATTATTTTAACCCTTCTCCACGCAGCTCAGTCTCGTTCACACTCTTCAAATTCAGTCTTTATCTCGCTCGCACACTACTGCTCGCGGACTGAGTGAGAGCGAGACTGAGTGGAGTGCTGGCGGCTCCAAGGTGCCGAAATGCGACGAGGAGTTATGAGGGAACAGATAAACATAAATGAACCGTCCTTTGGCTTTGCCGCAGTCGGGTAAAAAGGTCATAAATATAATTAAAGCTACAGCAGAAATTAAACATTATGTGTCATTATTCAAGTTAGTTTTCCAGAGTCCACATACCTACATTGTGAACACAGTTTATAGTTATGTTGTTTATACTCACATTTGGAGAGCGTGGTGCGGTGCTGCGGGTGAAGCGGGTGTCGTTGCACCAGCGAGTGCAGCAGCACTTGCGCCGACATGTAGCGTCGCTCGCATTCCTTCATGTCGCCGAACAACTCTTCGATGGCCGCCATTTGACACTGTAACGAAACAGGACGTCATTTATATTGATTTAAATCGCCTTTTCGGTAATAAAAAATAAAATATGCATGCATGATGTATTAACGTAGACGAAGCAGAAGAGAATCGCAGCAGGTAGCGTTCTGTAGTTTCTGCCTACCCTCATATTAATATAAAACGATTTAGTAATAAAGAAAGTTCGTACCAGTTCAATAGCATGCTCGTACAGGATTTTGTCGCAGACTGCAGGAGTGACGCCGGCTTCATGAAGCCTCCTCGACTCGTTCACAATCCACTTGTACTTTCCGTTCATCAAGGAAACAACTAGAACAAAACAAATACATAATAAGGACGCGTAAAAAAAATTCTTGAAATCTTGTTCGAAATCTCGACGTATCGCGACTTAGCACAGAGAAGTGGTTCACAACTGCTTCTTGAGAAGCTATTAATAATTATTCATAGATTTATGGTGAGTTTGCTTGATGTGTGTGATGTGTCTTGATTTATTGCATTATTTCTTGTTACACACAGTTATTTTTTTTTCATCTACTGCTTATTAGATTATTTAGGAGTACCTACCATTCTTCATGATAAGTGAATTGTATTGTTTTTGAGAAATAAATGTCTTTACCGTAAACTGTATGTATTTTATCGCCAAGTCACAGATTTACTCGGGTTGTAGTTTAGAAGATATAATGAGTTCAATACGATATCACAGTCCAAGAGTTTACGTGTAAAAATTGCGACTAATTAGTGACAAATTTGGGAGTAACAGATCTTCGCAATTGAGTTTTTTGATCCTTATAAGAAACTGGAACGATTGTTATCAAAAAAGTTTTTTTGGACCATTTTCTTGCTGACTGTAATTTGTTTTCAGCATCTGAGAATGGGTAACAAAAATTCTCAAAAAAATAAGGAATCCCAGATACTATTTCCTGTAGCTAAAACGGTTAAGGGACCTGCCGTTACTGCCCCATCTCAAAAATGCATCCTGTATACTGTATAGCTTAGGTGTAGTTTGATGAATCCCAACCATCTTGACACAGACTAAGTAGGCGAGATATGGACTTATTAATCTCGAGTCGAGATTGCATTCCCTAGTATCGCGTGTGTCGTGAATGTGCTCACCGTTGCGCACTTGCGGCGTGGGCTGCAGCGTGCGCTCGCGGTAGTGCGCCGCGGCCAGGCGCAGGCCGGCCGCCAGCGCCTGCATCGCCTGCACCAGCAGGCCCAGCCGCACGCTGTCGTTGCAGCGCTCTGTAAAATAAAAGAAAAAACGTTATCGACTCCAGTTTTACAGCTAGTAGTAGTAGCTGTATACATACACAAAACTATAATACCGGAAGCAAAAGATTAAAGCGCCCGCTTGTAAAGGTCCTAGCAGGTTGCTAAGAGCTGGTTTTCAGCATGAACCCTACAACAACACGTAGTCATTACAAGCAAAAATGACGGGACTTCCATAAAAAATGTCATCCCCTGTTTAACCCGTTCCGAAGATGAATTTAAAAAAACTTTCCTTAGAAACCTGTACATTTCATAAAATTGGATATACAAAAAAACCCGTGTGCCTGGTGGCATTTTTTCAGAAGGCTCTGAGATGGGAATCGAAATAACGATGATATAAGTAACTTGAAAACAGAAACCTAAGTACCAACTTCCACGTTTCTAACTTCAGAATGACTTCAATAGAAACTTCATCCCCTAACCCTTTAGGGATTAAATTTTCCAAAACTCTTCCTTCGCAATATAATGAACTCTTTTGCAAATTTAGGGTGTGCGTTGTCTGTCAGTGAATGAATGAATTAAAGATTTTTTAGGACGCACCCTACCTCAGATTTTATACCGCTCGCACCATACTACTCGCGACCTGAGTGAGAACGAGACGGAGTGGGGCGCTAGCGGCTTTAAAGCGTCGAAAAGTTTAGGTAATTGCTTTTTACGGTGAAAATAATTTTAATTAAAAAAAAAATGACACACATAAGACCTGTTTTATAGTTAGTTCAGTTATCATGCAAAGTTTCACTATCTAATTTGAAGTATTTTTTGAATACCGGCGGTTTATAATTCTGTGCAGAGCTGTGGCAGAGGTAACTTTGTTTTTTTTTCTATCGAGAAAATTTATGAAGAAGAATTAATGCTGCAGTATTTTCGGCATAACAGAGGATCATGCTAAGCAAATTGTGATTGGGTGCGCCCTTAAGTAGATGTACTTATTCATAATTAAAGTTACATACGAAGGCACAGTCTTTTCTGTGCGTGACATTGCGCGCTACAATAGACAACTGCAAGACATTGAGGAAAAATAATAAAATCTAAAGTACCGTTCATAACCGTTCAGTTTGATTTAGGCTTCGTTAAGGGTGTTTTTCCACCCTGTATAGCCCATTCTTGACGGCCATGTGCACATTACAAGTGCCCATCGATTTCTTTACTTTGCGAACTTTCAAGTTACATGCGATTCAAAGTTCAAGTATACATAAATAGCGGATACACTGAACTCGTATTAAACAGAAATCCTTTACAATGCGAGATCAGCATAAACTGGAAATGTATAGCTTGATGTGTAGCCGTGTGTACGTACCGTCGGAGACGTCCATGAGCGCGGCGATGGGCGCGCCGCACGACACGGCCAGGTCCGACAGCAGCTCCGCCAGCATCAGCACGAAGTTCAGCTGAGAGAACACCTTGCTGTGCTCCTCCTGCAAAGAAAACAACGACTATGTTAAAGGGGGGATGCGCTAAGGTAGCCCGCGAAATTCAAATTTTCTTACGTTTTTTGCAATTTGCCGGTCAGTTTCAGGTTGCATCTTGATTAAAATATGATTCGCGACCGTAACAAATATGGCTTTACAGAATTATACACATTGGAATTAACAATACAACTTTCGTAAGTTATTAAGAAAAAAGAAAATTTGAATTTCGTGGGCTTCCCTGAACCTTTCGCCTTTCGGAGGAAGCGCTAAGGTAGCCTGCGCAATTCAAAATTTCTTGCATTTTTTGCAATTTGTAGATTTGATAAAAATTAAAAATATAACCTGACACTAGTCAGGTTGTATTTTTATCAAAATATGATTCGCAACAACATCAAATATTTATTTACAGAATTATTATCATTAGAATCATCAATACAATTCCCTCAGACAGAATTTGACTGATTTTACGAACATCATTCAATAGGTTGATTTGAACATAGAGTTGTATTGATGATTTTAATGATGAACTTAAAATGATGAAATTAAATAAATAGAAAATATGAATTTTGCAGGTTACTCTGGCGCTGTCGCTTTAGCGTAACGAGTCACGAGTTCGTAGTCACATACCAACAATAATAATTGGTTATTGTTAGTATGTGACGATACGAGGTTTTGCGCGATTTACTCATGGGCGTAACGTAAAACGTAATTTTTAACCCACTTCAAAAAAAGGAGGAGGTTAGGCATTCGGCGAGTTTCTTTTTTTATCAATTATGTAGGATTTTTCTGTGATTACTGGAGCGATTTACGTGATTCTTTTTTCATTTGGTAGAGACAGCGTGCCTGGTGGTCATAAATCGGGAAGTCGGTTTTATTTTTACGTAAAAAGTTTTTTTATACCATGCCCCCTCTAAAAAGCTTGTTTTATTCACTGAAAATAGTGAAAAGCACTTTTAATCACTGTTTTGGTGTTTGAATTTAGAACAGCAATTTGTTCGAACTCCATCTCAATGATATACAAACTCCTATTTGATTTGATTTTCGAACAGGAGTTTAGCATTAGAATGAAAATTGTTTTGTTTTCTTTGCTGTCATTAGTAAATTGGCGCTATTTTAAATATTGTAAGTTGTACGAACAAAAAGTTTAGGGTTACTTAATAATAAATCGATTGAAAATGTTTTCAAGTTATGAAGAAGATGTGTTAACACCTGAGTTTATGAAAGAGAGGGCGGCCAATATAGTAGAAAACTTGCTAACAAATGACAGTTGGTTTACATCAAAGCCTACGATGAGTTTTGCAATTGGAAAAATGAAAATCAAGCTTCTGGCACATTTTCAGTCTGTTTTCCTAACTTATTTTAATGAGTTGTTGAAGAAAAAGAAGTCATCGACATTATGGAGTATGTATTCTATGCTACGGTGTAGGTACTATAAAACCAAAGCATAACATTGACATAACAACATACTCGAAGTTCTTTTTCTCGTAGTCATGGTATAAAGTATAGTATGCAACTCTTGAATAAAACGGATTTATGTCGAGGGCCATGAATCACTATCGTCGTTCAGGATTCTAACACTTGAATCACTCGCTATGCTCGTGATTCAATCATCATAAATCACTCCCTACGGTCGTGATTCAGTCGTTAGAATCCTTCACTTGTTCGTGATTCACCTATGGCCCTCGCTTTAAATTCGTCCTTTATTCACTAATTGCATAATATACTATTTTGTAAACGATAAGTAGGGATGTAACTGACCGCGAGAATGGTCTCCTCCTGCAGGTTGGGGATGTAGACGGGCGGCTCGGGCGCGTGCAGCTTGATGCCGCGCAGCAGCCCGTCGGGCAGCGCGCGCTTGGGCGAGCCCGCGCCGCCGCCCAGCTCGCCGCTCGCCTTCAGCGCCAGCGACACCGGTGGAGACGAACCTGCGGGAACACTCCTTATTGTTATTCATACGTTCAACCGAACCTCAGTTACTAAGGAAACAATCCCCGACTGCACTATACAGGGTCGAATGAAATTAATTGAAGCTAACGAAACTCCACGGATTCACATCTGTGGAGCTTGGTATCGATATTTCTAAACTTATTAGCACCAAAATCAGATTTGATGTTATTTTTTATGGGTCTATATATCCGTAGGCAGTGTAGTCATTTGGCTGAGCCGTAGTCGGGCAATGACCTGATCTGCGCAGCGGGCTGGCGTTGGTGGGCGACACCTGCCACAGCGAGGGCGGCGGCGAGCTGCCAGAGTTGCTGCTGCGGCGCCGCGACGACGGCGGCGTCATCGTGAACGGGACCTGGCGATAAAACCGATTATTATTTACTCAGGGCCTGCTTCGAGTTTCCATGTCCTGTTGGCCTTTTTCAATTCATGTTCTTTCTAAGTACAAATACAAATACAAATATTTTTTTGGAACAATAACATATTACAAGTCTTGTGTACGTTAATACTGCGTTAGTTTATCTTAGACATTACTGACATCGAGGAACAAAAAAAAATTGTGAGGAAACCAGGACTTATCTATATTTCAATAAAAATGAAATGCTGTTCGTTGGTAAGCGCATCAATTGAGAACGGCTGAACCGATTTAGTTTTATTTTTAAATATTCGTAACAATCCGAATTCGTCCGATTGTTCTTTCTTTATTAACCTTTAATAAAGAAAGAACAATCGTAAGTCTCCCAGAAAATTTTACTCGGGAAAAATGAACGTCTTTTTTCTATGGGTTTTTTTTTATGTATGAATGATTGAAAATTGGACAGGACAACGTCTGTTGGGTCAGCTAGTGTTAATATAAGTCTGAAATCGCCAACCCGTCTAGAGGAAGCGTCACGTCTTGATCAATGTTCGTGCCTTCCTTGTATGAGAAGGGGCTTTTGCCCTACAGTGGGACAATAATAGGCTGGTATTATTATTATTATACACGGATTTTATATAAACAGGCCCGCCCTTGTTGCAAACTTTCCAGAATGACAGATTCAAAAGTGCAACAGAGTATTTTAGAAATTGTTGATCAGAAGTTAACTGGTATTGATCAAAGGCTGCGAAACTGTCAATATTCTTGTACTCAGCTATACAGAGGAAGACTACTTCGCGAAAACAGTCTTTAATCGAAAACCGAGTATTGGAAAAGTCGCGGGTCGATGCAATAGTCGCTAGTTTGTTCGGCTGATCTGGTTTAATGACATTACAATATCTCATTCTATTGATTCCGATCCTGACTTTGGGCCACTATAAGCACAAATAAATAAATACATTAGGCGCTTGTACCTATACCCATTTTTTATCGGGCACTGGTTTCTCAACGCACTGCTTAGCGCCGAGTGTTAAAAATCCAGTGCGCGATAAAGAATCGATGCGTTAAAAATCGCCCGTACGAACCTCAAATTCCGTCAACTAAAATTCGTTTATCGCTAAATGTGATATGTGATTATGGTGAAAGTGGACATAAATTATTCAATTCCGCTGAATCAGTGTGTACAGTACGACCAAACTTAGCAACTTGTAGCAACGGCAAAATTCGTAAAACCGGTCACCATCCGAACTGAGTGCACAATCTCCAATCTTTATTACTGCTTTAGGTGAAAATGATCTTTATGCAAAAGCAATAACTTGTAAAGTCATATAACCCAATACATTCGTAAAATTGAAATGAATGAAAATTTTCAAATTTATGCTAACTCTAATTTGTGTCGTACTGTACACACGGCTCCACATCACATTTCCAGTTTTATGCCGATCTCGCATTGTAAAGGATTTTCGTACAATGCGAGTTCAGCTTACACTGGAAATGTATAGGTTGATTTTTAGTCGTGTGTACCAGGTGTTTTTTGTTTCCATTTTGCATAATTATAGTATTTTATTTATGGAGAAACTGGAAGCAAATAGTAATTTACAAGATATTTACTTTAGCCATATTAATGTATACCTACTTATTATCTCATACAATGAGTACCGACACGTGTTATAATGGTTGTTGTAACTATGTTTAATGTGTAATAGAATTACGTAATGGCGTGAACTTGGGACAAAAGATAACGAGACGCGGATGTTACTATTGCTGCTAATTGTATACAAACATGCGTGTCAACTCAAGCATTATACAATTGTCATGATTAGTAAATAAAATAAAATATGGCATACATATAAGTACATTTATGTTCAAAAATGTTTGAATAGTATTAAGACCGTTAGTACAATCGGTATTACATTCGCTTTCTAATAAGTACCTACCGGCTGTTCAGGAAAATAGCTGTAGTCAATGCAGACTGTCATTTTACAAAACAAAAGAAATCACCCCAGGGAAGCCGGAGATAAGTGTAACATTTAAAAAACAGACTAACACCGAAAAAAGAAAACGGTTGACGCTAGGCGCAATCCGCGGTCCAATATTATATTGTTTAACCCTTCGTTTCAGATTTCGGCTACCATTGTAGAATACAGAATTCTAATTGCTACAGACTTCGTCATTACGAATTCTGTTTTGGGTGGTTAACGTCAAAACAATAAGTATCGCGAGTGTGCCCTAATTTGGCTTAGGTGTAAGTAAAAGTACCCTATCTGAACACTGAATAAGGTGCAATAAAGGGTATTGAGAGAAGCAGGGGTGTATACTTACGGTCGGTGGCGATAGGGAGCCGATGTTGGTGGCATTACGGCTGTAATTCGATCGGAGCACGTCGATGGGTTGTGATCGTGGTACGTTATTGTTAGATGTTACGGCGAGTGGGTTCTGCAATGAACACGTATGTAAGTCATAGTTATATACAAAAACTGCTAAAGAAAATATATACATTATGGAATAAAACGGATGCTAAATGACAAAAGTATGAATCAGGTACCTACGTTTGTTTGCAAAAATTGTATATTTCAAAACTAGCGATCTGCTCCTGCTTCGCACGGTATGTATGACTTGACAAAACATCGAGATTTTTTTGTTTTATGTATTATAATGTAAACCTTCCGGAATAAATTCTCTAAATAGTGGTTAAAAGCGCATTAAAATCCGTAACATAGTTTAGTAGAACAACGCGGTCGCAGGTCGCATAGACAGACACGAAAAACGACTTTAATTTATAATGCGTATGTGAAGATAGACAGAAGCGCCTCACCCTGCAGCCGGCGCGCGGCGCGGGCGCGGCGGGCGCGGGCGGCGCGGGCGGCAGCGCCAGCGAGCGCGGGCGCGGCGCCGCCTCGGAGCCCGACGACGCGCCCGAGCACTCCGCCGAGCCGCTCTCCGTCGCCTCCACCAGCACGAAGTCGTCCTCGCCCGCCCACGTCGTGTCCGACGACGAGGCTGCGAACGTGCCATATTCTCATCATCAACATCATCGTTCTCCTGCCCTTATCCCGATGGCGCAACCTACCTTTTTCTTCCATACTCGTCTATTAGTCGTCATCTCGGTAATCACCCCCTTTCTAGCCATATCGTCTTTCACACAGTCCATCCATCGTTTCTTTGTTCTTCCTCTATTCATATAGCCATCCACATTTAAACTCAACTTTCCTTACGGCGTTTTCCTCATTCCTCCGCATCACGCATACTATGACAACCGATTTCCATACAACTTTTCAGTCACCGATGCTAGTTTTAAGGCTCTTACATACTGGGGCGATTCGTCGCGCGACGCGAATTTTAACAATTTATGAGAAAACTTCACGGCGAACAATGCAGCGGCGTCGCGTCGCGCGGCGAATCGCGCCAGTATGTAAGAGCCTTTAGACTTCCTATATAGGTGCCTACTCATTTCTAATTCTATCCATTCGTGTGACAAATTATAACTATCTTTTATTGACTGTTTTTCTTGTGGCGGTATCTACATCGCCACATGCGAACTACGCATCGAAGACCTGACGTCACATAAATCCTGCATCGCCCAATTAGAGTTTACCGTGCAGTGAACGTATATACAAAAACCCAATATCAATCATTGGGCAGTTGCCCGCCAGACACAACACCCGTCTGGTCGGAAGATCCTCCCTTTTCTATGGGGGATGAGTGAACTTTACACCCTGTTCCTCATACCCCTAAATTCTTATTTCGTGCGAACAGTTTATCGCTAACGATAATTATTTTATTTGACAAATCTATGTAAGAACACTAGGACGAGAACCAGGAGAATAAACTCAAGGTGTAATTACTGATGAGATTAGCGTTATTACATAAGTATACTTTTTACCTAACCGTCCGACCGGTGTAGTCTTAATACACCGAGGCCTTAGTGGGGTAGAATTTGTCAACATACGTGATTGTAACGAACTTAATGAAGTGACAAAGTTTTCAAACGGACTTTGTCACTTCGTAAAGTTATAATTTTATTAACAAAGGAACTAATATACTAGTTCGTTTGTTAATAAAATTATGACTCGAGAGATTAAAGAACCACGTGTCGCTCATAAAGACCCGGACTTCTTAGGTTTGATTAGAAGCTGGTTTAGCCCAGTGAACTACTAACCCGTTACTATTTACGCGAACTACTGGCCCCGGGAGTAATATATTGCTAATCTGTTAGACGATAACTTAATTATCATTAAAACTGCATGGGTATAGTAGACTCACATTGGTCTTCGAAAAACAAGTCGCAGTTTTTGGTAATTATAATGAGATGTCAGGTGCCTGATCTTGTTTTACCGTTATGTTAAACCTAAAAACCTAAATTCAAAATAATTCTAGATGAGCCAAAATAAAATAAACCGTTAGCAAATGTGGGACGATTGGTATCTGCAGCATCGTAGCAACACGTAAATGGGTGCATTAACTCATATAAATGGCGGAACAGGCAATAAATTATTGCAATTTACAACAATAAACTTGATACCGGCTGTAGGTGCCCAAGGGCAGGTTAGTAGGGGTTATCGAATTTGTTTACCCTGAGAACAATGACATATTTTATTAATATTTGGACCATTGTTAAACAGTGGGATTGCCTTGTTTTTTCGTTACATTATTGCTACTATGGTCGAGTCACGCCACGTGACCGTTAGGATAACTCGTGTTACATAAATGTCATGAGTTCTTTTATGAATTTGTGCAAATAATACACGTAATGACGTCGCCACATATCTACAAGCGCCCAGTAGCGAATTCGTGTTGATAAACGATCACCTTCAATATAATGTAATCATTAGTGATACTGTGATAACGATAGATACGTCCTAATGAATACAATGTTCTTCGTAATACAAGCATTAATTTTGACAAACAATCTTTGTTTGAGTGTGTCGAAGTACAAAGAATAGAACATTTTCCATCCATTAAAATGTATAAATACTAAATGACATAAGATATCAAAAATATTTTATTTTGACGTAAGTACCTATTTACGCCAGTGTAAATACATATTTTTATGCGAACTAACTAAGCTTTTATAATAATAATTGTACTTATATCTGAATAAAATAAATTATAATATCTATTTTAAACTTGTCAAAACATCTGTACAGCTTGTTTTTAAATATTGCAAAATAAAACTAGACCATTTTTTCATTCATGATAATTCAGTACCTTAATCTATTATCTCCAAGAAGTCTGAATCATATTAATATGAATTCACACTATGCAAGTACACGATGATTGATTGGTGATAAATGGGTTACAGAACTATCTATTTACTTTTAACCTACATATACCCTAATAAAATGTATTATAATCTATTCACAATTGTTCTTTCTTCTTCCGCAATGGTTAACCAGTGGGGTGAAGGCGAAATATCACTTCAATGTCATGTATTGTATTGCGCTTCCCCTATTCGATAAGCGTGTTATGTAATAATGTATTCATATCTAATAGCTGGGTACCTTTTTGTTCATGTACGTAATTAAGAATAAGTAACGGATTACCGTTACCTATTGCTGCGGCAACAGCTGCACAAGATGTTTATATCGGGTTGTAGTGCGAAATCACAACGATAGGCGACACGATATATACATGCATATATCGTGAATAGGATAGGATACGCTTACGCATCTGGTCAGACCTGCATGATGCCGCGAATATTCACCGTGGCCGATGTAGCCGTGAGCAGTCGTGGCCTAGGGGTAACTGCCCCGACTTAGTTTGCGAGTTGTAGGTCGTGGGTTCGAACCCAGATAGGCGCTTTACTTTGTTTAAATAACCACTGCTCTTAAAAAGGTGAAGGAAAACATCGTGAGGAAACCGGCATGTCCTAAAACCAAAAAATAGATATGTGACATCTACCAACCCGCACTGGGCCCGCGTGGTAGATTATAGCCCACTACCTCTCGAAGAGTGGAGGCCTTTGTCCTAGCTTTGGGAAAATTAAAGACGGATTATGATTAGATTGATTAGGCATGGCCATGGCGTAAGATCTAACTTAATAAACAACTCAGTAAGTATTTTGTAAAACAATGTGTAAAACGGAGATGATTTCATTGTTTTACGGTTCGCTTATTCAACAATGTCATTTGGTTTTTAACTCAATTCACAGCGAAACTTTAATGCAAATTTCGCAATGTTTTTTTTTTAAACTATCTTTTAATTGTTTCAGTATAGATACCTACTAATATTTGCCAAGCGAGTAAATTAAAACGCACATCGATCATTCAGAATTGCTAAAATAAATAACAACATAAACAGTCCATTATTTTATCGAAACTCGATTATCTAGCTAGGACATCATAGTCATATCTACATTGTTACACATGGCACCAACGGCGGCACCGCCATGTGTCTCAAATGTATCGCTCGGCGGGTGCTTACCGGAGGATGTCGGCTGGGACTTCTTGTAGGGCTGCAGCGTGGGCAGCGTCTGCGGCTGCGGGTTGGAGCTGCGCGGCGCCGACGCCGGCCGCGCGCCCGCGCCGCCCGACCCGCCCGAGCCGCCCGACCCGCCCACGCCCGCCACGGAAGAGGGATTTACACTCGCTCCTGTTAACACACACCACATTTCAAAATAACACTACATTCACAACGTAACTCATGCAGAACTGTGCACAGTTTCCACTTATAACGATTGAGTAATAATTTAAATAAAACACAAGCGACAAATAATAAGTAGCAAGCGATGAGATGAGTGATTGCGATTGAAATCGTAGTCCTTGAAATTTTTGAACTCTGCCGGGCGTCTGCCAACGGTCTCCGGTCGCCAGTAGTCCTCTTGCGATGCTCAAAGTAATGAGCTGTACGTGCAAAATTCGTTTGCGTTCGATGTCATGCTTGTAAGTGGCATTGGTGTTCGATTAGAGAACTATTGACGACACAACCTGATCCGACACAGTAATACATTGTCGGATTACAAAAATATGCGCCACCCCCACCCCATGCACAACCAAAGCGGATTTAATAAGTGAGGATGTACCCTGACTGTCCCATGACTCCTCTAGGTAACAGTTAGTATCGAGCCGACCCTCGAGATCGCTCTCCAAAATGTCGGGCAGATCCGAGTCCAAACCTGAACAATATGCATAACTTCATACACCGTGACTGAGGGCACTGTAGTGTAACTTAAATGTGTATTTACATATATATATACATAAATAGTTCAAAAATTCATGGACTAGAAGCTAGATAAGGTAAAGTAAATAAAACTAAATGAAGAGGCGATAATTTCTGAAGATGTTTTGTTGAGAATATAATAATATGTAAGTTCGACATCATGAGTTCAATACGGTGAACTAGATTAATATAATAATATAGATAATATAGATAAAAATGTATTTACTTATAAATAGATGATTTACTGTGTGTATTAATAATGATAAAACAGTTCTATCATTATAATTAATGTCTGTTGAGTACATGCTATATTTTTTAATAGCTGCACTGTGTGAAATATCGTATTTCAACATAGGAAAACTAAAGTTGTTTTTTAGCACATATTACTCTTTATAAATAGCAATGAAAATAGTAGGGCATTTTATACAGGTGAAGCGCGTAGAAGATTTCGAAAGGTTAAAAACAATGGAACGGGTCAGCGATGATTAGTCACTCATTCTGATTAGAGTTTCATGTATTCAGTGTTCAATGTTAGTTACTTGGTATTCTTTGTAATGACTCAGTGTGGTTTATTCACAAAAGCGATTTTTAACTGCCTTAATTAGATTTAATAATATAATACGTATTTTGTATTACACAGTTTAGTAATTTTTGTGAGTTTTTGACGGATGCAATAGGCGTAGATAAGGCTGTTATGTTAGTACGGTATACTAATAAACATTTATTTCGTAAACTTACTGTTTATGGAGGTCGTCCTGGGACGCTGTAGGAAGGGATGGTTGAAGAAAGCTTCGAAGGGCATGCGCTCGCGAGGGTTTCGTCGCAGCAGCCCAATGAGCAAGCTACACAGTTCGGGACTTGTGCCTGCTGGCATTCTGAAACACATCAATTATTTATTTGCTACATTCCAGACATTGTGTGACAATTTGAAGGGAATATCCTTCGATCCACGACTGACGATAACAAAATAACTCCAGCGCAGCTTGGGAAGTAAAAGCCGGTACTAATATTGCTGAGTAGCTAATAGTTTGAGCTATACTCTGTAACACGAGAGAAAGAAATGAACTGTTATGTTTTGGACTGTCTCCATAACTACCTTGACTTTATATTTTTATTTTCCATTCATTAAACATGTATACATTATGATTACCTCCACAATTTTGTACGGACCTACATTTCTTTGTAAAACATTTTTATAATTTTTACCCTATGTTCACAAAATTAATAAATGAATTGAACGTATCAGAAATATGTACGCACAGTGAACTCTTGTATCTCAGGCAGATCTTTGAATTTTGAAATCATTTGTTGCAGGGGACTAGATAGAGTGATGTAGTAGTGGAAAGAGAATGGAGAGCCTTTTGCCTACAATGGAACAACATGGGCAATCGTAGGTCTCTTTCAACCTTGATAGTGTGCATAGTCTTATGATTATTATAAAATAATCATAAGACTATGCACACTATCAAGGTCACAATAAAGAGATAAATCTATTGACTTATCTCTTTATTTGAAAGCAAAATGTTTGATCCACTTTTCATTCACTTCTCAGACAGAAGATTAGTTAAACATAAATATCATAACATGCTGCTCTAAGATAAGCATTGAGATAGGACGCGATGCGACCGAATTTAAAAATACTCTCATTATGTAGAATATGCAGATATCACCGAACGCTTCGACTGTTTACAAATATTGGACGGCTTGGGACGCCTTCCGTACGTAAACGTATTTTATAGTAATACCGAATAGCTAATAATGTCACAAAATTGTCACAGAGCCAAATTCATTCGTATATCATAGACCTTGAACGCTAGAGCAGACTGTTTGGGGGTTAGTAAAAAAACTAGGCACAAAAACTGTCCGAGTTAAGATGTGAATTGAAAATGTTCCAGATATTTCTTTCGCACGACTGAATTTGTACCTTCATTCAGATTTGATTCGAATATGATTTTTATGCTGTATGGTTTTAACCCCAAGTTTATTATTATTATAGCAATAACATCGGGCTAGTGTATAAATAAATGGCTTATTAGTAGTACTCACTTGGGTTGCAAGTCGACGCTGTTTTCATAGAACGCCTTCAGTTCGTGTGGCGTGGTGGCCTGGAAGGGTGCCTTGCCCGTGAGGCACTGGTACACTATCGTACCCAGACTCCATAGATCTGCTTTAGCATCGTACTTCAGTGACATTATCACCTCTGGTGCCTATACAATTATTGTAATGTTATAATCAAATCTAATCACATAATTGTCACATTATAGACAATCTAGTGTAAGTGTTAGAAATATAGGTCCGACCTATTATTTCCAGCCCTTAGATTGTTTTTTATTTTCTTTTATAATTCGAGATGAAAATATAGCATATCAACTTTATTATATCAATGTTTTCAACAGTAGTTTTTTGTGTTAATAGGAAAGTGATTCACTTTTATATAATAATATAATAATTATGTTTAAGAAACTCTTAATCTTAATATGTATGAATATGGAAGTAATATTACCATATACATCGGAGAGCCGCAGAGCGTGACGGCCATGTTTCCTTCTTCGAGGAACCTTGCGAAGCCGAAGTCAGCTGCACGAAAAAAAAAATGAATCAAACATCTTATGTTTGACATGATACTACGACGTAACTTTGAGGTTGGTTTATGTTCCCTAGGTCTATATTTTGATAGGTATAATATCGTACATAATACATTATCAAAAGTATCTTGGATTCTAAATATTGACCCATGATTACCGTATTCGAAGTTTACGTTGAAAGTGGATGAGTCAGATGCATTGATCAACAAGACGACGGATATGATAACGACATATTTAAGTAACTATATCATCCAATAGACACAATCAGGTACTTAGCTACGTAGGAAATTTGTTAGTATGAACGGAAATACGAACCAATTTTGAGTGTTATTTCAGAGGCATGCGGCGTGCGGGGCGGCGCTACGTTGTGCGTGAGAAGGATGTTCTGCGGCTTCAGGTCCCGGTGCACGATGCCCTTAGCGTGGATAGCTCGCATCGCCTCGGCCAACTGCCTCAGGAACAGCCGAATAGTGCTTTCACTGAGTAGACGGTTCGCTTGCAAATAGTCCGCTAAGTCACCCCCGTTGCAGTACTGAACAAATAAACAATCACCGTTACTCGTTTGTTGGCTAATGGTGACATTGGACAGAATCCAGGAACTATTTTTTAATTACGTCAATGGACGTCAAAGAAGAAAAATTATATTTATCCAGAAGAAAGTACTGCGCAATACTCGGAACTGAGCTATTCATTCTACCGAGATGACGACTAATAGAGAAGTATGGATAAAAAGGCATGTTCCGACAACTCCAAATAAATTGGGGTAAAGGGCCCTTGGTTATGCGGCCGCGCGGTAAGCTGGGTAAGCACACCACCGTGCAATACGCGATAAATGCATGTCGTTCAGCTACTGTTTTCCGACATTATCATCCCCATGCTGGCACAAAACTCAGCGTTCACACAAAGCTCGTTGTATTGTGAGGGAGCGACCTGCATGCTGCCATCCCCATAAAATAAATCGGATGAGAGGTGGTTTTATGCCATTGAGTAATAAAGCTCCGACGTTTACGTTTTTATCCCGTGTTCTCGGGTAAACTTACTACCGTCAGGCGTGGATTATCAGAAATAGGGCAATCTATTAACGGATAGACCTTGACCAGATCGTAAAATATGATTTTAACAGAATGGTATATTATTTTAACACAACCAGAACAATAACGATTTAAATCAAAGTGTAATTACTTGCATAGCAACGTAAGAATCTTGTCATACGTGACGTCACGTGTGACGTGTAAACCACAAATGGTTTACACGTCACATAAGTAAAACCAACAGCTGTGTTTTATAACATTAAACTTTACAGAATAAAGCAATTTATAGACATGAAGCATCAGCCAAGTTCCAGTAACATCAGTGAAGGAGAGATAACATAGTGTGCGTGTGCGTTTTCTTGTGAAGTTCGATCATTTTTGTTTTTGATTTTTATTTTCGTTAATATAATGAATCATTCTTAAAAGTAAAACCGATATGCTTGTGCAACTCATAGAATGATGTAAAAGACAACATGAGGATTTTGGTGCAACTAACGACAAACCAATATATAATTATCAGGCGGTTTTGTGTATTTGTAGAATTAGCAACTGGCAGTTAATGAAGACCATCGTGGCGTATCGGCCGCGATCATTTACACGTATATCTGTGTAAATAAAACCGAACACTTCATACATTGCGTGCTATTTGTTAGTCGTAGGTAGGTGATATTGAAAATCGGCCACCTAATATTTTCTCGTTTATGCAGAGCGTCGTTATCGTAGCTGATTTGCGATAAGCTGCCATGCCGTTAGTAATCTTATCATTGAGTGATAATAGTTATAAGTGTCAGTGAGTTATGCGCTGTACGCTACGCTGGTACTTGTACCACGACAGGTAACTCTTGAAGTCAGTTGGCAAATCTCTACCTAATAGTGTTCGCATATGAGAGTGAACATGACGTCGAAACATCTTCTCGTGCTATTGTTGGCACTATTTGCGTAAGTATACAGTTTTTATTTGTTTTATTTAACCATTGCTGGTAGATCTTATTTGCATGTACTTTACCAACAGACAGTCACATACTTATCTTCCAACTAATATATACGTGAGTGCACAGTCGAATTGCAATAAATAGTACCTAACAGCCGCCATTGCAATTTTTTTTTTAAATATAACTATATATTGAGAAAATGTTTCATAGTTTGCAGTTTCAGTTATTTAGTTGTTAATACATATTGGTACATGTAATGCTAGGAAGTACATAGAAGCACGAACATTTGAAATAATGTGTAGTTCTATTTACCGTTATAACTAGCAACTTGTTATACAGGTAGGTACGATATACAATAATTGTTAATTAATAGCAGTAAATAACTTAAGTAAAACAATAATCTTTGGTAACTGCTAATACCATGGGCATGGCAAGTGTATAAGCTGTGAGCTTGAAAGAGGTTCAAGTGTTTACCAAAAATGCCGTTTACAGAGGTAAAATAGTGATTTAACTGCTGTAACGATACCTGCGATATCTAACTTTCGTATCTAAATTATAAATCTACGTGTATTTTTCTTCTATCAATCAAAACTTAAGACAGTGTGCTAGTTACGCCCTTGTAGTACATACACTTATCGCGATTTATATCACCTACTTATTTATAACAATTTTGCGTCACCTTATGATAAATTCGATAAAGTCACATGTCATTACTGCATTAATATCAATTTCCAGGATTGCATTGGCTCAAAACGATGATGAATTACACATTCCTGTTGAAAATGACAATCAATTTCCACCTGACAATCATCCTGAATCTGATGGGCGCGTAATAGAAGGCAGTGGGGCAGATGCCATAGACGAGCCACTTGAAGTGGTCACTGAAACTGAAGCACCAGCGGCACCATTACTTGAGGACGTGCAATTCACTGCCTTAATAGATAACGTTTCCGCTGTGGCGACTGAAGAACATTCCTGTCCTAAACCATGTGTTTGTAATATAGAGGGAGACTCAAACAAATACATTGTAGATTGCTCGGGATATGAATTAACAGAACTGCCAAAACCGTTGGATCCTAAAACTACGGAGCTAAAATTACAGAATAACAAGTTAACTGAAATACCAAAAGAAATAGCTGATTTGAAGGATTTAAAAATATTGGATGTTAACAACAATGACATCATGAAGATCGTTTCCGGTGTAAGTAATTTATATTAATAACATATATACATGTAAAAAAGAATTTGGACGGGTAACTTTGACATTAA
Source organism: Lithophane semibrunnea (assembly GCA_947363905.1). NCBI lineage: Eukaryota > Metazoa > Arthropoda > Insecta > Lepidoptera > Noctuidae > Lithophane > Lithophane semibrunnea. The sequence continues at coordinate 6,659,467 of OX376200.1, forward strand.
GTCTATTATATTAACGCATAATTATGACAATTAAATTATACATATAACCATAGAGCTTTGCAAATAATATGTAGGTATAAATAAGAAACCGCAAGGTGTGCGTTGAGACTTTGCATTAGCTGAACCATGTCGGCATTGTGTGTCAATATTGGCATAGTCCAAAAAACCATCTCCATAACCAGTTTCACCCACTTACGGCAACGACGCCACTCATCATTAGGATCGTCTGGCACAGATGATTTATAATTTGTATTTGTAATTTTAGCGAATTCGTAACACTGCAACAGACACACTATAGTTGAAATGGTTTAGGTCCTAAATTTAGGAACTGGAAACAATAAACATATCACGCCTGTGTTCCTCGAAGGGTTAGGCGGAGGTGTACCTATTGTACATCCGAATTTCGCCTGTTATAACAACAATTACGCAACAGTTACAGAAAAAAATCCGCAGGAATCCGCTGGATGCGCGAAGCACAGAACCGGCTGAATTGGCGGTGCTTGGGGGAGGCCTATGTCCAGCAGTGGATATCTTTTGGCTGAAATGATGATGAATTAAGCATCTTGTGCATGAGCCCTGAGATAAATACGCTGATACCCAAATGTAAACTAACGAATTTCTATTTTCATTTCAGTCCATAAGTGAACTACCTGAACTGGTAAGCTTAAAGCTAGGAAACAACCGTCTAATAGAGTATCCGCAAGATTTAAAAAATGGTTTCGGCCTTACTAAGTTAGAAGAACTTGATCTGGGAGGCAACGATATGAGAACGGTAAGTACATAGCTTATAGCAAACCTAGTGTCTATCTGAAAACTACACTGATTACATAAAAATACCTTGTAGGCTTGTATTAAAGAGGTACTTTAATTTATCTTTATAATCGCTGTATTTTATCAAAATGATATGGACAGGATATTCAGAATCTGTCCTTAGAAAGCGATACAAACGGAATAAAAATCTTAATAAACAAGATGACCAAATTGTTTAAATGTTAAATTATTATTTTCAGGATCTTAAACCGGAATCCTTCTCCAACTTCAAAGCTCTCCGTTCAGTTACGTTACCTACTGCTGCAGCTAGTCTGGCGGAAGATTTATGTACATCATTAAAAGAATCTTTGGTAACTGTATGTACAGGAACATGTAGCTTGAAATCTTTTGAATGCCCAGAAGCGCCGCAACCGCAGGGTATGGAGGAGGGACTATTAGATTTTGCATTACCAGGGCTAATTGCCTTAGGATCTACACCCGAGGATGATGTCGACCCAACCGTAAATTCTCCGTCTGACATGAAAGCAGAGAATGATACACAGAAAAATGAACAAGCGCCGTCATTAGAAAATGTGGAAACCACCGAGACAGTAACTTTGGTTAATGATGGCACCAAGGAAGCAGCTGGAGATTTCTCTCTTCATTCTGCAATTATAAAAGCATCAGTAGGATCTACGCCAATAGATGCAGAGTCTTCTAGTGCCACTACTGATAAGTCAGAAAATGAAGTAGTTGGAGCAACCACTATAGCAACAAAAACTGGAGGGGTCGATAAAAGCATTATTGGAATGATTGTAGCTGGAATGGTTCTTGTGGTTGCTGGTATTACAATTAAGAAAAACTGGAGTTCTATCAAAAATCGATTTAGTTCAACTCCAAGAAACGCAAATGAACGAACAAACGTGAATGCAAATGGAACCACGCCTGAAGAAGTCCCGCTCCAGGAGAAATCTCCTGTGTAAACAAAACATATTAAGTTCTATAAGTGGTAATTATGTTGAGAATATGATTTGTTTCGATCTGAATGTTATAATTTATTGACGAAATAGTTAATGCCATCCTTTACCAGGCCGAAAATGTGTGAATGAATTAGTGTTTTAAGTAGTAATATGATATGGACATAAATTAAGTTTTGTAGATGTCGCAGTATTTTTGTAAATAATTTAATATCATAACATTACGAAAGCAGCATGCATAACTTGTTTTTTACTTTGACATAATTAAGTATAATTTCGCAATAAAAAGGTGTTTATTTAAAACTTCTATCTCTTTCTATTAATATGCGGAACTAATTTATTTCCAATTACAACTAGTTGTTGTTTCTGTAGTAAAATGCTGGTGTTTCTGTAGTAAATTAATTGGCACACTGACTCGTTTAACTTCACTTTATATTTAGTAAGTATAATTATTAACTTCGCTTGACCGCTACACGTGCGCAGTATTTAAATTATAGGGTCAAAAGATTAGTCATAAAACTCAATTTACCTTTTTTTTTTAGTACATTATTTTTTAATGTACGTTCTGTTCTGAGATATAGTGTAATCTGTATTTTGTCTATGAAGTCAAGTCACAGTATTCTTTATCTGTGGTAGGGTCCTATTCAAACGTAAATAGATCAGCATGCAAGCCTGACGCATGATCTATTTAGTAATTACAGAATTACATGGGTCATGCCAAATGAAATTAGATACTCAAAAATTATAAAATTTATTATTTTTATTACAAGTATCGATCTTTTCGAAGGATTCACCCTGAGCACGCATACACTTTTCTATAAATACGTCTGAACCAATTGGAAAAAACCTCTGACTACTCTTCTTTACACATCTCAACAATCCCGAAATTATAAGCAGTCAGTGCATTATTTGCTTTCAAACCTTTTCCCCTTTAGTTTTTCTTTGTTTCTTGGAAACAGATAAAGATCACAAGGCGCTAGGTCTGGGAATATGGTGGGTCAAGGCAGACAGACACGTTTTTTTAGTTAAAAAATTCGAGTGTTCTGGCAGACATGTGCTGCATCTGCATCGCATTTTCGTGGTGCCCAAGAAGGTGCGAGATTCCTAACTGCGGTCGCTTGTCACACCAAGCAGCTAATATAACTTGTTCGAGGACAAACTGTTTCAAATATGTCAATAAATAACCAGCCTTTATGATAGTGAATAACTTACCAGTGTCAAACAAATGAGTAAAGAATATTTAACTTCTTTTGGCATGACCCTCGTTTTGTTTTATTTATCGCTTCTATAGGTGGCGTTAGTAGTTAGGTAGACCTGTTAGTTCTATACGTTCACGCCTGCCTTTTATTAATGTATACTAATATAATAAAGCTGAAGAGTGTGTAATGAAGTAACAGCGCCGTTTTAGCCAAATAATAAATAAACCATTATGATCGGAAATCTAACTTCATATAAGTGCAATAGATGGCGTTGGTAGTAACGTCCTAAACCTAAAATAACTCGAAAGGGCCTCTGTACCACGGAATCGGTTCTAATGTTTTTCAAAAATTCTGGTGCTTTTGTCGATCAACTTGGTGTATATTGTCCATTAGTACAGCCAATGTAATTATGTTTTTCCACATCCACCTACACAGTACCCCCAAGAGCACTGTATTTTGGTGAGTATAATTTGGTGGTCGTTTTGTGTTGTTTTCCAAATTCTACGTGGATGTAGTAGCGGATACAGCTACTTTTTTAATAAAAGGCCTTAAGACAGTGGTGCCGATTCTCTTTTACACCGAACTAAACTATCACTAAAATTCCTTACTTTTTACTATGAGAATCTTGGCGCTATTCTGCCAAAAAAATCTCTAAATTTAAAAATTATTTTGACACAACTAAAATCGAGTTATGACAATCGCGACTCCACTTGGTACCTACTTGTTTGCTTACCACGTGATTTTTTTTGAGCCGGAGAGGCGCGCAATGTTGCCGTCTCGACGTATTTTTCTATGGAATTTTTCACTTTTTGGAAGAAAACAAAAAAAAAATTACCAACATGTTGGTATTTTTCATTATTTTTGCGATAGGACACACCATTTTCGAGATATAAGCAAAAGAAAATAAAAAAAGATACAGTACCGTTTTGCAACTGAATTCGAGGTGCTGGTTTGAATTTTAGTTCATGACATCTAATTTTATTCCACACATTTTTAATCGTGATTAAAAATAGTCAGAGTTAGTTAGAGGGTTTTAGATAGAAACAAAAATTTTGGTTAAAACGTCAAATTCAGAATAGCATTTTCACTAAATTAAAACTCAGTGCCATCTTAGTGCTGTCAAACTAAATTATAGTTAAGTTGTGTCACTTTAGTCTATTTTCAGAATGGGAAATCGTCGTTTGACAGGAATAAACTAAATTTTAGTGATGTTTAGTTTAGAGAATTTGTGACAAGAGAATCGGCACCAGTGACAGACTTAACGTATTCATTTCAGATACTTACCTACCTATCTCGATTTGCAAGTAGTAATGATTAGATAGTAAATACCTAGTATAATTAAATCTAGATGTCTGTAGAATGCAAGTTACGCGGACAAACATTAACTCTAAAATAATTATACTAAGTAAGTACCTACCTATAGGAATATTTTCTATCAGTAAACCATTTCATTGATAGTGATCAATGAAATGGTTTACTGATACTACGCCTACGTAGTGACGTAGGCGTAGGCATCGTAAGCATGTTTTTCACGTAAAGTGTTGCGTAGTTCAATTACCTACTTAAGAATTTGTTTATTGTGTGAAAATTCAGTTGCGCATTAACATGGTGAAATACATAAAAATTTGTTTTGATAAACTGAAAGGTTTTTTTTTTAATTATTCCAATTTCTACGAGATACCGCGCAATATAGAAATATAAGTTTCATGCTCAGGTCGGTTTAAGGCTACTCGGGTCACACACGCAGAACAACAATGGAATTGTAGATGAAAGTTGATGTGAAAAGAAATTCAACTTAAAGAGCAGGTCGCGGCACAAGTCGCAACGCAGGCGGATGTGCGGCTGACTGCCTGCCTACCTGACCGACAACCTGTACCATACTATGTCCCGTTACACTCCGTTATAGAACAACAATACTTTAATAATGGCATGAGCTTTATTCTTTTGAAACCTGTATACATAAACATAATTATGTAGGTATACTAGCAACCGGTATTCATTTTCTTTAAAAGAAAAATGATACTTATAAAGAAACCACTTTAGTTAATTGGGAGGGTCGTTGACATTCAACGGCGCATCGTCGTAAGGTCTGTACACTTTACTTTCTGGGTCTGTAGTATGCGCCTTGTGTAAAACCTAATATACCAGCTGCGTGGAACACCGGGCTCAGTATATGCCATGCGGCATACATAACATATACACGTGTTATGTCTACCAATGTCCGCGTTTTGATCAACGACACGCAAGTTTATGCATATAGGATTTATATTACAGTAGATATACGAACACTTTTGAAGTTATGACTCAAGTGCAGTGCCCTCGTTCGTTTCATACTTGTGTTCAACAATTCTGGAAAATCATTGACCCTGTTTAATTTACTTAATAGTATTTCGTTTATTTATATCTTTTTATAGGTTTTAATTGAGTTCTGTTTTTTTTTTAATAAAAAAGATTCATTTATGAGTTCTCCTCGGCCCTAATGAGAAGATACAACGATGTTTTTTGCAAATAACTATAATGCCAAACAGCGTTCTATTTTAGACAGAACTGCATTTTGCATAGGTGCATAGTTTGATATCTTTGAATGGACTGGAACGAGCATACGGTGTGATGTGGTTTTCTAGCACAGTTTCTAAACAAAGAAATTACATACCGATCAGTTCAGACACCGTAAGACGCGACGGGAAGTGGGAACTACATGAGATCGCTAGACCTTGTCTTTGTATTATGTAAATTCATGTATAACAAGCGTAGGTGTGTGTTCTTAAACAAACCGGTTCTACTCTATGAAATAATTTCATCATCAACACTCGATTTGGGACATCAAAACGCGAACTTTATACATACAAGAATAGTAGTTATAGGCAACAACAGCATAATTTTAAAATGTTTCATAGGTACTGCAGTAAATTGAATAAGCTACGGCGTTTACAAAGGAAAGTAAAAACATGTGGTGCAGTAACGAGGACAGACTGCGGCTGAAAACGATTACTTCATGACGACCGAAAGTGTTTAGTGGTAGTATTTTAAATGAAAAGAGTATTAAGCGTATAGATAGAAAGCTGTGGTTTCCGGCACGACACTTTCCAGCTCTTGCCGGGGCGTTGCAGCGTTGAGAGAAACCAGTCTGACGCAATCGAGCAAGCCGATTTGTCTAGACCAGTGATCGTGTCAGCATGCATGCAACGTGCTTTCAACTCATAATTATTAGCCGACTACGACCAGTTAACTACTTTAAATGTATGGGCAATTTGAATATCTATCTAACTTTGAAATAGGTGGAGAGACAGATTTTTTGAGGGAATAATAGAGACACTTGAAGCCTCCTTCCTTTTCGATAGATTATTTCATATGTGCATACTAGAGACTAAAGCAAAGAAAAAGGCGAATACAGAGTAATTACATTCGGTATATAATAATTATAGTCTTATATTATTCAAAGGGTATCGCCGTTTAGAAAATAATTAATTACCCTATGCATATCTCCCCATCAATCACTATTCAACTACTTTCACTATTTGTAACAAAAAAAAAACAACCGACTTCTAAAAAAAACACTAAAAAAGTGAAAAATAACTTTAATTTCGGAAGTCGTTGTCTTTGCTTTTCGATTTTTGGTTTTTTGCCACTGACTTTTTAGTTGTGGTACCTACCCCACACAAATTCGTATACCGTTATCTGCTATGTAAATAACAGTGACGGAGTCAACGAAGATAATAATATCGTCTACTACGCAAAGTGGAAAAAATACGTAATTATTGAAGCTAACTCAAAAACTACGCAAGCAAAATTAATAAAATTTATATGGGACCACCTCTGACCGACCAAATAAAAAAAAATCATCAAAATCGATTCATAATTGGCGGAGTAATCGCGTAATATACATACAAAAAAAAAAACATACAGACGAATTGAGAACCTCCTCCTTTTTGAAGAAGTCGGTTAAAAATATCATAGTATCCTTATTATAAAACAAAGTCCTCCGCCACGTCTGTTCGCGATAAACTCAAAAACTACTGCACCGATTTTCATGTTGTTTTCGCCAATGGATAGAGTGGTTCTCGAGGAAGGTTTTAGTATATAATAACCGAAATCCACGCGGGCGAAGCTGCGGTCATTAGCTAGTATATTATATAGGCTAGAATAACATCGTAGTTTAATTATCAATTTTGTATCATACTGCAGCAGTATATTTGTAGTATAATTATAATAAGTAATCCTAAAGTACAAAGTCAGAAGAGAAGGCCCAAGGTGGTCCATTGTACCCAGCCAGTGTAGCCAGAGCGCGGCCACGTGCGAGATCTAGGGCCCGCGAGAACCAGTCGTATATTAATGCGACCACGAGGTCACCACCTGACTCTAACGATACATCTCTTTGTGTTTATAATATCAATGTCCGTGCTATATTATTCATACATCATACCTATTCAGTTAGTTTAATTGAGCTATAAACTATTGCTCTTATTTTGAGTAGTTAAGGGGGATGCACTAGGGTGGCCCGCGAAATTCAAATTTTCTTACGTTTTTTGCAATTTGCAGGTCACTATCAGGTTGTATGTTGATCGAAATATTATTAGCGCTCGTAACAAATATGGATTTACAGAATTATAAACATTTAAATCAGCAATACAACTCTCTAAGCTCATGAAAGTGTATTGAATGACTATTTCATGAAATCATGACATTTGGCACTTTCATGCACAAAAAACGTAAGAAAATTTGAATTTCGCGGGCTACCCCTGACCGTAGATGTGAACCTGTTGTCAATTTAATTCCGTAGGAACAATATGAATTATGATGACGATTATGGATTTACTTAACGAATATTTTCGTTTAAGTTCATGAGTTATTTCTATGGTAGATAACGGTGCCGTAAATCATGAAGCAAAAACTAATTGAGATATAACGCAGTTCGAATAGACGCTGATTTATGTAACCTTACATAACATTTTAAACCTATTGAATAAGTTTAAAGTAGAAATATGAAATACAAGTTCACGTGTCTATCGCATAAACGAACAACCGAAACGAGCTTATCATTGTAGGCAGCGCAGTCTTTGTTCAAAGTGTTCACAGTTCATTGTACGAGTACGAGCCCGATCTTATTGTGAAATCACAACCGAGAAGAGAGAGACATGTTTTTATATTTATGTCAGTCGGTAGGTATCTAAATGATTCACCTGCGAATTTTAGCCAATCAAATCTTGATATAAACAATTCTACAAAATTGAGTGTGATGTACGATGTTCTTTACAGGTATTTATTAAAGATTAACTCCTTATTCTGATTATGAAAGTTGAGACAGTAATATATATCCAAAACTGTTCCATTTTGGATGTCGTACTTATACCTAGTCAAACAATATTTTTTTTGATACTTACTATTAAATAAATGGGCTTCACGCGCACTCATGTTCTACCTCATTCATCAAACGTACGTAATGCAGAAGCGGAAACGATCTAGAGCCAAGTGACGTAGGAACGTTACGTAATCAATCAATCAATCAATCTTCCTAACCTTTTCCCAACTATGTTGGGGTCGGCTTCCAGTCTAACCGGATGCAGCTGAATACCAGTCTTTTACATGGAGCGACTGCCTATCTGACCTCCACAACCCAGTAACTGGGTAATACGATACCCCTTGGTTAGACTGGTTGTCAGACTTTCGTGCTTCTGACGACTCGTAACGACGACTGTCAAAGATCCACAAATGACAGCCGGGACCAACGGCTTAACGTGCTTTCCGAGGCACGGAGGAGTCTCGATATGTGAAAATGGTCACCCATCCACGGACCAACCCCGGCAAGCGTAGGTAGCTTAACCTGATGGATCGACCCGAGCGACTGTTATTACTTAGCCACGAGCTCCTCGACGAGCTCACGAGCGTAGAAACGTTACGTAATCATGGGTTCTGAATGTGGAAATTGTTGAATAAAATAGAACTTGAGGTTATATTCAACCAGCATGAAATGAGAGTGCGTCAGGAAAATACTATTCTAATATATCATCACCACGCTTGGCAAACAGCAGGCGTAGCATGAGCACCGTTTTGTCGACGGAAGAGTAGACAAAAATGATGTTTCCTGTAGACAGTAGGCAGTACGAGACGGCAGCAAAATAGAAAGAGTCAACTGCACTTTTTACGAAATTCACTCTTTTATATAATTCGACTCAGAATTCTTTGTTTTATCATAGGATTTATCGGTTGTCAGTGTGATTTTGACAGTAAGGATAGAAAACTTTCTTCCGAAATAGTCTACATATAAAAAGACCTAGACAAAGATCGTTAGAAATGAAATACAAAATGACAGATTGTAGAAAGATTTCTACGGTGGATGTCAAAAATGAAGAAACGAACTGTCACTTTGTATAGAAAAAGCTATGTCTATTCTTCGTAGAGATAGAAAGCGCCATGCTACGCCTGCAGATCAACAGCCGCAGGTGTTGATAATACAATAAGCGGGGCAAAAATAGTACGGTGTTGTTCTTTCTCTTGACATAATAGGAAGTTGCTTTTTAGAAATAACACTAAAAGATAACAAACACGTTCTAAAAGCTGGTCTATATTCAGCAGAACTTCTGAGTCTACAACCTGATAAATCTGATATAAAATGAAAGCTAAAATCTAAACATTGTTAACATTATCTGTTTCATACATTATTGTTATGTGTGTTGTGATTCAGTTCCATCCGGCATGAAATCAGACATGCATGCAATGCATTTGATCGGCAGATGACCTTATATTAGTATACTAGCTGTGCCCCGCGGTTTCACCCGCGTAGGTCTCGATCCCGTGGGAATATAGGGATAAAACGTGTCCTATGTCCTATTCCAGGTCATGGTCTACCCGTGTGCCCATCCTCTCCTCTCTAGAGTAGGGAAAATCGCGGCGGCGCGGCGCCGCCCGGCGTCGAACGGTTCGCGTATTACATTTTTAAACTCGTGATAACTTCGAAATTAAATGACCGATTCGAATGAATTAAAAAGTATTTTACTGCTAAATAAATACCCTTGATGTTAAAACTATTTGAATAAGAATTAATATTATGTTGATAAAACTCCTTCGCAAATAATGCATTTATTTCGAACAAATTTGATTACCATAAAAAAAGGTTATAGTGAGTCAATCTTAGACATATGCTGTCGCGGACTTTTTTTTTGAACCTTTAAAGAGGAACAATTCCATCATAATCTTTCAAAAATAATTTTTCAATTCCAACCAGTAGTTCCTGGGATTAGCGCGTTCAAACAAACAAACAAACTCTTCAGCTTTCTTTATTATATTATAGTATAGATTGTGCGTGCACACTGTGCGCAGTGAATGTGCTTTTTTCGCAATCGCTTGAAGACAGTTTCACAACTTCTCCCACGGTATCACCCTTTATCACCTGGTAATATATTCATTCAGTGCAATACAATCTATAGAATTTTGGTAGGTAATAAAAATAGAACAAGCTTATGTTCAAATATGTAAGGACTGCAGCAATATTCATTGGTCTGATAAAAACAACGAAAATAATGTGATAGACAATAATCACTATACAACAGTGCAAAGCGTAGTAGGTAGTAGTAGTTCCGCATCAGGCCTCTCCGAGTCCTTGAGAGGCTTCATATTTAGAGACGATACTGATTAAAATGACATAAAGTATGTTAATCGAATATACGTGTATAATTATGGAGCATATAAAATTTAGGTGTAATATAAACCTTTCTTTGATGACATAAACATAAGGAACGATTAATTAAATAGTGTAGCTTAAAAACTCGTAAAATGCTAAGACTTTGTACTAATATGGAACATTGGCAAGCCACACGTGTTCTGTCCCAATCTCGACGACAGCACGTGACCAGTTTAAATTGGGTGGCACGCTGTGTGTACGTACAGTCTGCAGACCGTGTCTAGATAATGACACCTCAAACAGCACCCTGTTTTGAGATATGAAAATCACAAAACAGTAGCTGCAAAACCAAGCTTTAACTTCTTTTTAGATCACTTCAAAAAGGAAGTAGTTATTAATTTGGTTTTAAGGATTTCATTTTATGTTTTAAATGTATGCATCTAAGAAGTAAGAATCTCCTAAACTGGCTGAGAGTTTTTTCTAACTATCAGGCTAGGAACTTGATATACTCATTCGGTATCACAATGGCAACTCAGAATAAATACGACGCAGCTACAATTTTGGTCCTTCCGGGTTGTTTTTTTGCTTTGCTACTAATAGTCACTGGTGGGTGACGACAGTGTGATCATTCCATACGTGGTCACATCGCAACTTTGCAAGTAATGTATAACAATGCCCCACGTTGGATTTCTGTTCAAAATTATAAGAATGTAAATTAAATATTAGTGAACGAAAGGCTAGTATAATTTGGCTTCTGACTAAAATGAGAATCTTGTAAATCGGAAGTAGGTACCTTCCTTTACATTTTAATTTGTTACTGTTGCATACAACTGTAATTATATACTCTAAGGTTGCAAACCTATTGAGTTATTGAATAGAGTGAAGTTATAAATAATCTCGCAAAACGTTGACGATGCCAATTAGTAGGTAGAGTCATGGTCCACAGCAGCCATGGTGACTATCTACGTACCTCAACTAAAAAGAAATCGTGCCAATGAACTTGAGTTTGGCTTTGTATTGCGATGAGGGCATTGCTGTTTTAGTTTTTTACGCAATGAAAACAAGTGTACATAATATTATACACGAATAGCGTCGCAGATACTTGGCTTTACCACGTCGGTTGTGACCTGCTGCGTCCATTTGACTCGTGTGCCCTTGAAGTTTATTTATAATTACAAATACACATACATTTGGAAAGAAGCAGAAATAATTCTAACTATGCTCCTCGCCAAGTCCACCAGCAAAGACGACAAATAACGCAATAAATTGTTACTGACTATGTATAACTGTATAACTATAATGTTAGCTCAAGCATAGAAGCAAGCTCAACCTATGTCTATCAGACAAATTAACAACACATAAATAATAATTACGGAAAAATACTATAAAATGTAGTTCATTATCATCGTGAGGATGATCTAACTGGGCAAGTTTTTGATCGACATTTATGTTTAGCTAGCTAGACTACACTGGCATAATGATATGGAATTCAAACAGAATCCGATATATCTTTTGGCAAACGTTGAATCTGATGCAATGAAATGTAGAATATAGAAAATTATGCCGCGAAATATATTGTATTTATTCTTTTCATGTCGCATGTTACAACAATGTTGCTGAAAATGTTACTGGTCTCTATAAGATTCTCATAGATTTTTTATAATAATATTGCGCTATTTATATTTATCCTTACATAAACAGAGTGCTCCTATGCAATTATGACACATACTGTTGTATTTTGTATGTCTTTGTCATCTACATAACGTTAGGCTTAAGCATTACCTACAGTATCGACGTTGTTGGCGATGACGAACGTAATTTCTGCGCAATAATCTATTTATCAGTAAAGAACGGTAGACAATACAGTTTTATTTATACATATAGGTATCTCGCCACGAGGTAGAGACACGTACAGAGGCGACACGTGTTGGATCCTAACAGACACTATGTCGCTATTAGTCGTCAATTCGTCATCATTACCAGACTACGGCCAAGAAAAAAGGAGGGTTATGATTTTGACCGGTATGTATGTTCATCTGTTCCCTCCGATCTTCCAAACCACTTATCACAATTTGACAAATGAGGTATCGTTAGAAGCGTCGTGATTTTCCGCTGGTTATAGGCTATGTGAAGTCACATTAAATTAAAAATGGCGCCCTCTAGAGGACATAAAGTGAGGAATTTAAAAAAAAATATGGTTTAATCGTACTATGTTGGGTATCAAATGAAAGGGCTTAATGAGCACATTTCAAAAATATATATGTATATTATAACCCCAAAAGAATTTAAAAAAAAATCAAGTAACAAAAACTAAAACCCAACTACGACTTAAAAGGTATAAACAATACACCACAGACAGACAAATTAAAAATCCGGAGTCACACGTAATCTGTTCGATTTATGCCCTAACTAACACGTGTGACTCCGGATTTTTAATTTGTCTGTCTGTGGTGTCTTGTTTATACCTTTAAAGTCGTAGTTGGGTTTTAGTTTTTGTTACTTGATTTTTTTTTACTTAATATTTTTCTTAATAATTAACATTAATATTATAGAGTCAGACGGATTGAAGTCCAATTTGCAAAATGCTGATACAAAAAATTAGAAAAGGGATGTAAAGAATGGTGAAATGAAAACTGAAAAAAAAAAATGCGACTTTTTCACTGTATTAGAATTTTCTTATGAATTTTCACGTTGAATAATACTTAGAGCCAAGTAGATAGGGCTTTTTATACGTGACGACGCGAGTACCGGAGTACGTGACCAACCATAAATGAAAATATATAAAATATTAGGTATACCTATGACGCTTAATTTTGCCTATGAATAAAACTAGGTATTAGTACACCATCTTATTAAAGTAAACTAGCTGCCGGTCCCGGCTTCGCACGGGTAGCACTAAGTACCTACCCTACCTATCACTTAAAATAAAAACTTTTTACTTTAACAAAAAAAAACCAACCGACTTCCAGAAAAAAACACAAAAAAAGTGAAAAGTACGGTAATTTTAATTTCGGAAGTCGGTGTCTTTGCTTTTCAATTTTCGTTTTTTGCCACCGACTTCCGAAATAAAAGTTATTTTTCACTTTTTTTTTGGAAGTCGGTCGCTTTTTTTTTTTGTAATTATTTAAAAAACAAAAAACCCGCCTGCAAAAACGAATAACTTAAAAGAGAAAAACAAGCATTATAATCTGTAGAATTTTGGTATAACAGGCGGGGAACAAACAAAAGTTACACCATATTTCAGGTTATTGGTTACATAATAAAATTTCATAAAAATCGGTCAAGCCGTTTCGGAGGAGGATGTCAACTAACACTGTGACACGAGAATTTTATATATTAAAAGAAGATTAAACAGATAACGATTTGTTATTATTTGATAACGGCAGTCATTCTCATTTTGAATGTATAATTAAGGATAATAAATAAATAGGTTAGTAGGTCATCGCAGTGGCATCGCCAGGGGTCGAACTCGATAGCACGTTGCTATGGTGACCGTTTCAAAGTTCTGCCTCAGATAAGAATTCGCTACTTTAATTTCTAAATAATCTTGATTTGACTTGACCTTTTACGGTTATAAACTGCGCAATACAGAAAAGAATCGTATTCGGGGCAACAGATCAAATGAATTTAGATAATCTGCGACGACAACGGACAGCGTGCGACACGCCCTGCCTGCGTGGTGAAGCCGACTACTATTTATCTAATGCGTAGTGACCTTGCTGCGAATCCACATGCGCGCCTGTCATGCGGAAGCCGGCAGGCATGGTTGTCGACACACCAATAAAAAATTCACTCTGATAATATGTCATTTTAAACTGTTATCTTCCATGTCTAATCCATTCGATAGAGCCAAATATTAAAATCTAGATTTCGTACGCCATCATAGACCTCATCCATCGCATTCCATCATGCGTGACCGCGTGATCGACGTCAATAGCAGGCACATTCAGCAATAAAAAAAAAATTGTATATGAACATAAAACACAATGGTTTTTAAAGCATTGTGTTAATTATTAATTTAAAACCGCAAATCGCAAATTATTATATTAAATGCAATGTTTATTAACAATACACTCTGTATAATACATAAGATATTTTATTTTTTAAAGCAAATCTAAAGACAAAGCAAAACACAATTATATTTTTATTTTTCTTTTGCGCAATTCCGGAATCACTCAATTATTACTTCATTACCATACAATGCGTCGTTTTGACATATTTGATCTACATCGCTTTGCTGCTACGATTAAATATCAGGATAATAATAAATGAAATGGCTACATTATTGTCCGTAACCTAGTTACCTTGCCCTTAATCCATATGCGATAAAAATGTCAAGCCACTCACCTTTGATTACATTTTATTTATTTTATACCTACTACTTTTATTCAAATTTTATCGGACTCTTAAAAACTTTAAAATTGATTATTTATTTGTTAAATAAATAATCTTTTTTTTTTTCAACAACTGCATTAATAATTAAATTAGAATTCGACTACAATTAGGTGTGTAAAAAAAATCTTACAGAAAAGAGACTTCCACAAAAAAGCAAAAACCATTTTTTAATTTTTAACCGACTTCTTTTAAAAAAGGAGGAGGTTCTCAATTCGTCTGTTTTTTTGTTGTTGTTTATTTTACGCGATTACTCCGCCAATTATGAATCGATTGTAATGATTTTTTTTTATTGTTTGGTAGGCTATGCTCCAGAGGTGGTCCCATATAAATTTTATTAAATTTGCTTGCGTAGTTTTTGAGTTAGCTAGATTAGATATCTTATGTGACTCCGTCACTGTTGGTTGCATAGCAGGTAGCTCCGTCACTGTTGTTGCAAATGAAATGAAATGAAATGAAATGAAATGAAATGAAATGAAATGAAATGAAATTGTTTATTCTGTAAATAGGATATCGCAATCACTTTTACACGTCATATTATTAAAAAAATAAAATAAGCTAGATGAGGTTGCATAGTGGTATTCTTATTTATGTGGGGTAGGTACCACAATTAAAAAGTGAAAAATAAAAACTTTTTAGGTACAAAAATAAACAACAGGCTTCCAAAAAAACACTAAAAAGTGAAAAATTACTTTAATTTCGGAAGTCGGTGGCAAAAAACGAAAATTGAAAAGCAAAGACACCGACTTCCGAAATTAAAGTTATTTTTCACTTTTTAGTGTTTTTTTTGGAGTTTTTGTTTGTGCTACTGTGGGGTACACACTACTCACATATAATTGTGTACCACTAGGTACTTGCTAAGTTTATATTTAATAACATCCATACTTATAATTATTACAAATTCGAAAGTAACTCTGTCTGTCTGTATGATACCTTTTCACGCCTAAACCACTGAACGGATTTTGACTAAATTTAGCAAGGAGATAGATGTTATCCTGGGGAAAGATATACTACAGTACTTTTTGTATCAAATATAGGTATATATATATCTACATATAGGGAGTGATATAGCCTTAGGGGATGAAAGTTTGTATCGGAGACCCAGCATTTCGTACGTTCCCGTGAGACAATAGCTAGCCATACACGCACAGATGTGCCCGTCAGATGAGACCTGAATCTGATCCGGGCACATCTGTGCGTGTATGGCTAGCTAATATCCGAAATCCAAGCGGGCGAAGCCGCGGGCCAAAGCTACATCCTAACTAATATTATAAATGCGAAAGTGAGTTTGTTTGTTATTTACGCTTTCACGCTAAAACGGCTGAACGGATTTGGATGAAATTTGGCACAGGGGTAGACCATGACCTGGAATAGGACATAGGATACTTTTTATCCCGATATTCCCGCGTGATCGAGTCTTACGCGGGTGAAACGGCGGGGCGCAGCTAGTTATGAATAATCGAAGGGATATCTGATCAGTTGGTTACGATCGATAGCGAAGTCAGTTTATGGTAGATATTGCGGTCATTAACTCATAGCTATGCTATATAGTATATATCTATGAATCGTATATACAATATACGATTCATTCAACGTAATTTGTTTACCAGCTAATCTCCCCTTTCCGAAATTAAAATGATGCGCATTGGGTGAAGAAATTGTTTCAACTTATGTCTTCGCCTCTTCGGGGTAAGCCTGATCTTAAACGGAAAGCCGAAACGCGTGTTTAAAAATAGAAACACTTCTGCAAACGGTACTGTTCTCTGACGGGAGTTATTTTAGCCACTGTTTGAGAAATATCGCCTCGAGATTACTGTTTGGAATGGCAAATAGCAATATTTGATAAATACTACTACGCTCACATGGATCGCTGTATTCAAAACGTAGAAAGGCTTGAAATCGGTGGGAGGCTGTCGTTTACCCAATGTCTGACGGATCAAAAGGCAATAAACTTTACCGGATGAGTCACATTGAATAACACCTCGAGCACACAAATACATGCTTGTGGCAAGTTTGAACTGTAAAGAGGTTGTTAGTTAGTTTTTGCATGTTCATATTTTTTTTGTCTGATAAAGAGAACGTCGCAGCTGCCTAGAAAGATTATATAATTTATATAAAAGTATGTTTATTATGGACTCACCTCCATGACGACATAGACGTAGGCGGGGCTGTCCATACAGTCGTGCATGGCGACCAAGTTGGTGTGGTGGAGGGCAGTGAGTTCGCGAAGGATCTTTATCTCCTTAACCAGAATCTCTGAAGCTTTTTGTATGCCTTTCTTCGTCACCACTTTTACAGCGACAGATTGTGACGGATTCTATAACAAAAAAAAATATGGAGGTATTATAGGCACAGTTGGCAACAAAATTCGATCTCATTCTCTCTAAAACGCCATGAGATTTCGTGAATGAATGAAAGCTTTCGAATGATGTCAACATAATTAAATAATCAAACTTCTGACGGATCATCGACTTTTGGCAAATGACCAATAAAATATATAATTCTCTTTTCTAAAGCCTAATTCTTCTATTACCAATAAGGGCAACATTTTTTGCTAAGGTTGTCCGTCCGGTTGTCCATTTCAGGACTCGAACTAATGATCAACCTCTGATATTATGTCAATACGTCGCAAGACGAAGACGCCTTGAAATTAGCTGGTATAATTGCGAGTTGTTCTGTATAAGTAATGATTAATGATAGTTAACGCAAGTGCAGTGAGCGTTGCCTAAGGACGTCGCGCAGCAGGTGGGCGAGTCTCATGCGTGCACCAAGGCCTGCATAGATTGTCTCTATGGCAATTAGACAACTTGACTGCTTACCCGGCCACAACACAATGTGTGAATGTGAATACTTCTAATTATGAATTTTATTTAGAATACTGACATTGGGTTGAATACGAAAGCAAAGAACTAAGTTAGTTCTTCGCTAGCGAAGAACTTAGTTCTTCGCTTTCGTATTCAACCCATGCTGCATGAGCATAGATGCTCAGATGTATACATCGCTCCACATGCTGATGCTGATTGATCAGTTGACTCTCTCTTGACTCACTCTGATAACAAAATTATCAAAAGAGTGTTTTAAATGCACGATTTATCTGTGACATACCTACGAGCTGGGATGATGATGAATTGAATACGAATAAGAATAGTATGATATTTCGCAAGGTAAGACAACGGAAGGCAATTATTTTATAATTGTAATGTGTAGCACTGAATAGCTGATGGTTGATATTATAAGGATTGATACCAAGCAAAAGAGAAACTCTCTAGACAGATCTACTATAACATTATTTCAGCAACACTGGGTTCTTGCTGAAAAAAAAAATGTTGTGTTAGCCATTCATGAGGCAATCAGCGTCTGAGCGCATGATATTTTAGTGTTTGTTTATTCCACAATCCAGGAGAGTTTAAGTTCGAACGTGTAAAGATTTATTTTAAGCCTTCAATGCGATTTGGTTTAATTTTGCTTTTATCCAGAGGGTGGTGCGCCGGCGCAGATCTAACATTAGCCCGCCCTACATTCCGTAGGCTCGTGGAGCGATTACAATTTGACCTGATTTCATCACTAGCCCCGTGCGAGATCGTAGTTAAACCAATTCCATCGTGATAGTCACATCTTATAAGGTAACAACACGCAAGTACATTGATAAAGATGATTGGAAGGAGTTTATTGTTAATAAAATAATAATGAAACATGCGATTATAAATTGCAATAAAATAGAGTAAATTACAATATACCACACCTATACTAGTAGGTATTGATACTGCGGTGTCTGAAGTGCGGTCACGGTCACCGTTCGTGGTGCACTTCTCACTTGCCAACGTCATACGTTTGCCAATGCAATTACGTTGTTACATCATTAAATGTCATGTCAAGAAAATTATAGTAGCTCACCCTAGCGATTAGTCGAAAAACCTTGGGAAATTAATTGAAAGTGTGGGATATCGAAATGGCAATATCGTGCTTACGCAAACGTTTGTTGAACTTTAGTGCAAAGCTCAATATATCCTGCAAGTCAGTGGCAAAAAAAGAAAATTGAAAAACAAAGACACCGACTTCCGAAATTAAAGTTATTTTTCACTTTTTTCGCGTTTTTTTTGGAAGACGGTTGTTTTTTTTTTGTAAAAAGTTTTTAGTTTTTAGTTGTGGTACCTACCCCACACAAATTCGAATACCACTACCTGCTATGTAAATAACAGTGACGGAGTCAACTAAGATATCGTACATAGGCTAAGTGGGAAAAAAATTAAAGTAATAAAGCCTAAAACCCAACTACGACATGAAAGTCAATCAAATAAAAAATTAAAGTAATAAAAACTAAAACCAAATTACGACTAAAAAGGTATAAACAAGACAGCGCAAACAGACAAATTAAAAATCCGGAGTCACACGTAATCTGTTCGATTTCTAACACGTGTGACTCCGGATTTTTAATTACATATTTGAAAATAAAAATTAAATGATTTAAAAATGTTATTAAAATACTTTTTTTTTTAAATTTAAATGAAATTATACTAATATTCTTTAGAATTATTTATAAAGAAATTATTCTATAATGAGTAACGACCCTTATACGCATAAAATTAATTGCCTAACACTTATTTCAGGAGTTCAGGAGCCGACTTCACCCATAGAAAAAATAAAGTGTCGATTCGCCCGTTTCGGGCGAGTAAATTCGTGCGAATCGATCATTAAGCTGACTGATTTCACAAAATATATGGCTCTTAGGTACTTGACTACTAGGAAAATTCATACACTTGTGCAACAATTGATTAAGAAAGATAAGGTCACTAACTTATTATCCACCTTATCGGTCTGCAGGTTTTCCTACAGACGATTCCATTGACAAAAGCATTACGCTCGTGGTTTTACTGATAATGCATATTTTAGACGCTAATAAATGCACAATGGTTTTCATTCAGCAAATATCCT
Source organism: Lithophane semibrunnea (assembly GCA_947363905.1). Classification (NCBI taxonomy): domain Eukaryota; kingdom Metazoa; phylum Arthropoda; class Insecta; order Lepidoptera; family Noctuidae; genus Lithophane; species Lithophane semibrunnea. Next base: position 6,679,335 of record OX376200.1, read on the forward strand.
GTAGCAAAGGTTCCTACGAAGGAAGTCATTACAATTTATTTAAATCGTTTTAGATGTCCTGTAAGTGTATGCACGTGCCTACTGTAACGCCCTTGAGGTGTAGACACGGTGCGCACGTTGCGTGTCGCATTGTGCGGCGATCTATTGTACGGTGGCTTAAAACAAAGACGAGAAACCTAACGCTCGGACCGCACAACATAGAATTTAACCGGTAGGCTCGTCCATGACGTCAGATCAGGTCACACCGCGTTTTTTAAAGGACAGCTGCAGGTAAAACTACTTGTTAGGCTGAGAATAAAACCCAGTGTTTTAGCAAAAATAAAGAATGAGGTCCAGGAAAGGTTCCGTTGAGGAAACGAACCCTACTGAAAATAATAAAATAAGCTTTGGAAACAACAAAGACATTTAGACCACACATCGAAACAGCGGGGTTGTGAAGTATGGTTGAACAGATATATTAATGTTACTACCTATACGGGCTTCACAAATAAGTAGTGTGTATTTTAAGTATCCACACGTGCAAAGTAACCTAGTTAAGCCAGCTGCAAACAGAAACCGGAATATTCGAACAGCTGCCTAGGTTCTCCGCGATACGAGAGGTGACGCCAAGATGTCACAGAGAAGCTATTAGATAACCGTCGCAGGCACCGCATTCAGAAATTGGGACTAAAATGACTACCCACTTTTAAAACAATCTACATAACATAACATCACGCCTTTAATCCCCGAAGGGTTAGACAGAGGTGTGCCTAATAGTACCTACACCCACATTTCACCAATTATGTAATAGGCGTAATTATGTAATAAGTCCCATGTAATAGGCGATCCTATTGCCTTCAACCGGGAACAAATTCAGACTCCGGGATGCCACTGAAAAATTCCAGACGGAAAAACCCATTAACACCTTGCCCGACCTGGAAATCGAACCCAGGACCTCAGCAGTAGCGCTTGCGATCACTAACCAATGAGGTAGTTGCAGCTGGACACATGAAATTTGGACAGTAGGTTCTTTCTGTGACGAATTCTAGATTCTCTGTCTCAGGTTGAAGCTGAAATTGCGTTTTAATTTCCTCTAAAATCGAGGACTTGGTTCTTTTCACTACTTTGCTCTACCCAGAGTCCTGGCTCAAAAATAATCCTCTGAAAACTGACTTAACGCGACTCAGACTGATATTTAAGATTTACCGCCATTCGAAGTTTTTCGTTTCGAAAAGGGCAGAAAAAAATTTGTCTTAAAATGAAATAATTTCTGAAAATTCTACCCGTAAGCTCGTATAAGGGTAAAATACTAAAATATGCAATATAAGTTTGTATTAAAATCCGCCATTTTTAATGTGATGAAAAATTGTATTTACCCTAAAACAATTCGACGAGGATACATGAAACAGGAGCGATGAAAAAAAAAATTAAAGCAAAATATGCTTTAATTTTATGCTCTAATAAGTGTTTGAGGTATTGGTCCGATTATTAATAATAAAAAAGATTATGATGTTTGATTATGATGTCTGTTCCAAAATTATCTGAGGAAAATGTAATCAAATGGGTCAGAAAATGTACCATGCATGCCATTTTGTAGTGGTACTTATAAATTGAGTGCTTTGATTTGACTACTTAAATACTTTTATATTTGTTGTTATGGTTGCAGAAATTTTAAAACAAAGAAATGCCTTGATTTATTTATTTATTCAGTCAGTGTAATAATTGATGAAAAAAGGAATCAAAAATAGGTGCCTACTTACAGAGGCCTTTTGACCTATAGATACAATGAAAAACAACAATAGTTAGCTGAATCAAATAGTATAGATTATTGTTTTTCTTGACCCTATGTTATTTAGATGTTTAGTTTAGGAGCTAGCATAGCTTTATTTACTATGCAATACATTAATTAAGGTATACCAGTGACCATAGTATACACTGACACTGTGATGTGAACTTTCATACACATAGGTACTGAATCAATGCTATCTTATCAGTTTTTAAATTAGAGCAAAGCAGTCTGCAGTGATTTAGTTTGGTTGTTATAGGGAATGAAATATATTATTTTAAAATAAGTTCATTAATTAATTTGTTTTATAGAAGATAGTTTAAATAGTAATTTCCACAGATGCAGATGTGGTAGTTGGTTATAAATAATTTTACTATTAAAGTTTTATAGTACAATAATTTGACTATTGCCAATACCAGTTCAAAAGTGTAACCGTCTTGCTTGTTTTGATGAAGATCTAGATCTGTGAAGTTCATTGTTCCTTGGGTAAATGAAATATCATATATCAATATATCAATGACAACATCATGCACGTAAGAAAAAATTTACATCTTTTTAGTAAAAGAAGTGATAGACATAACTATAGTACTAGAAATAGGGACCTATTAGTTCAACCAGGTTTCAGACTGGCTAAAGTAGACTCATCTTTCATGGGGTACTGTTTAAAATGTTACAATAAAATTCCTCCCCACATACTTCAACTGAACGAGACGAAATTCAAAACTTGTATAAAACGCACACTATGCAGGCAGGCATATTATAAGTTGGAGGATTACATTTCTGATAAAAATGCTTGGCTTAATGCTGGTCCTGCTCCACAACCATAACTAACTAATTAACATTCGAAAATAATGTTGGAGCTGCTGAAGATTGTAAGACCATCTTTGCATTGTATAAACTCAATTTCCTTTGTATTATATAACTGCATAGCACAGGTGTGAGTACTATGTACTATAGAGCCATTTACCGGGTAATTTGTCTTTAATTGACTTGAATGTGCCCTGGCGGCTGGGAATGTCATGCTCACTCAAATGTCTCGCTGATGGTGGCGCGTGTGTTGGATCATTTAGCTCCCTTCAAAATGGTTGAGCTGAATGGTGCTGATCCATGCGTCATGTTCGTGAACGGGCGCCGTAAGTTGTGACTGGTCATCTCTTAGCTGCCATGGCTTATTTTAATTTTTGATTTGTTTGTTATAATTGCGGACGCTTTTAACGTGCTTTCTACATTGTTCTCACATGTATAATTTCAACATAAATGATGTAGCCAATATTTTGTAACAATATTTTGATTTAAAAGAGTGTCCGTGGAGTTTCTTGCCCGTTCTTCTCCATAGGTACCTACTACGCTTTGGAATGGGCAACTAGCTTCATATTTCTGACTGACCAACTCCTTGACAATTCAAAAGTGCCTGTAAATGGTTTAATTGAAATAAATGCTTTGAGTTTGAGTTTGAGAATGAGCACAAAATTTTTGGATACAAATCAATCAAATAACAACACGGATGTCAAATTACAAAGTAGGTATGTAAAGATAATAATATTTACAAGTTTTATAGGTTATTTATTATCAGCTGATTATTTTCACGCACTCACTCCAGACAAAATATTATTATTTGTTATCATTTTAATGATTTATAACAACATTGGTGCAATAAGCGCAGAAATTGCAATATTCGTTTAAGAATTAGGAAATGAGTGTTGAATTTGGAACATAAATACGAAAAAATGCCACCACCCACGGCCGAAACAAATCAATACAAATAGTTACGACGAACAAGAAAATCATAGTATTTTTCGCAATTAGGATTCTGTTAGTTTCAGACTAACCACATTAGTAATATTGTGAAGGCAAGTTAGAACAAAAGCGCGTCATGGAACCTCAGATTGAGATCATACACATACCTTTCTCTTCCTTCCTTTGTATACCATAGCGAAGGCTCCGTGCCCTATAATGTCTTGTTTAGTGAATTCATATTCACCAACTTGGATGACTTCCATTTTCACAAGTTTTCCCTTGACCACAGACATGTTTCTTAGAGTTTATATTTATTTACAGTCTCATACAATAAAAAGATCAATAACTTTTATGGATAATGGATTTCGGAACTTGACTGAGCGCTACATTATGATCACAACTAGCTGCTAATCACTTCCATGCTTCCAATAAAAGTAATAATTTCACTTTGTATTACACTAACGTATCATCATCATTGTTAAGCCAAAACACAACACACAACGAATGCAAAATGAGTAAAGTGATTTTATTTTGTTGTTTTGCGAAGTAGAAGACGGTGTTGCCCATTATGCGAATATAAAAACTACCAGTACCACGATCAAGAAAGTTCCTTTTCCACGAAACAACTTTTGTTGCAATAATTTTTGTTGCGTTATTATATTTTACTAGTACGTTTGCATGATTTTGGTATTGAAAATTTAAATTAAGTATCATTACCAAACCATTCTCTTGTTATACCCGTTTGCGGGATGTTACTGATGTGTCATTTTTCTATAAAATGTTGTGATCACTTGATCACAAGTAATCACAACATTTTCAGCAAAAACTATTTATTTGACGAAGCCCGAAACCTTCCTAACCGACCGAGCGTGTAAAAGCTCCTTTACAGCAATATTGCCAGACTAAAAATTAAATCCTACCACTTAATTAGACATCCGAGTATGCTATTACATCTGTGCCTAACCCCAACCACAGACTACTTAGAGATACTGACCCCAACTAAAAAGTAGCAAAGCGTCAAGCCTGTCGTCAAGCGTAGACAGCTAATTAGCACAGAATTCAAAGTCTCACACTCTCTCTGTGCTCATAGAGCCTTTATTTTTTTTGAGGGTGGGAAATCATCCAATGACTTCTCCCGCTCTGGGCGGAGCGGAAGGGCTTGTCAGACTTTTACTGACTAAAACCCACCCGTGTTCCTTCAGTTGCCTGTTAAGTCCCGGTATCCCTTTCCTAACTAACCCGCAACCCTGGCAGGGTGCTCACAGAGCCTGGGACCACTTTAGAGTAGAGAGGTTTCAGACCTTCAACATTGCACGGTTCCGTACAATTTTTAGATACAAAATGTTCGACACCTCGAATGATCGCCTTAATTGATTAATTGTATTCTGATTACAAACACCCAAATCAGTATAAAATGTAAATTTTACTACTTTGAATCTCAGACCATTGGTCTGAGCTTTGAATACTGTATGCTAAAATTTTAATAGTCCAAACTCATTTTCCTATCTTCTCTGTATAAGAAGAGGCCTTTGCCCTGCAGTGGGACAATAATAAGCTGGTATTATTATTTATTTTTATTACTAGTACAGCAGGTGAGCTATGCGAAAAAATCCAGATTCCTATTAAGGGTTCAGGAAAGCAATTATGAAAAGTGTGATAGTAGTCAGGATTTCAATTAATATGAGATATCCAGGCCAGTTTTCTTCTAATCAAAAGATTTTCTTGTTCTAGCAGTGATGAAATACAAATTACAACAATCATTCCACATCTTTATTCAAATTATGACTCTCATAATAAAAATAAGAAAATTTTAGATACTTAATGCCTCAGACCAACAAAAGTTGGTCTGAGCTTAATGCTTTAATTCTGAACAATTTTAGAGTGATGAAAGGTATTGACAGAATCGATAAATAATTAAATCAATTATCTTATAGGGAGCTGTTTAAAATAATATTAAAACTGAGAAATGTTTTTGCCTTCAAAATTTTAATAGATCATTTGACAAATAGTTAAGAAATAAAGCAATATCAATTCTCTAAAGTTGTGACTATCTTTTTTGATCTCCCAAGTCTTCAATACTATCTTCATCAATCTGGAAAAAAAGAGTACAAATGTACATAATTTAGACAAATAAATTGCTGTGAAGTTTATAGGAGTTATTTTTAAAATTGCCAATTGAATGCATGAGTCCAAATAAATGTAAAATCCTGACAAAGGGGAATAATTTAATTTGTTAATAATATGAGTCTTTTGAATAAAATTAATCATTATGTTCCATGAAATACCTCAGGCCATTTTTCTGGAATAATATCAAAAAGATCATCTTTCACATCCCCCTGAATTACAATCTCATCGTCGCCAGTAACTGAAGACCCGCAAGCAAACTTTGTACCAAAGAATTTTGCTGCCACCTTTAAATCAATATCTGAAAAAAAATAAAATTGAGTTATTATTATCCACTAGCAGTGACCCGCGGTTTCACCCGCATAAGTCTTGATCCCGTGGCAATAACGGGATAAAAAGTATCCTATGTGTTAATGCAGGTTATAAACTATCTGTGTGCCAAATTTCATCAAAATATGTTCAGTAGTTTTTGCGTGAAAGACTAACAAACATCCATCCATCCTCACAAACTTTCGCGTTAGTAATATTAGTAGGAAGTACAATAACAAATTAACACCTGTGTGTTTCTTAAGGTGACCATTACAGGTGATGATAATACCTTGTGTACAATGGATGTTGTTTTTCTTGGCTATAATAATAGCCTCACTGGTTGCTTTTTCTTAACAAACAGGCATATATATATAATAACATAAAACTCAAGGTGTTACATAAATTAATTTTGAAATGAATAATACATAATAAAAAGATCACAAATACGTACCAAAAGTACTCAGTCCAGATACCACAGTGACAGATTTCTTCTTGCCACGAGGGGCCCTAGACACTTGCACTAGCTTGGGAACATCTTCTTTTTTCTTTGACTTCAACATGCCCTTGCCACCACGCTTCTGGCGCTTCTTTTCTTCTTCACCACCTGCATTTTCTTCTTCATCTGGAATGAGTTATAAAATATGAATCAGATCAGGTGTTTTTTACATAGTGGGCCTCTGTTACTAGTTACTACATTCCATTTTACGTTTTGTCAATTTTGATAGATCCTTAAAATGATGTAAACAATAGGTCAAAAAATCAACAATTCCATTGATAAACTTAACCTAGCTATGTCAAGATTCTCACAAAGAACTCACCGATTTTCACTTTTTCAAATTCTGTTGGCAGGTTTTTTTCAAGCCATTGCTTGCATTTATCGTATTCTGGGTAGTATTCACAATATTCTATCGGCATAGAACAATTACCACAATACTGAACCTTTAGTGGATAGGTTACACCTTGTCGGGGACCCATTGAAAGATCTCTGTCACCCATTTTGAATTCCTATTTGATTACAAAAAAATACTATCGCATGCTCTATTCTAATGGACTCAACTTTACGGTTATTAAAATTCGTTTTAATAATAAAAATGTTGAATTTTTCACCCGCAGCAATCAATTCTTAAAATCGCTTGAGGATTCATCATTTGACAATTTTGACAACTCGAAAATTTGACACAAGCCAGACAGGATAGACAAATCTGTTTTTTTGATTACTTTGATATCCAGTCTTTTTAGACAAAGAGCGTCTATTATTTTCAGGAAAAACTGCAACTTCGCCCAGCATAACTATTCACAACCATTTGTGATTGTTAATGTTAAATAAGTGGTTTATTTAGGTTTCACAGTATGATGTTTACATTGTTCCGTGTGGTCCCGGATTAAGAATACGGCCACCCCATCTCATCCCGTGGGGGTCGTATGAGGCGACTAAGGGAACTGGAGACCTAGTGCATACCACTGTAGCACCATGGGTCACCCGGCGGTGGCGGGTAAACCACTAGCAAAAGCATTCCCAAGGAGGGTTGGTGTCAGGCTGGCGGCCGACCGTAAAACTTAGCCAAAACCTAAGCAACATGAATGGAAATGATAGGATGCGCGATAGGGCTAGGGCGTACCCCACAGGCGACGCGCAGGGGCAGCACCCGGCTTCTGTGGGAAATGGACAAAGGTTGTCGCACCAGACCGGGCGGGTGCGACGTAAGACGCAAGCTCGGAGTGTGAGAGAAGTTAGATTGAGGTGTGCGAGCTGGAATGTTGGTACGATGACTGGAAGAGGAAGGGAACTAGCAGATGTTTTAAAAAGGCGACGACTGAACATAGCGTGTCTACAGGAAACGAAGTGGAAGGGTGCGAAGGCTAGAGAGATAGGAGAGGGATATAAGTTTTATTACTGTGGAAGTGATGGCAAGCGAAATGGTGTAGGTATAGTTTTGGATAGCCGGTTAAAAGAATGTGTGGTGGATGTTAAAAGAGTGAGTGATAGAGTGATAGCTGTTAAAGTAATTGTGGAGAGTTTGGTGGTTAATGTTGGTTGTGTATGCACCCCAGTCACGGTGTGAGGATAGTGTAAAAGAGAAGTTTTGGAAGGATTTCGATCGGGTTATGATGGAAGTGCAAGATAGTGAAGAAGTGTATGTGGGGGGTGATTTTAACGGGCATGTAGGAAGACAGAAGGATGGCTAGAGAGTGCATGGCGGTTGGGGATACGGAGACCGTAACACTGACGGCGAAACACTGCTACAAGCTGCTTTGGCCTTCGACCTGGCAATAACAAATACGTGGTTGGAAAAACAAAATGAACATCTTATAACATATAAAAGTGGCCGCCACGCGACACAAATTGACTTCTTGCTGGTAAGACGGAACAACCTTAAAAGTGTCAAAAACTGTAAAGTGCTCCCAGGTGAAGACTTAGTCCCACAACATAGACTCCTATTAATGGAGGTGAAAGTCATTGTCTCGTCCAGTAACAACAAGGAACGGCCCCCACACAAAACCAGGTGGCGTATGATAGAAAAAGAGGAATGCGCCAGTATGTTTAAGAGCCAAGTGGTAAATAAGATGATTGAAATGAAGGATATGGAAGGAAAATCTGTGAATGAATGTTGGAAGGAGATGGCGGATTGTATAAGGAGAGTAGCAAAAGATGTGTTTGGAGAATCGAAAGGGAAAGGTGTGATAGAAAGGGATACATGGTGGTGGAATGAAGACGTGCAAAATATGCTTAAAGAAAAGAAAATTGCGTTTAAAGAATGGCAAGATGTGGAAAACGGGAATGAGAGTTTGAAAGATGATAAGAAGAAGATCTATAAAGAATGGAAGAGAAAGGCAAAAAAGGCGGTAGCAGTTTCGAGGGCTATGGCGCAGGAGAAGTTGTATGACTCACTGGACAGCCCTAGAGGCCAGAAGGAGCTCTACCGGATTACAAAAGAAAGAGAAAGGAGAACGAGAGATATAATTCATATTAAATGTATAAAAGACGACGCCGGTAAGGTTCTGTCCAAAGATGACGAAATAAAAGAACGATGGAAGATTTATTTTGAAAAGCTAATGAAGAGAATATATGGAATGGTGTGCTCAAAGAGGTACAAGTCAATATGGGTTTGGTGAGGGAAATTAGCATAGATGAAGTGTGAAAGGCAGTTCAAAGTATGAAAAATGGAAAGGCTATGGGCCCAGATGATATACCAGTAGAAGTATGGAAGTGTTTAAAAGAAGATGGATGTATGTGGTGACTTTATTCTTCAATAAGTTGTTGCATGAAAGAGGGATCCCACAAGAATGGTGCAATTGTTCGCTAGTGCCCATTTTCATAAATAAAGGTGATGTACAGGACTGCAACAACTATCGAGGGATAAAGCTCATGTCACATAGTATGAAGGTATGGGAGAAAGTAATAGAGAAAAGACTGCGAGAGGAGAGTGAGATAACCCCAAATCAGTTTGGGTTTATGCCAGGTCGAGGAACAATGGACGCCACCTTTGTACTCCGCCAATTGTGCGAGAAGTACAGACGTGCGCACAAGAACTTGCACATGGTGTTCATTGATCTGGAAAAAGCGTATGATAGGGTACCTCGGGATGTGTTGTGGTGGGCCTTGAAAGAGAAAGGTTTGCCCGGGAAGTATGTAGAGTTAATTCGTGCTATGTACAGTCAATCTCGTACCTAGGTCCGGTCGGCTGTTGGCAATACCGACGAGTTCAGTGTGGCTGTAGGCTTGCACCAAGGGTCGGCTTTAAGTCCTTACCTCTTCCTGTTGATTATGGACGCTCTGACGTCGCACATACAGGAAGAGGCACCCCGGTGCATGCTGTTTGCCGACGACATTGTTCTTGTCGGTGAAGATGAACCTGAGATCTAGAGCAGACTGGAGAAATGGCAACAGAAGCTGGAGAATGTTGGCTTGAAAATCAGCAGAACCAAAACTGAGCATATGTTCTGCGATTTCGGCGGTCTCTCCAGTTCTGGAGCCATAACGCTTGATGGCGCACTTCTCCCAGTCTGCTCCGACTTTCGGTATCTCGGTTCACTCGCGCAAAGCGACGGCGAAGTAGATCGGGCGGTTAAGCACAGAATTAACACTGGATGGATGAAATGGCGGCAGGTCACGGGAACAATCTGCGACTCCCGCATTCCCCTTAAACTTAAGGGGAAGATATATAAAACAATAGTTAGACCTGCTGTCTTGTATGGATCAGAATGTTGGGCCACAAAAGGGATGAATGAAAGGCAATTGCATGCAGCTGAGATGAGAATGTTAAGAGGGATATGTGGTGTTACACGAATGGATAGAATAAGAAATGAGTACATGAGAGGAAGTCTGAAAGTGGCACCGGTGACTGAAAAATTGTGCGGAAATCGGTTGTCATGGTATGGGCACGTGATGCGAAGGAATGAGGAAAATGTTGTGAGGAAAGTTTTGGGTATGAATGTCGATGGCTATAAGAGTAGGGGAAGACCAAAGAAACGATGGATGGACTGTGTGAAAGATGATATGGCTAGAAAGGGGGTGACTATCGAGATGACGGCTGATAGAGAAGTATGGAAGAGAGGGACATGTTGCGCCGACCCCAAATAAATTGGGCTAAGGGCAGGAGAATGATGATGAGTATGATGTTTACAGTATATCCTTAGAAATATCTTCTAGCCAATAACAATATGTCGACTTATTAGGAGTGACTGCTCGTCATGAGCTCGAGAACAAGAATGATCTTCGAAAGGAATCGTTTCTACTTGGGCGTAGACTAATCCCCACTACTAAACTATTACACTATATTATAATTGTATAACTATATTATAATTGTATAAGTATAAAGTCTGATATACCCTCTAAAGTTTACATTCGATACGCTTCCGTGCCAAATCGAACAGCAATCAACAGTTCATGTATTTGGTTACAGAGTTGTTACAATATAGCTAGAAAAGTTTCTAATGATCCAATGTTACCTATCGAAGAAAGGAGTCCTCTAAACGCTGCAAAAAAATCCGAAACCGAACCTTTTTCATTGCGCCGTTACCTGGTATGGCAAAATACTTCGTGAACCCCTACTCTCCGCTGTTTCTATACTTAAAGCTTGAAATTCAAATCTGTCAGTTTGAGTACCTCTTGGTTGGCTAAACAGAAAGGCAAAATACCCACAGAAGCTTTGAAGTGTTTATTAGTGTTTGATTCCATTTGGAACCTCCTACTCATACGAGTTATCGTCGATGCCTCAAATAAAAGGCAAAGAGAGAAATTGTCTAAAAGAAAACGATTTAATCCTATGTGTAGCAAAAACGGATCCGCGGTGGGCAAAATTACGAGCAGCAAGCGCAACCATCACATTCGTGCGAATGGATGCACCTGTTCTTCGTCACATAATGTGACTCGTAGGTATTTTTTTATTTGTGTTAACCGTATGGGTCAGCTCTGCTCTGACCGCGACGTGAAGCGACGTGACGCTGCACGCACTTTTTTTTAACAATGATCGAACTTATTTTCTTCACAAAAAGGTATTATTTCAGTGTGAGGGTTGTCAAACTACGCTGAAAGTCTCATATATAATAGTAGTCTATGGCTGAAAGGCGCGGTGCTGCGCAGCGCGTGTACCATAATACCAATAATGAATAAATAAATTCGATATTGTACCTAAGAACCTTCGAACCTAAGATCGCGTCTCGGTGCAAATGCTAAAATAGTTAACTTTAAAGTGGGTGGTAGACCTGCGTACTTAAAGTACGCGGTCTTTAAATTCGCGACCTTACTCGGCTCGTTGTCGGTGACACACGTGAAGCTTTTTCAGAATTTCATTGTCAAATTGTCAAATTGGCTCGCGGCTCGCGGCTCGCGGCGAAGACAGACGGGCGAGTAAGCTCGCCGAGCCATATGAACGCGTACTTGCTCGCACGTCTATCACCCGTTTAACAACCTCCGTGAATTTAGCCGAACGATTTCATTATTATGAAATTTTGTTAATGCTAATCGTTAGAGAGGGTTAGAGAGTAAAGAAAAATCGTTAGAGAGTAATTAGTTTTTATGTAAAAACAATTTTAATTTTACGTGTGAAGTTGGCCCCCCTTCCCGCAAAGATCGACTTAGACGTAATTTTATTTTTTAAATCGTTTGCGAATCGTTAGAGAGAGATTGAGAGTTACACAAAATCGTTAGAGAGTTAATATTTTATTTGATATTAAATCATTTCTAAGAGCGTGACGTTAGCCTACCTCTGTGAATTTGGCCCCTGATATAATTATTCTCAACTTTTGTTAATGCTAATCGTTAGAGGATCGTTAGAGAGAGTAAGAGAGAAAAGAAAAATCGTTAGAGACGATTTTAATAACTTTTGTGAAATTGGCCCCCATTCCCGCAAAAATTGACGTATATGTAATTTTTTTATTTTTATAATTTGAGAATCGTTAGAGAGAGATAGAGAGTTAAAAAAAATCATTAGAGAGTTAATATTTTAATTGATATTAAATTATTTCTGAGAACGCGTTTTAGATTAAACAGGCTCGCTCTTATTATGGGCAACATATTCAGCCGAACGGTACTTTTACTGTACCTAGAAGTTAGTGAAGATACCAGGCATTTCGTCATCACATGAGACAGCTTTGATCAGAGGACTCACACCACTATAGTTATAGAGTGTATTACATTATTGTCTGGTATCTTAGATGGGCCGGCATCAAAATTATATATCTCCACCTGCTCAGTTTCTCGACAGCATTTTAATAAGAGAAGACATTGAAAATGAAGAAAATCAATAAATCATTATTTAAAACTAAAAAAAAAAGTTATATTTCATAAAAAATCTGTAAGACTTGCATTCAAAGCATATTATTCAGTTTTTAAATATCATAATTTTCGAAAGGCTTTTCATCCACTTCCGATCTCGATTCTAAGTCATAAAACAGGAATTCTCCATCGTAATTAAAAAAATGTTCTTGATCAGTAGGTACTATTATCATTTTACTCCTGCTAAGCCTGTGGACTATGCTGAAACATGCACTTCTTGCACTTATAGATTCTTATTAGCTATAATCTAAAGAGAGGTCTAAAAGAATTATGCTACACATTTTTGACTGAAAATATCCCATTTCATCTTATTTCTGAATATGGTACATAAAGTAAATAACTTGATTAGAATTTTTGTTTGCATTGTCATATTCTTTACAACATAATATTTTTTTTTTCTTTCTTTATGGCAATTGAAAAAGAATGATCGATTGACTGTAATGACAGTACCATGCGTCAATTTTGAAAAGTTTGTTATTTTCTGGGGTGTGTTCACTTTATTAGCCTAGATAATTAGAAAAGTTTGTTCGTTTTAGGAGTAAATTAACACTTAATTAATTATTTCTTAAGAAATAAGCAGTACCTTTGTACTCATATTTTAACTATGTCGTATCTATTTTGTATTTTACTGTGTGTACATATAAGATTAGAATAAATAAATAAATTAAAAAAACGATTTTTATCAAAATTGGTAATCCTTAAAAATGCATGATACATTTAGAGCTACTACTTTTTGGGATGTCTATCCAAATATATTTAACTTATCCTGGTTAGAATTATTGAATAATAAAAAAACATTTTTGGACATGTCCTTTCGAATCGATGTGACCTATGGAAGATGCTCACATCCATTCATCAACTTGAAAAGAGCTGATAATCTTCAAACGGCTGATCCGATTTTCTTGAATCATAGCTAAGAACACTCTATCAAGTCACCTTTCAAACAAAATAAAAAATATCAGAATCGGTTCAGCCGTTTGGCAGCTACGATGTAACATACAGACACACACGTTAAACTTATAACACCCCTCTTTTTCCGTCTGTGGGTTAAAAACGACCCGACCAGCTCCCGACAAGCACCCATTTTTGTGTGTTTTGAGCATAAATGATGCACTATAAGTACCGAATCAAATTGAAACTACCAACAATATTTCGTATTCTTAGGTATCACTGTGAAATGATCATTGATCAAATACACAACTTTACCACTCATAACTTTATCGTTCCTCTGCATCATGTCATGTATCAGTAGTACCTACTACTCACGGTACTACTCGCGCTCACGGTGCACAGTGAGAAATGTAAGTGTGGCCGCTTCATTCAATGCAATAATTCTCGCGGTAAATCTCTTTGATCTGCCTAAAATGCCGCCACCGGAGTTATCAATCACCCAACTTCAAACGCCAATGTAAATGCTGTTGACAAATTCTCGAGGTGAGTCGTGGTATAGTACACCAACGGTTAACGTCTATCGCGATAGTCCGTTGGTGTGGCCCCAGCATATAAGAGATTTGTCATATTTAAAAATCATTTTAAAAAAACTATGTATCTTCGGCAGGGGGGAGTGGGGGGATATACTAACCCTTCCCCCCTCTCCTTCCTCCCCTATCCCCTATCGAGGCGGCACGTTTCTAAATTTTAACCTGCTCAGGTCCTAGGGTAAAACGCGTTCTCAGAAATAATTTAATTTTAATTAAAATATTAACACTCATGATTTTTTTAACTCTCTATCTCTCTCTAACAATTCTCAAACTATAAAAAAAGAAAATTACGTCTACGTCCATTTTTGCGGGAATGGGGGCCAATGTCACAAAAGTAATTAAAATCGTTGATAAATAAAACTAATTACTCTCTAACGATTTTTCTTTTCTCTCTAACTCTCTCTAACGATTCTCTATCGATTAGCATTAACAAAAGTTGAGAATAATTATATCGGGGGCAAAATTCACAGAGGTGGGCTAACGTCACGCTCTTAGAAATGATTTAATATCAAATAAAATATTAACTCTCTAACGATTTTGTGTAACTCTCAATCTCTCTCTAACAATTCGCAAACGATTAAAAAAATAAAATTACGTCTAAGTCCATTTTTGCGGGAAGGGGGGCCAACTTCACACGAAAAATTAAAATTGTTTTTACATAAAAACTAATTACTCTCTAACGATTTTTCTTTTCTCTCTAACCCTCTCTAACGATTAGCACTAACAAAAGTTCATAATAATGAAATCGTGCGGCTAACTTCACCGAGGTGTCGTAGTGTAGTACACCAACGGTTAACGTCTATCGCGATAATCCGTTGGTGTGGCCCCAGCATATAAGAGATTTTGACAAATCTCTTATATTTAAAAAAAACTTTGTATCTCCGGCAGGGGGTAGTGGGGGGATCTACTAACCCTTCTCCCCTCTCCTTCCCCCCCTATACCCTATCGAGGCGGCACGTTTCTAAATTTTAACCTGCTCAGGTCCTAGGGTAAAACGCGTTCTCAGCAATAATTTAATATCAATTAAAATATTAACTCTCTAATGATTATTTTTAACTCTCTATCTCTCTATAACGATTCTAAACCTATTAACAAAAAAAAATACGTCTACGTCCATTTTTGCGGGAATGGGGGCCAATGTCACAAAAGTAATTAAAATCGTTGATAAATAAAACTAATTACTCTCTAACGATTTTTATTTTCTCTCTAACTCTCTCTAACGATTTTCTAACGATTAGCACTAACAAAAGTTGAGAATAATTATATCGGGGGCAAAATTCACAGAGGTGGGCTAACGTCACGCTCTTAGAAATTATTTAATATCAAATAAAATATTAACTCTCTAACAATTTTGTGTAACTCTCAATCTCTCTCTAACGATTCGCAAATGATTAAAAAAATAAAATTACATCTAAGTCCATTTTTGCGGGAAGGGGGGCCAACTTCACACGAAAAATTAAATTTGTTTTTACATAAAAACTAATTACTCTCTAACGATTTTTCTTTTCTCTCTAACCCTCTCTAACGATTAGCACTAACTAAAAAGTTCATAATAATGAAATCGTGCGGCTAACTTCACCGAGGTGCTTGACGTCTTGCTGTAGGTACACAGAGAGCGCGCGAAGTGTAACTCGCTTTATCGCGACAATGTGCCCCCAGCATAATAAATTATTGAATTAAAACCTTTGAACTAGTATGGTTTTATATGACAATAACGGCGACCTTCTTATAGAAGCTTGCCCCAATCCAATAGCCATTGCATATATTCAAGACTTAGGTAATTGATCTACATCATCTCATATTAAATCTTGTATCAAATTACTAGCAATGTATAGACTTGAGTGGCACCCAAAAACGCCCTCGCTGCGGTTTATTCCTTGTTTGCGCAGAGGTGCTTATTACTATCTGCTGAAGCTAAAAGCACGTCATCTTCTTCGTACATTTCGAAAGCAGCTGCATTACTGCAGAAGGCGGGCCGCGGTGCTCTTATAAAACACAACAGCCTTGCGAGGCCGGCTTTCGGGACCCTAAAAGGCTGCGCGGCTTGTAGTGGGGAGGCTGCATAAATCTCCAACTGTCAAAAACGAGACAATAGAATTTTAATTGTTATCCGCCTTCTAAAGGGTAATCAACAGTTGATCGGTGTCTGCGTCAGCGAAGGTGTCAGCGTTGCTGGGGTTTGATTCATGGCTCAAGTAAAATCTTTTGAAGTGAAACTTCTTAGGCGGTGATTCGATAGTTGGACGAGAGGATGCGTCAAGTTTAAGGAACATTTAGACGGGACCAATGCCCGAGACAATCCACAAAGCCAATCCAATAATAGAATCTTGGAAATAGAGACAGTCCATTGCATTGGATTGGACTGGATTTGATTTTGTACTGGCTTAAAGGGATTGGCTTAGTGGATTGTCTCGGGTGATTGGCTCCGTCTAAATGGTCCATTAGGCACAGTCATTACCGTTACATATGAGAGAGATAGATAGATAGAAGATAATTATACCTAACTCTGTCTGTCTCTAACACTAAATATCTCATAATCTTTCTTTTTTAAGAAGTTTCACTTCTATCTCGTATACGGTACTGTACGCAATTTTTTTCAAACAACGTATGTACCTACTTGCTAGGTTTATTTTCCTTCAAAATCGAGGTCATGGTTTCTTCACCCTCTGCTATATAACACCCATAGTTTCGGATTTCACCCTGAAGTCTCATAACAAAAATCAACCTTGAACCAACTGGTATATCTCTCGGCTCAAAATGATTTTTGAGCCTTCGTTTCTTAAGTCATCCATAATAATCTTCTGCACTGACAGACAAAGCTCAGCCTAACTGCTGGGTCAGCGAACTCCTGGGTAAGCTTGTTGCTCAAGAGTTTCCTATACAGATAATCGAAGTGCTCACTTTAGTTATACAATACAAGGAAGTCTTGGGTAAAATTAATTCAAGATGAAAGTTTGTATGGAAGTTCGTCATTTTTGCTGCTGGGAAATTGGTATTGAACCATTGGGGCATAATGGCATGTAGGTACATACATCGGAAATCGCTCGTTCGTACAGATTCCTCAGGGAAGGTTTAGGGCATCAGTAAGTAGGTACCTATATATTCGGTGCCCACCTATGAAATTGGTGTTTTGTATGGGTAATTTTAAAGAAGTTGCATTTTTCATACTAACAGTTTCTTAATTTTTATAACAACCATGAAGACTACTGTTTTAAAACTTTTATGCACTACTGTTTAATAACTAAGATAACGTGTGCCACTTAGATTAAGCCACAAAAATAAGATTTTGCTAAGTTAAAAAAAAGAGTGGTCATTTCTGCTAACAAAATGAGGAGTCATTTTTAAGGTATTTTTTATGTTAAAAAAACTATAAGTAATAAGATAGTTAATTGATTCAGGCGTGACTTTGCGGAAATCCATTATAAAATACAATAGACGCTGATATATTTAGTAACCTATTCCGCTTGACTATTCTTCAAGAGTCATAAAAACCCTGTAAGAAATCGACACGTGTTTCACCTCTCAACGAGGCATTTTCAGGATGACGATTGACCAATTGCAAACCAGAAGCGCTGGACGCAGAGACAAACTGCAGACGGCAGACTGGAGGCGTCCAGCGCTTGGTGTGGTAACACGTCGCGTTCTGGTTTGCAATTGGTCAATCGTCATCCTGAAGATGCCTCGTTGAGAGGTGAAACACGTGTCGATTTCTTACAGAGTTTTTATGACTCTTGAAGAATAGTCAAGCGGAATAGGTTACTAAATATATCAGCGTCTATTGTATTTTATAAGTAATAAGGTTTTTTTACTATTGGTAGTTGTCTATGATGGTCATTATTCGATATAATACCAGCATTGATGAATATTTTAAATCATAGAAGTGACGAGGTTCTCTATTAGTGAGAAAAAAACGCCAATTTCATAGGTAGGGAGGGACCCAATACCTACCTACTTATTATAAATTTTACTACCCTAGCGAAGTCGGGGCGGGGTTATTTTATACATTTATAAAATAAATAAAATTGAAGTATTTATTGTGTAGTGTCAAATAACAGCTTTTTACTAAATGCGAAAAGAAATACTTATGGTCCGAAAAAAAAAAGTATTTTTTCAAAACGAACAAGTCTGTATTAAAATTTTCAATTTTCAAAACAGACTTGTTTGTTCCGGCTAATCTCCGAAACGACTAGACCGATTTTGACGGGACTTTCACTCGCAGATAGCTGATGTTATCCCAAAGAGTAACTTAGGCTACCCTTTTATTTTACAAAAGCTATCTTAGGTCTAGGCGGGCGAAGCCGCGGTCAGCAGCAAGTTCAACAATAAAAGGTAAAGGTAGGTAAAGTATCAATTTACTGTTTAATTTCAATAATATCGATACAAAATTTATATATATAGATACATTAAACACTTTGGTATGCCTAGACAGTGACAGTAGTATTTGGTGGTTTTGTAGTTACAACCTACAAGCTAATTAATTTTTCAAGTAATAAATAATCGTACAAAAACGAATAATTGCCTTGTAAAGTGTTGTGTCGTTATAATTTTTGTTGCATTTATTTTTCCTTTATGTATGTGTGCATCATACGTGTATGTTATTACAGAATTCACTAAGTAGTTATGCACATACATACATATTTTTTAAAGGGTTTTGGGCCTGACGATATGAGAAACCATACCTGTACTTATAACAGTTTACAGTCCTTGTAATATTTTTGTCCTTTTACTGGTACAATTCAATACAATTTAAAATTGGTAGTAAGTTGGAAATATTGTACAACTTTAAGGGGCTCTTTCGTAAAGATTCCACATAAATTGTTTGCGTGTAAATACATAAATGGTATAACAACTATACAAAACATAAAACGAGTTGACTTTAGGACTAATAACATGCCTACGTCTTAGTCTATGTGTAATCTTAGGCAGGGATAAAAATATAACTACCTACTTCTGACCATAGGTTACATAGTGAGACGTTATAAGTTTGTCTAAATTGTACCTAATTATTGATAGATTGAAAGATAGTACGATCTACAGTCGTGTTAAAAAAAAACAACTAAGGTTTTCTTCCTCGCAACCGGGCCCCGTGCGTTCCGGAAGTAGCATCGGCGTGAGTGTCTATAGCGCGTTCCAATTTATTGCACATCAGTATAGTATAGACATAGACATGGCATGGCATATCGGACGCAACTGCTGTTTCCTCATCGCACCACAGCCGGCCTCGGCTAGCGGTTTGGAGCGAGGAACTCCATAAAATCTTCATTGCATACATTAATTTTGTGTCGTGTACAGTAGGCCGCATGGCAGTGGTAACATTTTGACCTTGAGCTGGCCTAGCGTAGTAAAGAGTTTCATTAAAATGAGAAGCCAGCTCAGATTGGTTTTGTTATAACCACCGACGTGCGGCTTACCATACCTCGCTCTACAGCCATAAAATTGATAGCCATTAACTGGGTCCAAACCGAACGATTCAAATTTGGATTGGCGCACCACGATCCACGATCATGGATCGGTAGTTCTTTCGCACGATACCTTTAGCGATCGTGGCGCGCGCCCCAGTGCCGATCCACGTTATGAACACTGCTCGATATGGATTGCCCGATCGCCCGATCCACCCACAACGCAACCGTTCACATGGACATAGCGCGCCTAACAACTGAAGCACATTATTTGAACATTGTCAAAAACCGACAGCCCTCGGATCGGCCGCTCCACGGAGCGCACGCTCCACCGAATGTGGCACGTCCACACCGACCGCGCATTTGGATCGCGTTCCTGCCGCGCCCGATCGGAGCGCACTAGATCGTTCGGTGTGGTGGTTCGGTGGACCATAGATATAAGAAATATTTCTTTAAGGTGTGGACCCAGCTATTTACAAACGAGAATTTAAGTCAAGTTTACTTTGAAATTAGGTGTAAAATTATTCCACAATATATTTAACTATTAAAATTTATAAAAATCTAAATTCATTTGAATTTTCTAAAGAGGTTCTCATTTTATTATAACTAAGTATGTGAGTAGGTACTTTTTAATGCTACGCTACCTACATTTATTGCAGTCTATTTTTTATACATCTATAATACTGTCATGTTTTTTATCGGAAGCTTTGAGTTTTTCTTGCATTTGAGTCAACATGTCTTGCATACGTCGGATCTGTGGAGAAAACAAACATTTGTTTATTAGTAGGTAAGTTACCGAATACCTACTTACACTCAAAATCTAAAGCCTCCTGCAAACTGGCGCGATATCGCGGGTGCGATAGGCAGGGCAACCGTTGTCGCGCCCGCGATATCGCGCCAGTTAAGGATATTCCTTTGACAAAATATGTCTGGCAGAATAGTTGGGCCAGGTTCTCAGTACACAGTTTCTATCTCCATTGATCAATCGCAGATGGAAATACGACCGTGATTTCGGAACAATTCTTTAAAATGGCATCGTTCGTTACCTAAAGGAGCATTCATAATATTATGCAAGTATGGAAGATGGCCTGGTGATAGATATAAGATATTTCTATGAAGGTGACGGTGTCGTTTTTGTCAATCGAATAGAACAAAAAGTGCGCTACCTCTTCGTCTTTCTGCAGCAACAGGCGGTCGGTGTCCGTGATAACTACGTCGTTGTTGTTCCCCATCGAGTCTCTCTTCAGTTTTCTGTAAACATTAGTTTGTATAGTAATAGGTAAAAAGCTCAAGCAGATGCCTTCTAGTGAATGTGACATGGAACCTCCAAAGAAATAATTCAAACCACTTTTTAGCCCAGCTATTTTATTTAGCCTGGGCTGTAGAGGTGGAACTTCTTATTTTAGTCATTATATTATGGCCCTGCCTTGGTCCTAATCCTAATAAACCTACACTTACGTAAACTGTTCTATTTCTAGCCGGGACGTATACCTACGTTCCAAGAACAATAATTGACCTCATCTTTTAATCAATTCTGTTGAACTAAATATTAGATTACAAAAACTTAGACCTACGAGTTTACGACATCTTTAATTCTACTGCACTAAATTAACGGTAGTGTAGCTCGCCGGATCAGGACTCGCCTCATGGTCTATTGAGGTGAACCCTCTTTTATTTAGCACGGGCAATTTAGCTTAGTTAGTGAGGTCAACGTGACTGTTAATATAAGTATTGTAGGCAGTTTGGGCTCTTACGTCTCCCTAATTTATAATTAAATTCAATAGGACACGTTCTTGAAACACTTAAGAACTTTATTTTTAGAAGAAATACGGTCAGAGAGCATATAACTGGACTCTTTACCTTCACTGACTGAAGAGGTTTATAAAAATGTCAAGGTCCAAGTTTGTACCTACATATGACATTTGTGATAATGATGAAGTAGAAGCTTGGCTGAAATTTGTGGTGATGATGAAGTAGAAGAGAAAGAAAAAAGGTAATATTTACAAACCCTCTCTCCCGCATGGCGTGTTGCGATATCTGCGAGATGCACTGCGCTCGGAAGTTCTCGTAATGCACGTCCTGCGTCACATCCTTCAAATCCTGCATATGCGTCGAAATCAGCATCGTTCGCAGCTTCGTGAAGTCCGAGTGCCGGGGGTTCTCCACTGTTCACATAATAACTAATTATTGGAATGTTTTCAAACTAAATATTCAGGTCATTTGATTGAGATCAAGGTCTGTCACATTTACAATCATTTGAAATCTATTTAGTAAGCTGTGGTTTATTATAAGTGAGGTACAATGGTACCCACTCACCCATTGTACCTCTCTTATATAAACCACAGCTATTGGCAATCAATAAAAAGTTAAACGTTAAGTATTCACGCATTGAACCGCGTGGATTCACTACGGCCCGCCGCGTGTCGCGTGCTACAGGGAACCATCTTGAGTCCAACTTTATTTTTTCCCTAGAACTAGAAGGAACACTTTCTTATATTCTGAGGTTCTATTACCTTAAGATAATATACGATAACTGCTAGATTAACTAGTCATGTACCCATGTTAAAAAAGTTCAAATACGTACTTTCCAAGTGGACTGGGAAACGGAGTTCAGAAGATAATTGATGTTTATTTGTTGCTTGCTGTTTCGTTTTCAAACATAGGTATTATTGTCCCCGATGAGCAATATGTTTTGTTACTAGCCTGTAGATTATTCACTAGATCACGGTCGTCGGATGTGGATGCGATTTATTATTTGATTCTTGTTTTTGAATGCAGTTAGTGTTTACTAACTCTCGACATATATCAATGTCATTCATGACAAAGACATGAAGTCGCGAGATTTCTGTGGGTCATATCTTCACCCGCAAGCTATTCATAAGTTTAGAAATCATTTGATCTGTGTAAGTAAGTCCACCATTACCAACAGTATACTGAACCTCCGACTAAAAACCAGAACGATCTATCGATAGGTAAAAAGTTTGATGAACGAAGGTTTCTTTCATTTTCCATTGTCTTTGATATTATAATAATGGACTTGTTGGTTTTTCTACGATTTAAGTAGATCAACCATTTTAGAAATGTTTTACTTCACAGATAGTGCCATCCAAGAAGACCCGGCCCACTCCGCGATTACTGTCGTGTAAGCTGTACTTTAGTACGAAGCATAGCGGAGTGGCACTACCTATATTTGACAGAAGAGAAAAGCAGTTTAATTATGTAGGTAACAAACATACCATCGACGATTCCCCAAGGGTACTGCCGCCCGCGCACTCGCTTGCCTCCCACCTCTAGTACTACATCTGAAGCCACCACAGCGAAGGGAGCTGCCGCTTTCAACTCACGGTCTTGTTGCTTGAACTCTTCATCTTCGTCGCTATCGCATTCAGGGAACTGATAAACCTGATAAATATATTCACAGAATTTATTTTTGAATTTCCGTTACGAAGAAAAAGTACCTACCTAACGAATAAATTGTTCGTACTTGTATTTGATGTTCTTCTAAATCGTTGAGTATGCGCGTTTTGAGCCGCTTCACCTCGGCTGCTGTGAGAGAGTCCGCTTTCGCTATCACTACGACGATGTTCACTTTACGGTGCAATCGTCTCATCATTTCCAAGTCCACGTGACGTAAGCTGTAAAGAGCCGTTGTATTAATAGTGCCTTTGCATACATCACTGTAGCTCGGCAAACTGAGACTGTTCATTAAGCGATAAACTCGTATAGGTACTGTATCTAGTTATTCTAAACATATTGCTGTCGTTGCTCGCTCTGCCTATGTGAATGTAGAGCCAGTATAGGTACTATGCATCATCTCAAGTTTATTATGATTCAGATCGCTACAAAAAAGAACCTAATTTGTTCGACGATGATGAGAATACGTTGCTCCTTAGTCGAGGGTGTAGCTATGGCTCTGCGTCGCATATTCATTTCATGAGAGATAAAATAAGCATTGGCATCAGCTGAGACCTTTCAATTTACTAAAAACGAATTTGTTACATTATACCAATCAATGGAAGGACTTTAATTTAATAGAAAGTGCCAGACGTCAGTAAATCAAAATTCATTCAATGGATTTTTTAACGACCATGATTGGATGTCAATGTATGTTGAGAAATATCTCGGAGGGGAAATGGCTGGCATTACCATCATAATGGGTTTGATAGCCATACTACATCGAGTCGTTATTGATCTGTTTATTGCAAGCTATCAAATAAAGTGGAGTTACTGCTGTTAGAGATGCGCTAAATAAATGATGCCAGTTGTTGACGACAGGGAATTGTAATTATTAATATCCAATTTCCATCCTAGAGATTTTTTATGTAGATTGTGGGTTTGATTAATTATTATTATCCTGCGATGAGTTTTCGCTCTGTACTGTGTTGAATACATTAATTATTTAAATACCTAATACACCCGTTATTTAACTTCCTGTTATCGGTGCCCGATTAGATATTCTGAAAATAATTGTGTGAATGTTGATCGGTAAGCAGGCAGTTCATACGGCAGGGTACCTAACCACATACGAAATTGTAATAATATAATGAGGACGTCATTTCGAATACTTAAGATTTTTATTTGAAGTTCTAGCTCTAGTAACTATAACATTAACAGCACGTGTGCTTCCGCATCGGTGCTCCTATCACTATGGCCCTGACCATAATTGACCTAATAAAAATAATACACTCCTCCGGACACGTACAGTCAGACTGCACATGAGAGAATATGTAAGAGATGGAATCTATTTATATAGTAGCGGAATTGGGTCGATGTGTATTTTCTCCATCGATCGAAAGTCTTGGCCAAGTAGGAGACCCGCGGCAAATTGGTCAATTTCAAATTATTCGCCTCATTACACGCGGTATTTGTACTCTATAATTTTCAAGTGGAGGGACTTGTTTGACAACACAATAGCTTCTAAAACAACGCAAGCACAAAAGAACAAAAGAGAAAGTTATCTAAGAGTGGATAAAATGTCGTGTATTGTAATATAAAATGTGTTACCTATGAGCCCAGGGCGGAACGAAATAGAGGCAGCAATGCACTCGATTGTCTTGCATGTGACGCCGATTTAATCCACTTTCATCTGTGAAATATTGTCTGAACTGTTCGTCGATGTACGCAGAACAAACCCTCCATGAGTCTTCACAGTTAATGGCATCTCCAAATCCGGGTGTGTCTACTATTGTCAACCTCAACTTTACTCCCCGTTCTTCGATTTCCATTGTTTTCTTTTCAATAGTTGTTGTTTTTTCTATTCTGTCTGCAATGTGAACAATAAATATTGAAGCACCTTTGATTTGTTGCAGGCTTACTGCATTATTTCTTGCTGACATCCCTCCTCATATTTTACCTTGAGCGTCAGGTATTTTTCTGTTCCTGTAAAGGTCTCCTAAGAATAAGCTGTTGATGAGTGTCGACTTGCCCAGCCCTGACTCACCGACTACCATGAGTGTGAAATCGAAACCTCTCTTTACCGACTTGCGGTGCACTTGCTCGGGCAGCGTCGCGAACCCGATGTAGTCACGCTCACCACGATCACGTTCTGTCAACCAAATTATGCTCTATGTTATTCATGGTTCTAGAAACATCAACTCAGTCTAATCTAGTGTTAGTTATTTACGAATGACTATGAATTAGTAGTGGATTCTTTTATTAGATCGCGCAGTCGTAGTTTTGTAATAGGTCGGAAATCCTGATTTATTACTTATTTTATACAATATCAACATTACACGGTCAATCAAAGTAAGAACTTGGTTCTGTATTTAGGGTTCAGACCTGATAGGAAAAACGGAACCTTTTTAACATCACTTTTTGGTCTGTCTGAGACAGAGGCTCCTAGAATTCTAAAGCTAAAATTTAGGGTTAACAGCTAAATAGGTACCCATAACGCTTAATAGGGTTACTACCAATATTTTACAGGAAAACTTTAACAGTTGCTGAAAAAAAATCCAAAAAAGTGCCTAATTAAGTACTTACGAAAGCCTTTAGACCGTTGTAGTATTAATATTTATTAAATAAAAAAGTTAGTTTGCTGAATCATGTAGTGCGCGGATAAAATATGTTTGCCTTTACACTGCAATTATCGTATTTATAATAGATGTAGTTTTATGATTTTAGGAGCTACCGCAGCTGCTGTAATTACTACGCGCAAAATGTACAGTAATTAAGGCATAACACATGACAACATTAACCTGAAATACTGCTCACTTGCTCAGTGTAGTTTGGTTCGGAACCCTAATTTTGCGAGCCCGACTCGCTCTTGACCGGTTTTTTCATTCATCAGGTATGCAGTAATCGATACGATACCGACATAAATTCGTATACGTTTATACGAATAACTATGTATTTAGTAAACACCGTTTCCTGTACACTTAATCATCTATAGATTGATTAGTTAACATTAATTAAATTCATGTTTAGGTTCATGTTATGAAATTTTTTTCCCAATCTGTCATCAGCAGTCAGTACCTAACTTGTTGACATCGGTCTTGGGTAGAAGATAATAATTATGAATGGCTGACAAGTTTGACACACTACTTATTAATTACGGAAGTTATGCGATTAACATTAATTAGTTTACAACAGTACGCCGTTTATTATTCTCTTTGTGTGCCTACGAATAAACTAAGTTTGCTTAGGTTATAGGAAGCAGGGCATTGCAACGCGCGCGCAGCGGAGTGGAACATGACTGGTTCCCTCGGAGCCTGGCTGTGGGCCGCCCGCACCGTCCAGGGACAAGGCGCGTGCCACCCGATATTGAGGACAATAAGGACGACTAGCGGAAGCGACAAACGTGCCACTCGGCTACTATACACACGCACAAATTCTTGTTCTTATCTATTGCGAAGAGAAATCTAAAGGCACCGCATGACCTACCTAATGATCAACATTGTTATTATTTTAAATCCCATTAATATATTATATTTATTAATACTTTTGGAAACATGCTTTATATGTTTTACAATATGTTGTACTTACCTACGTTTTTAACCGTTCTACTATGGTTACATTACAGGAAAAAGGTTTGTCGATGTAACCGCTGAACAATGCGATCTAGGTTCCTCCCACGATACAGTTGGACAAAGAAAAGAACATTTTTCTTGCAAGATTATCAAGTAAGTAAAGGTACCTACTGTGTGAACATAAAACCAAACACTATTGTTACTGTTGATGGTAAAAGAGTTGCAAATAGTTAAAGGATTTTCTAAATAATCACAAGTAGTTGAAGAAAGGGGTATCGTATTACCCAGTAACTGGGTTGTGGAGGTCAGATAGGCAGTCGCTCCATGTAAAATACTGGTATTCAGCTGCGTCCGGTTAGACTGGAAGCCGACCCCAACGTAGGTAGTTAGGAAAAGGCTAGGCAATTTTTTTTGACAAGTGGTTGAAGAAACGAGGGGTTATTCAGTGGCATAGCTCCGTACAATCTGGCACAGTTCAAAAGTACGGATTAGAATAATCCTCTTGTTACTAATTAGGGACTTTTCATCGCCCCTAATTACAAAATAAGGGACATACGGCTTTTTCCAATTTTGGTAAAAATAATAATCCTTTTTTGTGCAATCGTCTCTAGTCTGTTTTTTTCAGCGTGCAATCTAAATGGGTAGACTTACGAATTTTTATAACAGTGGTAAAGGGGTTCTTTTTCTTAGCAACACCGTGATTGTTAGTCATCGCCGAGTCTGCATCCTTCTTATCGCCAATGTTGATGTCCAAAATAGCAAATGAGTCTGTTTTTTCCATAATTAATTTGTTTATGAACTTTTAATTTTAAGATTTGTGTTGTAACTTTCAATGGTTGGTTTATCGGCTTTGTAAATTGTGAGAAAAACGCGGGAATTTTCGTCACGCACGTTAGACTTCAATTGTAGCGTGTATAATGTTACGGCGTTGGTGTCAATCGGCGCGCGTCGCAAACCAAGGACATGGAGTTGAGGAATAATCGTGGACTGGACATTCGCGGGCCCAGGATGGCGCGACGCAACTCACGGGCAGAGTTCCGCTGCGGGGCGCACGTTCGCACTGCGCGCGCCGCTAAACAAACTGACACTCAGATTCAGGCAGGTTAGATGGAACGTCAAAATTGCGTAACTCATTAACAAACAAAATAACGTTCTAAATTAAGCGTCCTATTAATTTGGTCATCTTTGTGTATATCGTTGCCTTTAAAAACCGCGTTAATCTCATCCACTGCAAGAGGAAAATAGGCACTAGAAGGGAAAATTTTACTCTGGAAAATATAGTTTTCTAATAAATACAGGTAGTAAGTACTACCTACATATAAAAAATAGGTAGATTTCTCTCTCTTTACATAAAGTACGTGTGTACCATATAATTATCTACCAGGTTGTGGTGCCAACTTACATAACGGTATTCGAAAAGTCTTGAAAAATTTAAAGACAAAGACATGTAGGTTTCGTATTTTGTTCTACAAATGTCCTAATTTTCGATAATTTTCGAAATTTCTTATTATTTCTCTTTATTATTTAATCCGATAAGAATACAGGTTAATTTTCAAGTTTATTGATCAAAGGAAAAATAATTTTCATATAAACTGTATCCCTTAAAACTCTTCAACAGAGTTTGATTTTTGAAAAATCTTTAATCATGTGATCTCTATCATCTAGTCCAACTCTAATGTTGGTTGGTCTAGACACCATAAAAACAAAACGTGAGAAATAACGTTTCTCTAGCTGAAATATAGGTACCTAAATATAATTTTTCTAAAATCAGTGAATGGGTTATTTACTTAAAAGTTATAGACAGTCTCTGTCTCCATCTACATGTCCAGTAGTTACAATTACAACGGAAAGGTACCTGCCAAAACTGCCCCATCTCAAAAATGCACCCTGTATATTATATGTATAGAAAAACAATAGAAATAAATCAAACTATAAGTAAGTACTTAATATTGTATTAATATGGTATTATACTATCTTTCATAATAACCTTTCTTCATCGGCCAGGGTGTGAGCAATATCCTCATAGTGATACCACAGAATAAATATGAGTCTTATTTAGTCTTGTGGTGATACTCTACTTTGATAAAAGGACCTACTACCTCGGTGAAGTTAGCCGTACGATTTCATTATTATGAACTTTTGTTAGTGCTAATCGTTAGAGAATCGAATCGAACCCTCTCTGGGTTAGAGAGAAAAGAAAAATCGTTAGAGAGTAATTAGTTTTTATGTAAAAACAATTTTAATTTTTCGTGTGAAGTTGGCCCCCCTTCCCGCAAAAATCGACTTAGACGTAATTTTATTTTTTTAATTGTTTGCGAATCGTTAGAGAGAGATTGAGAGTTCCACAAAATCGTTAGAGAGGTAATATTTTTTTTTATATTATTTAATTTCTAAGAGCGTGACGTTAGCCTACCTCTGTGAATTTTGCCCCCGATATAATTATTCTCAACTTTTGTTAATGCTAATGGTTAGAGAATCGTTAGAGAGAGTTAGAGAGAAAAGAAAAATCGTTAGAGAGTAATTAGTTTTATTTATCAACGATTTTAATTACTTTTGTGAAATTGGCCCCCATTCCCGCAAAAATGGACGTAGACGTATTTTTTTTTTTATAGTTTGAGAATCGTTAGAGAGAGATAGAGAGTTAAAAAAATCATTAGAGTGTAAATATTTTAATTAAAATTAAATTATTTCTGAGAACGCCTTTTACCCTAGGACCTGAGCAGGTTAAAATTTAGAAACGTGCCGCCTCGATAGGGGATAGGAGAGGGAGGAGAGGGGGAGGGGTTAGTAGATCCCCCCACTCCCCCCTGCCGGAGGTACAATTTTTTTTAAAAATGATGACAAATTCTTATATGCTGGGGCCACACTAACGGATTATTGCGGTAGACGTTAACCGTTGGTGTACTACTCCACGACTTACCTCGAGAATTTGTCAACGGCATTTACATTGGCGTTTGACGTTGGGTGATTGATAACTCTGGTGGCGGCATTTTAGGCAGATCAAAGAGATTTACCGCGAGAATTATTGCATTGAATGAAGCGACCACACTTACATTTCTCACTGTGCACCGTGAGCGCGAGTAGTACCGTGAGTAGTAGGTACTACTGATACATGACATGATGCAGAGGAACGTTATAGTTATGAGTGGTAAAGTTGTGTATTTGATCAACGATCATTTAACAGTGATACCTGATAAGAATACGAAATATTGTTGGTAGTTTCAATTTGATTCGGTACTTATAGTGCATCATTTATGCTCAAAACACACAAAAGGTGGGTGCTTGTCGGGAGCTCGTCGGGTCGTTTTTAACCCACCGACGGAAAAAGAGGGGTGTTATAAGTTTAACGTGTGTGTCTGTATGTTACATCGTAGCTGCCAAACGGCTGAACCGATTCTGATATTTTTTATTTTGTTTGAAAGGTGACTTGATAGAGTGTTCTTAGCTATGATTCAAGAAAATCGGTTCAGCCGTTTGAAGATTATCAGATCTTTTCAAGTTGATGAATGGATGTGAGCATCTTCCACAGGTCACATCGATTCGAAAGGACATGTCCAAAAATGTTTTTTTATTATTCAATAATTCTAACCAGGATAAGTTAAATATATTTGGATAGACATCCCAAAAAGTAGTAGCTCTAACTGTATCATGCATTTTTAAGGATTATCAATTTTGAGAAAAATCAAATTAAAAAAAAAAAAAAAAAATATTTTGTTGTAAAGAATATGACAATGCAAACAAAAATTCTAATCAAGTTATTTACTTTATGTACCATATTCTGAAATAAGATGAAATGGGATATTTTCAGTCAAAAATGTGTAGCATAATTCTTTTACACCTCTCTTTAGATTATAGCTACTAAGAATCTATAAGTGCAAGAAGTGCATGTTTCAGCATAGTCCACAGGCTTAACAGGAGTAAAATGATAATAGTACCTACTGATCAAGAACATTTGTTTAATTACGATGGAGAATTCCTGTTTTATGACTTAGAATCGAGATCGGAAGTGGATCAAAAGCCTTTCGAAAATTATGATATTTAAAAACTGAATAATATGCTTTGAATGCAAGTATTACAGATTTTTTATGAAATAAAACTTTTTTTTTAGTTTTAAATAATGATTTATTGATTTTCTTCATTTTCAATGTCTTCTCTTATTAAAATACTGTCGAGAAGCTTAGCAGGTGGAGATATATAATTTTGATGCCGGCCCATCCAAGATACCAGACAATAATGTAATACACTCTATAACTATAGTGGTGTGAGTCCTCTGATCAAAGCTGTCTCATGTGATGACGAAATGCCTGGTATCTTCACTAACTTCTAGGTACAGTAAAAGTACCGTTCGGCTGAATATGTTGCCCATAATAAGAGCGAGCCTGTTTAATCTAAAACGCGTTCTCAGAAATAATTTAATATCAATTAAAATATTAAGTCTCTAATGATTTTTTTAACTCTCTATCTCTCTCTAACGATTCTCAAATTATAAAAATAAAAAAAATACAACTACGTCCATTTTTGCGGGAATGGGGGCCAATTTCACAAAAGTAATTAAAATCGTTGATAAATAAAACTAATTACTCTCTAACGATTTTTCTTTTCTCTCTAACTCTCTCTAACGATTCTCTAACCATTAGCATTAACAAAAGTTGAGAATAATTATATCGGGGGCAAAATTCACAGAGGTAGGCTAACGTCACGCTCTTAGAAATTATTTAATATCAAATAAAATATTAACTCTCTAACGATTTTGTGTAACTCTCAATCTCTCTCTAACGATTCGCAAACGATTAAAAAAATAAAATTACGTCTAAGTCCATTTTTGCGGGAAGGGGGGCCAACTTCACACGAAAAATTAAAATTGTTTTTACATAAAAACTAATTACCCTCTAACGATTTTTCTTTTCTCTCTAACCCTCTCTAACGATTAGCATTAACAAAAGTTCATAATAATGAAATCGTTCGGCTAAATTCACGGAGGTGTACCTACTACTATCTGAATAAGAGACGTTGCGATTTAACCGCGACTCATCCGGTGACGCAATGCATCTTGTATTGTTGTGTCTGCTTGGAATTGCATCGTTTACTGGGCTAGTATTATAATATAAACACACGAGTTGCATCTTTGCTATGGGTACTACGTTTCCTAGAAGAGCGGTGGCCCGGCAAATAGTGTCCGCCATTTACCGGCAAATGACGTCACTGAAACGTTATTCATGAAAGTACGTTGGTATGTTTTTCTCGCTGCCATCATTTTCACGATAGCCGTCACTGCGGCCGTTATGTGACGGCCACAGCTCTTCAAGTAAACCTAGTAGCCTTAGGTACTGCAATTGCATCATTATCAATATTTTGGCAAGTAGGTTCATGATTTTCCTTCAATTTAAGATGATACGTTTATAAGAGATAACCTACCCATCGACTGATGTGATGTCATCACAATTCAGCTATAATTTATTGTTAGGTACATTTACTTTGGTTCCATTCCCGGTCCAGATACATCAATTCAATTCAAAAATGTTTGAAGGCACGACCAGTTATATTGAAAAAAAAAACAAAGTTTTTTTTATTACCGACGACGGGTTAATTTCAACGTCCAGAATCATGTACTGAATTCATGGTAGGTAACAGGTTGTGCGTCGATGTCCTACTCTGTATACTGTATACATGTACACTGTATACATTTTATAATAATCCATGTTGTGCGTGTGCTTGACTTATCAGTAAAGAACAGTGTAAAGTGTAAGTAACAAAAAGATGATTTTTTCTTGTAGTTTGGTTTCAATTATCAGGATGGACATAACGTAGATAATAATTAAGTATATCCATCGAAACCTGCTTTTGTCCAACCTACGTATTGCCTTTAACGGTGCAGAAGTACAAGTAGGTATGTACATGTCAACTGACAACCTCGTCCACCTTGACGCCAGAATCTTCTTAGGTATTATAGTGGGATTGTTATTTGATTTGAAATAAAGTTTCACATATATACCTTACCTTTAGTTATCTACTCTACTTAAATCTATCTATATTTTTACTAGTAGGACCATTGACAATCGATATAGCTGTATCAGTAAATGTGTTCTTATGGGAAAATTTCTCAAACTTGAATCTAAATAATCAATCTTATCCATCGTAAAGGAATATAAACGTTATCGATAAAGGGCCTTCACTTATGTATAAGAATATGGTGGAAAACTTACCCATAGTCATCTTGAGAATATCAGCGCGACATAAGACTGTTGTGAAATGTTGTGGAAAGACTTCTTTGTCAATGAAATGAATTATTTCGTATTGTCACATTTAGTACAATACTATTCATTTGTTTTGAAAACGTTTTCATTATCCCTATTATTACATTAACGTATTTAATATTCCTAAAACTCGATTTATTTTTGCTTTTAAAAACTCAGTTATCACCGTCTCGAAAATTTTCACTGCCATTTCACTAAAACATTATTTTCAAAAAAATCTCTGTTATTATTATTTTTCGCAAGATATTGGGTCTAAAGCAGATCTGCACGATATAAGAGTGCTTAAATTATAATACGTTGAAAATAACTCAATTTGTTGCCGGCAAGTTAACATAATATCACGATACTAATCCTAGAAATTGTATAAGTAATCAAAAACAGTAGAAAATTTTAAGATAAAATAAAATCACATTGTTTGTGCGCCGTCCTGTGCGTTTAATGTTACGTAATGTGAGGGTCCCGGGCCAAGCTCGCGCCCTCGGAGGACACCCCTCTCTTCGCCCCTTTGTTTGGCCTTGCGCGCAGCTATGCGCTGTTTCACTGCGCGGGAAAACCTCAAGCCCTAGTTGGCCAGACACGAACCCCGTCTCCTGCGCGCGCACTGGCGGCAACTTGCAGCCAACGATCGATACTCCCTCGGCGCAACGCGCCTGCGCTGCCGCCCTCGCCCACTAAGTTATCTACTCCAAGCTCTTTACTGCCCCAGATGCACGACTATTGGCATTGTAGCTTCTCTATTAGAATTCAAGGTCGTGAACGTCACTATATTTGTTCAATGGCCTACTTATTATTTACTAAGTACCTATCTATAGTATAGTAGTAGTATCTCATTAGTTAAATGATGGTGATAGCAAAAATCCAAATAAAAAACGATTAAGTACACGATTAAGAAGCAGAAGCATTACTGCGCAGTTTTTAAATATTAATCATTATTTATTTAATATATTATAATCCTATTACGTAGATTGCTTTCATATTTGCAATTACTATATTTTTCAAGAATTCCATCAGCAAACTCGAGGAATTCCGTTTGAATTTGAAAACAATTGTGGTACCAAAATGCTGCCCTGAGTAACTCCAAAAGTATTGTAAGTATCTTTTAATTGGACGAATTGGGGCCAAGTTGGCGTCCCACCCTTCGGGAAGCAAAGAGTTCTGAGGCCCAAGACAAAATGACATTCTATCAGCGATAACGATAATGGAAAAGGCAAAAATGTATAGGATAAGCTATCGAAAAGCTTATGTCAATTTTGTTGTAGAAAAACGAAAAGCTTTCGAAGCGATTGTCACTTGTCTAGGCCCTCTAGTCACTGTCCAAATCGGTCGAGACGAACTTCTGCTGTCCTGCGCTGTCTCCTATGCTGAAACCAGATGTAACGTTGGCTCATACCTCGCAAAATTCACATTTTTGTACGACCTCTAACTTACCACCTAATAACATACCTCACTGTGGCCCCGCAATGGCGAAGATATAAATCCACCTGAAAAAGGTCCGTAAGGCCCTTGGTAGTCTGGACGTGAATACAGCCAGCGGCCCTGACGGAAAACCCGCAAGAGTCCTGAAAAGCTGTGCTCCAGAGTTGTCTCCTGTCTTGACGTACTTGTATCACCTCTCTCTAAAAACCGGAGTGACGTCATGGAAGCTTACGAATGTGCAGCCAGTGCCTAAAAAGGGTAGCCGTGCCGACTCTGTCAATTACAGACCAATCGCCATAACCTCCATCCTCCATATTATGTCAAGTTATGGAAAGGGTTCTGAACAATAAGCTGCTAGCATACCTCGAAGACTATGAGCTCCTCAGTGACCATCAGTTTGGTTTCCGCCGTGGTTGGTCAACTGGAGATCTTCTTGGGTGTGTTTCACACTGCTGGGGCGAGGCCATTGAGAGACACGGCGTAGCCCTTGATAAATCTAAGGCTTTTGACAGGGTGTGGCATGCAAGTCTGTTGGGTAAACGGGAAGTTTACCCAACATTCGGAATTCCTGCTGACTTTTACAACTGGATTTCCGACTTCCTTAATAAGCGAACGATCATAGTGGTCATAGATGGCAGCTTATCGGATTATTTAGTTATTGTTGCCGGAGTTCCTCAGGGGTCTGTTCTTTCTGCAACTCTATTTCTGCTGCATATTTACGATCTTTGACAGTCGTTACGGGTAGTCAGAAGCTCGAAAGTCTGACAACCAGTCTTACCAAGGGGTATCGTATTCCCCAGTTACTGGGTTGTGGAGGTCAGATAGGCAGTCGCTCCATATAAAATACTGGTATTCAGCTGCATTAGACGGTTAGACTGGAAGCCGACCCCAACATAGTTGGGAAAAGGCTAGGCAGATGCAGATGATTTACGACATGCTACAGCTGGGTGCTTTTGGGTACGCAGATAACAGCACAGTCTCAGAAAGAACCCGTCCAGTGCAAGAGCCAGCAGAGAGGAAAAAGCTACTCTTAGAGAGGCCATGATGGAGCGAATGAACTGATGGGGCGACGACAATCTGGTCAATGCTCAGAAAACACAGGCCTGCTGTCTACTGCCAAAAAGAGCCAATTCCAATTATCTCCTACTTTCCAAGGTGTATCTGTACCAGTTACCGACAGGCTGGAACTTTTGGACATGGAGTCAACTCCATGTCCAAAAGTTCTTCTTCTTCTTAAAAGGAACTTCGGCTCCACCATTGAGTCAAAAGCACAGACTGCAGCCAAAAAGCTAAAGCCTAAATAAGGTGAGGCGGTACTTCAAATCTGGACAGCTTCTGGGTGTGTATAAAGCTCAGGTCCTGTATGGGTATTGCAGCCACTTATGGGATGGCTCAGCAAAATACGAGCTTGGCGCACTTGACTCGGTGGAACACAGAGCAAAAAGGCTCATAGGTGACGAGGAGCTGGCGGCGAGGCTTCACAGCCTGGCTCATAGGCGTAATGTTGCTTGCCTGTCTGTCTTCTACAGACTGCTACTTCGGAGAGTGTGCGCAAGAGCTCCAAGACTTACAATATTCCAAAAAAAATCCTGTGAAAATGTCATTATACCAATATGTGTTTATCAAAACTACATGTGTAAATTACGAGTTACAGGTGTCGTTATTTAGTTCACAAGTATATTTTTACACTTGTATTTCTGATTTTGTTTATCAACAAATCCTTTGCCGAGAGGGTAAGTTACAATTTGTAGAAAATTATAAGAAAGCC
The DNA here is from genome assembly GCA_947363905.1 of Lithophane semibrunnea. Classification (NCBI taxonomy): domain Eukaryota; kingdom Metazoa; phylum Arthropoda; class Insecta; order Lepidoptera; family Noctuidae; genus Lithophane; species Lithophane semibrunnea. The sequence continues at coordinate 6,715,331 of OX376200.1, forward strand.
TGAGAGTGTCCGGCGACTCTCCATTCCGTCTTACAAGTGCCGTGCTTAGTACCGCAATCAACTTTTTTATGTGGTCCTGATGCGTATGTCCCAGCTGTGGGAACATTATAGACTGATTATGGATATGGAGATAAACTATGAATTTAACATTCTAGGTAGTAATTTAGAAAGATTCAAATAGAAACCACGCCCTGTCAACCAATTAATAATTATACTGCGACATATCATTTAACGCATTTTTAACCGACTTCTTCAAAAAGGAGGAGGTTCTCAATTCGTCTGTATTTTTTTTTTTTTTTTTTTGTGTGTATGTTACCCGATTACTCCGCCAATTATGAATCGATTTTGATGATTCTTTTTTTGTTTGGTAGGTCATGCTTCAGAGGTGGTCCCATATAAATTTTATTAATTTTGCTTGCGTAGTTTTTGAGTTAGCTTCAATAATTACGTAGTTTTCCCACTTTGCGATGTTGATGACATGTTAATTGACTCCGTCACATAGCAGACAACTGTATACGAATTTGTGTGGGGTAGTTACCACAACTAAAAAGTGAAAAATAAAAACTTTTCACAAAAAAAAAAAACAACCGACTTCCAAAAAAAAAGTGAAAAATAACTTTAATTTCGGAAGTCGGTGGCAAAAAACGAAAATTGAAAAGCAAAGACACCGACTTCCGAAATTAAAGTTATTTTTCACTTTTTTTTTGGAAGTCGGTTGTTTTTTTTTTGTAAAAAGTTTTTATATTGAAGTAAGTATGGCTTAAAATATGATATGTAAAATCTTGTTTATTTTTTGTACTGTAATAAGTAGGCAGGTATAAACATAACAAAAATGTAGGTATATAACTTATAGGGAAAATTATTTTTAAATATCATAACACAACAACAACATCACGCCTGTATTCCCCGAAGGGTTAAACAGAGGTGTACCTATAGTACACCCACATTTCGCCAGATATTTTCAATTATTACATTAGGTACCAATGATATTATACTAGCAGATATGTTATAAGCGCGCAATCGTGAAGACTCGAAAACATTCCAATTGTAACGTTTTTACTTGTAGTGAAATGTAAAATGAATGAAACGTGGGTATGTGTGCCGCTGGTGCGCGGAAATTTTTTTCGGTTGTTTGTGAGTGTTTATCATATCTGTTAATATAATATCATTGTTAGGTACCTAATTGAGATAACAAACGTTAAAACATACTTACCAAAGTAGACCTTTTTAAAAATGTTAAATGTATTAGGTGTAATCTGTTCCAGAAGGCACCAGACCAATTGAATGACATCCAATCTTCTATTTTTTATTTTTGGACAACTTGTCGCTAAATGCACCGAATAAAATATCTTTTTTGTCACGAATCAGTTGGAAAACCGTTATTTTATGGCCATTTTTAGACCTTCTTCAACATTAATCGCAAAACCTTGCCGCGAATATTCTTCAAATTATAAATTTTAAAAGGCGGCAATACTTTGACGCTAAACGACTTTTTTATTGTCCCGTCAATGTTAGGCACCGAAAATATATATAATCTACCATTCAGCCAAGCGTATAATAAGAGCATATTCAATTGAAAAACTAAACTGCAAAAGTAATATGTTGTACATTCCATGTAATAGGGGGCGAGCCAATGACTATACAGCCTCTTTAGACTAATCCGGAGATCCCAGGACCCCAAGCTCTGCAGTCGCGTTTTTGACTGCCACATAGATCTCGGGTTCGAAAGAGAGCGACCGCTGAGTGGGTTGCGTTCGCTTCTCAGCTTGGACTAAGTGTTATTGACATTTCAAAAGTGCCTGTAATTGGTTAAATTGAACACATTTTTTTCATGAGGAATTTAAAGTAGAAACCCGGAGTTTGGAAGTTAGTGGTGTGACACTCTCGACCCTCTTGTTTCGGAAAGTACCTAGGTAGAGGTACCTATAGCCGTTGGTCTTGTGCCTAACCTCTCCCGGATGAATCGGCAAGCCGTCCCCCCCATCGGACTATGAACGTGACCTGTGTTCCAAGTGCACTTGGCTAATCTCCGTTGATATTGGCCGCCGAGACCGAAAGTCAATCGAGGATATTATTTTTCTCTCCTTCAGATATCTTCAATCTAGAGATGCACCGAATATTCGTTTTGTATTCGGTATTCGACGTTTTTGGCAAATTTTGAGGTATTCGTATTTGGCCGAATCATTCGGTTGAAATTCCGAATGTATTACGTATGTATTACGTTTTAATTGATCATTGTAGATCAATGAAATCTAACAATTGTATGTATTTGAAATCGTTTATTGTAAGGTACTCAAACAAAGATATAATTAAACACAGGTAATCAAATACAATCTAGCATTAATAGTTACATAAAATCAAGTATCTTAAAAGAACGGTTATTTTTAATTGCAATAATCCCACTAGCAAATTATAATTATAGTGTAATTACTTATGTATAATGGTTTACTTATGTATAATGAATGAACCCAGAAATATGTTGTTTTCTCAACTATGGCACTAATAAATTTTTCAACACACTTGCTCGTAAAGTGGCTCTTATTGAACCGCTTTTAGGTTCATAATGCAGCGTATTATGGAAGCGTGCTTTTACTTTACATTACCGCACTAGTGCGGTAGTGTGCGCCACAGATAACTATTTACTTAATGACATGGCAGTATGGAATTAGTAAGTACTATCATGGCAGCATGGAATTTGTATCCCATAGAAATTGGTTTTGGTGAAGCTTTTTACCAAAAACAAGTTTTTATTAAAAAAAAAAGAACCATAAGCAAACCAGTGGCGTGTAGTTATGGTAAAAAAAATCCCATGCATAGCCATGGGATTTTTTTTACCATAACTAAACGTCAGTGGGATACTCACTATAAATTAATTAGTATGAACTATCCTACTAATAAATGAGCAGTCTCTATTTACACCCGAGCAGAGACTTGCGCTTTTTTCCGGTAAGACCGCGGGTGGCACGCGCGCAGGCCACTTGACCAGCCTAGACGAACCGCGCTGGCGCTGGCGCTGGCCTGCCCGTGCACACGGGCAGGCCAGCGCGTTCGCGCGGAATAAAACTCTATCTGTACTATTAAATAAGGGTTTATATCGTCTGTGGCAATTTCAGTCTATATTGTTCACTACCCTAACCCCATTTGCGTATTATTAACATTATTATATTTTTATATAGGCTGTTCAGTGCCTTTATTTACACCCGCGCGCGCATCGCTAGCGGAAAAAACAAAACCAGCCGCTAAATATGAATAAATTATAATAAATATTTGTTAAATTTTTTGTTATCATTATTAAAAATGTGGATTTCACGTAGAGGAGTAGAGAATAATAATAAATAGATTTGACTCCGCCATGGTACGTTTAGTGATATTTTTTTTTTTGTATAGGCTGTCTAACGGTTTACCCAGTGCCTTTATTTACACCTATGGAAAAACAAAACCAGTCAGCGGCCAGCGCGCCATTTTCCATAAATATTTACTATCGTTTTCGTTGTGTGGTTTATAACTATCAAAAAAAAAAAATCTAAAGTATTGCCACCAACCGACATAGATAATCAGTACCTGGCAACAAAGGTCAGTTAAAACTTATAAATCTATCATCTCTATAGTTAGGTACGTTATTGTAGCATAAGTTCTTACAACAAGTCTGTTTTTTTCCTCGCATGTGTGTTGAAAAACGTCGTTTGAAACGCGTGTGCATTGATTATTACACTCTCGGCTACCTTATCGCGTTCGCCCTTGGCTCACGCGAAAATAGCGCCTGAACTGTAATATCCAAAAGAACACACTCGTATCACAATGTACTATAAACATAGATAAATCAAGAATAATTAAAATTTAATATTTATAAACAAGCAGCGGTAAAATGTGAGACCAATCTTTCAGCTCTATCTGGCAAAAGCCAATTTTTTTTCTCCCCGTACACATTTCCTGTCTCGGAAAACTAGCGTGTAGGTATAAACTTGTTTGCGCGGCAAAACTAAGAACGGGAACTCAATTACCCGGCAGTATATTCGGTTCGGTAAGAACTTAACCGAATATTATTCGGTATTCGGTTATTCGGTGAAACCACTATTCGGCGCATCTCTACTTCAATCACATCTGCAGTCTAACCCGACCAGTATTTTACATGGATCGACTGCCTATCTGACCTCCACAACCCAGTAGGTAACTGGGTATAACGATATCCCTTGATATGGCTGGTTGTCAGACTTTTGGCTTTTAGGCTTCTGAGTACTCGAAACAACAAAGATGTAGGAATGACAGTCGGGACGGGATCCACGGCTTAACGTGCTTTCCGAAGCACGGAGGGTCTCGATGTGCAATGAGTAGTCACTCATCCACGAACTGACCGCGGCAAGTGTAGCTTAACCTTCGATGAGTAAGATGAGATGATTAAGACAATATGTTCTTTCTCCAGAATTAGCTTACCCACTGACAGGTTTGAGGTTATATGAGTTCATATACTTTTTATTTGACTACTTTTATTCAATTTATTTTATTATTTCTAATTTAATTTATTGTTGACATAATCTACTAATTTCAATGTTTATAAATGAGTTGTATTGGAATAAGTATGTGGTTAACTAGCGACCTCGACAATTTTTATTTTTGCCTGACCAACCGGCTGCAGGTTCGTCATTACTGCTCGCGGTAACGTCGGGGGTCGGGTTGCCTCCTTCCCTCAAATATGGCGAGGGCTGATCTTTGCGTTATGCTCGTGAACGGGTGCTGCTTGTGTTGACTGGGCGTTTTGCTGGTCTCGGTTTTGTTAATGTTATTATTAATTAACTTTTTATTTATTTTACTTCGATGGTCCTTGTTACCCGACTACGGCGAAGAAAAAAGGAGGGTTATGATTTTGACCGGTATGTATGTATGTTCATCTGTTCCCTCCTATCTTCCAAACCACTTATCACAATTTGACAAATGAGGTATCGTTAAAAGCGTCGTGATTGTCCGCTGGTAATAGGCTATGTGAAGTCACATTAAATTAAAAATGGCGCCCTCTAGAGGATATAAAGTGAGGAACTTAAAAAAAAAATGGTTTAATCGTACCATGTTGGGTATCAAATGAAAGGGCTTAATGAGCACATTTCAAAAAAATATATATATATATATATATATATAAGTATATTATAACACCAAAAGAATTAAAAAAAAAATCATAACCCTCCTTTTTTCTTCGCCGTAGTCGGGTAAAAACTAAAACCTAACTACGTGTTAGGGCATAAATCGAACAGATTACGTGTGACTCCAGATTTTTAATTTGTCTGTCGGTGGTGTCTTGTTTATACCTTTTAAGTCGTAGTTGGGTTTTAGTTTTTATTACTTGATTTTTGTATTCTATACTACTTATGTCAATACCCGTCAACCACCAAAGCGAGTCAATGTAAATAGGAATTTTCTGGCATCGTAGACTTCATGTATCGTATAAAATATTGCAGGTGATTTTAAAATTTTCCGAAAAATAAACAGAGTAATTTCAAGAAAAGGTGTGAAACAATCCAATAATTCCGACCTTCCCTTTATAGAATTCATCTTCAGATTTCACTAACTCCGATCTGAATTTGGAATAGGAATCAATTTATCATTCGAAAGGTCATGGCCGTCGGACCGGATCTCCGAGAACCGCATAATTTCCCAAAAGGCTAATATTTGAGAAAAACGATGTACGTAGTCGCGGTGGCGTCAAAGACTAGCTAGACTAAAATTATTTTCGTTTGAGTTATTATTAGATTAGCTAATAGCCCTGTCGAAACCGATAACCAAAGTTAGAACTAATGGAATCTAGGTAGTCCAACCAATTATTGGAATTTATTAAAATCAAATTTATAAACAAATAAAATTGTAAATAAGGTGTATCTAGATAGATATGTACCAATAGGCAATAGGTACATACACATACGAGAATCTGTTTGCGTTAAAATTATAAGTACCTATTTGGTTTTTACCAAGTTCAGGGGTTTGGTAAAAACCAAATAGAAGAACCACTTCTGTACTGAGGTGATAATTGAAATATGAATTCCCCCTGGAGCCATTGAATAAGGTTCAATAGCCCCAAGTAACCGTAAGTTTAATAACCTTCCATAACATTAGAATGTAACTTTTTTATAATATGTACCTACCTACCGATAATATTGAATTTCTCTAGGAATTTTCTTGCTAACTAAGTACCTAGGTACTGCATATTAAATATCGGGTAGTATAGAAATACTATCCGCGGGAAAAGTGCCAGATGAGACGAGAGTTGGGAATACGACGACTACGTCACGGAGAGACCGAACTAACTTTTATAAACTCGCTTCTATACTGTGACCACTAGAGTGGAAAGTACACCTTCTACTCGTGCTGAGCACATTGGCGGTTCCCACGGACACGAATTAAACCTTATTGCGAGGAATTAGAAGCAGTTTTACAAATATTGTTATGAGAGAAAGCACTTTCCGGTTGTGTGTCGTGTTGGATGACGCAGATGACGGCGTGACACGCCGAGCACCAACCCACCAACGGTTGCCAGTACTTGCCAGTCGAGCGGAGTCCGCTCGTCTGTTAGGACTGGGACGTGACCTCTCTACATAACATACAGTTTTCCGCGAGTACCTACTAAGTTGCTAAGTTACCGTGTACAAGTAGAAACCAAATAAATGACATCCAGATAGCAAACACAACAATAACGCAGTTTTACAAGGTAAGTGTTTTCAATTATTGTGCTATGAGCTTATGAGGATGTGCTTTTGTAGAAACATTTTTACACAGATTTGATTACTTAATTGTAAGTTATTGAGACTACAGCAAGAACTAAGTTAAATAAAGTATTGGAACCTTTATTATTTTATCAAATAGTAAAGTTTATAGTTTTGCAAGAAGTGGATTGGCTCGAACCGGTTATTAGAAAATATTATCTTGATTTTTAATTTGATGATCCTAAGATCTATTCTATTAAATAGCTGATGATAATAAACTGAAACCGTTCGGATGACTGTTAATCGTAAAAAGCCTAGAAATACGTGAAGATATTGAGCCTAAGTATTCAAAAGTATCAAAGAATGAGATGTTTTATATTTTAAACTTAACGTTAATTAATTATTAGTCTTATCAAGATGTCTCATACCGATGCCTATTCAAATCGAACTAGATTCTAACTTTCACATACTTAACAAAAAAGTGTGCTGCATTGTTTGTTGATTAACGATGCATGGTGCATCAATGAAGTTTCACATTTCAAAAATTGTTCGTTATAGTGACAAGAATGGAGACATTTAATTAATTAGTTAATATCTATTATTAACCTCTTTGTCTTTATATCTAAACTAATGATTATATTCATTGGTTTATTTTCTAAAAAAAAACAATCCGGTTTACTAAGTGGCACGAAGTACCGCAAGGAGAAGACCTTGTCGCAAAAGAATTTAAGCAATATGCTAAAATAACATAGACTAAGGCATGCGAAAATACCAGTAAACTTACTAGATAATTGTTTGACTTTAATTGGGCCAAGGTAATTGAGCTTGTAGAGTCTACTATTGTATAACTTGTGCCCCAGTTATGGATACAGGAGGTGTAGGTACCAACCTAACCTCCCGACTAAATTCAACAATGTGAGTAAGCGTAATAAATAATATAACATGGAAAAAATCATCTTGAGATGGTTACGGTCTCTTGAAAACGAAAGTTTTTTTTCTTTCATTTAGCGGGACTACGACAACAGGGTTAATGTGCCAATGACAACAGCGCAAGGAAAGCTGACAAAAAAACAGTTGTCATGAGCACACGACATGGTCCCAAACAAAATCTTGGTTATACTAGAGCGTAGACTAATTCGACACTTCAAATGATTGTTTGTTTTTTCAAAATGTCAGTTTGTTATTTGCACCTGTCAAATTAGTCTACGAGGTAGTAGTTTAGGTAGGTACTATCCTTATTGCAGAGATACAAAACGGCACGCCCTTACTATTAACTAAAATTGGACCAAGCAATGCCGCCGTCGACGGTAGAGCATAGGCCTAACTACTGCTCTCCCACAGCTGCAACTTAGGTACTACGTAGGTACCTACGTAGTTAGCTTATTTTATTAAGCAAGCTGAGATAATACTTGGATTGCTTGGATGGGCTGCACGCTATCACTATAAATCTCACGATTCGTCGAAGATCGCGTGAGTATTTTAGATAGGTTCCACACAGACATTATTATTTCAATATAGCCTGATGAATCGTATCGATACTCTCATGCCGTGTAAAAATATTACCGAGTCAGCGGTGTTTAGCCATTGTTGCAGAGTTAGAAGTACTTACCAACATTTTCAAGAAGTTTGGTACCTACCTGTAACTTCAGTCAACAACTTTCCATTGAACATTGAGTAACAGGAAATACAAAGATATTACTTATTGAAAATTGAGAAAAGGAAAATTATTAATTATTAGACAGTAGAATGAAAAGTTTAGATGCGCCTGTAGTAACTCATACTAATCCAGCAACGAACAGTAGAAAATAACAGCTGATTCGTCTTTATGACACACAACTGACAGAGCAAGTGGGACCTATGGGAGTGGAGGGTCTAACACCACACACGTACATAGGGTATATGTGTACAGGGTGTCTCAAATTTCGCTAATTTAACCATTTTCAATAAATTTTACACTTTCACTTGTTCGACCCTGTGAACAAAATTTTTGACATAGCGAGTTCAAATCTGGCTGGCAGATGCCTTGATAGTGATATTAGTGTAGGTACAAGATTATATTCCTATTAACGTAGCTCAGTGTGGCTCTGCGACGCTTCAGATTTTATTTATGCTTGTCTTTTCTAACTTATTATTAAACTTTAGCGAAACTTACTCGGTAGTATTTTTTTTTTTTTAACTGGTCTTCTTATGTTTCGCTAAAGTTTTTAAATTATAGGTGGCCACCTCCGCTTTACCCCATTTGCCTTTGGACGTTTGAGACACCCTGTATAGTGTAAACTATGCATAACTAATGATTAAAATTAATATCTTTCACGGATTGTGTTTAGTTTCTCAATGGCCATTTTAATCACTTGCTGATTAAATTATAAATACGCTGCGATTTCTCTAGCAGCCCGTACCTAATCGTGCGTGTTGGGACTGGCAGATTTATTATTAAAAAACATTCTTTGTTGCTTGTCGAAGTAGGTGATGATGATGAATTATTACTTTTACTTGTTTTACAAGAGGTGCTTATTACAGAATGATTCATTCGGATGAGATTATTTGATGTGTGTGTACTCGAACGGACGAGTGGCAAGAGGCGTTGTTAATGTTGAGCCCTACCTCCTGCCGAATTTGTGCGATAAATTAACATACTGGAATGACACCTTTACAAAATTATGGAACGTAAGTACTAGGTACTACGATCGAACATGGAAATATACCCACGGATAACCAGTGTTCCTGAATTCTGTCGTACGAATAGGCGATCTTGCAGTACGTGACATCAAATAACGTGCGGACATGACCGCAGCATGACATGACTAATACAAAATCCCCAGTAACAAGACACGTTTTGAGTAAATAAAAGAAAGTTGTCAAATACCAAGCGACGCAACGCTTGTAACGTTTGCAGATTTTTGCACAGAAACGTAAAAGTATCGAAGTAGTCTCAATAACTCACACTTTTACAAGCTTTAATCAACCATGATTTACCTACAGGGTGAAATAAAATTAGCTAGCAAAACTCTGCAAACGTGATGGGTTATATCTACCATCATGTTGGCGGAGTTTCGCTAGCTAGTATTTTTGAGCATTTGGTTTATTTTTAAAGATTCCGTTTTCCGACACAATGTGTGCCAGCAGGACTTTATTATGCACCTACCTACTTAGGTAGCCTCACGAAGTCATTACATCCATACTAATATTATAAAATCGAAAGTAACTCTGTCTGTCTGTATGTTACCTTTTCACGCCTAAACCACTGAACGGATTTCGACAAAATTTGGAGGCATCTCGGGGAAGGACATAGGCTACTTTTTATCGACATACCACGCGGGCGAAGCCGCGTGCGGAAGCTAGTAAGACAAATGTGACGCGTAATAATTATTATTGTATTTACGTAAGATTGACTGTTTGAGGCTAGACATAGAAACTGGTATCAATTACAATCATGATGACATTGGCATTATTACGTACCTAAAGTCTGTTTTATATTCTTGTATAGACTAATTTGACAGGTGCAAATGTCAAACTCCAAATTGAAAAAACAAACAACAAACACTTGAAATGTCAAATTCTTTACAATCAAAAGTATTCAAGACAATGAGATTGAGTCATTTAAAATTGCAATTTTAATTGTCTATGTCTTCCTCATTATTAGTTTGCCTAGGGCGGGCGGTGCGTCACATGGTCACATAGCGGGCGGTGCGACACAGGGCGGGCGGTAAGTTTTACGGGACTGCATAAAATAGAGCAGAGACCCGACGTTATAACTAGGCCGTAATATGCACAGTTTACAACCAGACTACGCATATATTTATATGTATTCTTTTTTGTTAGTCTTGAGATTTGTAGGTCTGACTGGTGTTACTTCTTTACCAATTTAATGAATCAATTATATTATCTATCAATGTAAATCAAAATCTAATTAGGTACCAGTAGATATCTACTGGTACCTAATTAGATTTTGATTTACATTGCGCATTCACCACGAAAAACATACTTAATACAAAATAATTCGAAATATTATTATTTATATAAATAATAATATTTCGAATTATTTTGTATTAAGTAGTTACACGCCGTACAGTAAAAATAAATGAGTGAAATAGATGGAATATTATTTCACATTTATCACAGCACTTCTTTTAATACCGAATACGACCTACTAAGTAATAAGTTTATAAATGTCAATTAAAAGTTCAGTTAAAAAAATGTTGATCTTAGTTAGAAACGAACTCATCGAGTATCACCTGCAAGGCCACACTACACCGAACTAAATCAAAAGATGGTTGCTTGCTGTGGATAAGGTCGGTCCACTAACCCAGTGACCTTGAACCAGCGACCGGTTACGCCGCATAACTGGTGCGCTCGCCCAAACATTACTATAATAATATTCAAAAGAAAGCTCCACACACCTACTGACGACCCATCACAACAAGACAACACGTTGAACAATACTGTTCATGAATTGAATCGTCAATCAACGCTAGTATTCGCCCGAACCAGTTTGATTTCGACCTACACGTGCTAAAAATTTATGAAAGATTTATTTTGTATTAAGTAGGTATTTACTTATTAAAATTACAAAACTTACAAAGCTTCCCATTGACAACATGCGTTGCGTAGGTAACTAGGTACTTACTTTATACTTGTACCTACCAAGTACTTACCAACACCTTATAGGACACAGGTTTTCTAGAGTCTAGACAAAGTGATCAGAGAACTTGTCCATAAAGCGCTTATTCAACGTTCGCCATTATTAAAATTATGATCTTTTGCCTCATGACATCATCAGTCTAAAATAGTCTAAATATTTTATGAATGAATAAGTAATCCTCGTATGCCATCCGGTGCCCTGGAGGTTAAAAAAATCTGAGATTTTCATTTCAATATTGAATCAGTGTGTGTACAACCAAACGAGTAGGTATTAAACCGGAACCGATTTACCTAGAAGGAAAATCAATTACGTTATTTATTTAGAATAATTTATTGTTTTCAGATGGCTGGCAGCGCGAAAGCGAGTATAGCTCGCATTTTCCTTTTGCTGACCTTACTGCAGACGACGCGTGCGCAGTCACTCATTAATCCCACTTACAATCCAGGTACAGTGCGCATTCACCACGAAAAACATACTTAATAAAGTTATTTTTGTTGAAAACGTGAAACATAATGCAAAACGTCCTTTATATAATGATGTATCGCATATTATTATGCATTATGTGTGTACTGTCATTTTGATTATGCAACTCACTCATCTTCTCGACTGTATCTCTGGGTATCAAATGCCTGGACTAACCCCACTTTTGGATTAATGATGCTGACTCAATTCAATTGGGTTTCTAAGTAAAACCAACAATATATTTCTTTCGAAGATTCCACCTACAAATTTGGGGTTTTCCAACACAACGTTTTTTCCTGTTATTTATCTTTAAAAATCACCAGTTATCAGCTTCCTAATTTCAGTTATTGCTCATATTATACAGATGAGGTATCTACGAACTTAGGCGAAATCGAATCCAGGGAGAATGGCCCAGATCTAGAGTTCCGGTACCACGACCATGATCAAATGACTAGATACTTGCGATCTGTTTCTGCGAAGTATCCGGCCTTGACTGCACTCTACTCCGTCGGGAAATCTGTGCAAGGTAAGAAAAATGCTGGCATTTGCTAGGCTATTTATTTATGATCTGACCAAAATCCGTACCGTGGACCATGTGTGGCTATTACGACCTTAAGATCGCGACTGTCGGAACAATTCGAATCTTTGAAACGTAAGGAGTCTGACTGATCGTTTCGTGAATATTATGTACTTACTTACACATCCGGTTAGACCAATCTGGCGCAGATTCGTCTGTTCAGATTGATCTCTCTGTTCTCTGTGTGACCGTGTGTACTTATATGAGTTATCAAGGATATCAATGGACATACCCAAAGTGCCATGCCTTAAGAGATTTTGTCCCCCAGGCCGAGATCTCTGGGTGATGGTGGTATCAGCGTCGCCGTACGAGCATATGATTGGCAAGCCTGACGTGAAGTACGTCGGCAACATTCACGGAAATGAAGCCGTCGGTCGCGAGCTACTTCTGCACCTCATTCAAGTTAGTTGCCACAACCGGTGCTTAGCTGCAATGAGCACTTCCTTGTCATAATCAGCGACTGCCTGTTTACATAGATCGTTAGCTACGTTGTACTAGAGATTTTTTTACTAGATACTTGTTCGTCTAATCTCGTTTTCTAGTAAGATAACTGGAGTTACATTATCTATTGTTTGTTCTTCAAAGTACGATAACTTTACCGACACTGGCTTTTGAGCCTAATATGAGAGAACAAAAAGATGTTTCAATTTTAAGTCCTAATGTTTGCATATGCAAAGTTAACTGTTGGGAGATGTCCTCGTAGCTTATAATCTAACCTTATTATGTTTTTATAAAACTAATCCCTTATCAATACTTCCAGCACCTCGTGACGTCATATGATACCGATCCCTACATAAAATGGTTGCTGGACAACACAAGGATCCATTTAATGCCCTCGATGAACCCAGACGGTTTCGCCATTTCGAAAGAAGGACAGTGTGACAACACATATGGCAGGTACGGGATATCTAAACACTATATTGTTTGTAATATGCTATTACCTACTTATATCATTGCAACGTCATTGCTAAACCATAATAGTCATTATAACGTTATAGGAAAAAGTGACAACTAACTAAACAATACGTTGAGCGAATAACCTACATATTCACTAGCATGACTAGCAAGGATAGCAAAATAAATCTCACTGGTATTTCGTAAAAAGTTGTTACCGAGCAGTAACTTTTTGAACAGCGCATCAATGCCGTATTGCCTCATTCATCTTTTTTTGATGTTCAATAAATCTTGAAGATGGACTTCTACAGGTGGTACTTATTAATTTGCAGGCACAACGCTCGTCGTTACGACCTGAACAGGAACTTCCCGGACTTCTTCAAGGCTAACACGAAACAGCCGCAGCCAGAAACGGAAGCTATCAAGGAGTGGATCAGCAAGATTCAGTTCGTGCTGTCCGGTTCACTGCACGGCGGCGCTCTCGTGGCGTCGTACCCTTTCGACAACACGCCCAGTGCCAGTAACTGTCAATAACACTTTTATTGTTCTCTAACCATGTTCAATGGTCAGTTTCGTCACGCGCTTCCGGTCGCATGTCATACTAATAACCCATAGCCGCAACTACCGGAATTCGATCATTGCATTTACCGACTGGGATTGTGTTTCACGGGCATTTGATGTTAATTTTCATTTTAGTACTTTCTCATACTTAACTTTTTGTCATTGTCAAGTCAATATATAACGCCTCTGTACTTTTGTGTGCTTAAAGTATTAAATAAATAAATAAATATATAGGGCATTTTGGACGTAAAAATAAGAAGGAAGTGAAAAGAGTAGGGAGATAGTAATCTAAATATAATGTACTAATGATAACCCTCCTTTTTGCTTCGCCGTAGTCGGGTAAAAAAAGAAGAATCTGTTTTTGAGATAGACAGCAGTGACACAAATGTTTCTCTTTTGTTTTCACGCAAATCAGGAATATGCAGATCATCAGTTCTGTGTTCCGGTGAGGTATCACGTTAATTTCACCTTCTAACACAAATTTCAATAAAATTAATAATATTTTTTCGTCCAACATGTGGTCTGAACGCAGTGTTCCAGAGCTATGCGCACTCGCCGTCGATCGCGCCCGACGACGACGTGTTCCGCCACCTGTCGCTGGTGTACTCCAACAACCACGCCAAGATGTCGCGCGGCGTGTCCTGCAAGTCAGGCTCGCCCAGGTTCGATAAAGGCATCACTAATGGCGCAGCTTGGTATCCTCTCACAGGTATTATTAAATAACCTACCATTTTAAATTACATACCTACATATAAAATTGAGTAATTTACAGTAAATGCGTAAAACCAACCTTTCCATGGAGGCATTAAATTAACTGGCTTGCATTGACGTCAAAGATTGTAGTGACTTAATAATGTCAGACGACACAGTGCCATGCATGCTGAAAACGAATGTTCCTACTTAAAAGCAATTATGTCCAATTCCAGGAGGGATGCAAGACTACAACTACCTGTGGCACGGATGTATGGAGATAACATTGGAGATCTCTTGCTGCAAGTATCCCCCTGCGCATGAACTTGCCAAATATTGGCAAGACAACAAACAGGTAACTAAATCACTCGATAATTCTTAGGTGAATGATGATGAGTCCTTAACAATCGGCTTATTTAATTCCATTAGGTATAGGTACAAACCCTAATGAGACAAGTGAGATTTTATCTTTTATAGAATTATATGTGAGCAAATGATTAATTAGGATTTAGATAATGCACGTAATCCGTCAGTAGGTATGTAAAAAAAACCCGGGTATAAAAAATTTGTATCTTATAATCACGTAACTGAAAGCCACTTATATCCGGGTTGTACAAAACTCACTTATTAACGCAAACATTGTTTAAAAAATCTTTGCTTATTATTATTATTTAAACTGAACGGAAAATAATACTGTTGCAACAAGAAATAGAAGCATCGACGGAGTCGTCGAAGCAGCGGAGTTCCAGGGCTCACCAGGAGATTTGATTCCAATCACACCGCACGCTACTCGTGGGCCTGCGTTACCTGTTAGCAAGGAACCCGCATCTCCTCCCTGACCCAGGTCATCCTTCTGCTGATGGAGAACTAGGGTACGCCCCAAGATGCTGTTCCGACCTCGAAGTGAAATTACGCTGTCCACAAAGTCTACATTAGCGAGAGCAACGCCATTTCCTTCGAACACAACATTCCCGAGGTCACCAACATGACGCACTTGGTGATCCCTGCCGCCGTGAGTGTTGTCGTTAGGGTTGAAGTGCGGCCCTGACGAATCGCAAGTTGTCGTGTCGCCGAATTTGTGTACATGGAATCCGTAGGAGCCGGCGCCTAAACCGGTAATGTTACCAGTGACTCGAAGACCATCTGTTGTCTCAGTGAACACGATACTACCGGTCACATTCTGCGATACTAGTTGTGCTACAGCTGATCTAGTTTCACCATTAACGTAGGTGACACCAAGAATTGCGATAAAATATAAGAAACGGAAAAACATTGTGAGGTAAAAACAAACGTGTGTTCCAATATGTAAACAAAAGAGCTTTGGTTGACTTCAGACGAACGGTAATCTAAAAGTGATGCGCTTATCAATCTAAAATACTGATAAAGTTAAGATATAATCAGTTACTTATACACTCTAATTAATTACATAGAAATAAAGTACTTACTTACTGTACATTCTGTAGGTACAATCTTGCCATAGCATTTATTCAAAATTGGAAAATATTATGAGGAATGGCGACTCATTTTTAATCATACGACAAAGAAGAATAATTAAACGATTGAGGTAACGGCTACGGACTTTAGCCAAAAACCTGGAATCCGAGGCTCTGTGAAGAGTTAGAACCCTTGTGCGACTGAAGATTTTTGCAGCCCATCACTAATGCCGAGTACAGATTGGTGAGACGTAACATGAAATATAACACAAAAAAGCCGTCTAAATCCATAAGACCATAAGATCTTCAAGAAGAAGGAAGCCGCTTGAGGGGGGGCTTGAGCAGAATATGACGCGTATGTTATAAAATTCGAAAGGCAACGAGGGGTATGGCGGATTTTCCAGTGTCAGTTAGTCGGTTGTGTACTAACTAAGGAATGCTATAATAGAAGAAGGCAGCGGAGAGAGAGATGTAGAAGTCTATGAGAGGCATGTTTGCCCAGCAGTAGGATACCTTACTATAAAACCTAACTATTGTAACTAGGAGCAGGGAAGTGCCACCCTGTCGATGTCGGTACATGCATGAGTGCTAAATACTTGCACGTGCATGGTCGATAAGATAAAAATGTACCTACCTAATTCATTTGTTTTGTTAACACTATACATCCTTATCTTCATAAATATAACGTAGATAGTTTAAATGCAAGAACGCGTTATATTATAAATAACCTACCTACCTGCTAAATTAATTTGTATGTCAGAGAACGACTATTTCATAAATATTTATGTAAGTAATGACCAAATAAATATTTGTTTGCAGTCCCTAATCAAATACTTGGCAGAAGCACACCGTGGAGCGCATGGCTTCGTGATGGACGAGAATGGCAACCCGGTGGAGCGCGCCACCGTCAAAGTGAAGAGCCGTGACGTCACATACCACACCACCAAGTACGGAGAGTTCTGGCGGATACTGCTGCCCGGAACCTACAGGATTGATGTAAGAATTACAATATCAATAACATAAATGTACCTCGGTAAAGTAAGGGAATATGACTGCTAGACATACATTTCCCTGACAGAACATACTTAACTAAATTGTTAAGTACCTATCTACAACCTAGCTAGATATACCGTTTATGAATTTTGTGGAAACCCTAGAACTCAAAGGGGATGGATTTCTCTTTTAAATGACTTACAAAGTTACAACCCATAAACGTAAAAGCAACGAGCAACCGTGTCATGCTGGGGTACCAAATTAATTAAGTAATTTAATCATGTCTGTCTGGCCTTCATTGCAACTCGACTTAATAAGACGGTATTACTCAAAATAGATTTTCGTCTGAAATCCACACTTCAGCACGTAACACTTCGCAACAGTTACAAGTCGAAGCACCATTCAAACTTCTATACTTATCTAGTTATTGTCAGTCGTACTGAGTGATTGTTAGATAGGTACCTTGGTGCTTACAGACCCACTCAGTTGTCCTAGATCAGGTCTAAATCAGAAAATTAACAATCTGATTTGAGTGATTGTTTAGAGCAGTGGTTCTCAAACTTTTTAAATGACGGAACCCTTTTGGGAAGCAAAATACTTGATGGAACCCTACAATAAAAAAAATGTTTTTATAAGTGTATTTTTTATTAATCAGCATAATAAAAGTACAATGTAACAGTTACTAATTATTATTTACTTCACCACTTGGCAAGGACAACAATAGAAAACATTAAAAAAGAAAAAATCTAACTAGTGGGAGGTATGAAACTGTTTTTTATTTTTCATCAATTGGTTGATATCAGGTTTGATGGAAGAAAGTTGGAGTCTCATATCAGCTTCGGCGTCCAGTCTATTGCGATATTTTGTTTTCGTGGCTGCGTAGGTAGAGAATCCTGTTTCGCACAAATATGTAGTTGGGAACGGGAGCAGAATATCCAGAGCCATTTGGCCAAGCATTGCATATTCATCTTGGATTCTGCACCAAAAATCATTGAGAGGCGTCGTTTTGAACAGTGATTCCATACTTGTGTCTGATGACATTTCTAAAAGAGATTCATATATCTCGTTTGACATGTTTTCAGGCTTTTCCAAGTTGGGTAAAAAAGGATTATGAATCCATGAATTCACTTTAATTTTTGTATTGTGTTCTTCGGGAAAATACTTTTCAAAAGATGCGCGCATCGAACTGAGATATTGGACCAATTCAAACACATCATCTTCAAACATTACTGAGTCGTTTTCGCTAACAAACTCACTGAGTAACGTAAAGCTTTCTATTTCTTTCTTACCAATGCAAATGATCCAAAAATCTAATTTTCTTTTAAAAGCAGTTATTTTATTATAGGCCTGAAACACTGTTGTCTGTTTACCTTGCAACGATAAATTCAATTCGTTAAGTTTTTGAAAGATATCCGCATAAAAGACAATCGGAACAACCAAGTTTTATCATACAAACGGTCCTTCAAATTAAAAGAAGTATCTGCTGAAAGAAACATTTGTAACTCGGCTCTAAGTTCAAATAGCCTTGTTAAAGTTTTACCCCGAGACAGCCATCGCACTTCTGTATGGAGCAGCAGTGTTTTATGTTTGCTGCCATAATCTTCACACAATAATGAGAACAATCGGGATTGTAGTGGTCGTGATTTGATAAAATTAATTATTTTTACCGCTTCATCCATAACTAATTTTAGATTTGACGGCATTTGCTTCATCGCAAGTGCTTGTCTATGCAGAATACAATGACTGGAACTACAATTACGCGCTTTATTTTTAATTCGTGACACTGCTCCTGCTGTTTTACCTGCCTTGGCCCCATCTGTACAAATGTCAATGCAATTGTTCCAACTGAGATTATTTTCTTCAAAAAATATATTTATTTTATTAAAAATTTCTTCCCCGGTAGTGTTTGTAAGCAGCGATGAACACATAAGCATGTCTTCTTCAAAAGAACTTTTATCTCACAATAACCAGCAGGATAGCCAAACCAGCGACATCAGTCGACTCGTCCATTTGCAAGGCGAATCGTGTATTTTGTAGACGTGTAACTAGTTCTTGTTTGACGTAGCTTGCCAGATCATGGATTCGTCGTGAAACAGTATCGTTTGATAGCGGAACAGTAGAAAGATGCTTTGCAGATTTTTCATCGAGCATACATTTTGTTATGTCTAATACACATGGTTTTATTAATTTCTCAGATATGATGCCTCCGTGGCCTTTTCGTTGATAGTTTGTGTTACATGCATCATATTTTTTTTACTTTCTAATAACTGATCTTTTTTGCGAACAAAAAATTCTTTATTCTTGCCTTTAGACTCGGGGTGTACAGTTTCTAAATGTCGGCGCAATTTGGCAGGTGCCATGGAACTATTAGGAAGCAGTTTACTACAGAGCATGCAGAGAGGTGAGCCGTTGGAATCAACAAATCCGAAACTGATATAAGATTCATCATACTTCCTTCTTTTCGTCTTTGAAACCGTCGAGCTTGACGTCGTGGCATCATCTTCTGAATCGGTGATTGCTATATTCTCCGCGCGCACTGCTTTTGAACATTCAGCGTCATTAGAAGATGTTGTTGCAACACGTTTAACACCTTTAAGCCAACGTTCCATTCTTCTTTATTTATAATGTTACACGTCAGGATAGTGGGGTTTAAATAATCCACAATCGTTACTGCGTATAAGAGACTAAATTTAGTACCTACGGTGAATAAATGTACAAAACTGAGACAACAGAATACAGCAGGCAGTAAAACAATGAACACTAGTTTCCCGCTAGCGAGCTTGTAAGTAGGCAGTAACTTATCGCTCCGAACGCTAATCGTCAACTGACGACGGGCGACGCTTTTATACTTAGTCCTAGACTCGATCTTAAATATTCTCGAAAATACTCGAGTATCAAAGGTGCCGCCTTTGATAAACAAAAAGCAAAAATAGAAACAGAAATTTAAAAATTGCCTTGTAAACAATATCGACTTTATCCTTTGAAGTTAGAGTCGAAAGTCGCTTGTTGACAACTACAGCGTCTAATTCAGAGGCGGCTTTTATCAAAGAGACTACGCGCTCACAAGTATACTACCCGCTCGTTTTAAGTTTGCCGCTGGCGATAGGTATGACGTTCGAAAAGTAGCGTCAGCAAAACATAATATAAAAATATTTTTTATTTAATTGTAACAATAAAAATTGTAATATTTGGGTAAAACTATGACACATTATAAGTTTTATTGTCACGTGGGGGAGGGTACGCGCATTCCACAGAACGGCAAACTTAGAGCGAACGGGTTGTACAAGTATAAAATTGTTGATACCAAACTTATGAGATATTGTACCAGCTATTGTAACACATGTTTCTACAAATACAAATAAATAAATAAATAACGTTCATAGCGTTTTGTCTCCGCGCGGCCGCGGAGTCCGCGCGGCCGCGGAGTCCGCGCGGCCGCGGAGTCCGCGCGGCCGCGGAGTCCGCGCAGCCGCGGAGCGACCAGAGAGAGGTGTTTTGATTTTTTTTTCTAAATTCTTACGGAACCCCGACAGAGGTATCACGGAACCCTAGGGTTCCGCGGAACACACTTAGAGTATAGCTGGTTTAGAGAATCAGAATTATTTATTTGTGAAACATAGGTGAAGAACATATATACATTAATCATACATGTCAAGGTCTTAAATAGATAAGTGTTGCACTATGCTTTGTCATTGTTAACATACAAATATTAAAGTCAGGTTCGTCAAAGTTAACAAAATTTTACGTTAACAAAATACATTAAAATAATCAATTTAATAATGTCCACTACAAGAAAGAAAAAACAAAAAAAAAAACACACACAAGAAGATCATAACAAAAGAATAAGTATGCGAGAAATTATTCGTTCGTTACATTAATAATATGAATTAATAAAATTACAGAATTTAATCAAATAGTCATCCAAGTCAACATTAATAATATAAATTTATAAAATTACAGAATTTAATTAAATAGTATTATCATTAAAATAGTCATCCAGGGTATAATAACATTTCTCAACTAATAACTTGTGAAGACACTTTTTGAATTTCTTTAATGGCATACATTTTATAGCATCAGGTATTTTATTAAAAATTTTTGGTGCAACACCAAAGAAGCTCTTTTTCATTAACGCAGTATTACATTTCAACGTACATAGTTGATTTTCATATTGACTCCGAATGGGGGTCTTCTTAACTGTTGAAAATTTTGTAAATAAATGTGGATTTGATTTTATAAATAATGCAGTTTCTAATATATAGCTGGTAATGTTAATATTTTTAATTTCTTAAAGTAGGGAACGCAACTATCTGTTGACTTTAAATTACACATGGATCTTACACACCTTCTTTGCATCCTGAATACCAGTTCCCTATTAGTTGATTGCCCCCAGAAAACAACACCATAACGGAGATTAGAGGCTACAAGTCCATGATAGGCTGTTACCAGTGTTTCAGAATTAACTCTCTTAGATAATTGAAACAATAGATACGCAGATTTACTCAGTCGTTTACAAACCACTTCCAGGTGAGGTTTCCAAGTCAACTTATGGTCTACAGTTATGCCTAAGAATTTTGCACTCGTAACTTCTTCTATTTTACACTCATCGTAGGTAATATTAAGGGGTGGATTCTCACGTCGTTGATGAAACTGTACAATTTAAGTCTTACTCAAATTGATCACAAGATTATTATTATTTAGCCAATTAATGATGTTATTTAGCAAGTTATTGATCTCATTTCGATATTCGTTTGGATCAGTGCATTCTATGATAGCTGTACTGTCATCTGCAAAAAGTACCATTTTGTTTATCAAATTTCTTGGGAGATCATTGATATATATCAAGAAAAGTGGGGGCCCGAGTACAGTGCCCTGAGGCACACCATACCTCACGGATCTCGCTTCAGAGACATATGTAGTTTCTAATTTGCTTATAGGACAAATTCTGGAAATCGCAGTACACTGTGTCCTATCACTTAGGTATGATTCTAGGAGTTTATGAATGTTTCCCCGAATGCCGTACCCGTGTAACTTTTGTAGCAAGATCTGATGATCTACGAAGTCAAAAGCTGTTGACATATCCGTGAAGATCGAGCACACCGGATTTTTTTATCCACAGATGTCATTATACTTGACAGCAGGTCAAATAGTGCCATATTAATACTAGTATTTTTCCTAAATCCTTTTTGTTCATTGCAAAATAACTGAAACTTCTCGAAATACGTGTAAATGGAATTATATATTATTTTTTCAATAACTTTTGCAAAGACTGGTATTTTTGCAATAGGCCTGTAATTTTTTACATCAGTCTTGTCATTATTTTTGTAAATGGGTTTAATAATTGCCTTCTTGAGACTAGTAGGGAATATACCATCAGAAATGCAAAGATTAATTATGTGCGATGAGACTGACAAGCATTACATTTTGTTCATAAATATGCCCCTGGTTATTTAAATTTAAGTTTGCTAATAATATGTTTGCGTGACAGCACATGTATTGAGATTTATTTATTTAAATGGTAATAGACGTAGAAGACTGCCAGACACGTTTTGGGATTTATGGCATAAATATATATCAAATATGTCATGTTAATTTGTCCATGTCCGCTTGCAGGTATCAGCGGAAGGATATCTGCCGCAACAAGTAGAGTTCATTGTAATAGAAAACCATCCAACTCTATTGAATGTTACTCTACATTCAGCAAAGGTTAGTTCCAACTGAATTTATTACAAATTCAAGGGACTTGATTGATAAGCAAATAGAGCATCAACTTAAATTGCCAATAATATTCAAATCACAATTGCCATTTTTTTACAGTCCAATGAAATAGCTGCTTAACAATCAATCCATTACTGTCCGTGTACTGTGGAAGTGTACATTATGTCTTTTTTATACTCAATAACGCCCCATTGTAAAAAATGCCCTACAATATTTTAAACTGTAAATACATATCCATAATTCACTTGCTTGTTTATAGTTGCACTAATGGTGGTGTGGTTACAATTAGTTTATGTGCCTAGGGTTACATTCCGAAGGCGGCTGGCGCTCTGCCGGCGGCAACTGTGAAGACTACCTCATCATCCCTACCTACAGCACGTACCACAGCTACCTCTGCCCCCTATAACGATGGTGCTATTGTGTTCCCCGAAGACTGATCCCGAATGATTTCTTTATAAATATGTGAAAAAAGTCTAACAAAAAATTGTAAGTAAGTAATTTAAAGTGTTAAATTACTTACTTACAATTTTTTGTTAGACTGCGGTTTGTACAACGCCGCTTGCCACAACGCGGGTTATTTAAAACGATTTTTTGTTGTTCTTCTGTTACCACCTTTTTTCCGTGGAGTTTTCTCGGGTTCATTATGGGTACACAGAGGGTTAAGTCACAATATGAATATGGATAAGTGTTGTGTCGTTAGACTTTATTACTGAATAGCGGCGCACCGCGGAGTTACCGCGATCCGTAAGGGCCGGTACACACGATGCGGTGCGGCTACGGCGCAGCGCCGCGCCTGTGTAATGCCCGCTGCGGAGTCCCACTACATACACCACATACGGTGCGTTCGGACGACGCACCGTACGTCTATACCCCATAATGGCGAGATCGTGGCGGTGTGGCGCCGCACCGGATCGTGTGGAACGACCCTGACGCTGGTGTGCAAGCGGCGTAAAAATGCAATTGAGTTGTCGCAAAGTATCTGGAATGTTATCAAATATTGCTCTTATTTTTATAGAGGAGTGTTGTATGTATCATAAACCTGCCTGCTTAGTATTTAGTGTTATTCCAATTATTTAAGTACAAATGTGTGTGTATACTATTGTGTGTCATTGGAAAGTACCTACATTATAATATATCTGGGGGCACGGCAGTGCACCCGCCAAGTCGAGCATTAATTATTGATATTAACGTTGTACATACTTGTATAAATCTTTTTCCTTAAGTAAGTATCTATTTTTTTTTTTAGATTCTTGAGCACGGTAACTTAAAAAGTTTATTTCTATACCTTTAACTAAGATGGTAGAATATGGTTTAAAAAAAATGCTTATAATAATTAAAAAAATTCCTCGCAGATACAAAATAAATGAACGGATAACTACGCCTCTAATGTTATTAAGCAATCGGGGAATGAAAAGGTTAACAAATTAATGTAAATTTTAACACGCATGAGACTTATGCTTGAAAGAAATGTGTTTAAAAATTGGGTAAGTACATATTTCTTCTAAGCTTGCTTGTAAGTTTTAACCTCTAATATGATTATGATAGATTTACATATCAGTCAGTGGAGTGGTATAACGTGTAATATTGTGGTATTGCAGCGCATAGATGGTGGGCCGTACTACCGGCCGGTGGCGCTGCCCCCGCGCGCCCCGCTGTCCCCGCCCGCCTCGCCCGGCATCTTCGCGTCGCTCACCAACTCCTTCAACAGCATTGTCTCTAACTTCTTCGGATAAACTTTTAAACACTTAAACTAATCCAGCAAGAGCCGATTATGAAGTGTTACACAAATCAGTGAGCCGATGCCAAAGAGATGATGATATTCGTCCTGTATATCGCCATCTCTCTCGCACTGGAATGAAGATGGTGCTAACAAGACATAATACGGGCACAAAAAGGTTACTACATTACAAAGTTTACTGAGATTCTACATAAAAATTAACACTCATAAAATATTAAATGAAACTATTTCATTAAAATTTTGATCAATTCATATTTTCAGCTACATGTACTAGGACTAATTTATCAGTAGGTACTAGCTAGTAGCTACTCAGTATATAAGTAAATATTTATGAAATTATTACTTAATTAAGTAAATGGTTAAATATAGATACTGTTGTGTTCATCGAATAAAAATGAAAGTTAGTCTAATATTTGAAGAATAATCGACCACGCAGCAAAGTAGCCGTATCGTAAGATAAAAAGATACATAATACTTCCGCATATTTTATATTCTAAGGAAAAAGTATACTCAAGATATACCAAATTATATACAGTAATGCCAATAATAAATATCGCAGGGCTCTCGGCCCCAAAAAGCAAAGATCTCTTACAAAAAGATCAAAATATTTTTAAGGAGTTTGTAAATATACATTAGTGGATAAGATTAGATGATGCTTTAACGTTAAAATAAAAACTAATTTATTACATACAAGTGTCGTTTATTTGTTTTTTCTTCACATTATAATTATAACATAAGGTAAGTATTGATTTGCGTTGGTTCAAAAACGTCGTATCCTGGATGGTTTTAAACAGTAACTATATTAACGCAAAATAAACATGCTTTAAGTAAACATGCACAATAAACATTAAAACACAATTTTTTGATGCAAACGACTTGGTTACTCCACACTCGGTACGCAGTAACAACACTAGACTATAGTTCAATGACACGAGTTTAAAAGAATCACACGCTGAAGCATGTACTAGCAAGATTAATAGACCGTACTTTGACTTTGCTTTGATACGTAAAGTAAGCATTTCATACGAATATGGGTCAAATTGAATTAATTTTGATGTTTTTTTGGTGAGGTCGTCAACCGCCGTTTGTGTAGTCAGTTAAAATATCAGTTTAAAAATCAGTTTTTTTTGTGTAAATTTCACAGGCTTGATGGGTATCGATATCTCAACACGATGAAACAGATTTTATCAACTCACATTTCAAGCAACAACACCACCACTTTCACGGTCTTTCACGGTCACCACGGTCTTTATACAAAAAAATCTTAATTTTTTTTGTCCTGTCTTGATATCGAAACCCATCAAACTGCGGAGTTTCGCTAGCTAACCTGTATGTCTATGGGCCAGTTTCTCGAATGAAAATTTTCGGAAAATTAATGTGACAAATTGTCAAGCGCGCAAATGCTTGAATCATTTATCTACAGACAATTGCATCACTTGACTTACGTTTAATTTTGACGCGTCGCGTCGATAATTTTCGTTCTAGAAAGTGTGCGGTTGACTCTTGCCCTAAGCCTCCGTTGCATCGACTTTGACTTGGTCCCTGGCGACTTGGAAGGCTGCGATGAGTGCCGCGAGCTCGATACGTTCACTACAACCTGATGCCAGGCGCGCCTCAGCATCCGCCATCTTTATGAGCAACGATATCAGAACTTCCGGAGGAAGTTTCACTGCAACGCAAATATTTCGATTGTAAATGGACTATTTAACACACATAACATCACGCCTGTATTACCCAAAGGGTTAGGCAGAAGTGTACCTTAGCAAAGCTACATTTCGCCAGTTCTGGTCTATTTATTTGTTATTCTAATTTATACCTTACCCTGCCGAGATAAGACTTACATTGCAATGACGTACTAATGGTTTTACGTGAATGTCTTACCTTAATACGACTGTTGAATTGGGCGTCAGCTATTATATTTTCTTAAATTAAATAAACAGGACTACGCGAGCGAAAAGCGATCTACGCCCTAATTATATAAGACAAACCCTAACAAACCAAAAGCAATTAGATGAATATTAAGCCGCTGCGGTAGTCTTTATACGGATATCCTGTATAGGTTGGCACTGAAGACAGTGTCATCAAAAGAATACAATCTACTCGAAAACTGTGGCGGCATCTACATCGCCACATACGAAGTACACATCAAAGACCGCGCGATTGATATTTATATAACTTCCCGACATCAATCTTCGGGCAGTTGCCAACCAGACAGGAAACCCGCCTGGTCGGAGGATCCTCCCTTTTCTATAGAGGATGAGTTTACACCCTGTTACTCATATCTATAACACTAAAATGATGAAAATTGCAACATACTATAGAAAGGAGTTTCATAATGTAAAGAAAGAAAGTGTTTGCCAAGTACCTCTTTGTATGATTGTGTGCACTTCAGTCAAAATGTCGCCGAGTGCCAAACCTTTTGCAAGTTTGAGATCTTGAATGTCTGTGTGATGTTGTTAAGGAGATTTTTTTTGTATGATTCTTTTGCGTATATACTTAGAGCAGATTTTCCGACCGTCAGATAGCTTTTATTCGTGAATAAAATTGACCCGATAAAGTTGTCTGGCGTTGGAAAATTCAGCCCATAACCCATAAGGTGCTAATCTTCTTTTTGGATAAATGAAAAATCTTTCTTCTCGGGATAAATGAAAAACAAAAAACTTAACAATACAAATATGATTATTCAAGCTCATTTAAACAAACATTATTCGGTGAAGGACACTGAACGAGACACAGTAGAAGATTTATTGTCATAACGCATATGGGCATTTTGTTTCCCTCAAAGTGTTAAAAAGGATACGCTTGAAGCAGACAGCGAAGTCGTTTTCATTGAGCAGCCAGTTGAGTATGTTGTTGATATCGGAGCGCAGCGGGTGTCCCACACACGTGTACACGTTATCTTCAGTGACGTCACGGTACGCCAACCACGTGCTCTGCAAGGTGTTCAGTACCTTCCGCATGTCACCGCCTGACAGAGCCAGCAGAGCTTTAATACCATCTTCGGATATCTTAACACTGTAAATCAAGATGATTTAAACTTCAGATTGATTCCGACAAGACTTATTTCTCCTGACATACCCAAACCATTTCTGTATGGTTTACGTACTTAGAAATCGAAGGTTGTAATAAATGGTTCTGTGAAGTCTTTTTGATTGTGTTTTTTTAATTTTGTGCCTACTATGATCCTTTGTGGGCAATTGTGGGTCGAAATAAACATTTATTATTATGTCCTTTATTTTATTATTATAAAGGCTAGCTTGCAACCTACCTCTGACCAAACAACCGATTGCTGGACCTTTAAACAATTCAACCTGAATAACCGAAGTCCTGTTGATGGTGATTTACACCTTTGTTCTTTAACTAATTTTACTTTCAGAAGATACATTCAAAATAAGAAAGAAGTGAACGTACCCTTCGGCAGTGGCGACTTCCCGTAGCCGCGGTACTATCTGAGTCTGTTGTAGAGGTGCAAAGCGGAATCGCGTACATCTTGACTGCAGCGCTGGTATTATTTTCCCCAAATAGTTACAAATTATGCAAAACCTCACATTTTCCGTATACTTTTCTATAACTGAAACAAACAGTTTGAGAAATATACTAAAACAATGTTTTAAATGATAGATTTATGATCTATCAAGTAGAGTACGTGGCATATAAATCCTTATCCATACTTCATAATATTATAAATGCGAAAGTAACTCTGAAATTTGGGGCCCAGGTAGACCATGATCTGAGTTAGGGACATAGAGTACGTTCCCATAGTATAATTTTTGACCTCCACGCGGGCGAGGACGCGGGCAAAACTTACTAATAAATAAAACCCGAGTAGAGTGAGACAGACTTTTTTATTATTGTACGCTACATATAGCCGACGATGCTTTTCGCTGTTCTCTCCTCAGAGCTTTTCTATTCATGATTAGTGATTGCATAGGTTCCGACTGCGCCGAGGGCGCGTGGCCGTTCAGTTGTGGGTCCTTGGGTACCACAGATCGGCCGTCCACGATGGCCGGCGGCAAGCGATGTACCTTCACCCCTAACACGCGGGCCACTAGGCTTGTGAAAGCGTTGTTCACCTGAAATTAAACACGTTGTGTTAGTATGTTGCTATAGGTACTCTTTGTTGGTAACAAAATTATATACTTTGTGCTCTGTGGAAACATCTGTATGTCAGAAAAGTCTATTACGAAAAGCTAACGTGTTTTAATAGGTTATGGGCCCAGAAATGAAAGTTTTTTTATTTTTATAAATTGAAATTTAAAAGGGTTACCCTTTATATTTTGATGGGTATCCTACTTATTTCTAAGTCACACATTCACAATCTACATAAATGTATTTTTTTTATAATTATGGGGAAAAAACAGGTTTTGTTAAATATTATTCAGTTTCAACGCCCAGCGTTGGGCCTCAAGCCATTGCTTAGGATGCATAAAGTGTGGCAATTTTGTAATTAATATACTTACCTACAGGTAATTTACAGGAGGACCGGAAAAAATGGTCCGCACGACCAATAGCAACCAGACCTATGTCATTAGATAGGTATTTTAATATAGAGCAACAACTACTATGGCGGCACTTTTGAAATCGCTGTGTGAAAAAAGTTGTGGCGATATTTCGCAGAACGGACCTAGACATTATGTTATCGGAATACTTGAATATTAATAATTTCTAGTGGTCTACTTTGAATATTTTCAAATTTATGCGATGATAATACAATAATTTCAATAATATGGTACCATCGAGCTGATCTGATGATGGACCTGGACGCTAGATAATGTAACTCTTGAACAGCTTCTAGTATACCCACCGAGTGTGGGCTCATTAGATGTGTCTCAACGAGTCCTGTTCATTTTACCTGATAACGAGGACCTGATGACTCACCTGGACCTTAGATAACAGAACTCTTGATTAGCTTCTAGTATACCCATCGAGTGTGGGCTTATTAGATGTGTCTCAACGAGTCCTGTTCATTTTACCAGATGACGAGTACCTGATAACTGATCTGGACGCTAGACAACAGATCTCTTGAATAGCTTCTAGTATACCCAGCGAGTGTGGGCTCATTAGATGTGTCTCAACGAGTCCTGTTCATTTTACCTGATAACGAGGACCTGATGACTCACCTGGACCTTAGATAACAGAACTCTTGATTAGCTTCTAGTATACCCATCGAGTGTGGGCTTATTAGATGTGTCTCAACGAGTCCTGTTCATTTTACCAGATGACGAGTACCTGATGACTGATCTGGACGCTAGACAACAGATCTCTTGAATAGTTTCTAGTATACCCAGCGAGTGTGGGCTCATTAGAAGTGTCTCAACGAGTCCTGTTAATTTTATCTGATGACAATGACCTGCTTCTTATACGGTCACTAAGTTTTGACTCCCAGAATACATATACTTCGTCCCATTGCTCGTTGGCTGAACCCGTGAGTGCGGACTTACTTTTGACGCTTTGTTAATGACCACTTTTGCGCTCCATATTATAGGTGAGCGTGGAAAGCATGCTCATATATGTCCATGAGTTTCGTCCTTTCATTAGGTGTTAATCATTAACCAATAGCTCTTCTAGGCGTTCTCGGTGCGTCGAGGGACATCTTTATCTTGTGTCGCCTGAAAGGGAACTATTTGGCCGAAGCATAATTATATACTCATGGACAAGTTCAACCTTCACACCCCTATGTCTACCTACTTTGCGTTTCGTGTTGTTGGTCAAACATAGTCTTTATAATAAAAAAAAACAAATGGATTAGTAAACAGTTTTATAATTACATACCGTCATCCATAATAATCGCAAAAACGTACTTGTGTATATGCTAAATGTAACAAACACTGAGTTTGGATGGATTTCAGAACTTCATTATCCTCCTTCCAGGCCAACCATCAGGTGCTCCATATCAGATACAATGAACAGGACTCGTTATGACACGTCTAATGAGCCGATACTTGTTGGCTTTACTAGCAGCCATTTAAAGGTTCCAGGTCAGTCATCAGCTAAAATGAGCAGGACTCGTTGAGACACATCTAATGAGCCCACACTCGATGGGTTTACTGGTAGCTATTCAAGAGTTCCGTTATCTAGCGTCCAGGTTTATAATCAGACCAACTCAATGGGACCATTTAGGTGTCTAGGTCAGTCATAAGGTAAAATGAACAGGACTCGTTGATACACATTTAACGAGCCCAAACTCGATGGGTCTACTAGTGGCTATACAAGAGTTCCGTAATCGAAGCGTCCAGATCCATAATCAGACCAGCTCAGTGGTTCCATATTTTCATCGGAATGCATTATACATTTGCAAACATTCTAACTATGATCACCAGAAGTGATTAACTATTCAAAGGTTCCATTATCTAGCGTCCAGGTTAGTCCTGCAAAACATGGCCAAAACTTTTTTCACACAGCGATTTCGAATGAGCCGCCATAGTAGTTATTGTATTATATTAAAATACCTATCTAATGGCATATGTGTGGTTGTTATTGGTGCTGAGACCAGCTTCCATACATTCTTGCCGATCCTCCTTTCTAGTAAATTTGCAAAACAACCCATTTCGTTTCAAGCAAAGGTACTTACCATCTCCCCTGTCCTTGCTGATCCCTTGTAGGTCTCCAACAAGTGTTCCGACGCAAATTTTTGTACACAAGACAGTCTCACTGCCCTTTGGTGTTCCAAATCAGACTTATTGCCAAACAGAGCCATCAAGGGTTTCGTCAATTCATTTTCGAATATCTCCTTCACTTTCCGAATCCATTCGGTAAGTTTATCAAAACTTTGCAGATTCGTGAGGTCATAAACGAACAATATAATCTGGAACAGACCAATCATTTTAACTTCAATGTCCCCATGAAGCAATCCATCCATGCATCTTTTTAGGACCTTACCTTTAGTTAACTATAAATAGAATTGCCATCAGTACACTTAGTTTGACCGAGACCACTGCACCGTGTCCTTAGATATGTGCGCGGCGAGCCGGGGGGCAGTGCAGGCCGTTCATTCGTCAACGCTCAGAGCGTCCCGCCGCTCATTCGTCAACGCTGCCTCCCGCCTCGCCGCGCATTCCTAAGGTGCGGTACAGCGGTCTCGTTCAAACTATAGTACCAAAATAACTATTATGTTCTATTTTACTTTAGGTAGGTACAGCTCTCATGGAAATTTTGACTATTTTTGTACAATACTTGTTAAATGATGACTATATTCTTT
The DNA here is from genome assembly GCA_947363905.1 of Lithophane semibrunnea. Lineage (NCBI taxonomy): Eukaryota > Metazoa > Arthropoda > Insecta > Lepidoptera > Noctuidae > Lithophane > Lithophane semibrunnea. Next base: position 6,746,923 of record OX376200.1, read on the forward strand.
TGCTTGATGTTCGTCATGCTTGGAGTACAAAGGTAAATAGGTATATTATTGTAGCACCCATAGAACACAACCAACGCTTTTTAACTTACATCAGAAGCATACAGATAGTTAGCGAGCATGTGCGTCTGCAGCGCGTTGCCGGCGACGTCACAGAGCTGCAGCGGCACGGAGGGGCGTAGCCCTATACACTGGCCGGCCATCACTTCGGCGCCTTGCGTGCCGCCCACCGGAGCCACGCTGTTCCCACCCAGGTACCGATGGCATAGACAGCTCTACCAAAAACATTTACATAAATTGAATATACAGGGTCTAATTAAATTAGCTAGCCAAACTCCGCAGATGTGATGGATATCGATACATAATAATGATTTTACGTAACTACAGCTGACTAAGGGTCAATGGCCGCTGGTAGTGCAGTTACTTGAAATTATGAGGATGGAAAATATTTTTTTTGTTTTTGTCCTTCGCAGGTACTGCCAATGGCTTCGCCCGCGTTAACTTACTTTTTCTGAAATAAAACGGATACTTATTTTCTTTAGCTATCTGCCAGTATCGTCAAAATCGGTCCAGCCGTTTTGGAGATTAACCGGAATAAACAGACAGACAATTTTTTAAACTGTTTTTTTGTTATAGGCATAAGTAACCTATATCCAATTTAATATGCATTTAGTAAAAAGCTGTTATTTTGACATTACAAACAGATACTTCAATTTTATTTATTTGTATAGGTACAATAGTGGTATCATATAGATTAGACGTCGGTACCCATCATATTATTATGTGTGGAATTTCGCTAGCTAAATTAAATTGACCATGAGGATCTATCGGCGGTTGGGCGTCTCACACACGACGCTTGCACATACGCAGTATTGGACACATTTACTAAAAGGCAGCATGGACTAGATGCCACTTGTGAGAGTTTAGTTAGCTACTTCTACAATTAGGTACTTATTATACCTAACCGACCGCCAAGATGACGACTAATAGAGAAGTATGGAAGAAACATAAATATCGTGGAGACGCCAAAAAAATGTTTGGGATAAGGACAAGAGGATGATGATGAAGTATCTATGCGATAGGCTGAGTTGATATTATTACTTTTAGGATATAATAAATCAATCACAAAATTATGTTTGTCTTAAGCCGGCGCTAGACATAGCAACAACATTTGAACACTTATTTGAATTGAACAATGTGAGCCATGGGTGTTTGGGTATTTGATCAAAGTTAGCCGTACCGTACCTCACAAGTGTTCAAATATGAGACTGTGTCTGGCGCCAGCTATAGATCCAGCCAAGGTTATCATTAACGACTACATAATAAAGCGTGAAGATGAAATTCCTGATTGCGTTACGATTCGGAGAAGAGCATGAACAAAATTACATACCTACATAATTGTATCCTTAGAAAAGTATAATTTTAAATGGCAAAATAACACTTACCTTCCCAGTTTTAGGCTCACCAAGAACAGCAATCTGAATGGTCTTGGTCTCAATCACGTCGTCTTCACTGTAGTACATCGTAAAGAACTTGTCGTTGGCCCATTTAAAGTTTTGAACGGATTTTCCGAATTAAAAGGTCACAATTGTCTAACATAATCGAATGCGATAAATTCTTAAAACTAAGGTTCAACATTATTAAGAAATTAACCATGATACCATGATTTCAGAAGCATTTGTTTTCATTAAATAACCATGGCAACTTAATAGGTATGTTCAAATAGCACGACAGCGAACGTTTCGAGATTGAATACCACAAATAACATAAATTAGTAAGGTTCGTTATGAATATAATCCATACTAATATTATAAATTCGAAAGTAACTCTGTCTGTCTGTATGTTACCTTTTCACGCCTAAACCACTGAACGGATTTCGATAAAATTTGGCAAGGAGATAGATCGGGGAAAGACGTATGTCCTCGGGGAAGGACATACACTTTTTATCGACATGCCACGCGGGCGAAGCCGCGGGCAGAAGCTAGTAATAAATATAAGTAATTATTATTTGTCGCCGAAAAATGCCATTCCATCCGTGACACCATTGTCAAGAAACTACCGGCCAAGTGCGTGTCGGACCACCCACAGTGAAGGAATCCGTAGTAGTTGGAATTAATATTTACGCATGCACTGTTTAGGTGTTTTAACGAACGAAAAAATAAGTTTCCATTTAAGTTATTTCTGCGGTTGTAACTGAAAATATCTAATAACTATTGAATTCAATAGCGAAGACACCTAATAGTAAAATGATTTATTTATCTTTGTAATTATGGGATCCACCACTACACGTCGCTTATTTCCGCTCGATCCTCTTTGCCTACGCCTACGCTTTCCTTTGGGGGTAGGCAACCCCCAAAGGAAAGCGTAGTTATAGTAGTAGTACACGTAGTTTTCATCACAAAAATGATATTTTTTTACATTTTTAATCGACTTCAAGAAGGAGGAGGTTTTCAATTCGGGTGCGCCAAAGTTCACCTAAATTTTCAACTCCGATAATTGGAAATCCGAAAATGTTCTTCCTAACATTTGTCATCCTAACAATCACAATTCCTAACTACTCTGTCTCTAATGTTCATAATTCCGAAGCATTCAATTTTATAATGTCAGTAGCAATAAACATCTATTATACTTTTATTTGTTTTCCTATATTTTCTCAACATAACCATCTTTTACACTATTATTCAAAGTCATATCTTTTTGTGTAGATTTCCTTTTATTCATAATAATCAGTATTATATACATTAATTTTGCGTAAATATAAGGCTAAAAGAGTCTTGGTGTTTTTTGTCTCCGACTAACCGTTTGTCGTAAAAACGTTGTGGAAGGGAACCATAGGTTAGGTTAGGTTAGAACTGTGACCAACTATGCCAGAACCGAATCGGTCCTAGACGACACTCTGACCTTCTGAATATGAGTGAAAATATTATGGTAATTGTGTTTAGGGATAAAAGCGTTATGATAAAAAACAGTAGGAGTTTAAATATATTTACATTAATGATATTATTCATTACAATTTTCGGAAACATGAGTGTTATGAACATCGCCGGTAGCACTACAAATAGTATGAATGAAAACTTTAGGATGAAAAATTTTAGGAAGAGTGATCATTCGGATTACAAATCATTAGGAAGAACAATTTCGGGTAAAGAACTTTAGTTGAGCCAATATGGACCCTTTCAATTCGTATGTATGTTTTTTTTTTATGTTTGTTACGCTATTACTCCGGCAAATTATAAATTGATTTAGATGGTTTTTTTTTTTTGGTAGGTTATGTTTCAGAGGTGGTCCCATATAAATTTTTATTAACTTTGCTTGCGTAGTTTTTGAGTTAGCTTCAATATTTAAGACAAATTGAAACCTCCTTTTTGAAGTCGGTTAAAAAGGCACAGCATCCGTTGGCCGAGCACGGACTCGCCAATACTTAAAATGAATAAAATAATGACTGCATTACCTGAAGCCCATGGTTGTATTTGTATCCTACAAGGTACCCAGATGAAACATCCCACGAGTTAGTCCTATCATTCTCTACCTGTTCTTCTAAAATATTTTCAGGACTAAAAGCATGACTGAGTAGTAAACATCCAAATATGCTTAGTCCCAAACATCAAATTTACACATTAATAGCTTTTAATATGACTTACTTCTTCTGAGAGCATTCTGTGCATCATTAGTCATAGCATCTGCCTCGTCTAATATAATCAGCTTGGGTCCAGCTTTGAATATTGTTCTGGTTGATGCAAAGCTAAGTATCTGACCTCTTACAATGCCTATCCCTCTATCATCAGATGCATTTAATTCTAAGACCTGAGGAATTGAAAACAATCATTTAAATAATTAGTTATACATATAGATACATACAATCACTTAGCAATAATAAATTGTATAATTTACATTGTTTAATACTATATTGGATATTCAATAAGAATTATTATTTATTTATATAAAACAATAATGGCTTGAAAAGAGTATGCTTAGATGGTTTGGTCAAGTTGACAGGATGAATGAAAGGCGACCAACAAATGGTATTACATAAGTATACAAGACAGATATGACTGGGTTGTGGAGGTCAGATAGGCAGTCGCTCCATGTAAAATACTGGTATTCAGCTGCATCCGGTTAGACTGGAAGCCGACCCCAACATTGTTGGGAAAAGGCTAGGCAGATGATGACAAGACAGATATGACTGGAAATGCTGGGTTGCATAGTTCTCCCGACTGTGCATCCGGCGTGCATGTAGGAACAAACAAAAAGAGGCATCAGTAGTTTCTGACTGGGCCTATGGGGAGAAGGCATGAATATACGTATATATGTAATGACTTACCATTGAGTTGAACTGTTGTGGTGTGTACATTTGTCTTGCACAAGCTAATATTGTCGATGTTTTGCCAGTTCCAGGAGGTCCATAAAATAACAAATGAGGCAATTGGTTCTGCTTCATAAACTGGTTTACTACAATGATCACAAATCAAAATAAACACACACCTGAAGGTTAGGTAATAACAATATTATAAAATTTTAAAATGAAAAGGTACCTACTTGTTTTAATTATATCGTCATGAGAAATTAATTCTTCTAACTTTGAAGGACGATATTTTTCGACCCTGAAACATGAAGCATGTGTGTATACATTAGTAATACGTTTCCTAAATACTTTTGTGATTTTATGAGCCAAGTTGAATAAAAAAATACCTATGCTGTTGGTGTTCATTATTAAGTAACTGAAAGGGTTAGAGGGTAATCTTAGGGGCGAGTTGGTAGAAGCCGTGGAAGGAACTCAAACTCAAAGCATTTATTTCAAATTGACCAATTACAGGTACTTTTGAATTGTCAAAGGGTCGGTCAGTCAAAAAGATGAAACTAGTTGAGAAGAACAAGTCTGTTTGGCGTATTTGTTTATCAGAAGCATCTAAATCAAAACTATGGTTAGAAAACACCCGGTAACTTACCATGGTAGATTTTTGCTCACTTCGCCCACAGTCATTTTAAAGTTTATACGTATTATACACTTACTGATAAACCAATCGTGAATAAAATTATTTTAAACCCCAATTCCTGAAATTCTTACAAAATTATGAATTTTAAATTCGCAGATCAACAACAAAACCAACTGACAACATGCTGACCACAAACTACTCACAGAAACTACTTAGCACAGACTACTTAGAGACAGTGTTGCCAACTCTATTTTAACGAAACCACTAATTGTGGTATAATAACCCACCAGAATACCACTAAATTTGGCGGTCCCTCAAACCACCAAAAAACCACTAACATATTATGCCAGACAGATAATACCTAAATATTATTTGAAAATAAAACAACATTATTGTATTTTTTACTATAAAATTTTTGTTTATTTTTGATAAGTACTAAAAAAATATCCTAAAGGCTCAAGGCTCATCTTCGGAAGAATCGGCTTCTTGTATGATTTATTTTGGGTGTACTGTGGTTTAGGCATAATTATTAATTTTACAAAATAAACCAAAACAAGTAAAACATCCAATGCGAACTCCGAACTGTACTGTACTGTCCGTTGTATTTATATTTTTGTGCATGCATAGAAAACAAACATTTTTAAATCAAATCAAACTTGACCCAGTTATCATACAAATAAAGTATAATATAATCAAAGTTATTCAAGAAATTGACAAACTATTTCAAGAAAACAACCACCTTAGTTCTGAGTGCTGCCTACACATAAAAAAATATACACTTATAACGTAAACGTTCCAGTTATTTCCCGAAAATATGTTAATCGTGCTAGTGGTTGAATATCGTACCTTACCACTAACTGAAGCAACCAAAACCACTAGAAAAATCCACTAGCCACTAAAACCAAAATTTGTCCACTAAAAGGTAAGTCTAAACCACCAGAACTAGTGGAAATTCCACTAAGATGGCAACACTGCTTAGAGATACTACTAGCAGTGAGGCGTATTTATCACCTCAGTGAAGTTAGCCGCACGATTTCATTATTATGAACTTTTGTTAGTGCAAATCGTTAGAGAATCGTTAGAGAGAGTTAGAGAGAAAAGAAAAATCGTTAGAGAGTAATTAGTTTTTATGTAAAAACAATTTTAATTTTTCGTGTGAAGTTGGCCCCCCTTCCCGCAATAATGGACTTAGACGTAATTTTATTTTTTTAATCGTTTGCGAATCGTAAGAGAGTGATTGAGAGTTACATAAAATCGTTAGAGAGTTAATATTTTATTTGATATTAAATAATTTCTGAGAGCGTGACATTAGTCCACCTCTGTGAATTTTGCCCCCGATATAATTATTCTCAACTTTTGTTAATGCTAATGGTTAGAGAATCGTTAGAGAGAGTTAGAGAGAAAAGAAAAATCGTTAGAGAGTAATTAGTTTTATTTATCAACGATTTTAATTACTTTTGTGAAATTGGCCCCTATTCCCGCAAAAATGGACGTAGAAGTAATTTTTTTATTTTTATAATTTGGGAATCGTTAGAGAGCGATAGAGAGTTAAACAAAATCATTAGAGAGTTAATATTTTAATTGATATTTAATTATTTCTGAGAACGCGTTTTAGATTAAACAGGCTCGCTCTTATTATGGGCAACATATTCAGCCGAACGGTACTTTTACTGTACCTAGAAGTTAGTGAAGATACCAGGCATTTCGACATCACATGAGACAGCTTTGATCACCACTCTAGTTATAGAGTGTATACATTATTGTCTGGTATCTTGGATGGCCCGGCATCAAAAGTATATATCTCCACCTGCTCAGTTTCTCGACAGTATTTTAATAAGAGAAGACATTGAAAATGAAGAAAATTAATAAATCATTATTTAAAACTAAAAAAAAAGGTTTTATTTCATAAAAAATCTGTAACACTTGCATTCAAAGCATATTATTCAGTTTTAAATATCATAATTGTCGAAAGGCTTTTCATCCACTTCCGATCTCGTCTCGATTCTAAGTCATAAAACAGGAATTCTCCATCGTAATTAAAAAAATGTTCTTACGTAGTACGTTCTGACGTAGACGTATTTTTTTTTTTATAGTTTGAGAATCGTTAGAGATAGAGAGTTAAAACAAATCATTAGAGAGTTAATATTTTAATTCAAATTAAATTATTTCTGAGAACGCGTTTTACCCTAGGACCTGAGCAGGTTCAAATTTAGAAACGTGCCGCCTCGATTTAAGACAGGGGAGGGAGGAGAGGGGGGAAGGGTTAGGAGATCCGTCCACTCCCCCCTGCCGGAGATACAAAGTTTTTTAAATATGACAAATCTCTTATACGCTGGGGCCACACAAACTGATTATCGCGATAGACGTTAACCGTTTGTGTACTACACCATGACTTACCTCGAGAATTTGTCAACGGCATTTACATTGGCGTTTGACGTTGGGTGATTGATAACTCTGGTGGCGGCATTTCAGGCAGATCAAAGAGATTTACCGCGAGAATTATTGCATTGAATGAAGCGGCCACACTTACGTTTCTCATTGTGCACCGTGAGCGCGAGTAGTACCGTGAGTAGTAGGTACTACTGATACATGACATGATGCAGAGATAAATTATAGTTATGAGTGGTAAAGTTGTGTATTTGATTAAAGATCATTTAACAGTGATACCTGATATGAATACAAAATATTGTTGGTAGTTTCAATTTGATTCAGTACTTATAGTGCATCATTTATGCTCAAAACACACAAAAGGTAGGTGCTTGTCGGGAGCTGGTCGGGTCGTTTTTAACCCACCGACGGAAAAAGAAGAGTGTTATAAGTTGAACGTGTGTGTCTGTATGTTACATCGTAGCTGCCAAACGGCTGAACCGATTCTGATATTTTTTATTTGGTTTGAAAGGTGACTTGAACGAGTGTTCTTAGCTATGATTCAAAAAAATCGGTTCAGCCGTTTGAAGATTATCAGCTCTTTTCAAGTTGATGAATGAATGTGAGCATCTTTCACAGGTCACATCGATTCGAAAGGACAAGTCCAAAAGTGGTTTTTTATTATTCAATAATTCTAATCAGGATAAGTTAAATATATTTGGATAGACATCCCAAAAAGTAGTAGCTCTAACTGTATCATGCATTTTTAAGGATTACCAATTTTGAGAAAAATCGTTTTTTAATTTATTTATTTATTTTATTCTTATGTACACACAGTAAAATACAAAATAGTTACGACATAGTTAAAATATGAGTACAAAGGTACTGCTTATTTCTTAGGAAATAATTAATTTAGTGTTAGTTTACTCCTAAAACGAACAAACTTTTCTAATTATCTAGGCTAATAAAGTGAACACACCCCAGAAAATAACAAACTTTTCAAGATTGACACATGGTACTGTCATTACAGTCAATCAATATTTTGTTGTAAAGAATATGACAATGCAAACAAAAATTCTAATCAAGTTATTTACTTTATGTACCATATTCTGAAATAAGATGAAATGGGATATTTTCAGTCAAAAACTTGTAGCATAATTCTTTTAGACCTCTCTTTAGAATATAGCTACTAGGAATCTATAAGTGCAAGAAGTGCATGTTTCAGCTTAGTCCACAGGCTTAGCAGGAGTAAAATGATAATAGTACCTACCTACTGATCAAGAACATTTTTTTAATAACAATGGAGAATTCCTGTTTTATGACTTAGAATCGAGATCGGAAGTGGATGAAAAGCCTTTCGACAATTATGATATTTAAAACTGAATAATATGCTTTGAATGCAAGTGTTACAGATTTTTTATGAAATAAAACCTTTTTTTTTAGTTTTAAATAATGATTTATTGATTTTCTTCATTTTCAATGTCTTCTCTTATTAAAATACTGTCGAGAAACTGAGCAGGTGGAGATATATACTTTTGATGCCGGCCCATCCAAGATACCAGACAATAATGTATACACTCTATAACTAGAGTGGTGATCAAAGCTGTCTCATGTGATGTCGAAATGCCTGGTATCTTCACTAACTTCTAGGTACAGTAAAAGTACCGTTCGGCTGAATATGTTGCCCATAATAAGAGCGAGACTGTTTAATCTAAAACGCGTTCTCAGAAATAATTAAATATCAATAAAAATATTAACTCTCTAATGTTTTTTTTTAACTCTCTATCTCTCTCTAACGATTCTTAAATTATAAAAATAAAAAAATTACAGCTACGTCCATTTTTGCGGGAATGGGGGCCAATTTCACAAAAGTAATTAAAATCGTTGATAAATAAAACTAATTACTCTCTAACGATTTTTCTTTTCTCTCTAACTCTCTCTAACGATTCTCTAACCATTAGCATTAACAAAAGTTGAGAATAATTATATCGGGGGCAAAATTCACAGAGGTGGACTAATGTCACGCTCTCAGAAATTATTTAATATAAAATAAAATATTAACTCTCTAACGATTTTGTGTAACTCTCAATCTCTCTCTAACGATTCGCAAACGATTAAAAAAATAAAATTACTCTGAGTCCATTTTTGCGGGAAGGGGGGCCAACTTCACACGAAAAATTAAAATTGTTTTTACATAAAAACTAATTACTCTCTAACGATTTTTCTTTTCTCTCTAACCCTCTCTAACGATTCTCTAATCTAACGATTAGCATTAACAAAAGTTCATAATAATGAAATCGTTCGGCTAAATTCACGGAGGTGTATTTATCGTCACAGATAGAAATCACAGATATTAAAAAATAGCAGATAGCAGTTGCTCCTAACGATAAAAAATATCTGTTACTTAAAATCACAGATCCTCAAGACTAAAATTTCGGATACGATTTTCGACTTTAATGAAAAGAAATAAAGAATATTTTCAATTGAGTTAATACGTATTTATCGTCTGTACAAAAATCACAGGCTGTGATTTTATAACAGATAGATACGATTTTCAGAAATAAAGATGATATTCGATTGAGATACGTATTTATCGTCCGTACAAAAATCACAGGCTGTGATTTAATAACAGATATTTGGATCTGTTATTTTTTTGTCACAGTCACAGTGATCACAGATATCGTGTTTCACCTGTTACAACCCATCTGTAGATACTACGTATCTACTTAGAGAACTAACGTTATGCCAGCGTTGCCAACTCCAAATAATGGATTACGGTGTTTCCAGTGTAAAATTACGGTAGATTTTAAAAAAATACGGGAGGTTTTAAAAAGTCGTGCAAAATTACATAGTAGATAGAAAAAAAAAAAACTTCGGAATTTGACAAAATAACTGTGTGATCATGATCATTTTTCACATTTCAGTATTTTTGTCTCCTAAGCATGTCTTCTGAAGGCAGAAAGTTGACACAATTTTGTCCACCATTAGATTCACTATTATCACTTTCCATTTTAATTTATTTGCAAAACAGATTCCCTTTCAACGCAGATATAATTACAACGCAAAGTACATCTTAATAAAGAAAGTTGGTAATAAAAAATGATTTTATTTCTGTAAGTAGGTTTGTACAAACACATTTACACGTCAATCACATTTTTTTAAACTAGATGAGGTCGGCGTTTCCTATCTGACTACTCTGAGAAGAAAGGCCGAAACAAACTCAGAGGTCACAGTCTCTTTTAAAGTCCAGACATAATCTTGGTCAGATTATGTGAAGACCATGTAGATTGGTGTCTGAAATGGTCTTTTGAGGAAAGAACCACACAGATTGAGTGGACCTGTCCAGTCAGTGCACGCATTTGTCAGTAATCGTGCAGCTCAACTCCGAATTTAAGGAGCTCAACGATTTGACGAACAATACCAAAGAAAGGACATTTGTTTAGGCCGCATAAATAACTCAAACTGCCAGACTATGATTAATTAAAATTAAGAAAAAATAAATAATAAAAAAGAAAAGAAAGATCCACATAATCTTCACATTCACAATAATTAAAAATAATATAATACTTTACAAAGTAAATATTCATGTCAATGGAAAAAAAAGGTTACTATCGGTTCAAACTATTATCTATGGTTGAGGAATTCCCCCTAGTTCACTGCTATTTAAAATGTTGCCATGTTATGACAGCAAAAATACATGCAATATACCATCTGCCCAATTACGGTGTTTTTTGACACCGTAATGACAATGCTGAATACGGTGTTTCTACCGTAATTACGGTGCAGTTGGCAACGCTGCGTTATGCTGACAACCACAGAACCTCGGTGAAGTTAGCTGTCAGTTGGTTGTCAGCTAAATAGAAATGATGTACTCTGTGCACAGAGCACTATATAATACTGGTAATATAATACTGGCTCTGTGGTATATATAACTCTGTGGTATATAATACTCAAATACTGGCTCTGTGGTTACCTCCGTGAATTTAGCCGAACGATTTCAATATTATGAACTTTTGTTAGTGCTAATCGTTAGAGAGGGTTAGAGAGAAAAGAAAAATCGTTAGAGAGTAATTAGTTTGTATGTAAAAACAATTTTAATTTTTCGTGTGATGTTGGCCCCCCTTCCCGCAAAAATGGACTTAGACGTAATTTTTTTTTTTATGCGTTTGCGAATCAGAGAGAAATTGAGAGTTACATAAAATCGTTAGAGAGTTAATATTTTATTTGATATTAAATCATTTCTAAGAGCGTGACGTTAGCCCACCTCTGTGAATTTTGCCCCCGATATAATTATTCTCAATTTTGTTAATGCTAATCGATAGAGAATCGTTAGAGAGAGTTAGAGAGAAAAAAAAATCGTTAGAGAGTAATTACTTTTATTTATCAACGATTTTAATTACTTTTGTGACATTGGCCCCCATTCCAACAAAAATGGACGTAGACGTATTTTTTTTTTTTTATAGTTTGAGTATCGTTAGAGAGTTAATAAAATCATTAGTGTTAATATTTTAATTAAAATTAAATTATTTCTGAGAACGCGTTTTACCCTAGGACCTGAGCAGGTTAAAATTTAGAAACGTGCCGCCTCGATAGGGGATAGGGGAGGAAGGAGAGGGGGGAAGGGTTAGTAGATCCCCCCACTCCCCCATTTTTTTTTTTTTTGTTTGTGGGAAGTCATTCAATGACTTCTCCCGCTCTGGGCGGAGCGGAAGGGCTGTCAGACTTTTACTGACTAAAACCCTCCTGTGTTCTTTCAGTTGCCTGTTGCCAAGGTCCCGGTATCCCTTTCGGACTAACCCGCAACCCTGGCAGGCATCGGTCCTAGCGGACATCGCCAATTGTGCTGAAATCTCTTTGAGGCGCTCGTGGAACACGACGCGCCATCGACCCGGGCCTGGTCCTAATCGGACGGCGAGCTACCCATTGCTCGCGGTCCGCAAGCCCGCGCCTATGGTGGCCGGGAATCCGCCTGGGATTCCCGACCAGCGCTCTTGCTGCAGGATAGGCCGTGGTGTCCGAGGCAATCGACTCCTTCACCGCATTGACAACGATGTGGAACACCGCAAGGAGCGCCCAGATTTTAATTGATATAAAATTATTTCTGAGAACGCGTTTTACCCTAGGACCTGAGCAGGTTAAAATTTAGAAACGTGCCGCCTCGATAGGAGATAGGGGAGGGAGGAGAAGGGGGAAGGGTTAGTAGATCCCCCCACTCCCCCTGCTGGAGATACAAAGTTTTTTTTAAATGATTTTTAAATATGCAAATCTCTTATATGCTACCAACGGATTATCGCGATAGACGTTAACCGTTAGTGTACTACACCATGACTTACCTCGAGAATTTGTCAACGGCATTTACATTGGCGTTTGACGTTGGGTGATTGATAACTCTGGTGGCGGCATTTTAGGCAGATCAAAGAGATTTACCGCGAGAATTATTGCACTGAATGAAGCAGCCACACTTACATTTCTCACTGTGCACCGTGAGCGCGAGTAGTACCGTGAGTAGTAGGTACTACTGATACATGACATGATACAGAGGAACGATAAAGTTATGAGTGGTAAAGTTGTGTATTTGATCAACGATCATTTCACAGTGATACCTGATAAGAATACGAAATATTGTTGGTAGTTTCAATTTGATTCGGTACTTTATAGTGCATCATTTATGCTCAAAACACACAAAAGTGGGTGCTTGTCGGGAGCTGGTCGGGTCGTTTTTAACCCACCGACGGAAAAAGAGGGGTGTTATAAGTTTAACGTGTGTGTCTTTATGTGACATCGTAGCTGCCAAACGGCTGAACCGATTCTGATATTTTTTATTTTGTTTGAAAGGTGACTTGATAGAGTGTTCTTAGCTATGATTCAAGAAAATCGGTTCAGCCGTTTGATCGGTTCATGAATGGATGTGAGCATCTTCCATAGATCACATCGATTCGAAAGGACATGTCCAAAAATGGTTTTTTTTTATTCAATAATTCTAACCAGGATAAGTTAAATATATTTGGATAGACATCCCAAAAAGTAGTAGCTCTAACTGTATCATGCATTTTTAAGGATTACCAATTTTGAGAAAAACCTTTTTTTAATATTTTTTATTTATTCTAATCTTATGCAGTAAAATACAAAATAGATACGACATAGTTAAAATATGAGTACAAAGGTACTGCTTATTTCTTAAGAAATAATTAATTTAGTGTTAATTTACTCCTAAAACGAACAAACTTTTCTAATTATCTAGGGTAATAAAGTGAACACACCCCAGAAAATAACAAACTTTTCAAAATTGACACATGGTAGTGGTACTGTCATTACAGTCAATCAATATTTTGTTGTAAAGAAAATGACAGTGCAAACAAAAATTCTAATCAAGTTATTTACTTTATGTACCATCTTCTGAAATAAGATGAAATGGGATATTTTCAGTCAAAAATGTGTAGCATAATTCTTTTAGACCTCTCTTTAGATTATAGCTACTAAGAATCTATAAGTGCAAGAAGTGCATGTTACAGCATAGTCCACAGGCTTAGCAGGAGTAAAATGATAATAGTACCTACTGATCAAGAATATTTTTTTACTTTACGATGGAGAATTCCAGTTTTATGACTTAGAATCGAGATCGGAAGTGGATGAAAAGCCTTTCGACAATTATGATATTTAAAAACTGAATAATATGCTTTGAATGCAAGTGTTACAGATTTTTTATGAAATAAAACTTTCTTTTTTTTTATGTCGAGAAACTGAGCAGGTGGAGATATATAATTTTGATGCCGGCCCATCCAAGATACCAGACAATAATGTAATACACTCTATAACTATAGTGGTGTGAGTCCTCTGATCAAAGCTGTCTCATGTGATGACGAAATTCCTGGTATCTTCACTAACTTCTAGGTACAGTAAAAGTACTGTTCGGCTGAATAAGAGCGAGCCTGTTTAATCTAAAACGCGTTCTCAGAAATAATTTAATATCAATTAAAATATTAACTCTCTTATGATTTCTTTTAACTCTCTATCTCTCAACGATTCTCAAATTATAAAAATAAAAAAATTACATCTACGTCCATTTTTGCGGGAAGGGGGGCCAACATCACACGAAAAATTAAAATTGTTTTTACATAAAAACTAATTAATCTCTAACGATTTTTCTTTTCTCTCTAACCCTCTCTAACGATTAGCATTAACAAAAGTTCATAATAATGAAATCGTTCGGCTAAATTCACGGAGGTAACCACAGAGCCAGTATTTGAGTATTATATACCACAGAGTTATATATACCACAGAGCCAGTATTATATTACCAGTATTATATAGTGCTCTGTGCACAGAGTACATCATTTCTATTTAGCTGACAACCACCTGACAGTGTCAACTGTCAACCAACCGACAACCAAGATTTGCGGCCGTAACAAATATGGATTTACAGAATTATAATCTTATGATTATATATCAGCAATACAACTCCTTAATTTCATGTAAGTGCATTGAATGTCATAGGACTTTCAACATACAACCTGCAAATTGCAAAAAACGTAGGATTTGAATTTCGCGGGCCACCTTAGCGCATCGCCCTTATCAAGGAACAGAAACTACCTCGGTGAAGTTAGCCGCACGATTTCATTATTATGAACTTTTGTTAATGCTAATCGTTAGAGAATCGTTAGAGAGGGTTAGAGAGAAAAGAAAAATCGTTAGAGAGTAATTAGTTTTTATGTAAAAACAATTTTAATTTTTCGTGTGAAGTTGGCCCCCCTTCCCGCAAAAATGGACTTAGACGTAATTTTATTTTTTTAATCGTTTGCGAATCGTTAGAGAGAGATTGAGAGTTACACAAAATCGTTAGAGAGTTAATATTTTATTTGATATTAAATAATTTCTAAGGACGTGACGTTAGCCCACCTCTGTGAATTTTGCCCCTTATATAATTATTCTCAACTTTTGTTAATGCTAATCGTAAGAGAATCGTTAGAGAGAGTTAGAGAGAAAAGAAAAATCGTTAGAGAGTAATTAGTTTTATTTATCAACGATTTTAATTACTTTTGTGACATTGGCCCCAATTCCCGCAAAAATGGACGAAGACGTAATTTTTTTTTAAATATAGTTTGAGAATCGTTAGAGAGAGATAGAGAGTTAAAAAAATCATTAAAGTGTTAATATTTTAATTAAAATTAAATTATTTCTGAGAACGCGTTTTACCCTAGGACCTGAGCAGGTTAAAATTAAGAAACGTGCCGCCTCGATGGGGGATAGGGGAGGGAAGAGAGGGGGGAAGGGTTCGTAGATCCCCCCACTCCCCCCTGCCGGAGGTACAAAGTTTTTTTTAAATGATTTTTAAATATGACAAATCTCTTATATGCTGGGGCCACACCAACGGATTATCGCGGTAGACGTTAACCGTGGGTGTACTTCACCACGACTTACCTCGAGAATTTGTCAACGGCATTTACATTGGCGTTTGACGTTGGGTGATTGATAACTCTGGTGGCAGCATTTTAGGCAGATCAAAGAGATTTACCGCGAGAATTATTGCATTGAATGAAGCGGCCACACTTATTTTTCTCACTGTGCACCGTGAGTGCGAGTAGTACCGTGAGTAGTAGGTACTACCTACTGATACATGACATGATGCAGAGGAACGTTATAGTTATGAGTGGTAAAGTTGTGTATTTGATCAACGATCATTTCACAGTGATACCTGATAAGAATACGAAATATTGTTGGTAGTTCAATTTGATTCGGTACTTATAGTGCATCATTTATGCTCAAAACACACAAAAGGTGGGCGCTTGTCGGGAGCTGGTCGGGTCGTTTTTAACCCACCGACCGAAAAAGAGGGGTGTTATAAGTTTAACGTGTGTGTCTGTATGTGACATCGTAGCTGCCAAACGGCTGAACCGATTCTGATATTTTTTATTTTGTTTGAAAGGTGACTTGATAGAATGTTCTTAGCTATGATTCAAGAAAATCGGTTCAGCCGTTTGAAGATTATCAGCTCTTTTCAAGTTGATGAATGGATGTGAGCATCTTCCATAGGTTACATCGATTCGAAAGGACATGTCCAAAAATGGTTTTTTATTATTCAATAATTCCAATATCAATAACCAGGATAAGTTAAATATGTTTGGATAGACATCCCAAAAAGTAGTAGCTCTAACTGTATCATGCATTTTTAAGGATTACCAATTTTGAGAAAAATCGTTTTTTTAATTTATTTATTTATTCTAATCTTATGTACAGTCACGGACTTTAATTGACGAGCCACCTTCAAACTTTTCAATTTTGCAGTTTCGTACATTCACGAGATTACACGATTAAACACGAACTCAAATCGCACGCTCGTAAACAAGATGACAAATAAATTACTTTTAATCGGAAATATCCATAGAGGTTGACTTTATTAGTTAACCTCTATGGATATTTCCGATTAAAAGTAATTTATTTGTCATCTTGTTTACTTTCATACATTCACGATTAAACACGAACTCAAATCGCAAGCTCGTAAACAAGATGACAAATAAATTACTTTTAATCGGAAATATCCATAGAGGTTGACTAAAAAGTTCTCAATGATAAAAATAAATACAATGTTGCGTTAAGTTTATCCAATCTATTTGATACCGACTTCCTTTGAATCATAGCTCATTAACTCGATAATTATGAAAACATAACTGAAGACAGTGACAGTTGAAATATCAAGATGACAAATAAATTACTTTTAATCGGAAATAGTCTTATCCATAGAGGTTGACTAATAAGTTCTTAATGATAAAAATAAATACAATGTTGCATTAAGTTTATCCAATCTATTTGATACTGACCTCCTTTGAATCATAGCTCATTAACTCAATAATTCTGAAAACTTAACTGAAGACAGTGACAGTTGAAATATCGATGTCAGAGAATTTCTCCGTACGCTAACGTTACTATGCAGCAGTAACCTAGCAACAATTGTTTATCGTTGCTAGGTTACTGTTGCTAGACCTGCAATTGGTTGACTTTGAGTAGTCACTGCTGTCAAGTTTGTAGTTCTGCTCTCAGGTTAGCCAACCGGTAAAGATATGAAATATAATTTTCTTCTTCTAATACGAAGACATATGACTTTGCGTGTCGGGAACCGAATAAACCCGATTTGCATTACACGGCTAAAATGCGAACAGTACCAGTTGGCTCATCAATTAAAATCCGTGACTGTACACACAGTAAAATACAAAATAGATACGACATAGTTAAAATATGAGTACAAAGGTACTGCTCATTTCTTAAGAAATACTTAATTAATTTAGTGTTAATTTACTCCTAAAACTTCCAAACTTTTCTAATTATCTAGGCTAATAAAGTGAACACACCCCAGAAAATAACAAACTTTTCAAGATTGACACATGGTACTGTCATTACAGTCAATCAATATTTTGTTGTAAAGAATATGACAATGCAAACAAAAATTCTAATCAAGTTATTTACTTTATGTACCATATTCTGAAATAAGATGAAATGGGATATTTTCAGTCAAAAATGTGTAGCATAATTCTTTTAGACCTCTCTTTAGATTATAGCTAATAAGAATCTATAAGTGCAAGAAGTGCATGTTTCAGCATAGTCCACAGGCTTAGCAGGAGTAAAATGATAATAGTACCTACTGATCAAGAACATTTTTTTAATTACGATGGAGAATTCCTGTTTTATGACGTAGAATCGAGATCGGAAGTGGATGAAAAGCCTTTCGAAAATTATGATATTTAAAAACTGAATAATATGCTTTGAATGCAAGTCTTACAGATTTTTTATGAAATAAACCTTTTTTTTTTAGTTTTAAATAATGATTTATTGATTTTCTTAATTTTCAATGTCTTCTCTTATTAAAATACTGTCGAGAAACTGAGCAGGTGGAGATATATAATTTTCATGCCAGCCCATCCAAGATACCAGAAAATAATGTAATACACTCTATAACTATAGCGGTGTGAGTCCTCTGATCAAAGCTGTCTCATGTGATGACGAAATGCCTGGTATCTTCACTAACTTCTATACTCCATTTACAATAGCATTAGACAGAAGTTAAAAAAGGTTATTTTTAATGTAGGTACACTTTGTAAAAAAAGTACAATAAACTTGTTACAGTTACAATTGACGCCAAATTAATTCAAATCTCTTCGTATACCAGCTGTACACTTCATTGTAATCATTTTAACTATTTATCTTATGAAATTAAGAGGCTTTCATTTAAATATATTATTTCATTCCAATTTAAAATGAAAGTGTCAATGCTAAAAACCTAAAAGAAGCAGGAGTGAACAATACCGTGAACGTTTTTCGTTTCACTATAATTCTACCAAATCTAAAAGGTCACATAATCCCTTCATAAGCTGTGACAGCCGGGTGTTTTTAATTTTACCGGTTTATCTCGTCTGTGAAATTGACGTAAATGTTCTGTGATTGTCATGTCATTAATGTCATTCCCTTGTGAATAGTTGTGAATGCTACGCCTTGTGTTTTGTTATTGTCGAATTTTCGTGATTTAGTTGTTATTTGTTAGGTACTGTTTTTCCTATGTTCGATCTTAATGTCTCCCAAGAAAAATAGAAAGAAGCAAACTGTCATCAATATTTTTAAGCAATTTAAGGAGTCCTGGCCAGCAGGAACTCCTTGTTATAAGACTGAGATGATAAAGTAAACCGCAGAAGTTGCCGGTAAGGATGATTACTAAAATTATTACTATACAAATGTTCGAAAGTAACGTGCATTGTGATAAAACATTAGTATTAGTAGCAGTTAGTAGTGATGTGATGAGTCTCTGCCAGATTTCAAGAGAAGCAGTTTGTAAAGAAACATTAAAGTTTACATAAATCAAATGGAGCAGAAAAAGTGTACTCATAGACAAGCACAAGATCGTCCTATGGAGACTAAAATATCTTCATTAAATAAAAAGGCTAAGGAATTAATGAAGAAAAATATATTATTCAGATGAGACTTTAAATGAAGGTAAAGCACTTCTAATATTTCTTAACATTTTTTTATGCACCAAGCAGTGAATGCCCCTCGTGCATTCAGTAGTATTATGATTTAGTACAGTTAAATAAAAAAGTACAACATAATTTCATTAATTTGTTTTGTGAATATTGTATTTAAATTAATAACCTTTAATCATACATACAGGTCACACAACAAGTTTAATATGGCATGACACTACTATAAAGTTCTCAAAAGAAGCACAATCTGGCAGGTCTATCCACTGGTTTAAAGAATACAACGGGAAAAGGAAGGCGGCGGCGGCGGTATTATTGTTCATATTGGTATGTACTTGATTTACTTTCTTTTGCTTTTAATACATTTTGTTGACTGTCCTCACCATTAACAAATGAACAACCATTGTCATTGACTATTAATTAAGTGATATTATTGTATTAGGAAGTAACACATGCAAAGCGAACTAAAAGTTATAAATGTTGTCGTGTATTATATTATATATAAGACCTATTTCTAGCAGTGAAATTGTATGGGTACGGAAAAATTGACTTGTAATATTGTATTTCACAGGATCAACTGAAAGATTTTTAACGGATGCTGCATTAATATTTGATACAAAGAAAGGTGATGGAGATTACCAAATTCCTTTATTCTTAATTAAAACTTAAATGACCATGTGATTGGTTGTTACATTTATTCGTTTTGTTGTAATGTATGAAGATGCAATAAAGAATGATTCAAAATAAAATGACTTTGATTTCGTTTATCTAATTATTTAGTAGACTGTCTTAGATTTATCTAAAAAAGTTATAAATTAACTTTGAAATAAAAGGTTTTGCATTCCTGCTTCGACAAGCCTCTTTTTTCTAATGCTATAATAAATGGAGTATAGGTACAGTAAAAGTACCGTTCGGCTGAATATGTTGCCCATAATAAGAGCGAGCCTGTTTAATCTAAAACGCGTTCTCAGAAATAATTTAATATCAATTAAAATATTAACTCTCTAATGATTTTTTTTAACTCTCTATCTCTCTCTAACGATTCTCAAATTATAAAAATAAAAAAATTACATCTACGTCAATTTTTGCGGGAATGGGGGCCAATTTCACAAAAGTAATTAAAATCGTTGATAAATAAAACTAATTGCTCTAACGATTTTTCTTTTCTCTCTTACTCTCTCTAACGATTAGCATTAACAAAAGTTGAGAATAATTATATCGGGGGCAAAATTCACAGAGGTAGGCTAACGTCACGCTCTTAGAAATTATTTAATATCAAATAAAATATTAACTCTCTAACGATTTTGTGTAACTCTCAATCTCTCTCTAACGATTCGCAAACGATTTAAAAAATAAAATTACGTCTAAGTCCATTTTTGCGGGAAGGGGGGCCAACTTCACACGAAAAATTAAAATTGTTTTTACATAAAAACTAATTACTCTCTAACGATTTTTCTTTTCTCTCTAACCCTCTCTAACGATTCTCTAACGATGAGCATTAACAAAAGTTCATAATAATGAAATCGTTCGGCTAAATTCACGGAGGTACAGAAACTGTCAACCAACAGATTACTAATGTGTTCTGGTTCTGTGTTTGAGAGTATTGTAACGGCTCAGACCAACGTTGACCTCCTTGAATTTAGCCGAACGATTTCATTATTATGAACTTTTGTTAATGCTAATCGTTAGATAGGGTTAGAGAGAAAAGAAAAATCGTTAGAGTAATTAGTTTTTATGTAAAAACAATTTTAATTTTTCGTGTGACGTTGGCCCCCCTTCCCGCAAAAATGGACTTAGACGTAATTTTTTTTTTTAATCGTTTGCGAATCGTTAGAGAGAGATTGAGAGTTACACAAAATCGTTAGAGAGTCAATATTTTATTTGATATTAAATAATTTCTAAGAGCGTGACGTTAGCCTACCTCTGTAAATTTTGCCCCCGATATAATTATTCTCAACATTTGTTAATGCTAATCGTTAGAGAGAGTTAGAGAGAAAAGAAAAATCGTTAGAGAGTAATTAGTTTTATTTATCAACGATTTTAATTACTTTTGTGAAATTGGCCCCCATTGGCCTGTGTACGTACACAGTACGCACACAGTACGTACATAGTATGTACACAGTAGGTACACAGTAGGTACACAGTAAAAACGAACAGACCACTAGGGTCACAGTTCGTACAGTGGCCAAGCCACCCAACAAAGTGTATCGCTCGCTATAAGCAAACCTATACAGCTATGTCAATATACAGCAGCGCTGTACCAGGTAAACCGACAGTTTTGTCGGGAGCAGGGGAGCTCTATAATGAGCACAGAACATACTTACTCTAGGGAGATAATGAGTCGAATCCGAAGACCGACTGATTTGCAAACGGAGTGCACGCTCTTTTATAGGACGATGTCCCCACCTTGCAATCCCTCCACAACAACTCTGTCCGATGGCGCACGGAAGTACGTCATCGTGTTTACTTGATACAAAACACTAAAATGTGCTAAATCTAATAAGATTTACATTACAAAGCTATCAAATAATACAAGAATAATTGTCGTAAATAAATAATGGTGAATTCACAAAGTAAATAGTTTTCAAAATAAAGAAATATGCCATCAATTGTTTTGAACAAAATTACGGTTACAATTATCGAAATAAGTTGCCAAAAATCAATTAGTGCGTACACCAAGTATTCTAATTAATTATGTTTCGATTTATTGGACCATAATTGATACTAAAAATTACTTAAATAATAAGAAAAACAAACCATAACAATTTATGTTGACTACCCACAATTGTATTTGACAACCAACTCCGACATAATATATTTAACTTATCCTGGTTAGAATTATTGAATAATAAAAAACCATTTTTGGACATGTCCTTTCGAGTCGATGTGGCCTATGGAAGATGCTCACATCCATTCACCAACTTGAAAAGAGCTGATAATCTTCAAACGGCTGAACCGATTTTCTTGAATCATAGCTAAGAACACTCTATCAAGTCACCTTTCAAACAAAATAAAAAATATCAGAATCGGTTCAGCCGTTTGGCAGCTACGATGTAACATACAGACACACACGTTAAACTTATAACACCCCTCTTTTTCCGTCGGTGGGTTAAAAACGACCCGACCAGCTCCCGACAAGCACCCACCTTTTGTGTGTTTTGAGCATAAATGATGCACTATAAGTACCGAATCAAATTGAAACTACCAACAATATTTCGTGGTATCACTGTTAAATGATCGTTGATGAAATACACAATTTTACCACTCATAACTATAACGTTCCTCTGCATCATGTCATGTATCAGTAGTACCTACTACTCACGGTACTACTCGCGCTCACGGTGCACAGTGAGAAATGTAAGTGTGGCCGCTTCATTCAATGCAATAATTCTCGCGGTAAATCTCTTTGATTTGCCTAAAATGCCGCCACCAGAGTTATCAATCACCCAACGTCAAACGCCAATGTAAATGCCGTTGACAAATTCTCGAGGTAAGTCGTGGTGTAGTACACCAACGGTTAACGTCTACCGCGATAATCCGTTGGTGTGGCCCCAGCATATAAGAGATTTGTCATATTTAAAAATCATTTAAAAAAAACTTTGTACCTCCGGCAGGGGGGAGTGGGGGGATCTACGGGAAGGGTTAGTAGATCCCCCCACTCCCCCCTGCCTCTCCCCCTCCCCTATCCACTATCGAGGCGGCACGTTTCTAAATTTTAACCTGCTCAGGTCCTAGGGTAAAACGCGTTCTCAGAAATAATTTAATTTTAATTAAAATATTAACTCTCTAACGATTTTGTGTAACTATCAATCTCTCTCTAACGATTCGCAAACGATTAAAAAAATAAAATTACGTCTAAGTCCATTTTTGCGGGAAGGGGCGCCAACTTCACACGAAAAATTAAAATTATTTTTACATAAAAACTAATTACTCTCTAACGATTTTTCTTTTCTCTCTAACCCTCTCTAACGATTAGCACTAACAAAAGTTCATAATAATGAAATCGTGCGGCTAACTTCACCGAGGTCCAACGTTGTTCTGAGTTTAACGGATGTACTTTTTATTAAGGTCCTCCATTTTTTTTGGTCTGAGGGTCCTTCATAATTACTGGAAACCATAGATTACTATTATATCTGGAAACGTTGTTCATCAATAGACCAAAAATCATTGCTGACCACCAATTCGGGTTTAGATTAAGAAGAAAGTTCATGTAACATATTAAGAAAAAAAGTACTGTTCACCTGTCTTTCTAGCAAGGAACATAATACTCACCTACGCCGAGCTTTCTAGACATAACACAGGCTTTCAATAGAGTATGACACTAACTAAACTTTCTGTGCCCCGCGGTTTCAGCCTCCGTTTAATTTAAAAGCATAGCGTGATGTTAAATAGCTTATAAACCTGCCTCAAGAATTGGGCTACCAAATGCAAAAAGATTTTTTCATATCCGACTGGTACTTCCAGAGTTTAGGGCGTTTAAACTAAAAACAAACTTCAGCGTTATTACACAATATTAGTATATAAGTATAGATTATAAAGCATTTTCAATAAACTCCTTAATTAAGCCCCATCTGGAAAGGTATAACTGGGTATAACACTCTTTGTAAAACAAGGCAATTAAGTAACCTACTAGATACTCCACGTGCCACTGTTGCTAAAATAAAAGGCAACTTTTTTTTCGCAGATTTACTTTGTATTCAAATAATAACATAACATCACGCCTCTAGTCGCCGACCGGGAAGAGGCACATTAGATATGTGTACCTACATACACCCACATTTCACCAGCTCAATAATAACATTGATTTCATTTTAACTTAATATTAAGGGTACCTAATATAATTTTGTAGGTAAGAATTCGTTGTTTATCTAATATTTACAACAAGTTCATTGAAACATTTAATTTTGTAAGTTAGTAATAAAATACATTTTATTTTTTGAGAGTACATTTAGCCTAGTCTTTACTGTCCTTAATTTATTAAGTATTTACAGTTATATCTATCTATACTTGACAAGTTTTACGTATGATGAGTAAATAGTCGTTGTTAAAAAGACTATTTACTATTCACACTTGCTATATATTCTTCCATATCCGCTCGTGTTACACTTTCTCTCGTTTGGCTATCAAATATAGCACTTGCTGTTGGCTCCCAGGGCCACATGACGCGCCTTGTGTGTGCGCCCAGCGTATCCATTTTGGCGTCTGCTGGAATATGGTACTCGCTTTTAGGTTTTCCATCTTTGCCCATGCTGAAGTAATATTTCCGTCCACTGCTCTTCGATATAGCCGCGATCCAAGGATCTGAAAGATGCATCAGTGTGAACTTGGTTTATCTCTACATTAAACTTATGTTTATCTTTTTTGTATGCCGAAATACAAGTAGATACTGAGATGAGATGAAAGCAAACCTTACAATTTTTAAAAATAAATGCAGTCTTTGTGCAAAATTATATATTTTTTTACCTTTTATTTCTTTCAAAAATAGGACGGATCCCACAACATAGAACATATCGTTTCTGTTAATCCTATCTGGAGTATTAATCGTCACCGCTGTCTTCACTCGTTTCATGGCACGATATTCTAAATTGCTAGCAGCCGATTCGAATTGTTCCATATTGTACAATCTCTTGGTTCTTATTGGAAGAGCTTGATTATCAAATGGTTTGTTCAGTGCGGAACAAAACAAATTACATTGATTAATTCTGAAAATATGAAGGTAACGATTTTTAAACGACCATTTAATTATGTACATAATATCAGTCAGCCCTTGTTAGTTACTTTTGACTTCAGGACATAATTACTTATTAGTTCGTACGTTCGTACCACCTTAAAAATGACTAACCTGTCACTCAGGGAATCGCCAGAGATATCAATGCCACCCAACATCAAAGCGTCTATAATATGCAACGCCTTGCTATAGATTTGATTGTTGCCCTGTCCACGATATTCTTTTACAACCTAAAAACAAGTAATTGAATTAATTAACGGTTTCCTCTTTATGGTTATTTGTAGTAAATCTCTTTCACTGCGTTTAAGCGATGGTGCACGCAAAAAGAAAACCAAATATTAGAAAAATATAGTAGATGTCATCGTGGATACCTCTCCATATATCAGTGTTTTAGCCGGCAACGTTAGGTGTAAATCTACGACAGGTCTCCAAGAATTCGCTTCCAATTTAAAAACTTGCTTGCCTCCGCAACCTTAAACGATGAAAAACAGCATGAGACACTTTTGTAAAAAGACAAAACAATCAACAATCATATCTGATCAGAAGTTTTGAGTTGTGAATCAACATTGCGAAACACTTCTGTGCTACAATTAACTTCTTTTGCAATGCCGCAGACGGTTAAAAATAATCGAAATGGATTATTTATGGCCTCTTATTACAATATACAATACAAACAAAACAATAGCAGCACCACCATCAACCAAGCACAAGTAAATACTAAACATTATGTTACCTATGAATATTCTTAAATCCGGGCTATTTTTCCCACTGCTTAAAAACACGAAATTCCAGTCTAATACATTTCTAAAATACACCTTAAGATCGGATCGGTTCTCCAAGTAATTGGGTGATTTGTTCAATATGTTAGATTTAAAAGAAAACAAGCTGTCTGCATCTGATGCCGGTTTCTTTATCATGGATCTGATAGACGACAATGTATCGTCATGTCCTCGACGTTCTGGCTGTGTTCTCACTGCATCCGGTAACTAAAAATAATTAATAAATTAATAAGTTCTTTAGAATTACCATGAAAAAGATATTATTTTATTATGTTACTTGGTTTTAACAGCGGCTTCGCCCGCGTGAATAAAACCTTTTAAAAACCCTTCTCCGAGCAAAAAACAAATATTACATGTGCCAACTTCCATGGTCCAATTTCGTCGCGGTGTATTAATTATTTGTTAATTTTAGTAACTTTTATGGACAACTCGCACTTGACCAAAAAGGGTATGCCAAAATTTATGAAAAAAGAGTGAATGGTTCCAAAGACAGTTTCCCTGTACCACACATGGACATCTAGATGAGCAAAATTACATACATAAATTATATAACTATACAGTATGTTAACTAACAAAGGGCGTTCCCGTTAACCTGCAATAGTATAGCGTGTATAAATGCAAAAAAAAATATTACCATAAAAAAAAAAGTTTATTTTTATTTTTGCTTAGTAAAATATTCACAAAAAATATTAAATTGTTACGGAAAATAAACTCTCTGTACACGCCCACATATCACACTTGTTTTTCTACGTTGAAATACAAGTGTGCGTGTACAGAGTGTTTCTTTTACGTTTTACTTTAATCGTTTTGTGAACATTTCAAGACGTAAAATAAAATTTTTTTTTTTTTTTTTGATTGGTACTATTTTTTTAAGCATGTATACACGCTATACTATTGCAGGTTAACGGGAACGCCCTTTGTTATTTAACATACTGTATAATATAACTTACTTTCCACAATGCTAAACACTGCTCTTTCATTTCTGCTTGTGTAGTAGTATCCTTTAAATTTTTATCTTTGCTGAACCTAGCTATTTTTAGTAAATTTTGAATTTGCCTTTCTCCAAGTCTGAAAATATAATTGCGATGTGAAGGTATTTGTTTTTTTTTAATGTAAATGAGATTAATGGCCTGCTTCACCACCCCCAGATAAGTTCCTATCTATATTGTTAATGCTCATCGTTAGAGAATCGTTAGAGAGGGTTAGAGAGAAAAGAAAAATCGTTAGAGTAATTAGTTTTTATGTAAAAACAATTTTAATTTTTCGTGTGACGTTGGCCCCCCTTCCCGCAAAAATGGACTTAGACGTAATTTTTTTTTTTAATCGTTTGCGAATCGTTAGAGAGAGATTGAGAGTTACACAAAATCGTTAGAGAGTCAATATTTTATTTGATATTAAATAATTTCTAAGAGCGTGACGTTAGCCTACCTCTGTAAATTTTGCCCCCGATATAATTATTCTCAACATTTGTTAATGCTAATCGTTAGAGAGAGTTAGAGAGAAAAGAAAAATCGTTAGAGAGTAATTAGTTTTATTTATCAACGATTTTAATTACTTTTGTGAAATTGGCCCCCATTGGCCTGTGTACGTACACAGTACGCACACAGTACGTACATAGTATGTACACAGTAGGTACACAGTAGGTACACAGTAAAAACGAACAGACCACTAGGGTCACAGTTCGTACAGTGGCCAAGCCACCCAACAAAGTGTATCGCTCGCTATAAGCAAACCTATACAGCTATGTCAATATACAGCAGCGCTGTACCAGGTAAACCGACAGTTTTGTCGGGAGCAGGGGAGCTCTATAATGAGCACAGAACATACTTACTCTAGGGAGATAATGAGTCGAATCCGAAGACCGACTGATTTGCAAACGGAGTGCACGCTCTTTTATAGGACGATGTCCCCACCTTGCAATCCCTCCACAACAACTCTGTCCGATGGCGCACGGAAGTACGTCATCGTGTTTACTTGATACAAAACACTAAAATGTGCTAAATCTAATAAGATTTACATTACAAAGCTATCAAATAATACAAGAATAATTGTCGTAAATAAATAATGGTGAATTCACAAAGTAAATAGTTTTCAAAATAAAGAAATATGCCATCAATTGTTTTGAACAAAATTACGGTTACAATTATCGAAATAAGTTGCCAAAAATCAATTAGTGCGTACACCAAGTATTCTAATTAATTATGTTTCGATTTATTGGACCATAATTGATACTAAAAATTACTTAAATAATAAGAAAAACAAACCATAACAATTTATGTTGACTACCCACAATTGTATTTGACAACCAACTCCGACATAATATATTTAACTTATCCTGGTTAGAATTATTGAATAATAAAAAACCATTTTTGGACATGTCCTTTCGAGTCGATGTGGCCTATGGAAGATGCTCACATCCATTCACCAACTTGAAAAGAGCTGATAATCTTCAAACGGCTGAACCGATTTTCTTGAATCATAGCTAAGAACACTCTATCAAGTCACCTTTCAAACAAAATAAAAAATATCAGAATCGGTTCAGCCGTTTGGCAGCTACGATGTAACATACAGACACACACGTTAAACTTATAACACCCCTCTTTTTCCGTCGGTGGGTTAAAAACGACCCGACCAGCTCCCGACAAGCACCCACCTTTTGTGTGTTTTGAGCATAAATGATGCACTATAAGTACCGAATCAAATTGAAACTACCAACAATATTTCGTGGTATCACTGTTAAATGATCGTTGATGAAATACACAATTTTACCACTCATAACTATAACGTTCCTCTGCATCATGTCATGTATCAGTAGTACCTACTACTCACGGTACTACTCGCGCTCACGGTGCACAGTGAGAAATGTAAGTGTGGCCGCTTCATTCAATGCAATAATTCTCGCGGTAAATCTCTTTGATTTGCCTAAAATGCCGCCACCAGAGTTATCAATCACCCAACGTCAAACGCCAATGTAAATGCCGTTGACAAATTCTCGAGGTAAGTCGTGGTGTAGTACACCAACGGTTAACGTCTACCGCGATAATCCGTTGGTGTGGCCCCAGCATATAAGAGATTTGTCATATTTAAAAATCATTTAAAAAAAACTTTGTACCTCCGGCAGGGGGGAGTGGGGGGATCTACGGGAAGGGTTAGTAGATCCCCCCACTCCCCCCTGCCTCTCCCCCTCCCCTATCCACTATCGAGGCGGCACGTTTCTAAATTTTAACCTGCTCAGGTCCTAGGGTAAAACGCGTTCTCAGAAATAATTTAATTTTAATTAAAATATTAACTCTCTAACGATTTTGTGTAACTATCAATCTCTCTCTAACGATTCGCAAACGATTAAAAAAATAAAATTACGTCTAAGTCCATTTTTGCGGGAAGGGGCGCCAACTTCACACGAAAAATTAAAATTATTTTTACATAAAAACTAATTACTCTCTAACGATTTTTCTTTTCTCTCTAACCCTCTCTAACGATTAGCACTAACAAAAGTTCATAATAATGAAATCGTGCGGCTAACTTCACCGAGGTCCAACGTTGTTCTGAGTTTAACGGATGTACTTTTTATTAAGGTCCTCCATTTTTTTTGGTCTGAGGGTCCTTCATAATTACTGGAAACCATAGATTACTATTATATCTGGAAACGTTGTTCATCAATAGACCAAAAATCATTGCTGACCACCAATTCGGGTTTAGATTAAGAAGAAAGTTCATGTAACATATTAAGAAAAAAAGTACTGTTCACCTGTCTTTCTAGCAAGGAACATAATACTCACCTACGCCGAGCTTTCTAGACATAACACAGGCTTTCAATAGAGTATGACACTAACTAAACTTTCTGTGCCCCGCGGTTTCAGCCTCCGTTTAATTTAAAAGCATAGCGTGATGTTAAATAGCTTATAAACCTGCCTCAAGAATTGGGCTACCAAATGCAAAAAGATTTTTTCATATCCGACTGGTACTTCCAGAGTTTAGGGCGTTTAAACTAAAAACAAACTTCAGCGTTATTACACAATATTAGTATATAAGTATAGATTATAAAGCATTTTCAATAAACTCCTTAATTAAGCCCCATCTGGAAAGGTATAACTGGGTATAACACTCTTTGTAAAACAAGGCAATTAAGTAACCTACTAGATACTCCACGTGCCACTGTTGCTAAAATAAAAGGCAACTTTTTTTTCGCAGATTTACTTTGTATTCAAATAATAACATAACATCACGCCTCTAGTCGCCGACCGGGAAGAGGCACATTAGATATGTGTACCTACATACACCCACATTTCACCAGCTCAATAATAACATTGATTTCATTTTAACTTAATATTAAGGGTACCTAATATAATTTTGTAGGTAAGAATTCGTTGTTTATCTAATATTTACAACAAGTTCATTGAAACATTTAATTTTGTAAGTTAGTAATAAAATACATTTTATTTTTTGAGAGTACATTTAGCCTAGTCTTTACTGTCCTTAATTTATTAAGTATTTACAGTTATATCTATCTATACTTGACAAGTTTTACGTATGATGAGTAAATAGTCGTTGTTAAAAAGACTATTTACTATTCACACTTGCTATATATTCTTCCATATCCGCTCGTGTTACACTTTCTCTCGTTTGGCTATCAAATATAGCACTTGCTGTTGGCTCCCAGGGCCACATGACGCGCCTTGTGTGTGCGCCCAGCGTATCCATTTTGGCGTCTGCTGGAATATGGTACTCGCTTTTAGGTTTTCCATCTTTGCCCATGCTGAAGTAATATTTCCGTCCACTGCTCTTCGATATAGCCGCGATCCAAGGATCTGAAAGATGCATCAGTGTGAACTTGGTTTATCTCTACATTAAACTTATGTTTATCTTTTTTGTATGCCGAAATACAAGTAGATACTGAGATGAGATGAAAGCAAACCTTACAATTTTTAAAAATAAATGCAGTCTTTGTGCAAAATTATATATTTTTTTACCTTTTATTTCTTTCAAAAATAGGACGGATCCCACAACATAGAACATATCGTTTCTGTTAATCCTATCTGGAGTATTAATCGTCACCGCTGTCTTCACTCGTTTCATGGCACGATATTCTAAATTGCTAGCAGCCGATTCGAATTGTTCCATATTGTACAATCTCTTGGTTCTTATTGGAAGAGCTTGATTATCAAATGGTTTGTTCAGTGCGGAACAAAACAAATTACATTGATTAATTCTGAAAATATGAAGGTAACGATTTTTAAACGACCATTTAATTATGTACATAATATCAGTCAGCCCTTGTTAGTTACTTTTGACTTCAGGACATAATTACTTATTAGTTCGTACGTTCGTACCACCTTAAAAATGACTAACCTGTCACTCAGGGAATCGCCAGAGATATCAATGCCACCCAACATCAAAGCGTCTATAATATGCAACGCCTTGCTATAGATTTGATTGTTGCCCTGTCCACGATATTCTTTTACAACCTAAAAACAAGTAATTGAATTAATTAACGGTTTCCTCTTTATGGTTATTTGTAGTAAATCTCTTTCACTGCGTTTAAGCGATGGTGCACGCAAAAAGAAAACCAAATATTAGAAAAATATAGTAGTAGATGTCATCGTGGATACCTCTCCATATATCAGTGTTTTAGCCGGCAACGTTAGGTGTAAATCTACGACAGGTCTCCAAGAATTCGCTTCCAATTTAAAAACTTGCTTGCCTCCGCAACCTTAAACGATGAAAAACAGCATGAGACACTTTTGTAAAAAGACAAAACAATCAACAATCATATCTGATCAGAAGTTTTGAGTTGTGAATCAACATTGCGAAACACTTCTGTGCTACAATTAACTTCTTTTGCAATGCCGCAGACGGTTAAAAATAATCGAAATGGATTATTTATGGCCTCTTATTACAATATACAATACAAACAAAACAATAGCAGCACCACCATCAACCAAGCACAAGTAAATACTAAACATTATGTTACCTATGAATATACTTAAATCCGGGCTATTTTTCCCACTGCTTAAAAACACGAAATTCCAGTCTAATACATTTCTAAAATACACCTTAAGATCGGATCGGTTCTCCAAGTAATTGGGTGATTTGTTCAATATGTTAGATTTAAAAGAAAACAAGCTGTCTGCATCTGATGCCGGTTTCTTTATCATGGATCTGATAGACGACAATGTATCGTCATGTCCTCGACGTTCTGGCTGTGTTCTCACTGCATCCGGTAACTAAAAATAATTAATAAATTAATAAGTTCTTTAGAATTACCATGAAAAAGATATTATTTTATTATGTTACTTGGTTTTAACAGCGGCTTCGCCCGCGTGAATAAAACCTTTTAAAAACCCTTCTCCGAGCAAAAAACAAATATTACATGTGCCAACTTCCATGGTCCAATTTCGTCGCGGTGTATTAATTATTTGTTAATTTTAGTAACTTTTATGGACAACTCGCACTTGACCAAAAAGGGTATGCCAAAATTTATGAAAAAAGAGTGAATGGTTCCAAAGACAGTTTCCCTGTACCACACATGGACATCTAGATGAGCAAAATTACATACATAAATTATATAACTATACAGTATGTTAACTAACAAAGGGCGTTCCCGTTAACCTGCAATAGTATAGCGTGTATAAATGCAAAAAAAAATATTACCATAAAAAAAAAAGTTTATTTTTATTTTTGCTTAGTAAAATATTCACAAAAAATATTAAATTGTTACGGAAAATAAACTCTCTGTACACGCCCACATATCACACTTGTTTTTCTACGTTGAAATACAAGTGTGCGTGTACAGAGTGTTTCTTTTACGTTTTACTTTAATCGTTTTGTGAACATTTCAAGACGTAAAATAAAATTTTTTTTTTTTTTTTTGATTGGTACTATTTTTTTAAGCATGTATACACGCTATACTATTGCAGGTTAACGGGAACGCCCTTTGTTATTTAACATACTGTATAATATAACTTACTTTCCACAATGCTAAACACTGCTCTTTCATTTCTGCTTGTGTAGTAGTATCCTTTAAATTTTTATCTTTGCTGAACCTAGCTATTTTTAGTAAATTTTGAATTTGCCTTTCTCCAAGTCTGAAAATATAATTGCGATGTGAAGGTATTTGTTTTTTTTTAATGTAAATGAGATTAATGGCCTGCTTCACCACCCCCAGATAAGTTCCTATCTATATCATATATCTGCAAGAAAAGATCATACAAATATTGATGATACAGGTTGTACGGGTAAACACCCTTGTCACTCAAACCATGGGTATTTGACTTACATATAAAAATAAATGACCGATTAACAAAAAAAAACATTATTTCCATTAAAAGATTTTAAAAAGTTTCTATCCGACACCGTCCACAAATTCATGGATATGCCCGATACCCGAGGTCGCCGCCACTCCTACCTACCTACACAACACATGAATAAATACACAATAGGGGTCGCGTTCGCGGCCGATCAGGTCACGTTCCGCGCCCCCCGCCCCTGTTGAAACGTAAGTTCGTTGCCCTAGCGCGTATAGTCTTTTGGTAAAAAGGAGATTTTCTTTAAAAAAAAAGTTGTAATTTTCCATTGATTTTACGTTCTATAAATGAAACAAAACCACTTGGTTTCAAGGATAACGGTTTACCCTAACACCCTGTATTATCAAGTAGATTGTGACTATCCAGACGATTTGAAACAGGCCATAAATTATCATGAATGGATACATACAGGCAGTTACTTTTATAAACGTATTCAAAAAAGTTTTTATCTTCTTCAATGACTTTTAAAGGTACAAGTTGTGTGACGTCTCCGCCGCGTTCGACATCGCTCCATAGTATTGAGTTTATGGAGGCGAGGTGCTGTTCCGCTGGTTCAGTCCCCAGCCTCTTCCACAAACATACAAGGTATCGCTCAGAATTAGCGGGTCTAGAAGTCACTGGCTTGTGAATACAAACTGAAACATAAAAGGGCAGTTGAAATGCGTCAAAAAAAGAAAACTGGAGATAAGAAATTTACAGTATAGTAGTAGTTGCTAATCATATTAATTTATTAAAATGTTACCTTTATCAAAACATCTATACAGGATGTAAATCAAGCCAACACTAAACAGTGTGAAGACATCAAAGAGTTTGACAACAAAATGTCCCCCAGTTCTCACAAGCATCAAAGCAGCAAGACATTGACATAGGTACAGCTGTTTTGACAAAATTTCTTGTATGTTTTCTTGACCTTCTACAGAGAAACCCTGAAATATCCATGAAAATTAACAAAATATGTAAAGAAAAATGTGGGACAAACAAATATTTTATTGATGTAAGTATAACTGCTGCAAATAAACCTAAGGGGAGAAAATAAATACTTACACCATCAGCCATAACAAAATGTACTCCTTTATCCTCTGTTTGCTTTAGTACATGCTCTTTTAATGATGTAAGATTTGCAGGATTAAAGATATTTCCATCGTCTTTGACTCCATAAAATGGATTGAAGGTTTCAGCAGATCCAGCATAGAAATCAGATAGTTTAAAATCGTTAGGTCCTTTTAAAGTGAAGCCAAAACCTAAAACAGATACCCCATCATATAATTAAAACAATATACATAATAATATTGTGATGACCCAATAGTTAAGGCGCTGCCTCTCATGCAAGAGGGGCAAAAGGGGGGAGGGCTTAAATCCGGGCAAGTAGGTACCAATGTCACTTTTTCAATTCATAAGTACCTACTGACTTTATCTAGGACATTACTGACATTGGTGAAGGAAAATATCGAGAATACCTAAATTTTTAAGCGGTTAATATAAGACTGATGTCGCCAACCTGTCTTGAGTATTTGAGTAAGCATGCCCTTCCCTGTATGAAGAGGCTTTTGCCCTGCAGTGGTACAATAATAGGCCGGTATTATTTATACATAACTAGCTTTCGTGCGCGGCTTCGCCCGCGTGGTATGTCGATAAAAAGTAGCCTATGTCCTTTCCCGGGATGCTATCTATCTCCTTGCCAAATTTGATCGAAGTCCGTGCAATGGTTTAGGCGTGAAAAGGTAACATACAGGCAGACAGACCGAGTTACTTTCGAATTTATATTCTCCCGACCGAATTTCGGCCACCGTGGCCAACCTCAACGAGCATAAGCCAAGTATGCAGCAGATATTATAGTGCACAAGTGTGTGCGCAAACACGCGACGACAATCCGACTCGACTGGGGTGAGACATATAAAGATGTTAAATAAAGAAGTAAAGTTCTCGTAGACAGGCAGCATACAATTCAGACAAATAAACAAACAAGGGCTATGCAAAATCTTGTTTCAAAGTGACATTGTTTCCACTAAAACAATTAAGTATGTGAAGTGTGAAGGATTAAAGTTGTTTTTCCGAAATCACTTAAATTGAAACTTAATTGTGAAATTTGATTACCTTTTGCCCTCCAACCCTTGCGATATAACACATATTCAGAAAAGCCCCCAGGACCAGCACATACATCAGCAAAATACAATATTTCTTTCTTATCTACAGCATCTTCGCCATTTTGTTTCTTAGGGTTTGTGAAATTAAAGTCAAATACAGCGTCTATATTGGCCATCTTCACAGCGGCTCTGTTCAGGAATACCACTGAACCAATAGTTTCATAGGGATTACTACGAAACCGCGCATGTCGTAAATCCTCATCATCCAGACTATCGAAAATTGTCTGAAAAATAATAAGTAATCTTTTTTCACTTCAAAAACATAGTCAAATGTTAAAAGTGTCCAACAGTTGGGGGTTTGTATAACCCGGCGTAATAGGGAATATGCATGTGATTCAAATATGGGTCGAATCCCGAGTTTTTTGCTCGATATTGAAAACGACAACAGGTAGACGCTTGAAATATTCACATAATATTTAGTTACATATTCATTTTCAAAATAAATAATTAAATTAAAATAAAACTAATATTTAAGGGTGGCTCCCATACAACAAACGTGATTTTTTGCCGGTTTTATAGATAATGGTACGGAACCCTTCGTGCGCGAGTCCGACTCGCACTTGGCCGGTTTTCTCTTTTCAGTTATGTTTATGCAATCGTGTTTTTGTTTTTTTAAATAATTTGTTTTTATACTTCGTTTATTAGGGTTCCGTACCCAAAGGGTAAAACGGGACCCTATTACTAAGGCTCCGCTGTCTGTCTGTCTGTCCGTCTGTCACCAGGCTGTATCTCATGAACCGGCATGCTATACAGTTGAAATTTTCACAGATGATGATTGTCTGTTGCCGCTATAACAATAAATACTAAAAACCAGAATAAAATGAATATTTAAGGGGGCTCCCATACAATAAACGTGATTTTTTTTGTCGTTTTTATAGATAATGGTACGGAACCCTTCGTGCGCGAGTCCGACTCGCACTTGGCCGGTTTTATTATTATAAGTAAGCGTAGTGCGGTAGTAAGCGTAAGAGTAGTGCGGAAGCGCTGTAACAGTTATGAAAGAAAAGGAAACAGTGTTAGTGACATTAATAAAAACAATGGTAGGTAGGTAATAAAATAAATTGTGTTGCTTATATTTCCCTAAAAACTAAACACCCGAAACATTAACATGAATTCCGTAAAACAAAGTTAATTGTACTTACTGTTACAATTTTATACTGTGACGCAAAATTTTTGCACAGCGGGTTCAGCGAGTTCATTTGAACTACGTGTTCGCGCGACTGGCTCGCAGGGATTGAGGTGGCGCTAAGTGCCTACTGCGCTCGAATCCGCCATCGCGCAATTTTAGTTTACGGCGCGTTCGACTTGTATACAAGATCCCGACATCAATCGTTGGTCAGTTGCCTGCCAGACACAACACCTGTCTAGTCGAAGGATCCTCCTTTTTCCATAGAGGATGAGTGAACTTTACACCCTGTTCCTCATACCTCTAAAGTTTCATTTAAGGATCAAGAATATAAAACACTTACTTTGGATTCTAACACGCCTTTTAGTATTGCCGGGTCAACAAAATGGGTTTCATCATCAATAGTTGATTTTTTTGGACCTCTTCGTAACCATTTCTCCAAAACATCACCTGATGGTGGTTCCCCTGGTGCAGGATCAAGCCATAACTGCAGATAGAAAAGTTAGTTAATAATTTATTTATTAAGTACTTATAGTCCAATTAAGTCTAGTTACTTTGATACTCAGAATCTAACAAAATCAAATTTTACCAATGCCTTGGTTGGAATTGATAGCATTGTAAATATCAGTTGATTTTGTTTAAAAAAAATAAGTATAATTAAGAATGTTTCCTAGCTTAACAAACCAATGTAAGCCATTATATTGATGTGACAGTTGCTATTATACAACTATTGTATATAATATATATAATTAAACAACTTACTACTTCCTCCCTTGCTTCAGGCTTTGCTTCCTCGGTGATTTCCTTAACATCCTGAGGCAAAGCTCCCACTGCTGATGGTTTAGCTCCCAATCCTCTGCGACCTTTTTGTGCAGATGCCTCAACAGGTTGTGTTCTACCATGTTCAAATTTACCTAATCCTTTTCCTGGTTTAAAACCCATGTTCATCATCATCCGTTTGGACTTTTCTGAATATTCCCCACTATATGTTTCCTCAAAGTTTTTGTTTTGTTCAGGATTTTTGTTATAAAATGTGTCTCCTGAATCATGGAAGCTAGGACGTCCAGAACCTTCACCATCTACTGGTTCATCAAACACTGGCCGATAATCATCATATTGATCATTGGGTGAAGAACAATTCTCACTTAAACTACTTCTGCTCAACCTAATGTTCTCTTCAGGACTTCGATCTCCATAGCTTTGTCTGACTTTCCCTGGCTGTTGAAAATCACTTCCATAATTTTCAGTAATTGGTGTGTCTGGGCTGTCTTTATCTGATTCTTGAAGTGCTAAATAAATAATAGTGAATTATTTTATAAAATTATTATTAATGGAATTCAGATCTTTTTTGCTCATTGCTCATACAAATGGTATAGCATATTTTGTATTAGAGACAATATTATTACACCTTAATAATGTACCTTGTTATTTGGATCTACATAATTATAATTCTCTAGTGAATTTGGCATACTGTAATTTGGAGCCTTGCCATGCATTCATCTTTTTAAATGAGACTGCAATTAGTTGTGTATATCACTTTGCTATTCAATATTACAAAACTATGTTATATAAATGTTGTAATATTGTCAGTCACAGCTACATTAGACCCCTAACTCTTTCCCTGACACATGAAACACATGTAGCTCAGGGTGATGTTTGCTTTGTGGAAAGTGAAACTATTATTATACATTTTGCACATATGACTTGCTGTGAAAAGACAAAAAAAGTTGTCCTAAGTGTGTTACCATTTAGTGTCTGGTACTCACCAGAGCCATGTGAGGTGGTAGATGATGCTCCATATGTGTCAGCTCTAGCACGCTTGGCAGGTATAGTTATACTCTCATCACTGCTGCTGTCATCATCCGAAGGGTCTGATAAACATAATTAAGTTGAATAAATAAAAACTATTTTACCAAAAAAATGTTTTGGTAATTGTGCTTTGATTGTTTGAATTGGCCGAATAAAGAAAATTATACAGATAGATTGTTCAAAAGTAAAACTCCATTATCTGAAGAAAAACCATATCTATACTAATATTATAAATGCGAAAGTAACTCTGTCTATATGCCAGTATATGAATATAAATTTTGCAAGCAGGTAGACCATGCCCTGGGTTAGGACATAGGATACTTTATATCCAGTAGAATTATCCTATACGATAATATCCGACCACAACGCGGGAAAAAGCAGGTGTTAAGCAATAGATAATGCGTAAATGTTACCTATATACCGTAATCAATAAATAAGTTATTATGAGACAGATGTTGTGTAGTTTTGAGGTTATGCCGACAATAACAATAGAATTATTATCCAAAGTAACAAATAATAAAAATTTCAACAACAACCAACACACAATCTACAAGGAGTAAACTTACCTGAAAGATTCATGTTCAGCCTTGGTATATTTTAATACACGATAGAAACGTAATAATAACCCGCCGACAAATAGGAATTAAAACTCGGTAAACGGTGTTATAGATCCATGCACAGTAAAATTAATTAATTAATTAATTTTGAATTAGTTAGCTATTTCTATTGCCACTTCGCCCAGCATTAGTCCAGTTAAAAAGAAAACACCAAGTAATAAACTAAAACATTATTTTTAATACCCGTGGTGTTGCCATCTTGTCACAGCAGCCACACAGTACATTCTAATATACTGAAGCTTATATTTGTGTATGTATAATCCTAATTTAAGGGGGATGTCCTAAGGTAGCCCGCGATATTCAAATTTTCTTACGTTTTTTTCAATTTGCAGGTCAGTATCAGGTTGGTTGTTGATCTAAATATGATTTCTGGCCGTAACAAATATGGATTTACAGAATTATAAACATTAGGATCAGCAATATAACTCTCTAAGTTCATGTAAGTGCATTGCATGACTATTTCATGAAATCATGACATTTGGCACATATTGTCAATCGAAATATATGCGTGTGGAATAGGCTCTAAGTGATCAAAACATTTAGAAAAAGTAAAGGGAAAGTGCACCCACGTATTATATGGGCCCCCATATATGCTTAGTGGCACAAGGCGGCTAGCGCCACGAATTTAACGCCTCAAAATATTATATTCACTAGCTAGAAGCACAAACAGTATTGCAATGCATAAAGTGCAGCGTGTTTGGATGTTCAATTATTTGTCTATGGTTAATAAAGTCCATATTTCACTACGTAAGGGCCGAGCATTGACTTATATAGTGTTTTTGACAGTTACTTTATTGGCAACCCTACATTTCTAGAGTCATTGAATACCTATTTGCGGCCGAGTCGCCATTTTATCCTCTCGCTGTTTGGTACCAAACAAACTTGAGTACTTCAAGCGTCAAATGCTCTTGAGCTGTGGATAAACTTAAATTTTGGAATAATTTGCAGTGTTATTGCGTTTAAACTCGGTCCTATAGTGGAAATCGTCAATAGCAAGATGCCCAATTGCAATATAATCGGATGTGGCATCAAAAGAAGCGGAAATCTCCCGAACATAACTTTGCACCAGTACGTACATAATTTCAGCTGAAATATCTTTAGATTTATATGATAAACAAAAGATTCTGCATTTGTTGAAGAGCTTTAATAGTAAAGCATTCTTATTTTCCCTTTTGCCTTTGTTTTTAACAGTTTTTCAACATGAAATGATTTTCTTGTTATTGAAGGGATAGAGTAGTGCATTTAGACATTTTATATTTATCGATAATGCTATTTTATGATTCTTTATTGGTTTTATGATTTATTATCAAGGCTGCCTGATGAACGTAAAAAGAAAATTAGGGGGGAAACAATCGGTGTTGAAAATTGAAAGATGTCAACAAAAACAATTCACATAATATTTTGTTCTCTTAACTTTGAAGAATCATGTTTTGGACACTGAATAAAGTAACATTACGTGACGATGCTTTACCTTCACGAACCTTATTGGTAAGTAACATTGCATGTTATAAATTTTTCTAACATGATAGTGTGGTGGCTGATAAATGATGGTGATGTCCTCAATTGCAACAGTTGTCTAATCTAATGGACACATAGAGTGAAGAATGTGTTAGAAGACTTAATATTAATTAAAAATCCTATTAATAAAATCAAGAAACATCAAGAATACTAATCATTTTATTGCTTGTTTACAGCCTAAGATTCAAACAAATATGTCTGGCATTTTAATTGAGAATGATCAAAATCAAACAAACTCACAATCAATATCTGGATGTGGTGCTCCTAATACGGTAATTGATTTTTGTAATTATAAACAGTAGCATCATTACTGTTTTGAAAAGCCATCAAATTTTTAAGTATTTATTATTCAATTTTTATTAATATTTATGTTAATGATCAAGAGTGGGTTGGAGATATCTCTCTTCAATATCTATTAAAGCTTAATTTTATTTGATTTCAGGCACACACATTTAAAATGATAAAGAAATTAAAGGACAAATGTCAAAAACAGTCCAAGAAGATAAAGAGACTGAGAAAGTTAGAAGACAGACAAAAGAAATTGCTCATTTTAGTAATATTATCAAAGTTAAAGGATATAATGATATTTATTTATTAAAAGTGTAATAGAGGTATACATGAATTTGAGATACAAATATTATGGGAAGAAATCTACTGAGAGAATATCCCATAGAAATTACCCAAACTAAATTGTATTGTTCAGAAATGAATAAAATTGATTTCTTTATTATAATTATTGTTGATTTTTAATTAAATAATTACCCTCGATCATTTGCCTTTTAGAACCTTAGCATCAAAAATATGAATTACGGTGGATAAAACCATTAAAAAAAAAGGTTTTCACTGGTTATCTGCGAAATTCAAATTTTCATACGTTTTTTGCAAATTGCAGCTCTGTTTAGGTTGTATGTTGATCAAAAAACGCGACAAAAATAAATATATAATATAAATTTATTTAATTTAAAAATTACCATCTGCATGCCATTGACGGAACCACCATAAGGTTACAGTAAAAAGAACCCGTGGGGATGGCAAGCCAGCAAGAAAATGGATAAAAAATTATTCGTTATAAGTAGGTTTAAGTCGTGCCATTAAAAGTCGAGACTTGACACACCACGTGGTTTAACTTGCGCAATAGACGATTTATGGGGCTCTTTACCTGTATTATCAGGACCTCCGTGAATTTAGCCGAACGATTTCATTATTATGAACTTTTGTTAATGCTAATTGTTAGAGAGGGTTAGAGAGAAAAGAAAAATCGTTAGAGAGTAATTGGTTTTTATGTAAAAACTATTTTATTTTTTCGTGTGATGTTGGCCCCCCTTCCCGCAAAAATGGACTTAAACGTAATTTTATTTTTTTAATCGTTTGCGAATCGTTAGAGAGAGATTGAGAGTTACACAAAATCGAGTTAATATTTTATTTGATATTAAATCATTTCTAAGAGCGTGACGCTAGCCCACCTCTGTGAATTTTGCCCCCGATATAATTATTCTCAACTTTTGTTAATGCTAATCGTTAGAGAATCGTTAGAGAGAAAAGAAAAATCGTTAGAGAGTAATTAGTTTTATTTATCAACGATTTTAATTACTTTTGTGAAATTGGCCCCCATTCCCGCAAAAATGGACGTAGATGTAATTTTTTTATTTTTATAATTTGAGAATCGTTAGAGAGAGATAGAGAGTTAAAAAAAATCATTAGAAAGTTAATATTTTAATTGATATTAAATTATTTCTGAGAACGCGTTTTAGATTAAACAGGTTCGCTCTTATTATGGTCAACATATTCAGCCGAACGGTACTTTTACTGCTCTTAGAAGTTAGTGAAGATACCAGGCATTTCGTCATCACATGAGACAGCTTTGATCAGAACACTCACACCACTATAGTTATAGAGTGTATTACATTATTGTCTGGTATCTTGGATGGGCATTAAAATTATATATCTCCACCTGCTCAGTTTTTCGACGGTATTTTAATAAGAAAACTAAAAAAAAAAGTTTTATTTCATAAAAAATCTGTAACACTTGCATTCAAAGCATATTATTCAGTTTTTAAATATCATAATTATCGAAAGGCTTTTCATCCACTTCCGATTTCGATTCTAAGTCATAAAACTGGAATTCTCCATCGTAATTAAAAAAAATGTTCTTGATCAGTAGGTAGGTACTATTGTCATTTTACTCCTGCTAAGCCTGTGGACTATGCTGAAACATGCACTTCTTGCACTTATAGATTCCTAGTAGCTAAAATCTAAAGAGAGGTCTAAAAGAATTACGCTACACATGTTTGACTGAAAATATCCCATTTCACCTTATTTCAGAATATGGTACAGTCACGGACTTTAATTGATGAGCCACCTTCAAACTTTTCAATTTTGCAGTTTCATACATTCACGAGATTACACGATTAAACACGAACTCAAATCGCACGCTCGTAAACAAGATGACAAATAAATTACTTTTAATCGGAAATATCCATAGAGGTTGACTTTATTAGTTAACCTCTATGGATATTTCCGATTAAAAGTAATTTATTTGTCATCTTGTTTACTTTCTTACATTCACGAGATTACACGATTAAACACGAACTCAAATCGGAAGCTCGTAAACAAGATGACAAATAAATTACTTTTAATCGGAAATATCCATTGAGGTTGACTAATAAGTTCTTAATGATAAAAATAAATACCATGTTGCATTAAGTTTATCCAATCTATTTGATACCGACCTTCTTTGAATCATAGCTCATTAACTCAATAATTATGAAAACATAACTGAAGACAGTGACAGTTGAAATATCAAGATGACAAATAAATTACTTTTAATCGGAAATAGTCTTATCCATAGAGGTTGACTAATAAGTTCTTAATGATAATAAAATATAAGTAAAAATCTTTTTAAAAAGAAGCTTTTAATGAACTGAAAAAAGTACGAAATAAAACTTACGTAAACATAGAACTTTAACATTTTCTTAAAGCCTTGAGGCTTACCTTCAAGTTTAGTGTAAGAAGGACATTTTACGCCTCAAGCTTTTAAGAAAATATTAAAGTTCTATGTTTACGTAAGTTTTATTTCGTACTTTTTTCAGTTCATTAAAAGCTTGTTTTTAAAAAGATTTTTACTTATATTTTATTTTATACTTTTAAGCATAAGGATTTGTTTAAATATCTGTTCTATCACAAACCCAACG
Organism: Lithophane semibrunnea; assembly: GCA_947363905.1. Taxonomy (NCBI): domain Eukaryota; kingdom Metazoa; phylum Arthropoda; class Insecta; order Lepidoptera; family Noctuidae; genus Lithophane; species Lithophane semibrunnea. The sequence goes on from OX376200.1 coordinate 6,790,396, forward strand.
AATTAGGTTTTCCCATGGCCACCTTCCGGCTCCATCATCAGACCCTGAACACCACCTAGTGTCAAAGCACTTGTTAATACATGACCAATGAGTCCAAACACGATGGTGCTATCTTGTTTGATTGAGGAGTTCCTATGGTCAACTTCCGGCTCCATCATCAGACCAGCAACATAGTATCATTTTGTCAAAATGTCTCGGTAGTTGTATAAGTATGCCAAGTTACAGCACAAATAGACGCCTGGAAGTGCTTGAAAAATGGATGACAATTGGAGTAACTAGAAACACATATGGCCACCTTCCAGCTCCATCATCAGACCTTGAACACCACCCAGTGTCAAAGTACTTGTTAATACGTAACCAATGAGTCCAAACACGATGGTGCTAACTTGTGTGATTGAGGAGTTCCTTTGCCTAACTTCCGGCTCCATCATCAGACCAGCTCCATGGTATCATTTTTTCAAAATGTCTCGGTAGTTGTTTACGTATGCCAAGTTTCAGCTCAATCAGATGCCAGGAAGTGCTTGAAAAATTGATGAGAAAAGGAGTAACCGGAAACACATACGAACAGAGCAAGCTAATATAAAGCTTGTAATAAAAATAAATACAATGTTGCATTAAGTTTATCGAATCTATTTGATACTGACCTCCTTTGAATCATAGCTCATTAACTCAATAATTCTGAAAACTTAACTGAAGATAGTGACAGTTGAAATATCGATGTCAGAGAATTTCTCCGTACGCTAACGTTAGTATGCAGCAGTAACCTAGCAACAATTGTTTATCGTTGCTAGGTTACTGTTGCTAGTCCTGCAATTGGTTGACTTTGAGTAGTCACTGCTGTCAAGTTTGTAGTTCTGCTCTCAGGTTAGCCAACCGGTAAAGATATGAAATATAATTTTCTTCTTCTAATACGAAGACATATGACTTTGCGTGTCGGGAACCGAATAAACCCGATTTGCATTACACGGCTAAAATGCGAACTGTACCAGGTGGCTCATCAATTAAAGTCCGTGACTGTACATAAAGTAAATAACTTGATTAGTATTTTTGTTTGCATTATCGTAGTCTTTACAACAAAATATTGATTGACTGTAATGACAGTACCTACCATGTGTCAATTTTGAAAAGTTTGTTATTTTCTGGGGTGTGTTCACTTTATTACCCTAGATAATTAGAAAAGTTTGTTCGTTTTAGGAGTAAATTAACACTAAATTAATAATTTCTTAAGAAATAAGCAGTACCTTTGTACTCAGATTTTAACTACTAGCTGTGCCCGCGACTTCGTTCGCATGGATGTCGGAAAACAATAATATGTCGCTTAGAAAAGTTGTACCTTCATTTAAAAAGGGGGAATCTTTCGACCAGGGCTGGTGATTTTTCCTAGTAAGAAACTGCCAAAAAACTTGTGTTTTTATTTAAGAAAATGCTTCTCTTTATAAAATATTAGCGGTGGAACCACCTGGAGCGTACACAAAAAAGTTGCTAGGGTTGCTCACACGCGAAAGAGCTGCATAAAGTTGGCCGTGGGAAAAGCAACCAATACTAAGATCCACCCCCGCAACGGATAATGTCTGGCCCTGAGCTTTGTTAATGGTCATGGCGTAACACAGGCTGACGGGGAATTGCACACGCTTAAAACTAAACGGGAAATTATTGGGAATGAGAGGAATTCTTGGAATAAAAACAACATCACCGGCGCCGCAACCTGTTAAGATTTCGGCTTCGATGACGTTTTGTTGGTGATTGGTGACTATGAGCCGAGTGCCGTTGCAAAGTTTGGGAGGACTTAAATTTCTGAGAAGAATTATTGGCACTCCGACTTTTAAACAAATTTTGTGTGCTGAAAGACCGGGTGTGTTAAGGGATTCTAAGAACTCTACTGGATAGTGTGTGGCATCTTCTTCTTCGGGAACCGTATTTATCGATGTATATTGTTGACTTTCCCCAGAAACATGTGCCAATATTTGTGTATTTATTGCTGTCCGATAGTCGAACAAATCGAATCAACCATAAGGCCTCTGCCTCGAACCTTGCGGGCAGCGGGGCGGCGGCGGCGGCGGCGGCGGCGCGGGCGCAGCAGGATCTTATGCGTAAAATCAAATGGACCGGTTCTCGAAAACAGCGGCGCGGCAGCGGCGAGGCGGCGGGCAGCGAGCGGTGCACTCCATTCAAGCGGTGACCGCCCGCGCTTCTGCATTGCAGTGTTGTTGCCCACAATAAATTGAGCGTTAGGAATAAATTTGAATCAAAAAGATGTTGCCGCCATTGTTCAGCCATTTTTTTCGCGAATAAAAACAAATTATCTCGGCGACAAAATCGTGAACACAACACTACGCGGCTATAGTGACGCGCGATCTGCCCGCTAGTTTCGAGAACGGGTCTTTGATGCCCGCCCCGCTCCCGCGCCGCCGCCGCCGCCGCCCCGCTGCCCCCAAGATTCGAGGCCGAGGCCTTACACATGCCAACAACGATCGAATCGAATGAGCGATGGTCACGAATCATACGAACAAATTACGAAGTATAATACAGTTCGATTCAAACTTAATGGCGGCTCGGAACATGAGGCGAGTCGCTGCGCAGTAACAATTTCATGTGACAGCGGGGGTGAGGGGTGGGGTACTGCGCAGCTAAAAGCTAACTTCCGAGCCGCCATTAAGTTTGAATCGATCTGTAACGACTCGTTTCTTGACTTCTTAATTTGAATGAACGAAACCAACCAAAATACCAAATCAAAACCAATCAGATCACTGATCAATACTTTCAACGAATGACAACAAACAATTTATTATTTATTTATTTATTATATTATATTATTATATTATCGACACTAAAGAAGTCAAAAACAAAGATACCTATACTAAAAATTATTTGGAATATCTGGGCGAAAGTCATTCTAAGACGGAGAGTCTTAACACCGCGATTCAGAAAATGACATTAAACGAACAACGCCATCTATCGAGCACGAAATGATACTGTCAAAATATATGGGAAAACGTTCGAACACTCTGTAAGCTAAATAAACTATGTAGAAAAGTGAAAAATTAAAGAATAAATACCTATATTTTTTAAGAAATTAACATTTGTCACTATTCTTTCATGATTATCAAGATTTGAAAGATAGGTAGCGCCACCTATCGCACTAATACTAAACTTATAAATAAACAACGCATCTGGAAAATTTTAATTAATCTAACTTTAGAGTTATATTCTATACACAAATACACAATGTATCGCGTTAAGTTTCCGCGCAAAGAAAATGACGGTCATATAACAACACACGATCTCACAAACCTAGTAATTAAGAAGTAGGGGACGGTCGGGCAAGACGGGCCCCTTAAGGAAGATCAATTAAAATCCATTTAAATTGAAAGATATTTATTGAAAAAAATTAACATTCTTGAACACAAACTCTTTGGCTATCATAATCAACATAATTAATTAAACAAATAATCACCATTTTTGAACAAAATCAACTTTTTTTTTTATTGCAAAAAAACCCGTTTTGCCCTTAGGGGGTTGGTAAAACGGGTACCATAGGCGGGCAAAAAGGGTACAATATCTAGCTTACATTCTAATCAAAACAGAGATCACAGAAGTAAGATCCGTGCCCACTATAAGAAGAGCATGAGTCGTGGGCCCACTCTCGACATTGTGAGCATTGAATCCAGTCCTCAGAGGGGGGACTTACGTATTTTTCCTTGCATATGATACAATAAAAGTCACCATTTTCTTTTTCCGTTTTATCCGTTGCCTTCTTACGTTTTCTTTGCCCAGATGATGACGGCTTCGGATCCTTAACTTTCCCCTGTGTTGTTGATGGCTTTGGCTTCGTGTTCTTAACTTTTTTTGTTTGTGATTTTTCAAATTTATCTTTTTGTTGAGATTTTATTGGAGTGCTAGTCAGAATTTCAGATCTTAGTGGCTGTCTGCCTCTGTTTGTTTTTCTAACAGTGTTTTGTGGCAATGGGTGACTTTCCTGAAGTATACTTGTATTCTGGTATCCGATTGGTGGTGGCGTGGTTGTTCCATGTTCTACGTTTGTTATATTCAGATCAGATAGATCCATTAGTTCTATAACTTGGGCATTTTCAGGATGTTGGTGTAATCTTTCAGAACTGATGTTTGATGGAGCTATCTGAGTCTGTATAGGTTCTGTATATTGAGCGTTTTCCATCACCTGTTGTACATTTTCCGATCTAGTAGCTGGTATTTCCTGTTCAAAAATTTGAGCTGGAAGAATTTCAGTCAACGAGGCAGGGCTACGGTAATCAGCCTGATCGTGTTCTTGAGTTGGCAGTTCAGGATTGTATACAGTAGATGGCATAAAGTAGTGTTCCGCAATGGCATATCGATCAAATGGTTGAATACCTGCCGCTCGAAAGCCGCTTAAAGCGTTTTGCGGCGTTGCTGCTTTAAGATAAGCTTGGGATGAAAGTTTAGCTTGGGATGAAAGTTTAGGAACATCATGGCAGAGTGATTGGCCAGTAGGCCAATCACTCTGCCAGGATGTTCCTTCTGAAATTTATTAATTTCTATTTCAAAAAAAGTTTTAAATGGTGCATATACGGCTACGTCTAGGGGTTGCAGCTTATGTGAGGTGTGGGGTGGGATCGTTAAAAATATGACATTGTTTTTAGAGGCATATTCTAATGCAGGGTAATATTTGTGGGATTCGTGATTATCTAAGAGCAACAATGCCTTGCAATCTTGAGTTGGGCGAACACGGCTGACGAAAACTCTGAGCCATTCCAAGAATATTTCACCATTAATCCACCCACTATCAGAAACAGAAGCTTCACTACCTGGCACTGCACCATCCAGCAATCGGGCTTGGAATCTTTTGCGTTTGAAAATAAAGAATGGAGGTGGTACAAAATTACCAGAAGCGCTGCAGCAACAGACAACTGTTGTTAATGTTCCTTTTTCCAAGCTGCTGACTATACCCACTTGCTTTTTGCCATAAACGGATAAAACTTTAGGTGGTTTAGTGGATGAAGTTCGGACACCCGTTTCGTCCATATTATAAATCATATCTGGGCGAATCTTCTCTGATTCCACGATATTTCTTCTATAGCATATCATAGAACCTGTTCACAGCTGGTCTGTTAAATGCTTGTAGCCGGGCAATGGACGTTGATTCTGGGGTTCTCAACACGATTTCTGGATGTCTGTTCCTAAAGTTTTTATACCATTGCTTACCTGCAACATTACCTTTAAATGTCGTTTGCTTATTTTTGCTTTTAGCAAATTCACCCGCTAATTGCAAAAATTCAGATTTAGTCAGTCCATAGAAAAGTGCATCTAGGTCTTTCAAATGCTGTACTAATTCCAGTTCTTCAGCATCAGTAAATATAGGCTTAAACCTGCCCAGACTCTTTGTACAAGAACCTGTCTTAACACGTCGCTGCAATACACTGTACGATATTCCATATTTCATAGCAGCCTGTTTAATGTTAGTTTTCTTGGCTTCATTGATTGCTTCTCTTAACGTGTGCTCCGACCAAGAAGCTCGTTGGGTTTTCCTTTGGTAATTAAACACCATCTGGAATAAACATATTAAATTGTAGCCACACACCACACCAAGTAACCACACCATTCATACAAAACAACAAGCGGGCAAAAAGGGTACTACCCGTCTTGCCCGCACCCGTTTTGCCCTCCACCCTAAAGGCTGAGCTAACGCTAAAAATTACACACAAAATTAAGTATTTTGTTAGGTTAATGTACTCACATCAGATACATTAAGGACTAAGCTTTATCGTGATCAGCATTGATGCACAGTAAATTTCACGTATATCATAAGATAAACAGCGTACTCACCTTTTGTTTTTTTAATTTTTTGGCGCGAAAACTTGTACAGACTCCGGTGCACGCGAGTGACCCATGCCGCTCGCCGCGGCGTACTGATTTACGAGCGGGGGGAATGCGCTAGCGCTATACGTAACAATATTGTCTCGCTCTTGCATTGGAACAGAGATGTAAGCAGTACCCTTTTTGCCCACCGTCACCTTCTTGCCCGACCGTCCCCTAAGTATCATTTCGCGTCAATAGATGTCGTTACGTGGATGTACATTACGTAATGAAAATTCCTTCTTGAACACTTTAAATTCATATATCTTTTGATATTTTGAAGCGATTGCGATGAAACAAAAACTAATTGAAACATCGAGTTACACACAATATTTGAGTATAAAAGTTAACCATATTGATTTCGTACTTTTTACGTGATAGTGGAACAATCAAACTACACAACATACAAACAGACAGACAGACAAAAATTCTAAAAATGGTAGATATGGAATCTGTTGATTATTCTTGGACAACCAACCAATTTTTTTTTTTTCATTGTACAGAAACGCCTCGTCTACAGATGTATTATATGTATAGATAGATGTCGTATCTATTTTGTATTTTACTGTGTGTACATATGATTTCAAAATGTTCTGGCAGAAAAGCGGGTATGTTAACAATTACGGTATGTCAAATATATTTTCAAATCTTCGTCTAATGTTAAGTGAATTTGTACATAGCGATAATGACCTATCAATTGACGTGGAATCAATAGAGGCACCATCAAATGGCACCTTGGCTCAAACTAATGAGTTTTTTCTTTTATAATCACTTATATATTTTGCACCAAAACATAGCTGGTCTTCTCAATAAATCGGACTTATTGTCAGTACATGTTCATGAATTGTTACAAAAGAAAATAGATTTAGATGTGATCTGTATAACGGAACATTTTATAATAGCTGGTCATGAGAACTTGATCGACGTTCCTAATTATAAGATAGGCGCGTGTTATGCAAGAAAAACACAAAAACGTGGAGGTTCCTGCATTCTTATTAAAAATATCTATGAATACAAAGAATTAAAGAACGTATCAAGTTTTTCAGTGTCGGGAGTTATAGAATGTTGTGCAGTGGAACTAATTAAGCAAAAGACTGTAATAATATGCATTTATCGTCCGCCCAATTGGTCAAACATAAGTCTTTTCTATGATAACCTAGATTCTCTTTTAAAAACTGTGTGCACTAATTCAAATAAAAAGGTGGTTTTGTGTGGGGACTTTAACATAGATATAATTAAAAGAAATAGATTTACTTTGAACTTTGAATCCCTACTTCTCAGTCACAATCTTAAATTGGAAATAAATCAACCAACAAGACTAATGAGCAAAACTTGCCTAGATAACGTAGCGCATAACTCTAAGCAGAAATGCAATAGCGAGATAATGGACTTCGCTTTATCAGACCACACAGCTCAATTATTAAAAATCCCAGTTAAAAAAACATGTATTATTAATTCTTGGAGAATACAGAAACGTCAGTTTACAAAGGAAAATATGTTAAAATTTAAAAATCATTTAAAGTGTCTTACTTTCGCAAACGTATTTGGTACTGAAAACGCTAACGAAGCCTATAACAATTTCATCGATATTTTTTGTTTATTGCACAATCTCTGCTTTCCATTAAAATGGGTAATTGTTAAACCTGAGAAAAAGATTAAGTGGATTACTCGGGGCATAAGAATTTGCAGTCGGAAACAAAGAAATCTACTGTGGAAGTATAGGCGATCACCTACGCAAACAAATAAATCTATTTTCAAAACTTATTCACAGAGACTCAAAAAAATTATTCGGTTAACCCAAAAGGCCCAAAATAACTATACTATAAACAGTTCCGAGAATAAGACTAAAGCAGCATGGCAAATTATTAATAAAACTAAATTCACTAAAGATCCTGTCTTACAAATCAACAGTCAGAATTCGTTAATTAAAGACCCGCAAGAAATAGCCGAATCCTTTAATAATTTCTTTGTGGACCAAGTACAAGATGTAGCAAAAGGAAAAACAAAATTAGAAAATGTAACAAGTATAGGCAATAACCCGAACTCAATATTCATGCCACCAGTGATGCCACAAGATATATCTAGTGCTATAAAATTGCTAAAGAACAAAAAAAGCCACGGTTATGATGGCATTACCACTTCTGTAGTAAAACTTGTGGCCGATATAATTGCGGTACCACTAAGTCACGTTATGAATACAAGTATTAGCTCAGGTACCTTCCCCAGTAACCTTAAAAAAATAATTATAAAACCACTACATAAAAAGAATAATAAAGAAGACATGGCTAATTATAGGCCAGTGGCATTAATCCCTATGTTCTCCAATTTTTTTGAAAAAATTATATACGAGTCATTAGATAAATTCCTAACTAAAAATAAAATCTTATGTGATGAACAAAAGGGGTTCAGAAAACATAAAAATATTAATATGGCAATATACGATCTGCTGGATAATGTAATGCCAAGTGTTGACCATAAAACTCCCGTATGCGCTATCTGTACTGATATGACGAGAGCATTCGACTACGTAAAGCACGACGCTCTCATTAACAAACTTTACACGTACGGCATCAGAGGAAATGTCTTGAGTCTAATAAAGTCATACCTTACTAATCGAAAGCAGTGCACACAAATATCGAGGATCTGTGGTAAAACAAATAAAGAACATAATTATCTATCCCACTATAGAGAAGTCAAATATGGTGTTCCCCAGGGAAGTGTACTTGGACCTTTGTTATTTAATTTATATATTAACGACTTGCCTCGGCACATTCATAAACCTATGGTGTTATATGCAGACGATAGTACGGCTATAGTAAAATGCGGGAATAAAGATAATTACGAAACGGACATTAATAATACATTGAAAAGAATAATTAACTGGCTCAATCAAAATAATTTAATCATTAATCTCCAAAAAACACAAATTATGCATTTTCATCAGCGCATAAGTGCTGAACATTATGATGTGGAATTCAATGGACAAAAAGTAGACTCAACAAATGTTACAAAATTCCTCGGTATTATAATTGATAATAAACTAACATGGAAACCGCATTCTGAGGAGGTATGTAAGAAGTTAAGTAAGTCAGCATACGTACTATATAACTTATCAAAAAAAGTAAACACTCGCACCGTGCTGGAAGCATACTATGGTCTTGTTGTGTCAGTTTTGACATTTGGAGCTATTTTCTGGGGTAACTGTACTGAGAGGGAGAGAATATTCAAAGGTCAAAAACGTTGCATTAGATCAATGACTGGTCTTAATAATACCGACAGCTGTGAACCTGTGTTCAAGTCTCTAAAATTACTCACCTTTCCATCTTTGTATATACTTGAAGTTGCAATATTTGTTAGAACTAACAGACACCTATTTGCCCCAATTCCCCATTCGTACACGGCCAGGATCTGTTAGATCGCAATATAAAAATCTAATGTTCACAGGTAGGCACAAAACAGCATTATTGAGAAAAAGTATTTTGTCAATGGGGCCCGTCATATATAATAAAATACCTCATACGATTAAAGATCAGTCATTAAGTATATTTAAGAAGAGGCTAACATCATTACTAATCAATAAATGCTATTATTCAGTACATGATTTTTTGACTGATAAGAGTTTATAATGTTATATTTATCTATTAATTTTGGTGCAAAACAATTATATACTTTGTTTATTACTATTTTTAGAATTAGACTATTAAGTTTTACTTACTGTATTTATGCGTGAATGCGGTTGATCCATCCATCCACTGTACTTTGTTTTTATACTTTTGTTTCTTTTTTTTTTTTTTTGTTCAACAGTGTGGATCTAGATACTTTTATACCTACTTTTGCATGCCGTAAGGTAGAGTGTGGAAGAACTATTTGTTAAAATGTGAACACCTTATTTTGTACCCACAGTCTTTGCAAAATAAATGATTTCTGATTTCTGATTAGAATAAATAAAAAAATTAAAAAACGATTTTTCTCAAAATTGGTAATCCTTAAAAATGCATGATACAGTTAGAGCTACTACTTTTTGGGATGTCTATCCAAATATATTTAACTTATCCTGGTTAGAATTATTGAATAATAAAAAAACATTTTTGGACATGTCCTTTCGAATCGATGTGACCTATGGAAGATGTTCACATCCATTCATCAACTTGAAAAGAGCTGATAATCTTCAAACGGCTGAACCGATTTTCTTGAATCATAGCTAAGAACACTATCAAGTCACCTTTCAAACAAAATAAAAAATATCAGAATCGGTTCAGCCGTTTGGCAGCTACGATGTCACATACAGACACACGTTAAACTTATAACACCCCTCTTTTTCCGTCGGTGGGTTAAAAACGACCCGACCAGCTCCCGACAAGCACCCACTTTTGTGTGTTTTGAGCATAAATGATGCACTATAAGTACCGAATCAAATTGAAACTACCAACAATATTTCGTATTCTTATCAGGTATCACTGTGAAATGATCGTTGATCAAATACACAACTTTACCACTCATAACTTTATCGTTCCTCTGCATCATGTCATGTATCAGTAGTACCTACTATTCACGGTACTACTCGCGCTCACGGTGCACAGTGAGAAATGTAAGTGTGGCCGCTTCATTCAATGCAATAATTCTCGCGGTAAATCTCTTTGATCTGCCTAAAATGCCGCCACCAGAGTTATCAATCACCCAACGTCAAACGCCAATGTAAATGCCGTTGACAAATTCTCGAGGTAAGTCGTGGTGTAGTACACCAACGGTTAACGTCTATCGCGATAATCCGTTGGTGTGGCCCCAGCATATAAGAGATTTGTCATATTTAAAAATCATTTAAAAAAAACTTTGTATCTCCGGCAGGGGGGAGTGGGGGGATCTACTAACCCTTCCCCCTCTCCTCCCTCCCCTATCCCCTATCGAGGCGGCACGTTTCTAAATTTTAACCTGCTCAGGTCCTAGGGTAAAACGCGTTCTCAGAAATAATTTTAATTAAAATATTAACACTCTAATGATTTTTTTTACTCTCTATCTCTCTCTAACGATACCCAAAGTATAAAAAAAAAAAATTACCTCTACGTCCATTTTTGCAGGAATGGGGGCCAGTGTCACAAAAGTAATTAAAATCGTTGATAAATAAAACTAATTACTCTCTAACGATTTTTCTTTTCTCTCTAACTCTCTCTATCGATTAGCATTAACAAAAGTTGAGAATAATTATATCGGGGGCAAAATTCACAAAGGTGGGCTAACGTCACGCTCTTAGAAATTATTTAATATCAAATAAAATATTAACTCTCTAACGATTTTGTGTAACTCTCAATCTCTCTCTAACGATTCGCAAACGATTAAAAAAATAAAATTACGTTTAAGTCCATTTTTGCGGGAAGGGGGGCCAACATCACACGAAAAATTAAAATTGTTTTTACATAAAAACTAATTACTCTCTAACGATTTTTCTTTTCTCTCTAACCCTCTCTAACGATTCTCTAACGATGAGCACTAACAAAAGTTCATAATAATGAAATCGTGCGGCTAACTTCACCGAGGTGCGTAGGAATACACGTTTTTCTTGTAGGTATGCCAAGTCCATAGGATTTATTAGTCATTGGGGCCGAGTCACACCCATGGTCACACCGGAATGGCAGCGGCCGGCGGCGACGCTAGCGGCCCCCAGCGTCGCCACTGGCGGCCTCGCGCGAACTCCAGACCCCACGCGCCTAGACTCCACTTGACTAGTTTAGTTTCTACATTCGGCACGCGGCCGCCCGTGTCCGAAGTTAATGAAAGTGCCAAATGTCATGGCTTCATGAAAGTGCCAAATGTCATGATTTCATGAAATAGTCATTCAATACACTTTCATGAGCTTAGAGAGTTGTAGTGCTGATTTTAATGTTTATAATTATGTAAATCCATATTTGTTACGAGCGCTAATAATATTTAGATCAACATACAACCTGACACTGACCTGCAAATTGCAAAAAACGTAAGAAAATTTGAATTTCGCGGGCCACCCTTGCGCATCAACCTTAACGGGAACTAGAGATGGGTTGTAACAGGTTAAACACGGTACCTTTATGATAATATATCACTGTACGAAAAATTCCCAGATCCAAATATCTGATAGAACAGCCTGTTATTTTATAATACGTATTTAAATCTCAATTGAATATCTCCGTCCGGATGAACAAAATCTTTTTTTCTTTTAACTACATAGTAATGTTATCATTAATCACTACAAAACCGATCCCAAAGGACGTATTTTTTGCTTAGAACCAAAACAGTGCAGTAAAGTTGTATGAAATTTCATTGTTGCACTGTTTTGCAATGTAACAATGAAATGTCATACAACTTTACTGCACTGTTTTTAGGGTTCCATACCAAAAGGGTAAAACGGGACCCTGTTACTAAGGCTCGCCTCTCCGGCTCTGTCTGAGTTGAGTTGACCTGACTGGTTAATAAAAAAGAAAGGATAAATACCGTTTAAAATGACCTGACTTGACCTGATTTGAATTGAGTACATCGGTAATTGAATGAAAAGTAGATTATGAAGTGTCTAATTGATGCACGAGGGTTATGTTGCACTAAATTAACACGAATATAATAAGTCACATTGCGCTCGATGCAGCAATCTACTATTAATATTTTTATTACAATACCTAGCAATGGCAACCATAGAGATAAATAATATGGCAACATTAGTCTAGAAGTTAACACATGACGTCGTCAAAGTCAAACTTACAAGTTGTGATTTATTTCAGAAAATACCCGCTATTGTCAATCTTTTTGAAATTTTGTTAAAAAAATATCTGTTAAGTGAGTACACGATTCTCGCCACAGTGTGCTTCTGGGTAACACGTGTGTTTAGAATTTTGGCTGTTTTCTGTGATATTGAGTTTATTGTGACTTGTTATTGTGTTTGTTTGTGTGCCGTGTCGTTGTTACCTGTTATCAGGTTTGTTTTATAAATATATTAGTTACCATTATCCATATCCAACATGAATATGGATAAAAATAAACCCCCTGACCCTCCCGACGACATCCCAACTACCCCCCTTTCTGGCTTTTCCCGGTCCAACTCAAATCCCACACCCAACCCATTAAGTCAATTTGCAGATGTGGTATGTAGCTTAGAGTTCCAAATCCTTCCTTCCCACCCTAACATCCGTAAACGTCCCGGTAATGAAGATGATGCTTCCAGTCGTCCTACCAAACAACCGAGAACTCAAATAGGCCGTGTTAGGTACGCAATCACAGACAAAGGACCTTTTATCGTTCATGTTTCCCGTCAGGAAGCTCAACCAAATTCAGGCACCACCCTACACCCTGTCTCATTCGGCCGCTTTTTATCAAACCAAAATTTTTCGAACATTGTTGCAGTCAAGCGAGTTGGTAGAAACCGCGTATCGGTTGAGTTTTCATCCCCTCAGGATGCTAACGCGTTCTTATCAAATAAAGTTTTAGGGACAAATTTATATGAGGCGGTAATCCCGTCTTTCAATATAACCCGTATGGCTGTTGTGAGTGGCATTCCCACTGACTTCTCGGAAGAGGAAGTGTTCGTCATATTTAAAAGTTCCAGCAGGCTGTGGTCCAATTTTAAAGGTTAGGCGAATTAATAGAAAGTTTAACAAAGACGGTTTAAATGAATACAGGCCCACAGAAACTTGTGTCATCTCATTTGATGGCCAAGTTCTTCCAAGAAGAGTTTTTTGTTTTTATACGTCATTAACTGTAGAACAGTATGTCTACCCCACCATCCAGTGCCGCAAGTGTTGCCGATTTGGTCACGTGGAATCCCTTTCTCGTTCCAGGCCCCGTTGCAGCAAGTGTGGCAATGATCACCCCGGTGATGGTTGTAGCATTGCTGAGAGCGAGGCTTTCTGCGTGTTGTGCTCTGGAAGTCACTTTGCAAGTAGCAGGGCCTGTCCGGAGTACAGCAGGCAGAAGACTATTAAGACAATCATGGCTGAGAAAGTGATGTCTTATTCAGAAGCAAGCAAAACTGTTCCCATTTCCACCCGTAGTTACGCAGACACTGCTAAATCACAGACTCAGTCATACCACAAAACTGTATCTCTGAAGCCAAAGACCCATGCTCCTCTTTCTCCCTCCTATGATAAAACAGCTCATCAGCAGCTCTCTAGCACACCCCAATCTTCCCAGCCTAATGGCTGTGCTCTCACTAGTCAACCAACAGAATCTCCTGAAAACTTGTCTTCTATTATCGAACTTCTCAGTAAACTCTTATTAACTTTAATGTCTACATCAAATAAAACTCAATTACCGTCCAACGTTGCTTCTTTACTTATTAATTCACTGTCATCTCATAATAATGGCTCGGTTGGTGTTCCTTCAATGGAATGGGAGGAGCGTGTTTCATAAGAAGCACGAACTCACATTTTTTCTGAACAAATATAAACCTTTAGCTTGTTCCCTCGCTGAGACTTGGCTAGTTCCAAGTCTTAGTTTCCGTGTCCCCTTCTTTAATATTCTCAGATGCGACCGATCTGATGGCTATGGCGGGTCGGCTCTCTGCGTGAACAATCGTGTACCGCTTGTATTAGTATCTCTGCCTCCTCTAGGTGATAATATTAGTATTGTGGCTTGTCGAGTAGAGGGTATAACCCTCTTATCTGTTTATATTGCTCACCCCCATCAAAGCTTCCTTCCAATTTTAAAATGCACGCTGGAAAGCATAGAAGGCCCTGTGCTTGTCATGGGGGACTTCAACTGCCATCACTTCAGATGGGGTTCTGAACGTTGCGACTCTTTTGGGGAAGGTTTAGTAGAGATCTTGGATGACCTTAATCTGTTTATTTTGAACAATGGTTGCTCAACCCGTAGGTCTCTTCCTGGACAGAATAAGAGCTGTGTAGATCTGACCTTTTGCTCACTGGATATAGCAGCGTCATGTCATTGGGAGTCAAACTCAAACTCAAACTCAAACTCAAAGCATTTATTTCAAATAAACCAATTACAGGCACTTTTGAATTGTCAAAGGGTCGGTCAGTCAGAAAATATGAAGCTAGATGCCCATTCCAAAGCGTAGTAGGTTCCTATGGAGAAGAACGGGCAAGAAACTCCACGGACACTCTTTTAAATCAGAATATTGTTACAATATGTTGTTTACATCATTCAAAGTGTACCAGTTTGTCACATGGCAGTGACCACTATCCAATTATAATATCTTTGGCTGAAAAAACCTATCTAGAAAAATCGAGCCCTCCACTCTTGAGGTATAATTTGTCTAACCCTGACTGGTCAGGATATTCCTCAATACTGGAGGACAAAATTGACTCACTACCAAATTTAATATCCCGTGATTTTGATCCACTTACCTCCAACCATGTGTCAGACTGCTATACTAACCTCATTTCTGCCATAACAGCTAGTGCAGACTCGTGGCACGTGGGCAGATTCCTCCTCCACCATGTTGGGATCGGGAATGTACAACAGCCATAAGGGAAAGGGATGATGCTGAGGCGTTGTATAATGAGGCGATGGTTAGCGATAACCTAATAGCATTTAATAGGGTTCTCGCTAAATCTAAAAGGTTGCTGCGAAGAAAGAAACGTGCGGGTTGGGCTGACTTTTGCGGTTCTCTGTCCCCCTCCACTCCTTTATCAGTCGTATGGAAGAACATTAACACATACACATTAAAGTGTTAATATTTTAATTAAAATTAAATTATTTCTGAGAACGCGTTTTACCCTAGGACCTGAGCAGGTTAAAATTTAGAAACGTGCCGCCTCGATGGGGGATAGGGGAGGGAAGGGTTCGTAGATCCCCCCACTCCCCCCTGCCGGAGGTACAAAGTTTTTTTAAAATGATTGTTAAATATGACAAATCTCTTATATGCTGGGGCCACACCAACGGATTATCGCGGTAGACGTTAACCGTGGGTGTACTTCACCACGACTTACCTCGAGAATTTGTCAACGGCATTTACATTGGCGTTTGACGTTGGGTGATTGATAACTCTGGTGGCAGCATTTTAGGCAGATCAAAGAGATTTACCGCGAGAATTATTGCATTGAATGAAGCGGCCACACTTACTTTTCTCACTGTGCACCGTGAGCGCGAGTAGTACCGTGAGCGCGAGTAGTACCGTGAGTAGTAGGTACTACTGATACATGACATGATGCAACGTTATAGTTATGAGTGGTTAAGTTGTGTATTTGATCAACGATCATTTAACAGAGATACCAGCTGATAAAAATACGAAATATTGTTGGTAGTTTCAATTTGATTCGGTACTTATAGTGCATAATTTTTGCTCAAAACACACAAAAGGTGGGTGCATGTCGGAAGCTGGTCGGGTCGTTTTTAACCCACCGACGGAAAAAGAGGGGTGTTATAAGTTTAACGTGTGTGTCTGTATGTTACATCGTAGCTGCCAACCGGCTGAACCGATTCTGATATTTATTATTTTGTTTGAAAGGTGACTTGATAGAGTGTTCTTAGCTATGATTCAAGAAAATCGGTTCAGCCGTTTGAAGATTATCAGCTCTTTTCAAATTGATGAATGGATGTGAGCATTTTCCATAGGTTACATCGATTCGAAAGGACATGTCCAAAAATGGTTTTTTATTATTCAATAATTCTAACCAGTATAAGTCAAATATATTTGGATAGACATCCCAAAAAGTAGTAGCTCTAACTGTATCATGCATTTTTAAGGATTACCAATTTTGAGAAAAATCGTTTTTTAATTTATATATTTATTCTAATCTTATGTACACACAGTAAAATACAAAACAGATACGACATAGTTAAAATATGAGTACAAAGGTACTGCTTATTTCTTAAGAAATAATTAATTTAGTGTTAATTTACTCCTAAAACTTCCAAACTTTTCTAATTATCTAAGCTAATAAAGTGAACACACCCCGGAAAATAACAAACTTTTCATAATTGACACATGGTATCTTCACTAACTTCTAGGTACAGTAAAAGTACCGTTCGGCTGAATATGTTGCCCAAGAGCGAGCCTGTTTAATCTAAAACGCGTTCTCAGAAATAATTTAATATCAATTAAAATATTAACTCTCTAATGATTTTTTTTAACTCTCTATCTCTCTAACGATTCTCAAATTATAAAAATAAAAAATTACATCTACGTCAATTTTTGCGGGAATGGGGGCCAATTTCACAAAAGTAATTAAGATCGTTGATAAATAAAACTAATTACTCTCTAACGATTTTTCTTTTCTCTCTAACCCTCTCTAACGATTAGCATTAACAAAAGTTCATAATAATCAATGGTGCCGATTCTCTTGTCGCAAATTCTCTAAACTAAACTAAAAATCACTAAAATTTAGTTTATTCCTGTCAAACGACGATTTCCTATTCTGGAAATAGACTAAAGTGACACAACTTAACTATAATTTAGTTTGACAGCACTAAGATGGCACTGAGTTTTAATTTAGTGAAAATGCTATTCTGAATTTGACGTTTTAACCAAAATTTTTGTTCTATATCTAAAATCCTCTAACTAACTCTGACTATTTTTAATCACGATTAAAAATGTGTGGAATAAAATTAGATGTCATGAACTAAAATTCAAACCAACACCTCGAATTCAGTTGCAAAACGGTACTGTATCTTTTTTTATTTTCTTTTGCTTATATCTCGAAAATGGTGTGTCCTATCGCAAAAATAATGAAAATTTTGACCCCCTTTGTAACCCGCAAACCAGTATCACTGAACAAGTTGGTAATTTAATTTTTTTGTTTTCTTCCAAAAAGTGAAAAATTCCATATAAAAATACGTCGAGACGGCCACATTGCGCGCCTCTCTGGCTCAAAAAAAATCACGTGGTAGGCAAACAAGTAGGTACCAAGTGGAGTCGCGATTGTCAAATTCGATTTTAGTTCTGTCAAAATAATTTTTAAATTTAGAGATTTGTTTTGGCAGAATAGCTCTAAGTTTCTCATAGTAAAAAGTAAGGAATTTTAGTGATAGTTTAGTTAGTTTAGTTCGGTGTACAAGAGAATCGGCACCAATGTCTAATAAATCCTATGGACTTGGCATACCTACAAGAAAAACTTGTATACCTACGCTCTACTGAGAGGATAAAATGGCGGTTACTAGAGCAGCCCTTATCGATACTTCTTTAAAATAACATCGATAAAAGATTGTGAAATGTTTTCATAATGTCACGGTACAATATGTACGGGTAAAAATACCCCAAGTTCTTTAACATGCATGAGTCTTTCATGTAACCGATAGAGTACCGCGCCGTTAAGTTGTTTGTTGGATCGTCCTTCTTTCAAGGCTAAACCCCATTGTATACATAATGGAGTGAAATCCGTTATACTAGTACAATCGGCGTAATACAGAGCTGCAATTTGCAAAAAATGTATGAAAATTTGAATTTCACGGATAACCAGTGAAAAACTTTTTTTTAAATGGTTTTATTCACCATAATTCATATTTTTGATGCTAAGTTTCTAAAAGGAAAATGATCGAGGGTTAATTATTTAATTAAAAATCAACAATAATTATAATAAAGTTATATTAAAGAAATCAATTTTATTCATTTCTGAACAATACAATTTAGTTTGGGTAATTTCTATGGGATATTCTCTCAGTAGATTTCTTCCCATAATATTTGTATCTCAAATTCATGTATACCTCTATTACACTTTTAATTAATAAATATTATTATATCCTTTAAAATCTTTGATAATATTACTAAAATGACCAATTTCTTTCGTCTGTCTTCTAACTTTCTCCGTCTCTTTATCTTCTTGGACTGTTTTTGACATTTGTCCTTTAATTTCTTTATCATTTTAAATGTGTGTACCTGAAATCAAATAAAATTAAGCTTTAACAGATATTGAAGACAAGAAGCGAGAGATATCACCCAGCCAGTCTCAATTCAATCAATGAGATGTTATCAATTAGATTTAAAAAAACGGAACTGGTCATGACGGTAAATCTGGCGTAGCGGAGGTGCTAGCAGCTAAATCTGGCGCAACGTAGGTGCTAGCAGCGAAATGTAGCGCAACGGAGACTAAATCTAGTGTAGCGGATGTGCTAGGGGCTAAATCTATGCCACTCCTCTTTGAAATTTCTCCAGGTTGATTTTGAGTGGTAGGCACACAAACAGCTTGGACCTGAAAACCACTCTTTATCATTAACATAAATATTAATAAAAATTGAATAGTAAATACTTAAAAAATTTATGACTTTTCAAAACAGTAATGATCCTACTGTTTATAATTACAAAAATCAATTACCGTATTAGGAGCACCACATCCATTGATTGTGAGTTTGTCTGATTTTGATCATTCTCTATTAAAATGCCAGACATATTTGTTCGAATCTTAGGCTGTAAACAACCAATAAAATGATGAGTATTCTTGATGTTTCTTGATTTTATTAATAGGATTTTTAATTAATATTAATTCTTCCAACACATTCTTTACATCACTCTTTGTGTACACACGGCTACACATCAAGCTATACATTTCCAGCATAAGCTGACCTCGCATGTAAGGAAATTCTATACAATGCGAGATCAGTATAAACTGGAAATGTATAGCTTGATGTGTAGCCGTGTGTACATTAGACAACTGTTGCAATTGAGGACATCACCATCATTTATCAGCCACTACACAATCATGTTAGAAAAATTTATAACATGCAATGTTACTTACCAATAAGGTTCGTGATAGTAAAGCATCGTCACGTAATGTTACTTTATTCAGTGTCCAAAACATGATTCTTCAAAGTGAAGAGAACAAAATATGTGAATTGTTTTTGTTGACATCTTTAAATTTTCAACACTGATTGTTTCCAGCCAAATTTTATTTTTCGTTCATCAGGCAGCCTTGAAAATAAAACATAAAACCAATAAAGAATCATAAAATAGCATTATCGATAAATATAAAAATGTCTAAATGCACTACTCTATCCCTTCAATAACAAGAAAATCATTTCATGTTGAAAACTATTAAAAATAAAGGCAAAAGGGAAAATAAGAATGCTTTACTGTTAAAGCTCTTCAACAAATGCAGAATCTTTTGTTTATCATATAAATCTTAAGATATTTCAGCTGAAATTATGTACGTACTGGTGCAAAGTTATGTTCGGGAGATTTCCGCTTCTTTTGATGCCAAATCCGATTATATTGCAATTGGGCATCTTGCTATTGACGATTTCTACTAGAGGACCGAGTTTAAACGCATTATCACTGCAAATTACTCCAAAATTTACAATTATAACCACAGCTCAAGAGCATTTGACAGTTGACGTACTCAAGTTTGGTACCAAACAGCGAGAGGATAAAATGGCGACTCGGCCGCAAATAGGTATTCAATGACTCTAGAAATGTAGGGTTGCCAATAAAGTAACTGTCAAAAATAGTATTGTCCTTTTTCACTTACGCAAAATTATGAAAGTTAAAAAGAGATGGCAATATTTTTATGATTTTGGCGTCGATATGCCTCATATTTGTATAACTGTTTTTTCTATAGTCAAAACATTTCAAGTCCATATGATTTATAAGTCAATGATAATAATGAAATCGTTCGGCTAAATTCACGGAGGTCTTGGCATACCTACAAGAAAAACGTGTATAGGTACCTACGCTCTACTGAGAGGATAAAATGGCGGTTACTAGAGCAGCCCTTGTCGATACTTCTTTAAAATAACATTGATACTTTTATCGATGTTATTTTAAAGAAGTCTCGATTATTGTTTTCATAATGTCACGGTACAATATGTACGGGTAAAAATACCCCAAGTTCTTTAACATGCATGAGTCTTTTCTGTAACCGATAGAGTACCGCGTCGTTAAGTTGTTTGTTGGATCGTCCTTTCAAGGCTAAACCGTAGAACTGGAGGACAGATATACGCTGCTTTATATCGACGTAGTAGTAGTACAATAACCCTCTTTAAAAACCCTCTCTCTCTAATTTATTTTTACCAATTCATTTTATCATATCTTGATTGTTCGCTAATTATTAAGAACTCTGTCCAGTTTCGAACATTCTGTAATATAATTTAATCTAACGCAAACATGTCTCTATTTTAAAAATTTAAGATAACGCAACTCAGGCCCCCAAGATACAGGCGCTGCCTAGTTTGGGGACCACTGTTTTAATTACTATGTTAAATATTATAGTTACAGTAAGCATGCAATATTATTATTTTTTAAACTTACTTTGTAACAATGGACCAATAAATTATTCTTATTCTTAATAATATCCGTGCTTATAGTATTATAAGCAACAAGTTTATTTCGTTGCCGGCCCGTTGAATTGGGAACCTCGGACCTTGTTACCTAAATAATTGTGATATACAATTACTACTGTATAACATCTGCACTTTTGTTTACCCATGTTTGCAAATAAATGATTCTGAATTTGAATTTAATAACAGGTAAAGAGCGATAAATCGTCTACTGCGCAAGTCAAACCACGTAGTGCGTCATGTCTCAACTTTTAATGGCACGACTTTTACCTACTTACATTGAATAATTTTTTTATCGACTTTCTTGCTGGCTTGCCATCCCACGGATTCTTTTTACTGTAAACTTATGGTGGTTCCGTCAATGGCACGCAGATAAAACGCGACAAAAATAAAATGATAATAATATCATTTAATATATTATTATCATTTTATTTTTGTCGCGTTTTTTGATCAACATACGCCCTAATACAGAGCTGCAATTTGCAAAAAACGTATGAAAATTTGAATTTCGCGGATAACCAGTGAAAACCTTTTTTTTTATGGTTTTTTTCACCATAATTCATATTTTTGATGCTAAGTTTCTAAAAGGAAAATGATCGAGGGTTAATTATTTAATAAAAAATCAATAATTATAATAACGTTATATTAAAGAAATCAATTTTATTCATTTTTGAACAATACAATTTAGTTTGGGTAATTTCTATGGGATATTCTCTCAGTAGATTTCTTCCCATAATATTTGTATCTCAAATTCATGTATACCCCTATTACACTTTTAATTAATAAATATTATTATATCCTTTAAAATCTTTGATAATATTACTAAAATGAGCAATTTCTTTCGTCTGTCTTCTAACTTTCTCCGTCTCTTAATCTTCTTGGACTGTTTTTGACATATGTCCTTTAATTTCTTTATAATTTTAAATGTGTGTACCTGAAATCAAATAAAATTAAGCTTTAATAGATATTGAAGATAAGAAGCGAGAGAT
Source organism: Lithophane semibrunnea (assembly GCA_947363905.1). Lineage (NCBI taxonomy): Eukaryota > Metazoa > Arthropoda > Insecta > Lepidoptera > Noctuidae > Lithophane > Lithophane semibrunnea. Next base: position 6,812,421 of record OX376200.1, read on the forward strand.
ATCTCCCAGCCAGTCTCAATTCAATCAATGAGATGTTATCAATTAGATTTAAAAAAAACGGAACTGGTCATACCGGTAAATCTGGCGTAGCGGAGGTGCTAGCAGCTAAATCTGGCGCAACAGAGGTGCTAGCAGCTAAATGTGGCGCAGCAGAGGTGCTAGTAGGGGCTAAATCTATGCCACTCCTTTTTGAAATCTCTCCAGGTTGATTTTGAGTAGTAGGCACATAAACAGCTTGGACCTGAAAACCATTCTTTACATCACTCTTTGTGTCCATTAAACAACTGTTGCAATTGAGGACATCACCACCATCTATCAGCCACTACACAATCATGTTGGAAAAATTTATAACATGCAATGTTACTTACCAATAAGGTTCGTGAAGGTAAAGCATCGTAACGTAATGTTACTTTATTCAGTGTCCAAAACATGATTCTTCAAAGTGAAGAGAACAAAATATGTGAATTGTTTTTGTTGACATCTTTAAATTTTCAACACAGATTGTTACCAGCCAAATTTTAATTTTTCGTTCATCAGGCAGCCTTGAAAATAAAACAAAACCAATAAAGAATCATAAAATAGCATTATCGATAAATATAAAAATGTCTAAATGCACTACTCTATCCCTTCAATAACAAGAAAATCATTTCATGTTGAAAAACTGTTAAAAATAAAGGCAAAAGGGAAAATAAGAATGCTTTACTGTTAAAGCTCTTCAACAAATGCAGAATCTTTTGTTTATCATATAAATCTAAAGATATTTCAGCTGAAAATTATGTACGTACTGGTGCAAAGTTATGTTCGGGAGATTTCCGCTTCTTTTGATGCCACATCCGATTATATTGCAATTGGGCATCTTGCTATTGACGATTTCCACTATAGGACCGAGTTTAAACGCATTATCACTGCAAATTACTCCAAAATTTACAATTATAACCACAGCTCAAGAGCATTTGACAGTTGACGTACTCAAGTTTGGTACCAAACAGCGAGAGGATAAAATGGCGACTCGGCCGCAAATAGGTAGGTATTCAATGTCTCTAGAAATGTAGAGTTGCCAATAAAGTAACTGTCAAAAACACTATTGTCCTTTTTCACTTACGCAAAATTATGAAAGTTAAAAAGAGATGGCAATATTTTTATGATTTTGGCGTCGATTTGCCTCATATTTGTATAACTGTTTTTTCTATAGTCAAACATTTCAAGTCCATATGATTTATAAGTCAATGTAATAAACTAGACTTATATTCTGAACGTTAAGCTTGAAAAGAACCTAGAAAACAATAAGGTTTCTAGGAGAATTTTCATCTTGACTAAGTGGGAAATAATTTCCCGTTGTTTGTTCCAGTCTTCAAAAAATTAAAATATCTACCTATATAAAAGTGCGTCAGTTCATTGAACAAAATATGTAGGTACATATTTTGTTCAATGAACTGACGCAATTTGACTTGACGTAGAAAAAGGAACAAATTTTTTCAAGAATTGCTTCAAATCCTTTCATGCGAATCCCTTTTCAATCATAATAAGTGATTTTGTAATGAAAAAAAAAAAATTACTTGATTTTGCATTTAATTGATTTTGTAATTAAACTATTGTAACCCTAATAATTGTTTAATTTTATTGTAGGCTCATAAAATGTAAAGCAAAGTAGGGCGAGGAACTAGTATAAATAAAATAGAAGTAAAATTCTTGTGAAAATCGGTATCTATCATGAAGTTATAGATAAAAACTGGATAGTGGGAAATAATTTCCCACATGATGATATTTTGCAAGGGAAATTATTTCCCACCGCAAAACCGCCCTTTCCCCCCAATTTTCCAAGTTTTTATCATAAAATTTGCAATCTACGCACAAAACTCACCAAAGAACAGATCTCAGATTTTAAAAAGTTTCCATTTGATAAAGGGTTAACTTGTAGACCCTGCTTAGCTGTGATAGTTTTCCTTTTATTTTTCGCTATAACAGTATGAGAGTTCACGCGTAGGTAATTTCGATCAAGCTCTTGGATTATACCAAAATTGAACTCATTATATCTTATAACTAAAACCAGACTAAATTCGTGTCTTGCAGCTATAATAACAACAAATACTAAAAAACAGAATAAAATAAATATTTAAGGGGGGCTCCCGTACAACAAACGTGAATTTTGTTTAGTTTTTATAGATAATGGTACGGAACTCTTCGTACGCTAGTCCGAATCGCACTTGGCCGGTTTTTTTCTCCACATTATACTTTTCACGGCACGTTTTTACAACATATTTATGTAACACTAGCTGATGCCCGCGGCTTCGCCCGCGTGGATGTCGGTTATTATACAACGTTCCTCGAGAACCACTCTATCCATTGGTGAAAACAGCATGAAAATCGGTGCAGTAGTTTTTTAGTCTATCGCGAACAGATAGACAGACGCGGCGGAGGACGTTTTATAATAATAATTATGTAAGGATAATCCTGTTGGAAAAAAAATCTGAGTAGAGGATCAGGTAGTTCGATTCAAACTTAATGGCGGCTCGGAACATGAGGTGATTCGCTGCGCAGTAACAATTTCATGTGACAGCGGGGGTGAGGGGTGGGGTACTGCGCAGCTAAAAGCTAACTTCCGAGCCGCCATTAAGTTTGAATCGATCTGTAGAAGGATGTTGATAATTTTAGGACGGGATTTGTAAAGATTCTGAACCTGAAGACTTTTTGTTGGATACAATGTAGTTGATCTTGTGGAACTCAGAAGAGTTTCTGATATACAACTTTTAATTTTGGCAGTTGGAACTTTGTAGGAAACTTGATAAAATTGACTAGGGTGAATAGCAGGCTTACTGGTTTTATTTAATTGTGGTCAAATTAATATTCATTTAATTGATAGTTTTTTTTTATCTCATAAATGTGTTAGCCAGCTAGACAAACAACAAAATCAAGACATCCTTGCAAAAGAATAGAACAATTACACAGTATCAAAATCGTCAAAGGAATATTTAACTTAGCTAGATTACAAAGTAGGGTAAATATTGGACTTAAATTAACAATTTGTCAATGTGTACCAAAGTCATATGTTTATTAAATCGTTTAACATGAATCAAAATAACAATTCCACAATTTTATTGTTATCAGTTAGCTAACATTTGGTAGTTAACCACTTTTTTGTGTGCCCATAAAATATCTGCTGTCAATCTTGAAGAGTCCGTTAGTATTAATCTAAACTTATTTAAATTAGTGTCTTTTGCACTACACTTATATTAATCTTTCACTTGATTTCTTTGACATAAGCATCAAGCTCTGCATCCAATTGTTCAGCAGTGGGTGCAGGACGCTTGCCACGGCCTGCTCCGGCTCCTCCACGGCCCCCACCACGGCGTGCATTGCCACGTGATCCACCTCCACCTTGATTTCTGTTTGCACCACCTGTACAAACAATTGTGTTTATTAAGTGTTATGTACAAGAAATTTATTTATTATGGCACACCAATGACTAATTCACAAAAAACGTACACAAACTTAGTCTTATAATAAACTTGACCCTTTAAGGTGCATACAGCACTTACATAGCTTGCTTATTTGATTTAACTAGGTAATTACAGATATAAAGATAATCATAAAATCAAATAAGTCAACAATAATAAAATCAAATAAATTAATAATAATACCAAAGTGCATAATGCAAGGCATATTTTACTTCTGTTAGACTTCTGTGACATAAAAGACCATATGGGCATTTGTGCACTACAAGGAATTTTACTGTCCGGCAATAAAAATGTGAACGCAGCTGAATTACTTGAACCTTACTGCTTCGAAATAAAGGTGCTATTAACATCGGACCATAAAAAATCGGACTGCCGGACAGTAAAATTCCTTGTAGTGCACAAACGCCCTATCAGTAAAGGCACATGCCTTTACTGATAGTTGCCAGTGCTTGCTAGCTGCTCATCAAATTAAAAGGCTCATACCACACACCCATGAAAAAAATTGATCTATTCTTTACCATGAAACAAATGACATTCTAGTTTTCCAAAAAACAGTACTTAATTTTTTTTTAAACATCCTGACGACCTCCGCCCCTAAGATAACCCACTGACCCCTCCTCCTTTTTGAAATTGGTTAAAAGATGCATCAATGACACAAATAAATGACAACTACCTCTATTTATGTTTCTCCTGACTGGTCCACCACCACCACCACTGCCGCCACCGCCAATACGACTTCTTTCTTCAGTTCTAAAGGTGCTGATTTCAGATGTTGCCAATTGTATGTTCATTGCTCTCCCATCTAATGGCACCCCATTATATTGTTTCATGGCCTTCAGAGCATCAGCTTTTCTCTCAAACACTACATCAGCAGTACCTAAAATAGAAGCATAGTTATAATTACTGGTATACATGTCATTTAAATAATAAAGACACAAATTTAAAGCTATGCTTACCTAAAGACCTTCCAGATCTATCATAATGAACGGCTGCACTTTTCAGAATACCAAATTCTGAAAACAGCTCCTGTATATCTGAATCAGAGACTCCAAAATCCAGATTGGATACTAACAACTTAGTAGGACCAGTTGTGATAGCCGCCATGGCATTTCTCTGAATCTTCCTTTCACCAAAGTCATTGAACATGTCATGTTTCCATGCGCTGTTAACATCGCCCTGAAATAGGTGGTCCTTCAAAGAGCTTGCCGATTGGCCGCTCAATGCCTCATTGAACATGATTACACCCAAGTGTAATAGTGTGGCATACAAATTAGTTACAAACACTGCTACATTTTTTGTAACAATATACAATTTTACAATTACAAAACAATATTCACAAAAAAAAAAGGACTTTTAAATTGCTCAAAGCATTACAAATTAACTTGTCCCACATTTTAATCAAGTTCTTAATTTAGCACTGACTAGCACACACTCGCGTTGATTTTAGTACTGCATCTTGCAAATAGATCAAGTCAGGAATGAACACCACAGCAAACTTCCTTGTCTCCCATGCCTGCAGCCCAGAGCCTTATAAGACTCCACAGTGAAGACAACACGGTGAAACATTCCCACCAGGTTATCCTGGCACTTCCACTAAATCAGTGAATATTTAGGCTGAATCGCAGGGGTCCCAAAAAGGTGACATCTAAGTGTTGTAATTGTTTGATGTATTTCGATAGCTTTTGATGCCAAACATCTGGACAGTTATTTCTCAGAAGAAAACATTCCAGTCTAAACATTGTAGAATATGACAAACGCGTATTTAACATTGGAGTGCTTTTTCGAAGCCAAATTTAGATCCTATGATCTAGGTTAGCTAGAGCGGAAATACGATAGTGTTTAACTGCTGCTACATACAAGATGGCCAAAGAGATAACCGAGTCATCATTGCAACTTGATCGTCCTTAGATTTGAGTGTAATGTAACAAGATGCGTCATTTCACCACGTTTGTCCGCCATTTGCAATTTGTATAACCATCTAAGTAATAATTTACCCTTGTGTAATTTGCTGATTTAGATATACCGCCACGGTTTCTTCCACGTAATACGCTGCCCGTGCGGCCATTTCTAAACCCACCACCAGCACCAGCACCTCCACGGCCGCCACCAGGTTTTCTGGTGGCATTGAATTTTCGTCCAGCACCTCCACCTCTTGGTGTTTTCTTGTTTGCTTTTATAATATCATCTAAAGCCATTTCAATTTGGTCAACCATCTTGGACAAGTTATTTAAAATAGAATCTTTAAAATAATATTATTGTATTTTTCCTTTCTGTAAACGCGCGTCGATAACACAGAGAAAAAGAAGACAAAGAAAGAATGAGTCAACCAAAATGTCTGAAAAAGCGAATGAGCGAATGGTGAATGGTCAGTCAAACGTCAAACCACAGAGTATTCAAACGAGTTTAGTTCTCAACTTCTCATACTCTATCGAATCGAACACAAAAACAAACCAAAGGTGGGTGATAGACATACGCACGTCACGTGCGTATTTAAAGTTCGCGGTTTTTAAGTTCGCGACCTTACTCGGCCCGCCGTCTGTGACAGACGTGCGTACTTAAACTACGCGGCGATAGCATTACACACGGGTGAGTAAGCTTGCCGAGCCATAATTAAACGGACTTTCTCGCACGTCTATCACCCCTTAAAGACTAGATTTTGTAGGGTCACAAACGTTAAGTGGATGATAGACGTGCGTACTTAAAATACGCGGTCTTTAAGTTCGTGACCTTACTCGGCTCGCCGTTGGTGACGCACATGAAGCTTCTTCATTTCATTGTCAAATTGGCTCGCGGCTCGTGGTGATGGATGACAGACGGGCGAGTAAGCTCGCCGAGCAATAGGTACGCGTACTTGCTCGCACGTCTATCACGCCTTATACAGCAAACGATTTAAAAAAATGGACATTTGCGTGTCGGATATTAGAGCCTTCGGTGACACCGTGATACTGCTATATTATATAAATTATAGTAAAGTTTATTCCTTTCGTACGCCTCCAGTATTCCGCACGTCTATCTTTCCCACTTTACGATTTATATTATAAAAGCAAGTAAAATACTGGTATTCAGCTGCATCCGGTTAGACTGGAAGCCGACCCCAACATAGTTGGGAAAAGGCTAGGCAGATTTGATTATAAAAGCGCATAGACTTAAACTATAAAGTACATACTAATTCCATGGTTAGGGTAAATCACAGACTACATATAGATTGGCGTATATATATTCTGTGGTCTGTCATCTCATTATATAGTTATCTGTGCATCTCATGTCATGTGTCATCACTGTCATCTAGGGATGCAATAAGTGTAAAAAAGTATATTTAAAAAAAATATCAATATCGATTTCAATAAATCGAAAAAAAAATATCGATATATCGGTGAAATTTTCAAAAAAAAATTTTACTTAATGTAGTTCAAGTTTTATAATCATTTAAATACCAAACTAGGAAAAAAAGTACAAATAATTTTTACGGCTCTGAATTCCAGCGGTTTTAGTCAGCGGCGACAACGGTGTTGCTATTGAAAATATATAGTTTTTGATACATTTTCGATACTTGATATTTTATATCGATACATCGATATATCGAAATAATAAATATCGCCTGAAAATATCGATATATCGAACAAAAAATATCGATATTTCGATATTTTTCTGCAAGCCTACTGTCATCTACAATGCACGAATGCACGTGTCATGCACTGTCTGGCTGCCTTTTGTTTTGTGGAATTTGTGGGTTGTTTATTTTGATTGAGTTATGATAGGGTATTAAAATTTTGTAACACCATATCAAAATAATTGATTAAATTGAGATTAATTCATATTATACCTTACTCGGATGCAATGGCTCTGAATAAATATATGCACCCTCGTAACATTTACAGAACACCGCCTGATTTCGGAAATCTATCAAAGATATATTCTGAGTTTTCTGCCATTGCGAAAGTGGTAAGTTGATACTACTTAATCACTCAGTGCAGAGCTGACTTCATTGCAAAAGGAACGTGGTGAAATTTGAATCGTGACCACGAATTATTATGCGACACCTTTTTTGTGTTTGGGACCTACGTTTTTAGTAGTTAGTCGCAGATATGATGTGCGTGTCCGTTTAGTATATATCAGCCTAGCCGTTTCCCAACTATGTTGGGGTCGGCTTCCAGTCTAACCGGATGCAGCTGAATACCAGTATTTTACATGGAGCGACTGCCTATCTGACCTCCACAACCCAGTAACTGGGTAATACGATACCCCTTGGTAGGACTGGTTGTCAGACTTTCGAGCTTCTGACGAACCGTTTAGTATATATACTGAGTTATATTATACATACATACAATTCCTATGCTATAATTGCTATGTTTTGCTGTAAGTCCAGTGAATGCAGGGGTTTATGAATTCCCCAGAAAAGAGAATGTGACTGGATTTTCTTGCCCATTCTTCTCCTTATAAAAGTACATTTTGTAATGTACTCATACAAATTAGCTCAGTAGATTAAATAATTTCGACTTATTTATTTATTAAAGAACACTAACAGCATAATATATTCAACATTGGCTTACAAAAGTATTTTGGAAAGGCATTACTGCACAAATTATAGGCTTACAGTTCAATTTAAACTTAATGGCGGCTGGGAAGTGCGCTACTCGCTGTGCAGAACCCCTCACCCCTGCTGACCCATGAATTTGTTACTCGCCTCATTTTCCGAGCCATCATTAAGTTTGAATTGGGGCTGTACATGACTTAAACTGTACCTGTACTATTTGAATTTTCAGGATGTCACAGGCAAGATCACAATTGATTTCAAAGATCCACATGCACTGAGAGTTCTCACAAAATGTCTTCTTAAATCTGATTTCAATCTTGATGTAGACATTCCTAAAGACAGATTAGTTCCAACCCTTCCTTTAAGGCTTAATTACATATTATGGCTGGAAGATTTACTGGATGCAGTTCAAAGGAAAGATAAAATATGGGGATTAGATATTGGTAAGTATTTGTAAATAAAATCTGCCTAGTTAAAAAATGGGGAAATTTTGAGTCTAATGCAAGAAACATTAAGTATCTATATTTAATTATGTATTCATAAATAACATCTTCTTTTTTTAGGAACAGGAGCTTGTGCCATTTACCCATTGTTAGGGGCAATAAAAAATAAATGGAATTTTGTTGGAACAGAAACTGATACAGAAAGCTTTTCAAAGGCTGAAGAAAATGTACAAAACAATTGCTTAAAAGAACTTATAAAATGTGAGAACATATTTTTTACAGGAATAAGTAATTACAACTTACCAAAATTAATAGTTAAGCATCTTTATGTCATTATTAAATTTTATTTTTTATTTCAGTGAGAAAAAACTCCACAAAATCTATAATTTCACATGTATTTCAACATGATAATAGGCATGATTATGATTTCTGTATGTGTAACCCGCCTTTCTACAGCACCTTACAGGAATTGTGTGAATCAAGGAGCCCAGCCAGGTAAAATTTAAAAGTTGATAATAATTGTTTGTCTGGTGAATTAAAGCACTATTTTAATACAGCGTAGATTTGTGTGCTTAAGTAGTTGTAGTGCATAAAAAATTATCTAGTGTAGTTAATGTCATTATATTACTTTTCAGGCTACCTCCAAAGAATGGCTTTACAGGGTCCCCTCAAGAGCTGATCACTGAAGGTGGGGAGTTGGAATTTTGTAGACAACTCATTAGAGAGAGCAAAGAGCACAGAGATAATGTGCTGTAAGTGGTTTCTCAATAATCAGAACAGTTTTACTTCAACAGTTTTTATAGTATAATTTAATACTAACTTAATTTCTTTTACTTTTACAGAATATTTACCACAATGGTAGGCCATAAATATAACTTAAGTGTTTTATTACAAGACTTAAAATGTGAGGAAATTAAACACACTCACACTGAGTTTTGCCAAGGTCGTGTTACAAGGTGGGGATTGGCATGGACTTATAAGGATTATGATTTATATAACCGAGGTATGTTCTTATTTATTTTTTTCATACAAATTGTATTCCTCGTAACCCCAACAGGTGTAAATAAAAAAATAAAAACCATTATCTACCTTAAGATTATTTATACCAATTTTCGCGTTAATCGAAATAGATTATTATCCCTTTACATCCAATTAGGGGTTGATTTTCAAGAAACACGTAATTCTGATTTTTTTTTCAAGATCATTAATACGCTATTTAAATTAATTAGGTATTATAGGTACAACTACAGACCTATAGTTAGTTTTTTTTTGGGTTCCGTAACCCAAAGGGTAAAACGAGACTCCGCTGTCCCTGTCACCAGGCTGTATCTCATGAACCGTGATAGTTAGACAGTTGAAAGTTTTATAGACAATGGTATTATGGTACGGAACCCTTCGTGCGCGAGTCCGACTCACACCTGGCCTGTTTTTTCTTTTTTTGGATTGGGTAGGCGTGTCATACTCTTACTGACCAAAACCCACCCGTGTTCCTTCACTTCAGTTGCCTGTGTGTTGCCAGAGGCCACGGTAAACCTTTCGGTTTTTCCAGCAACCCTGGCACGCATTAGCCCTAGCGAACCTCGTCAGTTGTGCTGACATCTCTTGGGAGGCGGGCGTGGTATCCGACGCCCAGGGCGTCTCCTGCGGCGACTAGGGGCGTGCGTGAGGAGTTACTATACTCTATGGCGTGAGGGCGCGAAATTTGCCTCTCCCTCACGCGTTCTGCCTCCTCCTTCGCGAGCATTACTGCTTCGCAGAAGGAGGTACCTATAGTTAGATTGTAACCGCCTTACTAATAAACGTTGTATAGGTCCTGTATAGTTACACAATGCTTTGTCTTCTTCTTTCAAAAGTCAAATTACTTTTGAAAGAAGAAGACAAAGCGTTGTGTAACTATACGGGCGTTATACCAATGACGTATTATTATATAGACACGTCATAAACCAACATCACGGCGCTTAAAAACGGCAAAAATACTAGATAGCTACTACGTTTTTGTCTTTAACTTTTGGCGTATAATTTGTACATCGTCTGAAAACACACGACGGCAGGTATTTTTTATATTTTGCACAGGTTTACACACACAATATAAATTAAAAACAAACGTAGTGTCGCGCGACAGGTTGGTGCGTAACTAAGCGCGATGTGGCCAATTGGCTTCATTTCATGTTGTCATTTTAGAGTGCGGACAACGTATCTATAGTTTTATATATCATTGCGTTATACAACGTTTATTAGTAAGGCGGTATATGTATTGAGTTGAGCAGCTGTTTTTTTATTTTTTATTGACGATGAAATATTTCAACCTGGCCTGTCTAGTCTAGAATCGTGTTCTGAATTTATGGTAACAGTTTGCGCCTCGATGTAAATTACATCGACAAACTAAATTGTTCGCATTGATTTATTTTAATTAATTAAGTATATTGCAACAATTTATTTGTTTTAATTGTTGCAATATAAATAATTATATAGGTAATAAGTATAAATATTTGTAATTATATTACAACAGTTTAGTCAATTATAGTAATTTGTTACAGTGCCTCCAAGAGACAAATCAAGGAAAAAACATACACCAACAATATACTTGTTACCCGAATTAGCAAATTGTGATAATACAACGGAAGAAGCACTAAGCAAAATAAAAGAAATGTTTGATAAGCTAAGTATCACTCATAAACTGCTTGAGAAGCGAGGTAAGAACGTAACACTTGATATAGTTGCAAATACGAATACTTGGTCTAATCAAAGACGCAAGAGGAGATTGCAGAAAAGAAGCGAAGATCATGCCAAAGTACCTAAATTGGAGCCAGACAAACATATATCTGAGAGCGTCTCGGCCAACAGCAATCAATTAGACAGTGTATCAAATAGCGCAGATGTACCAGCGTCACCAAAAGTTGACGAAAGTTTCAGCAGTCAAGAAGAATTATATGAAAACAATGATGATGAACATTTCAATGGTTATGCACATACCAGTAAAAACCAACCACTAGTACATGCCTTTTTAAAATTATTAAAGAAAGAAAACAACATTCTACTTGAAATAGAATATCTTGATGGCAATGCAGGGAAAGAAGGATTGCATCAAATAATACAATATATTAAAAATAATTGGAAGTAAAAGGGGCTGTGTTTTATTAGGTAGGGGTCCTTCTCAAAAAAGTGGCATCCCTGGAATTAATTTATCAATTTAAGAAAATGTATCAAATATTGAGTTTGTTGTACAGAAATCCATTGACAGTATTTATACTATATCGAATTATTAAAAGGGAATGAAATTTACACATAAATATACAAAATATGGCTTAAAAAAAAAACTGCCTCACAGGTTAAAGAGATATCGTACAGGATAATGAGAAAATGTTACAAAGCTTAAGATAATCAAACAAGTTACAGAAAAAAAACAATGTAACCATGCAAAATCAGCTTATATTATTATTAACTACAAACAATAACAGTTAGGTACAGTCGCCAGCACATCAAACTACTACAATCTGTCAATTTTTTTTAGTAGATTTTAAACTTTATCGATAAAGCATAAGGTTCAAAGTTGATTGGGAAAGTTTGGCAGTTTCGGATAGATTGATGAGCTGGCGTCCGTATATTAAAAAAAACAAATAAAATACAGGATTAGGTTAAACATTTCTTTTGAGAAATACTCGATATATTCTGGGCTCTAACAAATTAAATTGAAAATTGTCTTCTTATAATTTATTAATCAACTCCAGGTCAAAAGAAGTTAGTCCAGCTACCTCGTAAATTTCTTCAGTAAATGCTGGGATCGTATCACCCAATGCCCACCGCTTAGTGAGGAAGTTGCGCTATAAAAAAGATAAAGAAATAGCATCATTACGACTTAAATTACAATCAGTAACAAAACTTAATGATTCCTATCGCAAAAGAATGGCAATGGAATTATCATCACTAGTACGAGGTGGAACAAGGACAGGATCTTTAGGAATGACTGAGTTTTCTGACTGAGAGATGAATTCCGTTTCTCTTGCAGTGGTTGAAATTCTTTTGCGATAGGTATCATTTACCTGTTACAAACTCCGATTGTGGCACATCGATTTAATTTCCAAAAAAATGGCGCGAATTTCTACACTTTTTTCCTCGGCAGCGGTTAGCCCGATAGTGTCTGGTTGGTTTAAAAAAAGTTAAAAAACTGAAACCCGACTACTTAAAAACCACGTTCTAATAAAATGTATGAAACAAGAAAATATTTCAGACAGAAATCAAGACAGTGACAATGGTCAAGGACAAGCCGTGGTCGCATGATGCGTGGGTGGCATGTGAGTATGTAATATTGTTTGTGTGATGCCTGTGAGTGTGCAACTACAGGTTATAGAGAAAATCATTCCGGACACAATTTGAACATGAATATCTCGAAAATTATGATTATTCTTAATGTATCGGTGAAATAAAGTTAAATTCATGAATACCCAGATCTGTATTTTATTGGTTTTGAACCCATATTTAAAATATTTATTTTTTTATTTCACCTCAAAGTGTTGCTCGTTGTGCTTGGACATGACAAGTTACTGAGAAACAGACATTACAATTTTATTTTATTGTTAATGTATTATTTAATTTTTCTTATTATTACTCGGCTTCAATGTGAAAAGTCTCTTTAGGTACAATAATGTACAGAGTTTATTAGATAGCGTTTAAAAAATCTCAAATTTCCATTAAAAACTGGCTAACAGGTTACAGAGCCACTTTTTTGAGAACAATCCGTAGGTACTTATCTGCAAATTACAATACCCTACAAACTTAAAGCCCAAAACACACACAGAGCGGGAGCGGGTCGGGCGCGGGAGTACGGCGGGTATAATAATTTGTAATTCAAGGAGCGATTTTTGGTCCAGGGTAAACTTATGGATTTGGTAGTGCTTTAGGTAGGTACACACGGCTACACATCAAGCTATACATTTCCAGTATAAGCTGACCTCGCATTGTACGGAAATCCTATTCAATGCGAGACCAGCATAAACTGGAAATGTATAGCTTGATATGTAGCCGTGTGTACTATAGAATATAGATCAAATACGGAACCGTAGTGCTAGTCCGACTCGCACTTGGCCGGTTTTGAGTAAACAATGCAGGATTCTGGAGAAAGCGGGACATAATAAAAAATAAAAAAATCTTTAGTTTTTTTTGCCGACTTCGAAAAAGGCGGTGGTTCTCAATCTCAATGTTTATATTTTTTACTAATGAATAATTTATTTTAATTTTTCAAAATAAAACTCTTTGTGCCCTTCTAATTCATATTTTCTATTTAGAGTGATTATAAAGTCTCCTGGGCATGATGGGCTCAGCATTGAGCATCTTCAAAATGCGGGTGTGCACTTGCCAAGAGTATTAACCATGTTTTTAAATCTATGTGTGGGCCACTCTTACCTTCCACAAGGGATGCTTGATACGTTAGTTGTACCTATTGTAAAAAATCGGACGGGAGACATAGCTGACAAAGGGAACTATAGGCCAATTTCGTTGGCAACTGTAATAGCCAAAGTGTTTGACAGTGTGCTTGACGCGCACCTGAGTAACTGTACAAAACTACACGACACTCAGTTCGGTTTTCGTGCGGGGCTGTCTACAGAGAGTGCAATACTTGCGTTAAAGCATACTGTCAAATATTATACGGACAGGAAGACACCAGTGTATGCTTGTTTCCTAGACCTTTCCAAAGCGTTCGACCTAGTTTCATATAAAGTGTTATGGGAGAAGCTTCGGAGTGCGGGAGTGCCGGCTGCATTGGTGTCAATATTATCTATCTGGTATGAGAAGCAGAGGAACTTTGTAAAATGGTCCAATGCATTATCAGAACCATATAAACTCAAATGTGGTGTGAGGCAAGGGGGTCTGACTTCACCGAGAATCTTTAATATATATGTAAACAACCTGCTTGTTGAGCTCAGCAGCACCCATGTTGGTTGTCATGTAGACGGAGTTAGTTTAAATAATTTAAGTTACGCAGACGATATGGTGCTGCTGAGCCCCACAATCGGGGGAATCAGAAAGTTACTCAGTATATGTGAAAAATACGCTGAACAACATGGGCTAAAGTATAATCCCACGAAAAGTGAGTTATTGGTTTTTAAGGGAAAAAATAAAAGTCCCTCAAATGTCCCACCCGTAGAACTGAACGGGTTACCTTTGAACAGGGTGTCACAATTTAAATATCTGGGCCATATTGTGACAGAGGATTTAAAAGATGACCTAGATATGGAAAGGGAGCGCAGGGCGCTGGCTGTGAGGGGAAACATGTTGGCACGCAGGTTTGCTGGTTGTTCAGCACCGGTTAAAATAACACTTTTTAAGGCGTTTTGTCAAATATTTTACACCAGCAGTCTGTGGGCTAATCATACCCAAAAAGCTGACAGCGCACTGCGCATTCAATATAATAACGCCTTCAGGGCGCTGTTGCGGCTTCCACCTTACTGTAGTGCGTCAGGGATGTTCGCGGATGCGTACACTGACGATTATTTCGCGATCATGCGCAAAAAAGTGGCATCAGTGGTACGCAGATTGAGGGGAAGCAGCAATAGCATTCTGAAGGTATTTGCAGAAAGGCTAGATGGGCCTACAATGGACAGATTTATCAAGCTGCATGTCAGACATGGGACTTGATAAATCTTCCTATAATCTTTGCATAATCTTTGCTTTATGTTGTGTTGTACCTGTGTATTATTTTATTTTTATTTTTGTACTTGTGTGTTACTACTAACATAGTTTTTAAGTTTGTACTGATTACTAACATGCTATGGGCCGTCGACGCCTGATAATAAACGATTTGTTTTGATTTGATTATACGTGTTACCCTTGTCCACAAAGTAGACGGAGTTACACAATGAACAATTTAATTGATAATTACCTTGATAATTACCCTTCTGATGATGATTCTGAGCATCTGAGCTCGTCGGGCCGCTCCGACCCAACGTGTACAATGTACATAGGTCTCTCATATTGTGCATACCACAATTCATTCTTTGCTACCTACCAACCGTAGATCGCCGTTCCTAGCCTGAGGTCAAGGAATATATCTAGGCTATCATAGAAAGTACATTTTTATAGGTTACATAAACAGCCAGGCTGAAGTGGGAGTGGGCCGGCCACGTCACACGAATGTACCCGGAGAGATGGGCAAAGATTCGAGTCGCCGCCGCCATCGCCGTCGAGGTAGACCGCGGCGAAGGTGGTGTGACGATCTAATCATATTTGCGGGTCCAACATGACCAGAAAAAGGGGAGGCCCAGCAGTGTGGAACACACTACAGGCTAATTTACCAATTTAGAATAAACCACCTCATTTTTGTGGCAATACTGCCTCTATGGTGTCATTGTCAAGTTGTCAAATAAATCCAAAAATCGCGGTCGCCATTATAACGCCACAGAGAATGTAATTTTAGTATAGGGTTGCAAGAAGTGTCAAAAAGTATCTATATATATAAAAAATATCAATATCGATTTCGATATATCGAAAAAAATATTTCGATCATCGGTCGAATTTTCAAATTTTTTTTTTACTTTTTATTGTTAAGGTTTTGTATTTATTTCACCAAACTAGGAAAAAATAGTATGCTTTTTACGGCTCGAATTCCAGCGGTTTTAGTCAGTGGCGACAACGGTGACAACATTTTCAATACTTGATATTTTATATCAAAAAATATCGATATATCGGACAAAAAACATCGATAGTTTCTGCAAGTAGTCGCCACAGAACATACTTACTCTAGGGAGTAGTGGGTAGTCGCCACAGACTACTTAGAGATACTACGTATGTAGTCGCAGTACTACTTACTACTACTTAGTCTGTGGTAGTCGCCCTGTCAAGTGTCAATGGATGAGGTGTCAAAAAATGTTTAGCTACTTTGCGTGCGCGATTTTGAGATAATAAATTGAGAATTGACAGAAAAGGCCAAAAGCTGTGTATTTTGGGGCAAGATTTACGGTTGTTTTGATTGTGTTTGCCAGTAAGTATGGACTCTGAACCACCACCAACTGAAGCAACAACAGAATCGCCGTCGACCCAGAATGAGGAGGAACCAAACAAAGAGCTAAATTCTAGTGCTAATGCTGCGGCACCTAGCGCAGCGAGTTCTGGCGAATTAGCTGCTCCGTCTGTTCCTTTAGTAATAAAGGACACCCAGAAGTCGAACTCCAAAAAACCCAAAAAAAGGAAACCCAAAGTTCCTCGCGATGTAACAGCACCTCGGCAACCCCTGACCGGTAATAATTATTTTACAATTAAATACTGAATCTGAGAGTACTAGAATTGTCAAAATTACCTACATTCCCACAGATTTGTATGTTAAGTATGTAAAGAACATGTAGCACCCGTCCTTAAAATAAATAATATTTCCTCGTATATCAAACGACTTAGGACGTCTATCGCCCATTAATTTAATTTAACAATTTTCAGGATATGTCCGATACTTGAATGAGCGGCGAGACCAACTCCGTGCTGAACAACCAGATCTAGGGTTTGCAGAGTTGACACGCCAGCTTGCTAGTGAGTGGAGCAAGCTGGCACATGAAGAGAAGAGACAATACTTGGATGCTGCAGACCAAGATAAAGAAAGGTATACACCATAGTTTAGATAATAATGGTAAATTTAAATAGTCTACAAGGGATAATGTTGGTTACTTCTGCGAAATTAATATATTAAAGTTATTATTTTAAATTTTATTAGATACATCAGAGAATGGGCTGAATACAAAAAGACAGATGCATACAAAGAGTTCAGAAAACAACAGATGGAGCAAAAAGATGCAATCTTGTCTAAGAAAGTGAAACATAATCCACCAGAAAATTCTGTACCAGCAGGTAATAAACATTAAAGTTATGTGTAAAAATAATAAAATAAGAGAATCTCATATGTAAAGGTTCCTACAAATGACTTATTGCTATAACCTTTTATTTGATTTGCTGAAAAGTGAAATACAAATTACTGTATAATTATGTTGTGCAAATCAAACTAAAAGTGACAGTAATACAGTAAATAATAAAAAAAAAACTGCCATGTAAAGAGAAACTGTTTTGAAATTTATAAAATGTTCTATTCTAATAGAGATTTCCTATGTATTACACTAAAACTGAGCACTCATTGCTTGAAAGGATATGTTTATAACGAAATTTTATACATTAGCAGGGCCTGCACAAGGTACAACAGAGCAAAATGCTACGGTGAATACAAATACTCCTATGGCCCCTCTGCCTGTGAATGTGCCACGTCAGCCTACCCCACCACGTCCTAGACCTTGCATAACACCAGCTTCAGTAAGTTTTTTGCTTTACAGTCATTATAAAGCAAATATTGTTTATTACTATATAGTATTATTTTAAAATTGTGTCAAGAAACACTATTTTCTTATCTGATAAATATATTTTGTCTATAGGGTGAAGAGTTGACAGCTGGAGACACAGATATACCAATATTCACAGATCAGTTTCTTCAACATAATAAATTAAGAGAATCTGAACTAAGGCAACTGCGGAAAGCGAATTCGGATTATGAGCAGCAGGTTTGTAAATGCATTGTAGTAACACAAAAGATTTATTGGAAAAGTGAAGAAGGCAGTTCAGATTTCACAATTATGTTTTTGAATAAAATATATATTTTTCAGAATGCAATACTGCAAAGACATGCTGAAGAAGTTAGTGGTGCTACGTCGAAACTTCGTCTTGAAACCGCGGCCGCAGCAGAACGCACCGCTGCTCTTCTAACGCATCGTCGCACACTTGTTGCAGCACTAGTGCAGGCATTGCAGTTACTAGCTATTCCAGGTACCACACTTTACTCTTAAATACATAGTTAGCTTTTCATCATTGCCCCCATCACGAGTCATTATCGCACATTATACTCAGCACACTTGACGAATGAGAGTTAGACCGACAAAAGTGTAACAATTTAACCGTCACGACACTTGCTAAGTGTGCAAAAGCGAAAGGACCTTCGCTCCAATCGACACCTCTCGTTTGGTTCTTGTAGTCTTTGTTACAAACTCTATGGATCTGTTCATGCATGAGAGCAGTACAACTATAATAATGAGGAATTAATACATTTTGTAAGAATTACATTCCTACTTGCATTAAAAATCGCTAGTGTCCGACAGAGGTATGATTTTCAGCCGAAACCGTAACCGAATATTTGAAACCTCTACTAGTTTCGACCGAAACCAAAACTTATGAAGTTAAGTGAAAAGTTATCGGATATATGTATATTAACGATAGCTCTTGGACTATACCTTTAAAATTGAACTCATTATATCTTCTAGACTAAGACCCGAATAAATCTGTGACTTGGCGACTGATTCCGACCGACTAATTAGCAACTAAATTTGGGAGAAAACAGATCTTCGCTAGGTGCCCTAGTTTTTGGGATATAAATGTGTCTCTGCTGGGGAGACTCTCCAGATCAGCCACATATAAACCCTTTTATCTTTTGAGCCAGTGACCGACTAATTCTGATATTTGGCGACAATTTTTTTGTGTAATCAAAATTAAAATCCCTGATGGTGGCCCTGCCAGAGTCAATGTCACCTAACCGAATTATGTCTGTCAATTTGTTGTAGTTTTTTTTTTAATAGGTTTTGCCTGTTACTTAGTGATTTGTGGTGCAAGCAGGCCTTAGAAACTGTCTCTTAATTATTATTAAGGCGTTAGAAATATATATTCATGTTATTATTAATTGTGTCCCTAGGTGGGCCGACTGGAGCGACAGAGCAGAACATTGAGGAATATTTGGAAAAATTACAAGGTCTAGCAGCTGAGGGCAAAAACAGTGCAGTAGTGAAACAAGCTCGGGATATTCTCAATAAGATTGAATTGCCAATCAACTAATTTCACCAGCTCAGATCAGCATAGTGATGTACTTTTTACTTCATTCGTGTTAAGTGTGTATTCAGGATGCATTTGAATTTTTGAAATAAATCATGTGTAGTCATAATAAATTGTATTTTTTATTCATCTTAAAATTAGGGTTGATCACAACTATTATTATTTCAGAGATTATATGTATTATTTACTAGTGATTGTGGATAACATACTGTCTTTTAGTTACAGATAGAATAGTAGAATCTACTGTTATTGCGATATTGCTGTATTTAAAATAGAAAACAATACATAAAGATATAGGTATACAGTGGTGATGGATAGTCAATGAAAAGAGCACTAAGATGAAAAAAAAAACTATTTTTTTTCTGTTCTTGTTTAGTCGGAGCGATAACATACTGCGTCATGTGTGCGTCACTCATGCCTGTCCATTAGCAAATAGGTTCGCGCAGACGAAAAATTTACCCAACCGCGTGCACGTCTATGTAGCACTATCTCAAGTACAATACGGCCGATATAACTTAGCATTTCCGACCTTCGCGCTCGCGCAGAGAGCTGCATAGTAATATTGTTAGGAACCAAATGAGGCATGAGGCGAGTGTGAGTGAGAGAACATTCGCGAAAGTTCGCAGAGCCTGTGTTCAGACCTGCCAAATTAAATCGGACGTATTGTACTATCTTTTTACCTATGCAACGGAATCTACCTGGCATAACCTTCACTCGAAGAGAGGCCAAGGATCATGCGCAGTCTACAGAACAATACATTACATAAATAAATATTTCTATGACAAATTGAAGTATTGTTAATCAATCATACAAAAAAAGTGATTTTTGAAATCAGCTTTTTTGTAAATTTCGTGGATGCGATGCGTATAAATTCATATCTAAACACGATAAAACAAAAAAAAGAGTTTTCTCAACTTAATACTAAGAGTAATTACAATACCAGTGGTTGATGACTGCAACAAAAAGAAAGCCATTTTTTTTTCATTCCATGTTTAGATATTGGTATCCATCACGTCTGCGGAGTTTTGCTAGCTAATTTATTTTGACGTTGATTTAATTGACCGTGGTTCTACACTCCAAACGCGATACTGAAACCATTTAGTTTTTGGAATATTAACAAATAACAATCCTTACAGCAATAATGCAAGTGGGCAGGATCAGGCACCCAACATTATAACTTACTATACTATGATTGAATATATAAGTGCTTTTGTAATCTACATAAATCTGCTAGTATAAAACCTTCATCAATCTCATGGGATTCAGTTTCTGAATTATATCCTTCCATAATATTTTCATTGAAATCAGCTAACATCAATCATTATTAGAATTCAAATTTAAAATCTTCTTATCATCAGCTTTTACACTTACAACTACTTTAATATAAAAGTAAATGTTTACTAGTCAAACTTTTCTTCACATATTTTAGTCAAATTCTGACAAAAGATTTTCAAGTCTATTGTCACTATCTTCTGCATCTTCATTGTCATCATCAGAAGTGGCATTAGTGTCATACTCATGTAGTTTTTTTCTCCACAGTTTAATAAGAGTATCCCATGACCTTCTGCTGTATTTGACAAACTTATCAGGTGTTTTTGGATGATCTTTTGTACGTTCGTCACTGTAAAAGACAGTTATTAACAAAATTATTATTTGTAAAAATAAAACACATTTAAAACTAAGGAATGAAGAACAAACTAAACTTACGTCTTCACATTGCATGTATAGTTGTGATATCCAACTGTGTTTTTTCCATAATCAATCTGTTTTTGTCGTCTCTGTAGAATGAGAGGGTCTGTCTCCAATTCTAATGGTTTTCTAGGTGGGCTGGAAAGAAACGCAATATTATGTTATGAGCTTGTGGTTCAAAGGAACAGTGAGAGAACAGGACAGTTCTTAGTGGCAAACATAGCCTGCAACTTACAAGATGGTCAAGTCAGGTAACCAGACCAGCAGTAGAGGCATAAAGCACAGGGCTTAAATGAGATAATTTTTTGAAAATTGCACCTTTGCAATATGATGTATGTTGATAGAAATGTTATGTGCAGCAATTGAGTACTTATAACTGATTACTAATCATATAAATCATCAAGAGTTTTTTTCATGGAAGTCATATAACCCAGCAAAAATAATATGACATGCAATTACCAAAAAACTTAAGAAAAGCCTTAGCTCTAATAAAAATAAATTATTACCATGGTTTAGTATCTGTGTCATTCTTATTGTTAGGTTTTGCCTTTTTCCTGCTGTTTGAATTTTCCCTGCTACCACCGGTTTTTCCTTTTGAGGATTTACATTCTAAAACAATAAAATAAAGTTATATTTTCTTCATTAAGTTAAGCTTAGCTGGAATGAGAAAATGGAATGATTGTGAATCTAACTAAAACACAGAATACACCAAAATGTTCTAGATCTAGTCCTTAGAATGTTCGAATTAAAGATTTCACAATTTTTCCAGTAAAAACTCAAGTACAAACTATACTCACTATCTCGAGTTTCATCCATATCACCAGGCCAACTTCTTTTAGAGGTTATTGCATTCATATTCAGCTTAACCCAAACGATAAAAAAGAACTCTGGAATGCAAAAATAAACGTTTTCAACTTATCAGAAGAAGAAAGAAGAAAGAAAGAAAGAAAATATCATATCATACATTGAAGGATGATTCAATTAGTAATTTCGAAGTGTGCTGTGATAAAACAACCTTAGGCAATGTAGAAACATGCTACCTAACAACAACTGTGAAGCATTTCTTGAAACTTGAAACCTAAGGTATGCCAAATGCAACTTGCCAAGCGCTATCGAGAATGGGAATCTTCACTCTTACAATAATAGGTATTTAAAAACGTGTGCACTATACTTACAAGTAAATACACGAGGGCAAAGTCACAAAAAACGAAAATACATATTAAATGTAAAACAAACAGCAAATATTCAATTATTTGCAGCCGCGTGACATGAAATGAAAACGCGCGAAACAATATTTATAAAAAAAAGTGCTGTGCTCTGCCTGTCAAGACCCAGGGCCAGCATGACAGACAAACAAATCTAAACCAAAGAGAATTAAAAAAAAAAATACATACAGAGGAACATAGAACCTCCTCCTTTTTGAAGAAGTCGCTTAAAAAGTAGGTTACACATGTACACATTCAATTTGAATATCACTTTTAGAGCAATGTAGGGCGAAAAGTTAATAACTGAGTAGGTGCAGTGGGAGCCGGCATGATGAGAGAACACCGAAAATATATTTGAAAAGTTTTAGATGCAAGATTTCCAAAAGAGACAAAAATAACAAGACATGATCTTCAGCGCCGATGTAGGGTCGTTGAAAATATTAGGGGAAATTCCGAAATACAAACAAACGAAGTCACGGGCAAAGTAGTAGTGATCAAACAATTTTATTGTTGCCGAATGAATGAAGCCGAAATCAGCAGTCCAAATGTCAAAGACGAAAGAGTGGATAACTGGATAACAGAAATGTCATAAGTTTAACATTTTTTGTCTTAGAACCTTTAGGAATTATATTTGGTACAATGTAATTTATTGTTAAAACTCTCTAATTATTGTGCTACCTAAGTATTATTCATTCCTATAAAATAATGCTTTATGTAATTTTTACATAAAAAGGTTATTATTTAATTAAAAGTAAAAAAACCTAATTATTTACAAAATGATGGTGAGTAGAACCAAATAAATAAAGTACAAAATTAATGATCACAACAGTTGTAGCAACCTTATATGTATTACTTACTACTTAATTTAGTGGAGTGTTTATTTGCAGGCTGATCATGAGATAGATGAGGCCTTAGCCTCATTAGATGTACTTATGTCTGAGTTCTTTGCACCAGCTACAAGTAACTTCAGAAAAAGAGAGATTGAGAGTATGCTTGAGAATTTCTCTAATCGAAGTGATTCCTGGAAACATTGTTTGTTGTTCCTACAAAAATCACAAAATCAATATGTTTTGATGTTCACTTTGACTACGTTAGAGGTAATGTTAAGTTTACATTTTACACTCATATTTATTGAATAATAATATATTGTGACAGAAACAAAAGTATCCTCATTGTCTAATTACCTATAAATAATTTAGCTTCCTCAAAATTGTTAGGGATATTAACATAATTTCAACAACTTCAGTATAATATTGATGTATATTATTTATTATTGATGTAACAAATATAACTCTATAAAAATATTTTGTAGAATATTATCAACCGGCAGTGGATCAGTCTGTCAGACAACGAGAAAACAGAAGTTAGACTGACATTATGGAATGAATTGTTGGCCAAACATGAAGTTATGGTGTATTTTATCAGAAACAAGCTTGCAGCGTTAATGGTGTCTATTGCCCGCTATGACTGGCCACACGTGTATGATGACTTCTTCAGTAATATTGTTGAGGTAACTTACCTTATATATAGGTATGTATAAAATTAAAATGTTATAATTTTTGTTAGTTGTTAAACTATAAATAAAGGGGAAAAGCTCTTGTACATTCAGCATTAATAAAATCTTTAAAGATATGTACTGAGATAAATTACATCCTTAGGCATACTTACTACATGTGGAGAATGACAGCTAAGTCATAGCAAACCCTGTTCTCATAAACCAGTAACAGGTGAAAGAAGTAAAAAAAAAGTTTTATTCAGGCTGTACCCTTTAAAGACAATATGGATTATTCATATCACTAGCTGTGCCCGCGACTTCGTTCGCATGGATGTCGGAAAACAATATGTCGCTTAGAAAAGTTGTACCTTCATTTAAAAAGGGGGAATCTTTCGACCAGGCCTGGTGATTTTTCCTAGTAAGAAACTACCAAAAAACTTGTGTTTTTATTTAAGAAAATGCTTCTCTATATAAAATATTAGCGGTGGAACCACCTGGAGCGTACACAAAAAAGTTGCTAGGGTTGCTCACACGCGAAAGAGCTACATAAAGTTGGCCGTGGGAAAAGCAACCAATACTAAGATCCACCCCCGCAACGGATAATGTTTGGCCCTGAGCTTTGTTAATGGTCATGGCGTAACACAGGCTGACGGGGAATTGCACACGCTTAAAACTAAACGGGAAATTATTGGGAATGAGAGGAATTCTTGGAATAAAAACAACATCACCGGCGCCGCAACCTGTTAATTCGGCTTCGATGACGTTTTGTTGGTGATTGGTGACTATGAGCCGAGTGCCGTTGCAAAGTTTGGGAGGACTTAAATTTCTGAGAAGAATTATTGGCACTCCGACTTTTAAACAAATTTTGTGTGCTGAAAGACCGGGTGTGTTAAGGGATTCTAAGAACTCTACTGGATAGTGTGTGGCATCTTCTTCTTCGGGAACCGTATTTATCGATGTATATTGTTGACTTTCCCCAGAAACATGTGCCAATATGTGGTCACGAATCATACGAACAAATTACGAAGTATAGCACAGTTCGATTCAAACTTAATGGCGGCTCGGAACATGAGGCGAGTCGCTGCGCAGTAACAATTTCATGTGACAGCGGGGGTGAGGGGTGGGGTACTGCGCAGCTAAAAGCTAACTTCCGAGCCGCCATTAAGTTTGAATCGATCTGTAACGACTCGTTCTTGACTTCTTAATTTGAACCTAATGAACGAAACCAACCAAAATACCAAATCAAAACCAATCAGATCAATTAGGAGTGAGGCGTATTTATCGTCACAGATAGAAATCACAGATATTATAAAATAGCAGATAGCAATTGCTCCTAACGATAAAAAATATCTGTTACTTAAAATCACAGATCCTCAAGACTGTTACTGTTAAAACTTCGGATACGATTTTCGACTTTAACGAAAAGAAATAAAGAAGATATTCAATTGAGTCAATACGTATTTATCGTCTGTACAAAAATCACAGGCTGTGATTTTATAACAGATAGATACCATTTTCGACTTTAAATCAAAAGAAATAAAGATGATATTCGATTGAGATACGTATTTATCAAAAATCACAGGCTGTGATTTAATAACAGATATTTGGATCTGTTATTTTTTGTCACAGTCACAGTGATTACAGATATCGTGTTTCACCTGTTACAACCCATCTCTAATTCTCTAAGATCAAAACTTTCAACAAATGACAACCCAACCAACAATTTATTATTTATTTATTATTGTATTATCGACACTAAAGAAGTCAAAAACAAAGATACCTACACTAAAAATTATTTGAAATATCTGGGCGAAAGTCATTCTTCGACGGAGACTCTTAACACCGCGATTCAGAAAACGACATTAAACGAACAACGCCATCTATCGAGCACGAAATGATACTGTCAAAATATATGGGAAAACGTTCGAACACTCTGTAAGCTAAATAAACTATGTAGAAAAGTGAAAAATTAAAGAATAAATACCTACCTATGTTTTTTAAGAAATTAACATTTGTCACTATTCTTTCATGATTATCAAGATTTGAAAGATAGGTAGCGCCACCTATCGCACTAATACTAAACTAATAAATAAACAACGCATCTGGAAAATTTTAATTAATCTATTCTATACACAATGTATCGCGTTAAGTTTCCGCGCAAAGAAAATGACGGTCATATAACAACTCACGATCTCACAAACCTAGTAATTAAGAAGTAAGTATCATTTCGCGTCAATAGATGTCGTTACGTGTACTTATGTACATTACGTAATGAAAATTCCTTCTTGAACACTTTAAATTCATATATCTTTTGATATTTTGAAGCGATTGCGATGAAACAAAAACTAATTGAAACATCGAGTTACACACAATATTTGAGTATAAAAGTTAACCATATTGATTTCGTACTTTTTACGTGATAGTGGAACAATCAAACTAAAGAACATACAAACAGACAGACAGACAAACAGACAAAAATTCCAAAAATGGTAGAAATGGAATCTGTTGGTTATTCTTGGACAATTTTTTTTTTTTTTTTTCATTGTACAGAAACGCCTCGTCTACAGATTTATTATATGTATAGATATAGATGTCAATCACTAGCCATAGCTGCCATAAGAAAAAGTTGTTATGATGATGTAAAATCTAAAGCCATATTAATGGTCACCGCGACTCCTCCGTGTAGCGCCGCCCGTGCCCCTCGCCCCATCCCGCTGCCAGTGTCTGCAGCTCTGGCGAAACCCGTACAAAGGGATTTTGCTAGTCACCGCAAGTGCCCCTGGCGCACTAAGGATCAAGCCCATCGAATAGGGCTGATAATGATGACGTTTTTGTGACGGTGCAAAGGAGGAAGCACCGATCGCGAACAAACAAGAACCGCTGCGGCAAAGCTCCTACGGGCGCCGAAGTGAACCTACGTGCCGCAAAGCCGAATACACTGGTGTACATCTCCCGCCTGCACTGCACCACTAAGGCGGAGGACATCGTGGAGTACATGCGCCAAAAGACAGATACGCGCCGAGGGTGCAGTTACTCGAATCGCGCCGGAACGTCAACTTCAAGGCGTTCGTCATGCGTGTGCCAGACTGTTATCTGCCCCTCGTCATGGAAGAAGACTTTTGGCCGCCGGACGTGGTGTTCCGTCGTTTTCGCGGACAAGTTCCACTGGACAGCACAAAGTCTAGCTAGTGCAGAGTGAAGAACTACTAACATAGTCTAAGCCTTATTTATTAGCACAAGTTTTTGTTTATAGAATATGTATGTTAAGGCTAAGGTATGTATCTATGGGCCTGTGTCGCCTGCAATAAATGGTTTATTATTATTAATGGTAAAAAACGTTGCACTATGTTGTTGTAGCAGATTGTGCTGATGAAAATATGCCTAACACACATACTGCACGCAAAGATGCAAGCAGCAAGTTGCTTCATTTTGTGTACCATGAATACAGGGCTTTACTTTTACCTACTAGTAATCTTGATCTAAGTAAGCAATTATAAGAATCAAATGCTTTGAGTATACAGCTCAATTCCCATATCTGCATAAAATATACACATAAGATAAGATTTATGCAAACCTCATGTAAATAGCACAGAAAAACGTAATATAGCTGTTTGTTATTCCTATTTAATAAAATAAGAATACCATTCTTTGGTTTTGCAGTTGATCAGAAGTGACGGGCCTCGTTGTCTATTGGGCCTGGTCCTAGCGCAGGCCGCGAGCGAAGAGCTTGGGGCGGCGCGTGACACTGGCGTACTACTGCCATCCTCACGTAGGAATCAGCTTGAACGTCTCATGCTCAAGGGGATGCCACAGCTGTTAAGTGCTTTAAGTGGTAAGATGACTTATTCAGGTCTAGGAGTAATCTAGCCACATATTGTATAACAAGTAATGTTTTACATCTAAATTTTCTTAGTTTTGCTTTTGTTGTGGCACTGATTGTAATTGTTATCATAATCTGAATCCATCCATCCATCATTCTTTCAGATATTTTGGAAAAGAATGCCCAGAAGGAAGGACAGTCCAATCCACCTCCATCACCAACAAATGGTGTTCCACAAACATCTGCACTACCAGACCTTTTGGCAAATGCACATGATGTCAGTCCTACAGATAAGTAAGTAAAAAAAATGTTACATACATCCAAACTGCCCTTAGAAATACGGCATATAATTCATTCATTACATTTGTAATAACTGTGAAAGTCACATACATAATTATCCTTAAGATCATTCTAAGATCATTAGTCAGATTATTCATCTAAGATCATTTTGTATTTCACGACCGCGCGCCATTCATGCAATTTTAATTTTATGTCAGTGACTATAAAGTCAAAGAGAGTGTGTCAGTGGAGGAACTTGTGGCTAAGTAATAACAGCCGCACGGGTCGATCCATCAGGTTAAGCTACGCTTGCCGGGGCTGGTCCGTGGATGGGTGACCATCTTTACATATCGAGATTCCTCCGTGTCTCGGAAAGCACGTTAAGCCGTTGGTCCCGGCCGTCATTTGTGGTTCTTTGACAGTCGTTACGGGTCGTCAGGAGCCCGAAAGTCTGACAACCAGTCTTGCCAAGGGGTATCGTATTACCCAGTTACTGGGTTGTGGAGGTCAGATAGGCAGTCGCTCCATGTAAAATACTGGTATTCAGCTGCATCCGGTTAGACTGGAAGCCGACCCCAACTTGGTTGGGAAAAGGCTAGGCAGTTTTTTTTTTTTTCCTTATTTTTTTTGCAATCGTATCATTCTTGCAGATATTCAGCAATATGTTTGGTAATATTAACGGTTTTGCACGGAAGCTGCCCAGTGACTGCCCCGTTTATTCCTACAACCTTTTAATTTTAAATAAGGTCTTGGGGAATCTTTCTCTTTAGTCTTCTTGCGACTGTTTGGGTATTCATCAGGTTTACTGCTAGGATGTTTGGATGGTTTTTGATTCGCTCTTTGTACGCCTTTGTCTTGTCTGAAATTTCTTCTATTACAGTTTTGATGCAGAGGTCATGGTGGAGTCTCTTATTTGAGAAGTACCAAGGTGCGTTCGTTATCATTCTTAATACTTTGGATTGGAACCTTTGAATAATTTCAACATTTGATTTTGTCGCTGAGCCCCACAGTTGTAGGCCGTATGTCCATATAGGCTTTATTATGCATTTATATAGCAACAATTTGTTCTGGAGTGGGAGTTGTGACTTTTTGTTTAGTAGCCAGTACATTGTGCGTAACTGTTGGCCCATAGCCAACCGCTTTGTGAATATGTGCTTCTTCCAAGTTAGACGTCTATCCAGATACATTCCAAGATACTTGGCGTAATCCTCTTGCGGGAGAGGTATTCCGTTAAGAGTGACAGGGGGACATCTTCTTTTCCTGTTAGAGAAAGTCACCTGGACAGATTTCGTTTCGTTGGCTTTAATACGCCAGTCTTTGAGCCATTTGGATACATGATCGAGATTATTCTGAAGCTTTTGCGCCGCAACGTCCGGTGAGGTGTCTACTGCAAGAATTGCTGTGTCATCAGCAAATGTCCCAGTGACAACGCCCTCGGTCGTTGGGAGGTCAGCTGTGAAGAGCAGGTACAGCGTTGGACCCATTACACTGCCTTGAGGTACTCCAGCTTGGATAGTATATAAGGAAGTGAACTCTTCTCCTTGTTTTACGAAAAAGTGTCTGTTGCTTAGATATGACTTTATAAGGTTGTAGAAATTTATAAGCAGGTCCCGTTTTATTTTGAACAGAAGTCCCTCATGCCACACACGATCAGCCTGGGATATATCCAAAAAGGCTGCAGCACTATACTCTTTTAATTCAAGAGCTTGATTAATATGTTTTACTACGAAAGGATTCTTACCTTGCTTGACTACCATTATATCTTGGGCTACTTTCCATTGAAGTGGAACCATACCCCTTCGCAGGATAGCGTTGAGCAGGAAAGTAAGAAATTTAATGCCTTGCTTTGGCAGTTCTCTTAGGATTTTGCCTGTTATGAGATCATATCCAGGAGCTTTACTTGGGTCTAGCGCTTTAATCGCTGTTTTTACTTCTTTCATTGTGATCTTAGTAATGGGAGGGTCTAGTTGGTGGGTTTGGTTCAATAATTGGGTGACTTCGTGAATTTTAGAAGAGCCCATATCTGGATTTGGTACGAAGACCAGTTTAAGATGCTGAGCAAAAGTGTACGCTTTGTTTGCATCACTGGAAGCCCATTCTGAGTTAGCCTTACGAATTGGAGGTTGGTTAGAAACAGGACGTTTAAGTTTTTATGTGATTTTCCGTAGGGAATAATTTGTTTCTGCTGTTGCGTCTAGGTTTTTTAAAGATGTTTGGATATTTTGGTTCTCATTATCTTGGAGCAATGTTTTTAGTTTTGTTTGTAAATAGTTTAGGTGTTTTTTATCAGCAGGGTAACCGGTTGTCTGCCACTTTTTACGAACTCTTCGTTTTTCGGCCAGTAGTTCTCTAACAGATTTAGGACACTCATGTTTATGGTGCGAATCTATGGCAATTGGAGTAGCAAACCAAGCAGATTGTTGAACACACCTATTGAATTGTTCAACTGCTTCTGTTATGTCGTTGTTCGTCTTTAGAGGAATTTTTATATCCAAGCTTTCTACCAGCAGCTGTCTGAAGAGCTCCCAGTTAGTTTTATTTGTGTGTAGCTTGCATGGCTTAGGTGTTACTGTGACTTTTCTTTTCAATGTTATTTCTACTGGGGAGTGATCAGAGGATAGTTCGGTGTTCATTTTGCTTGTCAGAAAATTATTAGCAATTCCTTTAGTTATACAAAAGTCAAGCATGTCTGGAGTTTTATTCCTGTCTGTAGGCCAGTAAGTAGGCTCTCCAGGGGAAAGAACATTGAGTTTTAATTTCTCTATGGCCATTAGTAGCTGTCTACCTTTCGTAGTTATTGTACGTGAGCCCCAGTAGTGATGCTTCGCATTATAATCTCCTCCAGCTATGAATCTGTGACCCAGTGTGGAAAGGAACTTTTCATAGTCTTTTTGCTAAGTTTATTTTTGGGTGGACTGTAAACAGCAGATATTGTGAATGGTCCTGCCCAAACTTCAATGACTAGATTTGTTGCTTGGATTTCCTTTGTGCAATAATGTACTGCTTCATGATGTTTTATATTATATTTTATTATCACCGCACTTCCAGCGTGTGCGCAGCCATCGGGGTGCATCGTGTGATATGTCCTGTAGTTCTGAATGTTAAAATGCCTTAACCTCAAGAGTATGTTGTGACAGCCCATTAGCATTCCATAGGGCAATTTTTAAGCAATCGAAGTTGACAGCTTTGTTGTGAGGGCTATTATTAAGTTTGTCAGGGTGGTCAATTGTTGCATCATTTGTTTCATCAAGGTCATTATTTCATTCATGTCGTTTTGGTTAGTGTGTTTTGTCTCTGCTGTTGTACCTTCGGTTTGATTTTTGTTGGTTAATGCTTCTTTGTAAGACTGACAGAAACCTACGGATAAAGAATTTCGAAATATTGACTATTTCGAAATTCTTTATCCGTAGGTTTCTGGTTTTCTGCTGTAACCCTCTGTTCCTTATTGGGTATATAGGTTTTCCTGCGTTCTGGTGCCTTTGGGAATTTCAGATTTTGGAGGTCTCTGTAGATTTTACAGCCTTTATAATTTGCTGGGTGGTTGCCGTCACAGAGGACACATTTTACACTGTCTGATCTTGTTTTCCTCAGACAATCTGTGGAGAGGTGGTCACCAGTGCATTTAATGCATTTAGGGCTGCGGCGACAGTACGTTTTGGTGTGTCCATATTGTTGGCATTTAGCACATTGAGGTAGTTCGCCTCTCGGCCGAGGAGGTTCAAAAGTTATGATACAGTTCAATAGGTTTCTAACCTCATATATGCACTTATTGTTGTGATTTGTTTCTAATTCTACTATGAACAATGGCAATGGTTTCTTTGTCGTTCTTTGCTTGATGTTCCATATATTGGTAGTTGTATGCCCTATTTCATTTAATGCCGCTTTGATTTCATCAGGGTTAGTTGAGGGGTGCATGTTTTTAAGAACCACTTTAAAACTCCGTTCATGTCTGGGTTTGTATGTAAAGAACTCTGTATTTCTAAGTTCTAGTTGGTGTACAAAAGCCCTGTATGTCTAGGCAGATGATGACTATAAAGTCAAATAAATATGAATATTGTACTTGTTCTAGGGCTCTGAATATGGAGATAGTGGTAAAGTGTCTTATGACTCTTCAACATCTATTCTCGTGGTTGCCATTATCTTCTCACGTGCCGCCATCATTAGTCACCACAGTTTTCTACTGGGGCAGCATAGCAACACAATCACAGGTATGTCATGTTGTGCTACAAATATATATATATCAGGTTATCTAAAATTATAAAAAAATTAAATGAGACTCGTGTTTTGAAGGTGCAGTGAGCTAACCCATGAAATTGTTTAACTCTAATTACCCTATTGAATGACTATTTCATGAAATTATGACATTTGAGGTCAATTCTATTGCTGATTCTAATGATTATAATTCTGTAAACACATATTCGTTACGGTCGCGAATCATATTTTAATAAACATACAACTTGTTACTACAAATTGCAAAAAAAAACGGAAAAAAAAATAGAATACCTGACTACCCTGGCGCTAAAGCCTTAAGACGGCCCTAAGAGATAAGTAAAGATGAAGGTGTGTGTGTGCGCAGAGCGTGGAGGCGGCGCTGTGCGGGCTGGGCGGCGTGTGCGAGCTGCTGTACCGGCGGTACGCGCCGCCGTCGTCGGCCGCCACGGCGCTGCGCCTGCAGCACTGCGCGCTGCGCCTGCTGCGGCACCTCACGCACACGCAGCACGCCATCATGCATGCTCACCACGAGTTAGTGCTTACAAAGTATTTTTTTTTTGTGTTTTTACTTCTCTCTGCTAGGTAAAGGTCACCCCTTTTCCTTTCAAAGTTCAAACCTCTCTATTTTGTGAGATCTCCGGCCATGTTGGCTCCCAAACGAATCAGATCCACCTTCGCCGCGGTGACTGATGATTTGCGATGCCGCCAGCGGCCGCGTCGTTCGGACGTTCCCTGTGTGCAGGGCACGGCGCGGTGGAAATGCGTAGTGCACTCCTGCGATCGTACGCTAGCATGCCTTCGCATCCCGCCACATGCCGTCGCATCCCGCCGCGGTATCCTCCAGCGCGATCTTCAATACTGCAGAGAGAAATCCCCTTCGATGCTCGGTGGTCGGTCTCTGAGCTTTGGAATCTATATCTTGTTACCATTAGATACGTACGAATTTACGTAAATACAATGCCCTGCCATTTTCCGATGTGCGTTGGCCTCTAGCGAATGACGAAGTGTCAGAAACTAAAGAGATGAATGATGCTAAAAGATGAGATGCTGATGATCCTGATGCGAAAAATACTGATCCGTGTGTGTTAGACAATACAGGGTTATTGGTAAAACACCAACAACCTCTTATAGAGTCATTGTACTCATCATTATGAACAACTTTTACTATGGGAACAAATATGAAACCACGAAAAAAAAAAAACAGCGGTTCCGTACATTTATGTTCGCATAACTCGTCAAAATGTACGGAACAGATGTTTTTTTTTTTCGCGATACCGACGACATTTCTGTGTCACTAATCAACATTATAAATTCTCATTAGTGATCATTGAACATTGTGTCCATTTCAGTTACCTTAACAAGTTAGCAGAGTTCCTAAAACTGTTTGTATCATTGCATTTCAAGAGGTTGGAGGCGGAGCCAGAGTTTGATGCCATAGAATTTTTGTCATATCTATTCCAATATACATTCCAGGTACGTTTTATTCTTAAAAGCTATAAATATTTTGAGTAATTTCGTGTTAAAATGTTTTTCTAATCAAATAATGTTTTTAGGTGCCCACGTGTGCTATTTTTGTAAACTGTTTAGATATATGGATACAATTTATCGATATTTTGAAGCCAGAAGACACACCAAAGTACGTAAATATTAACGTTTCGATTTTGACAATGAAATTAGCAGCCATATCAATATTTGTATTTAACATGGTGTTGTATTTCAGATATTGGGAAGCGTTACAGGCGCTCGTGAATGGAGTGCTGAATAAAATACAGTTCCAACACAATAAAGCGCAATTACAACACCTCGACAACGACATTCAAGATGATGACGTTAGTAGATATTATTATCTTATAGCTTGGTGATTAGGCGCACGATCGTAACATACATAATATAAGGCTTGTCCACTCTAAACTGGGGGTC
The DNA here is from genome assembly GCA_947363905.1 of Lithophane semibrunnea. NCBI lineage: Eukaryota > Metazoa > Arthropoda > Insecta > Lepidoptera > Noctuidae > Lithophane > Lithophane semibrunnea. The sequence continues at coordinate 6,846,315 of OX376200.1, forward strand.
TACTCCCTAAGCACTAAACTTTCGTTCCAGACGGAGTTACGTGCGTTTAGAAATCCGCAAGTGATATCCCTATCACTTGCGGATATCTGATTGGTCCGTAGCCCATTAAAATGAATGACGACATGATTTGACAGTTGTTCCTACTAGAGATAGGTAGCACACCTTTTTAAAATGAGGATCGTGTGAGGCACTCTTTTTACAAAGTTTGCTAGCACACTGTGCTACCACGAATGAGGCGAGGCTGCGGTGGCTTGTGAGAACGAACGTGCTGTGAGTGAGTCAGTGAGTAGCGTGACTCGCCGACTCACCGAGTCGACCCGCGAGTCGCGTGTGTGCTGTGTAGTGAGTAGTGACGGCAACGCGACACGACACGGCACACATACGCAGTAGAGTAGGCACACGCCTAGCGCATTCTGTGGTGTATGTTTTTGCTAGCAACAGTGACCGAAGACATTAATGATCAAAATAGAGAAAAAGAATGAGTGACTCGATCGACTGACTCATTTCGTTCAAAACTCACAAGCACAAATGTTCTGTGTAGCTAATCTGTGCCAGTGTGGTATGTGCTAGCACATCAAAATGAAAAAAGTGTATTTTCATCCAAGTGAGTAGCTACAACTGTACTAGCACGCGTGCTGGCCCAACACTAGTTCCTACCCCCGAGGTTTCCCGAAGTGTCCCGAGGTGTCCCGAGATGGTTTTTCAGTTGAATTGGACCAAAGACTATATATGGTTCTATATATAATAGGACCCATGTTTTCACGGATGTGAATGTCAGTTGATACGACATCAAAATAGCTAACGTGCTGTTGACAGTTAATGTTTCGGAAATATTCAAAACTATGGCTGCTTTTTTAATGCTCGAACTGCTTCAAGAAGCTCTACAGGAAGAGCGCAGGCGACGCCGGTTATTCTTGCGCCGATAATATAATGGGTGTTGGGACTGGTGGAAGATTGAAACATTTAAAACAAATATTTCCACAATAAAAGCATTTTTAGGAACAAGACGGTTTTATTATTTATTTTTATTTAGCACTAATCAAAAAAATACAATCAAAACATAGATTTTCTTACATTTTTATCTATTGTAGTCTTAAATTATTGCTAGGAACTTAGTTTCTCTTACTTGTACAGTCACGAGCAAAAATATGTATACACTCAGCAAAAATCAATAACGATTTTCTCGTGGAATTACGATTGTAACTTTAAGATGATACCTATTTCATAATAATAGGGGTTCCAAAATACTATGTTCGTAATATCATAACGTCACAATCAATACAGTAGGAGAAAATCACTTTTAAAAGTTGCTAAGTGTATACATATTAGTGCTCGTGACTGTACACTCCAGTCTCAAATACCTAATAATCTGAATAAAATTAATAATCAAACATCACACTAAAACAAGCAGTCTTTGCTTTTCCAGCTTAATAATTTAAATTTTTGCTGTCGAGTCGACAGGGAGGTGCCGAGCACGTGGATGTGCACGACGAGGGTTTAATGCTGTAAACAAAGGCAATCATGTTTTATCAGTTTTTCTGAAACATGATTTATGTAATCTCTTTTCTACTGAACAATAATACTTACTTCGCTAACTTTGCATCGTCAACTTCAGCCTCAGTGGACACTAATGTTGATCCTGGAGAGTCAGTTTGCAGGTGTAGCAGTTGATGTATGGGTGGGCCAGGTGGCTGCTGGCTCTTGTGTTTGTTACAGATGAATCCTGCACAGCAAAAACTGAATATCATTGACAGATACACAAACAAAATAAAGTGATTATCATTTAGTGATTAGCACTTTACTGATGACACGACCATAAAATCATATTATTATTGACGAGTAATGTAAACTCACCCTTTACCACTGCTCTACGGGCTATGTGCAACTTCACATCGAGTCAAGGGAGTTTCCCACAGCCGTTTCGACCTTAGTTTCCCGTTAGCATCCCTCAATAGCCCGCAACCCAACTCATGATGGCCTCCTATAAAATTTAAAATTGAAGAGATTATATAGATTCTATTTGAGCTTGAATTGCTGCTAGAGCGTTTGAAGCTTTTTTTAATACCTAATTAATTAGTTACGAAAACTTCTCGTGTAAATAATCTAAAATAAAAAACTTTACCGTCAAAAAGAAAAAAGGCGAAGGTCATAAAGGATAAAGCCGCTATCCAGACAAAAATGGCCAAAATAATTCAATTCTTTAACTAAAGACATAATAAAAAGTAAATAGTTAAAAATGTGGTAATTTTCTAACAACAACAATATTATTTTTTGTTTATTAAGCTTGCAAACCACAAAATATGTAAACCGGCAATCGAGGCCGGAGTCTATCGTCAGGCCTCATTCGTTCAATAATATGGTCCATGAATCCAAAATCAATAGGCAGTAGGGAACAGACTTGATTTTCGTTTACCGACGTCTGACGGGCTTAGGGAGTAGACCCCCTGACACGCCCCACTACCACATTTTACGTACACGGTAATACGGTATGGGGCGCGTCATTTCAAGCTATAACATAAATGATACCGTGCCATTTTAAAATTGCCAGAAACTTCTTAATACTTTTGAATGTATTTCAGGGCCAGACAGAGTGGCACACATTCCTGAAACATTGTATAGAATGCATAGCTCGCGTCGCGGAGCTAGCGCCGCTTGACGTGTTTACTGCAGTGGTGAGTAGACACAATTATGTAGGTTTTAGCGAAACTAATAAACAATGCGAGTAGAAAAAAAAATGTTTGCAACAAGCACGTATTTTGCTCTCCCGCTCACTGAAATGTGTACCGTCTTGTGTATACAGGGTGTTTTTATAACTGGGTATATTTGGGATAGTAGGGGGAAATCCGAATCAGAGCGTTATCCGTGTGATAATCACACTGGAGAATCGCCAGCGTGTTTCCAGTGAAGCGATTTGTAAACGTGCTCTCCGCGGGGGCGAAGCGATGTAGCCGCGGCTACGCGTCGTGTCCTCCGCGCTTTCATAATTTTATACACTCGATTGTCTCGTTCTCTCTAGTACACTCACGTCAATCGCTTTCGTTACGCAAACGAGGGGAACACATTGCGCACACGTGTCATGCCCGCTACCCGCAGCGAATGCGTTAAACATTCGCCTCGCAGGAAACACGCTCGCAAATCGCCAGGGTCATATTGCCCATAGAGATACGGGGTAAGTAAATGTTTTAAGAATAATAAACTTTAAAAAAAAAAAAAAACACTTAAATTTTGCCACCGAATTCTGAAATTAAAGTTATTTTTCACTTTTTCTGTGTGACGATGACACGAGTTCCATGATTTTAGTTCAAAAAATGCTCAACGCGCTTAAAGAAGTTTTCACTTCAAAAACTTTTGGTAAATTTCAGTCATTTTTATGGACAAATCGCACTTCATGAAAAATTAAGAATGCCATTTTTGTTTTTCATGCATAAAAAGCTAATGTTTCCTAAGACAATTTCCCCGTATCTCTCATGGATTCGGATTTTCCCTTGCTGACGCTGACGCAGTCTAAAAAACACTCTGTTTATGGTTCTGTATTTAAACAAATGAGTGCGATAAATGGCTTGACGATTTTCGTCTGCGAGTCTCCCCATTTTTCGCTTGTCGAAGATTGAGAAACTTTCCTCGTGTAATCGAAGCTTCATTGTGTATGTATGCAGTTGGAACGCTGGCAGTGCCTGGCGGGCGTGCACGCGCGCGCGGCCACACGCGGCGGCGAGGGCGAGCGGTTACTGGCCGCGCTACTCGACCTCGCCACGCTCACCCGCGTACTGGGACGCCTCGCGCCTGCCTTACTTGCCGGTACACCCCTCACTATTTTTATAAGAATTTGAAATAGTAATATGCATTTTATTTTACATCATATAATATACTGTTCAGAGACGGAGAGCAGTAGGCGCGCGACGGGCTGGGCGCTGGGCGCGACGCTAGTGGAGCGCATGGCGGGCGCGCTGGCCGGCGCCGCGCTCACCCGCCCGCACCGCGCCGCGTCACTCGCGCACCTCGCGCACGCGCACGTGCAGGTGTAAGTACACACGCACACAGTACAGTACAGCCGCGCGACGCTAGTGGAGCGCATGCCGGGCGCGCACAGTACAGCCGCTCGATGCTAGTAGAGCGCTAGTAGTTAGTTGTAAGTTTTAACATGCACCTTTTTTTGACAGCCACGCGGAGATGTTCGCTTGTATGGGTGCATGGTGTTGCTACGCGAACGAGTGCGGTGTCCCAGTCCAAACAATGGAGGGATTATTCTCTTCTGCGGTACCCTTCTTACTTCCACACGAAATACCGGTCAGTTTCAACCTTTGTTCATTTGAATACTCATTTTTCTTCGATAAGCTTAGGTTTGGATCCATGGTTTTTTATCGTGCCTTTTTTGTAGGAACCGCCGTTATTGTGCCATGCTGCAGCGCATCTTCTCTTGAGTCTTGCAAAAAATGTAAAATTTAACTGCGATCCTGTAGTGCTCTCTGGGGATTTGTATGAACATGCACAAAGATCTCTGCAGTACCTCCCGTCTAAGGTAAGATTATCTCACAAATGTCTCCTTGAATCTTGCTAGAGTAGGTACTTCCTGATTCGGACCGTTTCAGTCCCATTTACTATATTTTGAAAAATAATTCTTTATAAAAATACAGCATGTTATGAAACTAACTATGCAGTAGAAAGCATTCAATTAGTATCAGTTATCACCGCTCATAAAATAGCAGCGTAATGCTGCTGCAGCTGAGGTCGCCTGTAAGAGATCGCTGATTGCGATTAGTCCATTATTTGGTGTGTAATAACTCTAATCAGACATATCGTATGTGTCAGACGGCAGCCGTGGTCCGCGAGGCGCTGGTGTCGCTGGCGCTGCGGGGCGCGGGGGCCGGGGGCGCGGGGGGCGCAGGGGGCGCGGGGGGCGCGGGCGGGGGCGCGGCGCGCGCGCTGCTGTCGGCGTGGGGCGGCGCGCTGGGCGCGGCGGGCCCGGCGCACGCGCTGCCGCCGCTCACGGCGCTGCTGCACGCCTTCTCTGACGCGCCTACGCAGGCTAAGAAGGTATGTGCTCACTGTTGAATCCCACTGGACTAGGAAAGTAATAAATAACGAGCCGTGTGCCCAATGGGATCCCATCGGGAATTGTGACAAACTTTCATTCTCTATTTAACCCCATTAGGGAATGAATTTTCAAAAATAATTCTTTAGTGTTCAACTGTTCACCTTCGTTATATAAGGAACTCTTTTGCAAAATTTCATTATTCTAGAGTCTAACCCAGCAATTTAGGCTGTGCGTTGCCTGTCAGTGATTTTTATTAAGTAGTAGATGTTCATCGTTTTTATGTAATGCAGACGAATATAGGAACATCTATATCTTCTTCTTCTATATCTATACATATAATAAATCTGTAGACGAGGCGTTTCTGTACAATGAAAAAAAAAAAAAAAAAATTGGGTTGTCCAAGAATAACCAACAGATTCCATTTCTACCATTTTTGGAATTTTTGTCTGTTTGTCTGTTTGTCCGTTTGTCTGTCTGTCTGTTTGTCTGTTTGTATGTTCTTTAGTTTGATTGTTCCACTATCACGTAAAAAGTACGAAATCGAGTTTGGACTCGTTGAATATGCATTGACAAGTGCTTTACACTAGGCTGTCTCCAGGGTCTGATGATGGAGCCGGAAGGTGGCTATAGGAACTCCTCAACCAAACAAGATAGCACAATCGTGTTTGAACTCGTTGGTTTTGTCTTGATAAGTACCTAGTATAGCCCAAGGTTGCATCGAGGGTCTGGTGATGGAGCCGGAAGGTACCGATAGGAACTCCTTAACCAAACAAGACAGCACCGTCGTGTTTGGACTCGTTGAATATGCATTGACAAGTGCGTTATACTAGGCAGTGTCCAGGGTTTGATGATGGAGCCGGAAGGTGACCATAGGAAATCCTCAACCAAACAAGATAGCACCATCGTGTTTGGACTCGTTGGCTTTGTCTTGACAAGTACTTACTATAGTCCAAGGTAGTATCCAGAGTCTGGTGATGGAGCCGGAAAGTACCCATAGGAACTCCTCAACCAAACAAGACAGCACCATCGTGTTTGGACTCGTTGAATACGCTTTGACAAGTGCTTTACACTACAATGTAAATGATATGCATAAAAATGAATTAATAATGTGTTGTTTAACATAATTACTGTAATTATTTTTAATTAAATGCGCCATCGGTTCGTTGGTATTCATCAATAAAAATACTCTACCAAAAATAGTTTTTCTCAAAACTCCGCGGCTAGATTTTATTGAGCTTTGATATACAGACTAGTACAAGCCCAAGGAACATAATGCACTATGTGTCCATTCTGGGCAGCACTTGGCCCAGCTCCCATATATGGATAGTCAGTAAAAAATATTTAACATGTAAATGATATGCATACAAATGAAATAAGAATGTGTGTTTTAACATAATTACTGTCATTATTTAATCAAATGCGCCACCGGTTGGTTGGTATTCATCAATAAAAAATACTCAACAAAAATTCGTTTTTCTCAAAACTCCGCGGATAGATTTTATTGAGCTTTGGTGTACAGACTAGTACAAGCCCAAGGATCATAATGCACTATTGTTCCATTCTGGGCAGCAACCGGCCCAGCTCCCATATATGGATGGTCAGTAAAAAATATTTAACATGTAAATGATATGCATACAAATGAAATAATAATGTGTTTTTTAAAATAATTACTGTCATTATTTTTAATTAAATGCGCTATCGGTTAGTTGGTATTCATCAATAAAAAATACTCAACAAAAAATAGTTTTTCTCAAAACTCCGCGGATAGATTTTATTGAGCTTTGGTGTACAGACTAGTACAAGCCCAAGGAACATAATGCACTATGTGTCCATTCTGGGCAGCACTTGGCCCAGCTCCCATAAATAGATGGTCAGTAAAAAATATTTAACATGTAAATGATATGCGTACAAATGAAATAATAATGTGTTGTTTAACATAATTACTGTCATTATTTTTAATTAAATGCGGCATCGGTTCGTTGTTATTCATCAATAAAAATACTCTACAAAAAATAGTTTTTCTCAAAACTCCGCGGATAGATTTTATTGAGCTTTGGTATACAGACTAGTACAAGCCCAAGGAACATAATGCACTATGTGTCCATTCTGGGCAGCACTTGGCCCAGCTCCCATATATGGATGGTCAGTAAAAAATATTTAACATGTAAATGATATGCATACAAATGAAATAATAATGTGTTTTTTAAAATAATTACTGTCATTATTTTTAATTAAATGCGCTATCGGTTAGTTGGTATTCATCAATAAAAAATACTCAACAAAAAATAGTTTTTCTCAAAACTCCGCGGATAGATTTTATTGAGCTTTGGTGTACAGACTAGTACAACCCCAAGGAACATAATGCACTATGTGTCCATTCTGGGCAGCACTTGGCCCAGCTCCCATAAATAGATGGTCAGTAAAAAATATTTAACATGTAAATGATATGCATACAAATGAAATAATAATGTGTTGTTTAACATAATTACTGTCATTATTTTTAATTAAATGCGGCATCGGTCCGTTGTTATTCATCAATAAAAATACTCTACAAAAAATAGTTTTTCTCAAAACTCCGCGGATAGATTTTATTGAGCTTTGGTATACAGACTAGTACAAGCCCAAGGAACATAATGCACTATGTGTCCATTCTGGGCAGCACTTGGCCCAGCTCCCATATATGGATGGTCAGTAAAAAATATTTAACATGAAAATGATATGCATATAAATGAAATAATAATGTGTGTTTTAACATAATTACTGTCATTATTTAATCAAATGCGCCACCGGTTGGTTGGTATTCATCAATAAAAAATGCTCAATAAAAATTCGTTTTTCTCGAAACTCCTCGGATAGATTTTATTGAGCTTTGGTGTACAGACTAGTATAAGCCCAAGGAACATAATGTACTATGTGTCCATTCTGGGCAGCACTTGGTCCAGCTCCCATAAATAGATGGTCAGTAAAAAATATTTAACATGTAAATGATATGCATACAAATGAAATAATAATGTGTTGTTTAACATAATTACTGTCATTATTTTTAATTAAATGCGGCATCGGTCCGTTGTTATTCATCAATAAAAATACTCTACAAAAAATAGTTTTTCTCAAAACTCCGCGGATAGATTTTATTGAGCTTTGGTATACAGACTAGTACAAGCCCAAGGAACATAATGCACTATGTGTCCATTCTGGGCAGCACTTGGCCCAGCTCCCATATATGGATGGTCAGTAAAAAATATGTAACATGAAAATGATATGCGTATAAATGAAATAATAATGTGTGTTTTAACATAATTACTGTCATTATTTAATCAAATGCGCCACCGGTTGGTTGGTATTCATCAATAAAAAATGCTCAATAAAAATTCGTTTTTCTCGAAACTCCTCGGATAGATTTTATTGAGCTTTGGTGTACAGACTAGTATAAGCCCAAGGAACATAATGTACTATGTGTCCATTCTGGGCAGCACTTGGTCCAACTCCCATATATGGATGGTCAATGTCCTTTGTTTAAAAGTCGGAGTGCCAATAATTCTTCTCAGAAATTTAAGTCCTCCCAAACTTTGCAACGGCACTCGGCTCATAGTCAACAATCACCAACAAAACGTCATCGAAGCCGAAATCTTAACAGGTTGCGGCGCCAGTGATGTTGTTTTTATTCCAAGAATTCCTCTCATTCCCAATAATTTCCCGTTTAGTTTTAAGCGTGTGCAATACCCCGTCAGCCTGTGTTACGCCATGACCATTAACAAAGCTCAGGGCCAGACATTATCCGTTGCGGGGGTGGATCTTAGTATTGGTTGCTTTTCCCACGGCCAACTTTATGTAGCTCTTTCGCGTGTGAGCAACCCTAGCAACTTTTTTGTGTACGCTCCAGGTGGTTCCACCGCTAATATTTTATAAAGAGAAGCATTTTCTTAAATAAAAACACAAGTTTTTTGGCAGTTTCTTACTAGGAAAAATCACCAGGCCTGGTCGAAAGATTCCCCCTTTTTAAATGAAGGTACAACTTTTCTAAGCGACATATTATTGTTTTCCGACATCCATGCGAACGAAGCCGCGGCCACAGCTAGTATTGTAATAAATGCTTTGAGTATGAATGTGGATAGTTACAAGAGTAGATCCATCTATCCATCACCTTAATACATACACTGTTTCTTTAGTCTTCCCCAAAAGAAGTGATGGATGGATGGTGTGAAAGATGGTATGACTGAAAAGAGGGTGTAATATGACGTATACTTAATAGAGCTGCACCGAACCCAAAAAAAATGGAATAGGGGAGAAATGATGATGATAATGCCTGTCATATTTAAGTAACAGTCACAAATAGCGTTATGACGTAGCCTAAATTAACACACCTTCACCAGGCGATAGCGGAAGGTATTCAGAGCTCGGCAGAGACTGCGTTACGAATGCTATGCGAGCCTTCCTTCGCGTCAGCCGAAGCGGAGATCACGGACTTTTTCCTCGCGCTGTTCACGGCGCTGCTGCCGCAACTCGGCAACTTTGCCTACAACGCTATTGACGTGTTCTTGGAGGTTGCACAAAGGTATGTATTTCCCCTCTTCATTTTTATAAAAGTTGCTTAAAGTTAAGAGACGTTTAAACGTCAAGTTCAAACAGTCGCTAATCATAACTTAACTTTAAGCGATGTTTATAAATAAACCTATTTGTGAATAGTGGTCTACTGTATGTGGCTCGAACGTGTCATGATCATCATATATTTGCTGTTTTCTTGAGAACAGATATAAATGAGTGAATCATGAAATTAGGTATGAGATATTAGGTATTTCCGAACTGTCCTTAGTATGTATTTATGGTCGTGACTGTACAAGCATGTACCTCGGTGCGCAGGGGCGGCGGTGAGAGCGGCCTGGAGCGCCTCGTGGAGTGCGTGCGCCTGGGCGTGGAGGCGGGCGGGGGCGGCATGCTGGTGCGGGCCGTGCTGGCGCTGCTGGCGCGACACGTGCTGCCGCGCGCCGGGCACGACGCGCCCGACCTGGCGCGCGCCGCCTACAGGCTGCTGGCCAGGTATGCACGGCACCCCAGCACGACGCGCCCGACCTGGCGCGCGCCGCCTACAGGCTGCTGGCCAGGTATGCACGGCACCCCAGCACGACGCGCCCGACCTGGCGCGCGCCGCCTACAGGCTGCTGGCCAGGTATGCACGGCACCCCAGCACGACGCGCCCGACCTGGCGCGCGCCGCCTACAGGCTGCTGGCCAGGTATGCACGGCACCCCAGCACGACGCGCCCGACCTGGCGCGCGCCGCCTACAGGCTGCTGGCCAGGTATGCACGGCACCCCAGCACGACGCGCCCGACCTGGCGCGCGCCGCCTACAGGCTGCTGGCCAGGTATGCACGGCACCCCAGCACGACGCGCCCGACCTGGCGCGCGCCGCCTACAGGCTGCTGGCCAGGTATGCACGGCACCCCAGCACGACGCGCCCGACCTGGCGCGCGCCGCCTACAGGCTGCTGGCCAGGTATGCACGGCACCCCAGCACGACGCGCCCGACCTGGCGCGCGCCGCCTACAGGCTGCTGGCCAGGTATGCACGGCACCCCAGCACGACGCGCCCGACCTGGCGCGCGCCGCCTACAGGCTGCTGGCCAGGTATGCACGGCACCCCAGCACGACGCGCCCGACCTGGCGCGCGCCGCCTACAGGCTGCTGGCCAGGTATGCACGGCACCCCAGCACGACGCGCCCGACCTGGCGCGCGCCGCCTACAGGCTGCTGGCCAGGTATGCACGGCACCCCAGCACGACGCGCCCGACCTGGCGCGCGCCGCCTACAGGCTGCTGGCCAGGTATGCACGGCACCCCAGCACGACGCGCCCGACCTGGCGCGCGCCGCCTACAGGCTGCTGGCCAGGTATGCATGGCACCCCAGCACGACGCGACTGCTCCAGCGGTTAAAAGATCTCAGCGCTAATTTGCTGGATTCGTTTTCTCTCAACCAATCTTTATGTCTCCTGACAAAGTTTACTTTGTTTATAAGTGTTTATGTATCTTTGTATTTTTTTGTATTTACTGTTTTATTTACAACGATTAACTGCTCGATTTGCTCGTATACGACAGCCTTTAGTGACCAGACCATCTAAAGTTTAGATTGGCTGGTCACTAAGGGTGTGGTCAGTTAAGAATCTTAACTGACCACACCCTTAGTGACCAGCCAATCTAAACTTTAGGTAACAGCGTACTTTATGTAACAGCGTACTTTATGTAACAGCGTACTAATCCACCGTTGGCGGTACTTCTTCCCGAACAAATGCGAAGAAGCAGAGAGTAACGCTCGCACGGACGAGCTGCGCGGTGCGCTCGCCGCGCTGGGCCGCGCGCTGCTGCAGCCCGACATCGAGCTGTTGAGGCTCAACATAGACACGCTGGACACGCTCAACACCAAGTGCAAGCTGTACCACAAGGTGAGTCATACAAGTGTGAAGCGCTACACAGCTTCTTTATTTCGTAGCGGTAAGGGCGGTTTTCGTAATTACTTACTACTGACTTGCGGCTTATTGTTTTTTTTTCTTTCCTTTTGCAAAAAATGGCACACTAAAATGTTACAATAAAAGCTTATGTTCAGGCACAGTTAAGATGACCAATGTCCCTCTACCTACCAAATGTCAACCAAAGTTTTGCAAACTGAATTTCATGTAATACAACTACCACTTTTATTTATTTAACCATTTATACACACATAATAAACAGACAAGAAGACTTTCCAATTTATTTTGTCAAAGATTCGTATATGTAAAATACGCATCATTACTAATATTACTAATAATTTAAAAACAACAAGACAAAATCAAGAAGTCATTTTAAGACATTCGTGGACGGGCTATAGTTAAAATGGCAAATTTTATTTAAAAAAAAAGGAGTCCACACATAAAATGTCACCACTTGTCTTGACCCGACTTACTGTCGAGTGACCTGAAGCATTGAAGCATGCTTCGAATTCGCGTAACCGTGTTTGCATGTGTGTGTGAGCCGATTCCGACCTTTGGTTCTTAATTGAAGTACTCAATGCAAGACTCATATTTAGGTCTTTACCTATGAAATTGCCGTTTTGTATGAAAAAATTTAAACGAATTTTTTTCATGTAGTTTTTATTTGTATTAATCGAAGTACTCACCCATGCAATCAATGCATCTTTGCCAACGCAGTGGCAGTTTATTGATGCCCTTCTTAAAGAAATCAGCTGGACGGGAGGCAACAAATTCTTCAAAGGTATTTTGCCTCTCGGGTATTGATTTTTTTTCCCGCCAAGAAGTTATCCTAATTCTGGAAAAAGTAGTAGTCTGTAGGCGCAAGGTCTGGTGAGTAGGGCGGATGACGGAGAGCTTCCAACCCCAGTTCTTGCAACTTGGAGACCGTCTGCTGTGCAGTATGAGGTCGCGCGTTGTCGTGCAGGAGCAGCGGAGACGAGCGATTGACCAATGCTGGTTGGAAATGTGCTAGCTTCTCCATCATTGTGTTCAGTTCTTCACAGTACATCTGCAGTAATGCTCACCCCGTTTGGTAAGAAGCTGTGATGAATCACACCGGCGCTAGACCACTAAACAGTGACCATCACTTTTCTAGGGGTAAGTTTTCGTTTAGAGCATTGTTTAGGTACTGAACCAGGATCCAACCAACTTGCTGAGCGCTTGCGGTTATCAAACAGAATCCATTTTTCATCACAGGTAACAATGCGGTTCAAAATTCCTTCATTTGTGTGTCTGTTGAGCAGTGCAAGGCACGCCTCGACGCGTACTTCGCGCTGGCGATCATTGAGTTCGTGGGGCACCCATTTGTCAAGCTTTTTTACCTTGCCAATTTGACGCAAATGGACCAATATTGTTTTGACGCTAACGTCGAAAGCTGCTGCTAATTCAGCCGTAGATTGTGTATCATCAGCTTCCACAATCGTCTTTAATTCGTCATTGTCGACCAAAGTCTTCGGACGACCGCGAGGTTCATTTTTCAGGTCGAAATTTCCAGAACGGAAGCGAGCAGACCAATAACAGGTGGTGCGTTGGTTTGTAGTGTTAGCTCCGTAAACGTCGTTGATGTTGCGTGCCGCTTGTGCCGCGTTGCTGCCACGACGGTACTCATATTCCATAATTACTCGAATTTTTAACGTATCCATGATGACGAAAAAGATTGAAATTCGATGAAAATGTAACACTAATCATTAAACAAATGACTTCTTTTGAAAACAGAATTCCATATTTTTTAAATAAAATTAATTTGAAATTAGAATTCTTAGCCAAACAAAAATTATTTTTGATTTGAAATGGCCAGTACTGCAGAACGGCAATTTCATAGGTAAAGACCTATTATTATGTACTGTGGTTCAGGTGATGTTCCGCACGGAGTTCCTGGGCGAGTTCCTGTCCGTGCTGCTGCTGGGGCTGGCGGAGGGCGGCTGGCGCGCGCTGGCGCGGGACGAGGTGACGGCGGCCGTGCACGCCATGGCGCTCGTGGACTTCGCGGCCTTCCGCGCCGCCTTCCTGCCGCACTTCCTGGCGTCGCTGCCCGGCCTCGCGCCCGAGCACCAGCACCTTCTGGCGCAGTTCCCGCCCGACACGGTAATCGTTAACTTCATAGTTATCAACTATCAAATCTGTTTCGCCAATTAAATAAAGTCCGGTACATTTTTGCATCAATGATCGGTCATTGTTGAGGTCGTCAAAACCAGTTGCGGGAATCTGCTGGAAACGAACAGTGGCTTGATAATGATAATAATGATTTAAGCACAACTTGTACTTAATTGAAATAAACCGCCAACTGAACACCCAAGACAGGCCAGTGCTGTCGGGCTAGTAGCTGTATCCAGGTTATTCGTTGCAAGAAAATAATTCTACGTATATTTATACATCAATGATTATTCACAGGACTTACCGACCTTCACGCAGAACATCCAGCGCCTGATGAACGACGTGAACTGTTACCGCGCGTATAGTTCGCTGACACCTGTCGGGATGGCCTCCTAGCACCTCCGCGAATGTCACGTTCCGCTGTGATATTGGACCACTTGTGATAACTAACTTATACATTTGTAGCTCTACGTACATTTGCAAATCGTTTAGTAAATAGTGGATAAAATGAAATAATGGGAATGATTCGGTGAAGTTACTTAGAAAAAGAATATTTCGAGAGTGAGAACGCTAAGCATTACGAAGCTCGAATATTCAGCAGTGAAAACGTCAATTTGAATGTTCAGTTCAGATATTTTTTTTATAAAGCGCGAATGTTGAATTTATTGGTCAATCAAGGAATATTGTCGGTTATAATTTTATATTGCATGTTAATCTTTATATTCTAATCATGTTGAAAGGTCCCTGTCTCCAGTTGGAAGCATGCGATTCAACATCGAACTAGTTTTGAACCCGAAATTTTTACAAGGTATAAATTAGATTGCGTATCATTTATGAGCATTTTCATAATGCTGAATGTAGGTACGTTCCGATTGCTCGGTCCAATTAATTATAATCGTGGTAATACTTTTAAATAGTGTTTGTTTGAGAATAGTCTGGTTGGTACAAGTATTTTGAAAGGGAATTGTGACAGTGGAAATAATAATCTGAACATTAGAAACAATAAGTAAAGTTGTATTTTACGTTTTTAATTCAGTTTTTAAGAACAGTTGTTCTCATATGTACGAATATGTTTATGAGAATATTTGCATACTTTGCGAAAAGTATGGGAATGGCTTGGTCATTTGTAATAGAAAACTATGGAATATAAAGATTTCCCATATGAAAAACGATCCAATATGAAAAAAAAAACCTGTCGGACTCGAAAGGGACATAGAAGGTAATTAGGTACTGCAATAACATTAACACACCTATAGAGGCTGAGGAAACCGTCGCGCACGAGCTCTTTGTATACACGGGCGTCACCCAGATTAGGACAGAAACCCTCGGGTCACCCAGATCTTGTTGTCAAATGTTTTGAATAGACCAGGAGTTTTAATTAGCTTCTGGAGGGAGGTGGGCTGCTTGGAATAACCACCGACGACGGCCGCCATGGCCCACGCACAATGGCGCGGAAACCAAACCCCATAACATAAAACATTAACAAAAAGTAATAAAAAAAATTACCCATGAATAGATCAGGGGGCTTAAAAACGCCACTTTTGGGAGAATCATACTAGGAAAATATTATGAATCATCGTAAAATGTCACAAACTGACAATCCATAATATGATCTGCATGTAAGTCTACGAAATAATTCATCCGTTTGATAGTTTTCTATGGAGATTCGTAAAATGGTCTGCGGAATTGCTAATGACAGCAGGAAATGAAATGAATTCTTTTAGAGGAATTGCTAATATGGCCGTTTTAGACCTGCTGTACGACACACCCTCACGGATTGGACACGGCTTTTTGATGTGTTGTATGTGTACAAAGCTTTGTGCATGTGTAAATGACCGGGATAACTAATAATATTTTTTTACTGATGTGATGTAGAAATAACTGTATAACTTGCTTCCAAAGTGTGAATTAAAGGGTAGAGGGGGATGGGAAATCTTATTATATTATCCATTAGACTGGTCTTGTTGTTGCTTATGTTATGTTGCCTTCTTTATATTTGACAATCAATTATTGTTTGTTGCTTCGAACTGGATTAACATATTTTATTATGTTGGTATATTTTTGTTGGTAGTTTTAGGGCACTTCCTATTAGGTATGGTGTAGTGGATGACCAATCCTTAATTTAGAACTATTAATACATAAATATAGTTTCTATGTTTCGTTTTTATCACTAGGTAGTAGATTACTAATTGTAGTAAAACAAATCAAGTTCTTGACCGAATTTGGCGTATAAGACTGTACATAATATATTCATTCGAGTTTATTTCTATTATCGTAAAGGCTCCCACAAACAGGCGCGAAACCGTGGGCACGATAAGGGTCGCGCGACAGCGCCAGTTTGCACGAGGCTTAACACCTATTCTTACTTTTATAATGCCTGGTCGAACTTCAGAATCGTATTTGCGATGTGATTCTAGCAAAGAAATCATTTATCTGCATTTATAAAATTAGATATTGTATCAGCAGGAGGCGATTTTCGCAAATAGTGAAACTAGTCATTGGAAAGAATTTGTACGTAAGGCCCACTCTGAACTGACGCGCCCCACCCAGTATCGCATTTTACGCACACGGTAATGCGGTAGTATGGCGCGTCATGTCCGATTGGACAAGCTATAAAGAACCATGGTGTAGGTTCATTTAAAAAATAGTAAATGGATAAAATATGTGAATCTACCTTGTTTAAATATTACGTACCAATTTTCATAATATTGTACTTCAGCAATTTTCCTCGTTGGTCTAGTGGTTGCAAGTGCTAATGATTAGCATGAGGCCCTGGGTTCGATTTCCAGGTCGGGCAAATGCGTTTTTCTATTTCTATATACATGGGACTTGAACATAACTGGCGAAATGTAGGTGGTGCACCTCTGCCTAACCGTTCGGGGAAATCGCGTGTTATAGTTATGTTATACTATGTTCCAACAATAAAGCGCAAAAGTTACAAAATATCGGGTGTAAAAAGATGCTTGACGAAACCGAGAGTAACTTGAATTCCTTGGCCATTGTGAGATTTTTTTGTACCTACTTGAGATATTGCAAGGTCAAACTTCCAACATTTTTTCACGAAAACATGTTTTAATTGTTATATTATAACTTAACATTAAATGCACATGCATTGCATGATATAAGCGAGCGATTTTTCACATCAAAAACATTACCCTCCTTCTGGGGCAGTCGGGTAAAATAAAAGTAGTTTCCCAGCAATAAATTTGCTCAATGTAACTATTAGTTTGTTATACAGAATGCATATACAGCTGTATGATTGGTCTTTTTACACCTTGTATTAGTTCAACTGTCATTAGCGAGACAATAGAATTTTTCTTAAAAGATTTTTCGACAGTCGGAAGGGTATTATGTAAAGGTAATCTCCTGTTAAAGTTTTTGATGTGTAACATCTTTCCTATCGCTTTCCTGCAGTGGAGGCAGGGAGTGATTAAGTGAAAAGGGATGGAAGTGTGTAACAGGAAACCAGGGAAGCACGCGCTATTTGATTTGAGCAATGAGCGTAGTTCTAAAATTGGTGGTCAGATGGTACTTACCCAGTTTCCATGAGGTTGGAAAAAGGATGATGACGATGAATATTGTTTATATCATATTCATACATATATCGTGTGGATTTCGGTTATTATACATATACTAAAACCTTACTCGAGAACCACTATATCCATTGGTGGAAACAGCATGAAAATTGGTGTAGTAGTTTTTGAGTTTATCGCGAACAGGACGACAAACAGACGCGGCGGACTTGTGTTTTATTATATGTAAGGAAGGATGGTATACGTCAACCAAGATGTCAGATGTTACACATCATATGCGACTACTGTAAAGCTCGCTCTTTAAACTACAACAATTACCAGCTTAGCTGTGTATATTCACAATGATTACCTATTGCAGTGTTCAGAAAATCTGGTCAGAGTAGATGGTTAGTAAAAAAATTAAGCTGGCTATTTCTTATTTGTCAAATTTCTAAATACTGACTGAAGTAAATGAGTAAACAATTTTCGTAGTCTTTTTATTGCATTTAAGTTTTAGTTGTTTGGGGGTGCAATAGGTCGTGTGATAATGTTCAAATAATAGAGTATGTGACGTTAGAGAATAATAGAAACCTTATTATTTCTGTATGCTTATTGACAAGAAAAATAAAGAAAATCTAGTTGTTTTGATAAATCACAGTTTTATTAATTATTTTCTGTATCACTCTTATGTCAGATAACAACCCTAGACAGTGCATCATCGAAATAATCAATTACCCACAAACTGAAATAAATTATTTTATTGGCTTTATTGGGAAAAGTTGGACAAACATTTATCAAACACTGCCATGACAATATCTTTGTGACTTGCATATAACTTTACATCTGGGGTAATGTCCACCCAGCGCACCCCAACTGCATCATCACCGGCATGTAATTTTAATCCACCAACAGTGGAGCCATTGTTGTCATGAAAATTGTATGCTATACTCTCCATCCAAGCATTGTCTGTATTGCGATGATCGTCAATGTATCCTTTATACACTACATCTCCCGCATTGAAGAATTTTTCAAATCTTTCGAACCAAGCTTTTTTTTGATCTGGAAATAGATTGATGGAATTCTCTTTATTATATAGGTAAAGTTTCAATATATTATGGTACTAGACATTAGCTGACCTTTATCCAATACTAAAGAGTTCATGGCTTCTTCCTGAAACTCCCTGACCGCTGCTGCGCTTACTTTCTCACCGGGGTCTACCATTCCACCTGGCAGTGCCCATTCTCCAGTGTCCCTTCTTTTCACTGCAACACATTGCAGAATAGGCCTGAAATAAGTATTAGTTGTAAAGCAAGTAGGTATCTAATAGTTAAACAAAAATAATCATCACATTAGTAAAGGAGTTTACTTATTACTAGATTTGTCCGTTTCAATTTCACCATTCTCAAATCTCTTCCAGCGAGTAACAACTGGGTCAGCAGCGTGGTTTGGTCCCCACCTCCCAAGAACCCCTCGACCAGATATACCTGTTCTTCCTATGGGATTTAGAGGGTATCCATTCTCTATTTTGTATTGGCCCATATAGCTTGTTCTGCTCACTTTACCATCAACACTGTTCCACTGTGGTTTGAAACCAGGGTCTCCTAAACACGTAAGATTAAATTATGAAAGCTTTTCCTATGGGGTAAGAATCTGATTTGGTGCTGGTAGTTGAGGTACAACATAATTTCTTACCAATATTAGGATCTGCCCATGGCTGTCCATGTATAGAAGACGCAGTATGATTACGTGGTTGATATTCCTTAAATTCTGAAGACCAGCTGACCTTATCGTCAGGCACAGGGAATCTTTCAATGTTAGAACGGGGGTACGAACCTCCACGACATTTAATGTGAGTGGTTATCATAATAACGCTAGATCGAATCATTAAAACACTTATGAGAATTATAAAAAATGTTTTTAATCTAATACCGGTAAATATAACTTTATTATTTTCATAATTTCTCATGCTTCTAGCTAGCAACAAAAGTAAACAGCCTAACTGTCAAAAGTGACAGACAAGTGGACAAGTGTGACAACTGTCAGAGTCAGCATAAAAATGTACTCTGTTGCTGCGACTGTCAGTCAGTTGTTGGAGTAAACTAGAGATGAGAATATTGGTTGAAATTGTTTATTGGTTAATGGTTAATGGTTAAATAAAAATATCGATATTTTTATTGGTTGAAAATATTAGTTAATATTTTTATTCAAGTATCTGCAACATGTTGAAAAGTTGAATATTCTATTAACTAATGCATGTTGAAATTGTTAAGTTAAACTTCCCTTCATACTTTTACAGGCTTAGGACTGACTAGCATTTATCTCGATTAGATAATCAAATCATCATCTGCCTAGCCTTTTCCCAACTATGTTGGGGTCGGCTTCCAGCCTAACCGGATGCAGCTGAATACCAGTATTTTATATGGAGCGACTGCCTATCTGACCTCCACAACCCAGTGACTGGGTAATACGATACCCCTTGGTAAGACTGGTTGTCAGACTTTCGAGCTTCTGACTACCCGTAACGACTGTCAAAGATCCACAAATGACAGCCGGGACCAACGGCTTAACGTGCTTTCCGAGGCACGGAGGAGTCTCGGTATGTAAAGATGGTCACCCATCCACGGACCAACCCCGGCAAGCGTGGCTTAACCTCATGGATCGACCCGTGCGGCTGTTAATACTTAGCCATGCTTAGATAATCGAATATATAAAAAAAACAACAACAACGCAACGACGCGACTTTGTTATTTGAGTAAAATATCAAAACTAACTAATAAAATAAACTTATATCAAAAATCAACCATTAACCGACCGAAATATTGGTTAAAAATATCAACAACTTTCTTTAGAATAAAATATCCCCAACAGTAAATGTGTTTTAACGTAACAAAGATAGAACATACAATTGAATGCACGTAACGGAATAAATATTTCTACGACACTGACGACACTGCGTTGCCGCTCCGAAGGTCAACCCGAGCGAGCGAGAGACAGCGCGTTTTTCGAGCGAGACAGAGAAATATTCGTCCTTGCCAATTTTGCGCCGAAGAAGTTGATATGATATTTTTATTCGTTAATGTTAATTTTATTTATTGAATATCATGGTTAATTTTAAATATTAGTTAAATTTAATGGTTGATGGTTATATTCATCATCTCTAGCTCCATTGACTTAGATTATACTAGCTAGACAGGATACACACGCAGCGACTCCGGCGACTAGTTTATTCAAAATAAAATAATACATATTCTTCAAGTCTTATATTTCAAAAATAGTGTTCTATAGAATTTACACATTTTATTCATTATTTTACAATTATCATTTTCTTCTTCGTGTTGTTTTCTTAACTGTAGGTTTTTTAAATACTTCATCATCCATTTTCTGAAAGTCTTCATCTGTAACAAAATTAATTACATACAATGAAGCTACCGAGTAGGTATTCTATTTATATCTTCATTTGATATTTCATTATTTTATCAGAAAATTGTATTAAAGCTTACCAGAGTCATCTGAAGCATTTGCTGATGTTTTATTGTTTCTCGTCGCTGCTCTACGATTCGACTTTCTCACACTTTGTGGGGTCTTTTCGTTCGTTGGCGGTTCATTCTGCGAAAAAGTACAAATATATTTTAAATATTTTTATGAACTAACTGAGGTATTCGTACTGCAGTTACTTTTTCGGTTGGTGAGATGCGGAAATTTCGTACAAATAAAACCTGCTTTAAGTTTTGACAAAAAGTAGACTCTACACGCAGGAACTTAGGAACTACTTTACCTCGTCAGGGCTAGAAGAGGATCGTCTTCTATTCCGCCTAGCCGCGGGCTTGCGTCGCGGTGTGGCTCGCACGGGCTGGTCCGTCCGCGGCGGGGAGGCGCTGGCGGCGCCGCCCTCGCTATTCTCCTCCGTGTTACCTTCCTCACCGTCTCGAACGGCGAAACATTCTTCTATCTTGTCGCCCAACTCCGTGACAAGGGTCTGTTAACGTTTTGTTTGTTAATTTACACAATATAAATAACATCCTTTATACCTATTGTATGTACCACAAATCAATAGGGTAAAGAAGCTTTGATCAGTGTTTCTTTTCGACCTACCTTAATTTCATTTTTGGCCATTTTAGATGTGTTATTCATTATAGTGTTAAAGCAGTCCATGACTCCATTACAGTGCAGTTTGTCTTTGTAACAGTCGAGGTTCTCGATGAGCTTGCGTAGAGACCTCTCGTTATACGTGAATAGGGACAGGCAGTACGCAAGGTCGCGCCACTGTCGCTCTTCTGTCGATAACTTGAATCTTTGGCATAGCTTCTCTACTAAAGCTTCCATTTGACGGTCTTTTTGTATGAGCGATGTAATATACCTAGAATCAGAAAAATGTTGTTTTTGTTCAAGTGGTTGGCTAAAAGAAAGCCGCTGAAAAAAGCTCTATTAAAGTGAATTTTATAGAGCTATTTAAAAGTTAGTTTACAAGTCATTATCATTCCTAGATTGCATGATCGGCTAATTAAAAATTTCACCATATATTTGTTCATTTTATTTGAATTGTAAAATTCATATGGTGGTGAGTAAAAAATTTGTAAGTGTTACAAAAGGTATCCTGTTAGATAGCACTAAACCAAAAATGAAAGGTGATCCTTTGAAGCACGTGTAACATATAACTTGAACATCATACAACAATGAACAAGTAACAATTACTTCATAATAACTCTGTATTGTTCTTCAGCGACGTTCAACTCGGGGTCGCTGAGCCTCGATATAATGTCCGGCATGACGTTATACAGCGCGTTGCCTTTCTGCGACAGTTGTTTGAAGAATAGCTTCGTCATGGAAGCGACTCGCGCATCTTTGTCTGCACAACACAGCGCCATGTCGGCAATCTGCCCTTTCACTCGAACCATCTCGTGGAGAACCAAGAAGGAGAGCATTTTAACTGCGCATTGTCGGACTTCTAATTCTTCGTCACTTAGTCTGAAATGTTATAGTATTGTTATAGATAGGTGTAAGTAAGTTTAACATTTTTAGGGCCAGTTTCGCAGTGAACTACTTGCACTTAAAAGAAGATAGGGTGAAACAGGCCCCATTTCAGTTTAGAAATGCTTTGCGAGTTTGATTCCCATGAAATAAGATAAAAGGCCAGTTACAAGAGCAGATTACTACGAGACTTTCAACAGTATTCATACTTACATGTGATAAATATGATGAGTCCAGGGTTGTGTAAGATTGGGGAATCGCAACGTAAGGTCGGCGAAAGCGATAGTCAAGTTGGTCCTCAGGGACACATGCTTGGACTTCTTGAGGACTGTCACCATCAGCTGAAGGCCGTCTTCGCAAACCGCGTTGGAAACCAACATAAACCTAAAAAGTACAACAAAACAATCATATTAAACGACGAGACACGAGATTAGATGTGAGTCAAACATCAACAGAATATGTCGGACTAAGCAGTAGCGGCGATAGAATCACTATTTCTGTGGCAACCGGCCTGCTCATCACGTATGAAAAAGGTGGTGGATTACAGTGGGAACATTATAGGCAGATTATGCTATGCCATGATGTCGCGCCGCGCACTGTACCCGTCCTGTCCGCTCACATTACCTAGTGAAGCTGAGCGCGGCGGCGGCCTGCAGGGGCGGCGCGGCTCGCGCGGGGTTGGCCAGCAGCCAGCGCAGCAGCGGCACGTAGCGCGCCAGCGTAGTGCCGGCGCCCACGATGTCGCGCCGCGCACTGTACCCGTCCTGTCCGCTCACATTACCTAGTGAAGCTGAGCGCGGCGGCGGCCTGCAGGGGCGGCGCGGCTCGCGCGGGGTTGGCCAGCAGCCAGCGCAGCAGCGGCACGTAGCGCGCCAGCGTAGTGCCGGCGCCCACGATGTCGCGCTCGCACACTCCGCGCACGTATTCTGCATCGGCATCGTCGGCTACGGCGCCTTCGAGTCCTGCCTCGTCCTCTGTCATTGTTGTATTTGCCTGTTCGCACGAATATTGAACTAATTAGTTAGAATAAGACCAACACGAGCTAGACTCCTAAGCACTGGCTCATAAATTATCTATATCCAACGAAAGTAATAAACCAAAAAACGGTGAGCAAAAGAAAACAAACTTCTTTTGCTCACTGCAGTTAACCGAAAAACCTCACCATATACATTTATAATTCGATGACATGTTAAAAGAAAAAAATATTTAATAAAAACATCGTACCGAGGGTCCCTTGTTGGACGAGACGCTCGCAGACCGCTGCTGCCGCGAGGAGGCGCTGGCGTTGCTGACGTTCATGAGCGTCTGCCGCCGCAGGTCGTCCAGGCGCCCGCGCTTACCCGGCGTCGTGAACGCGCCCGCTTTCTTCTTGCGTTTCTCTTCCACCTTGCGTTCTTCGCGGACCTGATGACAACAAATGCTTGAATTTGTGATGTTTGAATCGATCTAATTTTATATATTCCTATGAAAATAGATTTTTTCTGGTATGTTCTGGTTAGGCTGCTGTTTTTAGTAAGAAGTATTTTTAGTGTATTTTGCTATGAAAAAGTAGTAAAAACGTATCTTTTTTTAGGCTGTTTGTTCAAAAGCGACTAATTACCTGATTCCTTCTCCTGAGCTCGCTGTACACATTTATATCTAGGTATATGAGCTGCTGTAGCGCCACTTGTCCGAGCACGAACACGAAGCGAGTCAACAGCTCCACAGGCAAGCTGACCTCCTCCTCATTGCCACTATCTTTCACCATCGTCTCTTCAACCCTTCTGTACATTTCCGCAAGAATCTTCCCACATACAACTTCCGGGGTATCACAGATCGCGTATATGAGATCTATAGAGTTAGCAGCGAAGGCAGTGAATCTATCGAACTTTGAGAATGTTTCCATCAGACTGTCGAAAACAGAGGTGAAAATCACGTGTTCGGCGGGATATCGTTGACTCTTTTTCGTTAATGGTAGCAATAGTTGAACGCTCAAGTTCCTTGAGTTGTAGTCTGCAGTTAACCCGTGCGATTGAATGACGTCGAGGTTCGCGACTGCTACG
Source organism: Lithophane semibrunnea (assembly GCA_947363905.1). Taxonomy (NCBI): domain Eukaryota; kingdom Metazoa; phylum Arthropoda; class Insecta; order Lepidoptera; family Noctuidae; genus Lithophane; species Lithophane semibrunnea. The sequence goes on from OX376200.1 coordinate 6,870,461, forward strand.
GAGGGTTTCGCCTTAGCGACCATCACTAGAAGTGTGAGTGCGGCGTAGCTGTCCATGTCTGTAGTTCCATCAATTTTCTTTAGGAACATTTCCCAAAAAACCTGTGAATGACAAGGACAACTATAAGTTTTTTTTTGACACCAAAGTGTGCTACCCAAACATAAATACTGCATTTGTTATGAAAAGTCGAAATGATGAAATAAGCAAATTTATTAAACTGGTAGTAGTATTAATAAAGTTCAAAAATATGTATAGTAAGTGCCCCGCGATATTACGTGGCGAGCTTTGAAATAGACTGTTACATCAAGAAAGAAAGAACAAATACTTGAAAAGAACAAGTTGACATCGTAGAGTGATGTCAACCTGTTCTAAGCCCTACTTTTTTACACTCGATGTGGCTGGTTTTGGCTTTATGTTTCTATTAAATATGTATGTGCGTACCTGTATTATAGCGGGACTGATGTCTCCCTTGTTTACCCACTTGTCCACAAGATGTTCGAGCGCGAGCGAGCTGCCGCGGTCGATGTGCGTCATCAGCGCCACCAGCTTCTTGGCGATGGCGAAGCACCGCGCGCGCTCAGCCTTCGTGTCGCACTCCAGGTACATGTCGCGGTACGCACGCTCTACTGCTTCGCGTTTCTCCTGAATATTTTCAAGTGGATATTGTAAAATTAAATATCTACTTTATAATTAACCTCAGACCAAAAATTGGAACTAGACCTCGAGAATAATAAAAAGTCAGCCAATTGCGACTAGGACTCGCGCCCTGAGGGTTCTGTCTCAAAACTTTTCCCGGCTGCCCTCCGCTTCACTCATGTGACACAGCCTACTAATGTTCACACTACTTAGAAGCTTGATTTTTTACAGCTCCAAGGGATTGTAGTTCTAAATAAGTATTTGGTTTGACAGACAGACAACAAAGTGAGACAATAAGGGTTCCATTTCTTCCTTTTAACGTACGGAACCCTAAAAACAGACCTATATGGCTATTAATTTGACAAACAACTAAACTTCCACTAAACAAGCATACCTGATCCGGCGACCACACAAGCAGTAGCATATTCGCGACGCCCATTTTCGCTGACTCAATATTAAAATGATGCGCCGTTGTAAAGAAATCTATCGCCTCGCTGACGTCACCCGCTTGCTTCGACATCAGCAAGGAGTTTATAAGCGGCACCGCTTCGGAGACCATGCGACTGAAGTGAACGGACTCTTGAAGAAAGGCCACTATGTTTTCCTTTTCTTCTAATCGTTTATACATGGCAAGTTCTTGTTCACATTGCTGAGTTAGAGAGATGGTTCGGTCTGGTATTATGAATATGTTGCGAAGTAACGCAACGAAGTATGCAATCTGTTATGATATAAGAATAGAATAGAATACTTTTATTTTCAGACAAAGTCTATAGGAATAATAACAATTATACAGTTCGATTCAAACTTAATGGCAGCTCGGAAGTTAGTTTCTCGCTGCGCAGTACCCCACCCCACACCCCCGCTGACATATGAAATTGTTACTGCGCAGCGACTCGCCTCATGTTCCGAGCCGCCATTAGTTTGAATCGAACTGTACTTAACTTCTAGTGTTAGTAGGTACAGACACAGATTGACATACAATTAAAATTCAGCATAGAGCTGCACTTAATTGTATGTTGTAGTCCACCTCCGCAACATCGGGGAATACCACCGATCTATGAACATACTGAGAATACTGTTGGTGCTACCGCGAACACGCGACATCAGGGATGCACATCTTTTTTCTAATAATGTTGGAAAACCATCAAATGAGTTGAGTAATTTAATTTTTTGATACTTAGATAGATCACATTTTGTATTTGCAATAGATTTGCTAGCATGCCAGTGATTCGGTTTTAGTCCATCAGGAAGAGTTTCAACAGTCAAATATTTCTGTAGTTCTTACCTGGTCACTTTTCTCCATGTCACATCGAAGTAATTTAGCATCAGGGTACTGTCTCTCAGTGTGCTTTACAACAAGGTATGCCTTATAATAGTTCTTCTCACGTAAATGTTTGCGGATCGCGTCATACAAGTTCTCCAGGGACGCTTGGGATAACTCTGGCTCATCTTGTGTGAGTATATCCATTCCTTTTTTTATAGTATTAATGATGTCACCCTCTATACTCTCCCACTTTTTGATCAACTCAGGGTCGGGGCCCGGATTTAACTTCTTTTGTAGATCTTCTAAGATTTCTGTTTCAGTTTTCAATTGTTCTTCAAGCACTTCTAGTTTCAGTTGTGCAGAAAATGGATTGCATTCCAAGAATATCTAGAAAGTAATGTGAATATTAATTGAGAGGAACACAGCCTCAGGTAGCAGCCTGGAGTCTGAATTTTGTGCCTGGTCGAGGGCAATAGGCTTACCCCCTATTACATGGGACTTAAACATTACTAGCGAAATGTGGGTGTACTATAGGTACACCTTTGCTTAACCCTTCGGGGATTATAGGCGTGACGTGATGTTATGAGAGTACTAGAACGAAAATTAAAAGATTATTGCATTTGTTTATTTGATAGCCTAAACAGGGGGCTGTGTATATAAATTTGTTTTTTAATGTCATATACCCGACGTCGCATCGTTCCTTATGAATACGCGCCATTTCTGAATGTTGTTTTTCTATACTGGACTGGATTGGCGATTGTAGGAATATAGATGGTCTATGATCTAGTGGCAGTGTATCCTACACTATGACACTCGATGGGTTAAAATGTCAAGCAAGGCTGAGGAAAACGACTGACTATTAATTTATAACTATACCTTAAGTAGTTGTATGGCGGCTTTCCTGACGAGCGCAGCCTTGTCCCTGAGGCGTCCAATGGATCGCTCAAGAACAGTGCGCTGCCGACTAACCGGCACACAGTTCTCTCTCTGAAGTCGACACCAGAACTGAAGCACCTGTTTTAATGTTAAATTCAATATGCGTAAGAGTAAAGCCCACAAGTACGTACACTATAAACAGTGTTAAGATGACTCAAGACCTTTGTTGCTTTAATTTTATTGTATGCTACAGGCAAGACACTTGTTTCCATAGGAAATGTTGACTAAGTATTCTCAGTATGTTTTGTCAAGTCATACAAACCGTGAGAAGCAGGGACGCTAATATATGTATGTCGTACCTTGTGTCGCACATAAGCGGACAAGTCGTGCAGGTGCTCGTGCAGGTCGTCAAGGAAGTCGTCGCGCTGCGTGCGCTGCGCGTCCGTCAGACCCTCGCCGCGCAGCTCCACGCTCAGCACCTCGCACATCATGCCCAGCACGCTGATGCGGAGGGTGTATGACTAAAATAGTAATATTATCATTTCACTTCAACAATTACATCATTTAGAAACACAATATTATTACAAACATTTTCAGAAAGGGATACTTACCGATTTATAAAGGTCTGAATCGAAATGGGCCGCGCAGTTATTATATTAGAGGCATTTGAACATTATTGCCTAGTTAATAAAGTTTACAATAGCAATGAACCTACTCGAGGGTGCGGGCTGCGCGCGTAACTTGCAGCCAAAACATAGTTATGGAAAAAATATACCTCATCACTCTCCAGATACGGCTGTATGGTTGCAATAGCGTTGGTCATCTCTTTGGGAAGCTCCTTAGTTAGCTCCAGTAGGAATGCGCCACAGTTCCTCGCAGCTCCCTGCTCGGTGCCAGCACCGGCATTCTCATCCTCGGATGACGCTAATGCTTCTGCTATTTCACGCACCTAAACATATTAATTGTGATTTATAATTAAAATCAATGAAATTCAATGCAGCAAGTATGATAAAAAAAAAACAGAATGTAATACCATTTGTGGTCCAAATGTTCCAAGTGCAAATTCTTTGGTCAGTTGCACTACTCCTGCACATATTGGCGACACGGCATGTTCCACCATTTGTAGGATCTGAAATAAAGATAATGTAACAATTACTACACATCCTATATGACTCAATAACTGCCATTTTCGCTTTGCTTCGCTAAGAGGTGTAGGAACACAATATGTGAGTGTGAACTTATAGGTTCAATTCAAAACCATGTTACTGTGGTGATTTTTTCTTTCTCTAAAGTGACTTATACACTGTGCCTGAGGCTGAGGCCGCGACGCGACCGCGGCCTAATGTAGCCTGACCCTGAGGGTCAGTTACATAATTATATGACTGTATTTCAGATCTTGTTGGCCCAAAACTTCGCCACTTCCACGGTGTCGGCAGTGGTAGCGCAGATGTCAGTTCGACTGCATATTTTTGGACATTTTCCGTGGAACTTGTATTATTAAGAATATGTTATATTAAATTACCTGAACCAACTTTATTAGACATGAGGTACCATGGTTGTATTTCTTGATCAGCACACCAAGTACTTGAAACACAGTCTCTCGTACAGATTTGTTCTTTATTATTTGTTCTTCTAATGCCTTATAGCAGGGTTCAGCAACCATTCTGGAATTAAGTTAAAGAACCTATTTAGGATTGATCAAAAAAACGTATTTTACAAAAAAAAAAAAACCGACTTGCAAAAAATATACTACAAAGTGAAAAATAACTTTTTCGGAAGTTGTTTTGTATTTTCGTTTATTTTTCACGTTTTAGTTGTGGTATCTACGCCATATAAATTCGTTGAGAATCGAACCAGAACTTGCAATGTTAATAACAGTGACAGGAAGTCATCAACATATAACATACACTGAGTGGAAAAAATACGTTTGTTGAAGTTAACTCAAAAACATCTCATCAAAACTAGAACAAATAAAAAACATTTTTCTAAATCAGTTTAAAACCTTTTTTTGAAATCTGTTATGAATTAAATCTAACTGGGAAATTTAAACTAGGTAAACTGAGACTATTCTGTTAGCTGCAATTATGTATTGTAACTATTTGGAAGGTGCAAAAATAGAGAAACTACAATCGAGCAGGCAAATTAAATTTACTATCTAATCTTTTTTCTTACTGATATAATATGGCAACAGTCTGCATAACTATATGAAATGACTTACGAAACAAAGTTGTCTTCAGCCAAGGGCGGGTCCCACAGCTTAGACAAGGGTTGCTGAAGTACCAAGTTGAGTGTCACCAAGGCAGCCTGTTTGTCTGACTCAGTCCAACCACAGAACTCTTCATCATCTGTTGCCTTCTTGCCTTTTTTCCCCAATGTTAGCTTTGTGGAGTTCTGTTAGAATAGAAATAGTAAGGAAATGTTAGCTTATGGGAACTTTTTGAATGTTGTAACATTAGGTAGGTACTTACTCATGACTTATACCAGTTTTAGACTTACTCATGACTTATACCAGTTTTAGACTTACTCATGACTTATACGAGTTTTAGACTTTATTCTTATTTTAAAGTGTTTTGTTTTTCTAAATAGAAATCTAAATAACAAAAGAGGTAGTTCTATGTTACATGAGGTAACCCAAGTCCATAGTCCAAACTGCTGATACTGATAAATTCCTGATGGAAAAACACAAGAAATCTGCCAGACCTGGCAATCCAGGTCAAAATATTAAGCAGTCTAAATATTTCTGTAGTACAATAAAACTGATTTATTCAGTATTTTTATACAATAACATGTTTTTAAACTGAAAACCATGATCCACTCACATCAGCCGCAAGTTTAGTGTCCTTAGTCTTCATAATCTGAGTGAACAGATACATCATCATTTTCAAAATGTTCAAATTCTTTGTTCTGAGCTCAGAATCTATCTCTTGCTCTTGTACTATAGGTTCTAGGTGGTTGCAGAGACTTTTGCTCGCTCGTATTATGTGTTCAAAACCTAAAAAGATGTTTATAACTTGTTAAGTAAACAGTTTGCTGTTGCAGTGTTGCTGTATCAAATAAAATGAATTTGTATAAAATAATGTTTTGACTAAGTGTTAAGATAAGTTTACCTTTGTTTATAACATTCCATTCAAGTTTGTTTCCATGAACTATGATGGAAAAGTAAGTATCAAAGTGTTCCAATATGTATTCCACCCCTTCAGCATTAAAAGCTCGCGCCGCATCTATAAATAGAAAGCTTTATTAGTTCTTATCGAGTACCTACGATAATTAAATGGCTCTGTATCGAAACATCCTAAAAGCAAATGGTCCTATTAGCAAAACGACCTATTATCAATACGACACCTTAGCAAATGACCTATTCGCAAATCGTCCTATGAGCAAATCGTCCTATAAACAAAAGAATGGAAATGGTACATATTTCACATAAATATGAGATTTTAGGAATAATCATATGTGTCATCTGCTTGAGACAACAAACTTTTAAAAACTAAAACTTACTTTAATAAAAACCGGCCAAGTGCTTGTTGGAGGACGCACCATGAAGGGTTTCCTAGTTGGAAGTAGTAACAATAAACTCATTTTATAAATCAAACAGAGATAGTAGATCGAATGCCAGAAAGTGCTTCAAAAATTGATGACAAAAGGAGTCACTGGAAACACATACGAACAGAGCAAGCTAATATAAAGCTTGTAAAAAAGATGGAAATAAGATGACCTGTTTCTATCTCCAATACCACTTAATACTATAAACAATTTCATAATTCGGAGGCATCTTCATAAATTTAACAATTAAGGACTGTTGATGTTACAAGTAGGACGTTCTGCTAATAGGACCATTTGCTCATAGGACGATTTGCGAATAGGACGTTTTGCTGAAGTGTCGTTTTGCTAAAGTGTCGTATTGATAATAGGTCATTCAACTAATAGGACCATTTGCTTTTAGGACGTTTCGATACTAAGGGAATTAAATCCATACTAATATACAAATCCTTACTATTATTATAAATGTGTAAGTAACTTTCTGTCTGTCTCTCGCGCTTTCACGCCAAAACTACTGAACCAATTTAAATGAAATTTGGTACACAGATAGTCTAGAGCCTTAGAGAGGACATAGGCTACTTTTCATCGACATACCACGCGGGCGAAGCCGCGGGCGAAGCCGCGGGCGGAAGCTAGTAATAGAGTTTGTTTGTTATTTTGTTTGAACGCGCTAATCTCTGAAACTAACAGTCGCATTTGAAGAATTATTTATGAATTTGATAGCGCAATGCTTCAGGAAGGTTATAGGCTATTAAAAACAACAAATCACGCTAACGCCCTTAGGAGCCGAGCTAAAAGCCAAAAAGTAAGAACGCTAATGTAGCCCAGGTACATTGTCGCGTAATCGTGAACTATATTTCGCGCGCCCTCTGTTGCTCAGCGAGACGTCGAGCGGTGTGCGAGAGAGAGCGCGCGAAGTATAGTTCACGATAACGCGACAATGTAGCCTCAGCATAAGTGAAAACGAAGTTATAGGGAGGGCGAGCGGTGAGGTGCTATGAGATATAATTTCACGCGGACGAAGTCGCCGGTAGTAGCTAGTTGATTTATAAATAAACACTAAAATTACCTTGTAATTTGGACAAAAGTACCCGGGGTTGTACGACGTCTTCAACATGATATTGTCCTGCGTGAGATTCTAGTAATTCGTCCTTCTGCAGTGGTATAACAAATTCAAAGTGGCTCATTTTGTATCAGATCAATAATTCTTTCTCCATTCGAAGCATTAACTGAGGCCGTTATAAGTTAATTCATAAAAGTTTTATTTCCACAACAACAATCAAGCGGCGGCTGCAAGCGGCAAGATACGTTTATTTTTGAAATCTGACATTTGTGACAGTCATGTCATCGACATCGACAGCTCCGAGTGCTCCTCAATGGCATCGACTGTCAGACTAACTATCTAATTCTGCAATAATTTGAAAAAGAACGAATGGTTGTTATGAACTCTAATCGATGGACTATGAATAAAACACTCAAAAACCCTAAGTGAACTTTCCAAAGAGTACCCAGAAATGCTAAAACTCAAAATAACCAAATATTTTGATTACTGGTAAAATCGAAAGATTCCAGATTGATTGTCTAAGGGCGAATTCGACCAAACTTTTAAACCTGGGTAAGGTTTAAAAGTTTGGTCGAATTCGTCTTATTCCAAAACGCGATCTAAATTTAGTACTGGGATTGTTACTAGGTTTAAACCTTGACTAAAACATGTCTAATCCAACGATTAATATCGCGGACGAACTTTACTCGGCGGTACGCGTACTGGCTCGTACTTAGCATGACACACGGGCGAGTAAGCTCGCCGAGCCATAAGTAGGTACGCGTACTTGCTCGCACGTCTATCACCCCTTTCAAATAATAAGATTGATCGTCTGTAAAAGGTTCAACAATAACGTGCGGAAATAAAAAAATTCAAAAAAATATCTCTTGTATTTCTTCCGAAGATTTTATCCCATCACAAAATAACACCGTAAGTTTGAACTTACGGTGTTATTTTAATAAAAAAGATAAATTTATTAAAAATAATGTATTAATTTACACAATATTTTTGAAAGATGGTAATATTTTTGACACGTTGCTTACATGTCATTTGACGTTTGACTTTCGCTCGCCAGCGCACAAGCCAGGCCAGCTGAAGTGGTGGCATAATATCGAGCTATCTTTGTATTTTTGCTACACGTAGTTCATGCTAAGTATTAGTGAATATAAGATCAATATTTAATAAACAATCATGTCGGGCAAGGCAAACAAGGCTTTCACGAAAGAGGAAGAATTACTGCTTCAAGATTTCAGCCGGAATGTGTCGACGAAATCTTCAGCTCTATTTTACGGGAATGCTTTCATCGTATCTGCAATTCCCATATGTGAGTATTACCTTAATATTATTCCGACATTACTAAGTAATTAAAACCTTTAGTTTTATTCATAAATATTAGGTTACGGTGTAGTGAAAGTACCGTTCGAGTTTTCATGTGTGTCACTGTTGCAGGGTTGTTCTGGAGGGTGCATGCCCTGGAGGTGAGCTCGTCCCTGGCGTGGTTCGCAATTGTAACGACAGCGAGCACCTGGCTGCTGGCCCTGGCCTACAGGAACACAAAGTTCCAGCTGAAGCACCGTGTGGCGGTGCGCAGAGAAGACGCCGTCGCACGCGAGATGGCTCGCAAGCTGGCTGACGACAAGAAAATGAGCAGGAAGGAGAAGGACGAGAGGTAATCTGATCACTTCTGTTGTTGTTTAGGAAGTATACTTTCTGAGACTCATCAGTTAAAAGTCTGGATGACACTTACTGTCATCCAGACTTGTAACTGATTTGACTTCTGACTTCTTGTTTGAGTGATCCTTGGGTTTGCAAATACCTATATATACTTGTATTTACTTTACAATATACTTGTTTTTACTTGATAACATCAACCTAGGTACAATATGTTGATGAAGATACATTGATCTGATCACCTTTAGATTTTCTATTCTCATTGGAATGTAATGAGCGTAATAATAATCAAAGTAAATTAACCTAATAGATTCTTGTTAGACTTTTTAATTTCATAATCAGATTGCGATTATAGGGTGAATACTGAATTACAACCATGGTTGTCTTGCCTATATTCTCTTTATATGATTTGAGCCTGCTTACCAAGTGTACTGATTATAAAATATACAGGGTGAACTTGAATTCATGGGCATCCTCTTAAGGGGTCATTGTCCTCATTGTGTTCATAATGATGAGTACAATGACCCTTTAAGAGGATGCCCATGAATTCAATTTCACCCTCTATTTGTATTATTTACTAACTATAAATAACTATACCAGAATCATATTTACAAGCTCTAAAACTGAAAAGTAACAGGGAAACATCTCACTAATCAAAACTACTTATTATATTTTCAGGATCCTATGGAAAAAGAATGAAGTGGCTGACTACGAGGCTACCACCTACTCCATCTTCTACAACAACGCTCTGTTCCTGACCATCGTCATCCTCAGCAGCTTCTACCTCCTGCGCTCTTTCACACCCACTGTGTATCCTTTTACAAAAACTATATAAATACAAACCTGATGAATATGATGAACATCATCATACTTCTTACGTTTCACCATAATAATATGTTTGAACATTAACTTCCTATTTCAGAAGGCTTAAGTCCGGCTGTGGTGTATTTGGCACTTATTCATTGTTTCAATTCAGTGCATATTTTGATTTAGACATATTTTAAGGTGGTGGTTAACAAATAAAGTTAGTCAAAATTAATTGTATGTAACCAGAATACTTGCGAAATTGCGCGGTTATTTTTTAATTTATTTTTTTAGAGTTTAAATTCATATTCTTTATGGCACCTCTTTAGGTCATGAGCTATCCGAATACGAAAAAATATTTGGCCTTGGTCTTATGGGGGAGGCGTCGTGAAAAATGATTTGCTGTTACAATGTATAATAGATCAATTTAAATTTGGTTTAAGTAAATTGTTAATTATTTAACTGTGAGTTATGTCATCAAGGTTGCCAAAAGAATGTTTCAAATTCTGTTATTTATATTATGTGTTCTGTCCAAAAAGATTCCTTAACTCTTTGATCACAGTAACTACATCGTGTCCCTCTCGGTCGCCTCGGGACTCCTAGCCCTGCTCTCCACCGGAACCAAGTAATAAACTGCCTGTGAATTGTGTTGCCAACAGAACAAAATGAACTACATCTAGTTTTGTCTGAAGAACTGAAAGTGGCAACATTGTGAGTGAGTGAAATTGTTACTAAAGTTAAGTATAACAGCCTCTGTTTTGATGAGGCATGTGTACTAAACTTTGCAGTTATTTATGTGTTTACATTGAATAAATATAGAATAATTTTATAATTTAAATATAATAAAATAACCGAAAACAGTCTTTAGTTTTATTTACAAATTTGCATAAGGAAAACTTACAATTATATGGTTTTTCTCTATACTTAGTAGTAAGTTATCTAAAGTTATTCTAACAGCTGTTCTTCATATCCTTCAGGGTGGGTTTAGTATAGTTTAAAATCACAAACAGCTTTCGCTCCACACAAAGTTCATAAAAGTCTTCTCACATAGTCCATAATGTCACATAACAGTTGTTACCACTGCTGTATAAAGCACATACGATTTTAGACATTAAATAAAGAATAGTAGTAATATGTTTACTATGCATAGATATTTGATTGTTTGACTAGAACATAATTGCTTTCACATATTGGGGCATAAAAACGAATATAACTGGTTCCTTTATTAAACTAATACCTAATCTGCTTAAGATTGTGTCATTTTGAATTTTGAAATAATTTAATTAATTAAATTATATAATTCTGTGGGCTATTTGAATTATGCGCAGGAGTGCTTTACGCAGCAGTGGGAACGTGTCGTCACATATTCGTAGGTGTGCCACAGATTGCTGGTTGGCAAGTGACAATGGCGTCGCGCTGCAAATCCCAGTGTTCGCTTTGGAACTTGTGGTTTGTCAGGGGCTCAGTACATCATGCCGACGTGCAACGGCTCCGTGCGCTGGAAGTACACGTTGGGGTTGCTGCTGAAGGTGGGCTCCACGCTCGTGTACACGCTGCCCTCCTCCCCACGCATCATCACGCCTGCACACAACACGTTACAATCAGTATGGCTTAGCTTACTTGTAGCACTAACTGTAAGTGTAGTCTCGTACATGAGGACCTTAATCCGGGATATGACAAGAAAAAAAACCGTCAACTTGAAAGTGATCACTGGAGAAAATCTAAATAATCTTATCTAACCGAACTATATCTATCTTTTTTTTTATGGTGAAAAAATAAGTGTGAAGTGAGAGTGCATTTAATTACAAGCAAGTGTAGGTATATGAGTATTTACCTGGCGGCAGCAAGTAAGGATAGGGCGGGTAATTGTAGTGATAGTTTAGCATAAGGGGGTGCATGGTGTAGTGCGACGGAGTGTACAGGACGCGTGAGTGCGGGTGCGGCGAGTTCGCGAACAGGCCTCCGTACGGATCTGCGAAAAGAACGTCGCGATCTGCGGTCAATCTGTGCGTGGAAGCGCTAGTCCTCACTAGTAGCGCACTTTAGATACTTAACTAACCGGCTGGCTGAGCGGGCGGCTCCTTACGGTCCAGCACGGGGGGCGGCACAGGCACCGGCGCCGCCGCCGACACCATGCCGTACTTGACCGGCTTGAAGTGGAAGAACGAAGGCGAATAGCCGGAGCCGCCGGCCCCCAACGAACTGAGGCCCTCATCGCGGTCCACATCCCAACGGCCCTCGCGGCCTAGCGCTGCCAGGCGCCGGCCCTTCGGCGCGAACATGAGCGCGAACACCACCGCGCACGTGGCGAGCAGGCCCGCCGCCACGCACGCGTCACGGTGCCGCTCCGGAGCGCCCAGCGCCGCCGCCACCCAACACACCCACACGGCGGCAGTGGCGCCTCCTGCACCCGCGATGTGGGTCGCCTCGCGGTAGTTGTCGCGGATGCCGCGCGACCGCAGCGCCACTCCGCACACCACGGCTATCAGGAAGGCGGCGTAGCACAACGACAGCAGCATGTCTGACATGTGCACGTCGCACCGGCCTCCGCCGCTTAGCACTCGTGGAGGAGAGCCGCCGAGCCACTGTGCGCCGATTGCTACTTGTATCATTACAGCAAAAAACAATAGGAGTCCTTGGTACGCTGCAGGTAAATATACTCCACCATTCAAACTGAGCAAAAAAACACACTTCACTAGGAGTGAAGCGAATACGATTACATAAGCGACACCCGTTCCGAATCGGACTGCACCACATGTGAACGCAGTCGGCGTGGTTGCAAACAATGCAGCCGTAGCGGCGCACGAGAATAACCCGAACAGTAGCGTCTGTCCAAGAAGCAGGTGGCGATGGCTCGGCGCCTTGCGACTCGCTCCCCATATCACAAACGCTTCAAATCCGCCGAGGGTCACCATACTAACACATGCGAGAGCTAATATAGGTACTGCCCAAGACTCTGATCTCAGTGCGCCCAAAATTTGCGGGGCCGGTGCTAATACGATGGTCAAATTTGGTTGTGGTTCCGGTGTGACAGTTGTAGATGTCGAAGGCGGCGGTAGCGATGAAAGTCGTTCCGGTATGACGAAGTATTCAGTGCTCATTTCCAGTCTATGAGCTTCGGTGCGCGCGGGGCGGCGCGGGGGTGTGGCCGGCTCCGGCGTCTCCTCTTCCTCGACGGAGAGGTTCTGTTCCTCGTATTCTTGCTCGTAGACGTCATCATATTCATTCTCGACGTAGTGGTGTGCGGAGGGGGCGTTGCGCGGCGAGTACGCGGCTGGAACGCGCGGCGCGAGGCGGTCTCCGAAGCGCGCCGCATGCGCCCCTGCGAGCGCCGCCAGCGCCGCCGCGACGAGTAGCGCGCGCGCCGCTCCGCTCGCCATCAGGCCGCCGGGGCCCTCAGCTGCCCGAATCTCGCTGCAGACACATCCGCTCTTGTCCTCTTATCTCTGCAAAAGATAAATGCTGCGTCAGTCACAGCGAATGTATCTGTCTCGACTCGAGTCGCGACGTTTCGACTCTGAGATAACCAAACAAAGAATCTCTCGGTCAAACCGGTTCGACAGTCGCCTTGCACCTCCTAGGAGCCCTAACTTAACCGATTTAGTATTCTTTGTCGTTTTATTTTAGGTCGTTAAGATTGAAAAAGCCGACGTAACATTCTGAATGCCCACTTGCATATACAGGGAGAACGTGATCACGAATGTCTAGACCCTTATTATGTTATTGTTCTCTTTTAGTTGAAAGCAAAGCGACTTTATGTGTGCTTTTTATTATTTTTCAAAAGAGCCTTTGCATTATGTGGTGGACATTCAGTATATTTCTGTCAACCTTTTCAACCAAACTGTAATGAATAGGTATCGCAGATGGTTTGTCGAAACCGCTGTTTTACATAACCGCTGGCTGTTTTACAAAACAGCTCCGTTAGTGGATCTGCAGTTGTTGCCCGCGAAATTCAAATTTTCATACGATTTTTGCAACTTGCAGGTCAGTGTCAGGTTGTATCTTGATCAAAATATGATTCGCGACTATAACAGTTATGTACCTATGCATAGAATTATGAGCTTAATATCAAACATTACGCATATGCATGCATTACATCTTTCTAAGATTTGTTCCTTTGAACAAATCTCTTATGGAAAAGTTTTTAGGGAACAAATCTAACAGCATACTTACTTATCCTATTTCCATTCATACAGAATAGGACTAACTTTGACGACATAAGCAAAAAAGCTTAAGAACAGCAGCTACTTTTATAGATGAAGGTTGCAAGACCGAGCGGAGCGAGCTCGGAAATATTTGCACCTCGCATGAAAAATGCCTAATATAAATAATATTTTTATGAGGGTTTTTATACTTATTTAATACAGGAAAGTGCAAGTGCGTGTCGCACTTGCACCGTCCTGGCGCCCATATACACTCCTAGCATCGAGGCAGGATATGTACAGGATGGAAAACGACGTGTGAAAAAAAACTTTTAAAAATTTTCTTCCCTGTATTCAATTCACTTTCCATAATCTTGGGTTTCTTTTTTGATGAAATCGTAAGAAATCATATATTTTATGATTTCTTACGATTTTATCATCGCAGACTAGGGCATGAATCTCGGAATCTCGGAATATCGGAATCTCGGAACGTAAGTTCCGATATTACAATTCCGATACCGAGTGATCCAATATCGGAATATCAATATCGGATTATTTTTTCTATATTTTGAGTTTTAAACTAAGCCTATATTTTAGATCCTTGTGTAGCGCCGAGCGCGACAGCGCGCTGCCGTATTCCCGTTGCCAGCTCGCTAAGCATGCGATTCAAGAACGATAATAGTGTTATCTGTCTCAATCGGAAAGGTCAATTCGGATTTTCCATCTGAAATTTCTCGGTTGCAGTCTAGAGTCTGGATTACAGCCCGATTGATGGCAATAGGCTTGTCCCCTTTTACATGGAACTGGAGCAAAACTGGTGAAATGTGGGTGTACTATATATATAAAACTTCGAAGAATACACGCATGATGTTAAGTTAGGTTAAGTACCAAAAAGTAACTAAATATGTGTGAGAATAGGCAATAATATTGAAGGATGATCATAAAATGGCACGTACAGCAGTTGGTACCGGCTGTCATTCAAAGTAGACATGGGTTTTACAGGTTAAACACGATATCCGATATCACTGTTACTGTTACAAAAAAAAAAACCAAATATCTGGTATTAAATAACAGACTGTTATTTTTGTACGGACGATAAATACGTATTGAAATCTCAATTGAATATTTTTTTTTGGTTTAAAGTCGAAAATCGAATCGGAAGTTTTAACAGTAAAAGCCGCGGTAACAGTCTTGAGGATCTGTTATTTTAAGTAACAGATATGTTTTATTGTTAGGAACAATTGTTATCTGTTATTTTTTCATATCTGTTACGATAAATACGCCTCACTCCTAATTCATAGATCTTTGCCAGTCGTTACGGGTAGTCAGAAGTCCAGAAGTCTCAACCAGTCTTTGCAAGTTCCTTGGTTGTGGAAATCAGCTATGCAGTCGCTATATGTAAATAAATGTAATACTGGTATTCAGCTGTATCTGGTTAGACTGGAAGCCGACCTCAACATAGTTGTGAAAAAGCTAGATTAATTGAAATAACAAAAGTTACAAATTAAGTGCATGATAAAATGGGCAGTATATTTATAATATTGAAAGGTTATCATAAAATAGTAAATACAGTAATTACGGTTGGCATACTTATAAAAAAACAACTAATGTTTGAACTAAATTAAAGAATACGATTTAAAAATGTTTTTTATTGCACTCAATCCAACCTCATACCGAATTTGTGCAATTTTTTAAGAAATAACGAAATTCCGATATTAGTTTCGGAATTCCGATATTGAGATCTAATATCGGAACTCAGTATCAGAATTGAAAACCTTCCGATATTACATGCCCTATCGCAGACGCAGCAGCGGCAAAGAAACACCTGCAGATTTAGTGCAAGCGGTATATAATGCCGAATTGAGTTTTTGAAAAATCCCGTGAAAAGTACATTGAGGCGTACAAATTGTAAAAAAGAAACCTGACCGTAGCGAGGGTTTCAAAGGTACGAGACGCAGAAAAACTTTGCTGCCGAGCGAAACACACAACTTTTCGCCTCATTACAGCGAGGAAAATGCTTGTCTCCATGCATTGAACAAACTGTATGCTTTTATATACGTTTTTCTGGAAGAAAACTCAATTCGGCATTATGTAACTCAACTCTGTACCTACTCAACAGGCACATGATAATGGAGTATAGGTATAGGTATCTCAGTAGAGGTCTATAGTGACGTGGGAGAATTTGCGCAAATTTCTTCCAACACACGTAACGATTAATTTGCGTAAGTAAATCGTTACGTGTGTGGCTAGGATTACAATAGATGCGTAGAATTCGTCTTTAATCCGCACTTGACTGGAAATGCTCATAAGTACCCTTCTCGTTCACATGAGAGTTATGTTATGAGGATTATTTGTCTTGATCGACTGCTAATCTGCTACATCCAGGTAATCCAAGTAGATAAGTAGAAGTTGAAAGTAGCTCTAGAACTAAACAGATTTAACTTATTATATTTCGCTGAACTTCTGACGCTAACTCGTTTTATAAAGCTCAAAGTAAACAATAGCTCCATGACTGGAACTACAATAACAGTATTATCTCCTAACATGTACCCTAAGAAAATAAATCCACGGTGACCGCAATTCGTCTCCGCGATAGCTTCAATATAAAATATGCATCTCTCCTTACAAGGAAGCCTCTAATTCAGCCCAGAGATTACGTAGACAGCTTCACGGACCGGATCGTGACTTTAAACTTATTATCCGAATCAAAGTACACTGAACAACGTATTGTAGGCAGATTTGGTGCGAAAGTAACGGTGTGTGGACTCGGCTCTCGGCCCATCCGACAATCGTAGGAGCAAACGATCTCTACAGCCAACGGGACTGAGTAGTGTTATCTAAAATCACCTCCAAATCTCCGCGCGAACCGTATCCAATGAGGGCTCTTACATACTGGTGCGATTCGCCGCGCGACGCGAATTTTTAACAAAACAATTTCTGAGAAAACTTCACGTCGAACAATGCGGCGAATCGCGCCAGTATGTAAGAGCCTTTAACCGACTTCAAAAAGGTTCTCAATTCGACTATAGGTATGTTTTTTTTTTGTGTGTTTGTTACGCGATTACCGACTCGACTCCGCCAATACCTAAATATGAATTTATTTTGTTGATTCTTTTTTTGTTTGGTAGGTCATGCTTCATAGGTGGTCCCATAGAAATATTAACTTTGCTTGCGTAGTTTTAGAGTTAGCTTCAATCATTACGTATTTTTCCCACTTTGCGTACGATATCTTTTCTATAGTTGGCTCTGTCACTGTTATTTACATAGCAGGTAGTGGTATACGAATTTGTGTGGGGTAGGTACCACAACTAAAAAGTGAACAAAAAAATAAGTAGGTACTTACTTAACCGTCTTTTAAAAAAAAAACTAAAGAGTGAAAAATAACTATAATTTCCCAAGTCCCCGGCAAATAACGAAAATTTAAAACCAAGGAGGAGTTTCTCAATTCGTCTGTATGTTTTTTTTTTTTTGTATGTATGTTACGCGATTACTCCGCCAATTATGAATCGATTTTGATGATTCTTTTTTGTTTGGTAGGTCATGCTTCAGAGGTGGTCCCATATAAATTTTATTAACTTTGCTTGCGTAGTTTTTGAGTTAGCTTCAATAATTACGTTTTTTTTCCCACTTAGTCTATGTAGATGACCTTTCTGAAGTCGATTGATTGAGGAGATCGATAGATTATGAAAGCGCTCGCGACACGTCCACACTGGCTGAGAAAAACAAAAACTTTTTCGAAAAAAAACCAACCTAAATAAAAAAAAAACTTTTTACAAAAAAAAAACAACCGACTTCAAAAAACACAAAAAAAATTAAAACTGAAAGCAAAGACACCGACTTCCGAAATTCGCGGGCGCTTTCATAATCTATCGATCTCCTCAATCAATATAGAATGATAGTCGTCTAAACGGGTATTAATTAGCTCATTAGACTAAAAAAACTTACAGCATAAATCTGCAATGATTATTGTTTAAAAATAGTGCACCGAAGGTAACATTTGTGTTGATGTTTATAGAAAACACCTATAGTTTGTGAGCTCTGCATTGTTCTTTTGTTTAATTAGGGACGTACATTTGAATGAAGTCATTCCAACTTCCAAAAGAATTACGTGCATCAGGATTAACTACCTAACTATGTAAATTGGTTAAATTGTATCATCGCTGTTCACGGTGACACAGTGGAAAGTCAAAGTTTTCCTTTGACAATGCGCAAAGTAGATACAATGAGACTTAGGGAAACAGAGCGTTGTTCGTGTGCGCCAGCGCGTTGTAAAAGTAACAGCACGAATACTCGGAGTGAAACTCGCCTGAACTGATTGTGTGGCGGAGACACCAACACTGCTGAGTGGTGCTCGCATCTGCGACGTCACATTCCTCCGTTACAGACAATTATTTAACTGATATTTCACTTGCAACATCAGAGTGGATGATACAACACATATCTACCTATTAGCTTGATGCCTTCTTGAAATGTAAAGATGCAAAATTTTGTTTGGTTTTCGCAATTGTATTTGAAGAAGACCTAGTATCTTAATTAGGTGCAAAAACAGTTGTTCATTACCAAAATTGTCAGCAAGTTAGCCGTAGATAAACGTCACGGTCACTTGAGACCTGCAAGTTTAACCCACTTGCTCAGTGCGGCGATTATAGAGCTCTATTTTGGTAGGTTCTATGTCCTATGTTCAGCATACAGTGGTGGATTGTTGTGGTTTTCTTGTTTGTATACTCTTGTCGACCTTTTTCGTAGAAGTCCGGTTAATCACGCAACATGAACATTTCACGACATAAGTCATTGAAACTTTACGTATGCTCATAAGTAAATCATAAGAAACCGATACGAAATTACAAGCGTGATTAAAACAATTTGTGGAATTAAAAAATATTTCTGTGTTGATTGACTAGGTATACACTAGTTTTTTATGAATTACAAACCACGGATAATAATTTAAGTAGGTACCTACTTGGTTTTTCGTGTCATGAGCACTTTCTATATTATTATCTTTCAATTGCATGAAACGTAATTGTACGGTAACCTTAAATTACAGCATAAGAATTTTGTTATGCACGTATCTGCAATAAATGTGAGTGCATTGTAACGATGTGCAGGCATGAGGCAGGTACCTAACTCTCGTCTACGTTCTGGGTGAAATTGAAGAGCAGAAACCGTTGCAGTTGCAGTGCGTGCATAAAATGATTGAAATGTACCTAACATAGGTAATACGCATTACTGTGCCTGTCAGTACACTATGAGTGATGTTCTATTGCAGTGATTATCATTAAATATTTACTAATTGGTCAGTCTCGCATAACGCATAGGTAATCTAATCACTCTATATAATATTCCTTAAGTTTCTTCCATTCCTATCCTTAAGTTCGGAGTTGAGCTTCTCGGTTGGGTACTGCTTGCGCTGACTGGACAGGTCCACTCAAATCTGTGATAGTCTTTCCTCAAAAGACCAATTTCAGACAGTAATCTACTTGGTCTTTATATGGCCTGACCAAGATTATGTCTGGACTTTAAAAAGAGACTGCGACCTCTGAATTTGATTCGGCCTTTCTTCGCAGAGTAGTCCGATAGGAAACGCAAACGCCGACCTATATGACTTGATTCCGATATCCTATTTACAGAATAAACAATTTCATTTCACAATGTTTTCAAATGTGCTGAGAGTGGGACACAGGCTTTGCCTCTTCGAGAGAGATTGGGCTTAGGCTGTACTGTAATTTACCACACGGGCCCAAGTGCGAGTAGGTCGATGTAACATGAGTTCGATTTCTTGGTTCTAGGACATGCCTCACGATGTTTTCCTTCACCGTTTTGAGAGCAGTGGTGATTAATATCTTCACGAAGTAAAGCGCCTGTCTTGGTTCGAACCCTCGACCTACGACTCGTACACCACTGCTTTCAGTCAGTATCTTAGGGGTATTATTCTAAAAAAAAAAATTGAAAAGAAAATTGCATTCACGCATACGGCAAGCTGGGGTGATCACATAGAATGAATATCTCATATGTCAATTACCATTTACAGGACTTTACACACCAAATTATTCAGCAGGTGCATTAGAAAGAGGGCATCACACTTATTTTACATAATTTTACGTAGGTACTTACACCAATGATGCCAGAAGGCAGCATGATGACTACCTACTAATTAAATCGCCTTTGAAGAAAAGTCGAGAAGGCCTATATTTCTGTTAAAATGTATTAAAAATTTATTACTTTGTACAGAAAAAAAAGGTTGCATTCATTTGTTCACATAAAAAGTCAACAAAACACTAGGTACTTGACTTCCAGGATTTTTTTAACCGACTTCTAAAAAAGGAGGAGCTTATCAATTCGTCTTATTTTTTTTAATGTTTATTATCTCAGAACTTTCGACTGGGTAAACAGATTTTGATGATTCAATATTACGTATTGTTTTCCCACTTAGTTTATCTAGACGATATCTTAATTTGCTCCTTCACTGTTATTTATATAGCAGGTAGTGGTATTCGAATTTGTGTGGGGTAGATACTCACGCCTACACATCAAGCTATATATTTCCAGTATAAGCTGACCTCGCATTGTAAGGAAATCCTACACAATGCGAGATCAGTATAAACTGGAAATGTATAGCTTGATGTGTAGCCGTGTGTACCACAACTAAAAAGTGAAAAAAAAAACGAAAATAATTGAAAAATAACTTTAATTTCGGAAGTCAGTGGCAAAAAACGAAAATTGAAAAGCAAAGACACAAAATTGAAAAACAAAGACTTTTTTTTTGTAAAAAGTGACTTTAGCCGCTGTCTCTATTTTGATCCATAGACGGTCCTAAAAATAACGAACGTTTTTCCCGTTTCCTTTTGCATCAGTGTTAAAAAAAAAAAAGAGATTGTCTTTTAACCTTCCTCGACATTACCTGTCGAGTCTGAGCAGTCAAGGTGAGCAGGGCATCCCGTTTTTTTGTATTTTTGTCTTGTTTCAGATTCGCTGATTTATTACTATTATATGTTGGAAGGATAAGGAAAATGGAGTTTGAATTAAGTTTTTGTCAGCAAAATAGTTGTAATATTTGAGCTGATCTTAATCGGAGTGTTGTGGAAAAAGCTTTCGAGTAACAACACTTCTCTAATTTAATAGTGCTTTACAGATTACTCGAAGGCTTATAATTCTGTCAACTAGAACTGTTTGTGAAGAATTTAAACTAAAGTAGAAGTGCCGGAGCACTTGGATCTCCTTATTCTAGAACCATTTATCTCTCCAGCCATGAAATTGTTTTGACATAACAATATCTATACCACAGAATTTTGATACAAGAAGGTTGAATTCTTTGTCCCATTTTGCTCAACGCATAATTACTTAAGGAGATCGAGGTAGGTACGTTATCGGATGTAGGTACTTGTGAAGAGTGAAGTGCAATATGCGGATCACCCATAGCATTGAGAAATGACCAAAGGAGGAGTATAATAGAACTGGTTATCTCTCTACCTCATTGTTTCACTATCTTTCGCAATTGTATCTTTGTATCTTTATTTAATGTAGAAGTTTAAGATTATATTTCAGAGCCCAGAATTAAAAACACGTAGGTAGGTGCTGTGAAGTGAACACAATATGGTTTTCTCTTTCAAGTATTTCGTGACAATTCGCTATTAAAAGAGCGCATGCGCACCTAATGCATTGTGACAGACACCATCGATACTGTGATTGACGCATGTTCAAACGAAGATACTAACCTGCCGTCATTTTCGTGATTGCTGTGACCATACTCACGTTTGGTATGGAGCTGATAGTGAGTGATGAAGCTCACCAAATCAGTTTAATGCCTTATTGTACGGCAATAAACGATGAAAGTGACATAAAAGAAAATCAGAAATTTATGGAGTTCAATGGAAGTGTTCTAAACACTTCCATTGAACTCCATAAATTTCGAAATTCGAATTCCTCATACTATTACAGCCAGAAACAACCAGGAACAGTGTCAGAAGATTTCATTTGTAGAAGAAGTGATTTTAAGCTTGATATCAAAGCATCGCAGCAACCTACCGACAGTGATTAAACGACTCGACTCTACTTAATTTTAAGAAACCTCTAAATCGCCACAAGACTGGTGTTTTAAAGAGAGCGGAATATCATTACCATTTTCTCTTTTTTTTTGTTCCTATTAGTTAAAGGTTCCTATAAAAACTTTGATCCTAGAACCTAAACTTTAGATTTTAAATAATTAATAACAGGCTTAAGATCTGAATTATTATAAGGTACTCAAGTTCCACAAATTACTAGTTACATGACTGTTTGCGTTGGCCGTATTCTATCTAAGAGTTATAGGTAATGTAAGTATGCTCTAAATTATAATGATTTATTGCTCCATGAGGGCAATATTTTTCCCATTATAGAAGGCACATTTTGCGTGTCTCGAAGCTGCAGGCCCATCGGCCATCCCGCAGGATTACAAGGCGAGGTGTCGCGTCGTCGTAAACACTTTGATTTATGTCCGCTGAGCTATTTTGTGGCTGGACATTTATTTTGATTTTCATTGCCCTGAGCCTTTGCAAGCGCTATTACGAGATCGTTTTGCGGACAAGGAAGTCTTAGGAGATATGCTTTTGTTGTACAGAGGTTGTGACCCCATAATATATAATTTCTAACGCAATTTATGTAACTACCAGATGAAGATAATTTACATGCTGTCCTAGGGCCTTACCAATGAGTTGCGAATAAGAATTAATGATCACTTTAAGTCACTTCGCTGCGATGGGTTAACAACCTATCGAGATTAATGCTTTGCGTTGGAATTGCTGGCAGATATAGCTGGTTTTTATATCATTTTGATTTCCTCTGTACGTAAATAAAAAGAGCGTGACGAGAAATAATAATAATTACGTATAGGTAGATGCAGAAGCAATATACGACATTATAGACCGGGGCGTCGGACATAAACGTGATGTCGCTAGCTCATCCCGTGGTGGATATTGTATATTATTACCTATGTAGTTTTGCAATTATAACAACTAGGTAGATTCATTCATATAAATATATTGATACGTAAGAAAATCCGATATACCTATATGAAGAAGATTTCATAATTATAAGCATCGTAATAAGCGTATGTATATGTATGACATGTATATCTTTATATGTATGACATTAATTTAGAGCTAAAGCTATGGATTTTGGATTGCAGGATCTAGACAGAACGGCTGACAGCATACCTGGTATTGTGGTAAGTAGTTCACATTTAATGGTAGATTCACAGATAATGGTAGTTATGTATAGATAAGTGGTAAGTATTATATTTATCCTGACATGTTCTCTCACACTTATATTCCAACCGCAAATGTAAGTTGGTCGACTATTACTCGTTAACTTGCAAAGCCTACTTAGCTGTGATCGTTTTCCTCCTACCTTCGTTATATACCTACTACGGTGAATTTTTTCATATATCCAAAAACAACCAATTAGCTGGAACGGGGACACACACTTGACTCTAACAAAAATTAGCACTTTAAAGTTTAATTTTACGTAAACGGATCCCTGAATCGAAAAATGGTTTTCACAGATGCGCAATGCCTATTTTTGAACAGCCTATTGAGCCATACCAACGATACCCCACACCTTGGAACAGATGAGAAAAAAAAATCATCCCCACATTACGTGTAGTGCTTTACCCTACAACTTTTTTGTTTCAAGACTTTGTTTTAAGTACTTACCTACCACTTTGTCGGCGTTATTATGTATACCTACCTATGCCAAATTACAGCTCTCAGTAAAGAGTCTCTAAACTAAGCCTTGGACAGACAGACTGACAGACTGACATGGCGAAACTATAGTATGGGTTCCATATTGACTACGGAATCCTAAAAATTAAGCCGAGAATAACTTGACTCCAAAGTCAGAACAATAAAACGTGGAGAGGCAATGACAGAGAAAATCAACGATAAAGATTTAACTGAAGCAAGGAAATACTTAAGTGGAGATTACATCAAGTAAGTAGGTAATGTTTTGTAATTTGTGTGTGAACTAGTTAATCGTCTTACATAATGAAATTAGCAAACAACTACCGTAGGTAATATTTTAACATCGAGTTAGCCAAGTTTATTGAGCGATCGTTATCTTGAATTAACTCGTGTTGCTGAATCAACTACCGTTTTATTGGTGGTAATTTTCAGAAACCATCATCAGCTTAGAAATCCCTCACTATTTTCCTATCCCAGGGTTAGATCCCTACAGTAGGTACGATTCTGATCTGATCTTCGTTTTATTGACATAGGTAGGTACACACGGCTACACATCAAGCTATACATTTCCAGTATAAGCTGACCTGGCATTGTACGGAAATCCTATACAATGCGAGATCAGCATAAACTGGAAATGTATAGCTTGATGTGTAGCCGTGTGTACTAGCTGTTGCCCGCAACTTCGTCTGCGATCCAGGATGAAAAGTACCTAGCCTATATCCTTCTCCAGGTCATAGTCTACCCATGTGCCAAATTTCATCCAAATGCGTTTTAGCGTGAAAGCGTAACAAACAAACAAACTCACTTTTGCATTTATAACATTGTATAGGTATATACAGTATGTTAACTAACAAAGGGCGTTCCGTTTAACCCGCAATAGTATATTACGTCCATATATGTATACAAAAAAAAAAAAATACCACTCAAAAAAAAATACTTTTTTTTTAAAATTATTATTTTATGTTTAAAAATGTACTACTCTGTACACGCAGACTTGTATTTCAACGTAGAAAGACAAGTGTGACAAGTGTGCGTGTACAGAGTGTTTCTTTTCCGTATCAATTTAATATTTTTTGTAAATATTTTACTATAAAAAAATATAAAAAAACTTTTTTTTTAACCTTAGGTACTTAATAATTTTTTTTGCATGTCTATACGCTATGCTATTGCAGGTTAACGGGGCCCTTCGTCAGGTAACATACTGTATAATATACCTATATAGTTAGCATTAACTAATGAGCGCCCGTGACGTAATGAATGCAACTCTACACTTATAAATTCGGTCTACCTTGGATCATAATTTCAAGTTTGTAGGTAACTATATTACCATTTATCAGTAAAACTTGTGGTAAGTAAAACACACGCTTATTTAAAAAAAAATCGTTTCGTCGACAATAAGCTAGTAGGTACCTACTTATCATCAATTGACAGGAGTCAGTCCATACTTAAATCATATCAAACATACATTGACTTATGGTGAGATGAAGCTTTTAATCGTTTTTTCCTTCGTTCATGTTCAAATAGTGCAATTTTCTGCCCGTATCATGAAATATAGCTCACAACCCGCGATAATATATAATCGTTCGCATTATGTAAATAAAAGAAAAGTTGTTCAGCTAGCAACTAGGCAGGTATGCGTATATATGGACAACGGATGCACCACCGGCTTGGGCCGGGATAATGTTGATTGCATACATAATGTAAAATATATAATGATCCTTCTTTCCACGCTACGTTTTTCTAAAAGTTTTACCTTGAATCAATTGGCGATGTTTAATGCAGGCCGTAATGTGGGCCTATAAAGCAAAATGACGTGCTCGTCCAGACAAAAGCATTCAAGTCTATCAAAATAATAAAGTTCGACACGTAAATTGTATCTTGCATATTGACAGTAAATAACTTCCAGTAGAACTCGTTCTGATCAGTATAAAACCTTTATGGACCCCCCTTATGGAGTCTACCTATTTAATTCAGTATTTGTTTATGTAGCTGGTTGTTAAAAACTATTTCCAGCCAGGCATTATTGTGAGTTTACTAGCTTTGAAAAAAGAATTGTTATTACAATACACACATGAAAGGTAATTTTGGATTAATGAAATTGCTTTAAAAACACCTACCTATGTAAAATAATTGTTTGAAATAATAAAGATAAGTTTCATAACAGAGACGATGCGCACGAAGCATTTAACATTTTTAAGTTCAGACAACATGGTCGGTTAACAGACAAAATATTTAAAGTGCAAATTATTCCAGCAAAAGAAGTTCGTCGATCTTAACAAGATGAACAACAGGTTCAGTACAGATCGACTTCTCTTTTAGCCCCGAGGAGCCGATGCGCCGGCGACGACGGTCAAAGCCCTAACCGGCCCTTAAAAGAAGATACTCACGAAAATATTTCTTCAGTGCTGCTACCTCTTATTAGATCTGCTATCGAGAACACAACGGCCAGGCCCACGTCATAAATATCAGGTTGCTTTTTCATAGTCACTTGCGCGGGAAAAGCACCGGGCCTCCATGCGTGCGAGAGGCATGGAGTCTCAGGACAAACTAAGCGAATTTCTGGGTGTTCGTGATGCGTGACGGGTGCACGTGCTCGATGCGCAGACGCATCTTTACCGGAGGCTATACACTGTGTCTTGTGCAGAGGCGCGCGGAGCGACACGCTGCGGGCGTATACTGATGATTTCATACGTCCATACGTTGAATTTTGCTTAGTGCAAGACTATTTAGAAACGAATAATAAAGAGCTGCCATCATTTTAGAAGGGATCTTATTTTAAAAGATCTACCGTATTTAAAAAAAGTAGTGTTAGTAGTATTTCGCTTGCATGCGCTTGAGCCGCGCGTTTGTTCATTACGGCATGAAGTTTGTGTACGTTCCCTAATCAAGTGGTCGGACAGGTAGCGCATGTCTCCGTCATTGGACGTTTCGCCGTTTTGACGCTTATTTTGTCGCTTATTTATGTTGCCTCATGTCATGAGATTTGAATATATAAAAAGATGATTACCTACTGTAAGTAACTAAGTACTACTTGCGGAATGAGTATTTAGAGGGCTAAAACGAACCTGACTCTACCATAAGGCCAATTACAGACTAGTATGGTATGTTTTATTCATCAACTGTATTATTTCATGAAAGTCTTTTACGCTTATTCCGAGTTTCGCTCCGTATTTTCCGGATGAGAAACGCTTGTAATATTTTTAATTATACCCTGTGTGTGTATGAGAGTTATTTAACAAAGTACCTCAGCATTCATTCACTTTGCTGACCATTCGAATGGAAAATGTATGTCATCATAGTGGCGTACTTACCACCAACAATGCTGGAGACATCAACGTATGAGTAATGTGACTTTCTTTAGCGTGTTACAAGATCATTTGAAAGTAATTGTAATAGTAGATAATTGTATTTAATACTTATTAAAAATAACTCGGTGCCTGCTTGACAAAATGTTCCAAATCCTAGTGGAAAACTTAACAATCAACATATTTAAGTTAACCGAGAAGGAAGGATACTCATTTGTTAAGTTAATGAGTCTCATGAATACAAAAATATTGGTTATAATAGGCTAACCAGTGACCGATAGTTCATTACCTATGCACAATACTTTTAGTAACGGACCGTGTGGTTGGACCATGGTGAGCGCGGTACACGTCGTTTTTCCGAACTTTAGTCATTGCCTGCCCTTCCCTCGGGCGTTGACTCCAGAGTAATATTTACAAAGTACTAGATAGAGTTGTGCCCTTAATTTGGTGTTTTTATGGATGTTTCTAATCTTTGGATATATACCCATCGTTAGGAAATTCTGATTCCACTTGGCTCCAAAATCATTAAAGGTCTAAGAACGGTGTTGAGCGAGGTCCCAATTTTGTCCACGGGAAAGTGTTTCTTTTCAGGTTCAGGCTTTAAATAGGGAAGTTTAGGTTTAGAAGTAGGTATTATTATTGGCCTTTCAAGGGTACTCCAAAACTATGCCACAATCTTCTGCCTTTTCGTGTGGTTAGTGCTGGTGACATGCCGGCGCCACACATGGCAATAATATTTGAACACTTATTTGATCACTTGTTTGAACACATGTGTGAACACATGGGGTGTTTAGGTATTTCATCAAAGTTTGATCACACATTTCAACTTTACCATTCGGTGTCATTTTTTCGAGCGCACATCAATGTCGGCGCCAGACTCAGAGTTTATTTGCCCATGGGCCTCTGAGTTGGCTTCTCAAGTTGGCGTCGAGAAATATCTCTTAGGAATGACGGTTTCCTCACGATGTTTTCGTTAACCGTTTTTAAAGCAAGTGATAATAATACAATACGCACATGAATCCGAAAAGTCAGAGGTGCCTTTGGGTTCGAATTCGAGTCGACTTGGGTCTCTCTCATCTGAGTCCGACGGTCACACCACTAGGCTATCACTGTATCATCAATTAGCTACCTACCTATATGTTTCATGACTGATCATGAGTCTTCTGGGAATTGAATGGCATGGTAGTAGGTACTATTATTTATTAGTGAGTGAGTGAAACTTGATTTTTGGGGAGGCCAAAAAATTTTTAAAATAATATCAGATTCGGTTACCTTCTTTGGCAGCATTTATCTAGATTTATCCAGAAACTATTTTGCATTTGAACATCAGGGTTCCTGATACCCTAGCTATTCAACCTAGCTAGAGGTTGAATGAGGTAGATAGGTAGCCACATGTGGGAGAAACAAATGTATTGGGTTGAATGTGCTTATGAAACATTCTATTGTATTATCATTTTATATGCATAAACATCACGTTACAACATGGTTAAGTTTTTTATATATTTTGAAATTAAATAAAGAAACTGCGCTCGTCCGTATTTTGAAGAAAATGAAAGAAATTTCACCATTTCACCTTCACTGATCTAGTCCAATTTACTTAAGTCCGACCAAATAATTTAGTACTTACGTGAAACTTAATAATTTATTGCCTATTAATTTCCCCATTTTCGTGGTGTCCGTCGCATGCACGTCGTTCAATCGTCTCAATGCTTACGACTTTCCCGTTCTGCTTCGTCGAACTATTTGATGACTGTTGATATGCGTCGGCGTCGATCGGCGATCGTGTGTAAACCGCGCCATGATTCGCTTCGCTATGCTTAGGTTCTCTAATGCCATTTTCGCATAGAAATGATTGGGAACTAATAATGGGTGCTTAGTTAGCATATGTGTAACCTGTTTTCTAATAGATATTACGAGATGGAGATTGAGGATTATTAGCTCAACGATCAATCAAAGGCACATTTAACCGTTAGATGAAAAGGCATTTCTTCGGAAGGCATTGGTGCCGATTCTATTGTACACCGAACTAAACTAACTAAACTATCACTAAAATTCCTTACTTTTTACTATGAGAATCTTAGAGCTATTCTGCCAAAAAAAATATCTAAATTTAAAAATTATTTTGACAGAACTAAAATCGAATTTGACAATCGCGACTCCACTTGGTACCTACTTGTTTGCCTACCACGTGATTTTTTTTGAGCCGGAGAGGCGCGCAGTGTGGTCGTCTCGACGTATTTTTATATGGAATTTTTCACTTTTTGGAAGAAAACAAAAAATTAAATTACCAACATGTTGAGTATTACGGGTTTGCGGGTTGCTTAGGGGGTCAAAATTTTCATTATTTTTTGCGATAGGACACACCGTTTTCGAGATATAAGCAAAAGAAAATAAAAAAAAGATACAGTACCATTTTGCAACAGAATTCGAGGTGTTGGTTTGAATTTTAGTTCATGACATCTAATTTTATTCCACACATTTTTAATCGTGATTAAAAATAGTCACAATTAGAGGATTTTAGATATAGAACAAAGATTTTGGTTAAAACGTCAAATTCAGAATAGCATTTTCACTAAATTAAAACTCAGTGCCATCTTAGTGCTGTCAAACTAAATTATAGTTAAGTTGTGTCACCTTAGTCTATTTTCAGAATAGGAAATCGTCGTTTGACAGGAATAAACTAAATTTTAGTGATTTTTAGTTTAGTTTAGAGAATTTGTGACAAGAGAATCGGCACCATTATCATCTCCATTATTCAATAAGGAAATTAACAGGGCAAAAGTGCATCGTCTGGTTTCTCCTAGCGACCTAATTCTTAAGACTGAAGCCTTATTTACACGATGAGATTGAATTGCCAATGGCATACCATACGATACGTTGAAGCAACAATAAAAGTTGCACCGTCTTAACAGTGTTTAGACGAAGCTAGTAGGAAGTCTGTTGTTCAATTTTATTTTATTGCGTATAAGCCACGTATGTAGGCAAGAAACTTGCAACGTGTAAATTGTGCTCTAATGAATATGTTTCTTCACTTTGCTTTTTCGAGATTAAGACGCGACACCACGTGACTCTGAATCCAAAATCAAAACTATACACGTGACACATTGTGTATCGTTGCTCAGAATCTCCAGTTTACTAGATAGATATATAGACCCTCAGATCCTCAGCCACAGATCACAAAGTTTCCAACATTATAAGGACTATTTCCGCCGTCGCCGCGTCGTACCGGTATGGCCAAAAGTGCAATGACCAGTTTAGGGAAAATTTTGAAGAACCGTGGCATCCGTCGTAATACCAAAATATGACTGACCCGTGCTCTAGTTTTTTTCCATCCTTTTATAAGGCGCTGAAACGTGGTACATTAAAAGCAGTTAAATTGATGCTTTCGAAATGTGGTGTTGGCGGAGGTTACTTCGTACCTACCATGTACCGCCATGAGAACGGCTATCTACAATATGCCATGCAGGAGCGTGCCCTCAGCTTTTTCGGACATATTATGCGTCCACCTATCTAAGCATGGTCTGGAAACGCTTTTGATACTGGGCCGGGTGGAAGAAAAACCCGCTCAAGGCAGAGCACCGGCAAGATGGTCAGACGCGATCAAGAAGGCTGTTGGAGGCAGCATCTACCAAGCGGTCCACACGGCAGAGGACCACATAGCTAGGAGACGCGTCATATGTGGTCGCGATCCTCAGCACTGAGGAAACGACGAAGACGAAGGACTATTTGTGGCGCAAACCAAACTGCAAGATTCCCCTATTGCTGTCCTTAGGTTTCAAGTATGAAGTATCTCCAGCAGTCAACAGTAGTGAGTAGGGGCATCTACCTAGTAGGTATCGTTTTACCCGACAGCGTCAAAAAAAGGTTCGTCGTTGTTGCTCTAAACTTTAATGCAATGAGTATTTCAATATGATTGGGTCTTTGCACTGAAATAGCGTGAGTGATTTAAATAAAGCTTCAACACAAATAAATTTTATAAATAATGTGTTTTATTTAAAGTACCTAAGCATTTGAAAACAAATAGATACACCATTGTCGTCAGAAAGATACATAAAGGTAGCAGTAGAGATACATAAGACAACAGCACTTTCCCTACTCTTGTTAATCTCGTAGACACCAAAGCTTCATGTAGAATGTAGAGTTATTTACTATTCTTGTACGCAAAGTGCCTTTTGTAGTTTGTATTGATTACGATACATTTTGATGTACAGTTTCCCCCACATATTATTATTTTAAAAATAGTTTCTCAGCGGATCGCAGTCTGGTAGTGCTGTTATTCAAGAGCATTTAAATATTCTTAATTGCCTGAAAATTATACAACTATTTCAACAACTAATTTACATTATAAACTGCAAATAGGTAGGTACCTACCATACAATACAGTCTAGCTAATTAGAAGTTTTTGTTTTAATATTGTAAGTAGCTACGGTGACTAATGCTAAGGTACCTAATTACCTACTGCATTTTATGCATAGGTATTCTAAAATGAAAATGACTGCAGCGCATTGTCTTGAATTCCAACATAACATAAAAAGTACCTATATAAAACAAAATCCTGTGGCCCACCCGCATTGATATTTATTCAAATTATTAGGGAATCACATCTGAATTAGATGCTCATTTATTTAAAAAATACATAAGGTTAGGAGCGGTACTTGCCCGTGGTCACCCAGTCTAGTTCCCCTTGGGGTACCACAAGCAAATATTTTTGCCCGTGGAACCCCCAAGGGGGACAAAGGGGTACCATAGGCAAATCTTTTGACCCGTGGTACCCCGCTAATCGCCAGATAAATAAAATGCATAAACAATCTCTTTGCATACCTAATGCATTAAGAGACGGATGACCTATGATAAAGAAAAGAAAAATAAGTTTGTCACATAATCAAGGAACCTACACTCATGGTGATTGCTATTATTTAATATATTCTCTCAATTCAATATGGATGAAAATGGGGAGATACCAATTACCAATTTTATAAACATAAAGTTTTGAAGGAGGGTTGGTCGAGATGGTGGTGGTGTTCATTGTTCCAAAAATCAAAATGTTGTGGATCCATTAAGTTGAAAGTACGTATTAAAGTTACGTTTTTGTACGTAGGTATGTGATCATATTTTAATTTATTCCACAAGTCAAGACAAGTAGATAAATCACTTAAACGATATATTTGCTTTTTTACAACATGACATTTCATTTCTCAGGACACCCAAATAATTCCTATAAAATAAAAAATATGATCATATACCTATGTACAAAAACGTAACTTTAATACGTACTTTCAACTTAATGGATCCACAACATTTTGATTTTTTGAACAATGAACACCACCGCCATCTCGACCAACCCTCCTGCAAAACTTTATGTTTATAAAATTGGTAATTGGTATCCAAAAGACACCATGAGTGTAAGTTCCTTGATTATGTGACATAAACTTATTTTTCTTTTCTTTATCATAGGTCATCCGTCTCTTAATGCATTAGGTATGCAGAGATTGTTTATGCATTTTATTTATCTGGCGATTAGCGGGGTACCACGGGCCAAAAGATTTGCCTATGGTAACCCTTTGTCCCCCTTGGGGGTTCCACGGACAAAAATATTTGCTCGTGGTACCCCAAGGGGAACTAGACTGGGGGACCACGGGCAAGTACCG
This sequence comes from Lithophane semibrunnea, assembly GCA_947363905.1. Lineage (NCBI taxonomy): Eukaryota > Metazoa > Arthropoda > Insecta > Lepidoptera > Noctuidae > Lithophane > Lithophane semibrunnea. Next base: position 6,903,102 of record OX376200.1, read on the forward strand.
GTTAGGAGCGTTAGGAGTGAAAAACGCATGCAGTTAACTTATTACAAATTCAGGAGACCGTAATAACGGTGTTTCGAAATACCTACTTACTATTATTTTTTATGAGTCTATTTTGTGAAGATATATTTTTTTTACTTTATAGTAGGTACACAGAATAAAATACATATTGTAGTTGTGTGGTGACGGTGTAGATTCGTGAGAAAATGAAATGAAATTACGACATTTCGCAGCTATCCAGAGCAAGTCCGGTCTAGAGGTCACTACAAAAGCTACATAACTTAGACTTAAAAGTAATATTACGTTCTTTGATTAATGTTTTTCTGCAAACACGACTTGGCCCAGACATTCCCTAAAGATGACAGAAATGTAAAGCTCGCTTCAATAGAATGAATGCGCAGTATAGGCACCTATTATTCAGGTTCCAGTAAAGCCGCATTGCCGTGGTCAATCGTGCAGGCAAAAGTACAGTCAGTGCATAGTCTAACGGCCTATCATCTTACAGATTTCGATCAAGGAGATGACCTAAACAAAATGAGCAACTAACGGCACTAAAATTCGTGGATCGAAACAAAGCAGACTACTCATCTATTAGAACAGTTATTTACATTACCTAGCTATGAAGTGGTTTGTTTATTATTTAGGTACTTAACATTTGTTTCTTTTATCAGCCTTTCTTTGAAAACGTATCCATGCCCAGTATTATTTATTAAGTCCTTCCACACAGATGTTTGTGCATAATTAAGTTATCATCGAAGAGTCGAGCACTTGGTTACCATCTCTATGCAAATTGACTCTCTATATTGTTCTAGATGTGACTTCGTATACTTGTATAGGAATGCCATGTCTATACCATTATTCATACATGACTTTCATGTAACTATTGGAAGATGTATGTGAAAATATTTTAGATCTTAGTACCTATAGGAGAGATGCCATAAGAATACTATTTGTATAAACCTGTCTGACAAAGGCCAGCTAGGGCCGTCTTTAACCTATAGCCGGGTACGGAACTTCGTGTATCATGCCCGATACAGACGCTTTCCGTGCATTCTGCTATAAGTAGATGCTATATGTAGATGAATTTATGTTATCTATCTAACAAAAGCAATATTTTTTTCACAAGAATGTAATCGAAAATATACTCTCTAGCCTTTAAACATGAGAGAAGATGGCGCTTCTATCCAAGCGAACCCCAAGTTGCTATTTACAATGTTGACGGATGCAGTAAAAGCCAACTACTCACTTATATTTTACAAAGTTATTGCAATTTTAACAACATTGACGCCACTTTAGGTACTTCGATGACATCTGATCCTTGAAAGACGTTAACTGTTAGTGCGGGCTGATCTTAAAGTGCTTGTGCTTACACATAAAAATATCAATCGTATTCCTTTTCTAAATATACAAAACAGACCCAGTCTTATCCGTAACCTTGTAACTTCCTTTAAGGCTCTCTCTTCATTTAAAGCTGTACCTCGCAGGTAGTAGAGTACAGGGTGCGATTATATTTTGACGTGGTGTTGTGGACGGTCGTCATCGTCGCTGTGTTCCTCCTGGAGGAGCAGGCTGTCGGGGGGGCCTCGTGGTGGGGCCCGAGCGCTGCCAGAGCGGCGCGACCCTCCTCGGCTGAACATCCTCGAAAGCTGGGCGAACTTTTTGCGGGACGCTGCGAAGGGATTTAGATATTAGGATGTAATCTTAGCTTAGCAAGCGTACCGATATTTAAATGTAGGTACTTGTCCTGTGCATCCTGGGAAAGTAGGCAAACAGCCACTCACGCTGCCACCACACCTAATAAGCGCTGAGCCTATTGCCATTAACCGGGCAGACATCCAGGTTTCAAGGCTCCATCACGCTCAGTAGGCGCGCGTGCGCCCATTAGTCATCAAAATGCGAAGTATCGTGTTAATATAAAGTGATTATTATATATTATAGCTTTAGGTCTCATTTTACGGGGAATAACTCGAGTTCATTTAGTCTTTCATTCCCGTAAGCCATAAGGAAGCTGAAGGTAAAGATAACAAACTTTGAGTTGTCTTTACCACTATACGACCGTTGTTGTGACCAATGTAGGCTTTGGGCGTAAAGTAAATCAAGAAAACCTAGGACGATTAGGATGGACTAATTAAAATAGTTTCGATGCGTGTGTGTGAGTATGGGTCTTAATTGTTCGTTCTCGTTTAGTTGGTTTACGTTTACGCATTGTCTCATACGGGTAACATTATTGCATCGCTCCGCTCGTAATGATCGCTTTTTTGACGAAGAGAATTTAGGCAGAATTTATTTGATCGGTGCTCGACTCTCGTTTATTTAATAAACGTGAAAGAATTGGTTTTCATCACGGTATCCCCCGTGCCGTTTGCTAACCATGTTGCGGTAATTAGCATAAGGCTTGGCTAGAAGGCATACTTCATTAGGTAGGTACCTTCCTAAATATACTAAAATATTTCCCATTTGCGAAGACTGCCTTTAAAATTGCATTTAAATGCAATTCTGCCGATGATGATTCATGCTTTTATTAAAGTTGTAAATAAGTCTACTCACATTTGCCCATATTCTTCAGTCTCTCCTTGAACGCAGCCTCATCATCATGGCCCTTTGTCTTCTGCCCCTGCTCGCTGTCTAGTGCTGCCATGAATTCCTGGTTCCATCGCAGTTCCGCCATGAATTCCTCGTTCTGAAGAAAGGTGGCGATGCGGTCGTCATCCATCTCTAGACTAAGATCTATTCGCGCGTCTGTCCCGGGCGGTATTCGCAGAAACATCGGAGGTAAAGGGCCCAACATTCTTGGCACCCATTTTCTTCTTACGGCTAAAGGAATTGATTCGTCGTCAACGTCTCTGTAATAAGAAATAATAAAGGGTATGATATCTATTCTAAAAGCAGATTTTTATGTCGTTAGAAGTAGGTAGGTACCAAGGAGTAAATGACGTCTGGGTCCAAGATCGCGCGTAAAACAGTAGGTGAGTCGGGCTGTAGATGATAGTAAATGCATAGGTAAGTAGGTAGGTACCTACGAATGACTCCCCATATTTGGATTTTTACAGAATAACGGAGATTTGATTGCAGTAGCTCAACTCAAGGAATGGATTTTTGGCCTTAGCACACTGACCTCCTTAGTAGAGTGAGTTCGACTTGGCAATGAGCCAAGTGGGATGGTAAGATGGAGAGAAAGACTTAATAACAAAAGTACCTAGGTACCTAAGTATGTACCTAGGTACAAGCATATTTTTTCTTCTGATAGCCGTTACAAGCAACGCAACGTTACAACGACATGTTCTGTATCATACCCATTTGTTTACCTAAAAATCGAACTAAATAAAGCTGTACTCAAGTTATTATTTTATATGAGGATTACGGCAACATTCAGTATATGATCAGGATTAGGGCTCACCAGGGGAATTTTTTGGAAATGGATGCGTAACGCAACGGTACAACGTGCTCTATAATTTTTACTACCTACCTACCTACAAACATTTGAACATTTCTGCTAGTCATGCTAACCTGTTGCCTCAATTGTCAGTTGACCTACCGGTGTAGATGAACAACATCACTGCTACGAACGGAAGACGTAATCGTTTTGAGGGACACACAATAACCTGTCGCGAATTGTACAGACCTATGTGTCGCAGCAGCGGGGAGAAAGAAGATCTATTGTTCCGTGCTTAGGTACTGTACATTCGTTTACGTACTTACCTATTATCTTTCAGACGATATAATTGTATAACAGTGCCTAGTTAGTTACTTTAGATATTAAAATACTCACACAAGTGCTGTAGTATCGTTTTCATCGCCGTTGTCTGTAGCTCTGCAACCCGAGCGGCGTTCTTTGCGACGGGACGGTGTGCTGCCTTCCACGCGCTCCATTTCGAGCCGCAAACGTTCATTCTGGTTATCAGTACTCATCGCTAAAAGTTGGTCAATAGTCGCATCAACCGCGCCCTGGTTAGCGCGCAGTACGGCTTCAATAACGTCGTCGTCCATATCTGGGAACATCGTCTTGAAGTCGGTCATCGCCTGCGTGAACTCGAGCTGCATGGTGGACGCCATCGCGCCGCCGGCCTGCGGCACGCGACTCGCCAGAAACGTCACGAGCGCGCGCCCCTCGCCGGCGAAACAGCTGACATGTGACGCAGAAGTGCCGCAGTGCTGTTGATGTCCGTCGCCGTGCGCCTCGCGGCCATCCTCGCGGCGCACTACACGCCGCCTCGCTCCGTGTCCTCAAGTCACTATTTAGCAGATCGCTTGCTGCAATAGTCCTGAGCGGCGCGGTGCACCGGACGCTATCATGATGTGCAATTTTCACTTTCGTAGTTTTCAGATGCGTTTTGCGCAGGCGCGAAGTGAGGCGGGGGGTGAATCGTCGATATAAATAGAGAATGCAGGCGATGGCGCGCGTCCCGACGGCCGGCGTCGTCCGAGCGCGACCCTCGCTATCACTGAGCCTGCCGCCATGCCGGCGGCGCGCGGCGGCGTGCTGCGCGCGCAGATGCAGCCCATTGTTTGTAAATCATGTTTGTCCCTCAACATGACCTTTAAAGCTGCCGAGGAAGTTTCGAGGTTCTATCATTGTTCTTACGTAACACTGAATTAACTACATGTAAGATTTAACTACGGAGAGTGTAGTTAAATCTCGCTCAGATACAAGTTGACAAACTAGGATATCAATCTGAGAAAACATGGAACCTAGAAAACATATTTTGTTTTATAACATAGACGACATCGCACCGATAAGGCGGTTGTAGTAGAATCACAAAATTCTTTACCTAATAAACAATTTTGCTCTCTATTGGTTGGTTTTGCTCTGTATATAAACGTATCTTTTTATCCATGAAATTCATAACGATGCTGGGTACAAGCAGTAACAACCGGTGCGTCGTGTCGCCTTATGTACAAATTGATATGTAGTGCGAAAAATTAGGTCAAATGTCAAACCGTTGTAGTGAAACATACAGATTAGTACTAGTATGAACTTTGAAAATTAACAGATTTCTGGAAAAAAAAGTCCACAAAAACGTTTCAAAATTAAAATCGTGATTAGTCGTGTCAAGTGATCTTATAATATTGGCTGTTAATAATTTTATTAAATTAACCAATCACATCACAGCTCTTGTCCGGCGTTTGACCATTTTGATAGAGTTTGACCGAAACCGCTGTACCGCGCCATATGTATGTGCGCGGCATCCTCAGGATGACATGTTGTCCTGCCGAGTGCTGGATGCAGAGTTAACTCTTCGGCCGGCCAACCACGTCGAGCGCCGAGCCGCCGGCTCGGCGTGGCCACCCGTCGTGTTCGGGTTCGCGACAAGTCAATCGTCATCCTGAAGATAGTCGTTGAGAGGTAAAACACGTTTCGATTTCGTACAAGCTTTTAATGACTCTGTAAGAATATTATACTTACCTTTTTTAAGGATTGTTGTCGTAAAGTTAAAAAAATAAAAGGATTTTAGCTTCATTTTATGTATGATTTATTTCAAGAATATTTTACATTAAGTATAATTTAGTAAGTAATAAGTTATACACGTCAATTTATTATTAGTGCATTTGCAAATTACTTAAGATACTAAACATAGACAAAATAACTTAGAATTTCATAAACAAAACAAGATATTAACTGAGCAAATGATTACCGATCAATTTATTCTTTGATTATCTCGCCCAGACTCATTTTTTTTATTTACCCTACATTTTATATTCGACACGTAATTACTTTATTATATCAAACATTTGATATTTTATATTCACGGCGTACAATATTGGGCGAGACACAAATAACGAAGAACATACATATAAGCAAAATACTAGGAAACACTGACGACATATTTTTTTACAATTTAGGCCAATACGAAACTACTTACGGTGTCTTACCAAGTTACCATGTAAACGACGAGAATAGCAATATATGACGTCACACCGAACCCTATCTAGGTACTACAGATACATTTAATAGATAGTTTGTACCTAAGTTATTTAGAATGATCGTTAAGAAGGTACTACAAACATTCGCCAACGATATGATAAGGCACCAATGAGTGGTATGCATTTTTTTCTGTCTAACTTTTTATTCAACGACTGGACACGCGTCAGATACAAAGTTTTGAAAGATTACACAACGTGAATAACTATTATATTATGAATGTACTCTCGTATTATATTAATTAGATATAATTATAGTTCTCATGAGGAAGGCTATTGCAAGCTCAAATTACTATTAACCCTGAGTTACAAACCACACGTATGTAAGTATCTGCTATTATTCTCAAGTATAGATATAACAGGCGTACCTTTTCTCTATCTACTTCAATACAAATAACTTTTATGTATTTAATTTTAATGATCGCTATGAAATAGATAAAGAATTTATCTATGGTATACTGCATCAGCTGACAGCTGTTTATCAATATTGTGTTAAGTGCGTTTCATCAAAAGCTTCTTTGCCATAATGTTGGCTCCACTGTTAAACTTTTACAACGGACCTATTAGGTAGCGCCGTAGCGTATTCGTGTTCGTCCTACAACAGTGGAGCGAACGTTACGGTATAGGAACTATTTGATAAAACGCACTGTCTGTAAGTGATTTTTATAGTTTAAATATGTCAATGTCAGGATTTGAGGCCACTACCGTCGAATTACTATGGACGGTGTACGTTTGTCGCAAATTGACCCCAAACATAGTTTTAAAATATTGTAGAATGCAATATTCAGGAATGTTTGTAATATGCTCTGTATGCTAATATCCGTCTATCTGCAAACTCTTGATATCGAGTCAGATACTCAAAAAGATACTATTAAAATAAAATTCTCACAAAATAAAACCAACATAGTGAAATAAACTAAGTACAGGAAACTTTTACGCAAAGGAGAGGCCCCTCTCTAGGAGCCTCGAAACGTGTACTTAATAGTGTATGTTATGATTGGATAGGGAATATAATTCTAATGATTTTCATGAAGTACAAAAATAAAATTTATTACGATCAACGCAATGGCACTATACTCATGGTATGACAAATCTAGATTTAAATCTGTGGCATTTACGACGAGACGAACTTATCGGCTCAAATCTAACTAGTCCACGAAGAGTCAAGCACAAGAATCACAATAACAACAGTATTTATTTTACAAAATAAAAATTAATAATACGAAAATCATATGTGACTTGTCTAAAAATAAATACAACTACGTGAAAGGGAAAGACGAAGAGTTTAGAAATAATTTTAGACACATTTTTTTTTACATGATAGCAACGAGGATAATGAACTTAATTATAATAATGAGGGCCGTTTTCCTTGCACTTGTAAATGTTAAAAGCTCTTTGGAAGATATCTACTTAAGTTTTAGACACACAGACTAAGTGCAGTTACTTCCGTATTGAGCGTTCAAGATGATTGCTGTTGAATAAGGGCGCTCTACACCTCAGGCGGTTGCACGATGACCTCGCATTTGGCGTTGGTTAACGTCGCGTAAGCGCTGTGCTCGTATCGCGTCAAATGACGTAACTGTTTGGAAACTAACGTTGCGTATGCGCAGCGCTTACGGTTCCGTAAGGTACCTTAGTAAATTTTGCAGCGCTGCTGTCACACAAAACCTTACAACGTATTAAGATAATTTACTCAGTTATAGTGTGCCAGTAGCGCCACCAAGGCTTAGAGAGGTTTCCAACAATCTCCTAAAGTAGGAGTGCCCTTATAAGGTGAGAAGAATCCTCGGTGCTGTCAGTTAAGTGTGAGATTCAGACGCGGGCCTGCGTCCCGTTCTGCGGCAGTACCACCATGGTGTTGGTCGGCTGCGGCTGCGGCGGTGCTTGCTCGTTCTGTGCCCTCTCCTGCTGTCGAATGTTACAAGAACTGCGTTAATTTACTTTGTTTTGTCTTAGATAAGCAAGCATACCTTTTGAAGGGTATGATCCTTTTCAAAATCCTGTCAAATATCGTATTAAGTAAGAAATCTCACAACGGTTGTAAGCGAGGGATCCGCAGCAGCCATGAGCGTGGCCGCGCGGTACGAAGGCGGCGGTGTCTGCTTCACGGCCTCTTCGTAGTCCGGCAGCAAGCTGGAGTAGTCCGGAGCCGGCGCGGCCGCGTACGGCGCCAGCTGACCGGACGACACTACGTCATCGCTCGAGATCACGAACGGAGTTTGTAGTGCGTGCGCGCGCATCGTCAGGTACTTGTAGCAGCGCCATACTACGCTGATGCAGTAGCCCTGCAGATGGAATGAGGTTATTATTTACCTATTTTTATTTACAGCTGCTGAACCCTTCGGGGAATACAGGCGTTGTTGTTATGTTATGTTGTTATTTATTTCCGAAACACTAAGCTTATTTTACAATTTAGTTTTAGCCACACAACGAAAACCTCTTACGATTCGGACTCTCGGCTCTGGCGAGCTGTTCTGTTATGAATGTTATGATAACTACAATGATGCTTACTTTTTAATACTAGTAGTAGTTCTATTTAGTAAATTAAAAACCAAATTGAAGCTTTATTATGTTCTGACCGGGGCCGCTGTTCCGCGGCGCAGCGAGGCGGGGGCAGCGTTGACCAATAAGCGACGGGCGGGAAGCGCGCGCGTGAATGACGACGAATGAGCGGCCTGAACTGCCCCCCCCCCATCTAGCCGCATACATACCATAGACGCGGGACAGCGGTCTCGGTCAAACTATAGTAATTAAATCTGTTTACTGCGCTTTGTTAATAAGAAATTCTTACAGAAATTAAGGCAGCCCCCAAGTAGTAACACTTGTGTGTTTAAAACTAAGCACTACAAAACGTTTACAGTACCCGACCAGGTAGTATAATAATGGGTAGTTTGTTATGGTTCAAGCTTAGTGACGAAAAGCTGAATGCTAGTTCAGAGAGTTGAGATATGTTCTAGAAAGATTAAAACACACTTCAACTTAGGTAGGAATCTACGTCTAGTTTCTACACCCACCTTTACCTGAAGGTAAACCAAACACATATTATTAAGATTGATTACTGAATTACGCATCCTACGTTCGAATTTAGATTCCAAACATGTGTTTTTTGGAAAAAAAAATACTTTAATTTAATTTTATCCTATAATTAAATAGAAGTATTTTAATTAAGATATACCTATGGGAGGTTTAACTTATCGATAAAGTTAAATTGAATTAATGAATTCATTAAAATAAGAAAAAAACAAGTGACGTCAACGGTAAATGTGATCTTTGACGCATTTTACATTAATTATATTTTTCCTGTAGTATGTGACCAGTTTAGGCAGTCTTGTTACTAAGGTTACACAATATAAGGTAAAAATATTTATGAAAACAAACACATTAAGTCAGGGCAGTACCTCTGATCTGGTAGACAGGTCTAGCTATCGCATTTAATAAAGTGGTAGAGGTAGTCCATTTCTGAACAATGTGTGACTGTGGGTCATACGATTGTACGAGCTACATACATTGTGTATTTCTATTGTCACAATAACAACAAAAAATGAAAAATAAAGTAAGTTAATAATTAGGGGCTCCCCTTACAAGAACCGGGTTTCTTTTCGCTCGATCTTAATACAGTACGGAACCGTTCGTGTGCGAGTCCGACTTGTACTTGGCCTGTTTCTGTCAGTCTGAAGTGAACTTAATTAAGACTGCTAATAAAGTTGATATTTGTTTCAGTGGAAATAACATCAAATTCGAAACAAGGATTTCAATACAGGGTGTTAGGGTAAACACCGTTATCCTTGCAACCAGTGGTTTGGTTTCATTTATAGAACGTAAAATCAATGTAAAATTATAACTTTTTTTTTCTTTTTTTTAAGTCTACATTTTAACACAAGAGACGCAAGTTCGTTGTCCTATGCGCTAGGGCAACGAACTTGCGTCTCAACACGGGCGGGGGGTACGGGATGTGACCTGACCGGCCGCGAGCGCGACCCCTCCCTCAGTCAGTCAGCTGTTTCGCTAGAGAGCACGGTGTCGGATAGAAACTTTTTAAAATCTTTTAATGAAAATGACGTTTTTTTTTTGTTATGTTCGGTCATTTATTTTTATATTTAAGTCAATTACCCATGGTTTGAATGACAAGACTGTTTACCCTTACAGCCTGTATACCTATCTTATCGGTAAAATTAAATTGGCAATTATGACTTTTTAACAATAATAAAGAATGAAAAACAAGGACGTAAATGAGAGCTCCGACGCCTTGTGCGTTAATTATATTTTTTTTGTCGCATGGGACCAGTTTGTGCAGTCTTGTTACTAAGGTCTCAAATATAAGGTAAAAATAAACAATACTTATTATAAGGTAAAAAATAATTATGAAGACAAACACATTAGGACCGGGCAGTATATCTACCAATGTGGTAGGGAAGTCTTCCAATCTATGAAAGTGGTAGAGGTATTCCATTTGGGAACAATATAGCCATTTCATTATCAGACATACTTTTGGCTGAGGGGATCTGTGCGTCATGTCTTCTCGGACAGAGATTCTGATCCGGGGATACATGGGATGATTCTTAATGGAGAATCACCTAATGATGTGTGCAAGAACCACTATCTGATTATGGTTGTAATAAACTATCGGAAATTAAAACACGAAGAAAAAAAAGAACTTGTTGCCAGCCTAAACACAAGAAAATGGCCTGAAGGGTGGGAGTTCCGAAGGCTCTTTTCCAACCTTTTTCGTGTCCTTCAAAAACTGCTGAATCTGTTTAGATGTTTTCCTATTTAAATTTTCATACACAATAGGCAAAAGCTCCTATTACACTGGACTTAAACATAACGGCGAAATATGGGTGTACTGCACACCTGTGCCTAACCCTTCGAGGAATATAGGGGTGATGTTATCTTAAATTATAATACTTCAAACCTTAAACTATAAAGTAAGTTGTGACACGTTACCTTGAGCAGTACGGCGACTAGGAATGCTGAAAGTACGACGAGCGCCAAGGCAGGTGCCGGTAGCTGTAGCAGCTGAGCTCGCCACGGCACACGGCGAGTCTCCGCGACCAGCCGGTGGATCGAGCGCAGGTAGCATAGGTACCCGGTTGCGGTCAGACTGATGGGAAAACATAATGGTGGAAGTGCAGTAATTGTATATTGAAAGCATAAATTTGGGCCCAAGGGGTCTACTCTTTCAAAGCATTTTATATTTTTACATCGACTTCCAACAATCGTTAATTAATGTCAAACCGATACATTTTTGACTTTTCCATAACCGTTATTGCTGATAGAATATCACTTTGACCCCTCTGACCTACTATTTTTAAATAAAAATAATTTGTAATCAACAAAAAAACTAGCTGGTGTTTCAGAACTAGGCGGGGTAAGTTTCTGATCTCGCTTAAGGTTGCGCGTGACGTAAGACGGTTCAAGGCTAATGAGACGGTAGCTAATAATAAATAATTATGTGGAACTTGCATTTAGTGCTTCATTTACATTGACGGGCATAGAAATGCAGTTTTGTCTCCTTAAATAATATATAAACTGTTTTCCGCGACTTCGAAAGCATCCAGGATTAAAAGTAGGTCCTTCTACTACGTCCTTCTCCAGGTTTTAGGCTACTAACTAACTACTAATCTGTCTAATTTCAAAATGATCGGTTCTGTGGTTTAAGCGTGAACAGGCATACAGACAGATAGTTACTATCACATTTATAATATTAGTATGAATGGATAGTGTGAATATTAGTGTGGGTGATTACCTATAGTTCCATGTTTCAAAGTGGAAATGTCTTACAAATTGTTAAATTATATTTATTTTTGTAAGTTGATTCCAAAAAAAGACGTTTACACGTCAAAAATAAATTATGTTTTAAAGCTAAATGAGTTCGGTGTTTCTTAACCGACTACTATTGAGAACAAATACCCAAAACACAGTATCTTTTAAAGTCCAGATATAATCTTGGTCAGACCATATTAGGAGGCCCATGTAGATTAGTGTCTGAGATGGTTAATCGGGCTTTTTTTCTACAGAAAGAAACAGCAGTAGCAAATACACTGACGGACAACATACAGATACAATATGAAGTTGGTTCACAAACAATATACCGACTGTTGGTGCAGGAATGTGCCACACATGTTTCAATGAATTAATTATATCAGATTGTGGACGTCTATTGCAATTAATCGCATCTGAATTTAAAAAAAAATATGAGTAAAACAGACCGATCCCATCCCACATAATACAAAAAGCAATGGCGTCATAATATTCCGTAGTCATTGGCAATCCTGTTCAAAGTAAGGCTTGTCAAAATGCCAACAACTCTAGTGAAAAATCTAGACTATGACGCTATTGAGAATGTTGCAAATTGCAAATTCAAAAACACTATCCGAACTGGGGATTGAACCCAGGATCTCGCGCTTGCGACCACTAGACCAGCAGTCAGGCTGCATTGATTAAATAAACTGAAAAAACTTACACTGTGATCGCAAAGTCGAATATCTGGAGGCAGAAGAATGGCAATAGGTGGGCAGGCTTGCCGAGCGCGGCTCCGTAGATCAGCATGAACGTGATGGCCAGGGTGCACACTGTAACCAGTGCACCCACATCCACATCATCTAGTACACACACACAGTTGAAATCTATTAGAATATTGTTCATTCATTTCGTACCGCGTTTCCGTTGCTCTCGTGACTCTAATTCCAAGCAAATTATACATGATAATGATGCAGGTATGACCTATTAATACTTCAAAACTTGTATGCCGGTTGATGCAGGTATTGTAATTCAAATGTGATTTTTTTATGATGAAGCAAAATGAAAATTATGAGTGCAGCATACAAATTGATTCCATTTCTCTATAACTAAACAGTAGGTAGGACAAAAGACCAATCCCAGGCGGATTCCCGGCCAGTATAGGCGCGGGCTTGCCGACGGCGAGCAATGGGTAGCTCGCCGTCCGATCAGGACCAGGCCCGGGTCGATGGCGCGTCGTGTTCCACGCGCGCCTCAAAGAGATGTCAGCACAATTGGCGGGGTCCGCTAGGACCGATGCCTGCCAGGGTTGCGGGTTAGTCCGAAAGGGATACCGGGACCTTGGCAACAGGCAACTGAAGGAACACGGGTGGGTTTTAGTCAGTAAAAGTCTGACACGCCCTTCCGCTCCACCCAGAGCGGGAGAAGTCATTGGATGATTTCCCACGCTCAAAAAAAAAAAAGGTAGGACAAAATATAATTGTATTGATGACTTTGTGTATTATTTCCTTTCTCATGCATGTTTTATATTTCGTAATAATAACTATTGTGGTTAAGCATTAAATACCAACGTGCACGAGTCACAGTAATTATATTATTGATGTTCTGTTTAAAAAAGGCGTGCAACTTTGCAAAGGTACATTATTACATTGTTATGTATTTTCTGCAAGGTCACAGCTGGCTTCTACACAATTGGAGGCGGGCTATCTTATTTCGAACATCTCGGTCACCTCTAAACAATTTTTATACCACCCTATGTCTTAGTGTGTGATGTAAGTAGTGAAAGTAGGTATTTGGCAAACATGCCAAAATCAATACCCCTGTAAGAGAGAACACCAAGTAGTAAGGTGGTAAGCAAACGGAGTTTTTTATTCGGCAGCTGTTCTTGTGGAGTTTCTCTGATCGCCTGCGCACTCCATTTACTTTCTACTCAGTTTGAAGGTACACTTACGATAAATCAAACTATGATCTCGGTCTCTTGGCTGTCCTACATGTTGGGGGAACGAGCTCGGCGGCGGCTCCACGTTGGACAGAGGCGTGGGGATGGCTTCGTTGCCTCGAGCAACATCACTCCAGTTCGGCACGGGGGCAGAGTCGCGTTCCAATTCGTCGAGCAGTCGGGGATCGCGAACGATAGCCGCCAGGAAGCCTAACGCAATGAGGTGCAGCATCTACGGAGAATGTTTTCATTATGTTAATGGTCTTGGGATCTCTACTTCGCTTTCCGAGCGAGAGATCTCTATCCTTAGCGTGATTCTTAGCTACAACGGCCAAGATTGATTCGTGCCCAGGGGCTGACTATGAAGTATTAATGCCATCATTATTCCACTGCGAAAAAAGGATGGTGCTAGCGGCCTTGTATAGTTCCGTCTCTCACTAACACTGGAAAAATAGTGGCATTAAAACGTCGTAGTATAGGTGCAGATTAATGATCGATCGGCACTCATGCAATCATCGGCAAAAAGGTATTGGGTACGACTGCATGCTGCTACATACAGAATGTAAGGTTAAACACTCTTGTCATTCAAAACATGGGTAGTTGACTTAAATATAAAAATAAATTACCGAACACAACAAAAAAAAAAGTTATTTTCATTAAAAGATTTTAAAAAGTTTCTATCTGACACCGTGCTTGCTAGCGAAACAGCTGACTGACTAAGGGAGGGATCGCGCTCGCTGCCGGTCAGGTCACATCCCGTACCCCCCGCCCGTGTTGAGACGCAAGTTCGTTGCCCTAGCGCATAGGGCAACGAACTTGCGTCTCTTGTGGTAAAATTTAAAAAAAAGTTGTAATTTTCCATTGATTTTACGTTCTATAAATGAAACCAAACCACTGGTTGCAAGGATAACGGTGTTTACCCTAACACCCTGTATACCGCTATGTTTCACTGAAGTAACATTTTATGGTTGAATTGAAGTAGGCAGGCATAATAACTGTAACATACTTTAGTTACACACCACACCGGTAAAGGTTGTGTGCGTATTACTCACAACCAGTGTGCATGTTTGTATGATATACCTATATAGTACATAATTATAAACATTGACGATGTACCTAGCTGTAAAGGAGTTGGTGTGTCAGCTTAAGAATATTACATATAAGGCCTACTCTCATGAGAAACGGAGCGTAGATATTTTCCATCTCTAGAGATTTACCAAGGAACTTTGGAACTTGTACGATAATTTTGTTTTCTCGTCACGTTGCCTGGACGACAAAATACTTAATATTAAAACTTAAACCAATTTATATACACAGTAGGTAAATGAATAATAATTACGATTGTCATGGTATAGAACCATGATAATTGTACTTAATTATTATTCAGCGTAATAAGCCAGCTATGCCTATTTTTGGCATAAAAACAAGGATAAGCATAATTATCTTATTTATTCTTCATAAAACCGTCATGTGTACCTACGTACACATGGTGTGTGTTGGTGTGTGCGTGTCTAGTTCCAACCACGCACGTAGGTGTGTGGTTGGAACTAGACACGCACACACCAAGACACACGGCTACATATCAAGCTATACATTTCCAGTTTTTTATGCTGATCTCGCATTGTATAGGATTTCCGTACAATGCGAGGTCAGCTTATACTGGAAATGTATAGCTTGATATGTAGCCGTGTGTATTTACCACATAAAACTGTTGGTCAATCTCAGCAGGGCTCTATTGTGTATATGGTTAGTAAAACAAAAATAACAATCGATTTCATCATACTTACTAGGTGCCATGTTCCCAGTAGGATGGTCCCTGTGCGCACATGGAGACAAAAGCAACAGCGCCATTCGCTGTTGCGCTCGCTCCCAAGTTTGGGACGAAACCTTAACATTTTTTCCTGTTAGGATAAGAAAAAAAGTCCAATTAAGTAATTGATTGCATTATTCCACTTCCTCAATTTGTGTCTAATACAAAAAGGCATTATTTGATCAGGGAAATCCTAACTTCTTCTATTATCTAAAAATTCCCCACACAAAACACCAATTTCATAGGTGGCGACCCAATATTATAAATGCGAAAGTGGGTTTGTATGTTTGTTACCTTTTCACGCTAAAACGGCTAAACGGGTTTAGATGAAATTTGGCATCTAGATAGTCATCGGATACTTTTTATCCCGGTAGTACGTTCCCGTGGGATAATTTCCGACCACCAGGTGGGCAACAGCTATAGTTATTAATAAATAAAACAGTACCTATGCAAGAAATAGACTTGACTTTGAAAGGGCCCTTATTTCAGTAGCAGTAGGGTCAAGCTTCGTGCAAACTGGCACGATATCGCGGACGCGACAAGGGTTGCGCTGCCTGTCGCGCCCACGATATCGTGCCTGTTTGTTCCAGCCTTCAGCGTTTTCGTAGTTCAAGTGTTACTATCGAGACGTGCGGTTGACTGACTATAGTTTGACCAATACCGCTGTACTGCGCCTTAGGAATTCGCGGCGAGGCGGGGAGCGGGACGCCGTCGCGCCGTCGTGAGCGTTGACGAATGGGCGGCCTGACCCCCCGACTCGTCGCGCACCTATTTAGAGCGCGGTACAGCCATATAGGTCAAACTATACCTATAATTATGTAATATTATGTAAGTACTCTATTTTTTTTAATTGTTATGAAATCTGCAGTTTTTATGTATACAGCTTATCCTATAATCAAAACAAGTGTGAAGATAAGACACAAGACAACACATTAAAGTTCAATAGTTCAATCTGTCAATTAATATTGCCTTGGTGTAAGCTCAAGAAATTGTCGCACAAGCAAATATTTCAATTAGTCAATTGTTTTGGTGTCCAATGAATATGGTAGTTAACACTATTGACTCTGGTACTGGAGCTATTTTAAATTAAATCATAAAGGAAATCTAGAACTACTTCAAGACTTCTTTAACGATTTAATTATAAATAGCTATTAACAATATTTTTGCATTCTGGCTAACAAAAATTTTCATGATACACAAAATATTCTTCATTGCACACCAAAGGAAATTCACACATGATTTAAAAAACCGGTAATACAATGAGCTTATTACAAAAAGCTATTTCTGCATGACAATAAAGATGAGTTCCACAATCTTTAAAATTTTCTTGCTTTGTTATTTGAGTTTCAATGAAATTCAAGATTCATGTTGAGTCTTCAATGTAGCAATTTTATTATTGTTTACTAGATAACAAAATGTTAATACAGCATTTTGTTATCTAGTAAAGAATAATAAAATTGCTACAAAATTCAATACAATATATAACAATTTTATCAAAACTCATGTCTACGTTCATGAGCACTGCCATTCAGGATATGGTAAGGTAAATGATACACAAAAGGTGCATACCACATGCAAAATCAGCCTGTAAAATTCCCACTGCTGGGACTAAGGCCTCCTCTCTGTGAAAGGGAGTGGGCCGTAATCCAACACGTGAGCCAAGAGCGGGTTGGTAGAAATCACGTTTTAAAATTTTTTGGTTCTAGGACATGCTGGTTTCCTCACTATGTTTTCCTTCACTGATTAAAGAGCAGCCATGATGAAATAAATTACACAATTAGAGCACCTTCCTGGGTTCAAACAAGTCGTTACCACTGGGCCACCACTCTGCTCGCCTACACCTACCACATACCAACTACAAAAGAGACTATAAACACAGCATGAACCAAATCAATATTAAAATCAGAGCAATCTGAAATCGTAAATTATTGTGTAACATTTCTATATTTGTGTACTGTGCAAAATGCAGTTTTTTTCATAAGTATTTGCAAGGTTATATAAACGCATAGTGGTAATCAATTTGATATCAAATCCAGTAACAGCATGTAAGCAATAAAATGCTGTGTATGTGTAGTTATGTATGAATCATCAATGTTATTTATTTAAAAATGCATGAGTGCTTTGGTTTTATTTAATAGCTTGGGCAGTAGTTTTAGCAATTAATTGATTCTATCTATTGATTATCTGCAGTGGGACAATAATAGGCTTGTGTTATATTATTATATGTTGATTTTGCTGAAAACTCACATACTTATAACAAAACATTTTGTTAACATTATTTCAAGTATAATAAAATTTATGTAATGAGAAAACATTTGCCCCACACTAGGAATATTTTATTTTTAAGTGTGTCCCCTGGACTTGGAATAACTATTTTAGTTCAGTCAAAACTCAAAAACTAATAAATTATTTATTGACATAAAGACAGGTTATCAGCTATCAATGATGATGATAATGCTATTATTTGTTGTAATTTTTTACTAATTTTAGATGACATGTAAATAAACTAATCTATTTTGATTGCCTTCCCATGGGGGCCCATTTCACCACATCAGGAATTGGAATAGAAATGAAGGAATTCATGTTTCTTTAGCCACATGAATTCCTTCATTTCCATTACAATGACAAAACTGTGTGTGAATTACAGATAGGATTATTTAGTAAATTATTTTGAGAAATATAGATATCATCGCACTATCAAAACGAAAGTTTTAGATAATGTCTTCATTATCGTACGATATAATAAAAAAAATCTGTTGCTATCGAGGCTATCAAATAAGTGAATGCATCATAAATCTACAAAATAATACTTTACAGCGCATATGTTTACGTACGTAACAAATTCTGCCCATCCTAATTAAATTACCCAAACCCAAAGACTGCTTACTAAAAATTACAAGGGTACTTGCCTGTTTTAGTGTGATTCTATTATTTTATATTTTTTTCCACAAACACTTCGAGAAAAATGCTTTTCACATAAATAAATAAGAATTTTCTCTTTACAAGTTACTGTGTGTAATAAATTCTATTATTTTATTCATTCATTTTTACATCAATAGTTCAATACACGAATGAAATGAATGAAGTTTTTGAACTAAAATCACAGACCAATCTATTACTATATAATAGAAGACCACAGAACAAAATACTCCTGACTAAAATAGTGATGCTAACCGTGCGTTTGCACTGGCGAAACATTCACGACAAAAACATGTTGAAATCTCTATTTTCTGTCAATGTTCCATACAATTTTTGACAGGAACTAGATATTTAAACATGTTTTGTCTTGAATGTTTCGCCAGTGCAAACGCACGGTATTGAAGACTGTATGTATGGTCCCGGATTAGTGGATAGTAGAGTCCGCACCACATTAATACTCAGAGGTCCAAACGAACATTTTGGCAAGTGGGTCCAGTGAATATTGGTCTAACCGTGCGTTTGCACTGGCGAAACATTACAACAAAACATGTTTAAATCTCTAGCTCCTGTCAAAAATTGTATGGAACATTGACAGAAGATGTTCAACATGTTTTGTCGCAAATGTTTCGCCAGTGCAAACGCACGGTAACCTAACCTAGACTACAAAGGTACTATGCGCCAAACGCTAAGGCTAGGTTCACATTAGGTCGGACCGATAATTTTACCGTTGGCCGACGGGTTATAGTGTTCACAATATAAGCTGGGCCGGTCCGACCTAATGTGAACACCCCCGTCGTTATTCGCTGCCCGGCTTGCCACAAAGCTGTTGTCACTGTTAGTTGTGAGTTGGCTTCTGTGTAGAATGGACGACGACGACATTCTGGTTGTAATGTGGTATTAAATAGAAGACAGAAGAAAAGACAAAGAAAATATATAAGGCGAGAGCGGGTAGGTGAGGTGGCGGGCGTGCCGGCGTGTGGCTTCGTCGCTACGAGCCGATAAGTGTGAACGACGCCATAAAAAGCAGTATGCCAATATTAAATCCGACCCGACAGAAATATTGGCTGACTGTCCGGTAAATGTGTCGTCGCCGTGCCAGTTTTATCGGGTTTCACCTAATGTGGACCTGCTCTTACAGCATGCCAAACGGCAAGCAAAGGTTGAACCAACTATTGAGGTCAGCTTCCGGTCTAACCGGATGCAGCTGAATATTAGTATTTTATAAGGAGCGACTGCCTATAACCTAAGACTGGTCTGGTTGTCAGACTTTTTCGGGCTTCTGTGACGTGATCACGTCACGACCCGTACGTAACGACTGTCAAAGATCCACGAATAACAGCCGGGACCAAAGCCACGGATCGGTCTTGGTATGGAAAGATGGTTTATCTACGGACGGACCATCGATCGACCAGTGTGGCTGTTATTACTACTGCCACAAGCTTTTTTTTTTTTTTTACTATGGCATCTCATAGTTGATTTTAGATAAAAATCGTAACTATTTAACCGGACTTTCCTGTGGCTGTCTTAAGCTACTACACCCAGGGCCTCCAGCCAGGGGCATATAACTATTCTAAATTAAAAGTAAGTGAACGCTCGCTAAGGGCACCCCCTGTGGGGTACGAACCTCGGCTTAGGGCGTCACTGACGGGAGGACAGCAAGATGGGACAGGCTGGATCAATATCGGATCATTATTATTAATAGGGGAATTTAAAGCTACGTGCTCAGCTACGGCGCGGGCTGGCACATCATCGGACAAGAGACGGGAGGACGAATTTAATCGGGAACTGCCACAAGCCTTGCAAACGCAGTTTTAATACATGTAGGAACTCTGGAAACATCACTATCACTATTGTCTTGTCACTGTCAGTGTCAAACTAAACTATTGGTCATACGTCAAGTGCGTCAAATATACGTGACTGACTGTGACTGTGAGGTAAAAACATTTCCATCCAAGTCATCTTTCTTTAAGTTTAGTTATTGTTATCAAATTCTGTTGATATTGCAGTGATAATGGAAAAGATTCCTGATCAAATCGGTTACTTGGTTTTAACAGAGGACGGGGCTGTTCTTGAATCTGGCGGAGAATTAGAAAACGACGAACGCGTTGCTACAATAATAACTGATCTCATCTCGTTATCGAACAAGTAAGTACATTTTAATTATGTGTGATTTATCCGTCCTGACTCATTCACAGTAAAAAGTCGCGACGTGGTTGTATTATTTTGCGATTAACTTCTCTCGTTTTCAGGGTCGACCCATTAGCTTTTGGTCCGAATGAACAGTTCAAGAAAATATCAATAACATATGATGACCATTGGTTTGTAATATGTCTTTCCAATAAGAAGATATATGTGGTGAAGCGCAGTATACAACCTAACATAAGTGAAGGGAATGCAGTAAATGTTTAAGATTTACAAATAAACAACCATGAGTCGAAATTTGCTAATGAGTAGCCTTGAGAATGCATCATTTAACATTATATTTCAAATTATATTTAGATGTGTAACATTTGTGATTAATGCATGGGTTATCAGGAATGTTGGACATGAAGTACTTGGTATTATGAATGTGCGGCTACTGCTCTTGGAGAGTACTATATTATTTCTCAGCAGAGAACCATTCAACAGAGCATGCCTAGGGAAAAAAGATGAGTTCAGCTGGAGGCAAATAATAAACCAAATCTGGCTGTCAGTACCCGTGAGTTGTGTTCTATCCATTGTTTTTGTTTATATTTGGTTAAACTTGCTACCTCTGGGTCATCCAGAACATGCAGTTCAATACAGATTTGGTTGCTGGAGTGTAGCCTTATCATGTATATTAGAATTATGTTCTGCTAATGTTGCATTAGTGGCACAACTATACTGTTTCATCAAATTAAAAGTTGCCCTAGATACTCTGCATATTTTTATAAGAACTTTGTTATTCTTATCTATTCTAATATATGATAGGTCTCTTGCACTCATTGCATTCTCTGTGGCACAAGTCGGTAGTATAGGAACTATAGTGGTTTGTTACTACATATTCTTTTATTGGTATATTAAAAATAAACCACTCTATGCAAAAGGAGCTCTTAAAAGTAAAATAGTTCCTGACTCAGTTTTGTATAGTCTGTATGATAATATGGATGACTTTCAATTTACATCACTACATGATTTCTTACCAGTATATGTTGGACCAGTAAACACTTTCAATAAAAAATTAAGCACTCTCACTCTTAGTTTTGCTAAACAAGGTGTTGTTAAACAACTTCTAACAGAGGGAGAAAAATATGTGATGTCAGTCAGCCCTGTGATGACCTTCAGTGAACAGGCCACATATGATGTGGTCAACAACTTGGGTAGTCTGGCAGCAAGGTTTGTTTTTAGGCCTATTGAAGACAGTAGCTACTTCTATTTCACCCAAATGGTGAGCAGAGAATTACCCCTTCAAAAACAAGATCAAAATAAAATTCAAGAATCATGTACAGTACTGTCACACGTTTGTAAAACAGTTGGTTCTATTGGTTTAATAGTTTTAGTATTTGGACAAAGCTATGCAAGAACTTTACTTTTACTCTATGGTGGAGAGACATTTGTTGCAAGTGGGTTGCCGGTACAGTTATTAAGAAGCCATTGTTTAGCTATTGTTTTATTAGCAATTAATGGAGTTACTGAATGTTACACATTTGCCACAATGACTAGTGCCCAGTTAAACAGTTACAATTATATAATGGTACTATTTTCAATAAGCTTTCTTTTATTATCATACATTTTAACATATATTTTTGGACCAGTTGGTTTTATTGTATCAAATTGTATTAATATGTTTGCTAGGATAATTCATAGTGTTCATTTTATCAGCAATAAATACAAGGATACAGATTACAAGCCCCTGGATGGGCTATATGTTGGTAAATTCTTTTTGTTGACTCTGTTTGTTGCTGGTTGCGTATGTAAACTTTCAGAAAACAAAATATCACGAGATTCTGTAATGCTCCACATATTCATTGGAGCCATATCGTTATTTTGTGTCCTACTAGCGTGGGGATATGAAAATAGAGAACTTGTTGTTAAAGTGTATAAAAAAGTTTGGAAAAAAGAAGACAAAGTTTCACTTGATTAGCATTCGATTATTGTTAAGCTTTTATGAGTATTCATTACCAGTGTTATAAGTAAGTCAATAAAATAATATAGACATGTTATAATATGACATAGTGGTTTTATTTTTAAAACATAAAAGTAACAAGATAACATTCTATAAATACATTGCATTTATTTAATCAGTGTCCGCGCCCCCTGCGCTTTTGCCATATGATTTAGATAATGCATGATTAATTCATTATTGATTTCTGTATAATAATATTCCAATGTTTACATCGGGTAAAAAAAGATTCCCTTCATTTGGGCTTCACATATCCGTCTTACTTCATCTGCGAACAAAAACATAGGTAGCCCTTTGAGCGCCATCACCGTAATATGACGAGTTATGAGAAAAATAATCCAGCCGCCACACGTAATGTTACGTTACGTGTTACGTTTTCTTTTCGCGTTTGTACACGTACATACCAGATCAGTGTCACTGACTATCTTTTGAACCAGTGACCGACAAAATCTGATATTTGGCGACAAATTTCGACTAATTAGCGAGTAATTTTTTTGTGTAATCAAAATTAAAATCCCTGATGGTGGCCCTGCCAGAGTCAGTGACACACTAGATCATCATAATCAGCCTATAATGTTCGCACTGCTGGGGCCTGGGACAGAGGCCTCTCTTCGAGGGAGTAGGCTTTAAGTCCACCTCGCGGGCCCGTGTGGGTTAGTCGATGTCCCATGTCTTTGAATTTTTGGTTCTAGGACATGCTGGTTTCCTCACGATGTTCCCTTCACCGTTTTGAGAGGCGCACAAACCATATATTTAAAAAAATAAATATTTATATTATATTAGATAATTTATTTTTGAAATAAGGGGTGTATTATGGATAATACGCTAGCTCCAGACAAGATAGAGAGGAGAGGAAAGTATAAAGGGTGGCCTTTTCCCTGTGGAAATAAAAAGGCTAAATAAAAAAAAAAGGTACTTTGGAATACTTATATAAACCATTGGAAAGCTGACATTCGGGCAACAGGAAAAATGTGGCAGCCGCGCTGATATCGGCGAAGTGTATCAACGACAAGCGGTGTGCACTTGACGCCCGCCTCGCCAACGTATGGCCACGCCCACAAACGACACTTGACTGACTAAATTTTTTAAAACATACCTGCTATTTCTTTGAGATTAGCATTTTTCTCTTGAATGATAACATAAAACTCTCTTTCATTGGAAGACTTCCCTGTAATCCAGTATTCATCTGGTGTTTTGATTATAATTTCTCCATAGTTTCCAAGACTGCTGATAGAAAAGTAGATTATGAGATTAGGTACGGACATTGTTTGCGATTATATTGCAATAAGTACTGTATTTCATGTTATTCTCACCTTTTCTTATCGGAATGTATGTTAGCTATTATACTTAAAACTTCAGGCTTTATAGTGGTAGATGGGTGCAATTTGTTGATTGTTGACTGAAACAGAAACCATTACAAATCACTCTCTCATAATTTTTTTTGTATTTTTTTATATTTAAACCTTTAAAAGTAAATTCCTGTTACTTACAGAGGTTTTAAATGCTAAATTCAATCTATTGAAGTACACAAATTTGTGTTCTGAGACAGCAAGTTGTGCTGTATGCAGTGCATGCAATGTGCATTGTTCACTGATTGTCGAAGCTATCGCAGATAGTTGAGGACCGATAAAGGCGTCTAATGATCTGAACATCTCAAACTGTAACTCCACATTAACTGTAAAGGAAACGATTTAAATTTGTTAATTACAAATTTATAGTCATACTAGCTTTTGGCCGTCGCTTCGTCCACGTGAAGGACGGAAATTATCAAGTTGGCACAGAACACAGAGCACGGAATCGCCGCGCTGGTTGCCGCGGAGGTTACTCCTTCCTCTATAGTGAAGCACCTACCTACCGTAACATTAACTTACCATCAATAGTGAAACAGACAGTGGCGCTCATAGTTCTATAAACAACTAAATAATACTGTTTAGTGTCCAAATCATCCTCTCTCATGAGGTGTACTTTCACTAATTTTTGTAAGTCCTCCTGGTTATGGATGCCGTCAGGGGGATGAATGAAGCGGCCGTGTCTCTGGGCTGCTGCCACGGCACCACCTTGGATCTCCTTTTCTACTTGTTTCGGTAGCAGTGATTGTACCAAATATTGGTATAATGTTAACATGTCATGAGTAGAGAGGCCATTCCTGTGGATGAAAGCAGGCTAATAGGCATATTATTTTTATAAAAAACTGATAATATTTTATTGTCTTTTAAAAACTTACCAAATAAGTTGTTCATTGTAAATAAAAGAAATACATTTGAAGTGTGGGTAGTTGACTTCTAATAAGTCAATGAAGCATAGCACTTTGAAGAACGAATTCTTATCCAGTGGCAAATAGTTGATGCCTTGTATTACATCTGTTATATCATTTGAGAGATTCCTTGAAGATATGTACTGAAAAGAAGGTAATCAGATGATTAACTTCTTCCTGGAGTTGATAGATTATAAAATATTGATAAAAAATCTTACAGGTGTGAAGAATTGGTCACATATTGTGTATATTTCTTCTATAGGGAAGTTTTTGAAGGGCCCTCTGAACATTCTGAACATCTTGTATGCCGACTTTAATAAATCATACATCACAGATGGATTTATCTGGAAATATAGTTTTTTTTTTAATTAAACTGAAACTAGACTAGCATTTAATATTGTGGAAAAGGCTTAGCAGTTAATGAATGATGTTTTATAGCTAATAAATTTCATTTTTGAGTTTTTTTAAACAAGTAAGTAAAATAATGAATTTAACCCAATAAAATATATTTCAGGTGCTTACAATATCTGCAGCTCCTCGACTTTCTCCAATAGCTGATAAAGCTTTTGTTGTGTAAGGTATTCTGACAACCTGAGAAATCAAGAATACATTAAAAAATTACTGAAACTGTGTGTCTGAGGATGAAAACCGTAATGTAGCAGTGTTTTAGGATGTAGTCTATCTAGAAGTATAAGTAGTGTTGGATGCTTGATTCAGAATGATTTAAAATCTTTATAAATAAAAATCAATTGCCGCATGTATCATCACTTGAGAATGGCTCAACCGATTTGGGCAACAGTATTGTTGTGTTTGTAATTGTAAGGTATGAAAGATTTCTATATACTGGAATAGTTGGAACATCACCAGCGCGACCGGCACATACAGCTATCATTTTATACTATTTTTAACAACCTTTTTAATCTTATAGAACTTACAGCTAATAATATTAAAGACATATTTACCAATACCATCCAATATCCTCTTTCTGGTTGATAGAAAATATATCTTTTTGTCTGTGTTTGTAAAGCTTCACATGGCTCTGATGAGAATGTTCTGGACAAGAAAGAACAGTGGTTTACCATTAAAATAGAGATATAAAGTAAGTTATGTCTACAAAAATCTGAACATAGTCTGTATGTAAAAGACTCCCTGAAATATTTAATATTAGGAAAATAAGGGTTTAGATTTCTATTGGGAACATTACTTTTAATTAATATTATGATAAAAATATTTGCTGACGAACTTACGACATGAATTTGACAACAGCTTCACATAAGCCAACCTGCATTTTCTGGGCATCAGCACTTGCTTGACTAGGGTGATAGAATAATATCCTTTGTAGTTCCTGAAAAGCAGTGAACACAGAAACTGGATGACAAAAAACGATTAAGTTCTTATAATATCTTTCTTATTATATTCTTCTTTTACTCAGTTTTAAGACCTAAACATAACAAGTAATATTAAGATTACTTATTGGCAGGATGTTCACTTAGGTTCTCCAGCTAAAAAGTAACTTCAATCAGAAGGACAAGGTTTTACTCTTAAAATCATTTTATAGTTTAAAGATTGTACTTAAGTATGTTGTTTTGTAAATGTCGGAAGATATTCTTTCAAAAACTAATGAACGAACGGATTCAAAAATATAAAGAGTAGTAAGCATAACTACAAGCTAAGTTGTTATAATGATGAAAATATTACAAGCGTAGGGAATGAAGTTATACAATACTTACATCGCCTTCCCTGGGACCAAAACTTGAGTTAAAGATAAAGAAAGAATTGATTTTAGCCTTCGCATCAATCATTGTATAGAATGTAGAAGATGTCCTCAAAGAATTTATCATTTAATTTTGTAACAAACAAAATAAATAATTATTGAGAATGACCACAAATGTCAATGTCAATGTCAAAGTCAAATCTATCAATGTCATTGTCAAATAGCAAATGACAGCCACAGATTTTCTAGCAGCGTTGCGTTTTGGTTACTATTTCTAAAGAAAATATAAACAATAATTCTGATTGTAATATGCTCCATTCCATAAATGTGAATCAGATTTATAAATAATTGATGTATAATTCATTTCTTTTATAGTATTTAACATAACTATTTATTTATGAATGAGGCTGCATCTTTTTCTTTTTACAAGTTAGTGCTGTGAGGACGTGAGAACAGTAATGCGTTACCATAGTATCGATGCATTGTTATTATTTTAAATTGTTTTCATTTCGAAGTAATTGTACTGAGGTTTTTAATAAATAATTACTTACATAACGTTATAATTAGATTTGTTGCTTTGATTACAGCTTGAATCATGTCGATTCGAAATCCAGCGTTACCGCTTTTGCCTGGCTATGGTACGAACACATTGGTGAGTACCTATGTAAATAGTGGGTACCGTCGTATCTCATGGTATTGTAATAAACAAATTGCTAGAATTTTACATAGTACCGAAAGCACGATTTCTTTTCAATGGGATATTAACTGGGATGGGAATGGGAACTTAGGTACCTACCTAAGTCCTTACAACGTTCCTAAACGTTACAAAATCATAATAAGTTCGTTGTCTGACTAATGTACAATTGTACATTCCATTCCATTCCATTCTGGTTTGGTTTACTGGTTCGCAAGCCTGATTGGTTAAAAGTGTTATTTTAACTAGGTATAACTAGGTACCCTTCGTACATACATACCTATTTCTTCAACTTACATGCGGCGGTCAGTGGGTCGTCTTAGGGGCGGGCGGCATATCTATCTATTAAGTACTTGTAACAACAACACACTCTGTCTGACTCATTAAAGGAATTTGGGTTAAGACGTAGTCCCTCCTCATCAGTCTTATCCCTTTGTCTTGGATGTGTTCCTTTTCTATTATAATTATTTGTTTTCCATTTTAGATAGGGAAGAAGAACTTTGGAGTTCGGCCTGTGTTCACGTCAATCGATAAAATCAACATGTTGGTTGATAAAGCGGAAGAGGGCAGCAGAGTGCCTTCGTTGTATTGTCGCAAGCAAGCGCCAGATCTACCGACCTGGATTATGTATGACAAGCACGTAAGATAACTTTTGCTTTCACAAAGGTATCTAGCAATTATTTAGGGTTCGATATTAACAGAACACTTGTAAAAAAGTCGGGCATAATGAAAGAGAGGCCTAGGTATACCCAACCAACAGTAGCACGTAAGTGGGTGCACCTAAATGGTGATGAGGTTAGCTAAAGCACTTTTACCCACCATTCATGATGAGGCTCGACGCGGCGTCACGAGTTGCAGGTGTAAGTACGGTTCGAAATCGCAAGATTATAATACTTGATTGGTAGGTTGTCAAAACAAGAGCAGATTAAAAGTAACATTTTCTTGGATTTTAACAACTTTTTTTTTTAATAACTTCTTTTAAGTACATTAAATGTGTTTCCACTTCAACCATTAAATGTGTTTACATGCAATCTAAAATGTTATTTTGTATGACTAGATTCTACGCTTCCAAGGTTTTTTCCAACAAACATTGCAAGAATTTCGTTCTGGTACTAGCTTACTGCGGAAGGTTGAAATCTTTTTCTATCTTGAAGATGGTACTATCAAGGTGATGGAGCCGAAGACGGAAAACAGTGGATGTTCACAAGGTAACTATTTCTCTTTGTGTTATACTATTTCTCTCCTAATTTCAGATTTTCTGACAAAAATTATGTGTTATGACAGTTAAGTGTATTTGTCGGATTATTCTAATACATCGATTAGTGGGACAACGTTGCACTTTGTCCTAACTGGTGAGACAATTTGGTGACGCAGTGTGGAATAATCCCGTTTGCCACTTATCCTACACCTACCATATTATTGACTTTAGGAAAAGAATGCCACCAAATTATGAAATAATTACCTATAACAAATGTCTACTTATCTATTCAGGAACACTGATCAGTCGTCAAAGAATTCGACTTCCGTATACCTACGATTTGTATTTTGATGTACTGGATCTCAATATTGGGCGGGAAGTTACATTCTTTGGAAAAAACTTTAAGGTAAAGTTCCTTCCTTCAAAAAATAGTTTTCATGATTCATCTAAGTAAATATAATAAATTTGGCTTCCCCTGCAGATTTTAAATTGTGACAACTTTACGAGAGTGTTTCTAAATCGCCTGGGTATCAATGTGCCGGATCCTATACCATATCCAGATGCTATTGAAGTAAGAAGTCCTTACATATTCAGGTCTAACGATTCAATGAAATATGATGTAACTATATTACAAAGAAATATAATGTTTTAGAGAACACCAGATAACAGAAAACCGCCAAAACGTAGACCTTTCAAACAATTTTTGGAGTTCGATAGACAAGTTTTGAGGTAGGTAAACATTTATTATTTACTTCCCTATGTAATATGAGGCTGAGTAATATAGCTTAATAGCATAAACAGCCTATAACGTTCCCACTGCTGGGAGACAGGCCTCCTCTCTGTGAGAGGGAGTGGGCCGTAATCTACCACGTAGGCTTAATGCGGGTTGGTAGATGCATGCGCATGACTTCGATTTTTTGTTTCTAGGACATGCCGATTTCCTCACGATGTTTTCCTTCACCGTTTTGAGAGCAGTGGTGATGATATAATTTACACAAAGTAAAGTGACCTAAAAGTCGCGGCCGTTACCACTGGGCCACCACTGCTCTCTTGTGGCTGAGTAAACAACCGAAAATTGCGAAGAGGTTATACGGCGTTTGATAATAATAGAAGTCACTTTTGACACAAAACATTAATAGACCAAATCTAACCGATCGTAAGGTGTCGCCGTCGTCCTAATTGGCCATCTCTCGTGAGCAGCCTCGGATCTTCAATTTTTTTTAGGCGGGGCAAAATCTGATAAAATGCCGCCCCCGCCCACTTATTATTTATTTTTACCTATCTTTATAATTTATTTGTGGTTGGTGTCATTTATAGAACGTAAAATCAATGGAAAATTACAACTTTTTTATTTTAATTACATTTTATCACAAGACTATTTTATCCCTTTCACCCTATGCTCTAAGGCCTAAGGTAACGAACTTGCGTCTCAAAACGGGTGGGGGGCGTGAGACGTGACCTGACCGGCTGCGAGCGCGACCCCTCCCTCAGTCATTTAGCTATTTCGCTAGCGAGCACGGTGTCGGAAGGAAACTTTTTAAAATCTTTTAATGAAAATAACTTTTCTTTTGTTGTTACTCGGTCATTTATTTTTATATTTAAGTCAACTCCCCATGGTTTGAGTGACAACGGTGTTTACCCTTAGACCCTGTATAGACATGAATGTGTACCTCCTACAGTCAATACACGTTCAAATATATATCCTACATTGTAGGATATATATTTTATAAACAACACAGGATAGGATTTAAAATAAAAATCAAAAATTGCATTTGTGAATTGAATTGAAATTACAATTTTACTCTTCGAGCTTTTTGTTCTGCAAATAAATCTATGGCTTTGTCATAATTTTGCTCTTGTTCAATTCGATTTTCTATCGCTATTGCAAAGACTCGATAAGCATTCCTGCCTCATAGAAGATCGCAAATAATTTATAATTAGTTTTAGTTTGCTAAAACTTCGCTCATTGCGGATGTAGTAGGAAGCGTAGAGTACACACGGCTACACATCGAGCTACACATTTCCAGTTTATGCTGATCTCGCATTGTGTAGGATTTTCGTACAATGCGAGGTCAGCTTATACTGGAAATGTATAGCTTGATGTGTAGCCGTGTGTACCTAAGCCCCTAGGTATCGGTCGAGTTGCGATGGCCACAGTAAAACAAGAGTGAAATTTCTATGAAATGAAATGAAATTGTTTATTCTGTAAATAGGATATTGGAATCACTTTTACACGTCATATTAAAAAGTTGTAAAAATAAGCTAGATGAAGTCGGCGTTTCCTATATCCAGAGTAGTCCTTTGAGAAGAAAGGCCGAAACAAACTCAGAGGTCACCGTCTCCTTTAATGTAGATTAGAGTCTGAAATGGTCTTTTGAGGCAAGAACCACACAGATTTGAGTGGACCTGTCCAGTCAGTGCAAGCATTTGTTAGTAATAGTGGAGCTCAACTCAGAACTTAAGGAGCTTAACGACTCGACGAACAATACCAAAGAAAGGACATTTAGGTATACTATACTTGTACTACTATTTATTCTGTGGTCAAAGTTAAGTAAATGATGATAGTTGTCCATTCGTCTGTCAAGTGTGAATTTTGCCGCCCTTTGAACTTGCCGCCCGGGGCATAGACCCCGGCTTGCCCCCCCCTAGATCCGGGGCTGCTCGTGAGTATAGTTGCAAATAAGCCGTTTTAAACCAAAATCCGTGGTTTAAAAACCGTGTTAAACAAATTTAAAACGGTCTTTAAACCACGGATTTTGGTTTAAAGCTGTAAATACACCGTTTTAAACCAAAATCTGTGGTTTAAAAACCGTTTTAAACAAATTTAAAACGGTTTTTATACAACGGATTTTGGTTTAAAACAGTTTATTTACATCTATACTCGTAAGTCGTGTGATGTTGCGTGCGTCCTATGAAAATGTTCGTACGACCGTGCGATCGAACATACTGGTATCTACTGAATAGGCGTGTGTAACTCTTTACGGAACCGACTCACTGATCCGATTCATTGAAGTGATTCAAAAGATTGGTTCAGTAACAACGTTTCAAACGCATCATTTGGATCTGAAACATTACTTTGCTCTGGCTCATTCCGCGCGACGCGTCACTCGCGAAGCGACTGAGCAGTGAGCGAGTGAGAGAGGGAGATTGAGTGATAAACGAGACACACTGAGTTATTTGACTCGCGAGTCGCGGGTGAGCGGGTGACATAATTACTTTCTATACAAGTCAGAAAGAGATACTAAATGAGATGTGTATCACTCATACAATCACAGATTTTCGTCCATTCGTTGTCGTTATCCATGCACGTAAAAATGACCATTAAGGCGCTTACTTACCAAATACTAGGGTTGTTTTTTGCATATAATGTTTGCACTAACAAGTTATCGTGTTACATTTTACGACAGAGTTTTTTACGTTGATGCGGCAGATTGTTTATGTTCGCTCGCGCCAATTTTCGAAAATATAGTTCTGTTTATTTTATGATTTTTTTGCGTAGTGTAGGTATTATTGTGACTTACTTTTTTCCTTTTTATTCATAAAGCTAGAGCTAAGACTAAAATACAATAAATTTGTACACATAAAACTTTCAGCATTGTTGCCACATAACATTTCTCTGACTCAGTAGTAAACTCCCGCGACGGAACGTAATACATACGTAACATTCTGTATTTTATATCTTTTGAGCCGATGATCCAAATGATTCAAATTAAACATATCTGTGTATCGGATCATTTCAGTGATCCAGATGCAAATGATCCAATCGCAAAAATGATACACTTTTCCCACCTCTACTACTGAATGTCCAAATTAGCGGCCGCGCGAACACACGATTTTTTCTTTAAACTTTCATCTCACGATGAAATCGCATCGCAAAATCGCGCGAGGGATGGCTGCGAGGACGGCGCCTACTTCATTAGGTATTAGACAGAGTACTCCCTCAAAACTTTATTTGGCTCAGTTGTTCGTGTTCTAAATCTATTTTATTCACGCTAAACCACTATCCCGTATCTTTTCCCCCCCCCAGTTCACAACCTATGTTCCATTATTTTTATGTTATTTTAAATTGCGTTTGTTTTAGGTTTTATGGTTACTGGGATGATCGTGAAACAGAATTTGGTACATTACATCTCCTGGAGATCCACTATTTTCTGGCAGACGATACTATTGAGATCAAAGAAACGATAGGTGGTAATTCTGGCGTAGAGTCCGGACCGATGTTTTTAAAGAGAATGCGTCTGCCTCGCGTAAGTCACATAGGTTTTCGGGGGAGGGCGTCTTATTTAGTACATGATCCTATTAGCGTATCTGAGCGTCCCTCTTCTGCAAATTGGTTGGCCGCACTGGTCACATACAAATTTTATTCAAAGCATTACTTTATAATTCTACATGGCTGCAGACTTTTGAATTTATCTATCTGTGTCATAATAACCTAAGGTATCTACCAAAAAGCATTAAATTTATTTAGTTTGAGTAATAGTTAACTTGAGGTGCATAGTCCTCTAGTTTATTAATATATATTAGATGTTCTAGAAACAACCAGCCAGGATAGAAATGACTGGCGGTCCGCCGATACCGTCGTATAGTCCCGCAGATCTGAGCATTGGAGCCATCCTCAATGTGTTCGGACGTAACGTGGTCCTCACTGACTGTGATCCCTATACTAAGGAGTATTACCGGGTCACGTATGGATTTGGTAAGTTTGATCTTATTATTATTACAAGCCTGTAATGTCCTACTGCAGGGAAAAGGCGTCCCTACTCTCCTTCCACTTCACTTTGTCTATGGCTACTAAGGACCAGTCCTTATCGAAGGAGTCCAGTTTGTTATGGGAAATCATACTTAATCTATATTTTGTTCAATTTTTCAATATTTTGTATTTTGGTGAAGGAAAAATAAAGCATATTCTATCTATCTACTATTTCCAACAAGAAATCTGCTTTGACGGAAATTATTAAACATTATTTCAGTCTGTTAGTTAAATGGCACAGCAAATAAGCATGAGTTGAGTTAAGTTTTCGTAATATACATATCTGATAATATAATTATGAGTAAGTATCTATATTTAGATACGTTCACTACGTTGGCACCACCTCGTGACAAAAGCAGTGAATGTATCAGTGCTGAGATGTCTGACCGTGAACTGCCGCCCTGGAACGGATACGGTAGCTATGAAGACTCGGCTGAAAACTGCCGCACTGTTGAACCCAAAGCACCGCATAGAGACTTTCTCAAATTCCTAAATAAGGACAGGTAAGACTTAAATGTCCACACGCGTTGGTTTACGTCACGTTAGAGTGGCTAATACGTTAGACGAATACGAACGCTGGATGCAAATGTTGCCTCTGAAAGACTTTCAAAAATAAGATAAAAATTAAAAATTAGTTCTAAACATTTGCGACTTTCCGCAGAGTTGGGTTTGATTCGCACGTGCTGCGTTTTGCAGCTCGACTGATTTCCGACAACCCTGACGATATTCGGCGCTATTTCATCATCAAATATTTCTTGTGTGATGATACTATTGGCGTTTTCGAACTCGGCGAGCGTAACTCTGGTTATCTGGTAAGTTATTATTATGGTAATTATTCCGGCCTTAATCGCAATATGCGTTGGTCTTGCGTAGGATGCTCCACAATTTCGTAGTGTCTATTAGCGTCTACGCGGCGTCTGAGCGGATTCAACGAGCGCCTACGCGCTTGCTACGCGGCTGCTACGAGGATGCTACGAGTCTGCCATGCGGCTGGCGGGGATTATCACATAGTGCTAGAACACTATAATGCGACCATCATTTTAGCTCATTAAATTACAATTAATGGTTCGATTTCCGAGTTAGTATTAGTTTATTTACTAATTTGTAAGCGAATTATGTAGTCATGGGCGTTTTTCAACAGGGTGGCACATTCTTCAGGCGCGAAAAAATGTATCTTCCAGACGTGAATTTCTTTGTGCCTAAAGAGCCCCCAGCTTACACAGATAAAGACATGTGGATTGGTAATGAACTGGTCGTCAACAAGCATCGGTTTCGACTCATCAGCGCTGATGAATATGCTTTGCGGTACATGGAGCTGAACGCTGGACAGGTGAGCTTTAAAACAGCCCACTTACCCCGATTTATGTTATCCTATATTGTTTCCAGATTATTTTTATAAGTAGGTAAATCCGTTTGAGATTTTAAGAAACCTTAGTACGTGGTAGTATTATGATCACTACCTAATATAAAACAAAGTCCCCCCGGCGCGTCAGTCTGTCTGTCTAAACACGATACCTATACTAAAAAACTACCGAGCGGATTTTCATACGGTTTTCACCAATGGACGGAGTGATTCATGAGGAAGGTGTCGGTGTATAATTAATTAAGGTTTTGTTTAAATTGGCTGAATATGACGATTTAAATTACTCCGAGTAGGATGAAAATTAGTTACATTTTAATCTAACTCTCATGCTCGACGCAATAGGCTTACCTACTAAAGGTCATGGCCCATCAAAGTATGAAAACTATACCCACGGCGTACAGAAATGAAAAAGGGCTGGATGTACAGAGAAATATGTATAGTTTGCAATGGTCTGTGTCGCATTACTGTGGGGATTGTACATCATGGTAAAAAAAGAAAAAAATAATTATTTTTATGTGAATGCATAATATGTGTTGTAGGATGATTATGTACAAAGTGAAGTATAAAAACCATACCCACGGCGTAAAGAAGTGACATAGGGTTCTGTTTACAGAGTTGATAGTTCACCTAGAGAACAATTTTACCCTAACACATCCTTAGACATCAAGACAATAAAGATGGACCTGCAGCTTTTTTGGACTATGTGACCATACCCTTACATTAACTACTTAACCTTAGATAAAATAATAATAATGAGTTTTACAATCTAAGCTTGTAAATGAAGGGAATTAGTGATAAGACAATAAAACTATTCCACATGATCTAAATCTAAAGGTATGGTCACATAGTCCAAAAAGGCCGCTAGTGCATCTATATTGTCTTGATGTGTAGCCCAAGATAAAAAGTAGACAATGCTTGCTATGTGCGCGCAGCTTCCGATGGTGCGGCGGCCTTGAATGCACGAGCAGTAGTACCCCTCGATACCCTCTCGTCCATGTCCATCATGTCCCGTTGGATTTACTAAAATATAACAATAATATTGTTTGCTTCTGACATGGCGTGATTGGATTCTCCCTCTAATCAAAACTTTGTGGTCAACCAACACTCGGTGTCGAAAAATGTCGAAAATGTACAGACCATTTGGTCGCATATGCTCATGGCAGTACGATCTGGCTATTCTCAAATGATAAGTGCTCAACGTAAACAGGATCAAATCTTCATAGTTCAGTTGTGGAAAATCATCAAATGTTACATCATTTCCATGAATGGGAATGAAAGCTACTCTTTGCCTATTTAGGCGGTTTTGTTCCACATATTGTGCCAGGTTGATTTATGTTTTCATTGATAATATTTGTAAATTGCTGGCCGTATAAGCTGTCCTCGTATGTCCTCTAGAGGGCGCCATTAATTTAATGTGACGTCACATAGCCTATAACCAGCCCAGTCGGAGGACTGCGAGGGCCGAAGTGAAAACTGCGCTTTTTTTTTAGAAATGGCATCTCTTTGTTTACCTCTGAGGTCGTGACTACTTAACCGGGCTATCTTGTGGCTGCCTTAAGGTAACTTAAAGCCTCCAGCCAGCCAATTAGTATTATAATTATAAACTAGGCGACTTCTCGCTAAGGGCACCCCCTGTGGGGTAAAAACTTCGGCTTAGGGCACCGCTAGGGCCCGGACAGCAAGATGGGACGGGCTGGATCATAACTGGTGAATACTGCGCGAACAATACTATTCTACAGCCGTGCCATCCACAAAGACGCGCCCCTCTCCGCGATTGCTGTACTTTAGTACGGAGCGGAGCAGAGTGGGGCATCTTCGTGGATGGCACAATCTATAACTGCAAGTGTTACGATATTTATTTGACTGTAAGTCAACTACAATAAAGTAAAAAATGCGGTTT
The DNA here is from genome assembly GCA_947363905.1 of Lithophane semibrunnea. Taxonomy (NCBI): domain Eukaryota; kingdom Metazoa; phylum Arthropoda; class Insecta; order Lepidoptera; family Noctuidae; genus Lithophane; species Lithophane semibrunnea. Next base: position 6,939,439 of record OX376200.1, read on the forward strand.
TAGTACATTCAAAAATGTTATATCAAAACTTTTCTATTTTTTTTACGGGTTCTCCCAGTGATTTTCAATATTTTTTTATATAAAATAAAAAGTGGGATAGAGGGCTATAATTTAAAACTGATTTGGTTTTTGTACGGCAACTTTTACCAACCGGGTCATATATGGGCCATGACCTTTTATCGCCATATAATTTATTTGCTTTGCTTTGCACGGGTGGCAGATATGCTCTGCTACCCGTGCAAAGCCAGGGCTGTTTCTAGTTTATTATAAAAGAGGCTTCCATATATAATAAATTGATCAGTATGAACTGGGAAAATCTCACAATTATAATGTTAGTTAATGCTACTAGACCAAATAATCCTGTAAAAATAAATTATATGGCGGAAAAATTTAGTAGGTAAGTATGTTTCAACTTTATTTTATTTTTAAATGCATCTTTTTTGCTACTTTGAGCATTTACTCATAATTATTATTACACTCTAAATTAAGGTTACAAATACCATTAATTCAGTTTGTATGAGATGAATACTGACCCTATTGCGCTCATCTCGCCATTTTGCATTCATCACTGGAAATAATAATGCGATCAGTAAAAGATCACTGTGCAACACTTGTTGCATCTTCAGCAGTAGTTAGCAAGTTTTTGGTTAGAAAGACCAGAAAAGTTTAGAATTTCAGAATTTTATTTAACTGATTTTGCGGGCTATATGTATAATGTTATTTAATTTTTCAACGAAAATATAGTAGTTTCGCCTACTTTTTTATATTTTTTAATGTTGTATTTTGGGCCTCTAATAAAGCAGGATACTATATTCTATATTAGGGTTGACAATCCTACTCTATGCTGATTTATCCTAATATCCATCATATAAACCTACGAACCCACCTTAGGTACAGTCACGGACTTTAATTGATGAGCCACCTTCAAACTTTTCAATTTTGCAGTTTCATACATTCACGAGATTACACGATTAAACACGAACTCAAATCGCAAGCTCGTAAACAAGATGACAAATAAATTACTTTTAATCGGAAATATCCATAGAGGTTGACTAAAGTTCTCAATAATAAAAATAAATATAATGCCAATCTATTTGATACCGACCTCCTTTGAATCATAGCTCATTAACTCGATAATTATGAAAATATAACTGAAGACAGTGACAGTTGAAATATCAAGATGACAAATAAATTACTTTTAATCGGAAATAGTCTTATCCATAGAGGTTGACTAATAATTTCTTAATGATAAAAATAAATACAATGTTGCATTAAGTTTATCCAATCTATTTGATACTGACCTCCTTTGAATCATAGCTCATTAACTCAATAATTATGAAAACTTAACTGAAGACAGTGACAGTTGAAATATCGATGTCAGAGAATTTCTCCGTACGCTAACGTTACTATGCAGCAGTAACCTAGCAACAATTGTTTATCGTTGCTAGGTTACTGTTGCTAGACCTGCAATTGGTTGACTTTGAGTAGTCACTGCTGTCAAGTTTGTAGTTCTGCTCTCAGGTTAGCCAACCGGTAAAGATATGAAATATAATTTTCTTCTTCTAATACGAAGACATATGACTTTGCGTGTCGGGAACCGAATAAACCCGATTTGCATTACACGGCTAAAATGCGAACAGTACCAGGTGGCTCATCAATTAAAGTCCGTGACTGTACCTAAAAGCAAAATAAGCGGTAATATAAATCTTTTTGTAATATTAATGTTTGTGTCCATTAGTACCCAATGGCGAACATAGCTTTAATAATGGACAAGATTCGTCGCACACTGGCTTCTCAAGAAAATGGCTATAAGAACTTTGTAGCAAAATATATGGAAGCTGTTGTGCCGGACAAGAAGGATCTTATGTCTGTTAGATGTTTCAAGTAAGTTCAGCTTCTTACCTTATAGCCTGTCGAATTTAACTGCAAAGCCTTTCGGGGAAGTAGGTACTACCACCATACCAAGTTCTGCCGTCAAGCAGCGGTGTTTTAAGGTTTGAAGCGTATGGTTTAGCGTAGTTTCTGGAATGGCAGCTCATCCGCAATATCTTTGCTAATTGCAAATGTTCAAAGGGTATTGAAAATTATGGTGGGCCGTCGTTGGCATATTATCAATGCAATTATATAATAAAGGCCCCTGAAGTTAAGATATTTTATTCCTCAATTTCGCATAAACGGCTTAACAGTTTTGGATCAAATCTTGCTCATAAAAAGACCATGTCCTGAATTAACACATACACTTTTATCCGAGTACATGAATTAGTATATAGTATTCTCTTAGGCTTCCTGTACGACGCCGGAGCCGCACTGGCGCCGGACCGCATGTTGGTGTATACGAATGAATATCGCCCATGCACCGCACCGCCGCCGCACTGCAGCCGCACCGGCGCCGCACCGCAGCCACACTGGCGCTGCGTATAGATGAGATATTATGACAGTTTTTCATCTTGCGGTCCGGTGCCAGTGCCTCCGATGCGGCTCCACGTCATGTAGCGGAAGAAGGCGTGTGAAACCGCAAGCAACAGCTAGTGAACTATACAGTAAACAGAGAATAATGATTGCAGACAGGCGTTGAAAGAAATAATGTGCGAGAAGATGACCGAGCACGAGTTTGTGACATTGATAAGATTCTTCCGAGGTGATCCTGGGAAAGAACTGTCTCAGCGAAGGGAGATGGTCAGGTATGTTCGTGATAGTATGGTCTCATAATACAAACCTATACCAACCAGGCATTTATGAACTCATGATTATAATAATTATGACCAACTCGATCACACAGTCAAACAAGAAAAGCGACTATCGCGGCGACCGGTCTAAACTACACAGCGGATTTTAATGTGGTTTTCAACATCATTTAGAGAATTTATTCCGAAAGGTTAAGATATTATACAGGGTGCAAGGGTAAACACCGTTGTCACTCAAACCATGGGTAGTTGACTTAAAAATATAAAAATAAATGACCGAAAACAACAAAAAGAAAACGTTATTTTCATTAAAATATTCTAAAAAGTTTATATCTGACACCGTGCTCGCTAGCGAAACAGCTGACTGACTAAGGGAGGGGTCGCGCTCGCGGCCGGTCAGGTCACGTCCCGCACCCCCACCCGTGTTGAGACGCAAGTTCGTTGCCCTAGCGCATAGGGCAACGAACTTGCGTTTCTTGTGGTAAAATGTAAATAAAAAAAACATTTTACATTGAAAACCAAACTACTAGTTCGAAGGATAACGGTGTTTTCCCTTACACCCTGTATAATAAAAAAAAAACTTGATGTCATTGTTTTGTCAAGTCGTATAAACCGTGCGGTTCAGGAGCGTCTTGCTAGTAAATGTATTATTAAAATAATGGTTGATAACCAGGTCTCTCGTCTTCTCGGAGCTAACGCGTGGTTTGTGGGACGACCGGGACCGCCTTCGCGAGGGTTTGATGCACGCTGACGCGTCAGGTTCGGGCGTGCTGTCGATAGAGCGTATGCGTCAACTACTTCGTGCGCACCGCCTGCCGATCAACAACGAACTCTTGGGCTGTATGCTGCAAGTGTGAGTGATATACAGTCACTAGCGTAAATACCGTACACTTTTCTAAATAACAATTGTAATTTTGAGCAAATACCTATGTCAGAATGTCAAAATAGTATATATTACGAACGAAGTATCATAGAAACTTATGATACTTCGTTCGTAACCTTATGAGAATATCGATTTTATAAACCTTGCGTAAGTGTATTGTATTTATGCTCGTTACTGTACTGCAGAGGTTCTCAAACTTATTTCATCTACCGCCCACTTTGCAAATCAATTATTTTTCAGCGCCCCCCAATTTGATTTTATTTTACCACATCTTAAAAACCACAGTGACATTCATTACTTTAATTATGTGCTATATTAGTCGAATTTATACTTACATTCTAAATGAGACATTTTTACCAGTGAGGGCAATAATTGTTATTCAATTTAAAACAAACAATCAAATTGATTGCCAAACCAGCCGATTGATACAGGATTGCACAAATCGCGTTACTTAACAGAAACTTGTTAGAACTTGATTGGTCATTGGCTATTCTACGAAAGCTACGTTAACTAATTTTAGTTTACAATCAAACAGGGGGCCAAGTCTACTAATTTACAAACGTGTCAGTGGTCTCGCAATGATGAGTTTTTGACAGATTTTGTATGGTAGGTATATCTGTCAAAAACTGATCATTGTGAGACCACTGACACGTTTGTAGATTAGTAGACTTGGCCCCCAGGGCAGAAAATATATGAACGAAATAATCGGTGTTGTGTAGTAGGTAGGATTTAATTTCAGTGAATTATAAGAATATTAAGTAGATGAAATTACAAATCAGCCATCGCCCCCCTAAACCACTTCAACACTCTCAATTTTTTCTGGGCCTGTTACCGCCCCCTCTAGGCCTCCAGTGCCCACAAGGGGGCGTTATCGCCCACTTTGAGAAACACTGCTGTACTGTATGCTAGTGATAAACTCGGAAATTCTCTGAAAAGGACTTTTTAAACAGAAACTTCTCATTCAAGTTTTTCCAATTCCTTAAATTGAACCATATCATATCTGGTGCCTCCTTATTAGAACAGAACGGGCCATAGGCAGGTGGGGGGGGGGGGGGGGGGGGGGTTGGAGGTTCAAACCCCACCCGAAATGTGAGAAACCAGAGTCGCAATCTAGAGATCGACCCGAGGAGGGGTCGATCTCTAGATTGGTACCTCCGTACTATAACACAAATGATGTTGTGTTGTATTTCGTTTATGCGTACTAAAATTATACTTTTTTTTATAAATCTTTATTCTGTGTGCTCTGAAATCAGAACCACTTTATTTATTCTATAAAACGTTGACAATCCTTACCCCCCCCGGAATTAATTCCTGGCTACGGTCCTGGAACAGGGACATTCTTTAGGGATATACATAGACTTGTCCACCAGCAGACGGTGACAGACTGATTTTCATGAAGCTGCAGTCTGAGTGCTTTGGAGAGTTATGGACCACGTGCGTGCTTCTTTATGATTAAGTTCTAGCTAGTAGCCTTAATATCATAACACGTGTTTCAACCGACTTTAACTCAATTCATCCTTGAACTTTTATCGTTTCACCTATTCCATTTTGGTGATAGGTTACTCAAAGACGAGAACTGCAACATCCGATACGAGGACTTGATGATGTTCCTGGACTTCAAGACTCGGCCGGTGGTCAACCTCACTGAGGCAGACTATGACAAGGTCGTGCGTCATGCACCGCCCCTCAAGTATACCGAGGTACGGTTTTATCAGTCTACTTACAGTTAAACCAGAAAAGGTATGTACTTTGGTAATCTTCGTGTTTCATAATTAGCACGACGTCGCGCCACAGAGTAACCGAGACAGAGCCAAAGCTTCTATGTTTTGTATAGCCGCGCTTTGTAGTAGTGCACCTATCATTGTACGTTTGAATGATCAGGTTACTTACTCTGTGACATTGTCATCGTTATATGTGACGCAAAAGTTTTTTGGAATTTCATAGAGTTTTTAATCTATAATTTTGTAATCATGGTAATAAAAAATAATCAATAAATAAACTACCTACTTCCACGGTTATAATAGCTCGCAATAGTTCTCATCATCGAGCGTTCGTATTTCCAAAGATGATTCCCGAAGCGCATACTATTCCTGAGATATCTGTACCATAGTCTTACTTCTTGTAATCGGTCACCGAGAGCTTTTCACAAAACCATCGTCCCGCTCTTACCCTTTTATATCGCCGTATAAAGGGTAGGTGTCATAGCTTGATTCTCAAATTGCCATAGTACGATTTTACTATTGATTCTGGCACCACATCCTAGCTCTTTTGAACAATTCCTCGGGGAGACTTAAAGGTTCAATGTTGCAGGGTCTACGATCATGTGCTGAATTAATGGGAACAGTTTGCGCGTCTGTGTCCCTTACACCGTGTACGTTTAGCTATTTATTCTTTGATATTTTATAGTGTAAGCTGTGGGGTGAGGCAGAGTTGGACATACACGTCGGCTTCGTGAACTGGAGCGCGTTCCTTTGTCAGCTGAACCTCGATCACCTCGTCAAGGAACAGGCATAAGGGATTTTCATACCTAAAAGTTAATTATAGTAAAATTAAAACGATTTCTTGATGTCCTATGTCTAGGATATAAATAGTGCTGTCCTCCAATGGGGACAGGCATATATTTTTATATTTGTCTAAATTGAAAACTTGCTGATTAAATAATAATTTATAACGTTCACGTTAAATAACAACGTTAAAACCTTAATAACATAGGTAGGTACATTTTAAAATTTGTTTTTTTTGCAAGTGGCAAATTGGTCTGAGGCAATTATAAAAAGTTTGATTAATACGGGGCCCAAAACATAAGTAAGTATTTGAAACAGAGTAACTTGAAGTTATTTAAAAATCAAAATACATACTTATCGCCTGGCCACGGGACGGGCGGCGCGAACGGCGGTGTGGCGAGCAGTTTATTTTTATTCATTTGTTTTAGCCGCAAGACGCTTCGCCGTTCGCACCGCGCGAAATTTCGCTGCAGCAGAATGTCCCGTGGCCAGGCGGTTAGTGCTCTCGTGAAAGCTTGAAAACTTGATATAATTAGAAACAGTTCATAACTCTTGCAAAATAAAATAATGTATCGTTCAATTAGCCAAAACATATAACTATGTGAGCAGAGATTAAAATAAGATAGGTACGGTCAGCAGCAGAGTCGATTCACACTTCAGTTTTTTAAATATTTTGTTCAATGATTAAATCATTGAACAAAATATTTAGTAAAAATTAGAACAGCATTAAAATTATAAGAATACTTACATGAGTAATATGAAATTCTGAGAAGCAGTTTATCAAATAATTTTGTGTAAATTTTGATGATTTATAAACGCGTGACCGTTTGAATGGACTTCTGTTTGTGACCTTATCTACTACCATGATGTTAATATAGGACTTTTACGATTCAGCATCCGAATAATAAATATTCTATTTTTAATAGTAATATGAGAGACAGCCCTCGGTCTACTTAGATTCCTTAAAACTATATTAAAGAAATAGTTTTAGCTCTATAACCTATTGTAGCCAAATAAAAATGCAGATTCACAACTTTCACACGTAGGTGTATTAATTTATTTTTATTTAGAAAGGCATTAGGTACATAGAAATAAAAAGTAGAAGTAAAAATATGATTTAAATAGTCGCGGGACAGGTAATTAGAACTAAATTAAATAGGAAATCTATGGAATATCAGATGGTAAATCTTAGATAGGTACGCATTTGGTTTCAGAGCCAAAGGAATCGATTGCAATCGGCTTTAGGTTCGTACGTGAATATTTACCTATCTAGTAAAGATGAACCTAAGTTATCCCGGTATAAACAGTCATAGTTTAAAAACAACTTGTGCTTAAATATAAACCGTAACGGGGTGTCCTGCGTGACAAATACGACGCGACGACGGCCCGAAGCAATAAAATCGACTTGATTCAGTACATATTTTTCAACGAATTAATTTTTGTAGGTAATAGGAAATTGACAGCTTTGTTTCGAGTTCAATGAAATTTGAAAATAAAAAATCCATCGCAACGTTGACCGGCTAGAAACCAAAAAGTTACAACCGCAGAGGTCACGAAAAGTTAGCATGATTTCAACAATTCTGTAAGTATGATGTGTTTTTTTGTGTTAATAAATATTGTATTTTGTGATTTTAATCTAGTATTTTTATTCGTAACCTGATATCGTTTGATTTTGCTCTTGATATTTATAATTTGTGGAATAATTACTGACTCTGAGACTTGATACTTACACTAAAATCGTAAAGCACTTCCTTGTTAACAACACAGCACATCTCCGCCGCGAAACCATAAAAAAAAAGAAACCACTCGAATAGGATTTGCGTAGCGGAACTTGACGCGAGACAATTGAACTACGGCGGTTTCGCTGCTATGATTATGCGGCGGGGTGCTACCGGCGTAATTGTTGGGAGGAGATAAATCCTATTTCACAAATAAATACACAGCGTCCATGTTTCGAATTTGTATAATTATTTTTTCGATCACAATAAATACGATTAAATCATTCACTCTGCATTCTCACTATAGTTACAATTAAAATACATATCATAGGTACATTACATTCACTGTTGCAAACACATCTTCACAACATTGAACATGTTACGTGATGTAGGTAGTTAGGACTAAAGTGACGTAGAAATAATTGTGATTGTTATTACAAATGGCTTCACACCACATTCACGCATTCAACTAGAACTGAAAATAAGAAATAAATAACTTAAAAATAAACGTACAACTAAATGACTTCGTTCTAGTAATAGAATACCGAATTATTTTAATTGATTCGATGTCATTTATTTTAATTGATATGTCGCTATTAACCTCTACGTTTATGTCTGTAATAAATGTCGTTTTTTTTAATAATTTGAACTCAATGTCATGCCAAGAAATTTTTGCTTCGACATTCCGAGAATATTCAATTTTATTTTATCTTCCTCCTAATAAATGTTTAATTATTTCACACGTCTCGTGTTTTGTTTCGTTACATGGCACAAAGCATTCACTTGTGTCGATGCAGTCATACATTTACTTCAATCATATCTTACAAGAGGTAAACATCATTATCTCCTATGCATTTAATTTATGACACTGGACGGATTCGTTATACATAATTTAGATACCTAACTATAATTTACATATTTACAATTTTCTTTTATTTTAACAGTATTGTCAATTGGCTGTAAAGTTTGTTGGCTTCCTTAAAAAATATGAAACATGAAGTTTTGAATAAGGTATTTAGTTTATTGGCTTTAAAACTTTTCACGAGACGTTTCATATTTTCATAGTAGCCGGGTCACCAATTCTTAGGTACAATAAGTATGGTACTCTACTTATCTGATTGTAATTGTGAAGTTTTTACATTATTTCCTACGTCTATATCACTAAACAATTTTGTTTAACTCGTGGGTTTGTCTATTCACCGTGTATGAAGGTCCTTAGAGATCAGTAACTTTAGATGACGTACCGCCAACAACACCTATTATTATTTGTGTGTAATTAAATTATGCTAGTATAACACTAATCACCACATGTCCTTCACTCGCTCTGCCGCTGGTATTTGAGGTCGGTACCTAGAAAACAAAGAAATCACACGTTTACTACACTCTGTTCGCTATTCGCAGAAATGCACAAGACAGCAAAACTAAATTCATTTCTTAATTCATTAATGACTCATGGAAAGACGAGTTCTTTTCACAGAAAGTTGACTGTTATAATGATACCTCTATGGATACGTCAATTCAAACCAGTGTAAGTCACTCAAACGCCAGAGCGTATCGCAAGGGCAAATCGCAAGAGCAACCATACGATTTTGGGGCAACCATGGTTGCCGGGCGTTTGAGTGCACGGTCTCGATTCACAACGGGTGAATTTGCATGTTTGCATCAATACTCACTTTACAAGTAATGTCAGCAAGCAGCACTTATTTAACATAGCGACAAGACTGAGAAGTACTCGTAATGTACCTATGCGGAGGGATGGAAGGCGGCGACGCCGGGAGAGCTCCTGTGGCTAGTGGCGACATCTTGATACCGGAACTGTTACCGTTTATGCTTGACCCCAGACTTGATGCTGAGTCCGCTCTGAAACATTGAACATTTTGTTATACCTCTGAATTGTTAGTAGTTTTTATTATCACTGGTAAATATAGTCCTCGGTAGTTAGTCCTTTCGGATATGTAAACGCCTAAACACGTTACACGACACAACGCCCATAGACGTTATGAACCTTAAACTTATATCTCTTCGTGTGTCCCTCAAAAGTTTTAAATACTTATTTATATCCCACAATGGACGCGATGCAATAGGATTTTGCAGGATCGTATCGTAATAAAGAAATTATTCCGACTGTTCACTCATTTACCTGTCAATCTGTCTCCTGAAGAGTGGGTACCTCCACGGTGAGTTAGGTTTCCTCTGCTCATGTTGGTAGGCGGGATTGTCCCGACCCCTCTCGTTCTCACTAACAACTGTCATTGAGACCTGCCCCTCCTCACGGGTCTTTGATGACAGTCTTCTGCAATGTTCAGAAGCGCTACGAATTAGGGACAGAAAAACTAATGTTTTTATGCAGGTAGCGGTGTTTTGTCGTCTACCTACATGTATGTATAAAGCTGGGTTAAGAGTGCCACTTAAAAACAGGTAACAGGCTAATTAGTGGGCACTGAAAATCTTGCTTGAAGGCGAGGTTTACAAATGGAAAACTACATTATTTGATTAGTCGAAAACTGGATTAGTTTATGATTACTACTCGATGATCGATGCAGATAATATACGATCAGATAATAGATATCTACTTGAAATTTAACCAAAGTAGGTCTATAGGTAGGTACACTGAACCTTATAGATAAAATGTCAATCGATATAATACAAACAGCTAAACATACTATTTTTGTTTAATGCCTTTGTCAAATACGCATCCAAAAAGATTTTAGATTTACACGTTGCGAATTAACCGTGTGGCGGGCGGGCCTTATACGTTCAAGTGATTTGATCAAACAGGCTCGTTCAAACAGTGTTATTCCAACTATAAAAGTTGCAACAAATCATTTTGTTGTTTCAATTTTATTGTTTCAGGCAAGAAATTTGTATAGTGTAAATGGAACTTAAATCCACCTTAGTATCCTAGTAGGCAATGAAGCCTGTATCTGCGGCCTGGCGCGCTGCCGACTGTCTACGATGAGCACGTGTCTGTCGTACGGCGTGTCGTAGTCCACCTCCAGCACTGTGGAGAACCGGTGAGGCCAGACCAGGTCCAGGATTGCGATTATTAAACCCACTGTTACGCATACGCAGCCTGGAACGAATGACGATATCATTAGTACATAATCAATGCAACAAAATGGAGTGTGTCTTTCATCTAGGATACAATTATGGGACAGCATCATTAACACGGTTCTGCAACAGCTATGCGTACTCTAGATATCATGATTGATATTTGTTTTTCGGAGTGCAGTAGATTTCGTAAACCTACTATAAAATTACGACATAAGAATATTTCAATGAGCCAACAAGAAAGCACGATCCCAGTGGGACCGATAGCTTTAGATTCGGTACAAATAATACAGTTTCACAAACCTTACCTGCTATCAAAACAAGCCAGAAGCACCACCCTAGCGAGAAGAACAGCATGGCTCCGTCGAGGCGCACGACTAGAGGGGCGTGTGGTAGTGACGCCCAGTAGCCCCCCGCTGCTGCGCACAGCACCACTCCCAGTGTGGCCATGGCGTACGCGCCGTATCGCGGCACCACCACCAGTAGCAGGTTCATGAGTAACCACAGAGCTAGCGCCGTCCTGGAACACCGTTTTGAAATAGAAAGAATCAATCACACGATGTTTTTTTTCCATTAGACTATGGGTTTCTGGATAAATCTCGGACGGGGACAGATTGTTGACCGTATTCTCTTCTTTTAGTTAGTCGCAAGGGTTTAGTTAGACCAAGAATATAAATAACGTCTCGTCTGTATTACATGAAGGAGAAGGCAGTGGTGGATAGAGTACGCACATTTCACAGTTATGTTTAATGAGGGTGAACCTATAATCAAGAAGAAGAAGGCTAATAGACTAAAAGTGTCCATACCATAGCAGCGTAGATGTAGTGTATCCCGCGGCGCGGTACTTAGCCCCCCAGTCGAAGCCCTCATGCTGTACAGCGAAGTGTTCTGCGACTGATAGCAGAGGGAAGGGTAGACCCCGCGCCAGGCCGTCCCGGTAGAACTCCTGGATCGCGCCGGCTTCCTCCCAACGGAACTGTTCGTTGTAGTCCACGCCTGGGTCGCCCACGCTCGTATTGCCCCAGGATAGGGCTGGAAATAGATAATTACACACACAATTTTAAAGTTCTTACAAGAATTCACGTCATTTCCCTTAACAGGGATGCAGATGAAAACAAACATTTTATATCCTGGCTTTTCTATTGCCTAACTGCTTATTGTTGATCATGATAATTTTATTCCGTCGAACTTTGTACTGAGCTTTGTAAGAGCTACTTAGGTACAATTGCAAGCATTTTAAAGTAGTAATAGTGGCTAATGAATTTGAATTTTCCCAGCAGCGTTCCTCATCGAAACCATGTTTTGGATCCCTTTAAATAAGCTCATAGGATTAGGTGTAGCCTATAACATTATAATGTCACAGAAGAACGGCTAGCCGTTTTATTAATTAAAAGCCTGTGATGTACCACTTCAGGGCAAAGACGTCCCAATCTCTTTCCATTTCTCTCGATTTAAAGTTGCTAAGGACCAGTTCTTGTCGATAGAATCCAGCTAATCCCACTATCTCCGTCTGGGCATGCTGCAATGTCGCAAGCCATTAATTATAAATATTTGCAAGCACATTGTTTGTATCATACCGGTGAGCGTGACGTTGACATGCCCAAGCCCGACGTGCACGGCGAGCCAGCAGTCCAGGCGCTCGGCGGAGAAGGCGCGATAAGCGGCGCGAGCCACGCGCGCCCCCGACACGTGCCACGACGAGCCATGCTTACAAACTGAAACCAACACAACAAAAACATTTTTAAGAACCCGAGCCTCGATACCAAAAGAGCTGAATAGTTATTTTTAGAAGAAAAAGTGCCGTATCTTGATCTTTGACCTAAAACGCGTAACTACAGATCTATAAGAACTACGCTAAAGAACTTGTTGAGGTTTGTACGAGTATCACAGTGATTGCAGACAATCGAAACTTTCCAGCTAAAATTATTCAGTTCAGTCCCAGTCTTGGCATTTGTAAGCTTCGCATACAACACGGTTTTGCCTTGTACCGTTATTAAAATTATCGCAACCGGAATATCAGTACTTGCATTGAATTTATAATGAATCATGTCAGCATGAGTATCAGTTTAGTGTAATCTGGAACAGTGAAATTAACATTTCATGAACTTATATACCCTGGGTATGTCCACATGACGACAAGAGATGAAGACGTGTAAGCACGAGGTGCGCAGCCAAACTTGTGTTTGACACACGAAAATCGCGATCAAAGGCAAAAGGCAAGTTGATTTCACCACTCGAGCGGCCACCCGAAACAATGGCAGATTCATTACGAAAAATTTACAAAATCTTACTACACAAATCTTAATTTTAATTTGCTTATGGTTAAGACTTTAAAACATTAAGAGCTCTGTCGAATATGATTTTCAGTCTACCGTGTTTTATGTTTCTTCGATCTTTGCCTTGGTAATTTTTTCCTCATGATCGTCATACATCATTAGGTACTTTTCGTTATCGTTTTCTTATTGGACTCGTTATGGTTGGCTTCCTGATATTGGTTTTCCTCATTACTTAAGTGCACGGTTCATCTTATTTTTATCATCATCATTATCAAATTTGCCGTAAGATGCTGGATAAAGGCCTCATCAATACCCCAAAAATATCAGCATATTATTTTTTAAAATATTCGCATTTCACTTTGCAAAAATTAGGTACCTACTACTTACCTAACATAATAATAACATTGTGTAAAAATCATCTAAGCATATCAACAGGAGACTGTACGATGCACTGTTGTTGCAGTGTATATCCTTAACGCACGTCAAACATGATTTAGAAATAAGCATCCCAATCATCTTGTCAATTATTGTAAAGTATCTAATAGTATCTATCAACAATTATTTTCGTCATCTATAGTAGGTCTCTATAAATCGTACGATAATTTATATTTCCTAACCGTTTCGTAGACATTTACGAAACATTACTATTAGTTTTATCTTAGTAAATAAAACTTTACTGAATTTAATAAATAATCTTGTTTCTTGTTGTTTTTAAGCAACGTACTTGCATTTTAATTAAGTCTTCATTAGAATTTTCATGGCAAATGAGAGTAATTAAGTCGTTAAAATGGTTGCCAAGGCTGTTACGTCTGCTGCAATGATTGACGCTTTAAATGTAGTGTTAAAATTGTAGAATTGTGCTGCAAAAACTTTGCGGTTACGTTTCACTAATTATGAACAAAGAAAGTGGAAAGTTGGATATTCCATAATGCTTACCTAGAATGACGGTGCCGACGAAAAGACTAAGTGTGACTATCGTGAACGTTGAGAATCTCTGTAACAAACAATAGATAGGTCTTAAGGGGAATGCGCTACGGTAGCCCGCGAAATTCAAATGTTCTTACGTTTTTTGCTATTTGTAGGGCAGTGTGAGGTTTTATGTTGATTAAAGTATGATTCGTGACCGTAACAAATGTGGCTTTACATAACTACAATCAATCGAATCAGCACCTCCTAATTTAAGAATAATCCTAAAATGTCATGATTTAATAATGAAATAGTCATTCAATAGGATTACATGAATTTATAGAGTTTTCTTATTATTTCAATGATTATAATTATCTAAATACATGTTTTATACGGCCGCGAATCATGTTTAGATCAACATACAGCTTGTGCTATTCTGTAAAAATATCACCGTGAAAACTTAGGTGAAGTGAGCTTGGAGTGAACTGTCACTGCCTTAGCATCAGTAGGTATCGATGAAAATGACAGCTCTCTCCACGCTCACTTCACCTAAGTTTTCACGGAGAGATGGTTACAGAATAGCTATGCTGATACTAATTGCAAATTGCAAAAACCGTAAGAAAATTTGAATTTTGAGGGTTACCCTGACGCTTTCGCCTTAATGTAGCTGTTATGATTTACACGTAGTCATTATCGTGATGGCTGCAGACGTTTCGTAAATAACGCACTCCGTAGTACAATCAGGTGGAGATAATACTATGTTAGGTGGAATATTAAACAAAACAATGGCTATTAGATTGTCAAGAATGTCTATAGATATAGTGAGGTAATAAGGCTTTATTATTATTTGTGTACAGGTCAGCTACCAATGCAGACTGTCCGATGAAAGGTGTAATGGGTTGTTTATGAAGCTATCAAACTATAATTACACATTTGATTGTCCATTTGAAGAAGTATGAAGTGGTAAGAAATATTTATGCTTATAGGTATATAGGAATTTATTTATTGTGTACCGCTAGGTACCTGAAGTTATGTATGGACGATTATATGGTTTGCCTGTACAGCCCGGTAGAGTTACAGAAAGTTTAGTAGTGTCGAATTATTACAATGACAGTATGTTATTATCATTAAATTGTATCTAGAGGTAGGTAAGAAAAGACTATCATAATGTCAATCTTCGGGAAGGTGAAGGTTTGACATTTCGCGTTCATTTGATTCTTAGACTGAAGTCTAAACTGCAGAGGCGGTACAACCTTGCACAGGAACAATCATGAATGACCAAGGAGCTCTGTGAGAAGTAAATGCTTTGTCCATCAAGTGATCGTCGGTGTTAGTCTAAAGGTGCCTACAGATTTGCTTGATTTGAGACGATTGAGAGACGTGTGATAAATGTACTTAAGCAACAGACGATTGAGATCGTATTTTTTGTCTGCAAATCTGTAAAAGCTGACAGATCTTATTGATCGTCAAAACACAGCATATTAAGGACAAGAACGATTGTTAAAATCGAGCAAATCTGTAGGCACTTTTAGCCTTCAGTTTCAGATTACAATACGCAATGTGTTGTCAAAATAACTTTTATTTTAAACGTAAAACAACAAATAAAGAGTACAACCTCTTTCCTGATGCCGGGGAAGACAGCGAGGAAGGCGACGTAGAGCGTTAGCGCCGCGATGAGTAGCGCAAGCGCAGGCACGTCGGCCGCGACGGCCGTGCGGTTGTGGTACGCATACAGGGTCGGCCCGCCTTCCTCGCGGAACGCGTCGAACCACCCCTTCATCGCTCACCCAGCCTGGAACAAGGAAGGTGGAATCTTAGTACTGAGAATATTATAGAATACTCTATATTTTGTACACCTTATAAATTAACAGATAAAAATGTATAAATTTTACGTAGGGTTACACAATGGGCGGTTGAAGCTAGATTAGTGGAAGGAGAACCATCAAGGACCTTCAATTATAAAACACCGAATTCTCTTTTTGAACCAAAAAAAGTGCCCGTTGGTGGATTCTAATAACAATGGTTCCTATTGAAGGCATAAGATATGAGCCACATATTATTATAAGTAAGAGGCCTCGTTACGACGCTTTGCTAACACAAACTATGAGAAATAATTCAATTACTTAGGTTTTAACTAAATTACACACATCATTTTTATGATCCATGATTTCATCAAATAAAAGCACATCAGCATTGTAAGTAAGTATGTTACAAACTAGTGATCATAAATATTACAGTTGCTAAAACTGTTCCGGCTGAGTATTTTTTATTAACGAATTTTGATGAAACCTACTGAAATACTTCAAAAATTCTGAAATATTCTTACAACTACCTACTTCACAAATTATTTTTATTTAAAACGGTGTTTAGCATTTGCTATAATTTTTAAGGTAATTTTCGGAGTTTGTGTGACAATTTCTGCCATTCGAATAGACGCTTTATTATAATAATAATGTGAAGTTAATAATGTGTATGGGGCAAGAATGAGTGATTAATTGTAGTTGTAGGTCACTAGTGGACATGAAACTGAAAAGCACCGAAATGAGGTCTACGTATAGGCTTAACTGAATGCTAAATAAATAAGGTAAATTCGAAAACCAATTTTAATTATCTTATCATAATAATTAGGTACTATTGGAGTTCATATAAACCTACCAATTAACAAATTGGCTACGCAAATACTAATGGAACGTAGCAATTAAAATCGAACATAACCTACGAAGTGGTTAATCGAATCTCAATAGCCCGCATTTTAGAGATAAATTCCATAAATACATACATATGTATTAGGATTCAGATTATAGACATTATCATGCTAAATAATTACTGGCTTCATGATCATGCTAAATAATTACTGTGTCCTTGGATGCAACAGAGAGACTAATTAAGGGTTGATGTGAATTCTTCGGAGTCGGTCCTATCACAGACTACTAACTGCTCTATGTTAATAAGACAAGTTTCGTCCTTGACACGAATATTCAGTACAGCAGCTTTGTGATGCCGCTGTAGATGTTTATAACTACTAGCATTAAAATTTGTAAATAATCGAATTAGGTTTAATATGTCTCTAATAATTATTATCGTTATATGGCTGTACCAGGCTAAATTGGGCAGACTAGCACATCACTTCCCATTTTAGTGGTGGGACTTTTCGCAAGATTTACGAGATGGATGTCATCCACCTATGTAGATACTGAAGGTACAGCTGTGACTACAGCTAATGATTAATAAACAGCAATATGTAGGTAGGTACAATCTCTGACTACTAATGCGTTTAACAGGTGTTGTGATTAAGGCCATAGAATTATAATGTAGTTAACTGAGACCCTTTTTGGAAGGAAATCATTATGAGATTATCGCTAGCAAATAAACCATTGATTTCTATTTTTTAATTATAACAATTTAAGGCTAGCTGCAGTAAAACATATACATGAACATCAGTTCTCAGTAACACTGAACTTAAATAAAAAAAAAACCTTTTTATAATTCAGAAACAATACCTACAGAGTGTCGCAAAAGGTATCGTATCTCGGCGCGGTGACGCGGCCGGAATGCGTAGGAGTTGTGAAACACTCCCGCGTCGCTTCGGGAAACGGATATAGTTGCCTTACACCTTATGGTGCAGTCAGTTCAGCCACTAATTAAATAATAAACTGCTCGCGATACTCCGAGATTGTATGCCTTTGCATTGCGTAACGAACCCACTGGGTGTGAAATACGGAGCAAATCGCGTTTAGTAAAAGCTGCAAGGACTACGTTTGTGTGATTCGTATGCAGATAGTCATTGCAGCAATGTATCTGTATTTTGTTAAACAGTTGCATCAAGACACAATTTGGATTTTTCCTACTTGTCTGCATTTGAGGTACCCAAACAATTTCAGAAATGAAAAGATTGGGGACAAGTAGGAGGAGTATATCGGACTTTAAAAAATATCAAGAATCTTCACCATAAATCGCACGCATAAATAAGTACCTAATACTAAGTACAAAACTATCATTGACTACACTTATCACTCGTTAAGGCTGCTGTACTTGGCTTCGATTGCTATTTCTGCCCAAGACGGGTTGAATGACATCTAGTAATATTACCACTTGAGTCCTACTCGTCTTATAGAGCCCGACGGAACCTACATTCTTTCGTATTTTAAACTGACACATAAGCCAGCCGTTGTAGGTACCTTTAATTTCTATCAATAAACCCAATAATACTGACAGACTAAGCCAGCCATTCTACTTGGAAGGTCTTCAGAACCTTGAACAGGTGTCGGAAAATTCTCGATAACATAATGGATATATTTTGGAAATAGCTAACAATTGATTACAATCAAATGTTCAATCAATAACAAACTATTGACTTGACCTCTATCGAGATAACGTTCTTGACATAAATTAAGGCACGCGGAGTGGTTTGTCGGAAGTGTTGTGATGCCCGATGATAAGAACAAGTCTCCAGTGGGTGCGTACCGGAAGAAATGTCTCCGAAGTATTCCAACGAGGTTGGTTCACTTCTTATAATACAGAACATATTTAACCTTCGTGGAGGAGAACTGGTTACGATTAAGGCGCTATATGCCAACTTCTCTGGTACATATTCAACAAATATGCAATGATATTTGTTTAGATAGACCTTTAATGATGACAACGAATTCATCATTTTAGTTACAGTTGATTAATAGTCCGTCTATCCACATTCACACATGAACAAACACATGTAGGTATCTCAAGATTGAAACGTTATTTTTAACGGAAAATAAAGAATTTCAAGTACGAATTAAACACGATACTATTTACTTCGTGCTGTAAATACAATTTGACTACTATGTGTTATGTTTATTTCTTTTAGAACCATTTGTGGGGACCTTCATGCCTGATGAAAAACTGTATTCAAAAGAATGTTACAAATGAATGTTTAATTATGCATTCAGAGCATGTGTACTCTATATCTAATGTGTAAGCTGCTTACCTGTAATTGAGCGTGTGTTACAGGATAATGTATATAAACTAGTTTATTGTAAACTAGCAGATTCCCGACGCTTCGCCCGCGTGGATGTCGGTTATTATAAACTAAAACCTTCCTCGAGAACCACTCTATCCATTCGTGAAAACAGCATGAAAATCGGTGCAGAAGTTTTTGAGTTTATCGAGAACAGACAGACAGAGGCGGCTTGGTTTTATAATATGTAGTGATGTAAGGATGATAATTGTAATGAATCTCGTTGAAAATCCTTAAATAAAAAAATACAGTTACTTATAATGATGATTATTTCTTGTTAATTGTAAATTGTAAACAAGTTTGAAACTTATAATTGTCTATTCATGTATCGATGGTCACTCAGTATTTTTATTAACAAATGCATAGCGGAACTGTATTGTTTTATTGCTTAAATTAGTTATCTGTGGCAGTTGGTATACAAAACGAGGACGAATATGAATGAACTATATTATTTAGCACAAGTTTACCACAGTTTTATGTTAATTGATTCGTTAAGGTTTTGTTTTTAGATGTTTATTGTTTGCAGTGCAATATCGGCTAGCAATATTCTATACATAGATTTTACAAATAAAAATCATCATTTTCAAATAAAAAAGGTGGGAGGTGTCGTGGACCCGATTTATTATGTATTAATAGCAAGAGCCATTTAAAAAAAACTTTTGACACTTGATACTTGAGACCTTTAAACCGACTCTTTCGGGCACAACGTTATTAAACTCGTTATGATGACGATTTCTTCCAGCCAATTCCTAGCGCAAGCCGCGTTAAAGAATTTCGTTCCAAAATAATTTCTCGTATGATATTCAGAAGTGGAATAAAGTATGGAGTTTATAGATGGGTCAGAATTTTGTTGGAAAATCCGTGTTCGTCACTTCTGCTTGGGTCGGCATAGAAATCTCGTTTCAACGACATTGATTGAAATCTTGCGGTTTTCCCAAGCCTCCTACGGAACCAGAAAAAATAAACACAAGCTAACATACAATTAAGTTTCATATACTGTCAGTATAAATGTGCATACCAGTTTTATTAAAATGAAGTGGTTTGCAAAGTTCAAGGGTGAACACTTGTACAGTAAATTACATGCAATATTTAGCTTTGGTTCGTATTTAATATAAATTGTCACTTAATTCTTGTTAATAACACATTGGCCTATCAATGGGTAAATAATATTCTTGTACAAAGCTCTTTACCACCTCGGAATATAATTGTACTAAGATTATGCATGTAATTGTATGTTTAAATAATGGTTACGTAGTTTCAAGTTTAGTGTACTACAAACAGCAATTTATTTATCTTTGATAGTGATTAAATGCAGCAGTTTGTGTGTATAATGTGGACTGTTTCATAGATATTGGCAGAATGATGTTGCCAACAGTTACGTACATTGTGGCTTGGCTTTCTCTTTGTATAGCCGAGTGATGTACGATGTTGAGTTACTCGAGTACGAGCAGAATGATGCAGTACCTCTTAATCCTTATTGTCCATGTTGGCTCATTGTGTCTCATGTAGGTATATTTCACAACAATTGTATTTACGCTAAAGTTAGTCATGTTCAGAACAACAACTTGCTCTTAGAAATTTCAGGAATTTTGGTGAATTGTTTGTAATAGATTTAAGTTAGTGTAAATACTTGGCATATGCATGTACTTGCCTACCTACATATACGTATGTTAATTTTCGTTTTCTTCATACGGCTTCCAATCCAACATACAGGGCAATTGGTACAACTAACCTATTACGATTATAAATCATGGTAATTTAAAAAACGTCGTACTCTATAAATATTTCAGGTATTAGTTCACCTTTTCAAGATTATGTCAGATATCATAACAACATAAGTAGGTACCTATTTATTTAAATAAAACAGTAGTTTAGAGTTCACTTTCAGGGTCAAGTTTAAAATTAAAGTTATTTTTGTACCTACTACCTTGATATCGTATCGAAAGACGCTATTTTTGTGTGATAAATGGTAAAAGAGAATTACCTACATGTGAAGTGTGTCCACACTTATGAACATTTTGTTTTATTATTTTAAACTTTTCCATGAGAATCGAACTCAAAAAAATAATATTTAGACTGGCCAGTAAAAATATTTAAACGAGGATTGAGTGATTACCATTAAGGTTTTATCTGAGAAGCAATTAAGAAAAGAATATCCATCAGACAGACTAAATAATAGTGTGCACGTAACAAAGAACAAACATCACTTGTCCGCCTACATTGCGCAAAAAACGATCGGTATCATTATCAACTTAAAGTTAAGAATTAAGCTCCAACTAAGAAACCTTGCCCTGTAGCTCCCGGAAGCCAAGCCAAGCTTGGGTCATTGTGCTCTGAGGAAGGTCGCCCCAATAACCTTGTATGTCCATCGGTGATAGCAAGGGCGATCACAACCGTCAGATTACGCGAACGTAGATGTTATGTTAAGTGAGTGACTATAACATACAATTACTAATACTGTCTCGTTGGTGTAGTGGTTGCTAGGCGCTACTAGTGAGCATGAAGTCCTGGGTTCGATTTCGAAAGTGTAATTGGGTTTTACTATCAGGAATTTCTCAGTAGCAGCCTGGAGTTTGGGTTTTTGGCCGGTTGATGGCAATAGGCTCGCCCCCTATAACATGGAACTTCGGGGGAATTCTGGGGTTTCGGGCGTGGTGTTACGGCTTAGTTTTATATTAATATATTAAGTATATGTTATTTGTAACATACAAATTAATGTATGCATGGAACCGCCAGCAGAGCCTATGTTGGGTTATTTCTAATTAATAAATACGATTGCGAAGTTTGCAACCAATTGATTTATTTCCAATCGCTAGGTCACGGTACCTTATCGTTTTTAGAATATTGCGTATTCCTAGTGATTTGAACTTTAGCTGTAAACTTGTATTTAAACGCATCTAACTCGGATACAATCAAAGGGAAAAGGAGTTACCTTGACCATTGCTACAAAAAATTGAGAATAACATATTAATTGTTTCAAGTATTGTAATCATGTTGTTTCTAATTAAAAAAAAAACTTCATTTTCCTTGCAACACACAGCACACACACAGCATTGTTTAGAGAACAAATCAAATCAAGGAACAGTACGTGCACGTCACATTAATCTTCTGCTCTCGGATCAGGAAAATGCCTCTTTGTCCATATCAGATGACTTCCAAGTGTGGTCATGGACCTATCACGGTCGTTCGAAGTCGAGGGCACCGGGGACGAAGCACCTTGCCTCCATCAGTGACTCAGCCTTGCTCCTTAAGTAGATTATGAGCCCATTATAGATGCGTGTCACGTATCGTCATATTATTATGACTTTATGACAAAGGCACGTATAGTAGGTACGATATAAGTTAAAGGTTTCATCGATGGTCCTAATCGAATGACCTAAACTACCCAATCGCTGATTTAGCTCCAATGACGAGTTATTAACGTTCATAATGGAGACTGTCAATTCTACGTGTTCGTTTAAATGCAAGTCGCACTGGATCAGAAGTGATCGTGTTTGGCTATATCTACCAATGGAATCTATCGTTCACGGTTTTTATATTACAAGCTAGTTGCTGCAGTCAACTGCAGTCAAGTAAACGGAGAGGCGATGGCCTCTCCGTGGTTTCGTTTGACTGCAGTCGTTGACCCTCCTGATGACCGTTTTTTGAGTACCTTAATGTGGAACATTAAACATTTTAATGTGTTCTGTCGTACAATTTATTACGAGCTTGCGAAATGCGTGATGTTAGATTATTGTGGCAATAAAGGGCAGAGGCAAGTCGTTCAACTCGCAATCTTTGTGATTTTGACATTTCACGCGTTGAGAAATGTGGTTCATTTGGCAAAGTGCTCTATACTTTTTCAACAAGATATTGTGTTGGTCTGGTTGGGGAAGATCACCTTTTTCATGGAAAAATAATCAGATGAGTTAAAGACATACCTATACGATCTTTCACTGTAAGGTAGTTCAATTTTGGACTTGATCTCGCTATAGGCATAGTTATTTGATTAATTTAAAGGACCTTCTAAATAACATCTCAACCTAGGGATGCAAGAAGTGTAAAAAAGTATCGATATATATCGTATCGATATTTAAAAAAAATACCAATATCGATTTCGATATATCGAAAAAAATATATCGATACCTATATCGATATATCGGTGGAACTTTCAAAAAAAAAAAATTACTTTTTGTAGTTCAAGTTTTATAATCATTTAAATACCAAACTAGGAAAAAAAGTACTAATAATTTTTACGGCTCTGAATTCCAGCGGTTTTAGTCAGCGGCGACAACGGTGTTGCTATTGAAAATATATCGTTTTTGATACATTTTCGATACTTGATATTTTATATCGATACATCGATATATCGAAATAATAAATATCGCCGGAAAATATCGATATATCGAACAAAAAAAATCGATATTTAGATATATCGATATTTTTCCTGCAAGCCTATCTCAACCTTTAATACTTCCTTTTTATTCATTGATGTCTTACACATACCTACTTGCCTAATACGACTCAATACACAGTACAGTTCAATAGGCACCAATATGTAAAGTTCTTGACTTGGCTTGTGCTTCAAGTGCCAAACATGTGGTTATGTTACGAAGTGATAACCTTGCGACGACACTTGATAACTTGATTGCACTGTCAGCTAATTGTTCTTTACCAATATTCTTTGTAAAACTATAATGGTTAGGCAAATACATAGCTTACACAAGCTGCTGTACAATTGGGTAAAGGGACAATGTCGTAACACATTCTTTATGCTAAAGAATTGTTTAGTGATATTATAATGAGCAGTACTTACTTACTCTTGAGTATGATTTTGAAATACCTGAGGTGGGTAGTACATAGCTACGTCACATATTATGTACTAGCTGTTCGTGCCCGGCGTTGCCCGGGTGTAATTCCGACTTTTCCGGTGGATTAACAAAAAACATTTTTCATACAAATTCAAATATACGATATATAGTATTGCAGATACGAATAGAACAAAAAAGTGAATGATGTACTTAAAATAATCTAAACGTGAATTCATGCAAGCCTAGTACTTTTTGTCAGTTATAATTATTTGATATCCTATTAGTTAATACTATCGTGAATTCATGCAAGCCTAGTACTTTCTGTTAGGTTACAGCTCGGAAACTGCACAATTTCTTGTGAACAGAATACCGTCAAGCGCCGCACGTAATACCCCGATAAAAAAAAAAAATCATAAGTGTTAAATCCATATATCTTTTGATTCTGCAGGTCGATTTTGATGAAATAAAGACTAAATGTTATTCACAATAAAGCTTCTTATTGTTCAGTAATTCAATTTGGAATCGAATGAGTGGCTTTTACGTGATGCGCTCACAAACGAACAAACAAACAGACAAAAATTTCAAAAAATATTTTTTTACTTTCTATTACTTATTTCTCGCGGCTTGCAGTACTTTTTTTGCAAAAATCTTTAATGTACAGACACGGACCGTTTACGATTTTATTATATGTATAGATAAAGTATTATTTAAAGGTGTTTTGAATGAACGAAGACGGAGCCAAAAGACTGCTTATGTAAAGATCGCCGACGGAAAAAACATGTTGTTAGTTTCTGCCTACTCCCAAGGAACAAAGTCGTCAGCTTATGTATGGTATGCATAAAGTGATCTCACTCAATTCAATTTCACTGTGTGTACTTGATATATTTTAGGGCCTAAATCATGATTGTACAAACAATGAGCTATACGATCATCATTCCGTTTTCGTATAAAATCATATGCTATTTAGGACTACTCACAACGTTTGAAAAATAGTAAAGCGACCATTACTTACTTAAAAGAGGACTTACATGTAAGTTAAACATTCCTTTATTTCGATCGTTCCGCTTTTAATTAACCACTACCTACTCAGTATAAGAAAATGTACCTACTTGGCTCAAGAGAACACGCGATCACCTCCTTTCAGCTTTTAAATGGGCATTGTGTTCGAAAGGTCGCAGATCATTATCTAGCCAGTTAACATTTCCTATTAGGCAAAACAGGCTGTTGGCGGAACAAAGATGTACCTACGTACTGTCGGAGATTCATATGGATGATTTCCACCAAACGGCTAGCGGCGGCGGCGGTTGGAGGGATTCAATGACCTATTGAAACTTTAAGTTGTCCATAGGTTCATCTCACGTCTTTAAAAACTGTAGCAGTGCGAAAGTACCGTCTACAAACTGTCTCACCGTTTCGTCTATGTAGATTCATCCGATCAGGCCAAGCCATCGCAGGTTGGCCTGTTCAGGTTAACGGCCTCTCAATGTAGGTATAAAGGTAAGTAGGTAGTATCTTTAAAGTTTAAAGATTATCGGTTTGCATTACGAGTGTTTCTGCACTAGGCGGTCTTATGTATGCCTGCAGTTATTAACTGCAGTAATTTGCACTTGCAGCGTAATTATAGTGATATCGACGTGTTCTCGGCGACTATAAAGCGTATAGGTGTACTACAAACAGAGTGTACCGCCTTAATGTCGGATATTCGTCCTTGTGAATAAAATATTTACCGGCAGAACGAACTGGCAGTTAATTTTATTGTGGTTCACCTTTGATCTGCAGTTTGAAGGTTCAAGTGTTTTATAATGGAACTATATTTAGCGCTTTAGGTACTGAGTATTCTGGTTTCATATCAAGTACCTACTGATTTCCGATAGGTTTGAAGTAGGAACCTACTTATTTAGAGAGATTTAGGTAAAACCAAATAATTATAAAATGTTATACGGGTAAAATGAATTTATTATTTGATTTTAGCCAAATCCCATCATTTTCCGATTAAAAAATGATTAGGTGATAAACCCGAAACAAAAAGGCCAAGGAAAATTATTAAGAACAGAACTTTGTTTACCAGAAGATATGATTTCAATCGCATTAGAGTCGTCGATAGAAGCAATTAAAGGAGCAGTGGTATTTCGCAAGTATTAGTTATTCTCATTATATTATCTATTTATTTAAACCGCCGTAGGTGTGCTCTATGTACTGAATTAGTCTGTCAGTGTACGTGACCGCAGGCTCAGCACGCATGCGTGACTTTTGGCACGATCGGAAGATCGGCGCACACGCATGGCCCTTTGATCGGCACAATATGACGGCACATCCTCAAAATGTTTCGTAATATAGATATTCATTATGTGTCATACTTTGACTATTTAGTGTGGAACGTTTAAGGATATATTGTAAGTATAAAATGTGAGAACGCATGATTTTAGTCACGTATGATCTGGAGATCGCAAAAACAGAATTTGAGGAAGATGAAATATTGACAAAACTTTGATGACTATTCATTTACCTTCATTATGGGAAAGCCTATTTTATACCAGTGTTAGGCAGAATCGTCATGTGAGTAAATACTGAAAATACTAAATAATTAAATACTGATTCAATACCCGAGCCTTTTTTTTAAACTTGCTATTACTGACCCACTGCTGGGCAAAGGATGGGTAAAAAAGCTAAGTCCTTCCGGGTACTCTTCTCCCGCGCCTTCTCGAACCTTTAACTGCAGCTAATTCCTTGAAAAAACACTGCTATGTCTGTCTATGTATATTCTGTATTTGAATGATTTATAATATTGTCATCTAACTTGGAATTTACTTAGCCTTTGAAAATTATTTACTAAGTAAATAGTGACCGCCACATCCCAATTGTTCGATTGATTCGTGATTTGTTAAGAACTTATGATTGTCAAAAGTCAGAGTCAAGCAAGAGCTGCATTTTTTGTTTTAACAATTTTTTTTTTGCTTACCCTTTATTCAAGTGCCTATCAAAATTGTCAGAATCGCCCACTAAAAATTATAATAGTGTGCAAAATTTTTGAATAACGCGTCATATAGGTTTTTTTAGAGGTCATAGAGAAAGGTGGTATTGCTTCTTTTTAATCGTCAGGAAGTGGAAGTTACTTTGACTTATTCTGCAGTTTTAAACTATTTTTTCCTTCGATAATGACGTTTGAAGCAGTGAGCTGACTAATTAGGCCTCATTGCGTTAGGACAGAAATAGTACAGTGTATAACTTAGTTTGTACCCCACAAACTAAGTAATAAGTTTGTTATTAATAAAATAATAAAAAACAATATGAGAGGCTAGTGCGTGCTTGTGCTAGTCAGTTAAAAACCAAAAGCAAACATGGTTTCTTTGGTCCTATGGGAACGTGTCATAATATTCTTCAAATGGCGATGTTGGCTTATTCTCTCAAAAACTTATATCACAGTTACCTAAACAAAAGCCTTCTCGTTTCTTTCGCTGTTGTTTAGTGTTGGTTTCGTCTGAAGAGCAGACGAAATCAAATAAACACCAAGTAATCGTTTAAATTATACCTATTAATATTGTACTTATATTACCTACTATTATTACAATATTAATATTGTCGTCTGTGAGTGAAAACAATAACAACAGACGATCACCAGTTTAATTTGAGCCTTTATGGGGGCGCCACTTACAAAGCAAGAAAGTAAAATTCAGTTCATAAAATAAGTTCTCTTCTTATCCATCTGCCAAGTTATAATGGCCAGTCTGTAGTGTCAGTCGTTTTTGTACTTATTGTCGGTTAAATGTAGATCAATCAACGGTTGTTAGTACGTGAGTGCGGCCGGTTGCTGTGGTTACATAACCCGACGTGTGGCTACTGGCCAGAGCCAAGTGCTTGGAACTTGACCTTGACTTGT
Source organism: Lithophane semibrunnea (assembly GCA_947363905.1). Classification (NCBI taxonomy): domain Eukaryota; kingdom Metazoa; phylum Arthropoda; class Insecta; order Lepidoptera; family Noctuidae; genus Lithophane; species Lithophane semibrunnea. The sequence goes on from OX376200.1 coordinate 6,967,121, forward strand.
TCCACAAAGAATTTACTGAACATCACTACGATCTACATACATGTGATTGTTTTTTACACTGTTGTGTGTTTAGAAGGCTAATTAAATCTCTGTTAGAGTGCACAGTCTAAAGGGACTTCTATTCTTCCTGGTGTTATTTAAAAGGACTTTTGCCAGAGTTTTTCTAAGTATACAATATTCCACAACTTAAGGTTCAGGTTCAGGATGGTCTCAAGAAGATGAGCGAGAAAAGATGCTGCTGAGCTGAGCAAGGCCTTGTCATTTCGTTCATAGAATATATGGCTCACACCTCACAGTATAGGAATTTTCAAACTAAATAGCTCTGTGTATTGCACAATCGATCTGCAAACACATGCGAAAATGGCGTCGTTATGTTTAGTGCTAGACCTACCAATATGTAAAAGCTGTGAATTTGAATATCAAATAAGAAGTGCAGAGGTTAAACGCTTTACATTTTCGGAGGTAAAGAACCGAACGCCTTAATTTTTCGGAGTTTAGACTGAAATCGGCGTTTGTCGAATAAATTAGTTCGTGATGCCAATGTTTGACAACCTTGATGATGACGCGGCGACGTTGTTTATAACGCTAGAACCTAGTGCTAATTTGCCTCTTGTCTACATTTAAGTATAACAGAGTAGGCAGAGTTTGCTAACTATGAGACTTTTTACTTCTCAATCAGTGTGTTTTCGTTATTTAGCTATTTGCGTAAACGTGACGTCGTTACGGCTTAATTAGTAGTTATTTGCAATGTCTGGCGGCCTCCGCCGACATCTAATGCGCGATGCATTATATTTCGCACGTAGTTAAAAACAAATGCAACAATCATTTATGTTACATGCTGCTGCTGAGTAACAATTCGTTGCTTTCTGTAGGTATCTAGATCAAAGATCAATGCAACATTATAAATTATCAGCCAATTGTAAGTAGGTACGATCAAAAATTATTTCAAGGTGCTTGGGCGTTCAAGACCTGGTGATTAATTATCCGGACAAGTATCTGAATCCATAATTAATTTTGATTTATTATGTGCAGAGACATAAGTAGTTCGTCTACCCGCTGAGAGTAATTTTTCAAGTAACGGGTGCTAACATGAGTCGCGTGCATCGAACAACACTATAACATGTTTGCATTGAGTGCTCCGGTACAACCTTCTCAAATGACAGCGGCGTATAAAAACAACGGACAGTTGGTATTCGAGCCAAGGTCCTGTAATGAGATATGTTGGTAGATAGCTGTGCTAAGAGAATTAAGACTATTCCGCCGGCGAGCAGATAAAGCTTCGCTGGGTTTAATAATTAATATTGTGCGGCGCAGGCGCAGGTTGTTATTAGCGAGATGCGTGAGCGCGCACGCCGCGTGAACAGCATTGTGCCGATTGTGAAGGAACCTCAGACAGTTACTCATTACAATGAATGGTAAAGGCCGCAGCTTAATGACGGGATTAATATCAGCGTTTTATTATTATACGAATACCTGGTATACCTCTTTGTTTTTGTTACTACATTATAAGACTGTTGAATTAATGTTTAATTAACCTTTTAGTGGCAGGTATCCTAATGATTGATATCGCTATGAATTCGATATTAATAGAGTAATATTAATTCATAGTATAATTCGAGGTTGATGCGAGTTGTAGATACCTTTAACGGGTGTTGTCTGTTGATCCAAAACAATAAAGTGATTGCGAGACGCAGGCGGCCGCGGTGCACTCAATTAACGTGGGAAATTATTATTTTTATCTCATCCGTCCATCGCAGGCAGTGAGCAGTGAGGCAGCATGTCCAATGAAACTGCGAGGAACAATGTATACTGACTAATTCCTTTGTTGTTATTAAATTTTATGTAGGAATTATACACTCTTGTTTTACAACCGCGCTCCAATTATGTTTATCACGTTTAGGATATAATCAAATTGTTGAAGATATTGTGCAAATGGCTTCTTCTTCCTAGACATGCGGCACGACTGTTTGACGGATATATTATGATATTTCTGAGAAAACACGGAATATTATGACAGCTGGCGTGAATTACCAGTAAGAATTAAGTCTTTCTTAATACAAATTAAGTGCTCATTTCTCAGTAGCATGTAGAAGAATGTGGTATTTATAGCATGCATGTTTATAATGTGGTGGCTAGATAATTTTCCTCTTCCTACTTGGTCAAGTTGCTGCGGTGTGATGCTGCGTCATGTTCGCCGAGGTCGCGGGGAGGTTGCGCGGTGCTTCACTAAACTATAAAGATTTGCATATTCCTACGCTAACTGACCATTGTCTTGGAATGTTGTCTTATAAAGGAGTTTTACATGTTCTTTTTTTCTTTATGACATAACGCTCGTAACTGTTATTTCATATTCTCACAATAAATGCATAACGAATAGTTTTACGAAGTAGTTTTTTTATGCATCCGTTTGTAGTAAATGTTTGTTCTGGCGAGTAACTTATTTTAATGTTCTTGTGTTTTGGCAACGTATGGATATCCCGTCATTAAGTTAATAATAATAAGCTCATGGGATGTGTTACGCAAGTAACATTTAGCTGTCCTAGATTCATGTTTGCAAGCGACTTACGACGTTTTCCTAATTGTGGTCGATTTGGTCCCTGGAAGTCTACTCCTTAAGTCCGTCAACAAAGATTTGGGCCCGTCCGAAAGTAGTTGATCCGTCAAAACCAGAGTAAAATTCATTTTTTCGTACGAGTAATGTCAAACCGGGAGTAGGGACAACTGTCCTCATCGTAATCCTCTAGAATTTATCATTTATTCCTAATCCTTAATGTTCAAGTATTACAATAAGTATTAAACAATTTGGTTTAGTACTTTTCCTGATTGACTGACGATGATTGTACTCTTAAGCAAGATTGACTAATCGACTTTATGGAGAGTTAGAAATCGTGAACCTCCGGGACGTGTACTTGCGGGATCGGGGCCCTCGGGGACGAACTAAAAATAAATAACCCCCCCGAATTAATCTTATGTCCGTAGGTAAGTGATACGGAGTAGACAGCGAACATATTTCGGCCGAAACTATGGACTTCGGGCTTAGGAAGTAGGCTCCCTGTTGTTGGGAGCTACGTCGACATCGTTTTCGGCAAAGGATGTAACGGAATCCGTTATTTTTTTTTCACCTTGAAGGAAATGTGAAATTTTGACAACACTCTTGTGTACTAATAAAAAACTAAGAGCAAAAGTCACTTCATCTCCTTAAGTATAATGATTATGGCAAAATTAGATACCTATCTCAAAAAAGATCATTGTAGCGTAGTAACATTTTATAACTCAAATGACGACATATTTATATTTCAAAATCACAAAATTCATTACATCATGATTGTGAAGTAAATTCCTCGATGTAAAAGTAAACTTTACTATTTTTGTTATTAATTAGGAAGCTGTAGCTTTAGCAAACATAGCTTATGATTAGCGTCAGCACATTATAATTCTAAATCAATATTGTTGCTTTATACAGCGTGTACCAGAAATGTGTATTCATATTTATCAAACGGTAGTGCTATTCTGTAAAAATCTCCCCGTGAAAATATGGGGGAAGTGAGCTTGAAGTGAACCGTCATCTCACCTGACTCTAGGGATTGACAGCTCACTTCAAACTCACTTCACATAAGTTTTCACGGTGAGTTTTTTTTACAGAATAGCACGACTGTAGTGGTATTCTGTAAAAATCTCACCGTGAAAACTAAGGTGAAGTGAGTTTAAAGTGAGCTGTCACTCCACCCGACGCTAGGGATTGACAGCTCACTTCACCTAAGTTTTCACGGTGAAGTGTTTACAGAATACACCGGCTGAACAAGTTTCTCCATGAGACCAATATTGCGAAAAAAATATCAGATGCCATATAAAACTTCCAAACTTATACTTGACCCAAATGTATGGGTCAGCTCATTATCTTTTCGCGATTATGATTTTGGTCCCATAAACATGACCACACATTAGAAATGTGTGGTCATATTTGGCAATACATTTCTTAGAGTACATAGAAGTTCTATATTAAATCGAAACGTATAGTACTATACACGCTGTATTCATTTGTGTAGTTACGAGGGGACTGTAATGCCTGTACTAATAGTTATTTATGTGATTTGAGTCACTTACGTTAACGTTAAGTTGGTATATTTTACTGTATTGCAAGTAAACTGTACAATTTAGAGTTATTATCAAATGGATGGAGACAGTCGGGGGCGTATACAGCTGAGTGTACTAGACCTACTACTAACAGACCGAATTTTGTATAGGGTGGCCAATTTCAGCGGACACTAGCCATCGACGCGGGACGGCGAGAGATATAATAGTGCACAAGTGAGTGCGCAGAAACAGGTACCTACACTCTCTCCTGTATCTTCCCTTATCTAAATATAAGGAGTACATATAAGAATCTGGACGAGCAAGTAGGTATACCCAAGAAGTACAATAGCTTAGTGTCGAATTTTAGAGTTTTAAAAAACCCTACTTAAGTAAGGACCTACTTGTAAATGAACTATAATCAATCGTCACATGTCTTAACGAGGCTAGTCACTTGAACGACCTACGAGTAGGTACATACACCTACACAATGGATGAGCCTCATTTTCTTAAATGACAAAGCAGTACATTATTAACTAAGTCATCCATCACGCCGATAATTGAATATAATCTGTACGAAGCTCGTCGAGACGTCTTCTAATTAAACATCATTTAAACCGGGTTCAATGCTTCTTGCTAACGATCAATTACGAACATTAGGCTCAGTTCGCGTTGATTTTGCAATTAATAACGTTTTTTTGGTCGTGAGCTGATGTACTCGTCAATCACCATCCCAATTCTATTGCAAGGGCAAAAAATCTACCTGTCTTCTCCGAAATAATTTGGACGAGATAAAATACTCAATTATGGCTGGCTTATTATTTTAATGAGTAAAAAAGTCAATAAAGTTTAGATATCAGACATGAATATGACTCACGATTAAAATATTTTTGGAGATATTCCAGGAACTTTTATATAGTCATCTTGTATTTAACGTTTTACAGAACTGTACAGAAGTGTGAATTTGACTCCAATTTGTAAGAAGTTTTTGTTTGTTGTTTAATGTACCTACATTGTATAAAGTTCATATTTGCGGTGCGATTCAATCAAGAATCATATCCGTTGGTGGAGATGTCAATCATATGACGGATGATAAAAATACATACATCTGTAGGTTCCGGGATCCTTGTCAGTTTTTTTGTTGGATATCGTAGGTAAGTATCGAAGTTTTCCATTACGGTTATTGATTATATTTAGCTGTTTCAAATTTTGTTTTTATGGATCACACGATCGATCGTGATACCTACCAATCATCAATTTTCTACATTCGATTGAACACGTTTTGTAAATTGCTTAGGAGTCTACGTTTAACTTTTTATTATACGAACACATTTCCTTACGTTATTTTTTTTCCATAATACTTTAACGATTTCTTAAATGTTAGCTTAACAGTATCAAAATAAGTATAAAGGGAAGTTGATTTCATCATTCAGTAGCCCTAAAGTAAAGTTACACTAACAGCAAGGCGAGAAAAGTAGCATTAATTGAGATTTGATCACAAAAACTCCTTGGAATTAGCATAAACCACTAAATTTAAGTTGGCTTGAGTAATTAGATTTGACGCAATCAGAAGTACCTTAGGTACATACTTGTTGATACTTCTGTGTGAATTTGATGTAAACTTGATGTTTTAGTGCAATTCGAAGGGACACTCGAATTCGTAGGAAGACTTGTCGCAACGTTAAGAACAATGGTTGGGAATGGGCTGTGTTGTGACTTGTGAGCACGTAATGCAGATTACTTTTAACAGATAAAAGTATTATAATTACCGGTCTAAATCGTGAATGAGTGACGATTAGAGAAAGTTTTAGGGATGTACAGAAGTCATGACAAACATTCTTGCAAATATGTATTGTTGTAACTGAACTGATTTTTCATAGAACGGAATAGAATTTTATTTATCGTTGCTACAGGTGGTTAACAAACGATGTAAGAAAGATTTAAAAAATATAAGAAACAATAGATGGACTGTGTGAAAGATGATATAGGGGTGAATTCTGAGATGACGACTAATAGAGAAGTATGGAAGAAAAAAAAATGTTGCGCCGACCACAAATAAATTGGGATAAAAGCAGGAGAATGATGATGCAGGTGGTTAACAAATGGAGTTAGTCAAAATGAAAAAGAGTATCTCTTCTACATAGGTGAGGTACCTATGTGTAGGGTGTACAATAATAAGAAAATAAATAAAATAAATGGATTATACTTACAAACAGAAATAAAACAGAAAACTAAGCTTTGTACCTACAAGCACTATCCAAATATTGCTTTTGATTTTTTAGAAAGAACATGATCAATGACTATACAGAACTTAGTAGCTAAGTCATGAGTCTCCACTTAAGATTAGCATACAAGTATGTCAGTTATAATGTTCGGATTATGTAAAGATAAATACTATATTATGCCAAGTAATAAGTTAACGTAAGTATAACTAATACTTGTGTAATATTAATTAAAATCTCCATTTGTTTTTTGCTTTAAATTGAAGTTTTAAATTAAATCATACGAGCTTATCGATTAGTTACAATATTAGCTCTATCACAGGAAGTAAAGCCGGAAATCGCCGAAATCCTTCCAGCTGTGTACTTCCCCGTTAAAACCGGAACTCATAATATTAGTGTTTATTATATATCAAAATAAAAAAAATATCTTAATTAACTGTTTAAAAAGAGATCGGAGAAGGGTAACAGATGTGCTAATATTGCCAAACCAATTTAAAAATAATTATTTCGATACTTAAAAAACTCTAAAATCCATGACGTTTTCGTTTTAGTTAATCCAAATTGTAATTAATCCAATCAATAAACTTTCTCTAAATAAATAAAAATGTCTTTGCGTCACATTTGCGTGGGTTGTCACAAAATTACTCAGATTGGTCACAATGTGTAAATAATTGTTCCTGTTGGCAATTTGTGTAAATCGTCGATCAGTGGGAGCGGTCGAATGCCTACCCAGTTGAGCCCAATGCCCAGCCCGCTTGTAATAATAGATCGGTTTGGAAACAATCCGGAATTACTGCGCACTTTCATGTTTTACCAACAGACCAGTTTTATTACTTCGGTAAACTGTCTTCGGTAAACTTCGGTAAATTGTCGTGCCTGAATAATAAAAGTCGTACAGGTTGATTGAAGGCTAAGTGACGCTTGCCGTGGTTGGTTCGTGGATGGGTGACCACTCATTTCTTAACGAGACCCCTCCGTGCCTCGGAAAGCACATTAAATTGTTATAAATTAATTCAGACGGTCATAATTTCGTAAACATACCATAGTATTGAATATTTTATTACTTTTGTAAATCCCCATCGTATCTGATAACACCTACATCAAAATTTTACATTTGGGGAAACAATTTGAATGCCAAATTGATGTTATTGGTTGTCAAAAGCCTTGTCCCAACGATGTTGGAGTCGGCTTTCAGCCTAACCGGATGCAGCTAAATACAAGTATTTTATATGGAGCGACTGCCTATCTAACCTCCACAACCCAGTTATCGGGTAACACGATACCTCTTGATAAGACTGGTTATCAGGCATTTGGGCTTCTGACTACCCGTAATGACTGTCAAAGATCTACGAATGACACTAATGACAGCCGGGCCCAACAGCTTAATACTAAATTAGTAAGACAATTAAAGATTTTGCAGAGTGCATAGCAAACAAGGGTAACTGCACAAAAAGAACAATGGAGGTTAAGAATAGTCATAAACATTATTACCAAGTTCAGAAGTGCAGGTATGGATTGGCTACGGATTTTCTATCGATGAATTTACTTTTTCTAAAGACGGTTCATACCGAAAAAAAAAATAGTCTGTACATTAAAAATTGCCGGCGCATTAGAGGAAACATTTTTTAGATATAAGTAGTGCAATCAAGAGTAATTACTTACAAAAACGCTAGAATGAAGTACATATAGTAAAAAATTATAATCTTTTAGCAAATCTTACTTTATTATGCCAAGTTAATTGTTAACCTTAATACTCGAACGGTGCGGAATTAAATGACGCATATTCAGTAATTTTGTAAACTAGATTTTGAATGGGCGTGGAAAATAAAAGACCTACGGGCAAAGTGCTAACAATTAAGGCAATTAAAAATTTGCCAATGATTTGCAAACTTTATGAAATTAACTTCACGCATCTTGTATTCCGAAAGCTTAGGCAGTGGTGGTCTAATAAGTAGTACCCGCATTTCGTTAGTTATGTTTAACTCCTATGTAATACCCCTTATTAAGCTTATCTCAAAACGGTAATGGAAAACATCGTGAAGAAACTTGCATGTTCTAAAACCGAAAAAAGAAGACGAAGACGTGACATCCACCAACTCTCACTGGGCCCGCGTGGTGGATTATGTCCCACCCTCTTACCATCCCATAGGAGACTTGTGTCTCATAAGTGGGAACATTATAAACTAATTACGCCTATGCTATTGCGATTAACCGGGCACACCATCATGTCTGGTATTGAGAAAAACCCGATGGAAGAATTCAATGATGACATCTAAATGAATGCCTAAATAAAAGTGCATGTTGCATTTTCAACGCTCGGGTCAGCACCGACTGTTGAAAATCCAACAGCGCGCTTTTATCAAGGCATTAATTTAGGTGTCATGTAGTGTTAGTGGAAACGAGCATTTGCCATATTCGGGACATGGACGATACAGGATCCTATGTTCAACAGTCGCGCTCACAAGTCACAACCACTCGATCAGCGAGGTAACCTTTGAAATCAAACCGTTTGAAAAGAAAAGATTTAATTAGATATGGTGTCACCACGTAAATATTAACAAGAATTACATGCATATGTTTCCTCATGGGACATGATTAATCACACGTAGAATAATCCTAAGGCTGCTCATTACGAAATTCAAATAGTTGATTAGAGTTACATAATTTATGAAAATATTGGACATTGTGATTGATTGTCATGCGTATCTATAGAATTCTGAGTAGGTTGTGGAAACTATTATTGTCATCTATATTGTATCCCATTAAGTTATAAATAGTTAAGTTTTGTGTCTTCCGGCACATTCTTAGGATGGGCCAAGGTTAAATTGTGTTTATATTTTGTAAAATTTCTCTGTCATTGACCTGGAATAGAGTTATTTGCGGCAATGTTCCACCCCTTTCAAATGAAACATAATATTGGCGTCACTGGCGGGTGTGTCAGCTAACTGTGGGTGTGTCATAATATTTCAATGTTTGAAATTCTGTGGTGTAATGGTTATGTTATGTCATTTCAGCTACAAAAAGAATACGAAATCGCACTGCCACCACAAATACACTGTTAGGAATATTTCCTTTGTATTTTTAAAGATTTTTTTTTATGAATGGCGGATATAAACACAGTTCATGGAGATAGAGACAAGATGCGGTAGGTACCTTCTTTAGTGCCTTTTTTAAAAGGTATACACAGAACAAACTTAAATTGCCAAAGTGGATCAAGGGCAAAATGTAACTATTTGGAACAACCCCAAACATTCAGTACCTACTACCTACAAAAGGAAAGTGCATCACAGAGTACATCTACTTTGCTATTATGAATTGCCACTACATTAGTAGAAACACTGTCCTGTATTGCCATTGTGAGGCTTGTTGAATGATTCAACGAGCTTTGTTTGTTCTTCGCTACATCAACTAAGTATGAACGATGTATGTGATCCCGATACAATGTGTGCCCGGCGATAATAGACATTACGTACATAATAATGGGAATATTTTTGCACCTTATTTTCAACATACAAGTATTGAGAATACAATATTTCTTGTAAATAATAATTGTAGTTTATTATAGAGTGTAGACTTTATTAAAACGATAAACACCTGTTCGAAACTACAATAATGATAATGACAGTGAAAAATAATTACTAATCGTGCAAGTCATGACAGTAACATGTAGAAAAATAACAAACTATGAAGTTATCTGTGGTGGACCATAATCTTATGACACATTGACTATACCAGACACATCACATAAACTTAACATAGATCTAAGTAAAGGTGCAGCTATCACTCAAAACGATAGCGCATCTTGCTTTGTAATTACAGATACCCACTCACCTAATACAACTGCACTTGTGAACACAATTAACACCTCCTAATATGGCACAAGGAGCGTTGGCACAAAACATCACACTATACACTATTCGTATACTAGTCGTGTCACTAACCGGACGGGGGTGGACGGGCGTGGACGGGGGTTCACTGGGGTAAACTGTCACTAGGGGTCGTAAGATCGCGTCGTGTGAAGTTGTGTCTGACAACTTGTCACAAATATCGGTCGTGTTGTATCGTTAAAGGCTCGGGCCGGACTGAGCGGTTTATTATTATATCGCGGCAAGGAGCGCGGCTGTATTCAAGGTTCCGGCCGCGGCCGGCGCAGGCGCACGCAGCACGTAGCGACGCTTATCTGCCGTCGCCTTTGTCGCTCACGACTCGCTCGTTCGCGTCTCGTTACGTTCACGTATCGCGAAGAAATCTTCACGCTGTACTATTTTGGCAACCGACTGTTTCGTGACATGACAGGAGATCAAGATGGGACTTTGATCTTCCCACTCCCTGTTAGATGAAGAAAGCTGTTCCGATTTGTAACGCGGTCTTTGGATAACTTTGTCTATTTTATTATTATATTAGCCTGACCCGGGAATCGAACCAAGGACCACATACAACAGCCGCGATTACAACCAGTAGACCACCGACGCACTAACATCCCTCTATATAACAATTCTTAATAAAATACTAGAATAATCTTAATAAAATCCTAACTATATGTAGATATGTATGTATCCTAATTAGTATTATAAATGCAAGAGTGAGCTTTTATCACAGAATAAAATAATGTAATGTCACATTTACAGACTTATTTATTGTTAATTTGAAGTTAAATCACACAAAGGTTGTTGAAAGTTAGGAATGTTTATCATTATAATATCGAATTAGATTACTTTATAAGATAAGACACTAACTTCCGCAAGCGGCTCGCCCACGCGGTGTGTCGACAGAAAGTAGCCTATGTCCGTCCCCAAGGTGCTAGCTATTTTGTCGAAAATCGATTAGTGGTTTAGGCGTCAATAGACATACAGACAGACAGACAGAGTTACTTTCGAATGTATAATATTAAGTATGGATTCATACTTTACGCGTTATTACGGGATAGCAAAGTAAAATGTAACAGAATTTTAAATATGTACAACGTAAAATGCAGTCTGTCATATTATTATGAAGCAGTGTTATTGTAGGTATGTACTAGGTACGACTATCATTTGTCTAGAAATCGATAACTATTAACACATCGGAGTGTTAATATTTTAAAAGTAAAATTGTGATGAAATTGCTATTTCACAATTATTTTTATTATAGAAGACAACAACCTAAACGATGGGTTTTTCTTTAATAAAGCTTTTTATAACAAGTTTTATGAACATTTAGATATCGTTTTCAAAAAAATCCATAATCAGGTAAACATTTTAATTCTATCCCGTTTTCGTAGCATCTCGTAGCCCGTAGCCCGTAGCTGTAAAGGGACGTAGACAAATGCTACGAAAAAGATAAGAGTGGCGCAACTACGCGGAAATTTGATATCGGTAAAGAAGATTCTAAGTAAATATTATATTGTGATTCTTGTCATATCGTGAGTACTCTTACAAAATTAGGAGGTTAATAATAAAACGACAAACAAACTTCCAACCCAATACAGACGTTAAATGGTATAATATTTGCTGTTGCTACGTTCCGTCAATATTTTTTTCTAGATACATTAGATAATATATGATACCTATTGATTTTGATGCTGAGATAATAAGCAGGTAGTAAACTTAAGATAGCGAGTATCGGAAATGAATTATTACTGGCTGGTTGACCTTTCTATTTGGCATATTCAATAGCGACTTGTGAAGAAGTAAATAGGAATCAGAAAAATCACTTCCTACTCGCACAAGGTTACTTTGTATATTTCCTCTATGTATTAGTTTGTATTTATTAATAGAAGAACAAAATATGTTGATGTGTTTACAGATAATGACGAGAGGTATTAGTCAGAATAATTTGCTCTCTTAGGTTCTGTTTCTATATTAAAAACGAATCGTTTTACTTGCTAATGGAAATCTTAGCCACTAATGTTGACTTGCAATAGATTTGCAGCATTGGCAAACACGTTTTAGGATGCTTCTATCATATTCTATGGAGGTTTCCTAAGCATAATTTGTTAATACAACACAACCTAGTAACTGGGTAATACGATACCCCTTGGTAAGACTGGATGTCAGACTTTCGAGCTTCTGACGACCCTTAACGACTGTCAAAGATCCACAAATGACAGTCGGGACCAACGGATTAACGTGCTTTCCGAGGCACGGAGGAGTCTCGGTATGTAATCCACGAACCTACCCCGGCAAGCGTAGCTTAACCTGATGGATCGACCCGTGCGGCTGTTATTACTTAGCCACGAGCTCCTCAGATTGCGACTTGAATGTGAACGTTAAATATATACGAGAATTGGCCTTGATATGAGATCACAAGAAGGAAGTCACCAATCAGTTCAAAGTAATTTATAGGCTGTAGGTTATAGGAACAGCGTATTCAATAACAATGTCCACAACAGAATACCTTGTCTTACCAAATATTAAATTACTCCTAGTACAATGAAGGATAAATTAGTATGTTGAAACAGTGATACATGTGTCATTCGCCATGTCTTATAATGAAATTAGACGCGGTATTGTGATGGTAATATGAGAGATATTCTTTTGAAATTTATATTAACAAACATGCTGACTGCATCGCGAGGTTCTTTGTTAGTCGCTCTTAGTTTTGCATAATACTCGAATGTTTAGCGGGTATGGTAGGCAAAACAAATAAGTAGGCAATAGAGTTTGGCTTGTGTTATGAATGAGGGCTGTTGTGAGAACAAAGATCAAGGAAATTCTTAAAGCTGTATCCTTTAAGTACCCATTCTGAAAATCGTTTAATATTATTTGAAACAACTGCTAGCCGCTGTTACATACTAAAAATTTTCGTTATCATCATAATGCTCATATACATACACTAGAATGACGGTAATTGCAGTGCACATATCTTCATTGTCAACTGGCATAGTAAACTATTTTGCTGTCTGTATCTCGTACCCATTTGTTTATATAATGCACGTAGTAATAGTATTTCGTTCTGTGTCGCATCCACCATGTCTAATTTAATTTAGCGTCCCAGTTTCGGTGTGAACTGTTACGCGTTCTCCTAATGGTAGCCTACTTGAGCCTGGCTATTAAGAATGTTATGTTATGATTTCATAATTTCTTTTACGCTATTTATTTGATTTTCACGTATTCGTTTTGGGTTGGCAACTATTGAACACGCAAGCTACGGTCAAGCATTTCGTGTTTGAATCATCGCAACTCCCAACGGAACTAGGAACGCAGAACACAAGAACTCTTGCCTGCTGAGTTCAAACTGAGTCTAAATAATTTATTTCAATCACATAAATTGTGATGGTGGTTCAAATTGAAAAGTAGCGTTACCTCCGGAAATCTCGTTGTATAATAATTATGTATTGACATAAAATATCATAAATCATTCAAACCGCAAATACTAGAGCGGTCGGTTTGCATATTTCAATCGGAACGTTAAAGTTACGAAAGTTATTTCTATCGTGATACCGTTAGGCGTTGATGTTACATTTGGTCTTCGAATCCAGTCTGCAGTGGTCCGGTTTATCTCACATGTGTGTCATTGCGCCGCGTCAACATACTTCCAAGAATGTCTAAGTGTCGACCTGTCGTTCCAGATTCCGATAATAGGGCAGGAAGATTGAAATAGTATGCAATTATCGATCATTGTCTATTGACAATTAACTGAATTTATTGGAATTCTACTTATTAACTAAATTAACTTAATAAACTACTTACTAACTAAATTATAATAAATTAATTAACTAAAATAACTGAATTTATTGGAATTCTACTTATAGATAAACAGCAAGACATTCACAGGATCGTAACTTACTTGCGATTAAAAATAAATTGAAACGTTCGCTTTGTAAATAATAGTACCTACCTATACTCTCACACGGTCATTTCAGGTATTCTCTATTCTCAGTCTCACGGTATTCAAAAGTTGTTGATTAATGATACAGTACGACACAACTTAGATATAAAATTCGTAAAACTGGTGACTATCCGAACTTCCGACCTCACTGCGCCTTCAAAAGCTCCAATCTTTATTTCTACTTATATATCGAGTATTTCGGGACATCGCCAAGCGGTTGGTCGACTCTTCACGTGACCAGAGGGCTGGTCAATTTCTAGGTCAAAGAATCAGCATTGCCATCCAACGTGGCAATGCTGCCAGCCTTTTGGGCACTTTACCCACTGACAGCGATGCGGAAGAATTTTTTGACGCCCTATGAGCCCTATTTTCTATAATAATTTTTATTTCGCTTTGTATATAATTTTAGTGTTAGATTGTATATAAAAACATATAATACGAACAATAGGTTTATTGTCATCGAATACATAATCTTTTTATTTCTACTTTAGGTGAAAATGAGCTTTACGCAAAAGCAATAACTTGTAAAGTCATATAACCAAATACATTCGTAATAATGGTCAATTTTAATATAATTTAGTTCTCAATACATTCGTAAAATTGAAATGAATGAGCTCAAATTTATACTATGTCTAAGTTGTGTCGTACTGTACGAGTCTGTGAACACTGTCTGTAGACAGATAAACCTATAAACGTCTCATCATCGACTGCGCATAAAACATCGGAGGCCAAAGCGAACATTAACCGATTCAAATGATATTTTCATTGAATGCTCGATGGCTCAAAATAATGGCCTCACCGTCGCTGTGAGTAGATTAAATTACAATTATATGAATGCACAATTATAAAATACTTAGTCAATCATCAAGGTATTCAGTCTTCTTTTGTTTTTATTCTGTTCGTGTCGCTTAGTAATAGACCAATTAGCTTGAAGGATCCCGCGGTACTTTACTTCGATGAGTAGAGTACTTTAAGTGTCATTACGTAAGTACTTCCATTGTTACTTAGGTCTCCATAGAATTGAATGTCACACTGTTAAACGAGTAATTGAAAAGGAAATTAAAATACGTGATATTAGAAAATATAATACTGGCTCTGAGTAATTTTTCATATCGCACGACCATTACAGTAGCATTTAATTAGAAACTAAATGTTATTTACTTTTTAAATTTTTTGGGCCAAAGAACCAGCTTTGCGTAGCATACGACGCGACGTGGCAATGCTGCCCAGCCTTTCGGGCACTTTTCCTTTCCTTTCAGCGTTTTGCGGACGAATTTTTTGATATTCTATGATTCTTTCCCCTCCTTTTTTATATATACATATTGTTATTTTAAGACTATATATAATCATGAAGGTGATTATTATCTTAAATAAAAATACTCGAATGACTAAAAACATAAATAATTCGGTCTTAAATATGCGTGTCATTCAAAACTACGTCACTACTTTTGTATCTCATTATATCGCCCTTAACACGGAAAATTGAATGAAATGCATTACAAATTTACAATGTCCCGGTATCAGAAGGCGTTGAAAAATCGAGTGTTAAAAGTGCATGTCGTTGAGTTGACTCACTGCATCGACTCCCCGAGGTTGCTGTTGTGAAACCTCGCTCAGTAAACAGCCTCTAGCTAAAAATAAGATAATACGTGAGCATTAAAATATATTGAGTAGCAGTAAATAGCACCTCGTCAACATTGTTGTTGCATTGCTTTTAATTTTGATTTTATTGTCTCGTTGGTGTAGTGGTCGGGCAAAATGCTGTTGGGTTTTTCCAAAATTCAATTCTGTGGCAACTTAGAGTCTAAATATCATGCTGGCAATGAGCTCGCTTATTATATGCGACTTTTACCAAAATTGGACAGTTTGAGGTCCATCTACAGTACAAAAGGACATCTCTGCCCACCCTATTGGAAAAACAGGCTTGTATTGTGTTTAACCAACTTCCACCCGCGGCTTTGCCCGCGCGGTATGACAATAAAAAGTAACCTATGTCCTTCCACCTACCTCCTTGCCAAATGTAGAAATTCGTTCAGTGTTATAGGCATGATAAGGTAACATACAGACAGACAGACCGACAGACAGACAGAGTTACTTTCGAAATAATTTATTTATTTACTTTTTATCCATACTAATATTATGAATTCGAAAGTAACTCTGTCTGTCTGTCTGTCTGTATGTTACCTTTTCGCTCCTAAACCACTGAACGGATTTCGATAAAATTTGGCAAGGAGATAGATGGCATCCCGGGGAAAGACATAGGCTACTTTTTATCGACATACCACGCGGGCGAAGCCGCGGGCAGAAGCTAGTGAGGACATATTTAATCTTTCTAAGAAACCTATGTTTGGAATCTTGTTACTAAATTTTTATTACACTTCGACGCATGGTCGGTGCTGATACAATGTCTTTATAAAACGAATTATTTATTTTCTCCTAGCTAACCAAATTCAACTAGGTGTACAAATCCAATACTTCACTGATAGCAGGTTGTCTGCGAATTTAAATACAATACTTATGTTAATAGTCGATGTAAGCGTCAATCTGAAGATTGATTGCCAATTTTTTAACTGCATACCTACACGGTACTGACGATACTGTATTTTTGATATTTGTCAATATACACTGACATCATACATATGACATATGTCACGGTATTAATAATACATTTTGCAAGTCGTACGAAACGCTGCATATATTCCCAGAATAAGTAAAGGTTAACCCTATCTACATAGGTACGAGTTGTTATTTATTATGCGTGTTATATGTTAATTTTTACCAAGTACTAAGAACTTTGCCTCGGTAAAAATGTCGTTGGAATTTTTATCGCGTTTCTACATGTACACACATAGTTTTGTATTAATTATCGAGGGATGGCGGAATTGCAGGATTACCTTGAAATACCGACATTCCATAATAATTTCCAACCTTTTCTCTTAATAAGGACAATTAATACATTTATGTATTCAATTCAATATAAATGTATTGTTGTTGGAGGAGCTCGTGGCTAAGTAATAACAGCCGCTCGGGTCGATACATCAGGTTAAGCTACGCTTGCCGGGGTTGGTCCGTGGATGGGTGACCATTTTCACATATCGAGACTCCTCCGTGCCTCGGAAAGCACGTTAAGCCGTTGGTCCCGGCTGTCATTTGTGGATCTTTGACAGTCGTTACGAGTCGTCAGAAGCAGGAAAGTCTAACAACCAGTCTAACCAAGGGGTATCGTATTACCCAGTTACTGGGTTGTGGAGGTCAGATAGGCAGTCGCTCCATGTAAAATACTGGTACTCAGCTGCATCCGGTTAGACTGGAAGCCGACCCCAACATAGTTGGGAAAAGGCTAGGCAGATGACGATAAATGTATTTTTACTAAACAGGATTTCGTAGCGTTACGACGGCGACGCTACGGAATTATGAATAGAGAAAACAATTGAATCGACGCGTGTATGTTTAAATGAACAGTTTTAAATAGCCCATTGTTGGTATGTAATGCGTGGTAATTCGTAGGTAATGTAATCCATCTGTATTTATTATCATCACGCCTGTAATCCCCCAAAGGTTGGAGGTGAACTTATAGTAGGTACACCCACATTTAGGTATGTTTAAGTCCCACGTCATAGGGGGCGAGCCTTTTGCCATAATCGGGCACAAATTCAGACTCCGGGCTACTACTGAGAAATTTCTGATGGATTAACCTGATAACACTTTATCCGACCTGGGAATCGAACCCAGGACCTGAAGCTCAGCAATTGCGTTTGCGACCAATACACCAATGAGGCAGTTGATAACGATACGAGGCTGTCAATATTTTCTGCAATACAGTTAGGTACTTCCTAAGATAAATGGACAGAATCACTAAAGAGTTACGACATTGCGAACAAAGTAAGAATGTATTCCCTTAGTTACAAGTGTTACAACTAATTAATTATTCAATCAAAAAAGCAAGCTAAGCAAGTAATTAAAATGCTGCGTCCGGTTGACATTTACAAATAACTAGTTACGCCCCGTGGTTTTACCCGCATATTATCTCTCAATCCCGTAGGAATATCTGGATACAAAGTATATATGTCCTAACCCAGGTCATGGTCTACCCATATCCCCGTCCAAATACGGTGAGCCGTTTTAACGTGAAAGCGTAACTAACATACAAACTAACTAAAAAATAAATAAACAAACAAACTCAATTTCGCATTTATAATAAGGGAGGATAATAAATAATGTATAGGATACATTTACATTGTAATAGAAAATATAAAGGCCACATGGACCAGCGAGAATTATTGACACATGTCGAGACCAGCCATCTCATCTTGTGTGAGATGCTGCAAGTTGCATTACCATGCATATGTGACGTAACACAACTAAATTGACCATACCAAACATACATGGATGTAACATTTATCTACGTGAAACTGTAACATACTGGACATTGTCAGTGCATAATGATAACCTAGTTCAGGAATGGCAAACTTTTTCGTATATTCAAGACAAATGAAAAAAATCTTTTTTTTTTTGGCTAAAACTTGCCTCCATTAGTTATCTGAGATAGGTGAGGTAAAATTAAAACATAAATTATATACCCATATGAAAGACAACTTCTAACATGGATTATATTCAAAAAGACACTGTCAATATAATGTATCACAAAAAAGTCGCTTTCATTTTGTACTTAATCCTTGTCCAGAATTTTCTGTCGCGTGCCATAGGTTCGCCATCTCTGTCCTAGATCGTTTGCCTTGAGTGCGCGGGCGCAGGGCGGCCTCCACGCGACCGCTGTGACCTCACACCATAATGTACAGGAAAATGTATGCTTCCGTACACCTGAAATATTTTGTCTAACAACCGTCACTAATGTGTTTAGTCATTTACTTTTTCCTTGAGTTTTTGAGATACTTTACTCTAGCGCCCATCTTGTCAAATGTATAAGATTTAATTCATTTAAATCCTAACTAATAATTATCATAAATGCGAAAGTGAGTTTGTTTGTTACGCTTTCACGCTAAAACGACTGAACGGATTTGGAGGAAAGGCTCATGGGTAGACCATGACCTAGGTTAGGACATAGGATACTTTTTATCCCGGTAGTACGTTTCCGTGGGATAATTTCCGACCTCCACGCGGGTGAAGCCACGGGAAAAAGCAAGTAGATAATAACAATTGACTGCTTGAGTATCGTTACCCAGGGGTAGTACTGTGAAATATTCATGCCATCATTATTTCACTGCGAAAACGGGATGGTGCTAGCGGTCTTGTCTAGCTCCGTCTCTCTTTCACACTGGAAAAATAGTGGCATTAATACTTCATAATAAGGCACCAGGTGTTGATTAATTAAAATAATTTATGCCAACTTTGTGTGTTTTACGAGGTTTAAAGTTTTCAATAGCAGTAAAAGCACCGTTTGTTTTCGTTCATTAGTTTAAAATATAAAAATACTGTCTCAGATTGTACATGTCATTAAGAAATTACATAATTAAAACGGTGAAATGTATTTCCTTAAACACTAAAAAATAACGGTAATGAACATCAACCATTATATCACGCTACAAATAATAAACTTGAATAAATAAGCCTTATGGTAGGGGAGCCCAAGCGGGGATTTCGGGAGTTACTCGAGCGCGGCAGAATAACATACGGGGGGCAACCTTGTACCTTATGAAGTACCTTGGGCAAACGCCTAGGGCAGCCGATCAATGAAAGGGTATACTTCACATAACCTTTTTTTCTTTTTAGCATCTAATCTTCACAATCCAATAGGTCCCCACGACGCTCGAGTAAATCCCCATTTAGCATCATTGCCTCCCCTACTATTAAAGTAAAGATAAGGCCACATACCTATTTCTAGGATACCTACTGTTCCTAGTATTGTACAATCATTATCGACCATTTTAATAAATCTCACTTTTTATCTGATATTATTTCTTCGAACTCCTTCAGCTTCGTCCGTTATTTTCCGGTCACGCACTATGATATCATACCATTCCACAAGGGTAAATAAGACCAGAAACGTATTGATAATTTTATTCTAGGTAGGCACATCGTCTTCACATATCATTATTCATACTAATATTATAAATTCGAAAGTAACTCTGTCTGTCTATCTGTATGTATGTTACCTTTCACGCCTAAACCACTGAATGGATTTCGATATTTGGCAAGGAGATAGATGGCATCCCGGGGAAGGACATAGGCTACTTTTTATCGACATACCACGCGGGTGAAGTCGCGGGCGGAAGCTAGTAATTAATATATACAATATATTGTAAAACATTTTCTACACCCATGCTATAAATCCTCTATAAAAGTATCTGAAACAGTTAGCTTATAGCCAACATTAAAACATCCAGTGTCATAGTAACCATAATATCATCCAAATGGGTGTTATAATATTGTACTGAATTTCATTATGCAACTCATTTCAAAAAAATAACATTGTCATTCACGAGCGTTTCACTAACAAAGCACCGTAATTTAAAAACAAAACACATTCGAATTCGAAAAATTCGAATTCACGTCGTACCGCGCCATTTTTGTTCGATATTGGTATTACAAAGAAACTTTTATAGAAGATTCATATCATGGGTGTAGATAAAATCTTGTATGCAACTGTATATAATTAGATATTAAAAATAATACCCCTTATTATATAACAGTTGCATAAATAACTATTAAAAGAGTAACCATGGAGTTTGCCCATTCTTCTCCATACGAATCTATCTTGTGGCAGTCGCGTCTAGAATCAATTTTGATGTTCAAAAATGCCTTATGGCCTTCGTGAACTAAATGATTTGACTTTGACTTTGACAGCCGTTATTTCATGATCATCACTAATATAAAGAATATTTTCCTAATTCAAATGCCATGCGTGACTCCGATCACGATAGTCAGTTGTCTATTAGGAGTTAGAGGATTGATTATGAGAGATGGTGCCCGTGACTCCGAGTTCGAGACACCGCCGATATCCTGAGGAAAATCTTTATAAAGGGCATGGTTCATCAAGGAAATAAGCCCGTTTGCTAGAGAGTCCCAACTCCGAATTGTACATCGGAACTTTTGAGCAACTGATGACGCAATTTTCGAGGCCCAAGCAGTAGAAATAAACTGGGTAAGTTTGTCGAAAAGACCCAAAGACCTAGTTCGACGGTTCTGATGCCTGCAAATCCAGGGATTTTTCATGAAAATAGAAATCAATTGTAGGTATAAAAAACAAAAACTAAATCTCTTCGCGGAAGTTCTTGGCCTGCCTCTCACCTATGGTAAGTGATAATCAGGTCGAAGCGATCTCCACCCGGAATCCTCAACCACAGAGGACAGGTGGCCAGTTCCATCTTACCTCTAACTGCCAAAACACAAAAATGCTAACATTGTTGTTATGGCGACAGACTTAGATAGGATGGTGATAGCTAAAGAGGCCGTTTTCTGACGAATTTTAGTAACTTGGTGAGTTTATTGGTACTAAATTAGAATAAATAACAAAAAAAAACAGGTATTGTAAACAATTTATTACGAAATATTTACAGGTTCTTGCTCTTAAAGGGCGTGTTAGGAAACTTTATTTACATATTATATGTGATTCATAGGAGGGTCATTCAAGCTGAATTTACGAAACTTTCATGTTACCACATTGACATGACATTATTGTGAAATATGGTGTTTTATTGTTTTAACGCTCGCGCTGTCCAGTTAATTAAACAGTCATAAATGAAAAATAATTATTATGTGCATGTATATAAGTAACTAGTTAAAGGTTAGGCTTTTAGGTACTACACGATCCTAACTAATATTATAAATGCGAAAGTGAGTTTGTTTGTTTTTTACGCTTTCATGTTAAAACGGCTGAACGGATGAAATTTGGCACATGGACATGGGTAGACTATGACCTGGGTTATGACATAAGGAACTTTTAATCCCGATATTCCCACGGGATCGAGACATATGCGGGTGAAACCGCGGCGTGCAGTTAGTTAATTATTAAGTTGCTTCCGCTACTTCTTCTTCAAAAATACTTATATGATTTGTTTTGGTTAAGTTTCTGCGGTGCACGTTGCACATGCAATACATGGCTATAATATCACAGTGCACATTGCCCATATACAAGTCACCCATTACTGTCTAGAATTCTAGATACACAAAGACATGATCTATAACCTCTGCTGCCACAAGCTTAACCTACGCGGTGCCTCCGTCTGCAGGCTTACGTATATGGTCAAAATTACATGAACATTACGTAAAGAAAGACAATGACACAAACGATCAAAAATAGATGTGGGAAAATTCAGTTCGTAAGTATGGTGCTCCCAGAATCAACCAAGTTGTACTCACTCTAATGATTTAATTACTTGATAGTTTTGTATAGTATATGTATCATACAATCTATGTGACAACTGGAAATGAAAACGTCATTAAATTGTCACTTACATGATAACTTGTGTGATTTTTCTTGAATAGGGAATATGCATGTATTTTTTTAATATTTTTATTCGATAGTTTACATCGTCAAATAATAGTAAAAAAAAATTCGACGGCAAAAAAGCAATTTAAAGTAGTTAAAAAAATGTTTAAAAATATCCAACAGATCCGGGCTATTTAAACGCCCTCCATTTGGCGCGCTTGGTGTGGTGACGTCACAGTTCGTGAAAACAGACAAGCAACTGTCAAGTCAACGTCAAACACTCCTTTTTCTATGAGCGTTTGACATTGACTTGACACTTGTTGATTGACTTGACATTGACATTTTGATTGTTAGCCCGGATTGTTACGTCACATCCGCTCTTAGCCTTTTCAAGTATTTGAATTACCCACAGTTTTTTGGGACTTTTTAAAAATTAATTTCTCGCTCAAAAAGAAATTTTATTAAAAAATATTGATGGAGGCTTAATTCTGAAGTAAAATAGTTTATAGAAAAAAATATTTGACCCATATTTGAATCACATGCATATTCCCTATTGCAATCTCGATATAATCACGGTGGATATCCTGTGACAATTTAAGTGCAGACAGTGTTTAAAAAGTCGTTGCGTTTACCATACACAGGATATAAATTAGGATACCCAAGACACATTAAATGACTTGTTGTCATACTAGTCTTATCCAAAGTACTGCTTTGACTTCCAGTATCTAACAAGATGTGGCTAAACATCGGTGTCTTATAACGAGGAGCAACTGTCATGACCTCCGTAACCCAACAATACTAATAAGACTGCAACCTTTTATTTAATTCCTAGCGTCTGCATAAAGAAAGTGCAACACAATCAAATGTACGGGCCGCGCTTGCGCAAGTACTTACGCGAGTTTCTCCGACCAGCGCCAGAATCGTAGACTACCAAGTAATCACGGGGTGTAGATGTAAATTACTTGTTTGTTCTCTAAATCACTGTATGCAGATCATTTCGCTGCTTAAAAAGCATCTCAATATGTCTTACATAACATAAGAATGAAGAGTCATGCGAAAATAAAGGAGATTGTCCGAGTGTGTTAGGAAGTTAGGTCCAAAACAAAACTGGCTAAGGTAAAGAGAGATAAACTTTTGGTCTTTCACTCTAGTTCGATGGTCATGATGTAATAACACCCATATCAGTTCAATATTTTTATGCAAATTCCACCCAATCGATCGCATGCTGAGTCACATATTTTCTTTCAAATATGCATGAGAAAAACCCTTTTAAAATGACTTCATGTTGTCATCATTTTTTGCACATAGGAAGTAACTAATGTCGAAACTTATGCCCGTTTTAATAAAAAAATCGCTGTTGGATTTTCAAAACTCGTCTCAGCACCGAAAGTTGAAAATTCAACAGCGCGCTTTTATTTAGGCTTTCAGTTAGGTGTTGCCTAATGTTAGTGAAAACGGGCATTCGTGTTGCATTCTTTCAACTTAGTCGTTTGTAATTTACTCAGTACTTATGAATGGAACAGTGGCGGAATTTCCGTTATTTGTTGAAAATAGGTAAAGCCTTGAGACTTATATGTGAGAAAGATTGTCTATAGGTAAGAGATATTGAAGAGTAATCAATGGTTTCGACAATTTCTTCCAGATACCTACAAAGGTGCTGCTGAAGATTGTAAGACCATCTTTGCATTGTATAAACTCAATTTCCTTTGTATTATATAATTGCATAGCACAGGTGTGAGTACTATGTACTATAGAGCCATTTACCGGGTAATTTGTCTTTAATTGACTTGAATGTGCCCTAGCGGCTGGGAATGTCATGCTCACTCAAATGTCTCGCTGATGGTGGTGCGTGTGTTGGATCATTTAGCTCCCTTCAAAATGGTTGAGCTGAATGGTGCTGATCCATGCGTCATGTTCGTGAACGGGCGCCGTCAGTTGTGACTGGTCATCTCTTAGCTGCCATGGCTTATTTTAATTTTTGATTTGTTTTTATGTTTTAATTGCGGACGCTTTTAACGTGCTTTCTACATTGTTCTCACATGTATAATTTCAACATGAATGATGTAACCAATATTTTGTAACAATATTTTGATTTAAAAGAGTGTCCGTGGAGTTTCTTGTCCGTTCTTCTCCATAGGTACCTACTACGCTTTGGAATGGGCAACTAGCTTCGTATTTCTGACTGACCGACTCCTTGACAGTTCAAAAGTGCCTGTAAATGGTTTAATTGAAATAAATGGTTTGAGTTTGAGTTTGATTCCAATCGAGTAGTGAAAAGGTTTTTTTGAAATGGGATTAATTATACCTATTCAGTGATGGTACCACAGACTACCTGCAGTATTGCCTCTACAGACAACCTCTGGATGAATTAAAGGGAGAATCTTTAATTCATCCAAAGGTTGTCTGTAAAAGATCGCCTTTAGCGACCTAATAAGGCCGCCCATAGTCACCATATGTAAAATATCTGTAATTTTGATGGTGTACATAATAAAGAGTATTCTACTATCTATCTATATGAAAAAGATTTCAGTTCCTATGGTTTTCATATAATTAGCCAGTCTTTGAGTGATCGTTTCGCACCAACCATGGTGTTTGAAACTGTCAATAAGCTTATACTACTAAAATGTTTTGGTTAAAAAGATGAATGCTGCATAAATAATAACATTAGTAGATACTGTAAAATATTATGGTGGTGACATAATAAATATCACCTAATCTTTGGATTAGCTGTCACATTAATCATTCACTGCGAGGTGTTGTGAAGATGTCGGTAGTCAGTATTACAGCTGACCTTTGACTAAACAGGTCCCCACACATTAACTGGCTGAGCCGCATATATGTATAATAATATAATTTATTAAGTACGCGTTTAATAATCTTGCTGATCTTGCTATCGGCACGGGCGCGTGGGTGTAGCTTTGTATTTGCTGTAGGATAAACCACATTTCTGAGGGGTTTTGTCATGCAGTCAATGATTTTAATATATATTTATACTAAGGATCCATTTATGTTCTGCAGAAGATTTAATGAATCAACTCATCTCCGCTCTCGCACTCCGTCGTAAGTTGTAATGACAAAATAAAAGGTGCATGTTTCAAAGAATTTCCACAGAAAACGGATTATCTTGAAGCGAATCACAACACACGTTTTAATAAGAAATAATGAAAGATAAATCAGACCATATCTCCGCAGCGATTTATCTTGATCTAGTTTTAAAAGTCAATCGGAGGAAATGCATAACTTAAGTTGTTCGACGGCATTGAGCAAGCCGTCTGTAGACTGTCATTACTCACTATTGCAAATAATCAATTAAATTCGATACGAAAATAAAAATGAGTTTGTGAATTTTGATAAGCTACGGAAAGTTTCAGGCTAAAAAAAAACTCGATATAAATATTGTCGTATAATAATAAGAAAAGGAATTTTATATAGAACTCAGTAGGTACCTAGGTAACCAACGGTTGGGAGTAGTGTAGTAAGAGGTAAATGTTATTACATAAATTTCTGTTTTTACAGACTTCCTCCACGAGCCATTTGTGATGAGGTCACTCCTGCTGTATTATTAGGTGGGTGCGTGTTCGTTGGAATCCATCGCTTTTATAGTACACATTCTAATCTGGAGTCAAGATAGCGTGACCGTTTCAAAATTTTCAGATAAATTGCTACGTGGATGAGCACATCACTAACTTTATTTGTAACTACGTGAATAGATTGAGAGATATCTAGAGTCTGGAGTAACCCATTGTAAAGTATATATTTAAAAATCGTGACCTGCTTAAGGATATCAGATTTCCTAAGAAAACGTTCAATTATTAAAGACTATGTACATAAGGTAAATCAATTATACGAAGAGATTGGAACTAATCGCCGTTTGAAACACAAGATCGATTGCGCACGCACAGGAATGTGCGTTTTTGATTGTGTACGGTTTTTTCACAGCAGGTTAATCGATGTTCAACCTGAACATTATCGCAGGTGTCATGGATTGTATAAGATATCGCTATGTTTTACATTTTCTACGTACTTGATTTGTTGTATAATTTTAGCGCCTAGAAGAAAGATTTAAAGTGAATACAAAAAAATGGTTTCTGTTTTTGGGAATACTGATATAAATTATTTTTGTGTTTTGCCTTTATATTTTCAGGGCAAGAAGAAAGATAATAAGCTAATCAATATCGTACAAAAAGACATATACGTTTCGGATATTATATCTTTTGGTCAATTTAATTAAAAAACACAAAAAGTAAGTCATGTGAGAAAAGGCACAGCCAGATGCATTAAGAAACAAGAAAACTTGTATTGCGACGAAAACCAGGTGCTAAGTAGATAGACGTAACAACGAAGTACATTGCTTTCTTCTGCCGTTCCCGGCTCAGTATGATAACTATTCTAAATGATGGCGTCATGTAATGTCAGTCGGCATGTCGTTGGCGGTAACCATACGAGTCGGCACGTTGACAACACTTTCTTCGTAAATACCTCATTACATAAACGTGACACCCCTACTGCCGGCGGCATTCCGAGCTGTATACGTATGCCCAATGCTGAGTGGGACCTAACTCGGTAATTTGTAATGATTTTTGGTAGATACCTACTGTATTATGTTCATAGACAAAGAGATCAGGACTTTTGTAGTCCGAAGACTCCTATATTATTACTATCTGATGCCCGTGACTTCGCCAGCGTGGACGTCGGTTATTATATACTTCAACCTTCCTCGAGAACCACTCCATCCGTAAGTGAAAACAGCATGAAAATCGGTGCAGTAGTTTTTGAGTTTATCGCGTTCAGGATGACAGACAGACGCGGCGGAGGACTTAGTTTAATTGTAAGGATAAGGATAAGAATGTTACGCAGTTATGCAGATTTTCAATTATTTTTTTCTATGTCGTAAGCAAAGAAATGTGCCATTAATTTGAAGATGTTGGCTGTACCTAATAAGACCTAGAAAAGGCTATCACCTACCATGAAATCATAAAACATCAAAGCTTTAAGCATATAGTCTAGTCACTTGCTAGTCACCCTTACATCAGTACAGCACTACAACAGTACCTACAGATTAAGGAATGCAATATTTTACAAAATTCCTACATGACCCTGAGTTCTTTAAACCACCCAACCCAGAATAGTAGACAAAAAGTTGTTTTGCAGAAGTCGACGAATTATATTAATGTTGTGTTTACATTATGATAAATGACGTTTGTCACACTTTGTATGACATTTTGGTGCTGACATTCAAACACGAGAGGTGACTGTATCTTTGTTTAGAGGCTGAGGGGAATAACTCGTCAGAGGTTGGGTTTCCACAACAAAAAATGCAATCCCTTAACTAATGGATCTCTTAAATGTACCATACAAACAAACGACATGAATAACATTATTAATGTCTTGCGACATAATATCATCAATTGGAATTGCCATAGGTAATGACTGTGGGTAATGCAAAGGCATCTTAATTCATCTTAATGTATCCGATGGTCGTTTTCATAAGTATTACAGCTGAAATCAAATCTCAACGATGGGACGTAAGCACGTAACCTCTAAAATAATAGGTGTCAGTGATTATGGGGTGGTCGCAGGATGTTCAATTGTTTTGCCTGTGCGTCCGTGTTCGTTGATGAATGTTAATGTCAGTAAGCAGCTCGATGATTATCTGTGATTGCTTCCGGCGCGAGGCGAGGCGGCGCGCGCGGCGGCGCCTCACTGCGCATCGAGGCGCACCTCCCAAGGAGGCCGCCGGCGCGCACGCAGCGCCCACGGTCGCAGCGCTCGTGTGAAGCACGCCTAATGACCACTCTTCCGGATCCGGCAGGCAAAACCCAACTAACAATAATAATGAGCTTCATTTCGACCGAAGACGGATCAAATTAGGATGTAATTGTTCCATAAATTTTTTATCATGTTGTTCCATGAACCCGGCTGTGAACAGGATACTTAAAGAATGGAGGTGGTAATACCATCTTCGATGAACCTGTGTAAGTATTTTCCTCTAGTTTATATCGAATGACATTGGACAGGCTGTAGTGCGTTCCATTGAGTGATTAAAACGGTCACGACTGATGCGGCTCCGGTGCAAATCACTGCTAAAGTTCACTTTCGAATAATTATTTCTATCTGCTTTCGGATTACAGTCTAGATATTATATAACACTTGATTAAATGGTATGTAAATTAATATCTAAGCATTAAAAAACAGCAGCGTCTTCAATTTGCTTTGCAGTAAATTAAATATTCGTATTTCTAAATTCATAGTTTGAGGTTGAAGTATAATTTAGTTATGGTCATGACCACTCGGCTGCGGCTGCGCGCAATTCACGGCAAAAATAAAACAAAGGTACGTCAACAATGACGACCTTGTCGCGCCCGCAGCCGTGCCACGGCGAGGCACGCCGCGCCGTGAAGCGCAGCGTCGTTGCCGTTAGCGTTGTGCGGTTGTGCAACACTGCTTTACTAGAAAGCACACTTTCTTTCACGTACACAGCAAGGACTTATATCGACGTGTCAAAAATGGCAATTTGTATTTTCGGTGTAGCTCTAAAAGGTCAAGTCTGACTCACTTTGAAAATACCGACTTTAAACTTCCGCGTCGCGGTTGCTATGGTTAGTGATTAAACTCTCTCGCAAACTCGGTCGCATTTGATCGAATGTTGACCAGAAAGGGCATGTGCAAGCGCAGTAAATATAATATGGAGTCGAGAGCGATCGCGGCGGTGTCAGGGTTCTGAGGTAGCGGTCCGCGGCTATTTACACTTTCACCTCACTCCGGGCTTTACCAGAATTTACGTCACCGCTGCGCCAGCGCAATTATATCATCACGAAATCAGCTGCTGAGTAAGTGGCACAGTGGCACACTGGGCTTTGATTGAACCCAAGTCTCACTTTTTGTTTGGTTATTGTATTTTGGAGAGTTGCGATGCTCGTTATCGGTCATTAGGTTTCATAATGAATGGGAAAGCGATTTACATTTTCAGTTACGTTTTCATTCTCACGTACGTGTGCAATATTGATGAGTGTATTTTATTTGAATCATGTATTAAGTCACCAAAGCACCAAATACATTTCAATTTGAGTTTTCATTCAAGTAAAAATTATGTATTCAAACAGCATATTCTGTATGTTCAAACTTATATTTCAGAACATAAGTGCCTTCCCAGTTACTGAAGGGAGTTACGGAAGTACGGTAGTGTGGAATTATTCAACACTTCAACACATTCTTGATCACAATCTGCTTGAAATTATCCTTATCTCCGTTTTCAGAAGTTCATATTATGTAACTTAGTATTTATTTGTGTTCATTCATTGCAATGACTTTTAGCACGCAATTCTTTCAATGTTGTTTTGTCGTGTAGATAAACATTTCATTGAGGTCATGTGTGAATACTTGAACCGCGGTCAAAATCTGTTCTAATACTTACATACTTTTTTGTTCATGTCCGTAGCCTAGAACTGTAATGTGTTATGACATTCACGCGAACATGCACTCCCTCTTCGATAACCTTACCATTTGCGTTTGTTATTTCAAGTTATTTGCTGGTCGACTTGACATTAGTAATTACAGAATTCCTTAATGGCTGTTCAAAGTATAAACGAATATAATAATTATCAATATTTTATCGTTAATGAATGTTAAATATCCTATTCTTCTGACGACCATGAGCGGCTGGTCACGGTCAGTCTAAAGGGCTTTTAGCATTTGAAAATATTTAAACAATATGCGCAAAACAATAGTAAAGTTTGCTGAATATATTTCAATACCGTAATGTTGATTACACACACAGATCTTTGTATTGCGCGGCTACAGGTCTACACAGCCATTGTTTTTTCGCGGTTTCTCTTTACTTAGTCGTGCGTTACCTCTTGTCGTGGACTATATCGTAAGCTCTTGGTGTTTACTAGTCATTACGTCACTCCACAAATCCATTACGTTATAGGCTTCCAAACAATTTTTTGTTTTGCAATAATTACGCTTGAAACATGAAACTTAATAAATTTTGATTCACTGAGTATTACGCACATTATTTAATACTGACTTTTCTTTATTGTCTGGCGGCGGTGTGACCCAGAATATAACAATAAAATGTAACTTCGACGTAAGTTAATATGAGTTCTTAGTTATAGAGCGAACTTTAGGAATCTCGGTGTTGTAAACTCGTTAAATGTTAGAATGAGTTAATGTCGAACTTACCCGTGTTTCGGAATAGTGTTCTTGTACTTTTCTCTTTTCATTTCCACGTGTTTGTTCAGAGATGTGGGCGCGTTTCACTGTTCATGTCACAACACTCACGGCACACACTGTACAGTTCATTACATAAACACTACCTACTTATTATCACTTTGTCAGATTCACTATTTTTGCCAGTCCCATGACTCTGCGACCTGCAACAAAGATATTGGACATTAGTGACGGGTGAACACATCGTTATGCTCGGCTGTGGGAGTCGGCACGCGAAAGTATGTGCTACAGACAACGGTTTTGGTGGTACATCCAAAATTTGTCTATTTATGATCTCTTCTATTACGCAACATAAAATTGGCATCTTGAAGTAGATGGGTAATATTGTACTACAACGGTTTTCACAGAACGTTATTCTGTAACAAACTTAGAGATAATTCAATAGTTTTGACATTTGATTGAAGTAAGTAAAGGTGATCATCATAAATCCATATCGTACTTGTAGAATGATGTTGAATCTAAAAGTTAGTTTCTATAATGGTCTAATTTTGAAATCATATGCTTATGCAGCTTGGAACTGTTATTATGTCTGATGACATGTCTCCAATCAACTCGTACACTATCAGATTGATCGATTGCTCTCGGATAGCAAATTAATCGATTATCTTATTATATTGTATTCCATTTAGGTATTTGAGAGGTTGTTAACGTAGATCATTGTCGTGGATTTTGCAATGGCTTAGTTTTTCGCAACCGACTGCTATTATTTATTTTGGACGGTGATAAATTGCGATACTGTTCTGTATAATTAACTTAACATTATAAAATCAAATAATAGCGTTATTGCTCATTAATCAAACTTGTGTTAAAAGCAGAACAAAATTAGTTTTAAATGAATAATTCGATCATCAAACAGGCTCTTGTGTCCTCCAGATTTTATACGACGACTCTTGCCCGGTATTTCAAGAAAATAACGGGGTAGAAAAATCTAATATTATAAATATAATATTTATTATTTAGGATATCCGATAGATTCTTGTCATTTTTCTTAATAAATAGTACCGTACGTATGTATCCATACAAAATAATACTCAGCTGGTTTCATGCTTGTGTATTGGAACTTTTTATCGATCATTCTAGATCACGACGAGCAAAACATGTCGCCGTTGACGTTTGAGACTGGATCGTGAGAAATGTGTGCATGCGCACTGTTTCAGAGACAACAGGCATTCCTTGTAGCTTGAGTTTTAGAACATATCACGTAAATCATATATGAACGGAGGCACGGAGGTAAAGGCAGTTAAACAGCTTTGCAGAGCAAAAATATGACAAGCAGTTCCTTTCATGACGTTTTTTTTGCAAAAAATCACGAAAACAAAAGAGTGAGCGTATTACTTCGAATGATTTAAAATATCATTGCGACCGAAGGGCTATACAGGGTCAAATTAAAATAGCTAGCGAAACTTCGCAGTCGTGATGGGCATCGATATCTAAACACGAAAGATAAAAAAAAAATGATGATTTTTTCAACGATCCCTGCTCGCTTAACATGACCACAATAGAAACGGGTTTTGGCGACGGAAGAATAGACAAAATGACAGATAAACAATCGCAATCTGTCATTTTGTCTATTCTTCCGTCGACAAAACCAGTAGAAAACTCGTTTCTATGGTTGTCGTGCTACGCGTGCTGGTGGTGTTATTACATGGAGTATGTGTTAAGACAATTTGTATTATTTTTGTTTTATCGTAATTAGATATCGATACCCACGACGTCTGCGGAGTTTCGCTAACTACTTTATTCTGACTTGCAATTAACGGATCTTCTTACAGGATCCTGCTGTTACACGTGCATTATAAATTAAAATAGTTATCGCTACTTATTAAAACCCGTCGTATAAATTTTATAGTACAGCACCAATTAATCAAATAATTAACAAAACAGAGTGTCAGTATTGTATGTATTTTACGTTCTAATCCTTGACGCGCACCTAGATATATCCTTTATCCTAATTGCCGGTGTTATTTATAGCTCAAATGTTATCTGCTGTGTTGCAATCGTCGGCCTTCGGTTCGGGTCCTGTTGTGGACAATCACTCGATATCTATAATTACTCATTACGCTAATGGATGTTCGATCGAGGCATTATGTGCTTTGTCACGACTCGATCACACGAGCGAGTCGTCATCACTCTACAAGTCTACACGTGATTTACCGAGGGAACTTGCAGTTGTACGGGAATCTTGATTTATGTCTGCGTTATGTGGGACACGATGATCATGATAGATTGTAGCTGGTACTACAAGTTATGGGGCATGGCTCAGGAAATAATAAAGAAATATACGTAAGCGATTTCTTAAAACGTGTTACTTTTTGGTAGGTGTCTGCTGAAGTTCTGTTAGCCACCGCAGTCAGCATATCAGTGTTGTGCCATTAGGTAGTATGTGCAGGAACGTAGGCGTTCATTTATTCAGTTAAAACGAAAAAAATTGCGAGCAATGGGAAATTGCTACTGAAGGCTGCGTGTGACCTTATAGGACGAGCTGCTTCTCACACGATCAAATGTACGTCTCTTACTCCCGCGTCACCAGTCCTTTTGGCTGCTGAGGGAAAGGGGAGGGAAGTTTTATAAAAATGTGGTTGTTATTTGAGTATATTGTGGTGTCTTACGACTTCCACCACGCGAACGAAGTCGCGGGTAGAAGCTATACAGGGTGTTAAGGTAGACACCGTTATCCTTGAAACCAGTGATTTGGTGTCCTTTATAGAACGTAAAATCAATGGAAAATAATGACTATTTTTTAAAAATTTCATTTTACCATTAGAGTATTACCCTTTCACCTATGCGCTAGGGCAACGAACTTGCGTCTCAACACGGGTGGGGGGCGCGGGACGTGACCTGACCAGCTGCGAGCGTGACCCCTCCCTCAGTCAGTCAGCTCTTTCGCTAGCGAGCATGGTGTCGGATAGAAACGTTTTAAAAACTTTTAATGAAAATAACGTTTTTTTTTGTTGTAACTCAGTCATTTATTTTTATATTTAAGTCAACTTGTTTACCCTTACACCAAGTATAGTAAGATCTAAGGTTAGTCACGTTAACTGACGCTCTGAAACAGCTCCTTCTGTTAAACCACACTTTAAAACGGTGTAATGAAAGGTTGTTAAAGCATTTCCGTTGTCATTATAATTACATCCTAGGTGTAGTTTTCATTACTGTCATTTTATTAGTTGTCTAGAAAAGAAACTATACTATCTAAATGGTGTAATTTTATGACTGGAAGAGATCTAAAAGCCTTAGCGCCGGCCGGTACTAAGTGTCTTGGTAAATGACATTTCTAAATTATGTTATGCCAGCCAGTAAATTGCAGTAATAGCTTCAGAATAAATTACTACGAGCCGTCTGTCTATATGATTTAATGTATGGTAAATGTATAAACAGCGTCTGCTGCAAAAAGGCATAGTGCTGTTGAATACGACGCAACTCTATTTGATCCAATATCAACGTATAATAATATCAATATCAGGTAAAATTAGCTTGAAATAAGATAGCAAGAATTAAGAAGAGAAGAAGAAAGTGACAGGATCCAATGAAAATAAAAACAATTTCCTATATTTTTTTATATGTTATATTCTCTACGTATACCTTTAATTGCTTTATGTGTTAGATTATTTTATGTGTGGATTCATTTACCCACTGTTTTTACTAAATGCCAAATTGGATAAAATGTATGGTAAAATGTATCGGGACCATTTATAAAAATTACATCATAACTGTATACCTTAAATTATATGCAAATAAATGTTTTCGATTTCTAACACCAAGAAGTCCAAAAACGAATCCTTGAGCCAACTCTTAATCAAATTGTAAGCTTTACTCGAGATAAACATTTATGGAGCTGACGACTGCGGAATAAATTACTAATCTTTCGAAACAACAACTACATAACATTTTAAGTAGGATTACTTACTTTGAACACGCTCTGTGCGGAGAAGGACGTTGAAATTAACATGTTTTTAATGTAAATACAAGGAAAATGAAAATGCAAACATAGTGACAGTGACATCTCTGCTGTGCCCGCACAGCGCTCGAGATATTTTCGCAAGAGTGGTCACAAACATACATCAGGTGACCTTGCCCGAAATTCTTCTTTGACCGTTGACGTCACCCTTTCCATTAGGCAGTAGGCTCTATTGAAGTAAAACCACATTCCGTAGAGTACGTGTGTTAAGGGGGAGTAGTTTGACAGCAAAAAATCATATTTCACCCGCGCAACCCTTACCTACCCCTCTCATTAAACACGACGAAAACAAAACACAATGCCTTCCCGCCAGCAGAAACTTTTCGTCTGGCGTTTATAGAATTCGAATTTCAATCTTCTGTAGTTTATTTTGCTTATACGATACGCTAAGCTTGAATTCAGAACTATAGATCATGTTCATGTTTTGGAACTAGAAACTCAATGTTGACGTGAAAAAGTTCAAATTTAAATGTTACCAAATTTTATTTAGGACCTTGTATAATTTGTACCTAATGACGTCTTTGTGGAAAACTGTGTTACCAAGTAATAAATATAATGCTATATCGTGGATTTCTCTCTTTGGAGGATCGTGCAAAGTGATACCCAAGTAAAAAATAATATTCGTATAATGAATTTTGCACTGTATTGTGCAACGAATATGGCATGTGTCATGAAAACCTTTCCTGCGCCAAACGCGAACAATCCCCTTCGAAAACATTTGAAACATGTGAAAAAGAGGCCGAGTTCTGTACCTACAAAAGAAATAAATGTAGGATTGTCGGCTTCACCACTAAAAAAAAAAAAAAAAAAATCTTTATTTCTCCATAAATCCATTTACATTGTTTTATTTAAAAAATGACATAGGCTAGTGCTCCAGAGTGAAAAACCCTGACTTCTAAACTAGGTTTATGTACCTGTATCTTAGAAGCCAGTGTCCCTTCATCGTGATGTGCATATAGAAAATAGGACACACATTATACAGAAAATATCCATAAGGGCAAGTCCAAGAGAAACAAGAAACAAAAAGGAAAATAATAAAAAAGTAATAAAAAAAATAAAAAATGCATTACAAAAAGAATTGACATCTATTCATTTATGTAAATGGGTGCCAAAGTACCAAAGGGACTAATTATAACAAAGGCCCGAGGTACGCGCTCAGTACCGGCGCTGTGTTTTGGGCGCGCGCCCGGCGCGTTTTGGACGCTCGTCAAACGCAACAAGATTTCCACATTTTGTTGTAACTTTTGAACCGTGTTTCTTTTAAGTTTATTACTAATGCGGAGAAAATGACAAGGAAAAATAGTGAAAAAGGAACTCGCGTCCAAGCGTCAAGGGCACGGTTACTTACACTTCATTTACGAAGACGCGAGGAGTCGCGCGGGGCTTTGGGCGGCGCGGCTCGCACTGAATTCAAACATATGGCGTTGTATGAGTGCGTTTACGGAGACGCGATTTTACACGCGTTTGTTTGAAATGGAGCGTTTTTTGCGGCGGAGCCCGCGAATGGCATAGCCGCGTCACACGCGGCGTTTCATCACGGTGGCGCACGTAGCAGCAATGCTCGCGGCATACCTTCTCCCAGTCTTATTTGTAAATCGCACAACGGAGATGCAAGTTGAGAGTGGCAAGTTGCGACATGTGCAAGCCTAACGGCGCCCGGCATGGGCGCTCGCTTAGACTGCAGCGCTTGATATAATTCGTTACATAGGAATTCATACAATTTTATTGAGCGCCCGAAACGCAGCGTACAAAATGCGCGTCTCGGGCGCTAGTTATAACTAGTCCTTTAGTAGAAAGTTTAGTATGGTCCCTCTTTGTAACTGTTGAAATTGTAGCTTTAAAAACATGCCAAGTCGCATTATAACTTTAGGCCTCATTTACGGAGACGCGGGGCGTGGCGCGTCGCGTGCAGTGTGGCGTCACGCGGCGCGTCTGACGTTTTTTCTGTTTACGGTGCGGCGCGGCGGCGCGTGAAGCGGCAGTTATCATCCCACGCGTTAACACAAACATATGGCAATATACGTCTTGATTGTCGCGGATTTTTTTGGGGTTATAATATATATTTTTGAAATGTGCTAATTTAAACCTTTCATTTGATACCCAACATGGTATGATTAAAAAATATTTTTTGTTGTTCATGATATGTCACCTAGAGGGCGCCATTTTCAATTTAATGTGTCTTCATATAGCCTATGACCAGCGGACGATCATGAAGCTTCCAACGATACCTCATTTGTCAAATTGTGATGAGTCTTTTAGAAGATAATATGTGGGAACAGACATAGATAAATACATAGAAACCGGTCAAAATTATAACCCTCCTTTTTGCTTCGCCGTAGTCAGGTAAAAACTAAAACCCAACTACGACAAAAAAGTCAACTAAAGAGATATAAACAAGACATCACGGACAGACAAATTAAAAATCCGGAGTCATACGGAATCTGTTCGAGTTCGTTCGTTATACCAATAACCGAAGAATAAAGGTATTATTCTAAACAAGTTTTATTTAGGGGCGGTCAGTCGCTCCAATTGTTCGTCTAAGGGTCACCTTACAAGAAGTTTGTCAAAAAAAGTGGGAGTAAACGAATTTGGATCCTGAGTATATCGCAATAAGATTTAATCTCCAGTGCGAACTTTCAAATGAACGTGGAATGGGCTCGTTGGCTATGTTGTAAATTTTCTCCGCAAGAAAATTCACCGCAATATAGAGCAATGGCGCTAGTTTTACCTACTTCTTTCTATACTCCGTGCTACTATACCAGTCAAAAATCTGTCAAATAAAATGTATGTCATCTTGAGTTTTCAAATATCAACATTGAATTTTATATGTTTATTTAGACTCGGTATTTATTTATTTATCAATCAATAACACTTGTAATATTCGTTTTGGAAGTGGTTTTAGTGTTTATTTCATGTTTTCTATGTCTCAGTTTCTTTTGTGGAATGTGATAAATTACGAAAATATTATTTACGAAAATAAATAATATCTCAGCGCAGCTAAAAATTTGAGCGTAGTCCTCTCGTCTCAACAGAGCGACGCCGACTGATTTGTGAAACAAAAATATGCTTGAAGTTCCCGTAATGTGCGACGGAAGATGGCTTCTTCCACGAACTAAGAACGTCGTAAGTCCTACAAGCTTTGATTCGTAATAAAACCAAAAATAAAAGGAATAAAAAAAAAAGCCTACACAATTTTTTTTGCCTTGTTTTAATACATATAATCATCTAATTTTTATCATAATAGGCATTAGCATTTTAAGTACAAATCGAAAATACGTGAAAATTAGAGGTAACTTCGTGATATTTTTTTATCGAGAAAATTTTAATATTTTGTGTTTCTGTTCCACAAAAAGTTTGGAAATATCATGTAGTTACTCATACTATTTTTATTTTACACCTAAGTCTTATCAATTTCATGAAAAATTAAATTGAAGACAGGCAATTTTGCTTCCAACCCGCCCTTAAGTGGTCTCGTCATTAGGGGTTTGTTTCACTCCTATAAGTTAGTACTTTGTTAAAAAAAAAATCGCCTTGAAAGTTGCTCATCTCACAGGCAAAGTTCCTTACATTACCTACCAAAAAAAAAGGACATAATATCACGCCTGTTTTCCCCCAAGGGTTAGTCAGAGTTGACCTAGCAAGAACTTTGCCAAAAAAAAAGAAGAAATTCGTGTTGGGCAAGGATATATAAAAAAAACTTGTTTCTAAACCTCTTTCTAATGTTAATTCTTGTTATGATTTCAAAGATAAAGAAATTAATTATAATGATTATAATGCGGACGTAATAAGTCATTTGGAAAATTCGATAACGTCACACAGGCTGACGATACAACCCACATGACGACGACGTATGTATTCGATGAATAGTAATATAAGAAGACGTATGAATACATTGACTCTATACAAAAACCCGACCTCGACCGATGACATTGTCTGTGCATCCTTACAATGATTGCTATTATTATAACGTGCAGTATTTTTATGCATTGAAACTTTAGATTTTTTATTTTGGATGCAATTCTAATCCATTTGTCTCACGGTACAGACGATACTATAGGTCAAACGGAATCAGAATCTTTGGCTAATAGTACATACCTTTTTGGCCTGCAGTAGGTTCCTGTTCAAATGAATTTCCAAGCCATGGGATATAAAAGTAATCTATCAATAGCACAAGACAGTCAAATAAAAGACTGTAAAATAAAACTATACTAGGTATAAACTTACTACTAGTTTTATGTTATCTATTGTTCTTTCTGGAAACAAAATTGTTTTTAAAAAAGGTAAGTAGAAGCACTTCTACATTTTGTTAATGTTGATGCAATAGCACAAGCCTGTCATAATATTAGTTTTGTTTAAAATTTCATAACAGCCGAATATTTTGCCAACACGGTGTATAGTAGTATTAATTAATTGCGTCCACAGTCTATTATTTCGCAGATGAGTAATAGTTGGTTTTGATAAAACGACACCTTGTTGCAGTGATTCGTGTTGATAGTGTGGACACGTGGTTGAATAAAAACAATTGGATTTGCGCCACAAGTACCTATAATGTAAATTACTCGGATGCCTTCGTAGATATTCGTCGCTAGTCGAACGTGTACGTGTGAAACTGTACCACAATGTGTATAAAACGAAGTAGGTACGTAGGTACATGTATGTATGCGGAGGTTCTGTGTGAACAGTCGGTCTGTGCCTGCGCCTGCACAATAGCTAGCTCGAGTCACGCGCTACTCTCCACACTATTGTTAAGGAGATTTGATCATAAAAACAATTTACAATCAGCTGTCGAGGACGTCTATGTATAGTTATAAATATAGGTGCGACTGAAGTGCCCTGTGACTACGTCCGCGTCTTTAAAACATGACCTCCATTTGGGATCTTAACTTTGAATAGAGCTGAAAACAAGTTTTGGTGACATTTAGGACATTAGGATGTTTACCTCTATCTAATGGCTCCATCTTTATGAATGAGCCCTCAATATACCGAGATTTAGAAGTAACTGTTCTAAAAAACGTAAATTCAAGTAATTTAAAAACGGCCAAGTGACCGAATGGCCGAATGGTTCTGTACCGTACAAAATTTAACAAAAAACGCCTCGTTTCTTCTAAGGGAAAAACTTTAATTTGTAACTTTATTTTATTTTTTGTTATAGCGGCAATAGTAATACACAATCTGTGAAAATTTCAACTGCCTGGCTATTACGGTTCATGAGATTGCCCGCTGACAGACAGACGCATGGACAGACAGCGGCGGCTTAGTAATAGGGTTCCGTCTAACACCCTTCGGATACGAAACCCTAAAAAGAATCTCTTGTACTTGTCTCGCACATTTTTCTTCTATTTTACGGCAGCGCGGCAGCGTTGCGAAAATTTAAGATCACAAACATTCAGATAAGGAACAATTTATCCGCAGGCCCTACAACATATTGGTTCCGTGACTAGATAGCTAAGCTCCACTCAGTACCCACTACGCACTGTACGCGTAGCATGCATAACCAACGGATTTTGTCGACGGAAGACAAAACAAAATGACAAATTGTGATTGTTTATCTGTCATTTTGTCTATTCTTCCGTCGACAAACCCCGTTTCTACGGTGGTTATGCTACGCGTGCTTGTCGTCAAGAAAATTTACCTTTCATATCTATTCAATCATAATACCTAACTTTGCTAGGCCTTCACCAAAGAAAAATCGTAGGACATAACTAAAATAAAACACTTCCATTAACTTGTTAATGGAGAATATTATAAGAACAAAAACTTGTTTAGAATGTTTCCCATTAGTACAACCGCATGCAGTAGGCGGACAGCTGATTTGTCAAATCACCAAAGAGTTTTTTAAATGCTTATCTAAGTATTATAAATTAAAGTCACTTTTCGTATACATATAATAAATTAAAGTCGCTTTTCGTGTTTGTCTATATGTCCACGTTGTTCTTCTTAACCACGCAACAGATTTTGATGAGGTTCCTTTTATCTGTTCTGTGAGGTTCTTACTATCGTTTAGAGAATTTATTCCGGAAGGTTTATGTGTATAATACGTTAATATTAAAGTTACAAATAACTAAGAAATCTCAATGTTTTGTTAAGTCGTAAAGCGGATCACTAGTCTATTAATAAGGGTGCGGGCGATCTTAATGTTACTCCTAGAATGATTGTATTATGAAATCATTAATTAATCTAGTTACACTTACATATACCTACAGCAATAGCCAATGAATGACCAAGTTGCCTTCCTTAAGTGATAACTAAGGCAACTTCGTCATTAATTGGCGATTAAATAGAAGATTGGGTATTAGGACAGAGTGTGACATATCAGCGATAGCCTAGCCTTAGACAAAGTGATATTCTATCAGTGATAACGATGATGGAAAAGGCCAAAATGTATGAGACTGACATAAGCTATCGAAAAGCTTATGTCAATCCAGTTGAAAGTAGTTGAAGAATTGCACTCAAATAAATTAACTTTGTGCGAATCGAACCCTAAAAATTATATTATTTAAAAGTGTCGATTAACCCGTTTCGGTCGAGTAAATTCGTGCAAATCACCAATAATCCGATTTGACTTGGTAGGAATCAAAAAGGATGTTCACATATTATGTACCTAAGTAACTTACATATAGAGAAAGTTTAGAGGGCATTTTATCACCAAGGGCACTTGTCATAGCAACGTGTTACCTACTTACTGTTATGGTTATTTTCATTATGTTGTCAGTCTGCGGGTGGAATACTAATCAGTGCCGATTCAATATGGAAACTTTGAAACAAGTCACAGCCAACGTTTGTTTGTAGACAACGGGCCACAGGCTTTGTATGAATGCCCTTTTAAGTTCATTTGCTCTAAAAGAAGATGTAACTTAAAGAAGTTCTTAAAAGACTTAAGAGAAAACAGGGTGGGTCCCTTCTCCATACAAACGCTCTCGCCTGTTTTCTCTCTGGTTTATGACCTTAGAGAAAATATTTTTTACAGTAAAATAAATATCATCTAGTGCTATGCCCCTATGTTTTCCGTTTTGATGATACATTATGTGTAGAAGCACTAGAACCCTCAGAAAATGCTCATCAAATTGGTCCAATATTGGAGGAAATAGACGAGAGCCGAACCTTGAATTATGACTATTTGTATGGAGAAAAGACCGACCCTATTTCCTCTTAATACCTCATACCACACTCTATATAAATAAACCTCCAACTGTCTTTAACGAGACACAATAGAATTTTAATTTGTTATCGGCCTTCTAAACGCCAATCAACAATTGAGCGGTGTACTTACATAATTGAATGTTTACATAGCTTGAGAATGCAGCTGTTGCTTAATCGAGCATACTTTTCTATTTTTTAGTTGACTAGCCCTACCCGGCTTCCTTCATTGCAGACTCAATTCATCAGAGTTGCATACATAGACCAAGCAGAGAAATCTTCTATAACTCGGAAATAATCATTGCCTGCTACCGCTATCACACCAAAATTATCATAGAATACTTGTAGCTACGAATTATATGGTTCTTCCCACGTTATCTCGGTCGCTGATTGACTGATAGAAAGGCATCAAGCTACTAATAGTCACGCTGATTTTCAATTTAGTCGTGTAGAGAGGTGGACGCAGTTAATGATAGCTTAAGATAAACTTTCACACGTGAAAAAACTTGTGCGAATATGTTATAAATATGATTTAGTTACATATTCGCAGAAGATTATTCACGTGTGAATGTGATTATTTTTTGGTTATAACAACAGCGTATGAAGTTATTTACGAACTGTAACATAATAGAGAGTCATACTACTATGAGATTTTTCATAAAATAATTGCAGTGCGATTGTTAATTTAGCAAACAAAGTTCTTATAACAATCTGCAACGAAGAGTAGAAAAAACTGTCTAGTAGAAAAAAATCATAGTCTACTGTTAGGCATATTTTTAAACTGTGCCTCTTGTTAACACTGCCTAGTGTGAGAGCTTTTAGAGAGAGAATCCGGAAGAAGAAGAGAAAGAGACTCGAAAAACAAACTATTATAAAACTCTTTCGTTAACAAAGCAAAAGGCATAAGTATTAAAACTTTTTACAAAAAAAAACAACCGACTTCAAAAAAAACACTAAAAAAGTGAAAAATAACTTTAATTTCGGAAGTCGGTGTCTTTGCTTTTTAATTTTCGTTTTTTGCCACCGACTTCCGAAATTAAAGTTATTTTTCACTTTTTTAGTGTTTTTTTTGAAGTCGGTTGTTTTTTTTTGTAAAAAGTTTTAATTTTTCACTTTTTAGTGGTGGTACCTACCCTACACAAGTTACTACCTGCTATGTAAATAACAGTGAAGGAGTCTAATAATTATATCGTCTACATAGACTGTGGGAAAAATACGTAATATTGAAGCTAGCTCAAAAACTACGCAAGCAAACTTAATAAAATTTATATGGGACCATCTCGGGAGTATACCCTTTCGAACTAAAAAAGAATTTTCAAAATCGGTTCACAAACGGCGGAGTAATCGGTGAACATACAAAAAAAAAAAAAAAAAAAAAAAACAATCATCCGAACGTAGTACCTCCTCCTTTTTTGAAGTCGGTAAAAAACCGTAGCCCAGCTCTGTAGTTTCTTTGCCGGGGTCGCGGGAAAGTCCGAAAGGGATACCGTGGCCTCTGGCAACATAAAGGCAACTGAAGGAACACGGGTGGGTTTTAGCCAGTAAGAGTCTGACACTCCCTCCCGCTCCGCAGAGCGGGAGAAGTAATTTGATGATTTCCCACCTTAAAAAAAAAAACTCGTACTTTCTGCCAGTCTTCATAAATTATCATTCATCAAGAGGACGGGTTTAATGCTGGGTAAATGGGTTGTTAAGTATACAAGCTATCCTCTGTCAGATGCCATCGTCGTCGCGGTTAGCGGCTATAGGACGGGGGACATTTTATGCACTCGGAATAGCATACCTAAGAGGCCTTACGCACTAGCGGTTGACCGCCCACTCAACCGCCGCGTTTGATGGCGGTTAACTGCGTACAACCATAAGCGGTTGCATATTAAAAAATGAAAAAGCAGCTAGCCGCGCGGTTTGCCGCCCCCGCGGTTAACCGCTAGTGCGTATGAGGACTAAAACTTCACGAGTGAAAAAATATGCACATAACCGTCTTCATTTAGTAAACAATGTTTCGTACGTGTTAGCAGTGTTTACGTTTTATACATGTCTAGTATCCATTATCCGTCTCAAATATCAGTTGCGTGAGGAAACGCCACGTAAACGGCTCACTTGCTTCAATAACGGTTTTTGCGTTATTGCTGTTACGTGTGGTTATGTAATTTTAATATAAACATACTGTTTGTGCATGCTATGCAAGAGTTCTATGAAGCGACCTGTGATTTAGATGTGCTAAGAACTTTTGAAATCGGTTGTTATCGTCTTTGAAATCCTTAAAAGTTAAAACTTCAAAACAGTTTTTAATAATGTATTAGTTACGAGTGGTAAGTAGTCCTTCTGCATAATGATAGCCCGTATGTCGGTAGTAGCCAAACTGCATAATGAATGACCTATTTCGCCACCTTAATTATTTACTATTCCATTGAAATAATGTTTGGCATAAATGTGCCCTATTTTTATTATTACATTAGGTATTGCTGAACAATGATCATCATATAGGTACCTGATGATTATTAGACATGGTGATTACGCGCAGTTGTAATCATCAGGTTTCGCAAATGCATTGATGATGTCATTAGCTGACGGAGGATGCTTTTTGTTTCATTAACATCATCATTTAAAAGACACAATACAATACTGGTTGGATACAATACTTGGCTATCGAATCACATAATTTCGTAATCTATTAAGAATGTTTTTTAGCAGTGATAAAGAAAGTCGTTATTGAACATAACATTACATCACGCCTGTAATCCACGAAGGGTTGGGCAGAGGCGTACCTATATTACCCACACATTTCGCCAGTCATGTTTAAGTCTTATGTAATAGGGGGCGGGCCTATTGCCTTCAAATGGGCAGAAGTTCAGACTTCAGGCTGCTACTGAAAAATTCCTGTTGGAAAAACCCAATAAAACTTTGCCCGTTCCGGGAATCGAATCCAGCACCTTTTGCACAGGAGTAGCGCTTGCGGCAACTAGACCAACGAGGCAGCCTATTGAAGTCGTTATTGAAAAATTCATAGATACTGCTAAGCCGTAACACGTTTTATATTTTACTTAGAACATTTGGTTCTGATCCTTTGTACATATTTATTCACATAAATAC
The DNA here is from genome assembly GCA_947363905.1 of Lithophane semibrunnea. NCBI lineage: Eukaryota > Metazoa > Arthropoda > Insecta > Lepidoptera > Noctuidae > Lithophane > Lithophane semibrunnea. The sequence continues at coordinate 7,012,032 of OX376200.1, forward strand.
CTACTATACCTATCTAAGCTATGAAACACTGGACAGTTATTAAAACATAGGTAAAATATTTGTATTTTCCCAACATATTTTCATGTACACACGGCTACACATCAAGCTATACATTTCCAGTTTATGCTGATCTCGCATTGTATAGGATTTCCGGACAATGCGAGGTCAGCTTATACTGGAAATGTATAGCTTGATGTGTAGCTGTGTGTACATGTTTCCACATCGTACGTTACGATACGACTGACATTTGTACGTTATCTACAATTAGTTGTTCCAAGGTGCATTGGGTAACTTAATGGGCTCATGAACTTCACTTAAATCTGAAATGTTCCTTATCTTTTATCGTCCCATCATTACTTAAATTGAAAACATAAAGTAAGTACCACAATCACGCTCGTTGTCTGGCGAATAAAGAGACTTTCAAGTTTCAAGGAGTATCCAATGTTTTTGCAAATTCTTTGGCAGCTCTTTAACTCATAATTATTTCTGGGAACATAGATCGATATATACGTATATGGAGTACTCTACGTACTCTACGTACCGTATGGATCGGAATGCTGGGCCGTGAAGAAGACGGATAAAAAAAGAATGCATGTAGCGGAGATGAGAATGTTGAGATGAATGTGTGGAGTGACGAAAATAGATAAAGTAAGAAATGTGTATATAAGGGGAAGTTTAAAAGTGGCGCCAGTGACAGAAAAGTTGAAAGGTAATCGTTTGGCCTGGTATGGGCATGTGATGAGGAGGGACGAAACGCATGTGACTAAAAAAGTGATGAATATAAATGTTGATGGATGGAGCGGGAGAGGAAAGCCAAAAAAAAGATGGATGGATTGTGTGAGGAATGATATGAAAGAGAAGGGAGTGAATGATAGCGTGACGTTTGACAGGGGAGAGTGGAAAAAGAAAACGTGTTGCGCCGACCCCAAGTAACATAGGATAAGGGCAGGAAAATGATGATGGAGTACTCTATACATAATAAGTACACCATACAAATTACAGATATAAATGTAGAAATAACATATATACCTACATATGTAATGATTTTACAAAGATTTTGGTAACTAAATCATAACGAGGTTCTGAAAACATAAGCTAGCATCTACTTGAGCACAGCACACTAAACTCTGTTTGCCAAACCCAGTAGCTAGTATTGAGAACTAACACATTTGAAGCTGTTTGTCTTCCTTCAAAAACTGGCTTCTTGATCTCTTATCAATACTAATATTATAAATTCGAAAGTAACCCTGTCTGTCTATCTGTCTGTCTGTATGTTACCTTTTCACGCTTAAACCACTGAACGGATTTCGATAAAATTTGGCAAGGAGATAGATGGCATCTCGGGGAAGGTCATAGGCTACTTTTTATCGATATACCACGCGGGCGAAGCCGCGGTCGGAAGCTTGTAATTAATAATACAAACGAAGCTTTAAATTGCTTACAATTTCTTTTCTAAATATGAGGTGGTTTTCTCAAGTTGCTACAAATAATCTTGATCAATTTCAATCAGTGTACACAGAACACGATATTTAAAGTTGAATATCAACTGTGTGTAAATATGTAAGACATACCTACATACTAGGCTACTACCGGTTGTCCTCGCTTTTTCTAGCCAAAATATTATAAGTGACTTTTAGAGCAAATCACTTTCCGTGATCTAATCTTTGAGTTTTAGCAGCTTTGTTGAACGCACAGGAACTTGTAAGTTACTCGTATGTGCCTGATAAAAAAGTATTTCCTGTTATATGATCAGTAAATAGGTACCTAGATTGTACCTACTTAGTGATCATACAACAGATCAGCTGTAAATGTAGTCTAACGATTTGAAGACTAAGCTGGAATTGGGCAATTTAAACTTACCTGTCTGATCTACAGAATGGAATATTCTTGTGCAACCCCGTGCAACTTAGTAGACACATACTTAGGTATTTAATATCCCGCAATATTCTACGATAACTTTTGCTACAGTATGCAAAATTCAGCGTTCTAATTAACGTCTGTGTCTGACTGTCGGCGTTGGCGCTTGTACGCATTTCTCCCTGACAAACTTAACCGTTGCGCCGCTGCCCGTAGACCCAATTACGACAGTGTCGAACTGATAGCATTCTTACAAAACAAACCACTGAGTAGATCTAATCTGTAGTCCGTCGCATAAGTTACAACATTACACTTCGATTAAATCATATTAGCTTCGGTTGCGGTCAGTCCGGACTGACACGGTAGGTACTGATGCGAAATAAATGAGATGTCGCCTCACACCATGCGCAACTTTTGATTGATTTATTTACTTGTACCCTTGCAAGTATTGATTTGAATTTGTTTTATTAGAACATAGTACCTAGGGTAATGCCTAGCTTGATTTATGTCCAACATGCACTAATTCTAATAATTAAAATTGTTATACAAATTATTTTTGTCCCAATAAGGCACATCGACCTTTAGTCAAATGGATATTCATAGCTATATAATCTACTTCGTCCCAAATCGCACCGTCTACAAGCTTAACGAATGCTCTTAAGCACTTCACAATTACTATAATTAAGTATCTCCTTTTATAGATTTAGTGCAGTGCAATGGATCAAAAATAATTGTAACTCGCTTCAAGTACAAGTAATCGTAAATTACAAGCTTATTGCCACAATAATATGAATCGGGACAACAATTGTAAAATTCAAACAAGAACTGCCGTAAATTGTTTTAATTGAGGACAAGGATGTCGAGCTGGGGCCGTGGCGTGCGACTGCGGTCGCAGGCTCCATCCACAGTTTTAATTGATCGTATTCACCTGCCGTGATCGGCGAACCGATGCCCTTGCGGAGTCCCAGTGACGTCACTGCGGCACACGTTATGTGGACTTCCGACCGGATAAGTTTAGCACATCACTAGCACTAGGAAATGTGTCGAGTTGCGAAACTTCGGAGGTCGCCGGCAGAGAGCGCCGTCGCCGCGCGATCACTGAAAACTAAACTCGCGCTCACTATCGCCCAGCTCGCCGCGTCGCCGTCGTTTGCGCAGCGACGAAAGCGCGTTAGAAAGGGACGAATAGTCATTTCTTTCGTTTTAGTCGGGCATCGATAAATAAATAGCAGCTTTCATATTGATGGCTGATAGCCAATGAGCCACCTGCAAGCTGGTTATACATGTTTTAAAAAACTAACATTTAAATTAAATAAACAGATTTTTGTTTTTTTTTTAAACGACTCCTATATTAGCTATTTTTATCCGAGTTTGGACAGCTCTACAAAACGAAAATCATTTTCAATTAATTTTCCTACATAACACTTTCACTGGATGCATTAATAACTCTCCAGTGAACTGTAATCGGTAATTTTCAATTAGCTTCCTCGCGAGAGAGCGTATAATCAGGAAACAGGCGAGGTTTATCAGCGCACGCGCACCCGTGCGGAACGCACCGTTGATTTTCCGCCACCTTTTCACCACACGTAACGGGTCGCGGATGTCAGACTTCGGTACAGTCTGCCAACAGTGGGCTGGTTATGTAAATAAACGATTAAATATGGATCATCATCATCATTATCATTTAAATGTTCTTGTTTGACTTTTTAATCTCATTTCAATGACAAAAATTAAAATATTTTGATTTTATATGAGCGTGCGTTATACGGAGTTTATAGAAGGAAATCGAACATCCTGAGTACAATGTAATGTTACATTCACATCGCCAATACATTACTTTTATTTTATAATCACTATAAGAACTTGAACGGTAACGTATTAATTACTGAAACAAATATAAAAAAAAGTATCCGAGATCATAATTCTTTTTCTGTCCAAGGTCACAAAAAAAACACTGATTAATTTGACCCGTATTAATTTGCGTTACTTTGAACACAAATGAGACTAAATTATATTATATAAGTTTGTATGAAGGAAACAGAGCGTGTGTCTTATGAGAAGATACGGACCGTTGACTTTGTTTGAACATTACATTAACCGAGTAAATTGTACCTCAGTGTGATCCCGAGGATACAAGTGAGGTGATTAAATGGCTGAATTTATTACTTCGGCATAAAATAATACATTGTGAAACTGTGTCGAATTGAGAGCGTTTTTTGGTGAAGTTTATGTCCGGCGTGCCATTAACACCTCTAGTCCCATTGAAATGAAAGATAAATTAAGGCTGTACCCTACCTCAGATTTCATCTCGCTCGCATCATACTACTCGCGACCTGAGTGAGAGCGAGACGGAGTGGGGCGCTAGCGGCTCTCAACGCTCGAAAAGTTTAGGTAATTGCTTTTTACGGTGAAAATAATGGTAATTAAAAAAAAATAAACAACATAAGACCTGCTATATAGACAGTTCAGGTATTATGCAAAGTTTCATGATCTAATTTGAAGTATTTTTTTAATACCAGTGGTTTATAGTTCTGTTTAGAGGGATTTTTTTCTATAGAGATATTTTATGTAATCGTGTTTTCGCCAAACATAGGACCTAGCATCAATCCTGAATTTTAACATATATTTATTTCAAAATTAATGCTGCAGTATTTTCGGCATAACGCAGGATTATGCTAAGCAATTTTAAGTAGGGTGCGCCCTTAAAGTATAATCAGTAGAGACCGCGCCCGTGTCGAGATTTTAATGTATCAATCAAGTTAAAGAAAATGGTGTAGCAGAATTCAGACAAAGGAAAACGTGAAAGGAAACATGTTTTCGGTTTTCGTACAATTTATTATCCTCGTCTTTTATTTGTTTGCTCTCGTTCACGTATGGCCCAATACGTAGCACATTTACGTGTTCACTACATTATTATGATTGATGTGAAACTAGCTTACTCAAACAAATAGTAAAGTACGTTGGGAAACTGTACTTTGGCATTGATATATTAAACCCGACCGTCGTTCTTTGTAAGAAGTATGAAGAATCGTGGATGTAGCTGTCTTAGCTGCCTGTAACATTCGGATGTTCACGTCGATGGTGACTGGCAGGTCCAATTATTTGCAACATGTTCCGTTTCTATACAACACGAGCACTTTAATAGGTTATGGGTCAAGATGTTTATTGTTAAGATCAAGAACCTTGTTTTTGATTAGTTTCATTACTAACCTTTGTGTGAGAAGCCGTAGGCTGTGAAAGTAAATTAATACACGCAACAATCATAATTGTGGTCATGATAGATTAAGTAAGTGAGCCCCTCTAGGTGTGCTGTCAGGCTTATGGTGCGCTGTGTCAGCGCAGCGTGGAGGTTAGGTAACTGCTGGAGCGCACTACGTGACTCCGACCGTAATTAACAACAATTATGTAGATATCGTCTGCATAACGCACCGCTGACAACCTCCACAACTATAAATAATGAAGCAACGAGAATGAAATTGTGCATGTCATGTTACTTTACCACGTTATTATTTTGTGTACTTGAGAATTTGCGAAGAGAAATCTTCGACCGAAAACCTTTGCGCGTTGAAATCTATTGTACGGAAGTTGGACGCTCAGAAGTGCGACAAAATATGTAGTAAATATTTGCTTATTGTCCACTTGACTGTACTATGCAACTTTTCTTTTATGTTTTAACCCAGTTTTAAATCGTTAATAATTTCAAAAGAGTCGTTACATATATTTGTCTTATGTGCAATAACCCTAATGTTGGCTTTAAATGTCAATTACTTGAGAAGTACTTAAATCACGTTTGAAAAAAAATTACGCATATATTTTATATTTCTGTATCAAGAGACATAATGATTAAGTATTTCCTGGCAAGATATACTACAAATATAGTCGTGATTAAGTGCTTAAAAAGTAGCCATACTCACGAATTATACTATATTTTATTACCACATTACTGGTTTTGTAATGGATATCATAAACTGCTATACTAATATTGTTATGTAAATATCGACATACAACACACATCGTTATAAATTATATCAATATTATACCTGATGGATTTTGTTGCTATGTGGATTTATATGAAATTATATAGCCGTAACACAATATGCACAATGCACATGCATATTTCTTTCAAGTCGATATAAAAATAGTAAAATGGACAATTATTGGCGTAATTCCAATTCACGCCGAGCATAAACAGCAGATACGAGACATAAAAGAAAATGAAACAGCCAACATAGAACTGAAAGAGAAAATGAGGAAGTTTTGTTATGTGATTGGCTGAGACCACAAATAATTATTGCTATACTAAAATCACTCCAGTTTCTTGGTAACATAAGTGTAATAATTATAACGCAAAACTGCATCTATTTTCATTACGAAATACCTAAGTAACTGCACCAACCGTGAAACCACAACAAAACAAGTGCAGCAATACTATAACTCACGTAAATACAGAAACTACTATCTAGGATCCACAATAGACACATTATAAATTATAGTTCAAATAGGTGATGATGATTGCCACTTTATTCTGAAGGCAGCAATTTACGTTTAGAACTTTATTCCATTTACAATAATTTAAGAACTACTTTATTTTGATTTTAAGTGAAGTGCAGTGAACGAAGGGAAGAGTGAAGGCTACGTATCGTGCAGTGCGCAACACTGCGATCAGCCAGGCTAACATGCACATCGCGACAAAAGCCTGTCATCCCATTATCTCTTGCCGAAAAGAGACATGGGTATGTTCACTTAAAGTTATGTCTCGCTTCTGTGCGAGAAAAAGTGGGGGCAAACTTTATCTCGTACGCGTGAAGTAAACTCGAGCGGTCAGAATCTGTGCAATATGATATTATACACTAAGTTATGGCCTTAATTGCCGGACCTCAGTGATTTGTTCGCACGCGCCGTTCCATAACAGATGACATACAGATTATTGCGTTGGGCAACTTGTATGCCCGATACCTGAATACTAAATATATTTATTGCATTCTACAATGTGAACGTAGGTGGTAGGTTTTACAAAGACATGACCATTGTGGACTCTATCGGGCACAGCAAAGTAGGAGAGAGGGAGAGGGCCCTATACAATTGGGAACATGTAGTGTCATCATAATTGGGCCAGATTTTTTTTAAGAGGTTAGATACGTCTAATATTGCATAATGTTCTTGTAGTTTTCCAAATGTAGCTAACTAATAAGTTATAATGTACTTTAGCGTTCCTCTAACGAGATCATTTAGTCTATAATTTATTTTTATATCAAATGCAGTATCATCATAATTAAAAATCAGTGAATCATGAGAATCCTCATTCTACTGTTAGGCCAAGGCAGATTAGCCAAAAACTCCAGACAAACTGCTCCAGAAACACGTAAATAGCTAATCAAAGATGTCAATATAAATTTTGATAGCGTGTATTGGTTCAATCAAAATTAGTGCACGATCAGTGTTCGGCGCGGTCGTGTGTCACGAGCCCGCAAGGCTATTGTCTGCACCTTTTACTTTGAATTAAGAGCGAGGAGCCTCGAATTACAATCCATAAATAATCCAAGAACGACTCTTAAGGTCTGGGAGTAATCATACAGTGGAACTGTTATTAAATATTGTAACGCACTACTGTTCAGTCAAGCATTTAGTGTTCGGCACCATTTCAGTTAATTGTTTTTGATATTTAGGATAATTTGCAGTTCGTTAACTATTCTCAAATGGATTTGCAATTTATAGCTATTTACTATTACTTGAAATCTAACTGTTTTTGACATTTACAAAACAACGGTTAATTCATTTTGCATTGCATTGGTGTGTAAAATTATCACATTATGTAGTATAATTATGAATTAATATTTCATTCAAAAGTTTAACTTTATATTTAAGAAAGAAGGCACGGTCAGCAACAAAGGTCCATTGACATCGTCACGTACACAAATCATTTTTGGCACAAAAATATTTGATAAACTGCTTTTCAAAGTTTTGAGCTTTCATATAAATAGCTGACTTATTTTTTCTATTTAACTAATATTTTGTTCTTTATAAAATAGACTGAAGTGTTAATTCGACTTAAGACCTTTGTTAATTATGTAAATGTAAGTATGTAAATATGTTATATTAAAATAATCTGTGAATTCTTTCACAAAGCCCAATCAGGAAAAAAATAAAATTCAAAACGTATCGGTATTAAATATTTATTTACAATCGATTCAACGTAAAAATACAATTACACTAAAGCCAATACAATTTATACATTATTTACAATACAGCTCTTCGGAGCATCATCGTATAAATAATACAATTTAGATCGCAATGAGTATTATAATTTCTAAAGTTACTACTATTTAATGATCTTTTGTACATTGAAATGCGCGATTGATGTTTTTGTACTACATCATTGTTAACTGATTCATAAAAGCATAAAAAACTAAAAATAAATAAGTTATGTTAATCTAAGATAAACAGGAATGTCTAAATATCCGTGTTTGCTAGCATTTTTATTGGTTATCGAATAGCAATATTCTATTTGAAATCAATAGGAATGCATTTGCGAAAACGGATGAAAAGTTTCACAAGCGATTTTGTATTTAACACAATGTAGGACGAAACAGCCAATTAATTGATTGACTCACCCCTGACTCAAACGCTGTTATAAAACGTTACATAAATAAAAGTTTTATAACTGCGGTTTCGAATTTTGGAAGAAATAATGACAGGGTTTCGAAAATTATGGCTTTTTTTAAACTTTCCACACTCGTGTGTTTTTCGTTCAACATGGATTTTATTACGAGCATCTGGCTCAGTGACATAAATGGATAATAAATAATACCGTTTTGATAACTTGGTCGTTGTGGAGTTGGTAACTTTTGGCACAATTCAGCTGACACCATTTGGTAACTTGGGTGTAGTACCCAACAATGATTTAGATTTATCACTGAAAAAAAAACAATTCAACAGTTCGTCCATTTCGTCCTACATTTTCCAACGGCCCTACTAAAGCCATCTTTCACAAAAGGTACATAATAGAGGGTGAAGGAGTAGATTTATCCGAAGTTCTCGAAGTGGTGTATGAAGTACGGCAGGCGTCTCGTCCTGTTCACTTGTTCACACGCTGACATCACAGATTTGGTGAGTGGCCGAGGACCGCATGAGAACACACCGATTTTAGATACCTGGCGAACACAATTTTAGTTATTTTTTACATAGGACTTAAAAAACGTCAGAAGCTAGGTGCATGGTTCCAATTGGTCTACCTATATGTGATTTCACGTTAGGTACTTACATAGCTATGTTTTTTCTGCACAAACTTGAGGAAGGACGACATGTCGGGCCTGCCGAAGTGATTCACCGCCTTCAAGCCGGTGAACATCGACGTGCGCGATAGACGCTGGAAGTGGTTCTCGCAGATGTACTGTGGAGGAAAAGGAGAGTTCTATTGGCTGTATGGCTTGCTATTTCTTTGGGGTAGTGTAAGACGATTCTTGTAAAATTAGCGGTAGACTGATTAAAATTGATAGTTTCGTTCGTTTTAGAGTCGCTTTGTTTCGTTATTTTGTTTCGATGACGCGTCATTTTTGTTACCTTTCTTCATTTGTTTAAACTTTCTGCGATAAGTTTCACAAAGTTTTCCTGAAAATGATGGGTCACAATCAAATCACCTAAATCAAAGTTGCCCGTAATTATACTTTTCTTATTAGGTTGTTCAAAATATTATAATAAAACCTTTGATCGGTTTCCGTTTGTTTCAGATATAATTAGTCAACTTACCAGCATGGTGGTCCTGAGATCGAACTTGTGGAAGAACTGTGTGATGAAGATGTGTATCTCGAGCACGTTGGTGACGTCCTTGCGCTCCACGTCGCGCAGCACGTCGATGAACCACTCGAAGTGCTTGTGCGAAGGACATATCCAGAGGAAGTATACCTGCGTAAGTAACTCGTATAAAAGATTTATTTATGACATCGAGATTTCTTTATTAATTTACGTTTAATAGAAATGTATTGTACACTTAAACTTTCCAGAATAAATGATCTAAATGATGGAAAAACGCATCAAACTTTGTTGCGTAGCTTATAAGAACAATGCAGTCAGACAGACAGATACGAAACGTGCCTCTAATAATAGGTCTTTACCTATGAAATTGCCGTTCTGCAGTACTGGCCATTTCAAATCAAAATAATTTTTGTTTGGCTAAGAATTCTAATTTCAAATTAATTTTATTTTAAAAACATGGAATTCTTTTTTCAAAAGAAGTCATTTGTTTAATGATTAGTGTTACATTTTCATCGCATTTCAATCTTTTTCGTATCATGGATACGTTAAAAATTCGAGTAATTATGGAATATGAGTACCGCCGTGGCAGCAACGCGGCACAAGCGGCACGCAACATCAACGACGTTTACGGAGCTAACACTACAAACCAACGCACCACCTGTTATTGGTTTGCTCGCTTCCGTTCTGGAAATTTCGACCTGAAAAATGAACCTCGCGGTCGTCCGAAGACTTTGGTCGACAACGACGAATTAAAGGCGATTGTGGAAGCTGATGATACACAATCTACGGCTGAATTAGCAGCAGCTTTCGACGTTAGCGTCAAAACAATATTGGTCCATTTGCGTCAAATTGGCAAGGTAAAAAAGCTTGACAAATGGGTGCCCCACGAACTCAATGATCGCCAGCGCGAAGTACGCGTCGAGGCGTGCCTTGCACTGCTCAACAGACACACAAATGAAGGAATTTTGAACCGCATTGTTACCTGCGATGAAAAATGGATTCTGTTTGATAACCGCAAGCGCTCAGCAAGTTGGTTGGATCCTGGTTCAGTACCTAAACAATGCTCTAAACGAAAACTTACCCCTAGAAAAGTGATGGTCACTGTTTGGTAGTCTAGCGCCGGTGTGATTCATCACAGCTTCTTACCAAACGGGATGAGCATTACTGCAGATGTGTATTGTGAAGAACTGAACACAATGATGGAGAAGCTGGCACATCTCCAACCAGCATTGGTCAATCGCTCGTCTCCGCTGCTCCTGCACGACAACGCGCGACCTCATACTGCACAGCAGACGGTCTTCAGGTTGCAAGAACTGGGGTTGGAAGCTCTCCGTCATCCGCCCTACTCACTAGACCTTGCGCCTACAGACTACTACTTTTTCCAGAATTTGGATAACTTCTTGGCGGGAAAAAAATTCAATACCCGAGAGGCAGTACAAAATGCCTTTGAAGAATTTGTTGCCTCCCGTCCAGCTGATTTCTTTAAGAAGGGCATCAATAAACTGCCACTGCGTTGGCAAAGATGCATTGATTGCATGGGTGATTACTTCGATTAATACAAATAAAAAATACATGAAAAAAATACGTTTAAATTTTTTCATACAAAACGACAATTTCATAGGTAAAGACCTAAATGTTTACAGGGTTATCAACTGTCCCATACTAAACTTGAATACCTACTCGATCCAAATGTATGGGACGGCTAATAATTTTTTCGCGATTACGATGTTGATCCCATAGAGAAAGTTTTTCAATTTGATGGTCTATACCACACCCTTAAATTTGACCACACCTTTCTCATACACCCTGTAGATTTATGCAACTAAAAAAGTACCAGTCAACCAGTGGCGGCTGGCAGAAGTGAAAAGGCTAGTCAAGTGTATAGAAATCGTGCTGTGTGCCGTGCAGGTGTCAAGTGGTTATAAACTATCCTAATATTATGTCAGTTTGATTTTACCGCGAAAGAAGGTTGCTTCGAAGAGTCTTGCACATATATGTTAGTGTGTCGCTATCAAGGTATACAAGGTGACGCAACCCGCCCTAACATTCTTAAGTTGCACAGCAAACGGATGCTTATTTCATCATCACTTTATGCAGTTTGTATCAAAGTTCACTTAAGGAAACTCGTATTGACACTTGCAAGTTTTCTTGGCTATTAGGTAAACTACAGGGATGAGAAATGCCGACGCCATGCGCCATTTAGTATACAATAAGTTTGTGTAGGACTACCTCGTTGGTCTAGTGGTCACAAGAGCTACTGCTGAGCATGAGGTCTTGAGTTCGATTCCTGGGTCGAGCAATGTGTTATTGGGTTTTTCCATCCGGAATTTCTCATTTCTCGGATTCATGGCCGGTTGATGGCAATAGGCTCGTCCCCTTTTACATGGGACTTAAACATAACTGGCGAAATGTGGGTGTACTATGTGATGAAATGAATTACATCTAATGAAAATGAAATGAAATGAAATTGTTTATTCTGTAAATAGGATATTGGAATCACTTTTACACGTCATATTAAAAAGTTGTAAAAATAAGCTAGATGAGGTCGGCGTTTCCTATCTGACTACTCTGAGAAGAAAGGCCGAAACAAACTCAGAGGTCACCGTCTCCTTTAAAGTCCAGACATAATCTTGGTCAGGCCATATGAGGACCATGTAGATAAGAGTCTGAAATGGTCTTTTGAGGAAAGAACCACACAGATTTGAGTGGACCTGTCCAGTCAGTGCAAGCATTTGTCAGTAATAGTGGAGCTCAACTCAGAACTAAAGGAGCTCAACGACTCGACGAACAATACCAAAGAAAGGACGTTTGGGTAGGTCGCATAAAGTTCTCAAATTGCCAGACCTTCGCTAAAACTAACAGAACGAAAAATAAATATCTATAGACTAAAGACTTTTCTGTCTGAGTATTTCAGTATACTCGACTAGGTAGGTATACTACCTGAATGCTAGGCACTTATTTCGTCACGATGTATTTATGTATTGCACAAAAGCCACAAATCCCTAGTTAGAGTCTATGTCATCACTTTACATAAGAACTAAATAGTCTATTGTAGGTCATTGGTCAATGTTGTAAACGTTAAGCCACGTGCTAAGTCACGGTAAGTCGTGAGTAAGTGTCAATAGTTCCCAATTCCAAAGAATAATTTTCTATTTGACGAAATCGAGAATTTATTCAATAAAATTATTTCATTTAATATTCATGGTTACTAGAAATAATGACATGGCTATGAAAGTGGTGAACTAAGAGGCTAAGATGTTATTGTTAAGATAAACCATCTTTACTATTGGTTATTTCACGGTTTTGCTATTGACAAAAGTATTTCGTTGACTGTTGAAATTGAATTGTAAATCAAAATTACAGAATCAATACCTGAAATGGTTATTTTACTTCTGTTCCATAATTTTGTATGCCCCAGTTCATTTCCAATTTAGAAGTAGCAAATGAAAAGAAAATATAGCTTACGGTGTATGAAGCCATTATGATATCGTGGATGAATAATATTTTTATCATTAGGTATACGGGGTGTTACCATGGATTCAGTTCATGATTTTGGTCGGGGCCCTTTATTTTATTTTTTGGGTGAGAAATCATCAAATAACTTTTCCCGTTCTAGGCGGAGCGGGAGGGCGTGTCAGACTCTTACTGACTGAAACCCACCCGTGTTCCTTCAGTTGCCTGTAAGGACTTTCCCGTGACCTTGGCAGGCATCAGCCTTAGCGGGCCCTGTCAGTTGTCCCCTCTGCATTGATGGTTATTTATAAAAAAATCTGCTGTTTCATATTAAAGTGTCAATGTCAAATATCTACGCGGTCAAAAAGTATGGAACAGCAATTTAAAAAAAAAGATGAATAATTTCAACGCCCCCCCTGCGTTGAAATTATTCATCTTTTCCAGAATTATGTACTGAATCCATGGTAACAGGTTGCGCGTCGATGTCCCTGTCACCCTGTATGAAAATAAAATATCTGCCGCGTGCTGCAAGTTGTCTTTAAAAGGATGGGTATAAAAAGAAGATGCGCTACATATCAAGGTCTAACTTACCTTCTTGCAGGCGACCCCCGAGTATCTGTTGGTGGAGGTGCCGAACACGAGGTCATTGAGTATGGAGGCGTAGGGCGTGACGCCGATCCCGCCGCCCACCATCACGGCCACCTCGAACTTGTACCAGTCCTGGTTGCCGCCGCCGAACGGACCCTGAATCCTAGGTGGGCGAAAATGGTGATTTAAACTCTCGTTGGCGAAAAAGTTTTGCGCGAAGCAGTACTTTTTGAATGTAGGAGTGCCATAAAAGATACTATTTACAGAAATAAGTGTAATTTAATTGCATCAAACTGATGAAATGTCCTTTCGCTACGGCTACGACTCGACAAACCGCATTTCGATTCTTGCATTCGACACACGATACGATTCTTAGTGCCATTGTGAAGAAAGAAGTGTGAAGGTGGAGGATATCCTATTTTTCCATTTTGATAAAGTAAGTGGTATCTCCGCGAAAAGTAGGCTATTTTTTTTAGTTCAAAATAAAACAATGCTAAGAAAACCTACTTGTATTGATCAATTAGTTTCTCTGTTAAATGATATACTTTCGATTAGATTCGTTTTTCATTCAAGATTAGTTCCGCACCTTATTTTAGGATGATCCTCAGTGTTATAATTGCAGGGATCGAAGTAGTTCCTGAGCTTCCACGTCCAGGGTCCCTGTGCCTTGATGTGACACGACAAGAAGTTCTCGTGAGGAGCCGACGTTAAAGTGAATGAATGGAACTCTTCCTTCTTGAATGCCGTACATGACAGGCGCACCCATTGACCTAGGAGAGAGGATTTCGATTTTTATTTTGTTACACATTGTATAAATTGTCAGTCGGTAAAGTTGTTCTATATTCTGAAGATATTTTTAAAAAATCTACCGAATGAATAAAAAACAGAGTCTTGAGGAAATTATTCTTTGAATAGAGGATGATATTAAAGTTGTTGATGGCTTTCATAATTACCTGATAAATATTTTAGATTAGGTGGCCTGTAGAACTTGATTTTGATTACATCCGATGGTAACATTTCCGTTTCCAATACATCCAGGGCTAGGTACTTCGTTCGTAGGGACACCACCTTATAAAATACAAACATGATATTAAAATTCATCATTATTAAGGCCATGATGTCAACCCCGGGTTGTGTATCCAATTAAGTAATGAAATACCGACTATGGGTTGATTCACTATCCTCGGATTCACACTATCCACCAGAAATCATTTGGGTCAGAATTCGTATGATTTTTTTCTTCCAGAAAATATTGCCGGAAGTAGTGGAACTGGCCGTAAGTAAAAAACCTTGCCTCCAAATATTGCTTACCTTATCAAGAGTATAAATGACGGCAGGTCCTAGGAAGAAGATCCAGAACCTGGGCGCCCCGGTCAGCCTGGCCAGTCCGTGCACCAGACACAGCGCGTACAGGAGCACGTGCAGGGAGTGCGCGCGCCAGAACCACGGGTACGCGCGCTTGCGGATCACCGGGTGAGCGAACACGAAGATTATGCACATTATTACGAAGAGAAGTACTCCGGTTACACCTGAGAAATGAAATAACGAATGAAAAAATAACGCGGTAATACTTACATTAGTACAGTCAACAAGAGTGATTAGTGATTATCTGTGCGGAAAAAAAAACAAATTTTTACTGACCTCTGAACTAGGTGTAAAAAAAAATGTAAACGAGGAAGTTTAACGATAACCGCAGATTTAACCGGAGATTTGACCTAGGCTTAAAATAAAAAAGAGGTAAAGCTATCGAAGGAATCGGTACGTACCTGTAACAGTCTGGAACACCCAGTACGTGATGCCTGGTCTGAAGTCCGAAGTGAAATGAACCTCTTTAGTGAGACAGCGTAGATTCTCAACAGGCTGCGTTGATACGTGGTAGAAGTTCACCATATGACCCGCCGTGTGGAGGAGGGAGAAGAATAGAGCGGTACAGGCCACGATCTTGTGGAATTGGATACTTGAGTCCAGTGGTATGTATTGTTGGATACTGAATTCCTGTGAAAAAGTGTAACTTCAAAATGACAAGGAATGTAATTTAAGCAAAATAACAAAAAGAAAGTTACCTACGATGTCTACTATGCTTATATTATGTTTCGCCATTTTGTTGAACATTCGCGTCCCACGGAATGGCGAAAAAATGATATATTTGAGCCAGTTAAATGACTGATTCTAAACCAAAAGTTTAAAAGCGTTAACATTAATAAAAATCAGAACGTCTTATATAGTTTTGACTTTCAAAGTTCTTTCAGACATTTTGCTTAAATGGAACTTGTAATTAAAGACAGAAAACACTTACTTTCAATTTGGTCAACAGATTCCTCGACATGGTCAACAGCAACAGACTGTAGCAGAAAGACAAAGAAGCAGCGGAACCCCTGGTGATGGCGATACCAACGCCCATGATATGCCGCAGGTCCAGGTGTTCCGACATGAAGGAGTAGTGCGCGAATCTTTCCACGAACAGTCCGATGGTCACCACGTAGAAGACGAAGAGGTAGAAAATGTTCTGTCTGTTCTCTTCTAGGAAAGTTGTTAGGTAGTCCCATTTAAGTAGGATGCAGTGCCTGAACATGATACAAATAATGTTACAACGAATGTTTTTTACATAGAACATACGATTAGGAAAGTTTGAAATGTGTATAATTACGATCCGTAATTTTATATATCAGTATCTACTTGGGCGGCTCACGTGGCTAAAATGGAAAGAAGCAGACCAAAGAGAATAGACTCATTGTCTTTGGTCTACCGCTTTCTATTTTATCCATCGGATTGTGTAAAAGATGATATTATGGTTACGAAAGAACTCGAGAAGTCGAGCGATAAGAGCAGGATTTATGAAAATAGCCATATCCATAATATCTCTGAGCAAATTAATTTAAAAGGACTACTGGAGTTAGGATAAATATTTGAGTCTGTCGACCTTGAAAATATTAACTGTTGATGTGGTTTTCTCGGTTGTAATCGTACATTTTGAGACATATTTCGCATACCTGGACTGCTCCATAGAAGGTTCGATATGGAAGCTGGTCATCCTCGCAACGTTAGTAGAAGTATCGAGGAAGTTTTGTTTGGCGCCCTTGCAGTCCAAGCCGATGGCTACGAATTCACCTTTGTATTCCTTCATCATTACTTTGAAGTCTGAATATGTTAGGTGATCTTTGTGTTGGAGGCCGGCATCCTATTACATAAAATAAACATTATCTTTATTGTCATCCTCCACTACTGCCAAAATAGTATCGTCATATTATTCGTAATTTTTTTCGAGTGCCAGTTCCGGATTGTGTCCCAAAAGGCTTATTGTAATGCTTTCTTTCGTATCAATCATGAAATACAAAACTGCAATACATTGACCCACTTATTGAGACACAATTAATTATTATCTGCTGTTCGTGGCACACTTGGGTTCTTGAAAGATTAAGTGCAACTTAAAAAAGAGGAATCTCAATGTAAGTAAGTACTTCGAAAACTTTTAAAGATACAATTTTTGATACTTACAGAAAACATTCCATCAATAAGTTCAGTCACATGCTCGTCTCTCAACGACGTGGTCCTGGCGATCTCGACGAGCGAGCGCAGCATCTCGCTGAGCTCGCCCTTGTCGATGACGCCGTTACGATCGTCGTCGCACATGTCGAAGATGATGCGCAGCTTGTCTTCTGTCGCGCCTCGGGAGAATAGGACTACCGTGTCCAAAAATTCCTGGAAGAAAAAAAACAATTGAGGAACTAAAACAAGAGCCTTCCGTAAATAGCTCATTTGTTTTTTTATTATTGTTTTTTTTTTTGTTCGGTTTAGTAGAGCGTTTTGGTCATTCAAACTTGAGAGTCTGGTGATGTGCTATACCAAGGACAGTAAATGTTTCGTTCGGTACACACACAGCGGCAGCCAATAAGTCCTAACGAAGCTGTATTTGAAACTAAAGTAATCGTTGGAAATTATGAGCGCACGTTATGGGATTTTTAATTACATAAATATAAGGTTTAAATTACTATGATTAACGTGTGCCCATAAAATACTAGTTGATATCGAATGTCACAAATGTACCTGGAAAGAGATCCTGCCATCTCCGTCTTTGTCGACAATGTTAAACATTTTCTTCACGAACACAGCATCTGCTTTCATTCCAAGCGCGCTGGCAAATTCACTCTTTGATAGTGAGGTCCGCATTACAATTGACTGAAACAATAGTTTTATCATTATTTTTTTTCTCTTTCAAAATCATAGAATAAACTATTTACCTTAGTGGATTACTTACTTCGGGATCTGCATCTTCATTTCTCCGGTGCCTTTTCTCACCGGGTGCTAATCCAAATGTGATGGCGTACGCTTCTCTGAAGAAATGTTCCAATTTACGTTGACGACGTTCTCTTGTTTCTGCTGTAGCCAGAATTTGTTCACGATGACCCTGCGAGTAATTGAACATGTTAAAAATACAAAATTTCGAACATAATGCTAGCATGCCAATATTGACATAGTTCTTTTCGAGAAGCAAGACTGTCTGCGTATTCATATTTCCAAATGGAATTTACCTGATCTTCTTATACTCGTACATATACCTAAATCTAGATAGTATATCCTCTTCCAATATGAGAGTCTATGTCAATGTAAAGATTTTATGTCTTACCTGAGTCAGATTCAGGGCTTTCTTATGGTTTGCCAGGAAAGTGTCCAGTTTGACTAAAAACTTGCGTCGTGAAGCAGCGGAGTCCATTTCTAGAACAAGATCGTGTTCCCGCGGGACACGGATCAAGACTAGAGGACGCTTGTTGGTTCTGCTTTCCTGAAACATGGCGGGTTAAAAGTATTTTGAAATACTATATAAAATATTGTTGTTGCGCTTTATTCAATAGGTTTTCAAGCAAAATTCTATAGAAATAATACAATAGAATTTGAATTTAGGAGTCCCACAAGGGAGTGTTTTGTGACCATAGAAATGCATTATTTACATTACGCATAGAATGAAACCGATAAATACCTGACTTTCAAGAACCGTGAGTTGGTCTGTGTGGTCCAGTGGAAGTGTTCGTAGTTTATCTCCTTTGCGGTCAGTCACGTGAAGTGCAGGTTCTGGTCCCAAACGCAACTTCACTAGACGTTTGTGTGACGCATGCACCCATTCACGACACACCATTTTGTCTACCGAACCTATGAAATAAACAGACTTTCTTTAGTTTACGCTTTGGGTCATTTCTGGGACACACCTTGGGTCATTGCTGGAAGTTGTTTCAGTTCTGAGGGTCATTTTTGGAAATATTTTGGGTGATTTCTGGGGGTCTCTCATAGTAATAGTTGCACCGTACATGCTTAAAAATCGCTAGACACTATGCTTGACAGTTTACTTTTGTAAAAATATTGATTGCATGATTTGCATTGTTACATTGGTTGATATAATAATAAAACTGAGACCTTTATATTGTGCATTCTTCAAATGCTCTTGTTGAATCTTCAGTTTCCTTCGGCGACTGTTCTGTAACTTCACCACTCCATACCCTGCGCCAGCGCAAAGTATGGGAACGAACGCTAGTATCAGGCAAGTGTAGATGTATGCGAATTCGTTGCCCTGAAACAAAGGAAATATTGCTTAGTAATGATGATAAAGGTGTTTTGTAAAGGGGGAAAAATTTTGGGGTACAACGGTGTTGGAATGGTGACCGCCAAATAGGAAATGAAGCGGTGGAGTCAACATTCAAGCGTTTGCTTTAAAGCCTGAATCGAGCCTAGATCGTTGAAATGAAATGAAATGATATCTTTGGGCGAGTTCTTTGCCCAGCTGTGGACGTGATATGATTGATATGATGATATTGATAAGGAGGAATAACATGATCAGGAATATAATTGCGACAAACTTCCGAGTGGTACGCCAGTTCGAAAACACATTGCATAGAAAATCGCTATGTCGAATAACATTGTCGCGAACACGCTGATGAGAAAATTGAATGTTACGCAGTACGAAATAATAATTTGCGTCTTCCGCGAACTCGAAACAACGTGGAAGAATGGCACCGTCGGCGGCGATGGAATTTTTCAATGGACAATCGAAAACTTGGGTTGTACGGCTGTATACAAAAGCTCATTGACGAACAGAATACAACCATACATAAAGTTCGAGTAATATCCGCCAGAGCCATGCTTCCATTCTGTTTTGAGTTTGCGGAAGACGCTAACTATTATTTTTATTTTCTTATTATTTATGTTTGTTCGTACTAGCGTAACTTCATTAAGTTTCGCAACAGCGTGCGTCGCGACAGCATTATTCGAATCTTCGTATCACTCCCAAGGATCAACTGTTTCAGCTAATGAATTAATCTTTTAACGTGTACTTTTTTTTACATTGTTCTAACATACACCTATAATTTTAAATTCAATATTAATGATGTAGGTACCTATCTAATATTTTTATACCAATATAATAATTTTTAATAATTTAAGGCTCTTACATACTGGGGCGATTCGTCGCGCGACGCGAATTTTAACAAAACAATTTCTGAGAAAACTACACGGCGAACAATTCGGCGTCGCGTCGCGCAACGAATCGCCCCAGTGTGTAAGAGCCTTTAAAAGAGTGCCCATGGAGTTCCTTGCCCGTTCTTCTCCATAGGTATACTACGCTTTGGCAACTAGCTTCACGTTTCTGACCGTCCGACTTCTTGACAATTTAAATGTGCCTGTTAAATAAAAGTACAGGTACTCCTGCCTCTCCTGTACCTACGGTATTTACCTCAAAGTAGTCGTATCCCCTGAGGTACTTGCAGGGCGGCAGTTTGGACGCGTTGAGCTGGTAGGGCTGCGGGCAGGGGTCGCCGGCGCGCCAGTGGAACACGTCGCGCTGGAGGTCGCGCGGGGCGACCGATGTACTGTTCACTATGATGTCCCACATTGTGATCTGACGCAGCTCGGCGATCTCGTCCTTTGTAAAGATTCTGGAAAGGAGAAAAGATTTTGTTTTTATTACAACTTTTTGTCATTACTGTTTACCAGACTAAGGCGAAGCAAAAAGGAAGGGTTATTTTAATGATTGAATGGTTTCCGATTCTGCTGTCTTTACGAGAGTTTTTCAATGGAGGTCAAATGAGTTTTAATTATAGAGATTGTGGCTGTATCTACATCTTCACATGCGCTACGTACTACGCATCAAAGACCTGACGTCGCACAAAAATCCTGGCGTCGCATAAATCCTGCATCACGCAATTAAAGTTCACCGTGCAATTATATACAAGAACCCGACATCAATCGTTGGGCAGCGGCCCGCCAGACACAACACCCGTCTGGTCGGAGGATCCTCCCTTTTCTTTGGTGGATGAGTGAACTTTACACCCTATTCCTCACACCCCTAAAAGATGTTTGTATAATAGCTATAACCAATTGAAATAAGAGATCGTTTGAGTACTTACCCGTTCTGTTCATTTTCAAACCAAAATCTATCGGCGTCTCGTATCCTGGTAAACTGATCTATAATGATAGCTCTGAACAAGTCTCCAGGATGACCAGTAGATTCCAACATACCGCCTGAAATTAAACATGAATTTAGTTTCCCTTACTCATAAAATATTTTATTGAATTTACTGTTTATCTTTCTTGAACTTACCGATATAAACATCTATGTTATCCAGTCTTCCATTGTAAGCTTGAATCAACTTTTGCAACAGATCTGGGTTACCCTCAAATAGTTCGGGGTTGATTTCGTTGAAAGTTTTTATTTTCTTCAGTCCAAAATATTCTCTGAAATAAATATTTTTTTTTACACTTAAATGCTAAAATGTCAAGATAACTATTAATCCAAGTTTTATGGTCATACATTGATTGGGTCACTTGATTGCAAGTGGGCTTCGATTTATGTGGTTCACTATAGCAAATATAATCTCAATAACAAATATGACCTCAGTACCAAATATATCGAGGTCGAGATAACATTGTAGGTTTAAACATATAACATACTTAGAATTCATCGCTAACCTCTCGAGCGAGACAAAACATAATTGTTTTTTTTTACCTGGCAGTATTATAGTCAGGCAGTCCATTGTCTCTTCCTCGCATGATATTTAGAGCACCAAGATCTCTTCGCGAGAACTCCATGGGTCCAAACAAGTTGTCTCGAACATCTGAGCAGAGCAACGCATCCTCTCGCTCTGATACCTGTGACGCCATTCCTAGGAGGACTTCTTCGATTGGAACTTGTGACATCACATCCTGAAAACATTGTATGACGTAGGTTTAGATAAATTGTCTAGTTTAAGTACCTGTTCAATAAGTTTTGGATATAACAATATCCATACCATAAATGAAAATAACCAGATTGATCATAAATGAAAAACAATAAATAAAAAACTAAACATAGGTACAAAAAAAAGGAACAACACTAACATTAAAACTAAGTAACCATATTTATTTGGATAATGTATAGTTTGCAGGAAAGAAAAGACGGATGGATTGTGTGAGGATTAATATGAAAGAGAAGGGAGTGAATGATAGCGTGACGGTTGACAGGGGAGAGTGGAAAAAGAAAACGTTTTGTGCCGACCCTAAGTAACATGGGATAAGGGCAGGATCTTCCAGCCCTTGTCCCATGTTACTTGTGTCTTGCCATGTAGCCAGGAAGATGATATAAAAAACGGAACAGAACTGGACATGCCAGATAAAACTAGAACTTTTGCGGAGGTGGCGAAACAGCCCTTTGTTAGACTCATAAAGATTCTTAACAAGATTAAAAGGGATCACAACTTATGAGTGTTATGAGGATTTCGGAAGAATGCTTGACGTTCACCATAGAAAATATGAAACAGATGATATTACAAGCAAACTATGGTAATCTGAGAAAATTGTTTCATTGAGGAAGTTACTTTTCCAATTATATTAAAAAAAAAATTACTCACATTTCCATCCCACCAAGTCTGGCACAGTCTGATCGCGTCATGTCCTCCGGGCGCGCGACCATATTTACAGTGTCTGTCTCTCAACAGTATGGCGGGCGGCACCAGCGTGTGGCCGAAGCGGAATGCGGCGACGGCAAAGGAGTGCGTGACGCCGGGCGCTATGTCTGCGCGGTAGCCTTTGTACGGCGGTAAGGGAACACCCAGGAAAGCTGGAACGTACTCGTTGAGGATTATGTTCTGAAAAATACGTACAAATAGCATAAGCATAATCAGCCTATAATATTCCCACTGCTGGGACATAGTAGGCCTCCTCTCTGCGGGAGGGAGTGGGCTATAATCTAATCTACCACGCGGGCTCGGACATTCTAGTTCTAGATCATCAGCGGTATTAGAGAAGTCGCTTTTTATGAGAGATCTATGTCCAGCACGCCTAGCATGACCGCTATAGAAACGGGTTTTGTCGACGGAAGAATAGACTAAATGACAGATTTTGATTGTTTATCTGTCATTTTGTCACGCTACGCGTGCTGCTGTAGTCTTTATATTCACCTGTAAGCTAGCGATAACAATCCTCCTAGCTCGCTGGAACAGCTGCTCGTCGCTCCACTCAGGATGCTGTCGGTGTACGCGAGCTGCCACCACGTTGTGCCAGCGGAGAAGGAGCATACCGAACGTTACCATCGCTGGGTTTTGGTTCGTACGCGGATCACCCAACACTAGGAAAAATCGAAAGAAATCAGCAATTTGAATAACGTAGGTAGTATGATATTATTTCCAATCAAGGTAAATCCTTTATAACGTTGGTTTATAACCACAGTTGTAACAGTAGTTTTTATGATGTACGGCCATACATAGACCAAGATCATATACAATCATTACACGCAGCGCAAACACTTGTGCCTCTTGGTATTCCATGGATTTTTTATTGACACAGGCTCCCAGTTATTAGAGTACTTTCCAAAACTTAAACAATACAACCTCTTAATAAATCTTAGGCCCCCGCACAGAGCACATTTTATATAGGACCCGCGTTCACCCTAAAAAATAAGTTTAGCGCTAAACTAATTTAAAAAAAAACATCGTTTTGTTTCTGACAATTGTTAGAAGTGGACAAAGACAGAGTGAGTTAAATATTTAGCGCTAAACACTATTTAATGATTGGTGGTACAAGCGGGCTTAATGGTTTATGTGCGTTATTATTCTAAGGGTTTAGGTATAAAATTAAACTTACAGAATAGTCTTTCAGGACTGAGCATCCTCATATAGTGCGGCACGGGGTTGTTGAAGAGAGGTACTCGCTTGGTGTTGCGCAGGGGCATGTTTCCCTCACTCGCAAGGCTCCCGTTCTGTACACCCAATGATATTGAGTTAGTTGAAATGTCACTTGAGGGCACTTGCATCTGAATGTATTTATTGCTTATTGTTTTGTGTGGGTAATGTGATCATTGTGTAAGCGAAGACTAAAATTTTGCGATCTTGTTTGCGCATTCGTACGTTAAATTAAATTGGAAATAGGTATTAAAATTATTGGCAACCAATCTTCATACACTCCATGCTGGACTGGATATCTGCACTGGAGCAGTAATTAAACACATTTTTTTTGTTAAAGAAAAACATGGGATGTATGTCTTGTTAAAAGAATTTTGATTAACTAGTCAGTCAAAGAAATTAGAGTTAAAAAAAAAGAGAATTAAAGTTTTTTTCTGCATTTTAACCTATTTCTCATAATCTTGACCAAGGATAAATAAATTAAGAACGCTAATTAATCAATGAAGCTTAAAATGTGTTTAGAGTACGTATTACATACATGAGTTACGTGACCTTTGGCACATAGACCTAGCCCGCTGTTAAATGAAGAAACATGGCTGATCGGATCGCGTACAAATACTTGTTTCAATTATATTGTGCAATAAGATAAATTATTCGGTATTTTGAAGTTAGAATTTATGGATGCAAATGAGGATATATCTATGTGGTAATAAATTTATGAATGTAAACGCATTGAAGCCGATTTATTAGACTGATTGACTGATAAACAGAGATCCTTGATTTTGTTGCCAAGCTATGCAAATGATCGTTAGGTTTCAGTGCCAACACCGCATACATTAAAAATCATGATCGAATCGAATCGATTTTCTTTAAAATCATGATCTCTTCTGTCAATTTCTTCAAGAATCAGAAGCATGGCGCTTAGCTACTTTCGTTTATGTAATGTTATTGTCATGAGACAAGACTCTTCAAGTGTTCATTAGCTATATTATTTCGGTCTATGAGGTATGTATCTCAAGTTTCAGCGAAAGTATACGGGCTGATTATGTGAAAGTTGTTGTTGTAAAGACACTTAGATATGTATATGAAGGTTTATATGGTAGCATAATGTAGTTATAGGAAAGTACGTAAAGAGGCAGGCGTGGCTGCTGGTGGCACCTGAAATGACCTCATTGCATTCACCCACGCCTCACTGGTACTGTACACGAAGCTGCCGTCGATCCACGCAGTCATTTGGTTTATCTGAAACAAGAAATAAAATGTCATACTCATGTCATATTCAGGGTCGAGCGCAACATGTTTGTATTTTTCGAAGTGATTGAGTCGTGTCTAAGCAACTAATACATATTATTATTTTTTCATCAAGTAAGTAGGTCAAATATCTTTGTCAGATTGCCATATGTTCTGTTCGACATACAGATTATTTAAGTTATTTTAATTAATTGATGTCCAGAGGTATATTGACATATTTATATATGTGCTAGTGCGCATGTCTAGATCCTCTCAATAGTATGATGTCTAATACTTAAAATTCCAGAGAGCTGCATTCATTTAAAGCGTAGTGCACAGAATTGACAGCTGAATAATGCAACAGGTATGGGGTTACTGCTAATTTATTCATTGATACATTTTATGGTTCAACCCAAATAGCTGTCATTCGAACCAGGCTCATTTTGTAAGGTAATGTCTACGGGATATCATGCAATTCCTACTGAATTAGATGTTTGTGATTACTTGTGTATGGTTTGATCAAACTTGCTGCAATTAAACGCCAATTAACATTCCTATTGCGGCTTGTAGATTTAAGGTAAGGTTCGCTCGTAGGGACATATTTGTAGGCTGCCGCTGCATTCATGTGATGGGTGTATCTGGGTTATACTAGATACTATTAACTTTTATTGCCTGGAATTCGGCCTTCGATGAGCTCGGTCCGTCGGAGGTTAGGCCGAGTTTATATTACACGAAAATATGTGATTTCGTAATTAGAATTTGATATGCAAACAGCGTAAATGTTTGATTTGAAAACAATGCCTGGAGTCGGTGAGCTTAGTTGTTTGTTTGCAAATAAACGAGTCATCGCAGTGTTCTCTTAACTTATTAAATAAGTACCTTTTAATAGTTATTTTTAATTTTTTTGCGATGAATAAATGATTAAATGACAATCTCTTTGAATGATTACAAAACACAATAATCAATAATGTTCGATAACTTTCAAGTCAAGTTGAAAGCTTGAACGGAACTCGTCATGTGTAGGTGGACGTACTCTAACGTAACGATGATGTAGCGATCAATACTATCGATTACCGCTGAATACTAATGGCATAACTGAACATACTGACATCATGATTTCGGTACATTTGGACAGGTTCTATGTGGTCATCGCTTGGTTGTAGATGACTTCACAAGCAACTACCTACTGTTATTCTAATATTACGCGTGGGTAAATAACGAAAACCAGCTTCTCGTCAAAGAAAACTTCACAAAGCTGATATCAGA
The DNA here is from genome assembly GCA_947363905.1 of Lithophane semibrunnea. NCBI lineage: Eukaryota > Metazoa > Arthropoda > Insecta > Lepidoptera > Noctuidae > Lithophane > Lithophane semibrunnea. Next base: position 7,038,317 of record OX376200.1, read on the forward strand.
CGCTTCGCTTGAGTGGATGTTCATTTTTCTTTCATTCCACATTCACACAACACCTAGTAAATTACATAGGAATGAACGTTCATTTATTTAGTTGGATTCGTTCACTATTGAATTCATTTAACAATTTTGATCCATTTGATTCCATTTTGTGTTCAGACGTTTCATCTCGGGTGAAAGATGCCGAATGAAAGACAAAAATGAAGCGAACACCTACATCATTCATGAGTTTTAATTGCAGGCAGTACTTGTGAATTATTAAAAGTACTGGTACCTATTCAGCTGCATCCGGTTAGACTGGAAGCCGACCCCAACATAGTTGGGAAAAGGTTAGGCAGATTGACTTGTGAATGATAAAAATGATCAAGATGTATCCATGATACAGAGGCAATTCACAGTGTGGGGCAACGTTTAACAAAACTGATCTAGCTATAATTGGAAGAACATATTTTAAATGCTGTCATGACACAAATTACTTAATCAGAGATCCTAAAAAGGCAGACCGTCACTCATTACACTTTAATGTATATGTACGTAGTAAGTACATAAGTATATACCACCTGAACCTTAATTTAAACGTTTAAGACACTTCACTCCGTTCATCTTTATCGGTAGGTATTGGCATGCTGTCTGCTAGGTTCAAGTAAAAGCTTTGATGATACCTATTTCCAGTATCATATGTGATACACACTTATAACATGCCATTTCTGTCCATCATAAGTTCCTAAGCATCTACGATAATCTCAAGGTTTAATTAGTGTACATTACCTGTTCTCTCGGACTGTTAGGACTCTGTCCAGTGTTGCGGTCATATGCCGCTCTGAGGAATGGCATGTATTTGGCGCCGTTGCACTCCGGGTCATACATGTGGTCGCATTTGTCCACTGGTATGCGATGGTGCTCGATGGGACAGCCTGACTCGGATGCCATTACGATCTCGCCGGTTACGACCTGACCTGGAACGAGTAAACTGATTAAAGAAAGATGTATGCGTTGTGCTTGTGGAACAAAATAGTATGGCGCAATTGCGCATTTGTCCCTAAATGGAACGCTGCCAGTATTATAGCCGTTTTATAAAACCCATTTTGGCTTGAGCTTTTACCAGTCTATGTGCAATAGTTTGATAAAAGAATTTTGAAATCGCCAAAAAAAGCCAAAGCTGGTATAGTTGACATCATAGATGCCTCTCAGTATTCATACTGTCGAAAGATCACAAATATCACATCTTATCTTACCAAAGAACGCAAGCAACGCAGTTCTATTAGCCAGCGAAGGTAGTCCATCTTGTCCTCTCATGAAGAGTTTGGACAGTGTCCTGGCGCCAGGGCGGTCGACGCCCGCCATCATGTAGACCCCATCAGCGTATGACGCCGGCGTCTTGCGCGTGAGACGGCTGCCTGTGAATAAGGAAGTGTGTTATTGATTTTGTAAATGACGGGTGGATACAAGATTAGAAACAAATGAGTTGCTTACACATCTAAGAAACAAACTGTAGAAATGGTTGTCTTCACGAAGGACTTCGGCTTCTGCTTCGCCAAGGTTAATAACGGTGTTGGGTTAGGTAAGCTACTTTTATGCAATTAGGAGAAAACTATAATTTAAGAGAGCACAGTTTCCTCTCGCCAGATTGTCTCTAAAAACTAAGTCACATTTTCTTGCATTAGGAGAAGATTGTGTGTTTTCTATAGATAAGTCAGTAAGTATGTGCCGTAATCCTTAAATTTAACCTATAATTTTCTACGTATTAAATGTAGTAACTAGGTATTTCAAAGCTAGGAGTAGAAAGACAGGAACCTAACACTAAATAATAATACAATCTAGAAACAAGAAAAACGTTCCCGAATTTGAATACTAATGTGAGAGTAGTATCAATGTTGTTTTACTACTGTAGTAACTCGTAATTACGGCAATTAAAAGTATTTAATACATGTGAGTAATAAAATAATAATCATTATCAAAGATGGTCGATGTTGCGTGTTGCGCACACCTATCAGTGCGCAGTGGTAGGATTTTAAAGACAAAAGTGTTGTGCATTAAAGTTAAGTGTTGTGTGTTAAAGTTAAAACTTAATCTTGTTATGACCACATTAAACTTAACATTTAGGTATTTCACTCGCGCTTGATAAATAATATTTTCGATTAAAAACTACGTCTGTCGAAACGAAAGTTGTTTACAATATATCATAATTTTATTTTAAACATTTGGTGGACATTAATTTATTTAAAAGCTTTTTTGTGCAAAAACACGAGTTGTCTCAGCTGACGATAAAGGCAGTGCCCAGTATGTTTGCGTGTAGTGTTCGAGTGGTCATGAGTTATTTATTGCATGTGTATCCAATTGTAATAGGTACAGTTTGCTACTAGTAGATAGACACGAATGTTATTTGTCCAATTGCTAAAATTAATGGTTACGTTAAAGGAACTGGAGATTACTTGGAAAGTTACAGCGGGGCGGTTTCTGATAAACTCCATAATTTGACAGACTAATAGCTACCAGAAGTGAATGTAGCCGTTCACTCGTAAAATCAAAGCTCTCGGAGAATGCCCAGTATTGGGTAATATCCTCTCTGTTTCATTCCTGTGAACATTCACTGTAGATGCATTTATCTGGCCTTAGCATTGTTCTTGCACATAATTTATCGATTTTATCACAATTGTTTCTCAATTTATGGTGGGTTTTAAGATTTAATCTGGAAGGGACAAGTATTATCTATAACTACATAATTAGTTACTTATTTCTAACATTATATGCTGTAGATAATGTTCACCATATTATGACACTGATTTCAACAAATTATCCGCTCCTTATACCATATTTTAACGTGTGCAATAAAAAAACCCCAATCAGAACTTTTAGTTTCTAGATTATGCAAAGTTAGCTCAAAATGCAACGAAAATTTGCGTACATTTCCCGTTAATCATAAAACCTTATTTCAATAATCGATAGTATTTAAATGTAAGCATTGAAATGTATGAAGCAAAAATTGTATGAAAGTGTCGTCTGACGATTGCTGCAGAAGTCGTGCTTTGTAATCGATGTTCATTGTAACTAAAGCATAATTATAATGGAAAGTGACTGAAGAGAACTCTAATCTAAAAATATGGATAAAACATGGTGTAGTTACTAGAAATTTCCATATGAATATGTACGTGATTACCTTATTTCTAGTATAATTAAATAAATGTAGCATGGTTTCCGCTAATGCATAGGTACAGTGTCTTCAATGGCATTTACCGCGTAACTATTTCCTTATTTTAATTGTGCCTATTGCATTTTTTGTTATTTGATCATTTAATCACATCCTTTCATATTTTAAAAGGATAATTTATTACTGATGCTAGGTCCTATACAACATTATTAGTAAGGGGTCACTGTACACACAACCTTGAAATCGCGACAAAAAAAAGGTGCTGTTCCATACATTTGTGTTCACTTAAATCGACAAAATGTAGTGAACAGCTGATTTTTTTTTCGCGTTTTCTAGGTTGGTCCCATAGAAAAAGTTATTCAAAATGATAAGTACAATGACCCCTTTTCGGGTTTAGCATACAAAAAATAATGTTGTTCATCTAATTGTGAAAAGAAAAGTATTTTCGGGTTATGGCGTACCATAACCCAAAAATAAGTAAAAACTACTTTTACTTATTTTTAATAGTAGTAGTAAGTATGTATACTTCAGTAAGATTTAGATCGAAGTATTTAGTTGCGTGTCGCTCAGCATTAGCAATGTTTATTTATATTCTAAAGTCAATATATTTTCACATTTTCGAATCGGTTATGGGTTGCATTAATCATTCTGTATAATATAGTGTTTATTGCCTTTCCATAGTCGTTTGTATCACATTACGGTCCGGCTCAATACTGTTCGTTGCGACAAATAAGGACGAACTACTTCATTACAGTTTCGAATGCAGTTCATTCGCATATTAACGTACAGTAGCCGGCCGTAAATATAGCACATCGCGTTTTAGAAAAACATAACACACACATCACGCCAGTAATCCCCGCTTGCGACCAGTAGTTTAAGTTTAAGAAAAAGTTTTTAAGTCGGGTTTTTAAAGTCTCATCTCCTCTGTCAATCCTACTAGTATGAAGCTTATTTCTATCTTAAACTCGATGACGACGGACTTTATCATTATTACAAGTCACTAAGCTTGGTGCTTAACTGAAAATAATTGATAGGCACGTGATATTTAAATTAATTGTAACGATTATTGTATTTAAATTATAATTATATTGTATTATATAATTATATTGTATTTAAATTAGTTGTTCAAATTGGCCAAAATCAACTGTGCCTTGTTTCGCAGGTCAATGAAAACGACGCTTTTATCTTTGCTCCGATTTATTAACATTTGCTGTATTTTTAATTTGCCTTTACAAGAGCTACTTGGTAGGTAGCAATTAATAATACATTATTTTAAGTCTCTCAGATATTTACTTTATATAAATTATATGGTTGGTCACGATTTGAACAGTAATTACGTCGGTCGTATTAAAATTTTCGCCCAATTTTTTGTGGGATAAATATTTCGTTAGAAACATTTGATACCAACCAGGAAAAATGCTCTAAGCAATAATAAAATTGTAGAAAAAATAAGCCAATGTTGATAAAGTTAAGGTTACCTACCCAACATTACCGTAACTTGAAAATAATTATGATACAGGAAAATATGTAAATCGTAAATATTTATGAATAATTTTGAAAGATTGATTGAGACGTGGTTGATGAACTAATCAATATATTTTCTAACTTTCAAGTTACGTCATTAAGTAAGTCGTCGCCGTTAAAGTAAGTTGTTTTGCATCAGAAAGAATTTACAAAATATCAATGCGAATTTTATTATTATTATGTGTTAACGTTTAATGACAAGACATTACGATCAGATGAGGCGTGAAATTAATTGGAACAAAATTATTATGCGCATGTTAATTTTAATTTATTAGTGGTATAAATAGATTAGCGTAAGATAACGTATCTAGACGTTAGGCGGATATTGATACAAGTAGGTAACTGACTACATTACACGTGTAAGTTGTAATATGTAGAACGATTTCAAAGGTGAAATTAGAAAGTGCATAAGAGTTTAGTGGTATGAGAAACAGGGTGTAAAGTTCACTCATCCTCCGTAGAAAAGGAAGGATTTTCCAACAAGACGGGTGTCGTATGTCGAGATCTTGCGCTCGCGCGGTAAACTCTAATTGCGCGATGCAAGATTTTGTGTCACGTCAGGTATTTGATGCGTAGTTCGCATGTGGCGATGTAGATGCCGCCACAATAATTCTAGATCTGGTTAGATACCTAGATACAATAATCTTTATTGGACACCATAATAAATAACAATAGGAAACTTAGAAAGTTACAAGACAATGGGTGCTCTAGTTTTTTATGAAGTATATAATTAACTAGGTACATGATCAATATCTAATACACAATTCTTATGAATATCTTTGTCCTGATTTTTTTTGTGGCTACCAAAAAATACATACATGTATCAAATTCCTACCATTTTCCCACAGGCAGAAACTACAGAACGCCACTTGATCTACGATCCTAACATACTCCTTTTGTTTCGAAAAAGTCTAGCGATAAAATGCAATACATTGAGTATTTATCAACTTAAAACTGTGAGAAAGCAGTTGAAATATTATGTAAGCTAATCTGTGTAATGAACGTCTTAAAAACGATGTATTCAGAATAACATAACATCACGCCTTGTTTCCCCGAAGGGGGGCAGAAGTGTATCTATAGTAGGTACCTACATCCATATTTCACCAGTTAGGTTTTAAGACCCATGTAATAAGGGCGGCGAGCCTATTGCCATCAACCGGGTACAAATCCAGACAGCGGGCTGCTACTGAGAAATTCCTGTTTGAGATCCTGTCCGATGTAGGTATTTAACTTAGTAATATCAATGCTCATCACCAAATCTGTAAGTTTAGGCTCGTGCAAACTAGCGCGACTAGTCGCGCGACGCGACACCGGTAATTGTTCTACCGTGACGTTTTCTCAGAAATTGTTTTGTTCAAGTAGAGTCGCGCTGTCGCATCGCGCCCGTTTGCGGTAGCCTGTAATGTACGCCTGCACGTAAGGAGTTCTTTGTTTATGTCTCAAAAGAACGTTTATGGTCTGATGACCCGTTATTTATAAGATTACCTTTATGGAACACATGAAAATTGACAGAATAGTCAGAATACTATAAAAAGAGAGAAATCGAGTGCATGTATGTATGCAAGTGCATCAACGCGCGATTTGTTCCAATGTTCATGAAATTATCATTTGTACAGTCACGGACTTTAATTGATGAGCCACCTTCAAACTTTTCAATTTTGCAGTTTCATACATTCACGAGATTACACGATTAAACACGAACTCAAATCGCACGCTCGTAAACAAGATGACAAATAAATTACTTTTAATCGGAAATATCCATAGAGGTTGACTAATAAGTTCTCAATGATAAAAATAAATACAATGTTGCATTAAGTTTATCCAATCTATTTGATACCGACCTCCTTTGAATCATAGCTCATTAACTCGATAATTATGAAAACATAACTGACGACAGTGACAGTTGAAATATCAAAATGACAAATAAATTACTTTTAATCGGAAATATCCATAGAGGTTGACTAATAAGTTCTCAATGATAAAAATAAATACAATGTTGCATTAAGTTTATCCAATCTATTTGATACTGACCTCCTTTGAATCATAGCTCATTAACTCAATAATTCTGAAAACTTAACTGAAGACAGTGACAGTTTAAATATCGATGTCAGAGAATTTATCCGTACGCTAACGTTACTATGCAGCAGTAACCTAGCAACAATTGTTTATCGTTGCTAGACCTGCAATTGATTGACTTTGAGTAGTCACTGCTATCAAGTAGTAGTTCTGCTCTCAGGTTAGCCAACTGGTAAAGATATGAAATATAAGTTTCTTCTTCTAATACGAAGACATATGACTTTGCGTGTCGGGAACCGAATAAACCCGATTTGCATTACACGGCTAAAATGCGAACAGTACCAGGTGGCTCATCAATTAAAGTCCGTGACTGTACATAAGATTATTGTTAATATTGATTTCTTCACATTTAATAGCTATCAAGAAGCCTGTAGTTTGATAGGGTAATTAAAATATAATCGTAAAATTAAAATGGCATAAAGTTTATGTCATGATTTAAATTACTCTTGCACATACTTTGTAGTCGAAGCGTTTTAAGTTGTTTTAAATGGCTTTCGTCGATAATAATTTTATTGAAAATTATTTGTTTGCGTAAAGCGATACAAATTTTAGGTTTTGCCATAGGTTAAGATTTTAGTAACTAAAATCTACCTACGCTATTTGTTAAAATGGGGTTAATGATTTATTTCCTAATAAGTGAAAAGTCTCCATTCTCCACATAAACACATTGCATTGGTTTTTATCATATATTGATATATTTCGAATGCGTGACACGATTACTAGAAACAAACGATGATTACTGGGGAACAACAATGCAAGAAACCCGTCGTACGAGGTGACGCTAGGTGGCGCAACTTTGCGTCTCTTTGCATGAACCACGAATTAGGGACGGACGAGGAGATTTCGACTCACACACAAATTACACCGAGTCTTCGTAAACTTTGTTCATCATAGTCATTATCGCTCGATAATCGATAGACGATAATATAAATTGCTCACGATACTATAATAATAGGCAATGAGAGGGCTATTTGATTATGACTCAACATGCTATAATCATCTTAGATAATATTTTTTATCTAAATACTTAATTGAGATGAAATTATTGAAAGCACTGAAGATATTTTTTTCAAACAATTTTATTATCGTGCTGTTTATGCATGTATTGGTGTTTTAACATTTACAGATTCTCATAAAAGGTGTGGTGGAAGGAAAGCGTGTGAACTGAGTAAACGTAATCTTAAATCACTGACAATCTGATAAGAATCGTCGCATTTTTTTCCTTCTGCATTATACGCAGCCTGGGTGTATTACATCAGGTGATATTTTAAATTCACACCAGCACTATATTTTATTTAAATTCATAGTAATTGTATAGGCAAGCAATAGGTTTCTGTGCCCTGCGGGGTTAATCTAGATAATATAGATGGAATAAATGAATAAGCCAATCCAGATAGACATAGAAATACACTGATAGATTAACGATCTAATTTAATTTATTATCTCGCGACGGATAATTAATTTTAATTGAAATGAAAGGCAATATGTCGGACAATCGATGTCGATATAGATACAAGTGAGTGTGTCAGTGTGTCCTGTCGATAACCATCGCAGTTGCGAAACTTCGGATGACATATCAATCATAAAAGCCTGATTATCTACGTACCTAGGTACGTACATTATGATCACTGTTAGGTAGTTTTAATTAGTGATGAAATGCTAAATTGGTATTTTTTATTTTAATTGGGAATTTGGTTTGGTTCAAAACTTGAGTCAACAAATCAATGACTCCTCAGCGGCTATAAATGAATAATACGTTTGGTACCTACGTGCCTTTCCACACGTTTCAGCAGGTTGGCGGCACCGGCTATCCGAGGTAGGTATAGTTTTTGGGTAAGTACCTATGAAAGGTTTCGTTACCAAGATACAGACTGGGCCTAGTTTGAGACCAACGCTATCTTCATAATCTAATTTTAATGTTGAAATAAACGATTTTTACTTTTATTTTTCATTTGATCGGTAGGTATCAATTACCCGCGCCTCTATCAGCACCCTATCTTCCCTAGTATACAAGGTGTAATCGATATCGACGCGCGAACTGTTACCATGAACTCAGGACTTGATTTTCAACCCTATGTATAATCGGTTATTTAAAAAAAAACACCTGTTACATAATTTTGATGGTATTTTGCGTGTTCATTTTTGTATGAAATAGCATATTTTTTTTAAATAACCTTCTATTTAGTTCTACGCGGACGGGTCTATAATCACGTGTTGAATTCATGGTAACAGTTTGGGCGCCAATGTCCGTCACACCCTGTATATCATTATCTTGTCAGTACTCATAAGTTTCCCAACACTGGATGACAAATTAATAAAGCCTCTATCGAGGATTATCTCACTGTTAGTAGATTCACGAGTTGACCGCGTTACGCAAGAGGTCACCGTAGCAGCTACTGAGCATCGTGACTTCACACGACCTCTTGACAGTTTCAGTAGGTCAACCACAAATCTAAACATTTTTCAATCTGCATAGGAACTAATTTTTGCATTAATCACCTACCTTGCTAGATGTTTGGCTGGCATAATTATAAAATAGTCATAGCTCGGGAAAATTAAATTAATTATTCAACAAACTGCCTTTTTTCATTCATCATTTTATAGAATAATTTTTGGATACCAATTTTAAAATGATTTTTTTTTAAAGTACCTAATGATTATACCTACGCCAAAATTAATCTTACAAAGTTTAATATAATAAAATTAAACGATTAATCTCTTTTGAATACCAAAGTGTTTTATTATTTCATCATCATTTGTGTAACTGAAAGTTTTAGAAGAGCAAAGCAAAATCAATCTTAGCACCAGCCACGATTTAAGATGACTCGATTAAATGGTTCAATAAATATCGGAATGGTGAGGTAATCTCGTTTAGCTTTAAATATGTACATAAGGTATCAGGGACATAGATAAAAAGTAAAATATTATACTCAGGTAACTTTTTTCTGAAGAATAAATATGGTAGTTCCACATATTTCCTGTAAAAAAACTGTCAAACCACAATTTTTATTTCTTAAGTAAAAGATATCTGACGATTGAAAAATTTGGCACTGGGTAATTTATCTTTTATATACAAAATTATATTTTACACTGTTAGACCGCGCGTTGATATCTTTTACTAGAGAGCTTTCCACTTCGTACCAATTTCATTAACATTTAAATTTTATTATTATTTATTTAATTGAATTTACTGAAAGAGATTAAATGTGTAATAAATATACAATTATCATAAACCTGAATTGTATAGTCAATAAATACATGGCTATAATAATCTTACAAAATATCTATTCAATGTAAAATAAATTGAAAAGATACAATCTGTTCGCTAAGCTCAAAGACGTATTGATACGTACATTGAATTGATTATGTATGAGCATGAACGTGAAAGACAGTGGCCAGATGTAATTGGTATTATTCGAGAGACAAGTTATTTGATGGATGAATGTAATCATTGCTTCGCTGAGCAACTTCAAAGAAGCTAATGAATTTTGCTCTTCTAAGGCAATTGAGAAACAAATAGTTATATATCAATTAAATATAATAAAAAATATGATTTATTTGACATTCTAATTAGTTATTATACCATCCAGGGACTGTTTTAATGGTCGATTTACAATTACGGCAATAAATTATATTTTTTATTTTACACATTAATTTACCATTCGTTGTGCGTTCCGCCGGACGAACGTCATGATTGACTCTATATGGAAACTTTAATGAATCGGATTGTGCAGATATTTTGATTGCAGATGATTGCAGATATTCGAATATTACAGTTTTGAAGTCATTTAAGGAAAAACATTCTTCAATGGTATTTTTTCTTCCAAGACATGCCATAACTCTATCCTCAATGGTGAACGATGTTTACGTAAGAAGCAGGTTGCTGAGTTATCGCTGCATTATACGTGTTCTATCCAAAAATAGGTATAGTTAAAGTAGGTATAGCTTTGCTACGGAAAACTGTGAATGATACCATAATTAATTGCAATTTGCAATATTTTTGGGCAAATATACCTGTAAAGAATGAGGCAAATACGTATTTTTAAAACTGCAAATTGAGTTATTTATGGTCCAGTTGTAAGTTAAAATGACACTATAAGGGATAAATGTGTAAAAAAAATACCTAATTCATATTTAACTTATGTCGCTCGTGTTCCAAAAGGTAGTTAATAAATATTGAAGTCATATTCAACAATAATGGCACGTACCATTTACGTAATTCTGCTCCATTATTGACAGACAAAAAAATATAAAGCAGTTCCCACTCACATTGAAGACAAGTTTCCATAAATTGTGTTACAAATATGATCATATCGAAAGTGGTTCAGGGACCGCAAAACAGCTACTGTCATCTGATAAACAGTCATCGACTTATAAATAAATTGGCCAATTTACTCATATAATCGTTGTGTAACAACATTATATCACGCCTGTATTTCCCGAAGGGTTAGGTAGAGGTGTACATATAGTACACCCACATTTTACCAGTTATGTTTAAGTCACATGTAATAAGCGGCGAGACTTGCCATCAACCGGGAACTGTTATAAATAATTTCTCAATCAATACTTTAAAATTACTGATTTGAGAATTCATGTAGGTACTATATAAAACTGCTCGCTATGCATAGCGGTGCAGTCAACCTACAAATATTCTACTCGAATCATATTTTTTCGACTATTGTAAAAGTACAAAATAAATTCAACGTAGCAGAAGCAAGTGTTTTAATTAAAAAGGACCCACGGAGCGCCATCCTAACAAACTGGTGTCAGAAGTGGAATCCCAGGAAAAATCGTTAGGAATCCAGTTTCCAAGCTGGTTCTGAGAAACCTCAATAAAAAAACACAATCAAAGTTTGCCCGACCTCTAATCTAACCAATGTTCTGCAGTAGCGCTTGCAACCAATGCAAATAGCGCTTGCAACACCGCATTTCGTATTATTTGATGTTTGCTTCCTTGCTTCGATTTTTGCCAAACAATCATGTTCGAACTAGGATCATCGTCTACCTGATGCAATATCTCACAGGGACAGAATGATGTTGAAATATCATTGCAGCATTGCATGCGGATGCAATTAAAACTACACACAATATAAAATTTAATGACGATTATTCATGGAATCATTATGGAATCATATTTTTTATTCCAACTTTATCAATATCATTATATTCCTTTTAAAGAATATGCGAAACATTCAGCTTTATGATCACTCTGAATAAAAAGCTTCAAGTAATAAAATGTGCTTAATACCTGTATTAAGCTCAGAGAAACGTGTGCCGACATTATAATATGCAGTAATAACTATATTTAAGTGCTAAATGTGCACAATGGACATAAATTGAGAGTATTATAAATATTAAGTGAGACCCCGAAAGATAAGGTATTGCTGTTAACTTTAGTATCAGGTCAGTAAATGCAGTAAAGGGCTCATAATGGCATTTTCATAAATCAGTTCCTTTCTTAATTCTTGTGTTATTTTCATATAAAGAAATCAAAGTGTGTAGATCCTGATTTCTATAATTTGCATATTTTATACGTATTTTTGTTACTAGCAATTTAGATCGAATATAATATAATAATAATTTATTTGCATCAAGTTTTACATTTTACCTTAAAAACATGCAGTTTAAAGAAAATTATACAATAGTGTGGCGACACCAGCACCCTTGCTAAGTTGCCAAGACAACTTGTGTTAAAGATGCTGGGCCCGACCCTTTGTTGGATGTTTCTTAATTGCATTAAGGTACATAGATGCCATTTTGTAATTATACAACTGGTTCATTATATGGCGTAGGTAAACGGACAAATAAACTAATTAGGAAAGGAAATAAAACAAAAGGAAAGATTTTATGAATGGAATAGTGTAGTGTATGCAGGGGTGTGAGGGGGTGCGTGTGTGTGGGTGTCTGCGTGTGATACGATAGCAAAAACTGCTTTGGAAGCAGTGTCTAATCCTTTTCATCTTCACATAATGAGAGGAAGGTTTTTAAATAAAACGATTGAAAAATACCGACATTTGATTACTGAAGACCTGGGGCGTATTTAATAAAAACCGACAGGCAACAGGTGACAATTAGGCAATCCGACAATATTAAAAGATTATCTCATGGTTTTCTGCTTTATCAAACAGCAACAACGGGACAGTTGTAATTTTTTGACAAAAATGTCGCATTGTCGGTTTTATTAGATCAGGTCGATAAACCTCAAAAATAATAAACGCATCTACTTTACGACTAAACAAAGTTTAAAATCGAATTAGGGTGGGGCTGTTTATGACGACAAATTACTATCTATGTGGTAAAGAGATTAGAGCAAGGTCTACTTGATAAATCAAATAGCTAAAGCAAATCGTACTTGATTAAAGTCAGTTGAAACAATGACAGCTGACAAAGCGGTTGAATTTGACCGTGTGGATTATTCGATAGAATGTTACAACACTACTCGGGTTTCCATGTATACTTGCATGTTTGGAAATAGCATTGTTTGATTTTTAACTTCAAATTGATTACTGTTTGGCAAGACTTTTTGTCTGTTGTGAGTGACTTACAATAGTTGTCATTGAGACTTAATTATTTTATGCTGGTAATTATTATGTTAATTACTATAGTATGGTTGGGGTGCATTTGTAAAATAACGAATTGACTATTATCATACACAATAATCGATGCTGAATATAAATGATGTATCTTTTCATACACGAAATCTCTTAAGGGGTCATTATGAACAACTTTCGCTATGGGAGAAACACAGAAATCGCGAAAAAAAAAATCTGCTGTTCCATACAAACAAACTATGCGAACATAAATGTATGAAACAGCACATTTTTTTTTGCGATTTCAGGTTTGGTCCCTTAGTGAAAGTTGTTCATAATGATGAAGTACCCCGTACAAAAAGAGACACCTTATATTGTCATGAACTCATGACATCCATATATCTCACGACCATTATAACAGATGTTAAAGTCTTTGAATAAGAGAGTAGGTACATACTACAACAGTTATGTGTTAGTGCTTATTTCTGTTATTATCTAAATTTGTGGTACTCACCAACTGATCCCCAGTCTGGGTAAGCTCTGTTGTTGAACCAGCCATCGTAGCGCTGCTTCTCATAGTACACCTCTGAAAAAGGACAAAAATATTAGATTACTGTCTTTTTTTTAATTTACGTTAGTAACGTGTTTATGTAGCAAAGTACGCAAGTAGAAACGACAACTTTTTCTAATTCAAAATCGTTATCATATTTCCTTCAAAGTCATTCCAATTAATCGTAAAGGTGCCAGTTCAATCTCTTAATTACAACCTACTTTACAACCACCTGGGTGGTTAACCGAAGTCATACAATAAATGGTGTAGAATGTTTATTGGTAAGCATAGTCAATCAACACGCATTGAATCAGGTGCAGGTACAATGTCGGCATGTTTTTGCGGATAGTTATACGCCGTGCTAGATGCGTGCTCGACCGTTCCTACCGAGGCCTTGCTCTGTCCGTTAACCGAGATGCATCGCAATGAGCTCCTCGTTATGCATTTATTGAGCTTAAAAGTTGTAAACGAATAGTCGTAAATGGACATCAATTATTGATTGTTCTAGGATACAGTTTTCAAATGTAAGAATATTAGGCCATTTTTTTTTTTACCTTGATAAACCGAAGAATTTATAATTTTTAACACAAATTGCAGAAATTCAGAGAATATTCATCTTGTTCTAGTATACAAAATTAAAAAAAAATACATTTCCATACATTTTGTCGAATTAAGTGAACACAAATGTATGGAACAGCTGATTTTTTTTTGCGATTTCAAGGTTGGTCCCTTAGAAAAACTTGTTCAAAATGATGGGTACAATGACCCCTTTTCGGGTTTTGCATAAACCAAAAATTATGTAGTATAAAAAATAATATGGCTTGGCGATTAGAAAAAATTGTATTTATCTCTTATGGTTTCTTAGTAAAATGTTTTCAAATATCTTGTCTAAAATAGATACGGAATAGACTTTCAAAGTCGTTATAATCGTTTGTTATAATAAATAAACTCCTGTAGTCCTGTTAGAGTTTATTTAAAGATTTAATTGACCTGAATGTGGACGATTTTGTAATTAACAACATAATTGCCCTTATAGTCAATATATCACTATTTAAGAGATGTGGCCCTCAAAGTAATACATAAATCGTGCCATAATAACTCTTTGATGTATCTACCTACCTCCTATAAACAGCTGGTTCGTAAATTATACATTTCATTCTGGTGATTACTAATGTAACATATTTTATATTTGGATTAGATTGATTGATAAAATCTTAACTGTTTCTAAAATACTCAGATCTCAACCGAAATCCTCAATTGGCAAGGAGAAGAAAATACGCGTTCTTTTGATCATTTTCTTAAAACAATAAATCACTGGCAGCTTTATTTCAATTGTAGATTTCGCGAAGACTGAAGACATTAGTACACAATAGCCTAGACTTTTTATTATGCGTCTGAATAGGTTAATAAGATTAAATTGATTACCAGCTGTGATGCTCTATAAAATGCTCAATAAAATTAAAAGGATTTCATAAAATAAAGCAGGTTGACACTATAAATTACAGCAGGCTGTCGCAAGGAGAGATATTAAATCTTATTAAATCTAGAGCTGCTGCGAGGACATGCCACCATCACACCTACGAGACATTCGGAAAATTAATAGGTATTCCGCTTACATGATTCGCTATTATTATTTAAGATTACAAGATCCGTATTCATGTTGTTGTTGCCCATTCATTCAAATAAAAATAACATAAAAGTTATTTTTTTAAATTTTTGTGTGGTTGTATGATACAATATTGTTACTAAAATGGTAAAATTGTACCAGTTTTTCTTGATTCTATTTATGTCGATCCTGAATTTTCATAGCTTAGTTTGTGACGCCCCAACCGAATGGCATAGTCAGCAGATATTATTACATTATCAGTTTTAGACGGTAACAAGATTTTTTTATTTACCTAACGATAATCAACAAATAATTATATCAATCGTACCTATTTAACAGTTGCTTAGAGAAACGGATATAGGTACAAACCGCTTGTTGCCAGGACACCTGCGTATGCGCATTTTTTTACCACATGTATGTTTCATGAGTAATTATGGTCGCAATAATCGATTGAATTTCTTTAAATAAAATGTCAATAGAATAACTATGATATTACTTATTAGAATTGCGACATGACATAGTTTACTATGAGCTAATAATTCATCACAGTAAATATGGTAGACGGATTAAATCGTTGGTTGGACCACAATATAAGAAAAATAAATTACCTACTTATTTCTATTTGTCTGCCACCTGCGGCGTGTTGGTACGTTTGCGTGATGCCGTAGCTTGATATATTAGGCTTCTAATTATCATAATTTGTACTGGTACGCAACGCAAATTGGAACTGTTTGGCGCTGACATTTGTATTAATGACTCACTGCTTCACTAGTCACTGGATGTGCATTTTGTATTTGAAGTTAATTATAAGTTAAGGACTGCGTGTCGCAATAAGAGAGACAAGTCGGTTGAGATTGGATTTGCCAAGTAACTATAAGAGGGATTTGCCAACGTATTGTGCCAATCAGCCATCCAAATAAATAAACAAAGATAACTTTGATAAATAAAATAACAAGCAAGTAGCTAGCTGACTGGTCGTTGCCTGCCAGGTTGGGCAAACTGCTTTTGGGTTTTTCTATATGGAATTTCTCGGTAGTAGCCCGGAGTATTTGTGCCCGGTTGATGGATAGATAGGCTCGCCCCCTATTACATGGGACTTAATGTGGGTGTACTAATCGGTACATCTATGCCCAACCCTTCGGGGAAACAAGGCGTGATGTAATGTTATGTAGCAACTGTAGCAAGCGATCGGTGATAAAAGATTTTAAAAAATGCGATATACGGATAACGAATAACTTTGATGAGTCAAAAGGTAAGCTTATCTTTCAGCCATAATTATTCATGAGCATTGAAAATTGTGAACTAAACAATTTATGATATAAATAAAAGGCGAATACGTCGGGGACCTCAATACAGGTGTGTGATTTAGAAAATCAAAAGACAAGTGAATGATGAATTGAGATTAACGTCTCTATAAAACACAAGATAGGTACAAGAAATTTTAATTTATCATTAAATAAACACTTGTACAGCCAAATGCTTTATAGCACACGTGTGCACGTGTTCATAAAACATATTCATAGTTGGTTGCATTCTAATTCGTGCATATAAATTATTGTTATCGAGCTAAGATCTGGACAGCGAAAGGCTACACACAAAAGGGAAGGTAGATAATTAAGATAAATGTAAACGAGGCTGTCAGTGGGTGACATGAACATCAAAGATCTCTATTTGTACTCGGTCTACTTTCGTAACATGCATCTGGAATGCGGCGTCACAATCAAATGCTGACAATGTCGACAGTGCTGTCATGTTGAAAGCTTTAGAGAGAGTATAAGCAAGTGTAAACATAGGTATGTAGTTTCTTTGCAGACCGGTTAGATGATGACATTGATCGATCAAGTATCGAGTGAAGGAAACGAGTCTTTGATTTTATTAGCATCGTCGAACAGAATCGATTGTAATCTAAAAATTGAGGTTTCGAAAGCGTCATGTTGATTAGGTACTAGTTGATTTATGTAGATTCGTACGTTTATATATCTAACAATAGATAGTTGGAGTATGATGAAAAGTTCTACATCCTTCAGTTTTTAGTTACAATTTATAAGAAGATGAACCATTTGGTACAACAAATGAGAGTTCAATTTTGAATATCCAACTGGGTGCGAATTGAACAAGATATCTCAATTCTAACCAAGCAGTATAGCACCGTTATTATAAACCCAACCCATTCAACCTAAGCCAGTGCAAACCAGTTGTTTTTGTTTTTAGAAATGTTAATTTTGTAACATAAAATATACGTGAAATAAGGACTTTATTCGTAATCATGTGGGACATAATAATTTGTGGTAACAGGCTCGTTTAGCTAGTCTCAAGCGCTGACAGCTGTTATACCTAAGTGGGTTAGTTAGGACATACATATTTATTAGAGGAAATTATGCTAAGCAAGGTAATAAATAAATAGTCCTGACTGTAGGTACTAACTGCAATTGATTCCAGGTTCTGATATAATATCTTATTTAACGTTTTGGAGGTATCTTCAGATTTTAAATTGCTCCGTGACTGTTGCAGTCTTGTGGTTAAAATAATCGTGTATCAAACAAGCGTGACTGGCTGTATTATTTTAAAACTACTTTTTATTTGTATGCTTTAAGTAGATATTACATGTAGTGTCGGAACCTCTCATTAATTTCACTGTCTGGAGTTGCGCTTGGTAGTATACTAAATCACGGTTATACTTCTAATATGTGATCTCTATGAACATAAATTAGATATTTGACATAGATTATGAAAGGCGTAGTTTGTGTATGTGTACATATACAATCATTTGTTTTTCTAACTGAACAGAAAGCTGTGCTGCTGGGTGAAGGGTGGGCGTTTTGGGGGACTGTCCTATGTAATTTTGACGTTCGAAAAGTTCTGATTCTTAACCTAGTTTGAATGAATGACTTTTGATTTTAATTTTGCGTATGTACCTAGGTGCTGTCACGCTCTGCTGTTATGCCTTTTTTTTAATTATTATTTTTTCAATTGTGAGCATTTGGATCTAATGGCCTGTAAAGATTTTTTAAAATAATATTTAGAAGAACAGGTTTTAATGTTATTCCTGCTCCATCTACATTATTGCTTAGCAATCGGGTAATTAAAATGAAATATTCATGACTCGGCAATCGGGAGCAGTGGTTGTCCAGGCCGCTTACGGACTTACGGCCGTAGCTGCGAACCCAGACAGGCGCTTTCTTTGTGTAAATTATATCATCACCATCACATTTCTTTCTTCCACTTCTTCTTTATTCTTTCAAAACCGTGAGAAAACCTTCTATCTCCTTGAATAAAAAATAAATTCGAAGACATGTGACATTCTGCCTGCACTATCTAGGAACACGTGGTGGATTACGGCACCACTCCCTCTCACAGGGAGGAGACCTGTGTCCCAGCAATGGGAAAATTATAGGCCGATTATTATTTTACTCATGACTTGTTCTTAGGTACAATATTTTTTTACTAATTATGGTAGTGTTTGTTTGCACTTCTCGTGTCCTAGTGATAATTGGTTGTCATAACATAATAATTACTTAATACGCAAACTTGTTTTTGTTCTATGGTAGGTAATATCCACTTAAATATTTGGGCCAGAACAGTCCATTACCGTTTAATGGTCCTTTTAGCTGATATTAGCACAAAAACTAACAATTTGTAATTCGTGATGACCGTAGGTTCCGCTGAAGTACAAAAAGTTAATCCGGTACGCAGCAGGGTAATTAATATAATAGTTTCATGTGTCATGTTTTTGCACTAATAAAACTTTTTATAATGAAATGAGATCATGGATCATGGAACAAACATCAGCTCATCACAATAACTTATTTTTTTACAGTCATGTACCTAGCCTATAACAAATTGTTATCTCACATTGACTGGCTTTGCCAAACCAACCTGTGTATTTATTTTATTGGTGCATGGTTATTGTGAAATCCAATGTAAAAAAATACGGTAAAAATATGTCAAAGGAACAAAAATGTAAATGTAGTTCGAATTCATGTTCGGTGACTCTTTCATAGTAGCCAGCATGAATTGGAGATGAATAAATTGGTACCTTCATATTCTTTCCTTTTGTTTAAATATTTAATACCTATGAGGAGTCGATAGGGTCTCAGTCTTAAACTTGGTAATAATGGTCATGGGCCCTAAAAAGTTATGAAGAATTTACGTGTTATGAGGAGTTGAGTAGATGCGTACGGAGGAGTCAACTAAAAATACCTTTTTATGCTTATGTTTACTTAGTTATAACCGGTCAAGTGATGTGACCACTGCTTATGACTATTTCAATAAATATAACCAGGAAGTAATTAATTACTAATATAATCAGCAACAAGTATCAGCACATACCTTGTAATTGCACTAATAACTTGTGTAATTACCATTTCATTATTATTTTATATATCTGTTTAAGTACGGAATGTTCAGTGCCTTTACATAGTACAAGTATGTGAGATGAGTACATTTACATAGTCCTGCAACAATTCAATGATTATACAAAGTCATTATCTTCTTATGTCACATAAAATATTACAAAACAAGTGTTGGTTATTTATTTATTGTATTTGTTATGTTATTCGAAGATATCCGTGTATTCTCTAACGATACGCCCACTCAGATGTAAAGTTATTGTGCCTGTTTTTGCACATATTGTGAATTTGACACGATGTATCATAATTTATCTAGAATTGCATATGAGACCTAATGAATGGAGTTTTGCTTCCTCTTACCTTATTAGGAAATCAGACCTCAATCTGGTTAATGGTAATAAAAACAAAAACATTGCTGAATTTAAAATAGCGTGTATGAATAATGAACATAATGACGTTCGTCGAAGTCAAATGACTTAAGAGATTTTACTTTGTCATAATGTAAGGATTCTATAGACGGATGACCACACAGATTGCATTCAGCATCTTGCGTTTACATATAAGTATGGCAAGTAAACCTCGGTTGCATGATGCGTCGCCATTAATAGGCGTTGTCCTCAAGGTCAAATAAACGATTAATGTCATGGTCAAAAATTTAACACGAGGAAGAGTCGAATGTGAACACATGAATGGAATTTGAGTTTGAATGTAGTTCAGGTTATGACCGGTTTATTGGCGCAAACGTTTCAAGCGCCGCTGGTAATTGTAAGATCCTGTTTGATTATCTGGTACTAGCTGTGCCCCGCGGTTTCACCCGCGTAGGTCTCGATCCCGAGGGAATATAGAGATAAAACGTATCCCATGTCCTATTCCAGGTCATTATCTGGTATAACAAGTGTTAACTATGGGGTTTCTCGATTGGGAAATCCTCAATTACAATTCTCGTGTTGGAATTTGTTAAATAGCTTAAGGCTCGCCCACTATTGTTTGAAAGCAACCGTCATCGGCTATGTATTTATGTCGAAACTCCTCGTGGTTAAGCTAACCCTTCACGTGATTTACATGTAATATGCATGACAGTTATCTTTACTAGTGTCTAATTAGTTGATAGTACTTATACGGGAAACTTGAGCATGCGTTGTAGAGTGATTATCGAAATAGCGGTTGTTGACAGAGGGTTACGTTAGTCAGCGGCCTTCAGCTTTCACTATCGCGACATGTAGACGACAACGCGACGCGCGCTGCATTCGCTCGACGTGCGCGCACGCCGGCACGGTTTACGTGATCTCAAGTTAATTTGAACTGTTTTCATCTTCAATTTTATAACAGTCGAGACTCCCGTGATCGCCGAAGTAGTGGTTTGCAATTTCGCAAACCACAACAATAATCATGTGATTTTGAGGCATCAATAATTATGAGATGTTATATGATTATGTTATGAATTTGAATATCTTTCCATCTAACACAGATTGCTTTTCAGAGTTTCCGTCATTTTTAAGTTCAAAACACAAATGGTAGTGCAGAAATAGTACAGCAACCACATGGAAATAACAGCCTTCATAATAATAATGTGTGTAATGACATTTAAATGTCAAAAATTGTCCCGGAATTGAAAGATTGCTTTAGTAGCTGAGACGGGTAAGATTGTATAATGTATAGGTCAGGTGATTTATTAGCACTGATATGTAGCACTTTATCAAGAACCTACTGTCAGACTCTTTAATTAATGTGATCCTTTCTCTTCAAGTTCGAGTAGATTTCATAATTCTGTGCCTTAGTGTAATAGATCCGATTTTTTTTAAATAACATTAGTTTATACATTGTTTTTATTAATATATGTAAGTGTTAATATGTTACTGTTCCTTAAACAACACACGGGACACTCAGGCTAAGCGTATGCTTAAACGCAGGTGACGCAGCCCAGCACAGTACAGATTTTGCAGTGTAGGGCAGGCGAGGCAGACATAGGCCGCGAACACATGCTGCGATGCAGCTACATAGACACGTTCGCGTCCTAGCTAGTACAAAAAAATAGACGGGTGCAACAAAATTATGAATCAGCGTATGCTGAGACCTAGGTGACGCAGGTATACGCAGCGCAGGGCACAGCAGATTTTCGAACTGTGTTTAAAAAACAAGTGACGCCCTGCACGCTAGGGTGGAGCGAAACCGACAAAAAAAATATTTTTATTTTTTTTCGTTTCTCCTGTATCATTAATAGTTGACCCTATAGCATAGAATTAAGTATAAAAAATATCAGGAGCGTAGGACTTCATCTTCAGGTGGCGCACGGAGGATAGATAAACATAAAAGTCAGGTTATACTACATACTACAACCCGCTATTAAGAAGTGTTTTAACTATTTTCACTGTCATTATGTGGTTTTACTGCGTTCATAATAGCTTACAACTACATGGATACTTGTTATTTACCCATAATTTCGATCATATTTTTCACAGGAAAGCTTCGAATTCAAGCCAATTTCACGAAAATTCGAATCTACTATACAAAGTTTTGTGGCTAGGTAAACCTGTGAAATGCCTAAATTACGGAAAGATTTATGTTGTCCATTAATTGGTCTACCTAAAAAAATAAGTGATAATGTATTGCCGACGTATTTTGATGCAATCAAATACTATTTGTGGATACGGTGTGATTTAATTAAATTATGTAACGAAAAGATCCTGCAGTTGCGAAATAATTGCGACCGACATCGAAAAAATATGGAACAACCATCTATTTATTACTATTATCAGCCATCAAAAAGTTGTTGCGAGATTGATTTAATATTACAACAAGTCCAAAAATATTAAAAAAATACGTAATGAAAACAAAAAAATAAGATTTCTACGAAAAATCTTTGAAAAAGTTATTCGTTAATGCTACATGCAAGTTTTGTACTTGAGAGACGATCTTAAACAATTGTCTTAAATATACAACATAATTCATTTTTTGTGCATCCAAAAAATGTATTGCTTGCTATGTTACAAGATGATGCACCAGAAATAAGAGACTTAGCTCTTCGAATAATTTTGAAGGCTATGGTACAGACCAAAGGCAAGAAAATACGTCAGTTTCAGCATACTGAATTCAGATTGAGGCGTCACAGTAGTACGATTTAATAGACTGGTCAAAAAAACAAGTTACCGAGTCACCAATGACAATGAAATACAGTGACGGCCAAATCAAAGAGATGATGTCATCTGGAGGCAATTTATTGTATTTCCAGAAGTTCCCTTGTCACACCCAGGCTGTAGAGCGATGTGTTAACCTTGTAACAGAAGCTTCTTCATTCGTTTGCGGACCAGAGGTAAGAGATGGGTTCCTAAGATCAAGAATAAAACCTAGACAAGACTTACTAGTTTATGACACAAAATCACAATATTTCTTTCAAAAACAAAGACCAACGACTTCTGAAGAAGGCCCTGAATTCTCTTTATAAATATGTATTTTGTTAAAATGTATATTATTCATTCAATATCTTCAATAAAAAATTATAAAACATTCGTTTTTCATTATGAATACCTAATATTTGTAACTCGAGTTTTAGCTATGAAACTGAAATTTTGAAATATGGTGCGCCACCTGAAGATGCTCACTGAGCAGGCTGATATTTTGCGAACATGTATCTTACTTCCCAGGTCAGTGATTGGTAATACAGGAAAATCAAAATTAAAAAAAAAAAAATCGCTCCACCCTACTGCACGCGTCGCGCAGAAATCTGTGCTGGCACTACAACGAGACGCAGAGCAGGGCAAACACATGTCTGCGTCCCATGTGCCTGCGCCGCCGCAGCGTACGCGGCTGTCAGTACGTTCATGCATTACAAAATCTGCCCCGCCCTGCGCTGCGTGGCCCTGCGTCACCTGCGTCTCAGCATACGCTTAGCCTTAATATCGTGTCCAGAGTGGTTACTCTGGACACGATATTAAGGCTAACAACTGTGACTCACAGGAACGGATGGACGCTACTGAGTGCCAAACTCGTAGCGAAATGGGCCGACCCAATCTAGATTGTCATCGACACGCTAAGAAGAAGTAATCGGTCAGTAAAATGTACGAAAATTAAGTAAAACACTTCTACCGCCTATTTTGTTAGTGCCTGCATCGTGTGTGGTCTTGTTCGATCAAATCATCTTCGGTTGTAAGGGTGTAAACTCAATTCATCTTTATCCTCCGACTCTTGGCATTTGGCCAAGGTCTGCCTAGATCAGGAACTAAATAGATGCATATTAGTGAGCATTGCGAGCAAGCATTTCCTTTGTCATTGACTTTAGAGTGATCAAGTTTATAGCATATCTATAAGCAATCATTTTAAATAAAATAGGTCAATGGGTACTTGACTTTTGATAATGACTATCATATGAGTTTCTTTGCAAATTATAACTAAGATTGTTTTTTTTCATTGTGGTTTATATTCCGAAAACCGGATGTAAGACTACATTACTGAAGCCGTTGTAGTAAAATAAAGAATAAAAAACATTATTGCCCATATTATAGCTTAGCAAATTACTTAAACATATCGAGCTTAAGTTTTTGCTAGATGATGTAAACATTTTTGATTCGTGAGCACTCGTAAAAAGTGCACAATGTTTTGCCAAAATTCTTCCTCAAAAATATATAGTTAGTGTAGTTAATTAATATACTTAGGTTTGTGCGCGTGTGTGTGAGGTTAAGTTTTTACGCAAGTTCAGTGTGAGTCAAGGGCTCTGGTTGCAATTATCAAATTATAACTTACGTCACGTCATACAGCCAGCCTTAACCTTACGTCTTGGAGGATTCGAAAGCGGGTTTAATTGTTTCTATATATATTGATTAAATTGTATATTTACAGGTTTTAATATAATCTAATCAGTTATTATGTATTCTAATCAGGTAGGTTGTTTTGGAAATTATAATTTTCTATTTTACTCTGATTTAGATTATTTTTGTACTTTAGAATCCGTATATTAAATAAGTCTAACTTGTATTCATATTTATTTTTCTTATATGAACATGGTTTTAATGCGTCATGCTCTGAATTTTAGAATAGTCTCGTGAAACTTTCACGGTATGATTTGAATATATAATGCAACAATAACTTTTGTATGTACCAAGATAATATTTATCTAGCTAGGAACATGACAAAAAAAAACCGATTCAAATATGAAGATCTATGAGCTACAGTTTCATCTTCGTATCATTGAGAACCAAGAACTTTTAATTAAACGAAACATAATTCAATTAATCGTATTGAACCGAGACTATTTCATTAATTCTTAAACACGTAAAACGATGGAACCTTGACCCGTAGGAAGCGGAAGTGCAGTCAAGGTCGCGGGGAAATGTTGGCGGGTATCGTGACTGCTGCGCTGCGCACGCGCCTAAAATGTCAAGATCTTGACGTCATTAAAATGAGTTCACGCGCTACTGATCGGGATATCAAACTGATACACATTAAAGTGGAGCTGTTACTCACGCCTACATGTAACAGGTTGTCTTTCCGTGTGAATACACGAAATGTAAACCAAATAGATTCCTATTTGGTGATCGCTATTTGGTTTAGATTAAGAGTGACGGCTTCGTTGGTCTGGTGGTGGCAAGCGCTACTGCTGAGCATAAGGTCCTGGATTCAATAGGGAATATGCATGTGATTCAAATATGGGTCAAATATTTTTTTTTATAAACTATGTTACTTCAGAATTATGCCTCCATCAATATTTTTGAATAAAATTTCTTTTTGAGCGAGAAATTAATTTTTTTAAAGTCCAAAAATACTGTGGGTAATTCAAATACTTGAAAAGGCTAAGAGCGGATGTGACGTAACAATCCGATATAACAATCAAAATGTCAATGTCAAGTCAATCAACAAGTGTCAAGTCAATGTCAAACGCTCATAGAAAAAGGAGTGTTTGACGTTGACTTGACAGTTGCTTGTCTGTTTTTACGGACTGTGACGTCACCACACCAAGCGCGCCAAATGGAGGGCGTTTAAATAGCCCGGATCGGTTGGACATTTTTAAACATTTTTTTAACTACTTTAAATTGCTTTTGTGCCGTCGAATTTTTTTTTACTATTATTTGACGATGTAAACTATCAAATAAAAATATTAAAAAAATACATGCATATTCCCTATTCCCAGGTCGGGTAAATTGCTATTGAGATTACTATCAGGCATGACTTAGTAGCAGCCCGGAGTCTGTATTTGTGCCCGAGTGATGGCAATAGATGGCAACACCTCTGCCTAACCCTTCGAGGATTACAGGCGTGATGTGATGTTATGTAGTTTTTTTTGTTCTGAGTGAGTTTACATCTGAGACTGCTTTTCTAAACTGCATCAAGCTTGCATAACCTTGTCCAAGAAAGGCTATTAAAAGTCTCTAGACCGGCTACGGAATACAATAAAACTGGGAAATAAGAAGAGAATCTGACTTGCATCAGTAATAAATTATCCTTTTAAAATATGAGAGGATAATTAGTTGTGGTTGTGGTATACCTACTTACATTATTTTGGGCAACCAATGGGTAAATATACACGCTCAAATAATTAACAAAAGTTTCAAATCATTAATTCAATTGGTCTTTTATTGTTTCTAAAATATCTTCTAAACAATATAATCCGTGATTCGTAAGAAGGACCGCCACAGGGCATCGCGCACGATTGTTGTGAAATGCATTTCAAGGATCTCTACCTAAATGATCATTGCATTATGCTTATCTTCTACCGTAATAAATAGGATATGATTTGAAGAAAAGTTGAAGATTGAAAGGTGTACAGGTACTACTATCAGATAATTTATACTAATGCTAGCTGCGCCCGCGGTTTCACCCGCGTAAGTCTCGATCCCGTGAGAATATCGAGATAACACAACCCTATGTCCTATTCCAGGTCATGGTCTACCCCTGTGCCAAATTTCATACAAATCCGTTCAGCCGTTTAAGCGTGAAAGCGTAATAAACAAACAAACTCACTTTCGCATTTATAATATTAATTAGGATTTGTCAGGATAGTTAGAATTATAAAGAGGTATGCAAGTTTGTATGTCCCTGATAATCTTTGAAACTACCATATCCGTTTCTGAAAATTCGTTCACTAATGAGAAGCTACAGTATTGCCTAGTGTCATAGGATATATGTTATGTTATAACAAGAAATTTTATGCGGACGAAGTCACTGGCAGGTGCTAGTTTTGTAAATAAATATGGAGGCGTAATCTGCAAATAATTCGTTGCTGTCAAGCAGGCTAAGTTTAGACTTTATGTCAATACTGTGAATCCTGTTCATGTTCTATGAACATCAACGATATGTTACCAGCTCTTAATCGCAATTCGTGACTGATCTGCACGCGGGATGTACTTGATGACAATAAAAACACATAGTAACCAGTATACATCCTAGTTGCACAGATACAGTAGATTATTCCACCAGATTCTTATGTGTATGGTAATAAAGACCCTGGGCATTTATGTGAAGGACCAGAATCCTTTGTACTAATATGACAGACAGCAAATTGTGTTGCCAACTCTGTGTATGTATGCACGCGTGGTTTATACATCCGCCTGTAGTGTATTTAGCAATAATATTATCGTTTCCTTCACTAACTGGAATCAATTATAGTTTACATAAAACCACATTATCGTATTACGGTTCCTATGATGGTTAGTTATTTATTTTTACAAAATTTTGCCTACAAAAATATCGCTAACGAAGATAAAACGGTCTAAATATATGGTCATAAACTTAAATCTGTGATAATCCATGCTATGCATTCTACATTAAGTGGGTACCTAACGTAATTTAATAACTGAGTACTATTTACACTCACTTCAAAATACATACATACATTGTGTTGTTATATTGTGTTGTGTGCCCTGTCTGTGCTAAATAAATGTATTTTCTTTCTTTTTCTTAAAATTAAAATAATATAATAACGAAAAAAGAATACTATGCAAAATAAGTAAGACAACGATGAACTTTAATAATTATATTATTGTTTTAAAAGATATTACGAAAAATCGCTTAGAAATAGATTGCTGCACTCGGAAGCGGATTTCAATTTTTTATTATTTTTAGTTTTACGTTAGAAATTAATTTTCATCAGAAAACGCCTACACAATGTATATTAAGCAATTATGTAAATAATACTCTTTGGAATAATGAACCCTAATTAAATGGTCATAGGTATATTTTATAGTCGTGTAGGTGTTTCACGTTAATTACCACTATTATCTATATTATTTGAAGCTGGCTGTTAAACGCGTTTCTTGTAAACAATTAGGTAGGTACTAAATATTTTACGATGACAACCTAATTTCTTAGACATTACATCCGTGAAAGTACTTATTTGATGTGCCTATTGTACTATTGACTTTAGTAGGTAACAGTAGAAAATTTAAGAAAATAACTTTCGCGTATTCTATATTAATTTATTAAAAACACGGATTCTGCATTGTCGTAGGTGTTAAAAGAACTTGACTTAATATTAAAGTAATCGAATACCTACGTTATAGATCATCACTTATTCGGATAGTTTAGAGAGGAAAATATATTAGACATTCATTTTCTTCCGGGTTTTTACTCAAAGCAGAAGTCGTTTCTATTGCAAAAGAGGAAAATATTAGAAGATCATTCAAAAACTTACCAGGATCGCAGGAGGCTAGTGTAATAATCTGTAGTACCGGAACCAGCATCAGTAGGAGCCAAGTTCGACTCTGTACCGTATCCGGCGCGGCCATCTTGTTTGCTTAGAACCTGGAAGAAAACAATAGACAACTGAAAACTGTGATATTCAAAAGCTTTAACACAAAATATGAAATAAAAAATATCTACGAGTTATGAAATATTTTTTATTAAATCGTTAGGTTCACTTCACAGGGACTGGTTAACATAAATACAGAGAATTTATTTTAGGCAGTTCTGTATATAACCTAATATTTAAATATTTATAGGCGCAGAGTATGTGGCTACGCAGCTTCTACGCGGCCGCTACGCCACTGCTACGCCGTTGCTACGCGGCTGCCACGCAGTGCATACGTCAGTCTAACGCCTTTTGGGTAAACGTATAAGTAATACGAAAACACTTTAAAATTAGCAATAATTAGTGTAACGATCTATTGTTAGGCTGTTTTGAATTCATAAATCTCTGAACATTTCCATGGACATAAAAAAACATGAAGGAATAGTAAGCCTTAACTACAACACGTACTTTGAGATAAAACAGTAGATAATTTATAATAACATGCCATGTATGTAACACCGCTTTGTAATGTCGCCGCAGATTTGAAGACAGCCTGACAGCCTGCCTTTCATAAAACGTCGGTGCCCAATATGGTTATACTAAATTCACACAAAATCTTCAGCAGTCTTTACGGCTTACAAGCATTTTTATTTGTATATGTAGCCATCTATTCATTGTTAGCTCTCCAATGAAGGCTGACTCCAACTAATGCATATAATAATCACACAATAATCTAGGGATTTAGCTTTTAGAATTTCATCATACTAATTATGAAGTCCAACCTTGGCATTTTCCGTTCGTCACTTCTGGAGTAGGTTTATTATTTATTTGACCACTTTCATTGTATATCAATGAAAACAGAATTATTTCTTACAGTAAAATTATGGTATAAAAAGTTAAACTGTAGAAATTATGAGCGAATAAAAACAAATGAAGTTCAGTTCGATTAGCAGTCCGATTTCAAATTAAGCATAGAGCACAAAAAAATATAATTTGAAATTGCGATATTTTCTTTTTTAAATACTAGCTGGTTTTGTGTATTATTATCTATTTTTATGTTTAAAAGAAGGTTGATGTCAAACTATAAGTAATAAAAGTTTTTTTAATGATAAGAAAAATTGCTTAGCTATTTTTAATATTACCAAATTATTGTAAGTACCCGAAAACCTTAACTACACACCATAACATTTTAACTAAAAGGTCAATGAACTGTTTAAGTCCGCAAGGTGTCACTTGTTTTTCGCGGAAGTTCACACAGCGAACCTTGTACTTACTGTAATTTTCTGAGTTAATAACGCCAAAAATTTCAGATATGATTAACGTCCTCAAAGGTATTTTAAGCTTCGTTAGTGTGCATTTATTGAGGTTGTGATTTTATACTTTAATAT
Organism: Lithophane semibrunnea; assembly: GCA_947363905.1. Taxonomy (NCBI): domain Eukaryota; kingdom Metazoa; phylum Arthropoda; class Insecta; order Lepidoptera; family Noctuidae; genus Lithophane; species Lithophane semibrunnea. The sequence continues at coordinate 7,068,201 of OX376200.1, forward strand.
TTATTTATCAATTTTTTACAGTGAAGGTTTTAACAGTAAATTATACCTCTTAAGGTCGTAACTAGAGCAAAACGCGTATTTTATGTACCTAACGTAAGACTCGTGTTAAAGATGAAACTTGCAGGTATAATATTAGCAATAAACAGTTAACCTAATTACATTACACGGTGTAATATCCCATAAAATGTGGCCTCTATTCAAGATTTACATATCAACCGTCTTGCAAAGTTACCTATGTGAGTGTAGCAGAGACACGATATCTTAATCAAGATCAAAACCTAATGTTCTATGGATAAACGACTATGTATTACAGTATTAACTGTATAACCCCGCATTCAACCAGCTACTACGTTGACTACAACCTCAGATCAAATGAAAAACCAAGACATAGCGCTGCGAACAATACTGTGAAGCATGCCCAACTACACCTCCGCTCTGTGCATACACGCTCACACGCACACATTTACAATCAACTACACCTCACTAAGTGCACACACGTTTACGAAAGCAGCCTCACGTCACTGTTGACAGCGCTCTGTCTTGGTTTTTTATTTGATCTGAGACTAAAACTTAGAAATAAATGATGTTTCGTAGAAACGGAATATCTGAAGCTGAACTAACTTGGACGAACAAAGTCTTGATTACTATGTTAATAAAAATATATAAAGGTATATAATATAAGTAGTAATATAATAAAAGTAGTTATAAGAAGCGCAGCGAGAAGGTCACTTCCGAGCCGCCATTAATTTTGGACTGTACCTACTTTGTGTGAGGACCTGGAATAGTTTTTCATACCTACCTAAGTATTTACAGAAACTAGGTGCCATTCTCACATATTACTTGTTTTATAGATATTACAGCTATTCAAACAGACGTCTTTATTGCTCTAAAACCTGCTAATAACCCACTGAACATTAGGCAGCGCCTGTTCTAACGTGATTTCTGCCTACATTATGATCTAATCCTACGCGAGTCGTAAATTGTACAACAAGTTAATATACAATGCTTGTTTACTAATAATAAACAACGAATTTTATTAGAACGACCACGCAATATCTTAAAAGCAATGTGTAAATCTCATATTGACCAGTTTTACTTGTGATTGTAGAGGTTGTATCTAAGCAGGGACGTTCACTTGTCTCTCGAGACATGAATATTAATAAAACTTGAGGCCGATTTACACCTCGCTGCGATTAAAACCATGTTTATTATTACTAAGCCACAAATGGTTATGGGGTTTTTCAGGAAAAAAGAAAGAAATATTAATGTAGGTATTATACACATAAACCTTCCGGAATAAATTATCTAAACGATGGTACAAACCTCATCAAAATCTGTTGTTAAGTTTAGAAGAACAACGCGGACATACAGACAATTTATTATATAATATGTATTATAGATATATCTAGGTTTCCTCACGACGTTTTCCTCCACCGATGTCAGTAACATCCAAGATAAACGCAGAAAGTATCTACATATGAATTGAAAAAATCACATTGATCCTCGCTCGGATTTGAACCCACAACCTCGTGCATGAGAGACGAGGCCATAAGCACTAGGCCATCACGACATTTTGTAAGAATGCATGCTTAATATAAATGCGTAGGGAGAAACCATCAAATAAATGGAAATAATGACATTCTTAGAACAGGTTCAATAGATAATGTTGCGAAGTGTAAATCGACCTTTATTTCGGATTTATCCCAATGTGCTGTAGTTTTACATATAATATAAATAGAACTGGACGAGTGGCTAGTAGTGTTTTATATATAGAAAGACAAATTATTTGTCATTCAAACTTTGACCTTTTGTGCCAATCATTTGGATTCGCTGTTTTCTTACGGTTAGGTACTTTCAGATGTCTTGACCGTTTTATTTTGATTCTTTATATGACTACTGTTTGCACCTGTAAATTAGGTTCGAAAAGGCAAAAAAGGTGCATGGCATGAGGAAGTGTCTCAGTGCTTATGTCAAGAACGAGAAATAAATATGTTTTTGCATTAGAACTAGTTTGATATTATTAAAATCACGTGAATTTTACGCTTAATAATAAGCTTATGTATTCTACTTTTTTCACTAATAACTTTAAAGACTTCTTCCACAACAATTAAAAAAAAATGTTTTTATCAAACAAAACGTAGGAATAATAAAGGTCAAATTGGGATTTAAAAGCCGTAGCTTAATTATGTTTTAACTACCACTCATACTTTTATATACTACGGCAATTTATGGCAAGTTTTATGAAAAAAAAATACTTGATCGTAACAATAATATATGAAACTAGCTTCCGCCCGCGGCTTCGCCCGCGTGGTATGTCGATAAAAAATAGGCCAATGTCCTTCCCCGGGATGCCATTTATGTCCTTGCCAAATTTTATCGAAATCCGTTCAGTGGTTTAGGCGTGAAAAGGTAACATACAGACAGACCGACAGACAGACAGAGTTACTTTCGAATTTATAATATTAGTATGGGTTTTACAAAGTAGGGATCAAATGTATCAAGTACATATAACAAGTGCATCGATGAAGCTTAAGTAAACCAACGTCTTACAATAATCTATCGAATATATAGAATTTAGAAGGGACAAACTGGCTCCAACTGACAAGTGGACGTTTGAACCGAAAGGCTTTATAGATTGACAACATGTAGCGAGCTCATTAGCTTTTATAATGACAAGATATCACAAGGACGTCGTCTCATGCCTCACTCGGAAGATGAACGCCGAGATGTCTGGCCTACATTATCATACAGTCTTGTGCAATAACAGATTCACTCGCATAGTCACCCAGTAACGTAAGTAATGGCACACGAAGGTATTACGTGAAACTTACTTTGTTCACGTCACGAATAAAAACTAAAAACACAAAACGAAATCGTGAGTGATGATATTTAAGACCTATTACAGAAAGGACGGACGCTACCTGAATACTAAGCAGAAAGGTTCGACCAATTAGCATTCCAAACAGAGCATAGATTTAGGTATTCCCCAACTTGAAGTTCAAGAGCTGGCTGAACATGGTGAGCTTAGACGAAGCAATGTTGCTGGCTTTATTAATAGATTAGATGAGGTCGGGCGAAACAATGACATTCCTCGAATACCAAGTCTTAAATGAAGTGTTTTGGCCAAGTATAGTAATTACAACAAAAGCAATTAATATCATAGACGTTAGTTTTTTTCTCATGATGGTCCGATAAGTGTTTGAATTATTAAATAAAATAATGGTCGGTCATGTATAATTGCGCTTGGGCAAGCGGCGCGTGAATTTGACCCATTTGCAGACAAGGCCGACTTGCCAAACCGTCAGCCAGTATTGTGCTTACACTGCAACTATATCTTCTGCCGCATCAGATATCTTTGATGCTCTTTGTGTTTTTGCACGGTAGTTTAATTCGCTAATTGACTCATTAAGGACGGCTAACCAAATACGTAGTGTATGTCTCATAAAAATCAATAGATCGATATGAATAGTTAACTAATGCAGGGCTTGTTGCGTGTCAATGTCCCTGCCATCCTGTGTGTATAGAATAACTATTTTTGGAGAACTTTCAAAAAGCGCAAAATATTTGAACTGATCTGATATAAGCAGGATGCTGGACTAGATGGAAACTGAATGAAGTGATGAAGTAATGTTTTACAACCAAGAACGACGAATCACAATAAAAATATGTGGACATGAAGGAAGCTGAAGCACATTAGCACCGATCGGAATGCTGAATTCATGAACTCACGCAGGCTTTATCACGGACCTCAACAGAATGATCATAGATTACATATGTTAAACACGGTTCAAGTTAATTTTCTTAGAATTTGAGTCAAGTGGGTCAGTCAGTGGAATGTAAAGTCACCTTCGTTTATTCGATCCTCCACTGTAACTCAAATGTGTCACATACCACACAATAAATACTTACGTGATGTTTACCTTATGAGGCCTTTTATAAAAAGGTTATTTTTAAACTTTAGAGTTCATTAATTAAATCTAATACCATTTATGGCGATATATTTAAACTTGTAGATGTCCATTCATTAAAAATATTATATCGTATAAGGAGTTTTAATAATTTTCAAAGACTTGTTCGCTAGACATTTTTATGCAAATAAGATTTTAACGAGCGAATTCAGCATTGTAAAGAAATAAAAGAGAAAATTCACCAATTTACCAAAATCGTTCATTTGTCGTCATCTGCCTAGCCTTTTCCTAATTATGTTGGGGTTGGCTTTTAGTCTAACTGGATGCAGCTGAATACCAGTATTTTACATGGAGCGACTGCCTATCTGACCTCCACAACCCAGTAACTGGGTAATACGATACCCCTTGGTTAGACTGGTTGTCAGACTTTCGTGCTTCTGGCGACCCGTAACGACTGTCAAATATCCACAAATGACAGTCGGGACCAACGGCTTCACGTGCTTTCCGAGGTGTTCCCTTGTTTCGCAGACAGAAATTTCATAGAATTTCGTTTCGCAGAAAATGTTTCCTATAATATTTGGTCCTTGTATTTTTATTTGGAATATTATTGTTTTATCGACTGTTTACTTGAATGAAACATACTTCACAGAAACACAATTCAATGAATTTTATAATCACATTTTTTTAATCAACAAATTTTTCAAACCTTAGAATTATTTTTTAACGAATATTGTTTGTCCGAAAATCATTATCCATAACACGTTTGGTATAAACCTCAGTAACCATAATGTTCAAAAATTCGGAATTTAGTTTTACATAATTATCTTTACTTCTAAAACTATTCTGTCATAATATCGAGTAGTAAAATAATTTAATCTCCTATTTTTGCATGAAGTAAAGTCATTTATGTCCTAAGTATTTTATTATAAAAGGTGTATTATTCCGAATGTTCATTTATAATAAATTCGTTAGTTCTAAAATATTTGGTAAAATTAGGTTTTAGTGACACAAACGAATCGCTGTAAATCCGACTCCACGCAGTCTTGTATGCCCTACCCCTAGAGTGTAATTTAAAATCGCGTAGGCGCGGAGGGGCGAGGCGGCCCGCGAGTTGAGGAGCAGGTGGGTGGCATACTCGCCGCCGCGGCTGAGGCTGGCAAGACGAAGCTGCGGTGGTGAGCGTTAAACCATCTGCGACGATAAGCTCGCGTGGGACCGCCGGAGCCCCGCAGCACCGGAGCCGTGACAGAAACCATGCCTGCTGCCTGTTGCATGCTGCATGCTTGCTGGCATGCTCGCTTGAATGCTGCATGCTTGCTTGCATGCTGCATGCTTGCTTGAATGCTGCATGCTCGCTTGAATGCTGCATGCTTGCTTGCATGCTGCATACTTGCTACCTGCATGGTGTATGCTTGTTTGCATGCTTCTTACAGGACAAACAAAATTATATGTTCACAATCAACTGTTTTTAATTTAATAATTATTATTAAATCATAATTTTATAATAATCTAGTAATATAACTATTAGGGCACTTCGACCAATTAGGTTAGGTTAGGTTTGAACTACTACGCGCGAGCCGAGCGAGCGAAGAGAGCGGTGCCGATGCCGCGGCAGCAGCCGGCGAGCGCTACGTCGAAATTGGTGGTAGTAACAAAATTAGGGCACTCCGACAGTTATGAACCGCTTACCTAAAACTATACTACGTATATAGTGTTACCAATGATAAAATAGAAAGTGACACTCGATGTTATGTTTTTCTTGGTAATATGTTTTATATAAACTAAACAATATGAGCATAAAGAATATTTGATTTGTCATTCTATGAAATGAATAAATAAACATTAAATTTTCTTTGTAACAAAAATCATTGATTTAATTTTATTCAAAGTAAACATTCTGCGTATTGATTATTCTATGAAATGAAAACATAAGAAACATTTTATGCGAAACGAAATTCTATGAAAATGTTGTCTATAAAACAACGTACAACCGCTTTCCGAGGCACGGAGGAGTCTCGATATGTGAAAATGGTCACCCATTCACGGACCAACCCCGACAAGCGTAGCTTAACCTGATGAATCGACCCGAGCGGCTGTTATTACTTAGCCACGAGCTCCTCCCTAAAAGACTAGCTATCATAAAAATGGTAAAAGCATGTAATTACAGGATAATAATTACCGTGTAATAGATTTGTAATTAAGTCCTCACAATGATACAGAGTTATAAAAACTTAACGACAAGCCATCGCAAAAAAAACAATAATGAACAAGCGTGTCACTTGGAGAAAAACGTTCGTGTCTACTATGATCTCGTGATTAAATATGTCGAAGTGTGACATAAGACATAACTGTTGGTGCTGTATTTATTGTTTATGCACCGTACGACCTCCGGCCACCGCATGCGGCGGCGTATTGTAATAGGTCATTGGCAGGATGTCAAAGAGGATCCTGTCACCTCCGTGATTCACGCGGATTTCGATTCGCCGAACACGATCAATGGCGTTCGGGAAACACGAAGGCGCTTCAGTGAACTCATGCGGAAACTACACGGATACTAAGTACTCAATAATCTAACGTAATGCTGATGATGTTTTTTTAATAGTTCCGCCTATACAGTATATCCTTTTTGGTTAATAATGATATCTTTACCATGTGTAAATGAACGAGAGAGGAATAAGAACATGATGAGCAAAGCTTGAGTAGGTATGATTAAGGATGGTGAAGGATAAAAAGACCAAACAAATGATATGGGTGGATTGTATGAAATATGATACGATTAAAAAGAAAAGGGCGAATACTGATAAGACAAGAGATGTACTGGATCTCTGTCCAGTACATCTCTTGTCTCTGGTTGACGACCCACTGCTCGTCTTGCAGACCCTGTACCAAAGAAATTGGGATAAGTCAGGAGGATAAATGATGATGTAGTCAAATCATGTTTGTACAACTACACAAATTATTATCCAAAAAAAGTATTATGGTCATAAAGGTTTAAAGGTTTAGTACAGGATACCCACATAATGCCAAATATGTCCAATACCTATCTTAATCCCCCCAACTGATCGGGAGTAAGATTCAAGCCCGATCTGTTAATAGGTTAAAACAAGTAAAATCATTGACCTTATTAAACTTACCTTTAACTGTTTTTAAGGTGTCAAAAAGTACACATAATATTGAGGAAAGGCCTCCATTCATTCAGCAAGGGAAGTCAAGCAAAGTTGCACAACTATCACATTGTGTTGACTTACTTACTTGCGATTTGTCACGTACCTTTGTTTCTGCTCGCGTTAAGGCGGAAACATTTTTGGATACACCGAATTTAACACCGTGGGTCATAGAACAAACGACCCACATTTACTAGAGTAGTTTGTATATTTGCTAAATAATACTCATCAGTGATGTTAATGACTGATGAGTAAAGCCTTAACACAAAGACGCACTAAACATCAAATCCTTGAGCATTATTTAAATGTTGTAAGTTGCATGTATTTAATAATGCATTATGCCGTTTGTTCGGCCTTTACACATTTTGACAGGATGCCTTGATCCGTATCAGATTTATCTTGCTTTGTCAGACCAGCTGATCTCGAAATGCCGGCCATACCCAGACCGGTCCGTGCTTAACTGTTTATCTAATGTAACTGTTCAGACAAATGTTGTAGGTTGTGTGTGGAGCTAACGTAATGAGGACAACTACAAGTATTGTTACAAAGTTTTCAATCAATATGCTAATTTGATTGTAGTTTCTTTTCTCGTGTGATGAAAAACGTGTGTTTGTAGTAGACAAATGAATTAGGACGATGGCCGGTGGACGGTGACTCCGGTCGTCCAGTCTGATCTCGTCCTTGCGTTCACTACTAACGTTTGCGCCCACCTTATCATCTAATGCCATCGTCTAACGTGGAATGGACCACGGCTAGTAGAAAGGTAACAACACTCACCTCTTAATTACGAAAAAGCATCACTTTGGTGTACAAACTCAGTAGTTTGTTTCAGTCATGAAACCCCATACACTGTCTCCGGTAGGATGTTGTCAATGTACTAACACAATATAGTTCACACGAAAACTGTTTACGGAGCGAAAGCGGTTTATGTTTGTACGCGGAAGTGTGGGTAGTGGTCGGTGGTGTCGCGCCAGCGTCGAAGGCGGTCGACTCGCGCGCGGCTACGTCTGTGACTCGCGGCGACGCTCGTTTCACCGGCAGAGGTGTCGCGAGGAGAAAGTCTCGGCCGTGGTGCGCCGCGTCGGTTGGCCGACAGCGCCGCGACGTGGGGGGGTTGTGACGTCGACTAAACCAACAGCCACCTGAGCGTCAACAGCGATTGCTTCACCACTCACGCAAGTCATTGTTGGTTGCGTTGGGATGAACAGCTAATGAGGTGTATGATAGCAACCATGTATGATGTTATGAAACCTACACTTGCAGTTTAAAATATTTTGGCAGCTTAAATTATGATCAGCAAATCAATCAAATTATTGAATACCAATTCAATACCAAAAGGCTATTGAAAGATAAATTGTAGCAAAATGATGATGAAATATAAGTAACATCAGAACATCGTCTTGATAAATATTTAAATAAATGCAGTAGCCGTATAAACTCCATACACGCGAGCGTGTAAGCTTGCGAACGCATATAGTCTTCATAAAACGAATTTGTAGTCGTTGGTGTAGTCTATTGTTTTTTTCATGTGAACTCCGTAACTGTTGTAAATGAATACGAATGAACGCAGCGGTCGACATATCGTATAATTTAACCAATTAGCTGATGTTCCCACGGAACTCCTCGCATCCCCTTGAGACGTGAACATACGCGAAACATGTTGAATGAATCGAACGAATAGTTCAATGAAAGAAACGTGAGATATAGGCGGACATATAGGAAAACAATAAATTAAGCATGATTTATAAGCATGTACTTATCAGTGTAATAATACACTACTAATTGAAAGGGAATTAGGGCGTAGTTCCTTCGGCAAGGTAAGAAATATGTCGATATGAGTGATTACCTTACCGAGAGGCTTTGAAATAACTTCATCAAGAGTACTGCGCATAACAAGATCAATCTTATGATAAAATCTGACGCATAAGAAGTATATGTATTATGTAGCATATACAAAGGAAGCATGACGTATATATCAAGTAACAAATTAAAGAAGAGATTCAGTTTGAGGAATCATCGGGGTCATTAAAAATATTTATTGCGGTAGTTAGCTTAAAGCAACAGACAAAGCTCGGGGGAGACGCGTTTTACATTCTTGATGACAAGTCACCCATTCGCCACACCAGTGACGGACTGGGATGGTGCAAATCACTTCTATTAAAATTATATACTAACAATATTTTATTATCAAAAGAAATGCTGGAATATCATTGGTGAAAAAGGATTTTAAAGTAATGAACGCATTAGCTGTAGCAGAATATTCATATGATATGCTTATGCTATGATTGCTTAAAAATCCTGAAATTACACTACATTTCTGTCATTTACAAATTAATTAAGTTTTTCATAAGGCAACGATAAATCCTCGCATAATCGCTTTCATTCTCACATAATCAATTTAAAAAAACTTTCTCAAGCCCCGAGTGCGTCCCTGTGACATCGGCAGCCATCTGTTTATACAATTATCGGTTAAGAGCGAGTCAGTGGCGCGCGCTGTTCTTCCTAAATGACTCCTTCATGAGCGATATCCAGCGGGATACTTATTAGTGGGCCCCCATACGTCCCCGGATTAGTACGCATCCTGCATCCGAACCTATACTATCACCGAAATACACAAATCGGCGTATCATCTAGATTTTTAAAGCAGTTCAGTCATGCTTCTAAGTTTAATAGCGATACAGCATAGTTAAATCGTACTACGAATTTTCGTAGCCGTCAATTTTTCTCCAATGGAGAATTTCCTAAATTATCAGTGTGCGGAAGAAACATGGGAACAACGTATTTTCTCGGTGAGTTCTTACCAACATGCGGGCACGCAACCAGCGGCGAAGCAAAGGTGCCAGGCCAATGCGCGTGAGAGGGACCGGACGCAAAAGTTAGTATATTGCATGTGGAAGTTACATTATTGGTTTTCACTTCCAGGCAGTTCCAGGACTTTAACTTAATGACTTGTTGTTACAATCAGCGTGTTTTTTTAAAGCTTTAAGTCATTTTATTTATAATTTTCTGTACCATTTTCATAAAAAATTGTAAATATAAACTGCAACATACCTACAGGAAATTACCAATTTATTCAATGGCACTGATCCAAGATAAATATCATGAGATATGTCATGTCGGTATAGCTTTTTTGTCAAAGCTGATGGTAATTAATACCAAAAGGTCTCCCAAAGTAAAATGTTTGCAATGATCCACTGATTTAGGTATCTTATAATCACTTTAACACACAAATATGAGAACCTAAAAATAAATGATGCTATTTAATTGACAAGGTTATAATGATTGCTACAGTAAGATATCGTTTTTCAAGATAAGATCAGACTCCTCACATTTGGCGCCTGCAGACAACTGGACTAAAAACTACTACTGTATTTAAAAGTTTAGTCTGAAATAAATAATGTTGCAAGTGGCAATTAGATAAATGATTTGCGAGATACGTTTTTTGTGTCTATCTATGTTTACGCTTTAGTTCTTTAACGACGTGAGGTAACCACTAATGGTTTGAATAGGTAATACCTACCTAATGAAAATACGGATCTAGTTTAAAAGCTATATGACATAGCTGGTCTCTTACTTATTTTTCAATGTGTTCAAGCAAGCAGGCGGGGCAACAAATCAACATTATAAAACGTGATGTTTTTTTACATTTTTTTTATTTGTTATTCTTATATATATCTTTACATACTATAAAACAAAGTCGCTTTTCGTGTCTGTATGACCGCTTAGATCTTCCGAACTTCAAAATGGATTTCGATCCGGTTTTCGCCATCATTTAAAGGTTTTATTCTGGAAGGTTTACGTGTCTAATAATTTAATATTTAAATATAGCAAAAATCTCGATGTTTTGACTTATTTATCATCATTGCACCCGTGGGAAGCAGCGGCGGGTCGATTCACACATCATCGCACATTATAAAACGAGATGTTTAAAAAAAAAAAAATTGTTATTCTTGCGGTCTTTGTATGCCTACTGATTATCCCGTGCTTGTTTTAATAGAATTGTTATCAAAAGATTTGTATTTCCAAGCAGCGTGAACATAGCGTTCAACACGCTGCGCCTGCTCATCCCCACGGAACCACCCGACAGGAAGCTGAGCAAGATCGAGATCCTCCGCCTAGCTGGCAGCTACATCACGCACCTAGACAATCAACTCTATACCGGTAACGTAAAGTCCACTATCCCCTAACTCCACTCAGATCCGGCTTTCAAGAACTTAAATATTTTTAAAGTACCTAAGATATAGGTGGGCCGAGGCTAATTGTAATCTGATGCAATAAGAGCGGTTTGTGTTCAGTCTCAAAGGCACAATTGATGTGGCCTTACTTTGGTATAATGTATGTATAGCACATTCCATTATTACCTACTCCATATTAGTTGATTTCCTGGTTCTCGTATTGATTTGGATCATGTTTGCTCTTATACCTGATTATCCAATTACGTAGACAGATACGATGTTCGGTGCCGATTGAAGAGAAGGCTCTTTAAACTTAACCAACTATATGCATAATCAGCCTATAATGTTCCCAATGCTGGGACACAGGCCTCCTCTCTTCGAGAGGGAATGGGCTTTTTAATTTACCACGCGGGCCCGGTGCGGGTTGGTACATGTCACATGTCTTCGAATTTTTTGGTTCTAGGACATGCCGGACTAGGTAATAGGTAATACGGGCTGATATCCGCAACTCCACGACAAAGCGCGTATTTTGCGTACGGGTGTGAATACACTTTGATGACGGACTAACTATGATTTCGATATAATTTTCAAAGAATTAATGGTATTTTTATTTCATGTTTTATAGGAGAACTGGAACAACCCTGTTTACAGAAGAATGACGTAAGCGACCAAGATAAATCACTGTGTACTTTTTGTTGGTCGGCTGTTAAAAAAGACGTAAGTGTTAAAACAGATCTCTCGTAAAAAAACTTGATTACTTTTTGTAGCGGAGCTTAAAATAATAAACGTAAAAAGTTTGATTAAATATCGTATGGCTAAAAACAAATAACTTTATCACGATTTTCTCACAGAATTATGACCTAAGTACGTGACCAGTTGGTAAGCTGACTCAGGTGGAATGCAATCATGTGATTTTTAAACTGTGATCTATCAAGTTATAATATGTTGAAATGAGGACTGATAAACCTCTCCCCTTATCCCGTGGGTTTCGTGAAACACGACTGATCCTGAAAAATACATTTTGAGTTAGCAGAGTTGGCACTGTGACAGTAAGTTTACATTTTGAGTTTTCGATGATAGCAGTGCGACTGGCTGCGCAGAACCCCACCCCTCACCCCCGCTGACAAATAAAATTGTTACTGCGCAGAGACTCGCCTTATGTTCCGAGCCACCATGAAGTTTGAATCGAACTGTACCTACTGAGGTACACTGCTATCTGGAAAAACTCAAATATTCAGTAGGACATAACATATAAGCTACTATTTTACATTGAGGACTTATCACTGTTAACTGTTACGACTCTTTAAATAGATGTAAGCGTGACAGCTGTAAAGTTTGTCAGTTTGGATGCTATGATAATATTTATTTTCATGTTTGTTCCAGAAATCGCACACACCACAAATCAGTTACTACAAGTCCCCGCGTTGAAACAGCGCTTTCAGTCCAGACTCCAGCCTAGTCCAACAATAAATTATTAGCTTTACGTGAAATGCATTTATAACTTATTTTATTGTTATTACTTATACTTTGTAATTAATATCAAGTGAAAATGTACATTTTAATTAGCTATCCGTGAGATTTTACTGTTGTTTGATAATACTAACATACCTAAATAGGTATTTTATAAGTACCTACTCAAAGTTAATGTTAATAGATCCATAAACGTATTTAAAATTAAAAAATATCATAATACATAGTAACTGATTATATACACGAACGGCACCCATCAACAGCAGAGGCAACTGCCGACACGCGTCGACTTCCACCGCCAACACGTCTACGGCTGCCGTCAAATTCGTGCCGCTTGTGTATTTGAGCACCATACCTACTCAAATACACGGGTAGGTCGTTTTCGACGGCTGTAGTTGCCTCTGCCGTCGACTACGTGCCGCTCTTGTTTATGAACACTTACATATTCGCCTAGATTTCCATTGCATGACCTACTTTTGCTAGATATTTTGGTATAATATCTAGACATAATTATATAGGGTGACCGATCCTACTTAAACATGTGACTTTACTCATCATTATGAACAACTTTCACTATGGGACTAAACATGAAATCGCGAAAAAAAAAACAGCTGTTCCCTACATTTTATATTCGCATAACTCGTCAAAATATGGAACAGCTGATATTTTATTCGCGATTTCAGGTTTAGTCCCATAGTAAAAGTTATTCATAATGATGAGTAAATTCACGTGTAGGTATATTTGTAAATAAATAATTATACGGCTTGGTCTAGTCTCATAGTACTTATGTAGTTTTTATTAAACTTTCCCCAACTCAAAATCAGGGTCAATTTCTGCACAGAGTAAAAATCAACCACTAACTCGCCAAGCTTTGTGATTTAGGCTAGGTTTTGTGTAGGTATTTATAGATGTAATAGATGTTTGAGGAAGTGTTTGTATAACCGTTTCGTTCTTATTTTCACCTCTGAAGTAGATCTATAATGCATTTGTTACTGTCTTCATGGAGTAACTGATTACCTACCTATTACATTGTAACACAGTGTTTGGTTTGAAATGAAACAAGTTATCAAAATGGCACAATTTTATTCAATCTAAAATGTACTATTAAGTAGGTATGTAGTTCGTAACAGAAATAATCACAACCAGTGTTATTTAGGTAGTCAAAATTTTATTAAAGGTATATAAAGTACTAGGTGATGGAATAGTTGGCAGTGTTACTGGGCGATTTTATAAAAAACGTGTAAAATGTATTGCAATAGAAAATTTTGTAAAAAATCTAATGACATGGAAACAATAATATTTACAATATAATACTTATAATTATGAACCCTAGTTGATATAACAAATTCATATTAGCACTTTACGCAATAATTCATGCTTGATAATAGTGACATGTGTGTAATTCATTATAATATAAATTGTAAAAAAACGTCATTAAATATTTAAGTACCTACCAGGACTTTTTGAAAGCTCTTTTGAACATCTTTCAGTGTTTTAGTGTCCAAAATCAATTGTGACCGATTTCACTTACATAAAGGACATTACATCGCTATTCCCTACACATAAACTATAACATTATTACAATATGTGACTAGTGAAAAATCTAGTCAAATTAAGTAGACATTTAAACTATTCATAAATAATAAAGGCAAGTACGTATTTACAGAAAAGAAGTAAAAATAATACATAATCCATCAGAATATATAAACAAACAATCTGAAACATGTTCACATTACGCTAGAGAAATGCAATAAAACAAATATATCTACCTATCGTGCGTCAACATCAACAAAACAGAACATTACTTTAGAGCATCACATACACACAAATTCCTCTAAGAAGACATCACAGTCAGAGATATTACATACTAAATACTTGTGCACATAGAGTCGTTTTTATTTACACTTGGGAAGCAGCTTTGGAGCTGTATAATGTTCTTCGAAATGTTCCAAGTTTGGGCTATCGAGCACTGTTCCTGTCCCGCCCTATGAAGGGACTTGCTTCATGATTGTTCTTCTCCAGGTTCCCAGAGAGCGTGGGGTCTGGTCTGCTGCGCTTGAAGAAGCCCAGCTTCCAGAGCGCGATGATGAGCAGGACCAGCACTATGAGCCCCACTATCACCGAGATGATAATCACCCACAGTGGCACTTCTGTCGGCTCGCTTATCTTCAAGTCTGGATATGCGACCGTATCCACCTGTTTGGGAAGAATGGACTTTACTAGTTGCTAGGATTTTGTACGATCACCACCTATAACTAGAAATCTAAGAAGGATATCGTCCAAATGATTATCTCATACAGCCTGATGAAGATGGTTTAGTGTTAAAGCATCGGTCAATCATTGTCTAGATACTCCCGATGAAGTATTAAAACCCAAACCAGAAAATGGGTGAAAATCATGTTAAGTAAAATATAAAACCCTGAAACTCTTAAAAAATACACGACAGCGCGCGGCGTGGCAACAAGTCGTGTACGGGTTCGCGACTGGTCAATCGCTATCTTGAGAGATGAAACATGTGTCCTTTGAGGAATAGTTAAGCGGAATAGATTACTAAATAAATCTACGTCTATTGTATTTTATAATGGTTTTTCGTAAAGAGTTACCCTAAACTCTTGTCGCCACGGAAATCCGTTATGACCATTTTTCTGTACCTTCACGATCGACGTCATCTCAATTCTGAACATGGTTTTAGTATACCCAGTAATGTAGGTAGATACTGAGGTCCAACATGGATCAATGGCCCTGCTTTTATCAAAAATAATTAAAGTTCAACTCACCGTAGTTCTATCATCAATCTGCTTATTCTGGTGTATATTAAAATGCGATGGTATACTAATATACGCAGTAGACGCTATATTAACTCTGGCTGCTCTCGCGAACTCTTCGACAAGAGTCACGTTCCACAGTCGCGCGCGCACTGTGATGGTGCTGGTCTTCATTCGACCCAGCTTATAGATCACGCATTGGAACTGGATGCATTTCGCTGTTTTTTGCTGGCAGTTCTGGAAATGATCGAAATGGAATTAGAGCTACATATTAAGGATTAAAAATGCCTATAAATTAAAAATACTTAAGTGAGCCTCGCCAGGCAGCCAGTTACGCTACCAAACTTGCTGACTTTCAAGTCTACCTAAGTAAGACTTTAATGTTTATACGCTTCAGCCAAAAAGTTGACGAGGCAATTAAAATAATTATGACACATAAAAGAGTCACGTTTGCAGTGTTAGCACATGATGCAAAAATTAAATCCCAAATAGGCAATAGTTACATAATATACTCAAAATCTGTCCCTATACAAATTTCGAGTAACACAGCCAGGGTGGGATGTAAACTCCACTTATTTCTCTGACAGACCTCATAATATTACTTACTAATAAACAAGGCAGTCTTTGGGGACTGGGGGAAGTGAAAATTAAGCAATAATGCGTAACCTCAACGTAATTCAGACGGTAGATGGCGCTAAAAAAAATTCTTCAAGCGTGATGATGACGCGAATTCCATGATTTTTGTTCACCCAAAAAGTGCAAGAAGGTTTCACTTCAAAAAATATGCTTGGGAGATTGTGTTGTAGATACTATGTGTGTTTTGTGCATTAAAGGTTTTCTGGTAGTTTTATTTATTTATTTTATCATTGGATAATAATATGTTTAAGATAGCTGTTGATTCACTTACCAAATTAATAACATGTTTTCTATCAGTATAGGCTTCAGCCTTCACAGCATCTTCATCTCTCTTCCGCCTCACTTTATTACTACTACTGCTATATGAGCTAGTACTGGAGTACTCCATGAACTTTCTTCTCGTGTCGTTGTGGGATTTCTCGCTCGAACTGACGCTTAACTTGCCGGTGGTTAGGAATGGATTGATTTCTAAGTTCTCAAGAGGTTCGGGGGCTCCTGGTCGAGTGGTTAGGTTTAGAGGGTTGGTCTCTCGGGCGAAACATTCTCCATTTTGATCTGAAATGTTTGTGTTTAAGGTATTACTTAAAAATAATAAGCATTTATTTACAATGTATATAAAAGAGGGGGGAAATAATCATAGGGCATCAAAAAATTCGTCCGCATCGCTGTTAACAGGAAAAGTGCCCAAAATACAATGCTGATTCTTTGGGTTTCATTTATTTTTATGAATTTAAGACTAATAAGACTTCACTTTGCCCTATTACTGCAACAACTTAATGGACTTTACATAATATGTAGGCTAAAAGTTAACCATTTCATATTCTTCATTGGTACACAAGGCAAGCTTAATGACCTGCGGCATTATGGTCCACCTACTGAAAAGAGTCGGTGGACCTTCACTTTAGTTCTTAATATCTAATTAACTCAACTTTTAAATACAAAGTGGCCTAATCTGAGATTTAAAATAGATTACACATTTTTATCTGCTTTCAGCCATATTATATATTATTTTTTATTCGTGAGGAATATTATACAAAAATTTCTAAAAGAAGAAATTTTATTAATGATATAGACAGACCAGCTTCTCCATCTACAGTGGGCACATCTTCTGGATAGAGCAGCCACTTCCCTTGTGACGAGTCAGACGCGAGCTGGTGAGGCCACTGTATCACGACCTGCACTGATGACACGTGCCATGGACCCTCGTTGAACACCTGGGAAAAAATTAATTAAGATACTGATGAATTTCTGTTGCATTCCAAAGAGTCGAGCATAACGGTTATGGCTAAGAAAGCTTTAAAACCTCCAACTTTTCAATAGTGGTTAAATATGTTCGAAATAAATCCATCGTTCGAGTCGGATTAGGACTAGGTTTTGATAGTCATAACATTTTGGTTTAATTTCCAAAAACACCAGATAAGCCTTCTTCAAAACACGTGTTGAAATAATACATTGTGCTATTTTACTCGAATTATTACTAGGGAGGAGCTCGTGGCTAAATAATAACAGCCGCACGGATCGATTCGTCAGGTTAAGCTACGCTTGCCGGGGTTGGTCCACGGATGGGTGACCATCTTTACATATCGAGACTCCTCCGTGCCTCGGACAGCACGTTAAGCCGTTGGTCCCGGCTGTCATTTGTGGATCTTTGACAGTCGTTACGGGCCGTCAGAAGCCCGAAATGCTGACAACCAGTCTTACCAAGGGGTATCGTATTACCCAGTTACTGGGTTCTGGAAGTCAAAAGGCAGTCGCTCCATGTAAAATACTGGTATTCAGCTGCATCCGGTTAGACTGGAAGCCGACCCCAACATAGTTGGGAAAAGGCTAGGCAGATGATGTGCCATTTTACTCGAACTTACCTGATAAGTATGCACCACCCTGGTCCCGATGTCATCAAAGTACGTCATAGCAGACTCTCCCTTTATTCCACCGCCGTAGAACACTTGTTCTGGACGCGCCACACTGTACACATAACAAACAGATTAGCAACAACATTCAAAAATATAAACACTATCATCGCTAGACATCTACCGCTGGACCAGCCCAAGTTAAGTATCACTACAACGACCAGTTCTGCGTTGCCTTAATCCAGCAGAAACCACTTGATGAGCATAAAGGCTCGTGCAGACTGGCGCGACTTGTAGCACGACGCGACATCAGTAATTTTATTGTTCTACTGACAAGCTTTATTTGAAATTGTTTTAGTCGCGTCGCGCCATAATAACTGCACGCAAAAAAGTCGCCCAAATGAGTTTAAGGAGTTCCATGTTTTTGATCCGCGAAGAGTTTTCATTCGTATTTACGTATTATCTTTCTTTCTATTCAAGACATAATAAACCCGCGATTGTATAAACATGTTCCTACCCCTTAATAAGCAGTTCAGCATTCTTAATAACCAGCGCCTCAACCTCCACAGGTTTCTTCCCCGCGTGCAGTTCCTTAGACGTGGAGTTAGCCCACACGGTGAACACCACTGATTGGTCGTTGTCTTCCAGAGCGCGCGCGTCGAAACGCATCGTGATTGGTGGAGAGCCGTCCGCTTGCTTCTTGAAGGGGTTCTCCAGCATGCAGGTTACTGTCGTCTTGTTTAGACTTGTGCAGATGACGTGCTTGTCCTGGAATATTAAAAAAGAAAGATATACACCCCTTTGCAAAAAAAACGGGCGGTTTTGAGTTTTGTACATTATTGGTAATCATTTAGTTGTAAAGAGGTTTTAATAGCCAAACTATGTTACTGGCACTTAATAAAGAGCCTGGGTAAGATAAAAAGTTAATTCCAAATTCAAAACTTTTGTTTAAATACAATAATAATCCCGTTTTCCGTTTGTGACTTTTACTAACATTTTGCAGGTTTGCGGTTAGAAGGTTATCCTGGCAACTAAAACTAACTTCGTTATTTTTAGTAGAATAATTTATGTTTGTCGCATAATCCAGCCTTATTGTGACTTAAAAGTGATATCCTTGTGTCGATTGTAATGACACAAAAAGCAATAAGAGCTAGTAAAATTGTAGCGCTGCTGGAAGAGGGGTGTAGCCAAAAAACTATATTCTTATTGATTATACCAGATTACTAGTCATTTATGCTAATGACATAGTAAAAATATTAATATTAGGTATCCATACAAAAGCCAATGGCTGTTAAGGTGCCCGTTTTTTGCTATGTTTGCAAAGGGGTGTATATATGATAATGCACCTGCCATTTTATTTCTATTACCCTTGTATGCCTTTGTATCTTTTAATTATGTCTCAACATTGTAGTTAGTAACCCATGGAAAGTTGCGAGGTAACCCCATCACAAGTATCCTTATAACTTACTGGGGCTACCTCAATTTTGTGCTGTAGAACAATTTTAAGAGAAACAATAAAAACTTTTTATTTATTATTATTTTATTGTACCTACCTTTATTGAGCAAAAGTTCAATATCAATCAATCTGCCTAGCCTTTTCACAACTATGTTGGGGTCAGCTTCCAGTCTAACCAGATGCAGCTGAATACCAATATTTTACATGGAGCGACTGCCTATGCACAAAGTTCAATATATAAATATAAAATATATAAAAAGGTATCGTCTTGTTCATGATAGTGTTTGAGTTAAATCTTCATTACCTACCGTCATAAACCATGCGCAAGCATTGGGTAGGTAGTAACCGTTTGTTCCGATAGATGGCGGGACCAGTCCTGGATCCGGCGGAAGTTCGCATGTGGCTGTGACTATTATGTTTTATGAACATAACCTTTTTACAAAGACTTGAATCAGTAATAGCTCCAGTATTCACTGTAAGAATATTACGACACATTCCTCACACGCTAATGAAAAAGGCAAACTCATAGTAGTTGACTTCATCGTACACGCGTAGCATGACCACCATAGAAACGGGTTTTGTAGACGGAAGAATAGACAAAACGACAGATTGTGATTGTGCAACTGTCATTTTGTCTATTCTTCCGTCGACAAAAGCCGTTTAACTGGTCCAGTACTAAGGATAGACGCCATTAATTGAATCCTGTTTTTGTGACCTTAAGATGTTCCTTCGTATTATTATATACTGGTGAATGCTGTATACTTACGCTTATATTAACTGCAATATAGTGGAGACTTGGAGGATGATTGACAAACAACTGTGCCTCGTAGGCAGACTCCCCGTAGTTGTCCACTGCTATGGACAGTTTGATTTCTTCTTCCTGTCCTAAAGTTAGCGCATAAGTCTTGTTGTCTTTAGCTGAAATGGAAAAATACCAATATTATTATATAGTTCAATCAATCTGCCTAGCCTTTTACCAACTATGTTGGGGTCGGCTTCCAGTCTAACCGAATGCAGCTGAATACCAGACATATTATCCATATTATTATCTAGTTACTGAATTTGGAGTTGGTGTAGTCTAGTTACTGGTATTTAGCTGCATCCGGTTAGACTGGAAGCCGACCCTAACATAGTTGGGAAAAGGCTAGGCAGATGATGATGATCTAGTTACTGAAGTAAAATTCGATTTAGTTATTTGGGTCCCATGAATAATCTTCCCCATTATAGGTTCAGCTTCTTAGTTTAATTTGCAAATTGAAACTAAATCATTTTATTTTTTGTTGAGATGCTTTACCAATTTAGCTTTACTTTTTAAATCATATAAATTTATAGGTACACAATAATTATTTCCTAGTTTTGTCTGTGGATAATTTATAAAAATGGAACTTTGAACTGATCATTGAAGGCTGGTGATAAAGATTTGAATAATGATGATAAATTAAATTCTATACAATACTTACTCAGAGGAAGCAAAAGTTTAGGATCAACAACAAGATCACTGATACAGACAGCATCAGCTCCGCAGTCATTGAGGAAGTTAGCCGTGAACATAGAACTGGCAGTCGCGTTCAGTACTGGGTACTGGTCCACGTCGGGAAGAGTGCCGGTGGGAGAGTAGCGAGGCTCTGCGTGGACGAGGAGGTAATTCAACTGGAACTGTAGATAAAGAGATGATGGTTAAGAGAAAGATTTTAAATAGACCCAAGAATTGAACAAAATAATGAAGACTAAGAAGGACAAGATACTGTTATTGATAAAGTTTTTGCAGCTGTGACGACAACAAGTGTGAATTGAGACGTCCTTATGTAGAAAGTCACTGTAACTTTGATTATGGTTAAGACAAAGATTTTAAATAGACCCAAGAATTGAACAAAATTATGAAGAGTAAGGAGAAGGATAAGAAACTGTTTTTGATATAGTTTTTGCAGCTGTGACAACAACAAGTGTGAATTGACACGTCCTTTTGTAGAAAGTTACAGTGAACGTTATCATTAATCTTGATTTATTTACAGGTTCTTTAGAAGTTGAGTACCTTTTTGAGTCATGTTTAATAATTGTTAGTTGTTATTTACAAAAACAATTTTGTGGTCATCATGAAATGATCCTTAAAAATTAAAAGGTGTAGTAGGCCAATAATGTTTCGGCTAAATTAGGCTGACATTTTACTATTGATTCAAGGAAACACTTGGATCAGCAATTGACCAACAAAATAAATCACATTCAAATTACCTTTATCGGAGTCTGTATATCCCTTGTATTATTTTTCAAATAAACGATATGTTCTCTGCAATCCTCAACATCTCTTCCAACCGTTATAGTCTTATTAACAATATTACTCTTATCCGAATCGAAGAAGACTCTAGAATATTTCCTTCCACCGGGGAATGTCTCTGCTTCGATGACGTAGTTGAGTCTATGGGTAGTGGACTGAGTGGTCTTGACTAAAGACTCGATGGTGCAACAAGCTTGGAAGTGGAAGCAAGTGTAGTTGGAGCCGAGATCGCGCTCGCAGCCGTGGGTCGTGGGGTCGATGTTGATGATAGTGTTCGATGGTCGGATTGAGGTTTTGATGTCGATGATCGGTCGTGTTCGTATTAAGGCAACGCTGCTCTGGAAGCGAAAAAATAAAGGGTAAATCAAAGATATTCAGGAAAATAAGAGACAAAATGTAAACAAAAACTAAGAACAAGCAATCATCTACTCAACAATTAACTATAGCCAAGATATAAAGAGATTATTTACATATTGTTAACTACTATTCGAAGATTAATTTATTTGTATTTCAAGAAATATTCTACCAATACAGCAGCTGTAAGCTGTCAAGTGCTGATTTCCCAAGTAATGACACACAATTGAATATCCATTATTCTTGACCCGAATTCGAAGCCTTGGTAAATCAAAAGTTACCTAACTTACATTTTCGTATGCGCCAACTAATAAATCAGGATATCCATTGGCATCCAAATCGACTCCTCCTGACAATGCATAGCCGAAAGTCTTCATCAGAACCGGCAATGCTTCCGCAGTTATCACTTGATCAGGTTTGGTATTCAAACCCTTTTCTCTATCTCCCATATAGATGTATACCACACCATTGCCTTCATAGGGACTTCCTACTGCTATATCTTGGCATCCATCTTTGTTCAGATCACCAGCATTAGCAATGGCTATGCCGAACTGGGATTCTTGTTTGCCCGTCAACTTGACGTTGTATTCTTGGTGTAGACTTGAGTTTATGTTCAGATACAAGTATACGGCGCCGCCCACGTCTCGGGAGAAGTAGAAGGGAGCACCGACTAATAAGTCTGGTAACCTGGAAAATAATGATAAGAAATCCTATACTATTAAATGAGCAATATTTGTATACGTTATAATTATATGTTTGCAATCTCGTTCTCGAAAACGGCTCTAACGATTTCGATGGAAGTTGCACGGGTTGTTGGGTGTATGGGGGCGAAAAATCAATCTCAGAAGTAAGCTACTTGCTGCGCAATACCCCCTCACCCCCCTGACACATGAAATAATTGTTACTGCGCAGCGACTCACCTCATGTTCCGAGCTGCCATTAAGTTTGAATCGAACTGTACTTAGTATGAGCCCAGGTTAGAAAAAATACTTCATCATGAATTATAGTCAATATTCTTTGATGAATTATTTATTAATACTTGTTAGTCTTGAAGTGCTTGATATTATTAGTACTATAATAAATGCAGTGGAATGTTGCACCCAGCACAATGTGTTGTATTGTAATACATGCTGAAATCGTCAGATCATTATCTAACGCGTATCTAACTGGATCTCTCTCACAAACTACGGTGACGGCAGCGAATTGATCACGAATCTTTGATATCAGCATTTGACTTTCATCTAAAATTAAATGTAAAATCAAGAAATAGACCAACGTACCCATCTCCATTAACATCAGCACTGGCTACTTCATATCCGAAGTTGGAACCAAACTGCTCTCCTTTCAGCAGTAGTGTAAAATTTAGAATATTCAGGTCTGTTCTGCCCCAGTCTTCAGTAGCCAACTTGCTGAAGATGACCACTTGACCGGTACCGTGGGAACGCGGTGCACCTGCTACGTATGAGGCCTTATCGCCTCCGAAGAAGTTGCCGCTTGATACTGACATGCCTGGAATTAAAAATCATTTTTTGTTGTTATGTGGACTGTATAGCAACTGAAAAACATGACGTCTCAAAAGAATTTCGAGGCTTTAGCCTTAAAAAAGAAGTTATACTTCGCATGGACGCGAAACTTCCCATTCTAACGCGGTCAAGTCTACAGCATCAGGGTATATGATGCACGAAGTACCTTTTAGTATCTATAAATGATTTGTATGGTGTTTTTACATCAAAGGTTTTAATACCAATAAATAGCTGGTAATCTGTCTAAAGGTATATCATTCTCTATTTCAGACCGAATGTTATTCACATCTAGGCAGAAAAATTACCGGGCAATCTACCAGCTCTGCTCTTGTCTCATAATTATCCTTACATATTATAAAACAAAGTCTTCTGTCGCTGTCGTCCTGTTCGCGATAAACTCAAAAACTACTGCACCGATTTTCATGCTGTTTTAACCAATGGAAAGAGTGGTTCTCGAGGAAGGTTTTAGTATATAATAACCGACATCCACGCGGGCGAAGCCGCGGGCATCAGCTAGTGAAATATAAATTAAACGCACCTAAATAACTGTACTTCTCGACTGGACTAGCGCCGTCCTGCACAGGCGCCATATACACGACGTTGTCTCTCTCCAGCACATCATCCCTGGTGTCCTGGGCGAAGATCGTGCCTCTCCAGGTGTAAGGACCTGGACTGCCCATGAGCAACGTGTCGTCATCTAGTAGAGAACTGCTGGTTCCTACTTGACAGAATCCGTATTCCTCGTGTTCTCTGAAAGATTACAAAATGATTTCGTCATATATAAATATAAATCAGCGATATACAAAAAGACTTGCTTTTGCTGACTTGCTTGTGATTTATAACAAAATGAATTGCTAGGCGAGCCACAGGGACGATAAATTATTGACTTGTCTACAAAATATCTAGACAGATAATTGTAATATACCTAATTATAGTCCATATATCATGCCCTGAAATTATAGGACATCAATTACCTAGTGATGATAGTTACGCTATTGCGATTAATTGATAGTGTTATTTAAAATCAGGATTAATGGGGATACATTATAATGGTTTATTCGTCTGCCTAGCCTTTTCCCAAGTATGATAGAGTCAGCTTCCAGTCTAAGCTGATGCAGCTGAAACCAAGTAATTTACATAGCGACTGCCCATCTCTCCACACCGCAGTTACTGTATAACACGATGCCCCTTGGTAAGACTGGTTGTCAGACTTTCGGGCTTCGGACTACCCTTAACGACTGTCAAAGATCTACGAATGACAGCCGGTATCAACAGCTAACGGGCAAACCTCGGCAAGCGTTGCTTAACCCCATCGATCGACCCGTGCGGCTGTTATTGCTGAGCCACGAGCACTACTTTTTAACAGCTAAAGTATTATGCATTGGGCCTGAATTGAGGCCATCAAACATAAAGGTTCATACCTGACGACAGATCTTCCTCTGCAAGGCTCCATGACATCCACTAATTCTAATTCGTTGTTCAGTGTGTAACATAGACCTTGACCGAATTGGAGCTCTCCCTGCTTTCGGATATATCTGGAAAGAATATGAATGCTTTCTAATATTACTGAGTAAATAGACAGATCTTAAATCACGTGGAAATTTTGAATCTAGGTCGCGAAAAATATTTTATATTGAAATTGCTAAATTAAACGTGTTTATTAGAATTTGTCGCGCGTGTTAAATTGTAAATGTAGGATTTTGTAGCCATTACACAAATCATCACCACCTACATTAGATTCGATCATCTTGCAATGTTTTAATATGTAATAAAAAACACATGATTTTTAATCTCTTGAAGCATAACATAACATCACGCCCATTGACCCCGAAGGCTAAGTCAGAGATGTACCTACAGTTAACCCGCATTTTATCAGCTATGTTTCTACGGTCTTCAAAGCGCCCAAATCATACAAACCTGTGTGCGCAGACGGCTGCCTTCTTCCCAGGACCCTGACTCCTCACAGACACTCCCAACCATTGCCCCTCCTTGATCTCATCCGAGTAAGGGCCAGTCAGGTGATCGGAATCCAGATCTGCACATTAACAAATTATAAGTACGTGCCACTCAACCAAAAGCAGTCGACTGTTAAGAAGCATCGATTTTTAAATCATAGCAAAATTAAATTAAAAATTATTCCAATTTAATTAATCACATATGTTATGTCATATGGATTATGTTTAACTAAGGTGTTTAGCACAAGGTCTCTTAATTTTAAAAGCTCAATTAGACACAAAAACAAAATTAGGGTATAATTTCTTAATTTTTACGCAATTCTAAAACACCATGTTATAAAAACTCAACCCAAAGTAAATTAAAAATGAATCAAAAACTGCAAAAGAATATATTTATTAGATATGCGTTAAACAAAGGCAACTTGTTCGATAATGATGGCTTGTTGCGTTTGCTTTCAAAACAAAAGTTTAAACTCAATCCCAATAAGAAATTGAATCGGTGATAATCTCGGCAAATGCAAAGCATTGCAACCAGGCGTGTGTAATGCAAGAACAAAGTTCTCAACTAACAGCAAAGGAATCTTGCAAATGCATCAGAAAATGATACTCTCTGTATCACGTTGCACAAACATCGTGCATTTGATAGTACATAGCATTTCGTATAAACATGCATCCCCTACTTGATAACAAAACCTGATTTATAAGGTCGTCAAACTAAAATGATAAAACTCTTTATTATTTGATACTTTTTATATCGGTACAAACAAAACCACTTTAAAACGTGCTTTAATTAAAATGATAATAAGGCTCTACGTACGTTATTTTCACCGTGAACAGACAGTGACTTATTGTGTAATTAGCCGAATTGGTATTATCCATCGTTTAGTGGTTTTAATACGTTTTATCGATATTAAAAGTGTCAGTATAAGTGATCAAGGTGTGTTTGCTAAGGTGACGATATACTCCTGCAACCTGTAATGAATCAAGGTGATAACAACGTGAAGATACGGCTCAAACTTGTGGTCTCGGGTTAATGGACGTTATCGAAGACTACGTATGTTAATTAATTAATTAATAAGTAAGTTATTCGGCCCAGCGTTACTTTGTAGTCTCTTGTTAAACTTATTATTACTCAAAACCAGACATAGATTGGTTTTGACCATATTATTAAATAATTAGAATTTTGTAAGTGCAATGTTTTCCGCACATTTAATCCGAATGTGTGATTCGTTAATTACTAATGTTTTAGATATTATAGCCAGTCACCTTTAGTTTCATGTTACGAGTTAAGACGGTCATGTGAATTTTCACCTATTAAGATGTTCATGAGATTAAACGGTAGATTAAGATTTAAGGCCTACCATATTACGAAGCTCTATCTTACACTTCTAACAAGCTCTAAATCTAAGTTCGTCGGAATCTAGGTAAATATGTTTTCGTTTGAGTGTCTTCCATGTTCAGTATTTGAACTGAATATACTCCAGATAACGATCGGTACTTATTATACGTATAAATATTAAATAAATAGGTTGTACTATCTAAAGTGCTGTGTAGCTCAAGCATGTGATTTTGGTGCTGTTGCAAGCAGTTAGTGCTTTATATTATCGTAAGGAGGATACATTTTCTGTCCTTGGGTATATTTTGCTTGTTAGTGCCTACGTTCAAGACATTCAGCCAAATTAACGAATGTGGCTGAATATCATGTGATTCAAACGTGAATCTACCGCTGACGTTATGAAGAAAACCCAAGTTAAGGGTTTTTTCAATGTAGACCTCTAGAAAGTTTCCTATTACAGAAAATGCACCCTAAATACGTAAAGACGTGAATGTGATGTTTTGCAAAATAAAATTCAAACCACTAAGTTAGTGACGTCATGCGTTGCAGTATCATAATAACGGTCCAGCTGGAACTTGAGCAAGAGTTGACAATTAGTAAATCAAAAAGTACATTACAGCGATTAGTCGATTAGTCGAAGAGAAAATGATTAAGAATAAAAGGAGGTTGAGACCACAGCTCACTTACTCGTGTCTATCTTGCCGTACTTCGCTGTTTGGGGCACCACCGACAAAAGACAACATTTTAGTTAAAACTTATATCGATATTTTAATCGATTACATTGATGCTGCGATATCGATGGACGTTCCAGCGATTCCTTTGTTTGTATGTAGAGATCGAGATTGTGAGAACACGCTAGGTACTACTTAGCAAGTGTTTTGCGAGCCCTAACTACACAATCATCTAGGTAAGTCATCTATGTGTGTATTTGACAAGTTTTTCTATAGTGATTTTAAAAACAAAACACAGTGTGAGAACTAAGACTATTGTTTTAACTAAGTAACTCACTTAAACTTAAACTTAAAATTTAACACTTGATTTGTGAGTAACCCTTTATCCTGCGTGAAGTACCTACGTAGTATGTACTACTACAATTTGAAAATTGTCTGGAAAAAGGAATAGGTATAATATGATGGAGTTCAGATGTCAAATGCAATGACTCGATGTTCAGATATCTGGAGGCTGACGAAAGGTTCAATGCATAGGTAGGAACGAGTTTTCTAATGTTCTGAGAAATATCGTCACAACAAATGCTTCGTCTGTTCACAGTTTACTCACTCCTTTTTCCATCAGTGATGATTTGTATGCAGTCTGTGGGAGTTGAGGTCACGCTACACTTCCATAGCGCACCCGACTTGGTCGTGTTCGGTTGTAGATTCTGGCCCAGTGGAGCGCCAACCAGCAACCTGTGACAAAGAACATACGCCTTAAAATAAAACTGTAAACTATCGTAAATTCATATTCCTTAATCAATATAGTCTAATTTACAGATATATTAAATAAAAATAACGCGTATGCTACCACGAATTTGTCGAAAGGATTACAAATCGTACCCGCGTAGCGTAGCATATAGCCTTGATCCATCTATAGTAGTGGATAATTACTATTATCATAATAATACAATTAATCATATAAATGATATAGTAAACCTAGCGGAAACGAATGACCTCATCATAACCTTTAATCTACGAAATTAGATAACATAGTTAAATAAGTGTAATGTTTAATTCATGAATTCTACTAACTGCAGCTGAATCTAGATAATGGTGCCGATTCTGTTGTTCATAGTCTAAACTAAATTTAAGTTCAGTGCATCTTTTTCTTTCTATTTCATTAAGAAAAGGACAGAAGATACATTTTAGTTTAGTTCTGTCAAATTAATCAGCGCCCATACAAGTTTAGACATGATTTAAAAACTTGCCTACTAAAATTACGTCAATTTACGTCAGGCGCTGATTAATTTGACAGGACTAAACTAAAATTTATCTTCTGTCCTTTTCTTAATGAAATAGAAAGAAAAAGATGCACTTAACTTAAATTTAGTTTAGTTTGTGAACAACAGAATCGGCACCATTAACTACAAACAAGCAATGAAGAGCAATAAATAGGTCATCTTAGATAATAACTGTTGGTATCATAAGTAATAATTTATGTCCTGATTACAATGTAACTCAGAAACAGCTAAAATAAAACGAAAAACTGTAAATAACTGCCGTCTACATCACTATCCGGGAGGATGTAATAAAAACGATAATTCAGATGATGAGTGAACACTATCATTAAATTATCTTCCCATTCATGAATCAAAAGGAATGAAGTTGAATAAAACCGTCACTGTCCATTGAGTTGGTATAACGAGGTATGATTGCGGTGCATTAGTGAGCTTTCATTACGTCATTATGTCCGTAATGACAGGACACACGGTGCGTATGCGACGACAAACGGTGTTCCTTCGTAATTATGCAGAGATCGCAGATTACCATGTTTACAAGATCTTCGATAAGGAAGTAACGGGCTAACTCAGTGTGACGTAATTAATGCTCCTAACTGTTATGACAAAGTTGAGTAACGTGTGATTTTTTAATTCATGATTTTATAGTACGATTTCCCAAACTTAAATCATTATTGCATTTCGGTCAACGGTTTAAGTCGGACCGCGGGTAGGTAATTGAGCATGAAAACTCAAATACCATATTTGGAGGCAAAACAATCGAGTTTAGTGTTTAAATCAATATTTATTGTAAAAATGAACGTTCACTAGTATTTACTAAAAACCATTGGAGGTAAGTATATATGTGCCTACTATTTACTACGAATAGGGTCTGACATGCGGAAATCGTATATGTTTTTAATGACCGGGACAGATCTTGTTAACTTCAAACGAATAACTATTGACTAATTTAAATATTAAACTGCATATTACAACTCCTAACAACAATATTGTGGTAATCAATATAAAATTAAAATGCATATGCAGCCAGCAACTGGCTTCAGAACGCATAAAATAAAGCTGTAAATAAACATGAGATGCACAAGACTAAATTAGCGTAAATAATTATAGGTTCGTTCGATCCTTCCCTTCCGAAGCCAGTCATGGCTTAATTAGAGCCGGTACATTTGCATGGTAATGCTTGTGGAACATTCATTGTTTTCCCGATAAGGCTAGTTAACATTGAAACGGTCCTGCACTCTAATGCATCCAGTCGCCGGTAGATATTCGATTTCATCACACCGCTAAAGTGGCCATAACTTATTCGAATACGCATACCTCAACATTGTTTGAAATTGATATCTTTATTGCTTTATGATTCTATAATTAATCTTCAGATGTCAACGTGCTTTTAAGATGAGCAGTTACGAAATTATAAATAAATAATGCAGGCTAAAAGGCAGCCGATCCATCGATCATATCGCAACGAATCGATTCGGAGCGCGCGCCGTGTTCGATCACTCGATAGCAAATAACCGATTCGTATTCAATTTAACATTGGTCACGGGCAGCGGCCTCTGTGATTATACATACGTAGCTTCGTCTACTACATGCCCATATGCATTTAAATGAACATAAATCATTACTAACCCCGTCGCGTGTCGTCTTTTACTTGACCGTATTAACAAGGTACTTTCGTGGCGATTTAGGGAATGTAACTTTAATGATTGAATTGATTTAAAAAACGATAATACTTAATCATCAAGCATTTTCATTTCGATATAGTATTCAGATATTAAGCTTGCTATTCTGACGAAAATGAATCACAATCAAAATCAAAAGTAATTTATTCAAACTAGGCTGAGAATCCCCCAGCATAGTAAAGCAGGTTATCCTCACTCTCAGGTTTCTGAATATTATAACAATCTGTACATTGTTCCACCCACGCCGTGTAAGGGTCGACGTACTCGACGTAGGTACTCATAATAAGTAAGGAATAAAGGGAAGCTCTCAACAATTAACAGCTCATTGTTTTGCTTGATGTTGCGACATTTCCCTATCTAAATATTTCGTTAGGAACGAGAAAGCCCCGTGTTCTAAATTTGAGTTGAACAAATAGCACTGCAGCGCCCTGCGCGCCAACCGGTGCGCCAGCGACGCGCACGGCGCTAAAAGCCCCAGAACACTTCCGCGTGGGTATCAAATAGAAGATGATTAGTTTTTGTTATTGCAAAAGGCGATCGGTCAGACCCTCATGATCAATTTACAGCACAAAGGGCTCATTTATGGTGATACGGTGTTCCGCGCCCACATCGTGCCGATCGATCGTGCCCTCATTGGAGTTACCCGCACAGTGCGCCTACGCTGTGTTTATTACTTTATACAATAGTTAAATTAAATATATTGTAAGACAATATGTTTGCGAACTTAACCCGCGGCTTCCATTAACCGTTAAAATGTAAACAACGTCAACGTCTATCGAAGACCGCTCCTAGTTAGTGTCTCGTGTTTCGTATCCTTGGGCCGCGCCCAGCACTGTGAAGGGCGATAAATTCCCATCAACAACCTATCTATCCTTGACATCGACCGATAATGCCACCATATTGCACAGCCATTTAGATAGCCATTACAATAAAAATGCATTCCGTGGGTGGCCATCAATCTTTCTTTGAGAGCTTTACGGTTTCTTGACTTGTAAAGAATGTTTAAATGTCAAGTTGATGATATTTGGGGGACCAGATACTAAAATTAACGTCGACGACGAATTTGTAGGTGTGTCCACGTCACGAAATAGTTTAATAGACTATTTGGTTGTTATGAATATAATGAACGAACTATTTGATGATGATGAACCTAAACAATCAAAATTAGATTTGGAAAACAACCACTCATTTCTAATTAACTTATAATCATGAAACATGCTGGTCAATTGACCGCATGTCAAAATTAAATCTAAGCACTTGACTGGCTATGAGTCCAGGAACTCGATAAAACTTTGATCTATAGTGAGTAGTATTCGATTAAATCAATTGTGGAGATCAAAGAGCGCCGGTCGGGCTTCAGATGATGTGATAGCATAGCGCTGAATGGAATGCCTACACGCACATTACGTGTGCATGCGATGCCCTACGTGACTACACGCGAATACAGGAATATATGCACTTTGTATCATTTTGATAGTTTCAATACTCATTTAAATAGTCCTCATTTAGTCACCGCAAAATGTCTATTTGCGGTCGAGTCCAGTTTATAGAGGAGTATACCAGTAACGAGATATAATTTTGTTTTAAAATATCCTGAGGCCGTTCTAAAATGGTGCGCCTACTAATAAACTCTATTTTACCCCAACATAAATCTTACTAGAAATTGATATTGTCGTGGTTTAAACGAATCATTAAAAGTGTCTTGGTTATGTGGTTCATGCGGTATGAAACAGGATATATCTTCACATTAAAAAGTACATGCTATAAACCAGACGTACATACATGGAGGTAAAAAATAAATGTAGAACCGGAATATATTGCCTTTTTATTTATTTAACTGAGCGACTGAATATTATCTTTTCAGTGAATGACAAAAAATCAGGCACATATTTTATTTAAAATTGCTCGAGCATTCTTTCTTCGTTGAAGTTTAATCAACATAGTTCGATAAAAGGTGCCTTTAAAGATAATTATATTAAAAGGCCTATCATTCTAGCATTTTTAAATCGAAGGAAAAAAGAATTAAAAAATGAAGAAATGCCCACTCGTTTTTCATGCAAAATTATTTTGAAGCAAGTTTTTCAACTGCGTTCGGGACATGTAAATGTCTGGATATTTTTGGTTCCTTTGGATTTTTTGTTGGATTTGTGCGTGTAGCATGAGACACGCGTGGTGACAGGCAAGCCTCGGAGTGGTCGCCGCCGGTGGTCCACCGCAAACACAACCCGCCTCCATTGTCCAAAGTTTATTGTCATAAGTGCCTACATGAGGTTGCTCTTCTATCTCTTGTAAGATCGACCCTTCACGACGAACAGTTATTTAGTGGGTATTAAAAGCTGTGAATGAATAGAACGGTGCCATTTTCCTTTTTGTTGTAAACCATCAATCAATAATCTTTGTGATTCCGATGTTTCGAACTTAAAAATGCCAATAAATATTATTTAATGGTCGAAAAACATTGCCTTAAAGAATCAGTGGACAAGTCTTTAATTTTCACAAGACTACTTAAGTGGACATTTAACATAGCTCATAAAAACGCAGAACATTTGAAGTACTAAAGTAAACGGCTGTGGTTCGGAATTGTTCGCGAAAGGAGCGAGCACGCGCCGCGCCGTGTGTGGCGCAAATTGTATGGAAATAAGCGGACAAGTGCTATGAGATTTGTTCACTGACCAGCAGACAAACAAATTGCTACAAAGCCATTTTCATCCCCTGAATTTACTTTGATGTTGGACTGAGACTCCCTAGAGCATTTACAAATAGGTTATGCCTGCATTAACAATTAGGGGGACGACCCAAGGGGGTGATAGTGTTAAAATACCAAGTGATCATTAAAATTCTTTACACATTGTCCTTCAGGACCGGACGACAGACATTCTGCCTTCAATCTTAACTATAGCCAAGACACGATCCTTATTGATCAATATCATCAACAAAACCTCTTTTATTATCCTTTTTCGCTCATCAACTCATCATAACAGACAAAGGTACTACATGACACTGTATAAACAATCGTTTTTATTGGCTGTCTGTAATGTTGTTCACCCGCTTTCCCGATTGTTCGGTGGGTGCCGCGATGTGCCGTGAAACCTCTTAATTAACTGCGGACGTAATTACTTGAGTATGTAAAGACTTTAGATGGACATTTATGGCACGGTGAATGTTGCATAGTATTGTTTCTTACCTGAATGTTGTGATGATTAAGAAAGTTGACATTAATCCGTACCCATTTAGAAATTAAGCAATCAATCTGATGTTTTTACATATTCCAATAGTGTCTCAACAATCGAAATATCTTTTCCTTTACCCTATATATATATATGTACATATATACCTATAAATATATATATCGAAAAAAATATTCTCAAAAAATATACTTATATATATATATATATATAAGTATATTTTTTGAGGAAAATAGAAATGTTTTCCTGTACGCAAGTGAAGAAAACAGATTTTCAAAATAATAGGTATAATAGTACGTATATAAACAAAATCAAACCTTTTCACGTAATCCCTTAGGCCTCAATTTGTTTGATCGTGCTCCAAGTGACACCTCGCAGCGCAGAATCCATTATGCATCATCTTCGTTGACATTTTGAATTTATTACCGTTGTCTTAGTGATGGAGGTGGTCTACCAGAGTACTGAGCAACTATGACGAAACACAAGAAAGTATGAAAGTGCTTAGATTGCAATGTCACGACGCTGTCGTTACTGACTGTACGGTACCTACGCACTGAGTTACTTGTTTGTCTTTGTCACTAACTTTGATTTTACTTGTAGCTTCGAACACCTTTCACACGGTAATAAAATATAATTTTTATGTAAGAATGATTTTAACCGCTAAATAGTACTAACCACAACTAGGACATCAATATCATGAAAGACAAAAGAATGATGAAAATGTTTTTAAAAATATATTTAAAAAGAGAACTGAACATCTATGTTCAGTTCAAAGAGTGGAATAAATTTTCAGAAAAACTCGATTTAAAAAAATGCTGGCTGGCAAGACAATGCCCCTCTGCAGCCTGACAATATACCGTGCAAGTTTTTTAATAAATGATTATAACCTATTTACTGCTCACCTACGCCAATTAAAAAATAATGTCCATTCAATAAAATCAATTAACCAGAGGATGTGAGAGGACATAAAAATAACATATTTCTTGCGAAGAAGTGGCAGTCTGGTCGCCTGGTCGCGTCGGTATCGGGTGGCGAGATCGCTCATTAGCGTTGGTCGCCGATACCCGTCGCGGTTCGTGACTGAGACTGAGCCATGTTCTTCGTTACTGGCTGCTCTAAGTGTCACAGCCATGTTTTATAATCGTTAATACATCATGCACGCCTATATAGGAGGCCTATGACCCGCTTTCTCGCAGTTGCAATGACGAGAAGTTATTAATTTTCTAAACAAAGTGGCTTTATGGTTTTTCTTTGGGATTCTGTTGTTTTGTTACCGCTATCTACCAAATTGCTATCGTTTTCTATATTTGTTCAATGTTAATTATTCATTACCATTAATCCGTAAACCTGTTATATGCTGAACTATCTTCTCTCTCAAGTTAAACTTTCATTCACAAAAACAGGAGCCATCAATTATCGATTCCAACATAGACATAAACATAAATCTATTAACACACATAGTTAATGAAGACATCAGAAGCATGCTCACGCGCTCCTACTAGTAAGTCACCGTATCTGAACATCTACACCGGTCGAAGGCACGAATAATAAATATCTAACAATATTAAATAAAGTATGTAGGTAATCTGTGGCAACGGTGTCGACCAACGATTTATCACCCCTGTCCCAGAAGTTTACTACAAACTTGTACTGCTTGTACAATCCACTTTATTACTTCCCTGTTCTTTTGTTTTAAGTTTTAACTGCATCATGTATGTCATGTTCTTTAGATTTATTCGTAGGTCCAAATCTACAGTATTTTCTGTATGGAACCTTTTTAATGTAAGTGGTCCAATAAAACGCCACTCTATGAATGCCTTCTCTTAACAATTGCAGAAGATATGTTATGCCTTTTCGTAGGGCAGTAAAGTACCTATTTGTACCACAACTTTGTACGTATGAGGAACATCTTTCATTTAGGCATCTTTCGAATTTCAAACATCCACCGGGGTGGCCGTTGAATGCTTGAAATAATCATATCAATATTTCTTCCTGAAAGAAGAATTAAAAGAATCACTGCAACTTAAACTACAACATCATTCTAAGTTATTCAGACGTTTAACATAACACAAGGCATTTAATGTGCCTTACTAATGGTGAACATAACCATTTGCCTTTCACTAAGCAGAGATAAATAATAACAAAGTTGTTCAAAGGGAATTGCATCTGTTCCCAGTACTCTGTGGGGTGGATACACAAAACAAAATAAACATGGTTAGCTTACCATACACCTGAAGTTATTCACAGTTTGCGAACTTAGTGGAAGTAGTACAACCTTCTTTGGGTTTTTTGTTATAGTAGTTGACATGATTGTGCAGTTGAAAATGATGTCTGTTTCAGCCTGTATCCAGTGATGGTGCCAAAAACAACATTCTGGAAAGCCATAAAGGGAGTTTCTGGGAATTGCTTTAATGTTCGAAGACGAGTATTCGAAAATGGCATTATAATTTCAATGCTTATTTAAAGCAGATGCTGTGACAGCGTTAGTTAATGAGGACTTCCCATGATTTTCTTAAACTTATTTTTTTCCTATTGTTTGGTCGTGAATCGTGATCATCACCAATATTTGCTTTTCGGAATCTGCCGTAACAGAACAATCAGTTCCGGAATGTAAGTTAATCAATTTCCAGGTGCAAGCAACACACCCTCCTAATAATATCTGTCACCAACGGAAATTAATTTGGTGATCTATTCTTAGATCGTATTACGTCACGGGGTTTTGTCACGAGATAGCTTAAGGCCGTACCCTACCTCAGGTTTTATCTCGCTCGCATAATACTAATCGTGGCCTGAGTGAGAGCGACACGGAGTGGGGTGCTGGCGGCTCTCAAGACTCAAATAGTTTAGGTAATTTTACGCTTTTTACGGTTTAATAACAGCGGTTTATTGTTTGGTTTAGAGGTAACTTTAGATTCTACCGAGAAAATTTTATGTAATCGTGTTTTCGCCAAACATAGGGCCTAGCATTAATCCTATACTTTAACATAATTATATTTATTTCAAAATTAATGTTACAGTATTTTCGGCATAACGGAGGATCATGTTAAGCAATTTGAGGTAGGGAAGCCTTAAAGCTTGGATATATAGGAGTCTGAAGTAACAACTTACATTGCTACTAATGTAAGTTTATTAAATAATATCACCATCATCATCATCATCATCATTTCAGCCGAAAGACGTCCACTGGTGGACATAAGCCTCCCCCAAATACGGCCACATCAACCGGTTCTGTGCTTCTCGCATCCAGCGCATTTCCGCGGCCTTCACCAGGTCATCGGTCCACCTTGTGGGGGGGCTTCCAACGCTACGTCTTCCGGTACGCGGTCGCCACTCCAGAACCTTTCGGCCCCATCGGCCATCTGTTGTGCGAGCAATGTGCCCTGCCCACTGCCACTTAAGTTTGGCAATACTTCGGGCTATGGGAAACTCCGAGCATAGCCCTCTCCATCGCCCTTTGAGCGACTTTCAGCCTTCTAATAAGGCCCATTGTGAGCGACCACGTTTCAGTGCCATATAATTTGTATTACGTTATTAAACACGAGGGAATGAGAGTTATAAAGCTCTACTGTCCAGTCGGTCGGTGACCGTGTCTTCTATACTTACAACATTTACTTCAACTTTCGCACGCAACCGTCTACTATTTACTGGTTTTGTTGTTTGTTTAACTTTTCGCTCTATTCAAAGAAATATACGGTAGACAAGATAAATGCAAATATATGTACCTACACGTCCGCTTTTACAGTATACATATAAATATGCAATCAATAGTTAGTATAGCAAAGAGGTAGGACAAACAAAGACATAAAGTTTTAGATTTCTAAATGCAGTGAAACGTAGAGAGATAGTTTCATACAAATTCAAATAGGTGCCAACATAAAGTTTGCAGCAGCATGCATAAACAGTTGCACTTCACGAGTTGCCAGTATATTAATCTTCTGTTCCCTTGACACCTAGAGCTGGTGGTGCTCGAACAAACAAACAATATTGGATTATCCGCGGAACTGCTTCACGACAGAATTATGTAAAACTATAAATCATGATAGGGTACAAAGCTGCACGCAGAGGCAGCATCGCGCTGATTATCGCGAACCTGTTTACCAAGGAGTATAATAAGTAAATGGAGTGTACACTCAGGGCTTTATTTATAAACGTACTAATGATTAACGACTGTTTAATCACACATTCTTTACGTTTAAACGTGTCTAAGCAAGTTTAAGCGACGTTTATAAATAAAGAGGTTTATTTCTGAAGGAATCGAGAAGAATTCTTAGCATTTTTAGTATCCAAGTGTTTGAATTGTAAGGCCATGTGAACGCTATGCGGAAATTGTCAGCCGCATTCTGGAAAACTGAAACTTAACTCAAACATCGCCAGTATGGAGAAAAGGCGATGTTTGGAACAATACGGTAGTAATTGAAATGTATAATGAGTAACACATAAGCATTTCGATTCATGTGTTTTTTGGTCTCACAAATAATTCGTGGAGTGATAAAATAACTTGTACGTGGTAATAGCCAATGTCGACCCGTTAGCAACAAATACAGTCGAAGCGATATTCTCACCGTTGGGTAGATATTCTGTTTTCTCGCACATCGTCCCTCCATTTACTTCCTACTCCATGTATTTTACAGACGGAGGGTAAGTAATAGCCGATGGTGTGCATTAGTTACAGGATCGTGGGCGGCCAGCGCTCCAGCTCAGTAAATAAGCTGGACTAATCGAACTAGAATTACTGTGCTTTGTATAATATTTTGTTTACTTATTAAATGACTTGTTTCGACCTTTGGACACTGGCTTCTCTGATTGCAGAAAGGTCCAACTGCATTTGGTTTCAAGCGACAAGGTTTCTCTCTGCTACTAGTAATCCTAACTAAGATTTGAAACAAATACCAGTGGTATTAGTTTTTGGTATTAGAATAGAATGACTCATTATACTTAAATGCGAAAGTGAGTTTGTTTGTTTGTTACGCTTTCACGCTAAAACGGCTGAACAGATTTGGATAAAATTTGGTACATGGATAGAACATGACCTGGATTTGGACATAATGATACTTTTTATCCCTATATTTTCACACGGGATCGAGACTTATGCTGGTGAAACCGCTGGGTACAGCTAGTATTGAAAGTCAGTTTGTTTGTTTGTTTTTTACGCTTTCACGCTAAAACGGCTGAACGGATTTGGATGAAATTTTGCACAGGGGTAGACCTTGACCCGGAGAAGGACGTAGGCTTCTTTTCATCCTGGATCACAGACGAAATCGCGGGCAATAGCTAGTTAATACATAAATGGTTACTCATAAGCTTGCTAAGTATTTTTGATTAAGCAAACTACACCACTAACACAACAGCAGGGACTTGAAAAAGTTTCAATTTCTGTTTATTTACATAAGTGTCTCCGTTTTCCTCATCAATATTTTCTGCACACATTATCACCCGGACTCACCTGACATGTGTCTCTTGTTTGCAACTTGTGCAAGTATATTGTGCAAGTAAATACAAACTCGTTGACAGCTAACTTAATTTAACCTATTACTCGATGAAATATTATATTCAATGCAGTTTATTTTATGATCGTCAAATGTTTAATTCCCTCGTAAAATATTTTATAAGCTGCAACAACCAACATGCGCCTGAGTCGATTGTTTTGCTCACGAGTGGTGTATACAGAACTGGTCGCCATAGTAAATACACAGTACTCACTAACATTTACACCTACACAGAGATAAATTGAACAGAAGACCCGGAACACACACACATTAATTCAGTTGTACCGAGCTTGGACATTCTATTTGTTTCCAACGAGGAACATTAAAACAAATTAATGTGTAGTAAAATAACATTAGGAAAACTCTGTGGGCAGAGTCGCGGTTCACAACTGTGTGGGATATCGTAAAATAGAACACCGCTCATATTATACGGCATGTTAGAACTGTTAGGAGCTATTTAATATCAACAGCACCGTCGTATTTGTAATAAACACGGTAATTTCTCTTTTGGACTTTAAATTATTGTACATTATGGAAATAAACGGACTGGCAGTGTGTTTATTTTCTACGTATCTGAGTTTAAAGGTGTTCTAATTTTGCAGTCAGATATGAATAGGAAATATCTGTAGCCTTAGATATCTCCGAATTTATTGATCACTAGCTGCTGCCAGCGGCTTCGCCCGCGTGTAATCTTTATAAATTATAGCCTATGTTACTCAGGGTGAATGTAGCTTTCTAATGGTGAAATTATTTTTCAAATCGGTTCAGTAGTTTCGGAGTCTATTCAATGCGAACAAACAAACAATCAAATCTTTCCTCTTTATAATATTAGTATAGATATAGATATTGACTCACTATATCTTTTAGTAGAGTTTAATACTTACAAATATTCTAACGCCATAAATACGGCTAAGATTTGATACCGAGTAGTTAATACAGGTCATTTGCGGTTACCATTTCTAACATGAAGCAGATCTAAACATAGAAAT
This sequence comes from Lithophane semibrunnea, assembly GCA_947363905.1. Taxonomy (NCBI): domain Eukaryota; kingdom Metazoa; phylum Arthropoda; class Insecta; order Lepidoptera; family Noctuidae; genus Lithophane; species Lithophane semibrunnea. The sequence goes on from OX376200.1 coordinate 7,108,358, forward strand.
AGCCATGCAGTTACCACAATAGATGCAATCAGAGCTATATACGCGCAATTCTCTGCGCAAAACGTTTCTGCGAGCATTAGCCGGCAGACGGCAGATCTTAGCGTTTGCTAAACGCTATCGATTAGCACTAGCGTCTAACACAAGGCACATTTAACGTAATGAAATGTACCGGTGGACTGTGGACTGCGGGCAGTGGGAGTCGGTCGCGGTATGCCCCGGACAATATTTACCCAGGCCGAGGCTTTCTCACGGGCCACGACGCGGCGCGGGACAGAGCGATCAGTAAGAGTCAATAGTCCAAAATATTGTTTATGTAACAATTTCGAGTGTGTGATAATGAGTGGTAGACGTTATGTATCGTTTTTGAGTTTATTTATCTTTGATGTTGGAAGCTAGAGAAGTTAGGTCAATGCTACGAGATAGTTTTTGATAAGAGTGCATAGGTAACATATTTTATAGTAAACAGTTCATTATCGGTATGTTTTGATTCTGCAAAATTCAAAATATGTGTAATGTCTGCAATCATCATTATCATTACTATTCATTAAAATGTCTATGTTACAGGCAATAACAATAAAACATTAACTTGTCTCCAGACTCACATGAATTCGCAATACAACTAATTTAACTTCGTGCACAACCCAAATGCAGTGACAAAAATACCTCCCTGTTCTAACGTCATCCCTCCGAGATATAAATAGAGAGGTGCGCGAGAGCACTCGCGATTTAGGCCGGCGCATACGCATATAACGCATACAACTTGCAGATACACGTGGAACGCGCAAGAAACCAAACCATCTGCTTACTTAACAGATTTATATTTATGTTTATTTGAAGCGAGTATTAAACCATCATCTTTTGGGGAATGTTTTGATCTATTTCAATCAAAGAATTTACTTTAATCCTGCAGCTATAATGTTGTGTTTTGTAACATCTGCGGATTCTGCGGTGCAGTCAATAATTAAACTGCATGATTAATAAGCACTGCGCAGAAACCAAGGAATATTCCTCTTGATTATTCTTCAAGCAATACCGTCATTTATTATTTTCATCGCGGTTTTATGATTCATAAATCATATTAAGAGAAGCGCAAAACCTTATTAGTCAGACTGTACCAAATTAAACTCGAAAAAAAATCGGTCAAGAACACAGGCCACAGCCTAGTGATATAAAAAGTATAGAAATAGTCGGCCTTGTGCTGGCAACATTGTCACTAGCAGGAAGAGGTAATTGAGCGAATGAGTCGGCGAGCGCGGATCTGAAACGTTCAATGGTCTGATCACGTGTGAACTAGGCCAGTGGGTAAGTCAATGACCCCGCTAGATCACGGAGAATGTCATAAGGATATCGATTGCGGTTTTGTAAACATGATGGGAATATTTTTGAGATTGTAACTACCCACCTCTCGTTCATATTACGTCAACTTCATTTATTTCGTCCTGCTGAACTTGGAATTGAACTTCAAAAGTGTTAGTAACATCTTTTGAACTTTAGAAACCGCAATCAACAATAGGAGCCAATATGAGATTACGGCGAAAGTATGATAAATATTATTAATAAACGATACTGGAATGTGCTGATTAATAAATTCATAGAGCAACTACTTCATAACTGCGAAACTTATAAAAGTCTAATAAGAAACTGGTTGATAGATATATATTCCACAGATCAGCTAGACTAGAAACTTGGCATTAGGTATTAAGTACTATCAATATAAGTAACTAACTCATGAACGTACCTACATATCTTACTTACCATATGCTTTTAGAAGTTGCGTTATGATAGCTCATACTCCTGAAGACATACCGTTACAGTTTCTGAAAGTTCCTTATAACATGCTTATTACCCTTCATAAAAACGAGCGGCCCTTAAGATCATCCAGCATCATTTATCATCTCAATATGATGACATTTCAGCCAATTAGCGAATGTTTTGTGCACGGTATCGAGATAATACGGCAGGGTGCCTTATACGGCGCATCCTTATTGGGTGAAATTTAAACTGATTGGTGGGGAACGTGACTGGACAATACACTAAGCACCACAGAACATAAGTAAGGAGTAAGCACAGAATTAACCCTTATGCGCTCGCCACTAATTGGGCCCTAACTTGGATAACTCGGTATTTCGACGAAAGTTCTTAATGAGTTATGCTTAAAGTGTAAGGGGACTGATGGATTGTTTCTTTAGAGACCACGTGTGCTTTATGAGATGGGGGACTAATTTAATTACAAGAAACCTTTCCTCCAAAGTGACCATAAAAATGGACCTGACAATCAGACCAGTTTGATGGCATTTAGTCCTTTTTTTTCTTAAAAAATTTCTCCATATGGCGTGTTAGACTCTTACTGACTAAAACCCACCCATATTCCTTCAGTTGCCTGTATGTTTCCCGCGACATGTCATTTAGTTCTGTGGATAAGATTTCGTAGATCACAAGAAAATATGAGTCACATTCAACATTGCCTAGTAGAAGCATAGAAAACATTGTTCACAAAATTACGGAAATTCTACATAATTTTAAAGAATAGTTCAGACTCCCATCCATCACCCCGGTAAGTTCAAGGCAAACTTCGGTTACCAAATCTCAGGCAGGGCTTCTTCGTCACGATGCTGCTTACCATAACAATAGCAGGTACATTTTACAAGAAGGTAACATCGCCGACCCTCCTCTATAATTTATGGAAATGACCGCAAACAAAAACACACGACAAAGGTGTCTACTCGAAATTAAATAGATGGGTTGTGTATCGTGTTCTTCATTGTTTAGCTATTGTTCCCTCGCTTCATAATCGTAAATATCATCCCTTGACCCTCTGCTGTTGAGCCGATACGTTTTACTGCTGAAGCTATTAAAAGTTACGACGTCAAAATGTGACCGGATACACAAAGTGTTGGCTTTTGTGTGTTGGCATTCCGAAAAAGGAAAACAACATAAAAATAAGACAGCGAAAATGCTTTATCGCGTGAAAAATGACGGAGAAAGAGTTGTATAATCAGAAAGCTAATAATCATATTATCGTCGTATTTTTATCGTGATGTATCTGCATTACGAGGTATGTGTGGAGTCAAGAGTGGCGCGCGCTAAGTGCCCGGCTTCGCTTTGTCGCGATAACGCGGCGCGCTCGCTAATTGGACACGATTTATTAGCTTGCGCGTACGCCACAACTAAATCGGAACTCACCTTTAATTTTAACCGGCAATTTCCACTTTGTTTACGGTCTAACTAACCACTAACCACAAGATTCTGTTAATTAACTATATTGTAGTGAGACAAACCGCAGTTTCAATGTTCTGTTGTTCATGATCGTTCCCTATTTCCTAACCAGATGTCTTTATCTCCCTACGTTGGTTACGAAACGCGTTCGCCCACGTCCGAATTTCGAATCGACTTCGCTATCGAAAAATAGAAAGTCATAAATTACCGAAGGGCCGCTTTCCCACTTATATCTAGGTTAATGCTGTCGGGAACTACGGAACTGAACTATACTGGAAGGAACTGGCGATGACTTGGAGCTATTTTTGTTACGAACACAGAAACATAAAACTTTGGTTCCGGTTTGTTTTCAGCTATAGAATGTCTTGCTTGTAAAACGAAATTCCAATCTGGAATATAAACTGTGTTTTTCTTATAGAATGTGAACCAAATACTAAATTATGAGAAAGAATAATAGATTCATAATGAATCCACATCTATCCATGTAAAGGAATCTTAGGTAGGTAATCCAAATTCCTAATTCCATAACTTCGCACAAACTGCGATAGAGTCGTTTCCAGTGTAAAAGAATCAAAGAGTATCAATAAATAGTGAATGGATTGAGTGGCTGCTGGCCATGTAAACAAAGCAGATGCCAGCGTGGCCCACATGAGCGTACGATCATCTTCTCTGACGAAACCACGTAACGCGGTGTTGCAACGTAATCTGCCGGTCAGTTTGCATGCTTGTTTTATATCTTAGTAAACACATTCCTAGTTGCAATAGTTATAGCCTTTTATTTTTTGAACGAGAACCTGTTAGGGCTGACGATCTGCACATTTCTTAAGGGCCAAAATGATTGAGCCAGTCTGAAAGCCACTTTCATGCATTCAAACATCTAAAGTTTTCTATAAACGAGAAATGTTCCACCAAGTTAATTGTGAAGTAATTTTAATAATTAATAATAAATTTATTAATAAAAATTTATTAAAATAAATTAAATTTTGAAATATAAAAAAAATATTAACATTTTATAATTAATTTTAGTAACTTTTTTGTAGTTATCTAACCAGCAACACACATACCTTGCAGTAACGATACTGTTATGCAATCTTAGGAACCGGTTAGAACAAACGATGTTATAAACTGTCGATAAAAATATAATCTCCTTCCTTTTTCCGGATTAATGTTCTCATAGACACACTACATACAGGTTTTACCAAGCCAATACACATCGGACAAGCACTTGACAACTTGTCCAACACCAAAGAACATGTTTATAACGTAAATATTATTTATATCTGATGAGCTTCAAATGAGGGTAAAGCCTTATTCCGACATCCAACATAGAGTTTGATAAGTACCTCATTTAATTTATAACAATTAGTTTGGACATAATGATTACTAATGAATGCTGAGCGGGCCCGATTTCTTAATTAGTAACTTGAAGTCGTAACTCTCCGCTACCGATTGCTGCGGTCAATTATTTTTAGTTAAATCACATCGGAATTGCTCATAAAATCGAGGAAAACTTCATAAATATTTCTTCATAATAAATTACGTCCTGAGTTATTTATAGTTAAAATAACAGAACCTACTCAAAATTAGTCACAAGAATTTGGTCATGAATCTAAGCAAATAGGTATGACTCACTCGCACTTTATTTTGTATGTACAATGGTGACCAATACAGGAAAGTATAGGTTTCCGTTAATTGTTTCAGCATTCAAAATTCAATATTCAAATGAGATGTCACAAAATAACACAGAGCTTTTAATAGATGAGTCCATATATTATAACATATCAATGATAATGCACAGAATATTTGCATACAATCGCGACACTTATGTAGTTGTGCCCAGAATAAAACATGGACATAGCAGTTTATTACTGTATACAAAAATAATTCTAACTATTAGAATAAAAATTCGTTGGCGGGACTTGAAGGGATTATTTTGTATGCAGATATAGCAAATATTTTAAGGAATATATGATAAAAACGATGGTGACGATATCTAAAGATAAACAACAAAACAAAAAAGTTTGCGTTTTTGTTGTATCAATGAATTTCAAAATCATGATAGTATGGAAATAATGTTAGCGTTGAACTTCATTCACAAAGCCCGACTGCTGTTCATTTCCGACCTTTGATACAAATGCCACGCTGCTATGCTAGTTAGGGGACTTGCCTCTATGAATTGAAATGCCGCCTCTGTCGCCTCTGCCATTCAAAATGGAAACTTATTATTTCATATTGTATAAAAGAAAACATTGTTATTTTTGCTCAGATTTATATTGTGATTCATGAAAATATTAAAAGCTGTGAAATTGTTTAGCATGACGCATTCAATAACCTGAAATCATCATTTACCTACTAATTCTTGGTAATAGTTTGTTATTCACTAACCTAAATATTATGCAAGCATAGGTTTTCCATGATTGCATTATCAGTTTAAATAAATAAAATATGCCTGATAAATAAAATATAATTATCTGTTTGTAAGGTGGAGCACTCAATTGCCTGCATACTGATAATGTCATGCGCATATTCCATGTTTCAATAAATCTTGCGCGAACGCATCTGTTCCTGCTCAGATTTCATCTACAGTTTCAATTTCAACATTGGCGCAATTTCCTTATGCAAAGTAATCTCAATCATCACGCTGAGTGCGAGATTCACCAGCAGAGCGATGATCTCTTAGAGATTAAGTGCCAATTTGGCTTCGAAGTATAACGGAACTTAATTAGCCATAAACCGCAACTACAATACTTATAACATTTTTTATTGGACTTGTTGACTCCAAAGATATGTTGAGAACAACGATCTTAGAAGATATGACAGCTCAACAATAAAATGTTTTCTTCAATGATGACGACTGACGATTTAAAAATGAAATCTTATCGAAATGAAAGAAGCAAACGACATAATCACGTCGACACATCGCGCCGGGCCTTCAAATGAAATGGATTCGACATTTGAATTGTAAAACTGTTAGATCGTCAGTAGTGGGACGCAGTGACCTCCGACCTGCGCCCGCGCCGCGCAGCGCCAACCATGCCGGATTACGATGTACATGCATCTGGTTTACAGATGTTAATCGCGGACTACTACTCTTTATGGTCGTATTAATACTGCCGCCAGTAACTCTTTGTTTTGATGTCATATAAATAGCTTATTATGGCTACCATTAGCCCCAGTCATAGCACGAGTTAGAAGAAAAACTGTGTCAGTTCCGTGTAAAGAATTTTACTCGGTCGTTCATTACTGTCCGGTCCCATTTTCTCTCTGTACGTAACGTTATAAGTTTTATGCGTTATGTCGGAATGCAGATTGAGGTCGGGATGCTTAAAAAATCTTTCAATTGTTGGGCAATTAATCACTTATGCAGCGGGTGTTGAGGATCTGTTGACTCACAGTTAAATTAAAAGGAGCATAACAAATAAAGTTAAGTGCTGTGTCGGGTCTCGTTTCTTCAATAATGAATCACGATGTGAGAAAAGAGGCAATTACTCTCATTATTGCCGCACATGAGTCATGGCGGGGGGAAGCGGTATATCACATGCGACGAGGGTGGCGGCCACTGCTTTTAACCATATAACGCCATACATTACGACTGAGAATTTCAGGGAAGTCAAACATACTACGATATGCGCACAAATGTCTTCTAAAATTACAACTGTTGCAGTAGGTACTTAGGAAACATAAACTTTAGATATTTGCGTCCGTAACATTAATAGAATATCTAATTAAAGAATGTAAGTTTACTGTATATGCGTGAAAGCTTATAGATGTGATCGATTGATTAACACCTCGTAGATAAGATTCCAGATGAATGCCTATTTAGTAGATAAGCTTCGCATTACCAAATGCATACTTTTACCAGTTTATCAGATAAGCGAATGAGCGTGAAACCGGGTCCATGAGATTGATTACTAATTAATTTCTTAGCAAAACTTGTTCATGTTGTTAATTCATTAAAGGCGCTTAGGTACGCAGATTAACCGTTAGATAAATAATAATTATGGTCTTAATAGGAGACAGCAGATAATGTTTCTCCTCAGCGGTCTACGTGCAAATATATAAAAGCCAAGTCAAAACATTAATTTAAAAAATCTGGTCTGACAAACTCGGAACAAAATTGGCGAAGAACAACGGTGTGGATTGAACTTATCATTAGCAGAAGATGGGATTCTATAATAAGTTTTTGTGTATACGGAAAAGAAGTTAGGTACCTACAGTTACATTTATAATAGAACTTAGCCAAAAGAAGGTAACACATAAGCCTTTGGAATACAACTTTGCTTTATCCATTCAGCTCTAACAAAATATTTCAACAAAAAAAACCACTAACATCTCACATACGTAAGCGTGTGAACTTATTAGGTTAAGATAATCTCAGCACACACTACGCAATATTTCAAGAAACTACAATACATTGCTTGCTCCTTCCACAAAAATACTACGCCCCCAAATTTTCCCCAGAGAAAAGGCGCAATGGATCGCAAATGGATGCAAAGATTCTTTCTTCCATAACTTGGTGGAGGCGCCGTTGTTTCGTGTACCATATTCGAAGTCCAGATTAGAGAGTACAAATCCACATACACATGGAACGGATATGAATAGCGTACGACGAACAAACAGACGGTTCTAATCACAACAGCACACAATGGTATTGTTTATTTCATCCCGTGAACACGGAAACTGTATCTTGATACTCAAGTGGGTGGTCGATTACCGTCGTGATAGAATGCATAGTTGTGGTATTAAATATATCAATAAATAGCTTTGTTAACTGTAACTTTCGGATAAAGAAAACATTTTTTCTCATCGTCAAATTCTTTGTGAGCCCCATTCAGAGTTCTTTGTCGGCAACTATAGATAGAACAAGAAGGCTCAATAGTTACATTTTTTTAACTAATTAATCTTAATAAATAAAAATCACGTGTTATTCGTATTTAAATCATATGTTCGTACACGCTAATCTCCGAAACCGCATAACCGTTTTCAATTAAATTTTGTCATTGTGTATGGTTGGTTCTAGCCTGAATGATAGGACAGTTTTGGACCCGATAGGTGGCCCTGTTTTTGTGATTTAAATACGAAATCCGCGCAGACGAAGTAGATTGATTTGATTGAAGATGTAGATCGTAATGTAGATTTTGGACAAACATTCAACCCAGAATTCAATAACAGCAACTAAAAATATAGACAGATTGAAGATATATGGTATACCTACTCTTTATTATGTACACCATAAAAATTACAGACAGACCTAAATAGATAGATATAAATAATATTCGAGACCAACACTAACTCAAAGTCATAACAAAAGCCTGTGAGCTCAAAATCTCTATTCATAGAACATACATACACCAGCTTTCAGTACCACACTTGACCGGAAGCACTCGAAGTCTGGTAGCCGATACCGATACCACTTCAGATTACTCCGACACCTCAAATAGATTCCATCAGCCCAAGTTATTTGATCTTACCACTTGAAACGAAAAATATAAAGGATCTTGAGATGTCTGATGGAGCAAGGATTAGGGGTAGCCACATGACCCTATACTTACTAAGCTTCTATAAATATTTATAATTCAAGGACGAGAAAGTATCTCTTTACAAAGATTAGTTGGATGTGTGGATAGTAGATTCAATATTTTAAGCGTTAATGTATACGCACTGTTCGCGTTCTGATTAGGTAGGTACATATGGCTTCATATCAAGCTATACATTTCCAGTATAAACTGACCTCTCATTGTATAGAAATCCTATACAATGCGAGATCATCAACTGGAAATGTATACTTAGCTTGATAATGTAGCCGTGTGTACGTGTTTTCTTATTGATACCGAGGATATTTTTTTCGAATAGTAAAAAGAAGGAAGAGAATTGTCAGCCTAATAAAGTTTTTTAATGAAATCGGCTTAGAACCTGACTGCAATGAAAGTATTTCTAAGGATCTTCAGAACAGCCTGTTAAGAAGAAAACTAAATCCGAGTACTTGTAATTCTTAAAAGCAATGTGTTCTAAGTTACAGCAGTCCGTAAACGTTCATTGCTGAACACAAGCCTCTTAATAGACTTCACATCGAACAAGCGATACTAAGAAAAGCAGTAACGCAATCCAAATGATATGATGCTGGTTGTACTGGCCACTAACAAATTAATCCTACAATCCTGAAAGCAATGGATGACGTGTAAGGCAACACGTTCGCAATCGCAACATGGTGCCTTGCACGCGGTGGCGGTTGGTCGTGTAAAATAACAAGAAGTCGTAAACTGAACCGCGACGTTTATGGGCCTGTTCTCACAGTGATCCGGTATCGAGACAGTTTTGCACAGAATTTCAATAAGATACAACCATATTCTCAAATTCAATTTAAATTAATGTCGATCTGGGAATCGAAGGGTCCAGAAACGACTGGTTTTACTTTTATATCACAATAATACTTAACAGTCTTATTTTTTTTCAGAAATACCTTAATTTTAAACTGATATCTTTTTCAGATACATAACGATATTAAAATGATAAGACATGCATATAGTAAAATGTCAAATCCTGAACCCGACTCAAGACATTAAAATTCTTGACAGTTCAAATACTGTACTGTCTGATTTGTTATCAGAAATACCTTAATTTTATACTGATGTCTTTTTCGGATACATAACGATAATTATAATGATAAGACATGCATAAATAAAAAGTCAATTCCTGAACCCGATTCAAGACATTAAAATTCTTGACTAAATATAGCTCCTACATGAACCATACATACACGCAAGATCTAAAAATAACTTGATTTCATACCGGTCCCAGGTAACATAAATATGTAGAGTATCTCTAGTCAGCAGAACTAATAGCAGATAGCAATAACATGATTCAAGGCTCTGCAGGCATCTCGTCTACATACATAAATTATGTTATGCATGTATCTAATATCTCATTACGTAGCGATAGACTCCTTAGAAATGTGGCGCCAACAACTAATGATGCACTAAGTTGTTCTACGCTTCACATTACCGTGGCGGGTGACGAATCAAGAATGCAATTTGAGATGAAACGCGGATGTAAGGCTTCAAAATGTGCGGCAAATTGCATTAGAAATTGCCTCTAATCAAATTCTTGCAGTACTAGCTGGAGAGTTTTCTTAATGATGATGTTTCAATCTTGTTCGTATTGGTACCTAAGCGAACTTAAGATTTCTAAACAGACTCATTATAAATCAATGATTAATTAATCCGTTGACTGGTTTACCCTTTCAATTTACTTCAGTAAATTATTGCTGCATCACAGTTTGATTAAAGATGATCGCTTATTTCTGTGCCTCAGCATTATTTTGATCAATTTACTGTTTTGGGTACGCCGACACAATCTCATGCATTCACGGCAACAATAACTTATTGTGTGCGTTCCGAAGACTGAGTTACGTCTTGCATGACTTGAGGTTTTACTAAAAGATGAAGATTACTTTCAAATTTTTTGATTCAGAATGTTTGTGTTGCGTTGCTCTTGATCTTGATTCGATACTTGAGCAGTTGTGCAAGTTCTTCGTACGCAAGTTGCGCCTACGCACATTCCGAAGTGAGATCGAATGTTTGATTTTATTTACCTTTGACACCTTTCTTAATCGATATTCGAAATGGAGCTTCGACTTACCTGAAAAATAAGAAAACGTTTATTAGATACATTGTTAAATCATTGTGATACCTATATAAACAAAGACTTGATCATAACAAGTTAAATAATTTTCCAACTCTTTAAAATCGCAAAACGGTTTTGGTTCCAAACTTTTTCCTAGAATTTTCCAATTATTTAAGAAATATCGTTTACAGTCGAACAAAATCATTCCCACAAACACCTCACAATTACAGTTGCTATCTATCTAATAAGCAGTTATTTAGCTCTAATTAATTCAACCTTATGATGCAAGTACTGCCAATATAGTTAACACAATTGTAGAAATTCTTCGATAAACGAATAATAGGTTCGCGTTAATTAGTGACGAGAGTACTTACAGTCGCCTTACACTCTTGAACAATGCTATTGACCTGGTTGCAATTAGGTTTACTGCTGTTTAATGAAATGTCCTCTCTCGCAATTGTGTCAGAAGGGCTTAGGTTATCAAGATAGTTGGCTACTTGGCTATCACTCTTTGACTTTACTTTGTACCTACCTACAGCATTGTCTCACTCACTGCATTTCTCGTTGCAGACTCTTCGAAAAATTTGATGCAACTCAAGGAGAAAAGGACTGTTTCACAAACATAATTCGTATCATTTAACCCCGACGAATTGAAAAAACATACAGCAATCACTTGAAATGTCAAATCAGTCTACAAGATTAAAAAACAGACTTTTAAAACGAAATTTACATCTACCCTCAAATGATTCGGTTAAAATGACTGGCGATTTTTCTTTGGTAAATACGAATTTATATATACCTACAATCTGAGATAGACAGACGCATTATATTGTTTCAACCCAATGATATTAAATTAACAGATATGTTAGAAGCGCGCAATCGTGAAGATTCGAAAACATTCCAATTGTAACGTTTTTACTTGTGGTGAAATGTAAAAATGAATGAAACGTGGGTATTTGTGCCGCTGCTGCGCGGAACACTTTTTTCGGTTGTTTTGTGAGTGTATAACATATCTGTGTATATAATATCATTGGTTTCAACCACAACATTTTCAATCGTCATCATCATCATCATCATCATTTCAGCCGAAAGACGTCTACTGCTGGACATAGGCCTCCAAGCACCGCCACTTCGACCGGTTCTGTGATTCTCGCATCCAGCGGAACAACATTTTCAATCACACAAAAAAATGACAGCACAGAAATCAATTCCATCTTTGCGTAGGAGAAGAAAAATGCTCCATGTCGTAACTAAGGCGCTTGATTGACTAAAGCATGTCTTAGGAAGAGTAATATCTGTGCGTATAATAAGCCCTTCTATTTTAATCTAAAGTGTTTTACCGCTTATCACAGACCCATTAATTATGGCTGAATGGAGTCGGACGCCCACTAGTAGTGACGTACTTGCACCAATACAAATATAATTATAGTAATTGATTTAAATATCATAATAGTAGGGTTGTCGCGAGATCCAATCTACAGATTTCGATAGTGTGTAAACAGCGTAATTGAAGCGCTTTCTATACAAGTTGTGTGTTATAACACAGCTTTATTATCCAATCTTCAAGCGGATCCATCGACGGGCGCCGATCCTATCTTGCTTATTATTTTTTCTGAGGATACCTTGTAAACAATGGTTAATATTGAATCGATAAAGAACACATGCTTATAAATAAAAAGTGATAGTTTAAGAAGGTAAGTACATAATCAAATTGATAGCGATAACTTTACAAGTATCTTAAATTATCATAGCATAGTTAGTTAATATAATTTAATTGCTTGTTATGGCACGTTCTTAAATTTCTAATAGGTAAGGACATTAAAGCGTAAGGATCATAGATAGTTAATGAGCAACCGATTTTAAAGTCGTAACATTTATCAAAATTTTATGTGTTTTCTCCACATCCCGCGTTACGTATATTCAGAGATAAAATGGAACCACAGCATTGTCCTGAGTTCCTGAACATAAATACTTGAATTTACGAGACATAAAAACACGTTTGGTTTGTGGTTTCTTTTGGAGGATAATCAAAGTATCATATTACGGTAGCTCTACGTTATTAAATGGTCCTTCAATAACGGAGGCTGTTCCATGCATCCGTTGGGTTCTTTTTTACCGACTTAAAAAAAGAGGTACCTACTTTCTTGGTTGCACCCATCGGTAATGCGGCAAGTGAGATAAAAGACAGCATTCATGATCTCTGGGTATAGTGTTACCGGAGCTATGGAGGGTAACACGATGTTGTTTATATTGAAGCTAATTTAAATATTTACCCATTAGATTTGAGCAAATAACAATGCTTCAACAAAGTACAGATAAAATATTCGTGAGAACTTTCTTGTCAAATATGTGATGTGGGAATTAGCTTGGACGGTTATTAGATACACAAGATGGTAGGTCGGCTTACAAACGCAACGATTCTGATAAGCAGAAATATGAGAGCTATTGAGAACAATGGTGGCACTCTATTGGGTTATTATCTTTATTCTTTGGCTTTCATAATGCAGACGGAAATATTTGAATGTGGCCAAAGGTCAAATGGTTCTGGTGTAGTGTGTTTACGAAATATTATAACCGTTTGGCGTTAAGGTTCCGCGACTCTGATGGAACAATTTGTATGAAAACTTCACGGAAATTGTTCTACTGGAAATTGAAGAGTCGAGCCGATCGCGTCGCGCCTGGATGCGGGAGCCTTTAAGGTTAAAAGTAAATAGTGTTGGCCTGTTGTAGGTAAATAAAAAATTTAATGTTTTTCATACAAATAGTAAAATGAATGTTTCTATTACAAAACGTATACAAAGAAGTTTACTATGAGAATAAGTATTATTTTGACCTGTTTAAAATGCAAACGTAGTGTAGCTTGTAGTACAGTGTTCATAAATAAATCGCGCAGCGTTCTTACAACTCCACCTGAAATAAGACGAGATGGGGCTGAGTAACTCCCGGTGACGTCAGCGGTTATCGACCTCCCCGCCTGTAAAACTTCAGTAAAATTCGCAGTCAAAACAAACCGTACCCCATAAAAAGTACTTTATGAAAATAACCCTCATTCCCCAAGATTTAGAGTTCTATTTCGAATCGATGAACTCAACTCCAGACATCATTATTTTGTGTAGTTCCGACTTGCACGCAAACACTCCAAGCTTTCCTGTTAGTACAAACTCTGGACCCAGTTCGGAATGTTTATTATACATTGGTTGCCAAAATTATGTATATTTTCTTCATTTTATTAGGTACTGTATATGAACTCTTTGCATAGTTATTGGCTACTTGTTCGTCATTTATCTTGATTTAGTTAATATCAACATTCTCTTTGTACCTAATAGAAACATCAATCTGTGGAGTAACATCGCCCACTCTCTTTTCTCCCATTTAGCAACTGTCAAAGTTAGGAGTGAGGTCTCTGTCATACATACCCACGTACAGTAGGAATTAAGCGCACGTAACTTATTATACCCCATTTACTTTGTAGTCCGCTTAATGCATAACAATTTATTTAAATTAATTATTTCAACGAATGTGCATTTCCTTTCCACTTATTAAGTCATGATTTCAGTGGAACTGATATGACTCATGAAGGATATTTCCTTTTGAAATATGTAACGTTTAAATTAGGAGATACGCCATTTTAATTTCGCGTCACAGGACAACACTGCCGGTTTGTCGCAAGTTAATGATTCGTGATTCACAGAAACTGCCAAGCCTAGTCTGGGATTTTAATTACTGCGCCTTTCAAAATAGCTGCGCGTAATGTATAACATTAGGCATGTGACATTGTGTGCTGCATATGACATCATAATGAGCAGTTCAGAGAAATAATCTAGTAACACTTGAAGCTTCGTTTGATTAAGGTTTATGGACTTTGATATCTTTAGACAAACTATTAACGGAATGAATATTGTAGTTAAGTAATAGTTGCACGGTCCATCTGGACCACCGCATCGATGTGTGTGCCTGCCAAAGGATAAACCCAAAGAAATGAACAGCAGTATCCGTCTGTGTACTCATTACTGTTTTATGGCGATCCTTCGAGACCCAGTCATATAGTAGCTTTATAGGCAAATCCCACGTTCACCAGTGGACATTTACGGGCCAATATGATGAAACTGTTTGCAGTTTAAGACGGAAAGCATCCATAAATCCAAAGTAAAGGTGCAGCTATAGGTTATTTACGTAGGCCGTAAAACAGGCCGCGTCTATTGAATGGTGTCTATCCGTCTGACTTCGCACTAATCTGATTATAGACGCACAAATAGAATACTCAAGCATCGCCTATTGTTATTCTACGATGATCGTAAGATACGTGAGATTAATATCTTACTTTATAGACGTCATATTGTGACGTTTAAGCTTTATGCTCCTTACGTCTTTTGAATAGTCGGCTTTGACCATAGACTTAATAATTTAATCCATTCTTAAGGCTCGGCCATGTTAGCGTGGAACTGTTTTAAAAATAACATTTGAAAATTCGACTTAAAACAAATGATACCAACCAATCTATTCTCTGAAAACCACACCGTGAAACTTTTAGTCTGTTTTATAATCTCGTAGACTAATTTGACAGGTGCAAATGTCAAACTCCAAATTGAAAAAACAGACAACAATCACTTGAAATGTCAAATTAGTATGAGATTAAAAAACAGACTAGTTACCCTTAAAAGTGGGTTTAATTTGAAGTGAGCTTTCAATAGTGTTAATCCTTAGCAACAAGAGGAATTACAGCTTATTTTAGCTGTTGGGCTTGTTGGCTGACTCCTAACCTAATTAGGTTTTATAACGTAAGGTAAAGAAACAGAAAGAAAATTATAAAAAATTAGGGTTGCCACATTTTCCGTGGGTTTTCCGCCCAAGAAAACTTCCCTATCTGCGGGAAACATTCGTATCTCGCTCACGAACACTTTAAACGACACAATTGGGAATAAATAACACCAGCCTTCAAGTTCGTAACAATTATCACTATCGCGATGGTACTATAAAACATTTAGTAGAGGAGAAATTATTGAATTAAAATTATAGTGTGCAGGTTCCGTAGGTACTTATTAATGAAGGTTACATGTGTGGATGTAGGTTTACTCAGGTAATTGCAACTGACCACACAAGTAGAAGTAATTTCATTGGGCGTGCTTACACCGCCCGGAGGTTTTATACTAGCCGCGCCCATTCGTAATGTATGCTTATATTTATTAATAATATAATAATAAAAGGGCTCCGTTGATTTATTTTAAAACACGACTTAATAAATATGTCCGCAACTTAATGTTAATATGCATGTGACCAAACCACTTGCGTAGTCAATAAATCATTAATCAGACAGTCGGTCTTAATTTACTCAAGTATGGCTTCGAGCATTTAAGCTGACATTTCATATTCAGGTATACGAAATAACTATGCAATTTAATTGAACTCAAACAAAAACACTGGGAAAGAAAAATAATTAGTTGATGTTCCTTTGTTTTGCAAATTTTGAATTCAGAGCATGCTCACTTCCTTTGTTATTTTACTTTGCTGTTCAAGTTGAAATCAAAAATGTAAGGAAGGGAGACTCGGGCTAGCTTCTACACTTTTTTTTTTAATTTTCCTATTTCACAGCTATTTGAAAAGCTGCGTCCGACCGTGCGTGTCGACCATTGTAATGCGTGGTGACGGCTGCGCGCGCGTGCCTGCGCCGGCGCAGCCTAACGAACCATTTCGCGGATCGCTGCCCCCAATAATTACATACCTTACGGACCTCACAATTTCATACACCTATTGAGGCCCATTCATATAAAATAACCTGTTGATTTCAACTCATCAATTGTATCGATACAATTTGGGCATCGATGATTTATAATTTAATCGAGTGCTATTGAACTTTTTAACCTTGAAATCAGAAATTGATGGCGCGCGGCCAACCGGTACTGATGGTGCACGACTGCTGGGCTTTGAAAAACAATTTGTTATACACATGATTCTGCACAGTATAGGCCGATTTAATAATAGTGAAATAACTTTTTGATTTACTGTTAATAACGTAATATTCATAGGAAATTGGAAACCTCTGATAGAACCCAAATATTGGAGTGTTGAAAAATGTAATTATGGTTATCTGTAAACAGAATCTCTTAGGTACCAAATGTGTTATTTATCATGTGTATTAATTACTGTACAGTTTGTTTGTGAGTGAGAGTCTGGTTTTATCTGTGGGTAAGTTAATTAAATTACGAAGCATTGTTCTTGTGTAACAATGGTGTGTAAAGTAAAGAAGATGTCTCGACGCATACGTGTCCACACACCTGTTGTTTTAGTAACTACATAGTTGATGCTGAACTGAAAAAATAATACGGAGAAGGATGTATTAAAAATAACACTTCAATTACGCGTTTAATCCAATTAAGTATGGTTAAGTTATTTTTTTGGGCTGCTTTTGCTTAGCTTACAAGGTGGAGTAGTAGTTACCGTGATTCCTTTTTTTAATTTTTATTAAATCGAGAAAGAAAGAGGCCTAAGTTATGTCCAGAAAATATTTCAATAACGAAAACTGCGTTTAAAAAGCCTAAAAAGCCATTCCTAGGAAGGAAACCCGTTATCATAGTTCAGTTATTATTAATTACTTAAATCTAAATTAAGAAATCACATGTTAATCCCCTGAAAAACATAATTATTCACTACAAAAGTACCTACTCTGCCTAATAATATGTACTTATAGAATACCTTCGCAGTTTTTCATCGGAAAATTACCTAACAATACCAATAGGTACTTTACGGCTATACCACTTATTTTATGGTATGTTTTACCATCAAACTCATACATCTCAGGGCCATCATCATTACTATTAACGCGTGTAGTAACCTCTCACAGCGTATGTTTATTTGAACAGATTGGCACACCTTATCATTACGACAGCAACTAATGACACACGCACGATTTGAAAGTAAACGTTATTTATTTATTTATCGTGAGATTTTTAGAATTCTCACACTTACTAAATCTTCAGTAAACATTGGATTGCAAGTACAGTCCGGGAATTAATTGATAGCAAAACACACGACGTCAATTTGCTTTGTTATAGCCATTTCGATACAACTGTCATAGAGTGACAGTAGCGATTTGAATGTACAGACAATTTAAGTTGGTAGGTAGTCAATTTGATTTAAAAAAATATTTCCCTGATTTTACATACATACCTACTTTCATAATAGAAAAGGAGGTCATAATGGAAATTCGACGCTAGACTTGGCCGTTAAAACCATCAGCTATGACGAAAGAGAAAATGAAAAGCTCTTCATTAAAAAAAAACAATAGGTCGTGGAAAACAGTAGGTTAAGTCCCCAGAACAGACCCCTTGCTTTTTCTAGTGGTTTTTGTCAGGGAGACAACCCTCTACCACATTATCATAATCCATAGTCATTTGTTTCAAAGTTGCAAAAACTTTATTCCAAAATAAGAATAATACACGCAAAGCCTGAAATCCTAACCGGCAGTAACATGCATCTGCATCTCATCTCAAGAATGCAGATTACACAGATGTTAGTGACTCGTTCGCGTGTGTAATAACATCTATATTACCTACCACAGGTCATTGCCCCCGCTCATCCGACACACACATGTTCTCTGACGTTGTAATCTGTCCTTTTATTATCTGTTACACAACACACACATACATACAAATATAGTCATAAATTCGAATACAAAATTCATGAAGGAAGTACAAATTCATTCATAATCTTGATCCATTCTTCAGTTTAATGCGACACGCGGTCCAGTATCAAGATTTCTTACAAAGCAGTGCGATTAAAAAGTTTAATGTTGGTATCTTTGGTCGGTGTGCGACCACAAAGTATTGTAATGTTTATTTATTACGTACTCTTGAGACAGTTGTTGACGGGCACATCCTGCCCACTGACATTGTCACATCGTTTAAATAATATCAGAAGCCCTCACCAGCAGCTCTACCTTATATTAACATCTTTAAGTTATTAAGTTTGTTTACTCTGATAATAAAAAGTGAAGCAAACATCCTGTGAGCGAACTGACGGATCAAATGCGAGATGACTTGTACCAGTGTAATCTCGTTATAAACCGTTTTAATGATCTTCGAGCTAGCAGAAACTAGGCGGAAAGAAGCACAAAAATGTTTGCTGTTAGTTCTAATACCTTTTTGGATTTTTATCGGTACAGCGATTATTCATTAGGTATTACCTCCTACCGAACCTATCGGGAAGTACACGTGATATTATGTGGTATGTTTAACTACAGTCAACGTAAAAAACTTCAGCAGACGTAGCATGAGCACCGTTTTGTCGACGGAACAGTAGACAAAAATGACGTTTCCTGTAGACAGTAGACAGTACGAGACGGCAGCAAAATAGAAAGAGTCAACTGCACTTTTTACGAAATTCACTCTTTTACATAATTCGACTCAGAATTCTTTGTTTTATCATAGGATTTATCGGTTGTCAGTGTGATTTTGACAGTAAGGATAGAAAACTTTCTTCCGAAATAGTCTACATATAAAAAGACCTAGACAAAGATCGTTAGAAATGAAAGACAAAATGACACAATTGTAGAAAGATTTCTACGGTGGATGTCAAAAATGAAGAAACGAACTGTCACTTTGTATAGAAAAAGCTATGTCTATTCTTCGTAGAGATAGAAAGCGTCATGCTACGCCTGCAGGTCATGGGAGACAGAAGTGAAGACATTAAACTATGAAATAACTAGCTGTTGCCTGCGATTTTGTCTGCGATCCTGGATGAAAAGTAGCCTATATCCTTCTCCGGGTCATGGTCTATCCATGTGCCAAATTTAATCCAAATCCGTTCAGCCGTTTTAGTATGAAAGCGTGACAAACAAACCCACTTTTTCATATATAATATAAGTTAGGAATAGGATGTTGCACAACACCTCACTCACTTCATAGCTACTGATATACTGCTATTAGAGCATGTCGGTGACGTAAGATTTTAAGATATAAGATTTTCTATACCAAAAATCGCTCAACGAACGTAAAGAAGTTTTAACATAAGTTTAAAAAAAAATTGTATTGGCAACAAAATTATTCTCTTCCCAAGGTGAGCAAATCTGGGTACACTACAAGATGAATTGATGTGATACCGCCCCGAGGCACGCACAGCAATAACTTGCCCAGTTAAAAGATCACAGAATTACGCAAAGTACGGACAAATTACTAGTTATTTGCCTATGAGCAAAACACACAGGTAGACTAATAACTATAAATTCTTCAAAGCACAGAACATTAATTATTTTAAAGTTATTTAACGGACGGGAAAATATTATTATATTCCTTTTAATAATTTATTATGCACTTGCTTGCACATTTATTACAAAACTACTGAGTTTACTATATCGACACAAATATGATTACTCGTTACTCACATAAATTAAGTTGCCATATATTCATGTAGGTACATAACATTACGATTGTTTCCCCGAAGGGTTGGGCAGAGGTGTAGGTACATATAGTAGACTCACATTTCGCCAGAAATGTATGAAGTCCCATGTTTTGCCATCAACCTGACTTCAGACAAATTAGAGATAGAACAAACAAATAACACTACCCAATCAAAATTAAAATAAAAATATTTTATTTAACATAAACCTGCGGTGTGGGCCCCGCTCCCCAACGCCCAGGGTGTCTCCACCGGCCCCGGGGTGTCTCCACCGGCATACCCTAACCCTACTAAAGTAATCGTGCAATTTTACCTGATTAAATAAAAGCAGGCAATATTGCATTTAGGGAAAATTACGTCAATAATACAGGAAAGTAGCAAGCTTTTAAAGTTTTAATTGATGTTAATGTCGAGTTGGACATAATTTATCAACCTACCTATTTATTATTTATGAAACTGTCCCTTGAGGGCCTAAATACGTGTGTTCGCAGGCAATTTGAATTTAAATCCTTTACGCTCTATTAAAAAACAAAAACTCATCATGCGTAATTTTTTACAGCAACAGAATAGTTAATTTGGACAATAAATCAAAAGCGCCATTACACTATGGCATGGCGTCGCGTGCGCCAAGCCTTACAGTCGCGCCCTGCAGCAGCTTACAGAGACAATGTTATACAGAATATACAACCTGGACACAAAGGGTGTGCGAAATAGCTACTGGTCCTTGAAACACGCGATTTCATTTGCTGAGTGAAAACCGTAATATAAAATATGAAGTTAAATACTTAATTACACTAAAGAGAAATTTCGCACACACTGAATAGATGTTGTCCTTTATTACTCCGGTTAATATACAGGTGTGTTCAATACCTCGCTAATTTTATCGATAATTTTATTAGTACTTACTACTATTTACAGTCAGGCTTTTGGCATTCTTATGCGTTTGTAACGCCTGATTCACATATACACTTCGCATTTTAATTAGGGAAAAGGTGAAAACACGTTACCTGTTTCCGTTTTTACAACTTTAAGGTTAATTGAAAAATGTATATAACAAGCTATAATAGAACTTTTGAAGCGATAAAATAAGCATAAATATGATTAAATTCTCGTTTTAATAAGTTAATCTACTTTAAAAGCCACTTACGCATTTACCTACTTAGTCGTAAAATGTCTACCGACATAAATAAATGGACACTGATTACTGCAAGTGTTCAAGAACAAGGGCTTTCACCGAGCCCTCAAATTAGGTGGAGTTTATACCTATGGCTGGAACAACCATTTAAATGTTATACGGTTATTTTAACCACAACTTTAACTCCAGTTACTCATTAACTGGTTGATTTTGTTTTCCTGTTTTTGTTTAAAGTGCAAACTAAGGATCTGTTCATGAAAGTTAAACAGCTAACAGGTACCTTCAAACCGAAATGCTGGGTAGTAGAAGACGGTGGAGGTAACACCTTGTCCGAACTAGACAGTGTGTTGGATAGATGGAGAGACTACTGCTACAAACTATATCGGGATGAAGATTGTATATGCACTGAGCGAAGGTGGGATGACCACTTGGAGGAGCCAGGTATACTACTATCTGAAGTCCAAGATGCTATACAAAAACTGAAGCATAAAGCAGTGGGTCCTGATGGAGTTACTGCTGCAATGTTACAGCATCTTGGGTCCGATGGGACAAAAGCTGTGCACCAGATATGCACAAAGATCTGGAAGACAGGCCAGTGGCCAGTTGACTGGTCGCAATCCGCTGTCATTCCTCTTCACAAAAAAGGTTCCACCAAGAAGTGTGAAAACTACAGAACCTTATCGCTCATGTCCCACGCCAGTAAGATCCTTTTGCGTATAATTAACACGAGATTATCAACGTATGTAGACCACCAGATACCGAGAGAACAAGCCGGTTTTGTTGCCGGCAAGGGAACTCGAGAGCAAATTTTGAATGTCCGCATTCTCATTGAGAAATGTCGAGAATTTAACAAGCCACTGGTCTTGTGCTTCCTAGATTACGCTAAGGCGTTTGACTGCGTACAGTGGCAGACAATGTTTGATGTTCTTATTGAAATGGGCGTCCCCCCACATCTCACTTTTCTGATTCAGAATTTGTACCTTGACGGCACTAGCTTTGTGAAACTGGAAAACAAAACATCGAAGACTTTCCATACGGAACGGGGCGTGCGTCAGGGCTGTATTTTGTCTCCGAAATTGTTCAACCTCTACGGGGAGCACATTATGAGGAGAGCGCTGGATGGTTGGCACGGCGGAATCGTTGTTGGCGGTGAAAGACTCACGAACCTGAGATATACCACTATAGTTGCGTCAAGCGAGGAAGAAATGGCGGACCTGCTGAAGCGTATAGAAGCAGAGAGCGCTAAGCTTGGACTCAAGATCAACCGTTCCAAGACAAAGGTAATGGTGGTAGACCGTGCTCATCTTCTTCCGAGCTCAAATCTACTCGACGGGTATGAGAAAGTCAGTGCGTTCGTGTATCTTGGGTCTCTGATCACGAATGAGGGTAGCTGCTTGGAGGAAATCCGCCGTCGTACTGGTATGGCCAAAAGTGCGATGACCAGTCTAGGGAAAATTTTGAAGAACCGTGGCATCCGTCGAAATACCAAAATGCGACTGACCCGTGCTCTAGTTTTTTCCATTTTTTTATATGGCGCTGAAACGTGGTGCATTAAAAGCCGCGAAGGCAGTAAAATCGATGCTTTCGAAATGTGGTGTTGGCGGAGGCTACTTCGTATACCATGGACCGCCATGAGAACGAATGAATCCATACTGGAGGAACTCAACATCACCAAGCGGCTATCTACTGTATGTCGGGAGCGTGCCCTTAGCTTTTTCGGACATATTATGCGTTCACCTAAGCATAGTCTCGAAAGGCTTTTGATACTGGGCCGGGTGGAAGGAAAACGCGCTCAAGGCAGAGCCCCAGCAAGATGGTCAGACGCGATCAAAAAGGTTGCTGGAGGCAGCATCTATCAAGCGGTCCATACTGCAGAAGACCGCATAGCTTGGAGACGCGTCACATGTGGTCGCGATCCTCAGCATTGAGGGAACGACGAAGAAGAAGAAGAACTTTTGAAGCGATAAAATGAGCATAAATATGATTAAATTCTAGTTTTAATAAGTTAATCTACTTTAAAAGCCACTTACGCATTTACCTACTTAGTCGTAAAATGTCTACCGACATAAATAAATGAACACTGATTACTGCAAGTGTTCAAGAACAAGGGCTTTCACCGAGCCCTCAAATTAGGTGGAGTTTATACCTATGGCTGGAACAACCATTTAAATGTTATACGGTTATTTTAACCACAACTTTAACTCCAGTTACTCATTAACTGGTTGATTTTGTTTTCCTGTTTTTGTTTAAAATAATCGTATGTAATTTAAAAACCGTTATGTTTTAAGACGCCAAATATGGTCAGTTAAGCTTTTTGTATTTTCCCATAATATTACACTTTTTCAAGAACGTTTAGGTAAGCTTATTTTTTTCAAAAACAGCTATCCAATTAACAATAGTAAACCTACGTGCGTCACGATTTTTCCTATTAACCGCGTACACCATACACCATGATACACAATACCTATTAGTTATTACGCACTTAATAGATCCAATGTCACAAGCACTCACATTAACGCTCCATATAGCGGTATGTCACAATATCCGTTGTTCCTACCATACCTACCTACTGTAGGCGCCTATTATCATTCCCGAAAAACATAAAACTATTTATTGTTCTATTCGTAAACATGCTCCATAAATGTATGAGTAATCTATCGATAAATAGTAGTGAGTACTCTATCTATAAGTACCGTCAGCAAAAAATATTTAGCCAGTTTTCCACTTACTATCGTGTCCTGGGTGTCCTGTCAGCTGCACGTGGCCGAATTCTGAGCCGAGTCTATTTAGATTGCTATCGACACGCTAAGAAGAGACCACTTTCTGGTTAACATAACACATTACGCCTGTTTTGCATGAAAGGTGAGCCAGAGTTGCACTTATGTTTAAGTCCCTATTGCCATCAACCGGGCACAAATCCAGACTCCGGGCTGACCTGAGAAATTCCTAATGGAAGAACCCATTAACACTTAGCTCGACCTGGAAATCGAACTCAGGACCTCATGCTCACCAGTAGCGCTTGCGACCACTAGACCAAACGAGTCAGTAGTAGTTTAAAAATAAATGCGTTCGAAAAAACATTACACATTATGTGACTTGCCTACATACCAAACTTTTTGCTATCCGTACGTCGGCCACGGTACAAAACGTGGGACGGTTCGCGCCAATACATAGCCCCAGAACTCTAGTGTAGGTTACCTCATGAACCTGTTGACTGGCAGTTTAAATTAGCTGGGTGTTAGCCAGTGACATTAGCACCCGCCGTAATTACCGACTGACCCACATAGGGCTTAGTTTAATTAATAATTCGAGTTGCAACTAGCGCTGACAAGCGTACCGACCTTATATGGAGAGACCAGTACGCATATCCATCGGAATTGAGACTAGCGTCAAATAGAACAGCTTTGTATAGAGGATTTATTTCTGGATCTTGAAAGGTGGTACAGGGTCAAATAAAAATAGTTAGCGAAACTCTAGTATAGACCACTACAAAACGGTCGTAGACCCCAAACAATAATTCACCAGTATGTTTTTTAAATCATTCTTAGATATCGCTACCCATCACCTCGGCGGGGTTTTGCTAAAAAAAATAATTTGACCCAGTATATGTATCTATGTTCTGTTAACCTTCATTTGTTTCTTTATTTATTGATAACCTTGACAATCAACTTTATGTACTACTTTATCGTTTACCAGAATTGTTAATGCTATCTGGCGCTACAGTAAATGTATGAAGCAGTATATGATAAGATTTATACAATTCTTGTGATAGTATAAATCTTATCTTATCTCCCAGTCATAAAAAACATACTATGTGTCTTCACGTGTAAGACTTGGTACAAAGTTACAAACAACCCAATATTACGTAGTGTTCCTAACTTCGCTCCATCTTTTACATAATACAATTACCTAGAATCCTTTTACTGTCCAGCAAAACTAGAAAGTATGCGTATAGACTTCGACAAGACAGACAGAGCTAACCTAACCAAATTAACTCGGCTCGAATTCTTTCCCGATTGGCACGGATCGTGACTCCCATTCAGACAGTAGAAAGAGTACTACTAATCCTTGCTAATTATTATAAATAAGAAAGTGAGTTTGTCCTACTTTCACGGCACCACATTACTATGGAAGACCTTAAAATTTTGCATAGGTTAACAACCTCTCCAATAAAGATAGATTATTATTATAATTCTTGTTTTCGGGATAAACAAAAAAACCTCAACCTGGCAAAAACGGAAGGTTTAAGGGCACAGTAGTAGAACAATTATTTCCATGAAATTTTCATAGAAATTGTTCCACCAGAGTCGCGTAAAACTGGCTTTAGCTAGAGCAAACTTAGCCTTACCTAACCAGTCTTCCGAAAGCAATCGACAATAACCCATAGGAATAGAGACCTCACGCGTCGTCCGGTCACGTTTCTAAAATATTGGCAACGCTATGTGCGAGTGACAATGACAATCAGGCGCCATTCCGCCGCACGCATGCAAATCAAAGTAGTCGTTTCGGTGATAAATGTTTCGTCGAAAAGCTGTCAACTTTTATAGGCTTCGCGGATAGCTGGAAAATCCATACAAACTTCTTTATTTTCAATCGTTTTATTGTAGGAACATTTAGTTGTAGGGCGTTCAGTATTATTATATTGAAAGCCTAGGGATTTGACAAGGTACTAAAAGCTCGGTAACATGCATAATTAAAAGAAAAACCAGTCAAGTCCGAATCGGATTCGCATACGAAGGGTTTTTTGGCGTTTTTTAATTATTAACTCATTTTTTTATTTTTTTGATATAGCGGCTATAGAAATAGAAAATCTGTGAAAATTTCAACTGTCTACATATTAGACGGATGGAATGACAGAGGCTTAGTAATAGGGTTCCGTTTAGCACCCGGTTACGGACCCTTAAAAATGTGTTTTTTTTTTTTAAGTTTAGAACCTCTACGGTCAAGTTAAATGCCTCGAAGAAAATTGAAAATGAATACATGATACGTGCTATAACGCATGATATACGACGTGCATTAGGCAATAAAGCCATGAAAGCGATGTAACAGTAGGCGTCGAGTGCTACGGTGCATTGTTGCCAGTTTACTGCCGCTCCTAAATATCGACCGGGAAGTAGCTGAGTGGTCTACTTGATGTAAAGTACTGGACGCTCGTAAACTTGCAATTTCCGTAATATAATCCTTAAATGTATTGCTGCTACTCTAAAAGGTTTGATCGTAAAGTAAATATACGTTCATATTTTTCCCGTGCTGTTTTAATTATTGAGGATTTTATGAGTGTACTGTTTGGTGTATTGTTAAATAAAGTTAATTTCCTCCTTCATAATTTAAAAGTTCCACTTGTGCTGCAAACAATCGTTTGATATTATGTATTCATTGAAATAGTCGAGTCGAAGCAATCATAGTCGAATGTTGTACTACAACAAAGGCATAGACAAAAGCGTGTAAAACAATAAAGGAACACGCAATCAAAATTCAAAATTGAGGCGCGCACAATTAGAGTGTATTCACGCCCCAACGCTTGTATTCAAATTTCGAACATTATGATGAGTGCTTTTTTTTCTTTTTTTGGTCTTTGTTTCCATGACTTTATTTTGTTGTCGCCCTACACTACACAGGAAACTGTGGTTTCATAGCGCATATAGAAAAGTTATGTTTTAATTACCTAGCCCTCATACCTTTGTGTTCGTAATCCATGTTTACCCTAATAAAACCTCATGTTTACCAAATATGCTGCAAGAAATTAAAAAGAATCAATAAAATATTATGACACTGATCGTAAATAATTTGCCAATGGTTATGCCCCACAACACAATTTGGAAAAAGCGTGAAATTAAAAAATAATCGCACTGTTGGGTCCAATTACAGATCAATAATAAATCCGCATCGTGGATGACACATAATTTATTTTCCGCGAGCTTGAACGCATGTCACGGCGCAGGCGGCTGTGAGGCTGTGTCATGGACAAATACATCGCACATGTCACCGATAGCCCGGCACGGTGGGACATCTGCTTTTCTGACTCATAACTACTCGCATAACATCTCTTGGATTAACACGTGGATTGAGCTGGTAGACAAGTTAAACAAGTTAAACAACCATTATATGGAAAGAGACATCTTTTGTGCCCGGTTGAACCTCGCCCGCTGCTACATGGGACTTAAACATAACTGGCGAAATGTTGGTGTACTATAGGTACATCTCTGCCTAACCCTTCGGGGAATACAGGCGTGATGTTATGTAGTAATCTTTATATTATATTTGATAACTAAATGGACTGTCCATTTACTCTACCAACAATTTGTTGGTTTTTGGCCAATTTAAATAACAATCTGTGGCGCCGCGCCCGCCCATATAAATACGCCGAATAATTTACTCTTTTAAAAATAGTTCTACAGTAACGATAAATAAGATCCCATCTAATAAGGGACTAGCCATACAGGAGATTCTTAGACCTCGTCTGTTTAAAAAATGAAAAGTTACACCAGTGGAAAATTTCCCGGCTTCGAATCGATTACACCTCACCTAGCTACACTAATGAGGTGCAATTAGGACCATACTAGGTAATGCATCAACTTTTTCAATTAATTCAATTGAACTAGCTACTGCATTAGTCTGAAAAATGAATATGTCACATACAATATTAATGGTTGTTTACTTTAAGCTTAGTCGCTGTCATGGACTTGACGTAACGAAGTTTGTACCCTCGTGATGGGTCATGGACAAACTGGTCATGGAAACACTGTAAAAGATGCGCATACAATTCTCTAACTCATGTTTTCTTGACGTTAAAGTTTATTTATTAATGCAGTTTGAATAAAATCCAAATGAAACAGAAGATATTGTGAAAACATCAAATAAACATAAATTGAAATTCAGTGCAGAAAGACTCTTTGCGCGATGACGGTATTTGTAAGACCTCATAAACCGTTTAAACTGCCATCAAGTTATAATCTATCGACATGAACGACCATATTCTATTAAAGCGATAACAAAACAGATAACTATCTAATCCCTACACGAGAATCGTGAGCCTCATTTTCAGGATGTTAAGCGAGACGGACGAGAGAATGAACAGGCGCCGCCGCACCGCTTCGCACCGCACCGTACCGCGTCGAAACAGATTGAAAATACAAGTTTGTCGTGTTAGGGAGCCGTACATAATGGGCAGGGCCCGCTTTCCACGGCATCTAGGCCACAATAACAAGAGAGGCGATCGCTAAGTGAAATTAAACACAGCGACGAACGCCGCGGAAATGCAAGACATCGGATAGGTAACGCGATGCGATAAAACTTGGGGACCGCCCCGATCATTGTTTGTCTACATATATCGTGTTAGTTGACTTCGGTGTTTCTCGGCTTACTTCGACACACTTCGGCACCACTCATCTCGTGTTTTACATTTCTGAAATATAACGGCAAACTCGTATTAGCATTTGTCTTTATTTTGTACGTTCGCCACATTATCTTCCCACAAATAAGGCTTACTTATTAGTTATTACTGTTAGTAATTTATACGTTAGTATGGGCAGTCACGTTTCCCTACAGGTGGTTCTGTGGATAACGCTAAGTATCTCGGTACCGGTGCGGCCATAACTTTTGCTCTTCAAACTCGCATTCATGTCAAGTTATAAACGCCTGGCCTACTGGCGCCTTATTACAAACGTTTCATTAAAATTAAATCTTTCAGTATTCGTAGCGATAAGTTTACAGTTAGTTAGTTACTCATATGTACGTACGTTTATACGAATACTAAAATAGAAACGGTTCACTTTAACAATTTTCCGTTATTACATACTAGCTGCGCCCCGCGGTTTCACCCGCGTAAGTCTCGATCCCGTGGGAATATCGTGATAAACCTATGTCCTATTCCAGGTAATGGTCTACCCCTGTCTCAAATTTCATCCAAATCCGTTCAGCCGTTTTAGCGTTAAAGCGTAACAAACTCACTTTCGCATTTATAATATTAATTAGAAATTTAGGGTTAAGATTAGGATAACAGATTATTTTAAACAACGCAACGCATTTTCACTACAGATTCGAATTCAAGGTAAAGAATAAAATCTTCACACGATTTTTCACGTCCATCTTTATAAAAGGTATATACGATCATTGCCAATGAAAAATAGAACGAGCGTTTCAGTTATAAACCCGTCTGACTTCTAACACAGAACGTATACAAAACACTCTGAAACAGAAAAACGTAAACATAGTATGAATGACCTGAAAGATTCTGAATAGTGTTTACACTGTAAACTTCGCACCATCCCTACTCTACACACTATTAGCTAACATTTTTGTTCTGAGATGAAGACACTGCTATGTGTCGACAACCCTCGCTACACACGTTACATACATAAACGGATGAATGGGTTCAGAAAAACACTGGCCAGCGATGGACGCAGCTTGTGAAACTATGATGACCATTAAATTTTATGAATGTTACATTATTCGAGTACAGGCGGTTATTGCTCTGTGTCTATGGTAGTATTCTATGTCTCTGGCTATTTCGAACCAACGTGTCATGTCGCGAGTTTTAACATCGCGGTGTATGAATGTGTTTTTCACACGCATCGTTGCAGTTATGGCTGTTACGTAGTGTCGCGGTTACCTCATATCTAAAGCTTTTGAAACGAACCAGAAGTATTTTAAAAAACTTTTCAAGTCAGTCCTGGACATAGTAAATAAAGCCTGTGTTCTACATTACATATTCATTTGGAATGACAAACACTCCTTCTATCTTTCCAAAAATAAGAAACAACCCCAATTAGTAAAAAGAAATGTCCTGTGAAACTGTCACTGTGAAATGAACCATCAATCGACAAAAGCCAATCAGACATTAATATATATCTCTCAAGCACCATTTGCTGCACGCGTCCCTTCAAGTGGCGGCACGTGGTCACACAGATGCATCGGAGCGGAAAGTAGGCCGGTTCGGTCCTAGCAGACGAGAACTCGAGAAGTTACAGGGAAGTGCAGTGATGCGGAACAATCTCTTTACACTTACATACACTACGGCCGATAATATTTTATGTCACATCGAGTATTCGAAAAATTTAGAGCGTTATCGTCGTCTTTGTCAAAACTGATTAGCACACGTGCGCTTTTTCAGCGCGCATTCCAATCAATAAGATGGGAAAACGTACATTTCTTCACACGAAAACGCTTTTTAACGCCGCACTTTTTATCGCGCACGTTATTTTATGACTTTCCGTCTGTCATGACAGGCAGCTTTTAAAAGAAAGCTCGATGTGTCATATTTAACGCCCGGGTACCATTCAGGGAAGTGCAGTGATACGGAACAATCTCTTTACACATTATATTATTGATGGAGTGATGGCCAATCCACCAATAGGGTCGGAGAAAGTGCCAAATTGGACGAAAGTTATTTTTGTGATGTGTGTGTTTTTGCATTAAGTGATGTGAATTTTTTGTTTTTATAGATTTTTGTATTTCGTGTCTACTTACCAACCAGACAATGAGAAATGCAATGAGTTTACAGTGCAAACCAAACCTATTACGTATTTAATTCAAAGAGTTTACAAAGAATTGAACACACTAGTCCATCCCAGTTAATTTCAATTTAATTGAAATATACAGTTTATTTAGAATCTTATCATCTATTTAGCAGTATTATTATTTCTATTCCTGAAATTTGAAGCTTCTTTCTGCACAACAACGCATTGTAGTCTCGCTCATTCAAATCACAATGGGCCAAATGACAATATTCAAGGACTTCCATAGAAATACCTTCATTCAGAGATGTTCGCGAATCTTTTGTGCGACCCCACCACACATTACACTGGAATAACACAGTGCACGACCATCGGGCATTTGGGCCCGTACACCGTACAATAAAGTAACTTGATATTTAAACACGACAGTTTCACACTGAAAGCTGATAACTTAGTACACTTTATTTGGAACTTTCTCATATTTTACCGAGAACTTATCGGTTACATAAATAAGTTGGACAGATAAAGCCTGTCGACGTGTTTACTCTACTAATTCGTCTTCCTCTTGACGCGATATATGGCTTCTATTTGTGTATAGTTTATTTCGTGTTTTACACTGAGCTATACTTTACGATGTTACTTGAAAGTTGGAACCGACCAATACGTACCAAGCCTTAGAAAGCGGGTTAATTGTTCTTGATTAAGAGTATGTACCTAGCTTAACTTTAATTTCTCTATAGAATAAATACTTTATTGTTCTGGGTAAGAAGGGCTCGTTATTTCTTAGTCGGGGGCTTTTTATTACGAGATGGTCAGTCGTTACCGATATAAGCAGTAGGAATGTAGAACGGTTTACTCTAATTTGAATAACGAGCCCATAATTCGGGGATAAACCTCAGTAAGAAACTTCATTCAAATAAAAAAAACGAGTTGGTACACTTAACGTCCTTTACTAGGTTTCAAATATCAGCCGTCTAGTGACCTCAGAGAGCCAGGTGCTAGACTAAATTTCTTACGAATAGGAACAAAGCAGGCTGTGTTTCCTCGACTAAACAAAATGGAACAACACTGGACTTGTTCCAGTCCGTAGGTACCACAGCCTACGGGATAAACATACCGACATACGTACCATGACTGTATCTTGATCAGACGAATAAATTATAATCATGAATATTAATACTCGCCACGTGGGTTGCCAGCTCAAGGATGAATAACTGTTGCATGCAGACAACTTACCTAAAACAAAGGAAATGGACTTTAAATAACATACAACACATTTATTCCACAATAAATTACAGTTTATACAATGAACGTGGCTTTAGCATAAACAAAAAGGTTAAATAGTTTTCGTAATCGAATCCGCAACGGACGGGGGTGAAATGAAATGAAATAATTAAATTCTCTTTCGTTTTCTGTCAGTGTGACGTTAATTTATTTGATGTGACCACCCCGAAGAGCTATTGTGCTGCTCTTCACGCCAGTCACTAGGACGTGACTGGGGGAATCCAATCCGGGGTAACATTGTCCGTACTGATTTAATGGAGCTTTTGTTATTTATTTGATGGCGAGTATACACATAAAGTGAAATATGAAATGAGACAGATTACTTGAACACAGCAAATGTAGAATCAGATCGATCAGAACGTAGACGAAATTGGTTTTTTCAGCAAAACTCTACCTACGATTTGTTCCAGTGCGAAGTTTCTCTAACTATACCACAAAGACTCGACCGAAAGAGAGCAATAACAACACTTAAACATAAAGCACTCGAGAAATTAACTAAACTTCTCCAATAAACATCCATTCGTTACTCAAACTTGAATTGAGTACCGCACCAGCACCGATGCACCATCAATAAATCTTCTTATCTAAATGAAACTCATAAAGGGCTGCCGTTTCATAGCTTTTAAATCGCTTTATTAAGAAGCTTTTACACTAATTAATGATCAAGCGCCGGTATATCTCTCAGAGAGATTGTCGGATCATTGTGGACCGGGAATAGCCCGGTCCTTGCCCATGGCCGTAGTAAATTAGTCAGACATGCGCGTAGCCGTGACGAGAACAATGACGTCGTGGTTAAAACGGACCCAAATACAAATACGTACGGTAAAAAAACAACACCTTCTTTGTAAATGGAATGCGTTTCTACGTAATTCCCTTTAATGGAGCATTCTTTGAGGACTAAGCATTCCTTGTTGAAATCAGACATAGTTTTGTGGCTTTTTACTGCTGGCTTAATGCAACTTATCCGGTCTTTAGCTAAATTCTTGATACACTTGATTCTAGAATGTCGGTGCTTATACATTACGAGACGTATTTAGGTTATATGTAAACAATGTGCATAAATATCGTCAAGACATCACGACTTTGTATCGAATTAGGGAAAGTCGTAAAACTGACAATAAAATTCTGATGAATCGCACACACGCTAGCGTCTTGCGACATCAAAGGTTACGTTACAACAAAGATACTAATAAATTACTGTTCTGCAATAAAAAAAAATAAGTATGCAGTAAAGTTATATTATTAATTTTGGCTAGCGCAATTGTATCGACGAGCAATAATGGCCATGGAATGTCATGTCGAAATATAAATCTACGGCGTTCTCAATTGATTTCGTGTTTATAATGCTGAAGGTATCAAAAATGCCGGGCATATACGATAGCATTATAGGCTTGTAAACAAACAATCCAGTTCCACAAAAAACGAATTTAACAAAATAATGACGTGATTACAGTGGTCGACAACAAATACGGAGAATAAACATAAGTAAATGTAGCTGCGCCTTCGTCGGCTATTTTAGTACAAGTTCAATTATTTCCCGAGGATATATTGTGTCGGGAGGAACATTA
The DNA here is from genome assembly GCA_947363905.1 of Lithophane semibrunnea. Lineage (NCBI taxonomy): Eukaryota > Metazoa > Arthropoda > Insecta > Lepidoptera > Noctuidae > Lithophane > Lithophane semibrunnea. The sequence goes on from OX376200.1 coordinate 7,142,029, forward strand.
ACTCAGTTAATTTACTTTTATATTTAACTCGCCGCTACCGAGGATATCTCGAATTACTCCTAAAGCTGTTGTTAGTAATGGAAAAACGATAACAGTAAAACCACTTGTTGATTTCGTCCCAAGGGCTGATATGGTCTACAGTTTAATTGAAATAAACTACCAATCATTTTAGGTAACTTTGAACGAATGATATCCGAGTTTAAAAGTAATGATAACATTTCCATTGCATATTGACATGAAAAATAATCGATAAAGATCATAATTTATAATAACTGCTCCTCGAAGTCATCTCTCAATCCGACACATTGATTTAACATAAAAGAAATCAACATGCACATTGCATGAATTTCCTTGAAAAAAACATTGGCATGTCAGACAAAATCACAGATGTTTAATTATGAATGCGATTCAGCCGTGAATGTTTCATATTATCATCGCGATTGCAATTTTTACGGCTTTTGGTAGAACAAAAAGCTTTCTTGTGTGTACCAAGAGTGATATTTCACATGTTGTTTCAGTAATAAATCGCTGTCGGCAACTTATTACCGATGGTAATTTTGTAGTGAAAGCCTTATAAGTGCATGATTAATTATCAGATATGGTGGTGTACGCGCTTCTTCGACAATCGATTATTACTGCAGCCACCATCAGGATTGAGGAGCGTCTTAATGGGGATTCCAAAAGCTTCGTTGTCACTTTTTGCGGCGAACATTTAATGTTAATCATTAAGCGGTACATAACGTAAGAGATTACACTTTTGGCGTGTTGGTACATGGACGTACTTCATATTTATGTTGGTTCGCGTTTAAGCTCATTTAAGCTTTTTTTCTTGCGAAATAAGCAGTTTTTTCTGGTTTACAGACCTACTGCTTGTTAAACATATCGCTATCTAAGTAAAACTCTCAAGGTTCGTAAACTATTCGTGTCACCTTCTCTGAGTAGCTGCAATTCCCAACATTATTAGGAATAGGGACTCTCCCAAAGCATTCCATAAAAGATATCGAACAACATTTCGTAGATACAGATATCACGATACTAAAATTAAACAGAAATCAGTAAATAGAATGATACGAACCGTAGGAGGTGCTAAGGCGTGTAATAATCGGAACTGCATTCGATAGTGATTCCCGCAAACGTTGATACGGCCGATTTACGACACGTAATTACAAGCAACGGTCAAATCATAGCCGGCTGTCTGTAGGCAGACATTACTGCACCTAATAATGCGTGGGATTAATTTAATACCATTCATTTTGTATGAACTTTACTTAACGATAATTCTGGGCTTTGTAGAAATCGTCTCGCATTTTAGCTGTAATTTGAAGACATGATCGATGTCTGTATTTTGCGTAAGATGAAATTTGGATAAACCTAAGGTCTTCATGCCACTAATTTAACTCTTCTATAACAACGGAATTATGTTTTATTTCAAATCGGAATTAAACGAAACATTTTATTGAAACTTATTACACCGCACGAGTTCAAACCAAAATTTAATTAAACCATTTTATTACCGTCAACGATTTCAATTTGCATCTGGTCGATTAGAAAGATTCTTGACGGCATCACAACAAAAGGGACCGAGTTATTCAATCGAAAAGAGAAAATTCGAACTTCGAATCGAACGAGGCGTCAGAAAAACATGGCGACAGCGAACGGGTATAACTCCCACGCGAATTCCTGACAGGGCACAGTTTGCAGTGTCGAGGTGCCAAGATGCTGCAGAAATAATGCACCTGCCCTAATAGCAGTACTTTAAGTGCTAACCACACGCGTTTTATAGCATCAGCGACGTTTTTATAAGGCATATTACCTTTCTGAGCAACGGACATGGCGGTAAGACACGGCTTAGTAACATTTTACTTTCAATTTGTAAAAATAAATGTTTTTATTCTCTTATGGCTACGTAAACCATGAGCTTTGTGGCAGTTAATAATATATTAATTAGTAAGTAATGCTGTGAGTAATCCATCAAATAGTCAATGAAATTTTATTAATAAATCGGACGAATTGATCGAGAAAAGCCGCGTTGGGTTCCAATTCGGCATCGCTGAAAGAAATGTTATGTGAAAAAATCTTAAATATTATTATGTTATCGTGTTTGATTTCAAAACACGTCATAAGTCGATGATGATGTTGCGCTACTGTTTAATAATTCTGCTGAAGTGAATAAAATTAGCACAGAAACGGATGCACATAATTATAATGATAACGAAAACTGTGCAAACGAAACCCGATATGTGAAAGCTTATGTATAAGAATTCTTTTCGAAACTTTCGAAAGTGGGCGAAAAAGGGCCAGTTATTGTAAAGTTACACCTAATATTTATTTATATGTTTTTATTATAATGTATAAAATAAACATCATTTCATTTTATTCCGCAGAAGAGACACTCGTGAGGTCGATATTCAAATCGCCTTGCGCCAACTTGACGTGCAACATAATTGAAATGTATTATGCTAATACATTTATGCACATAAATAACAGCTGACACTTATGTACCGCGGGGTGAATGAACTCGAGTTCGCTGATTCATCCACAAATTCCAGATTAGGACAAACATCCCATAACTGTAATATAGATAACATATACAGAACGGGAGTGCATGCTTTCATGTTTATTTTTTTCTCTACGCTACGAAATATAGGTTAATGTGTAACGAAGTAATGAGAAACTTATATTCTACGTGCTCTCAAATACGTAGTAGGTACTATGACTAGAAGACTATAGTATGACACACCACCATAAGCCTGCCTTATCTATACAAATAAATTCTAGTAACCTTGTTTGAAATGAATAAGCTCTGACTGTTCAATCTGACTCTGAAATTATTCTCATGAAAAACAGTAAACCTATGACCTTTAGTTTTAACTTTATACAGCTTCAATAATAATTAAATTCCTATTATAATTTTATTATTCAATTAATAATTAAACTGCAAGTTACAAAACTAATTGATTGACCGCTATCAACAATAAACATTTAATAGTCCTGCGTTTGAATAATTATTTATTGCAAATAATTTCATTAGCAGTTTCCGATCAAAATTAAATGTACATATTTTAATAACTGGTTAATTTACTTTTAAAATCAGTGAATCATTCGGTATTAGAAGCATTACAGTGATCTCATCTCATCTCTATTTCCTTAAGATAATACCTAATCCGCTTTTCCGAGAGTCATAATCATTCTCCTGCCCTTTTACGAATTTATTTGGGGTCGGCGCAACATGTCTTTTTCTTCCATACTTCTCTATTAGTCGTCATTTCGGTAGTCCCTCCCTTTCTAGCCACATCACCTTTCACACAGTCCATCCATCGTTTCTTTGGTCTTCCCCTGCTCGTATAGCCATCCACATTCATACTCAAAACCCTCTTTTCAGAAAGTAAATCCTGTAATAAAATTCACGTAGGTTCTCGTAATCTATTTATTAGTTTCTATAAGCAACAAATCCATAATGTATGAGTCAATTTATTATTTTTGAGAGATATCAGCTAGTTCCCCTATTGAAATAAATATCCCAATTCCTACATTATTGGACTCAGTTATCAGAATCTCATGTTTTTATATTAGGGACTAAAATATTGGTTTTCTTTCCTTAGCCATGATATTTTACAGCTTAGAACAGCTCAAAATCTTTAGCTGTCTATAAAAGTACTCAGTGTCTTTAAGTGTTAGTGTTATCTTCTAAGGTCATGATGCACCTTCCTGGTCAGGGTTCTTCCGTTATTATTTTAGATTGCTTCAAACCATATTTGTAAACGAGGCTAGCACTATTTGTCATGCTATCTATTCCTTATAAGCAAAGTTCATGTTTAATTTTAAGATACATCGCTCAAAAGGTTTTAAGATAGTTTCAGAAGGTCATGAATAAGACTCTGACGTCACATATCTTTATATGAAGGCATTAAAGCTGCAATAACACAAGTTATTGTCAATCATAACGTGAAAAGAGTAATGCTTAGGTGTAAACTTTTACTGCACGAAGCTCGTAAAAGATACCAAATGATGTTGAGCATTGTAAAAGATAATAATACCGTAATCCTAAAAGTTATGCAAGCGTATCACATGATAAAGTGTTACATATCTACGCTATATGGGATTATAAAATGAATATAGATTACTTCGGGTTAGTTAAAACAGTTAAAGTGAGAAATACGCTAGTAAATGTGGTAGTAACTTATCATTATTAAAATTATTTTGATACTAGCTTCTGCCCGCGACTTTATCCGCGTGGAAGTCAACTATACCTACCATAAAACATCCTATGACACTCGGCAACAGTGTAGATTTCCATCAGTGAAAGAATTTTTGAAATCGCATCAGTACTTCCAGAGGTTACGTCGTACAAACAAACAAAAATTTTTACCTCTGAATAATATTAGGATTGAGGAGATCCCCCAGATTCTATAATACTGTTGCATAGTAATTATTATAAATTATCTTCGAAACTAAATAGACGCTGCATTAATTAAATGATTAGGTGAACCTAAGAAAAAAATGCCTATGTCTTTCAAGAACTATTTAAACGATGGCCTATTGTTAGGCTAGATAAGATTCTTATCAAACTTGAACCACAGCCAAACATGACCATAACCCACGCTATAACCTTATTGAAGAAGCAAAACACCTTCACAAAGACGGTTCAAGCTTCTCGCAAGTTCGTAAGGCTCTTTGATAAAAACTGCCAAAAATAATACCAAGGGTCCCGGATGACGCAATTCAGCAACCGGTCTTTTTAATTACAGCATTCCTTTATGAAGCGTGTCCTGGCAATAAATATAAGAGCTGATAGCCTCAGAAAACAAATTTATTTTCGGAGGAGTATGGCGCTACATCGCATGCATTACGTATTTTAATTTACGAACAGTGATAGTGATGTCGATATAAGGTTTGTCTCGGGAACTGGCAATTAATTTGCTTTTCCAAATTAATATTTATATTTCAAAGAAGTGGTAGAAAATACAGACAAAACCAAAGGAAAATATTCCATGTTGCAAGTCAGTCTGAGACAATACGTAATGAAAATTCCATGTTTATTTTATTTGCGGAAAAGTGTACTGGCTAGACGTAGGTACCCAAGCACTTTGTTTACCAGACAACACAAAGCTACTTTATTACTTATTTTCTTTTTGAAAACTTTGGCGAGGAAATCCAATAGACACAAATGAAGCTTCTACAAACTTTTACCGATAGAAGTTCCCGTCTAAGCTTACATTATTGCTTTTCATCAAGTCTGTCTCCATAAAATGATATCATACGCACATCATTATGAGTAACGAGACACACTAATGAATACTAATCTTGCGCATACGCCGACCAAACTAATGTTGCAGCCGCGGCTACCTTGAGGCCTCCATGATTTATTTGATACCGCTATAAACCGACTCAACTAAATAATGATGAACCTCCGCAAATGATGATGAAACGTCATTCTATGAACTCGAATAGTAAGGAGTAAGTAATTTATTTGAAGTTTAATAGATTGGAAAGTACGGCATGATAACAAAGTTAATATAAATAACTTTAATGTTATCGCAGCAAGGCCACGCAATCACTTCACAATCAATAATGAATCAAACACGACGATAATCGAACAAAAAACGTTCAAAACGTACGGTACAAGAGCAATCTTCATGTTATCCGTACAACATGTGATCAATTATAGATGCGCCCTCGATACTGGCCAGGAAAAACGTACACCCATTAGAAGCACAGTTATATAAAACGAATAACATTGTACAAATGTGGTAAAAAGTTAAAAACTAGTCGTAGGATAACGGATTGACGTGGTCCGTCAATGGGTAGGAAAAACTGGCTGGGTTATGCCACGCGATGGGCGACGGCGACTGAATCGAATGTGATGCGATGGGCGGATTACTTTCTAAGTTTTTATTACGCAAATGTGTTTTTGTAAGTCAAGGTGAGCGGACCACCTGTGTCAATATAGATCCTAACATTAGGTACATACGATCTTGTTTTGTTATAATGAGGATGGAAAATTACTATAAGTTATGTCTGCGGATCTCATTGTTTTGATGCCACAGATTCAGTATGAAGAAATTTTATTATCCTACCAAATGAGGTACCTACCTAACGAATTTTTTTTTTAAATAAAATAAAGCAATCAATCATATTCATAAATGAAGTACCTTCAGTTTCAGCACAAAATATTTTGAAGTTAGTGACGTTAAACTATGTTACTTAAGCAAGCTAAATTAGCTAGATAGATTTTTTTTTTTTTTTAAAAAACGTTGCCCCACTCTAAGAATTTCTTCTTGTATCGTGGGTGCGTTTACAAACATAGAAACTCACATACACTAACACCCAGACCCGGAACAACTACTTGCAGATCATACAAATATTTGTTCCGTGCGGGGATCTTACCCGCGACACGTTGCGCAGCAGTCCATCGCTCAGCCACTGCGCCAACAGTGTCGTCGTGATTAGGTAAATTACCTCTCATCTAATACCCTTCCTCAATAATTTCCAGAAGATGGGTACTCCTCGATGTGCTTGAGCCCCGTTAGCGCCATCTAACAGTACATAATGTGGACAAGTTATATCGACACCGGTCACTGGACAGCCGTCCTTTGACGAAGTGACAACTTAATTGAATCGCCATACTTTGCTCAACACATCAACCTACATGCGGCTTGATAAACATCGTGGAAGATTAGCAATTTACTTGCAAATATGAAGTGAAGACATTTTAGTTATAATATCAAGCGCAGGAGGACTAATGGGGTAAATGAAAGTTGTAGAAGATCAGACAAAATGAAGAAAATGGGAAATCTGCATGAAGGTGGTCTCTTTCAGAAGTCGGAACAATAATAGTGACAATAAAAGTATATATCTGGCGATTTCTAAGGTCTAAAAACTCACTTTTCAGTTACTTATCTGTATTCATAATTGGCTTATATACCTACTTATAAAGGTGAAGTTTCGAGATTCAAGCGATGATACAAGAGTATGCGACTCAAAAATGATTGGTGAGACGGTCTCAGGAATTATTTCACATTAACATACCTGTAAGACTTGAGGTCGTGGGTTCAAACCCAAGCAGGCACTTTATTTTTTGTAAAATTCGTCACCACTCTCAAAACGGTGAAGGAAAATATCTTGAGAAAATCGGCATCTAATAGAACCAAAAATTCGTAGACATGTGACAGCCGCCAACCCTCACTGTGCCCGCGTAGTGGAATATGGCCCAATCCCTCTCACGGAGAGAAGACCTGTGTCCCAGCAGTGGGAACATTATGAGCTGATTATGCTATACCTATAATACGAAAGATCGTACGAACTTAAGACTGTATCTGGGCAATTCCAGGAGACGAAAAGCTTCACTTTGTTCGCTTATTCGAACGAAGCTGGGTTTTATCAACAGTCAACTCACTTAATCATAAATTAGTCTCAACAAAGAACCAAATTAACATCTGGATTTTCCAAACCGAGAAAGCGATATCCTCATCTACAGTGAGAGACCTATACAATCAACATTGTTCTGCAAATTATAATGTTTTTAACAAAGACCTAATTATTATTGCCCATGCCATAATATCGGTCGCGGCCTTCACACTCACAGGTCATCACTTCCCATGGGCGTTGTAAGAGGTGATAAGGAACTATGTCAGGAGGATATGCGGTACCTACTTACACTTGCGTACTTGTCAATACGTAGTACGATTAGGAAATCTCGACTCTCGTTTTGGACTTAACATTTACAACAAACAGAAGTAGTGTCATAAACATAGGTTGGCTTGGCTCCCAAACTAGATTTATTTATCCAATAATAAAGTTATGTTAAATGACGTTGTTAATTAAAAATTAGCTAACAATCAATTTTAGCAGAAGGGTTAAACCGCATTTCAAGGAGGACATAAATCGTTTTGCATACCGGAGAATGCTTAAGTGGATGCGTTCAGTCACAGCTAGTTATTAATAATTCCTGCATTTGAATTTAATCTATAAGCAAACCTCTGAGGCAGCTAACCCGTCGCAGCCAATCCTATGCACACGACACACCGTATAAGCACATCAGATTAGCAAACGCATCCTTGCATTAACCGCCGGCCTGCGCAGACGCAGCCTGTCTACTTTAATCCCCTGTTCAATTAAAAGCAAATTCCGACATTAACGTAAACTAGTAGGGTATTACCGCGCGCGATATAACCAGTCCGGTTACCGACCAAGTGTTATTTACCCTCTGCTACTAGCTATTTTGCCGACAGACAGCACAAGGGCTCCGTCCTGACGTGCGCTTGCAACGATATTACACGCGTTTAGGCGCGACGGTAGCGCATTAGAATACTAGTTGGTTGTAGCTTATTATTATTGGAGAAGGAATTACTAATGGTTGCGTGCTTTTTAAGTCTGTATGTAACGGTATGTGGAAAAAAAATTACCTAAGCTAGCCACTATACATCTTCCTTTGATCGACAAATTAGCGGAGCATTTTTTTCTTCTTCTACTAAAACCTGTTCATGACCAAAAAAATCTAGTCTAGCTAATATAAAGCCGGTTTGAGTAACTAAGATGCGATTTTAAATATTTATTAATTAAACTTTATAAATTGGCATAAAATAGAACTTGATTTCTCACGGGGTCAAAAGAAGACTTTGACCTGAGCGAATCATAAGTCTTGAGAAGTATTCTTGGAAATTAACACAAAGATGTGTCATGTACGAAAAATAAACATGTTTTTCATCTTATTTTATTATTGCAGATGTATTGGAAGTATTTACTATTTGGCCTTTTGAATTTAGTTAAATATTGATATATTCTACTTTCTTTTAAAAAAAATATTTTTTAAATAAACAGATTGCTACCTACCTCGTGACGTGACATAGATATAAAATTCACAGAACAAGGAAAAACAAACGAGGGGACTACTGTACTGGACTACTGTATCATACAGTAGTCCCATATGATGTGTAATCTTGGCTGATAGTACCTACCTCTCGGAAAATGGGTTGGTGCCATCTGACCGCCAACTCTAGCACGGCACGCTCATTGGTCAAATCAAATAGGTCACGCTTCTCCGGCTTCCTATTCCTGTTACACACTTCCGTCCCTTTTCACGAAATCACTCCCACAGATTGCAGGAAAGCGAGAGGAACGATGATCAAAACTGTTAGTGATATACCTAATAATGATGTAGGTACAATAATTGTTCACCGCAATTTGCAATGCAAATCTTAATTACGTATGTATTAAAAGAATTCCAACAATGTGTTGTACATCTAAGTAATCTCTTGTAAGTACATAAATAAATCTTCATCAGACCAGTCTGCGTTACTAATGGTCTTGGGATCAGCATTTGCTTAACATAGAATTATTTTAAATTACACTACACTACAATATAGCGAAGTGCGCATAACGCATAATGGCTGATTCTGCCTCCACTGATCAGTATGATCAGTATTGATCAGTCAAGCCTTAAAAGGTTAGACAGAAAACTTCGTCCAATTACGAGAAAATGGGAAGTAGTATAGAGCCCTTGAGTATAAATAAAATGTTGTATAAGGACGCCTGAAGGTAGTGTTTTGCCTAATAAAAGCAAATTGTTGGATTTTCAACATTGAAATTACAACAGTGCGGTGTTAGGTGTTGCGTAGTGTTAGTGATATGATGATATGGGGAAAAGTATACGGGGTTACGGGGTACGGGGGTCGATTGACTTTCATGATAAAATGTCTACCTATTGGTATAACTGCAATAAAAAAGTTTATCTTCATTTTGGTATCAAATCAATCAATCAGCCTTCCTCTAAATAGCTAACAAATGGTTCTACAGGACTAGAACTAGGTGAGCTTTGTCTTGCCTAGACCTGAATACAAAATCACGCTTTTTATAATATAATAAATGACATCGCCAGCGCTATATATTTCCTATTCATCCTCACACACGGTCCATCAAAGTCTTACGAAAGCAGTCTTGTTACCGATGGAACAAGATTCTTATCTGTGACAACCCGCAACGACATCTAATGAATTAACATCCGCTGTTAATCATGTAAGACGAATAATTGCGGCGCTGATTGACAACTCTCCTTGTATTTATAGCTAGAAACTTAGAAAATTATCGAGGAAACATTTTAAGGGCTATGGACCTTAATTTGTTAGTGGTAGAGCTCGAAATAAGAAAACATGCAACTGGAAAGCCAATGACAGTAATAAACTCATTTAACAGAACTTTTATGAGCTAAGCTGATTCTAAGTTGACTTACAACTTGCAGCTCGTAATCAAATAGTAATCAAGAATAATAATGAGTCCAAATAAGTTAGGGAAATCCGTATTATCTCTAATTAGTTGAGGGCAAATGTTGAAAATTATCTGTTTGATATTCGTAGCTGTAGGTACCTATACTTAGAAGTTGCAACATTGTCTTGTAAACAAGCTTATCAATGAGTCAACGACGACAGGAATTATCAACGAAAACTTATAGCAGATGAATAAATAAACGCATCCTCACTTCCTGTGCTCACACACAATGACACACACACACACCCATGCAAACATACATGCATACTGCGCTGGCGTCATCCACAGTGTGGGCAAACACTCATCTAACATTATAGAGGAGATATCTGATGCTTATCTGATAGTAACAACACTAATTCAACATAACATCATGTTATTTCACTTTGCCTTTTTAGATATAAGAATATATTTTATAATGAATGCCCTTGTAAACTAATAAACAATAATATATAATTCAAGAGATTGTAAATTCTATAAAGTGATTCTATAAATCAACAGTATGGCGGAATAATTTAGCAGTAAGCTATTCAACAAATTGATTTGTGTTGGTTTTGACTTGGAGACAAAACATTGTCTCGATGTTGTTGCATTCATTTAATTTGAAGTCTTGTTAAATTATTTGACCGAATAACTAAGGAGTTCTATAAATAGACAATCAGCAAGGCAATTCAGCAGAAAATTGTGGACAAAACGCTCTATCTGGTCATTTTTTGCACCGATGCACTTTGTGTCACATTCACGGTCTACTTACGTTTAGATATTTATTATGACAACAAAAGGAAAACAGCACCCAACATCAATAATTTCAGCATAATTTTAAGAAACTCAACAGCATCCAACTATGCGTCTGCAATCAAACGATGCAGGGATTACCAAAAATATCCAAAAGCACGCAACTATCCTTGTTTACAAATTATCGATACAATAATACACTCGAGACTGCCCCTAACCTTAAATTTCGATCCCCAAACCGCGGAACACCTTGTTAGGGATCTACCTGACCCCATTGTGTTCGACAGGGTGTTACTCGAAAATTGTGAGCTATTCAAACTATCACTTTCGTTATTCTAGTAGATCGAAAAGAAAGATAATGCTCCTGAAATGTTGCTCCGATTGAAATATTCGTCAATGTTTACAGAGATACAGAGTAGCAGCATATTTATAGGAAGTCGGCAATGAATCAATTCTATTACAGCTACTTGACCGTATTTATGACAAGGCTCAGATAGAACTTAAAGCAACTGACTCATCCTTTCTAGAGCTATCAAAAACAGCCATGAACTAACCAAACAGACGTCTTCACAAAGTTCTTAATACATTCTCGAGCTCAAGCTCGGTCTAACAATCGCCACAATAATAATCCCATTGAAAACACTAACAAGTCTTAGTAGCCGCAATCACAGGGACGAAGCCTGAGGAGCCCCGAGGCCAACTATTTACCATAACAAGGGGGGCTATACACAATGGCCGCCGATGGTAGGAGAAGCGGGCTTAACTAGGTGTAAAATGAGCTGATGCGATATGTAGGCTCCTTTGTATCGCGGACTAGAAATCTTATTATGTTACGTCTGTTGCTCGCTCCGGAATTTATTGTTCGTAAAAAAAATAGTATTTACGATGTGATGTGAAAATAAATAGTATTTACGATACTGACCAATTCATACCTGTTAACTACGCTTTCTCACTATTGTCATATGTTTTTTACAATGATGATGAATACATATTATAAATTAAAGTTGATTTTCATGTTTGTCTGTATATCCGCGTTGTTCTTCTAAACCAAGTAACAGATTTTGATGAGGTTTTCACCATTGTTTAAAGAATTTATTCCGGAAGGTTTATGTGTATAATACTTTAATAGTAAAGTTACACATAACTAAGAAATCTCGATGTTTTGTCAAGTCCAAAAAACCATGCGAAGCAGGAGGAAGTGTTATTCAATAAACTTCTGAAGTGTTCGAAAGTCAATGACTTATTGACCAACCTTGAACTAATACTGGTACGTATTGAGAGCGAAACAAAAACTCTTGACAATAAAGCCGCGGGTTACTGGCTCCTTCAAGTTGTTACAATAAACATACTATTGTTTCTAACTCCGCTTCAATCACGAACTGTTTTAAATAAAATAAAAATTAACAGCCCAAACTTGAACACAGCCAAGGAATTTATTGAGTTAGTAGTATATTTCGAAGAATTTTTACCACTAAATTGTTTTAGGTACCGAAAAACGTAAAAGAATTAAATAACTTACTCAAAATCTATTATTTTTTGGGGTCTACACAAATTGCTGCTTTGAGTTATAGTTCAAAAGATACAAAACAAACACACTAAAATCTATGGTTTCGTAAATTCAAAATAAGTTATGACATCCTAACTTTTTCTATCAACATTTTATAGCATTCTTCTCATATCTCAAATTAAAACACACAGTGGGATAATCATTTCGAATGAGAAAATTAGATGTGAGATTTTAATATTAAAATACCAATTCAAGGAAACATCTCTGCCTGAAATTACTTGTTATAAATATAACAACAACACGACGGTAATAAAATTGGGGTATTTAATGCAGATGAATTTAAAAAAAAAAAAAACAGTTTGTTAAAGTTAAAATAATTGTTATTTTTATGGGTCAGTAAAAATCCAGTTTATTTCGCAAAAGAAGCCGAAGTATGAGAGTTAGCGAAAGTGGTCAGTGTTGTACAGAGGTCTGATACCATACAGGGCACAGACGTCCAATTAGAGGGAATGTCCGCTTGCGCCCCTCGGGAGGCACACACAGGGAGTTGCGATTTATACCTCACTCCCACACTTTATTGCCTCTCTAGGCACTTACTCTTCGTCCGAGATTATTAGGCTGCGTATGCAACTATTCTCAAATCACGAATAAGGCATCATCGAACGCGATTTATGCTCATACTTTCCGATATTACATACACGGGTAATGCATGCAAATCACGTTTTTGTACGAAAGTGGTACGGTCTAGTGGGTAAAATATCACGTTTTTTCAAAATTGAGAATAATTTAAAGTATATTAATTATTACATATAGTTATGTATCTACCCAATTTCAGTGTCTCACCATAATTACAGTGTCGTCCAAAAAGGAAAACTTTACACGAAATAACTGCGATATAAAGTTATCAGCGCTAAAAGTTGTCCGAAAAACGGGTGAGATTAAACGTAAGAATCTGGTTTGAGATCCGCCTGTAGCGTGGGGTCTCCTTAAAAGGCGGCTTGTCGACAATAGCCTGGGAACCCAGCTCATTTGAGGAGAAAATATCATGTCGTGTCGCTCGCCTCGCTAAATCACTTTTTAAATGGGACTCGTTGGCGACGCGTCATGAACAAATATGAAGTGAAGATGAATCCCTGTAATTAGTTCACAGTTTGGTTTGCGAAAGAGAAATGCCGAGGTTTTTACAAAAGAAAGGAGTAATTATAACGTGTAATTATGGGCAGAGAAATGTGTGACAAGTTGACAGCCGAAAGATAAAAAAATTAAACGCAACTTACATAAATTAAAGAACATGACAAGACCATTTACTCAATTATCTTTGATTCCTTTGGAAGGGACACAAACTTCCAATTGACTTTTTTATTATATTGTAACTTTCACTATTTTGATGCACTTAATTGAGTAGATAAGTTCGACATCAACCCCAATTGCTTGTAATTAAGGAAGGTATGTTAGCGATATTACCAAATATTTCTAAATAATTAGGTAATATCGCTTTTTTACAATCTGTCCCTAAAGGTTCGCGATAGCGTCATACCTACGCTTTACCTTGAGTTAAACAAACAGGGGGCGACCGTGGCTACACGATATCAGTCGGATTATCACTATTAATCTCTCTACGATAACAGATAAATTAACGAAAACTCCACGTTTTTATATCGTTATCACCGGTAACTGCCGTGCCGGTTATTAAGATTGAATAAAATTAATAATTCATTGTATAATGAAGCAATAATGCGTGTACCCTATCGTCATCGTTTTCTTTACCCATAAACTTATAAGGTTTTATAAGCTTTTTATTTTATCGCCTTGTAAATTATTTAATTACTGTAAGACTGGTTTCTGTAACGATCAAGACGAATCAACTAAATTAAAGTTATTGGTTCTCTCGAGGAATGGTTTATGTTGACCACGAAATTTTACTGGTTCCGTGGTCTACAAAAAGCTGAAAGATGTTATATCCAATGAGAGAGCAAATGGCTGTGACCTTGCACGCGCTAACGAAGGCTACAGGCCGTACAAGGCTGGACTCCAACAAAAAGAAATAAGCTCGCCGCGTAAAGACCTGCCACAAAAAATAAACTAATAAAAGAAACCGGCGATGTTCGGAACGTGAGCGTGCCGCTCGAAATATTCCAACTCTAAGTTTTCGCTTTTGAACAAAGAGCTGAGTGTAATGACAAAAACCTTTACTTGTCTTGCTGACAGCTCGGACAGTTATGATGAATTATGCTTAATTATTATCAATCAGTTTTGTTCAACCATTACTTAGGTACCCATACCGTTCGTTACAATGACACTCATTTGATTTGTGTGCAATGTTTTACAATCCATTTTTATTTTCAAGCATTGTTTTCATGGGTATGTTAACACCGCTTAACTCTTATAAAATTATTTAAACTTCCAATCAAAAACAGCCAAAGATGTTTCAGTATCATACAGTACATACAATACAGTATTTACAATTAGGTTTCTGCTTTAGCAACAACAACATTTCAGAGATAGTAAGTAACGTATCACGGCGCTATCTATCGGAATAGGGACAGATGTGCCCGAATTGGGTTACATCGATAACGCTATCGAACTATTGCGCGAATCAGACATTCAATCTGAATCAAACTTCAACAGTTCACTCAATACGGAACCAATTTTTTTATTTTTTTATTACTGATCTGTGGCTGCCTTTATACGGATACCGGTATCGTTTTTTGTCAGCTTACGTGATAAAATGTAGTCCGCTTGAGACTGTTCCAAATATGCAAGTATTATTTCCTGCTCTACGTTAATTTAAAAATGTTTTAAATCCCCCCAGAAAATGTATACAATAATAATGTGTGTAATTGATTACATAAGGTTTACAATTAAAACTATATATTTATACCCATCTATATTCTTGTGGAGTGAGATAGAGGAAGCCTATTTATAATCGTCGAGAGGACATTAGATAAAATTATGTAAAAAAAAACACAGTATTAAAATTATTACTAAGGAATTAAAGAGGCTTAAATAAATAAAATAAATATTCTTGTTTATATACGAATAGTACCGATAGAAAATGTTTATTAACTACATAAACACAGCAATAACAAAATAACCCACAACAAATAACAAAGTTGAATCACTTCTGTAAGCTCACCGTATCTTAACTACTAATGACTATCAGTAGCTTGTAAACGACCAGTAATCGTAACGAACGACGGGTCGTAGGTCACGTGAATAGTGACCGAGAAGAAATCTATATCGGTACTCACAATCGACAAGTCAATATAATTCCCGATATCCTGAAAGTAGGGACATTACTTTCGCTTGACCTTCGTGATCTTATAAGGTTTATTTATCAACTCTTTCTATTGTTATGAAGATGTATTTATCAGCTATCTAATTGCGTAACTTATTTTTGTAACCGATTACGACTAATTTGTTTCATTTTGACAGTTCAACAACATTCATTGCGTTGTTGAGCAAATTTTTTTTCGAACTTGTGAAGCAATGGATATATCAAATGAATAAATATTCATGTGCTTATATTTCTCAATGAAAACAGCATGCACTTGCACAATCTTATGGCCAGACTTCTAACGAAGTGAGTTATTAAATTATAAACACAAGTACGATGTTTACCCTCTCAAGAGCACAAAGTAACTTTATTCATACAGTGTAATAATCGAAGTGATTGATTAATTCAATGGAGGCAGCTGCCGTGTGATTGAGTCGCATTCTGCATATCAATTGCTTCCAATGAAGCGCGGACTTTGGCGGCTACTCACTCGCCTGCATAGATGCAATATAATAACCTTAATAGTCATATATCTTTCATATTTAAAACACATGAATCACGTCGAATTTATTGCACAAAATCTATATTTGCATTCATCCAATGTCGCGCGACGCCTTTGTTTTTACAAGATTTTCTTACTTTTCAAAGTATGATAAGCACTTTTGATGTGCTGATTACATTCATAACTACTACAATCAACTCAAAAGTCAACAGTACACATTTAAATTAAATTTTATTTTCCACTAACCGGTACGTAGAACGCTTCCCGCATGTGCGCAGCGTTAACTTACTTTAACCAAATAAAATATGTCTTAACCATCAATTACTGTACACAGGTAGAATGTCAGAAGTGGCGATAATATCCATATACAGTGATAATTACCCGGATATTGCGACATTTTGAGACTGGTGATCATTGCTCTACGTACTTGAGGGTCTTGAGGTTGTCGATCGTTAATTTGAATAAAGTCGATGTTGAGTTAGTTGTTCGTGTGAGGTTAGTGCAGGTTCGAGGACTGGTTGAGTGCGCAGTTGTCGGGCCGGCGCCTACGCAAGGTGGGCGGACGTACTGGCCCATGCACTTACTTGATCTTGAATTGTTTACTGCCTATGTCGTGTATTCGTCATTTCGTTTTATAGTCGGCTTTAATGAAAGCCTGTCAGGCATTCCTTCAGTTTAGATTGTTAGGAATAAATCTATGTGAATTTACAGGTGTGAGAGAAAGTCTTATTTTAGATGATTTCTTCGTCAAAATCGGAATTTCAGTTAAGATTTGTTAAACTTTATAGTTACTAAGTTAAAATGATAATCATCATCGAAAATCATACCAGCCGAAAGGCGTCAAATGATGATAGGGCTCCTTCAAGAATAGCCACATAGTGGAAGTTCAAATGGGATGATAAGGTAGATTAACTCAGACAAGACATGGAGACCGTAGAGATTCTACGGTCTCCATGAATGAAACTCAAAGCTATCGTCTTCAGACCTGTAACCTACTTGCGTAATACACGATCAATCAGAATTGAAATCATAAGTTTATAAGTTTCGTGTACGTTTAAGAGCAGATTTTTTTTTCGAACTTGTGATGCAATGAGCAGCTTTTAAGCTTTTGTGCAGTGGTGGCCCAGTGGTAACGGCCGCGCCTAACGAGTCGTAGGTTCGAACCCCGACAGGCGCTTTACTTTGTGTAAATAATTTCATCACCACTGCTCTCAAAACGGTGAAGGTAAACATCGTGAGGAAACCGGCATGTCTTAGAACCAAAAATTCGAAGACATGTGACATCTACCAACCCGCACTGGGCCCGCGTGGTGTGATTACGGCCCACTCCCTCTCATAGAGAGGAGGCCTGTGTCCCAGCAGTGGGAACATTATAGGCTGATTATGTTATGTTATGTTATGTTATGTTTGAAGCAATGGATTAGACATTTGTTTCAAACCAATTCCAATTCTGACCGATCGTGGATTACGCAATACGTAAAGGCTGAATTTCATGAAGGAAATTCGAAAACTATAATAACAACTTACACAGTCCACTTAACTTCTTACATGCAACAGTTACATACCCTGATAAGCACACAATACTATATACAAGGCTACAATCTCAAATGGAATCTAAATGTTATCTTCCATATCTGCAATAAACAATACGAGTCGAATCGCGACTGGATGTGGGCGCTCAATTCACAATGCTCAGAAACACGCGGCCTATTATCAATGTATGTACACCGATTTATGTTATATTGTTAGACCTGATACATATAAGCTATCTTTATCTTTAAATCTTGTACATTAGTTGTTGATCGCGACTTTGTCCAAGTATTTTGGGTATACCTTAAAACTTACATCAGTTTTCTCCCATTTTTAAAACTTCAAGGGTTGATTTATCTATGAAATATTATATAACTATTCCTAATCCTAACTAATCCATACTAATATTATTTTACATTCGAAAGTTTCTCTGTCTGTCTGTCTGTCTGTATGTTACCTTTTCACGCCTAAATCACTGAACGGATTTCGATAAGGAGATAGATGGCATCCCTGGGAAGGGCATAGGCTACTTTTATCGACATACCACCCGAGCTGCGCCCCGCGGTTTCACCCGCGTAAGTCTTGATCCCGTGGGAATATCGGGATAAAACGTATCCTATGTCCTATTCCAGGTCATGAATGGTCACAAACAAACAAACTCACTTTCGCATTTATAATATTACTTAGGATTAGGATATTTGTTCGTTTGTTTGTTACGGTTTTACATTAAAACGGCTGAACGGATTTGGATGCAGGTAGACCATCACCTGGAATAGGACATAGGATACTTTTTATTCCGGTAGTACATTCCCGTGGGATAATTTCCGACGTCAACCATAGCGAAGCCGTGGGCACAAGCATATAGTTGAATATTAACACCTTGTTTCCTTCTATGTAAGTTTTAGGTATATAATATATCAGTCAGACAATCAGTGGATAATTATGAACAGCATGAGAACAGAAATAATTCTTACAATTCGAATTTTGAAGACTATCAATGGAATGGGAGTTTTTTGGCTGCTTCACGTCTCAATAGGCTTATTTTTTTGTTATCACCACAACTTATTTCTTTTTGTGCTACCAACCTCATAGTACTTAGAAAGTATTGTTCCAGAGTTCATTATTTATATTCTTGTAGAGCCATAGGATGAGGGTCTTGATTTTCCCTTTTGTTTCTGAAAAATGGGGCATGTGAAGTGTCATTAGGAAGAAGCAGGAAAAGGCTTAGCACAACTGCACACGATTTTGACCCTCCGGGGAACAGCCACCCTCGCGGTGCAAGTACAAAGACCAGCCAAATATATTTCACATGGAAATAACCACCTTTTGGAAAATCTTTATGGAAGTTTTGAATGACTCCCACTCGCACTCGCTTTCATTTACACACAAATATCTAAAGTCTTGTCTTTCGATTAGGCCCAACAAAAAATAATAGTTCCCTGAAGTAGGTACTACTAAGGTATTTGTAGGTCGACAGATCAGTATCTCAACATAACTGAATAAATTGGTGCACCGCACATAACAATTATGAATTAGATCTGTCACATTGATAATAACTACGATTCTAACCGCAACATTGGCTAATCCTAGTTTTAATTGCATTTGATCAAATAATTGGTACTATTGGGTAACAGAATGGAGGCGGTGACTCGGTGCCAACAATTATCTAACGGTAAATTATAGAACAATTTAAATATCAATGGGAGTGCATGCCGCTATTTATCTAGTGAGTTCAAATTTGCATAGCATGATTACTTGTAGCCGACTGAAATAGTACGCGTTTGCGCTATCTTTAGTACTAACTTACTGGAATATGCGAGCTATTTTACATCATATTCTCAGGCAATTTTATATCACAATTTACAGGTTTGTGGTCTTTATTTTTTAACTGTTCGTTTTATATTTAGTTAGTTTCTTATCACAAAGATGCTTTACATATAAAAGAGAAAAATATTAAAGCTTTTTTGTTTTCATCACAATTTCCACCATCTTTTACAGCCCATTAAACCATTTCGCCCTTCAAAATGACCAGTTTGTTCTACAAAATACATCGCTAGACGCTATAACCATCAATGCTTAGTAAAGTTGTGAGAATCGACAGACAAACGGATAGCAGTCGTGGTCACCGGCGACAGACCAGCGAGTTGTCACTTCAAGCAAACGTTACGATCTCAAAGCCGACATCTTATTACCGAGCGCTGCACCGAGCTACGACATAAACCTGCTGCATTTCCTCACTTCGTATTCTGTCTATCCCGTTAGGAGAACCCGTGACGACGCATACATACATAATATTATACAAATACATATTTACATAAGAACGGGATAAAGGATCATCTGCTACAAATAAAGATCCTGGAGACATTTCAAATAACCAATAAATTCCACACCTGACTCCAGTTTGTTTGGACATTTTATTTTTGACAGTCGCCGGTCGTGCCGGACAGTTTACTACTAGTTTATAAATACCGTCGGTAAATAAACAAGATCTAGCCGTAGCTGCCGTTCCTTCCGATAATTGGAACACAATTTCTGGAGTTACGGCCAGTTACAGGCACCATTATGAGGATTTTAGAGCGATTACGAAGATAACGCTATGGACAAATAGTTTACATCCAGCGTCTCGTAAATCATGGGTAAACGCCATAATTGGAGCTTCACGTTAAGTCAAGCTCTCAGACGATAATCAGGAATGTGGAAGCAGCTCAAGTTTTTTGTGTAATCGTCTCTATACGCTGTAATAGGCAATAACGAATAACCATACAAGCGTCTTAAAACCTTTAGATCAACAGTGTGAAATACATAAATCACTGTATTTGCTGACATAACTTTGCTTTACACTATCTTTCTGTGCCTGACCGCTTTCATATAAGTAGTATAAGTATAGCCTAAAGTAAGTATAACCTACCATTCTATCAAAATATCTCATGAAGTGCAACAAAAGACTCAATTCCCATTCAAAATTCTAAACTATTAAATAACCAACAAAACCGCATACAAATAAATTTAAATTGTAACAAATCATTTCTCAAATATTTATGTTATTGAATTTTCCGCATTGGCCCAAAGACACTCATCAGCTTATAGCGTCGTTAGTTGCTCCCCGCTGAGCCCGACGTGTGAACAATTTAATTGGAAGACCGGGGGAACAGCCCCACTCATACACACGGGATTATTGAAACGAGACGCACGTCATTAACCACTATTTACATTCAAAATAAAAACTTATTTATTTACACGATATAAAACGTAAATTGAGTGTCAAACAGACTTGAAAGTTTTATTACCTTCTCGCATTCAAACTGCTGTACAGAGCAACGATTTTTCATCTAAACACAATAAAAATCTGTATACATTTCAAAGGGCACAAAAACACGTATTTTCATAAACAAACACGGTACAATATCACGTCGAACGGTGAGAAAATGTCTCTATTTGTGTGTAAACTACTAAAGTTACGTATTACTCCCACGTACAAGGTATTAGTTCAAAGGCTTTGGAAGTTGAGCCCGTATTCGAAGTACGTGCATTTACATTCACAACTATAAAGTACAGTGAATAGAACTGAGATGTATTCTAACCTTTATTTATGGTGTTGGCATACATAAAGATTGATGAATGTGCAAGAAACTTTCATGGAATGTGAGAATACGGGATAGTCTACGCTTACTCCATAAAGACCATACTCGTGCGTGTCTTTAAAGAAAATAACGTCGTAATCGCGATGTTAATCTATTGGAATAAAACTTCTTTACACTTGTAAGTAAAAAATGTAAAAGCTTATAGATATTTAATTCAGTCAGTATTATTTCTTATTCATAAAGTTATTGACATAACCAGTCATTTATTTGTAAAATAACGGGGTGCACACATAATCCTGTAAGTAAGAGCCTCGATAACGGCCGGTAATACTAACTGTGGGTAAAATTACATAAAAGCAAGGCTTTTAAACTACTGGTTGCGGTCCGTAAGTAATCGAACTATCTACTTATCGGAACTTTGCAGAGTCTATGACATAGTATTAACGTAGAGTTCTGTGTCAGACATATGAATGTTTGCACTTTACGATCTGAATATATACAGAGATGATAATACGTGATCTGATAACGTAGCTTATACAACGCGAACGTCTTTATTGTAAACGCGATGTCGTCAATAAAAGTGGTTGTCGATAAGAAAATACAAATATTTTGTCTTGCGTCGCGTCGTCTCTCGATATCTAAGTTTTATCAAGGTAATATTTTACTTCTACAGATTTAGGTTAGAAAATATGTTTCAAAAGATTTTTACTTCAAGACAATATTTTTCAGGAATTGCACCTACTAATTCCTGAAAAATATTGTCTCAGCCGGTAACAATAACTTTGTTTTTAAAATTCCAAAGTTCTTTTTTAAAACACATGAGCATGAACTCTTCTTTAAATTAATAAAACCAAAAATACATATAAGAGGAACATACATAATCTTAATGAATCCTCCATGTGCGTCTCAATTAAAACATTAGGTTCTCATAGAACATATTCGTGGAATCATTTTTTATTCGTTGACATCCGCTTAAAACAAAAACAACGCCGCCGTCTAACTATCGCGACAAGATCTTAGTACAATCAGACAGATAACGCCAATTGGTAAAACCGAGAAATAATTAATTTTGTGACTATAAAACCAACTTCCAACTTTTGCTAAACAATTTTGAACCTTAGGTACAGAGTAAAAGAACATGTAGCATAAAATATTTGGCGAATTCAAGCGCAGTGACATCTCGGTCAGGATATAAATAAAGAGTGGGTCGAGGATATATCGCCACCGCCACCCGCAGGGAGACGTTGGATCTCTTCCAGCTTCAAACACACTCGAGCTAGTCTAGTGAAAAGTAAACGAGACTGAAATTGTGACTCATCCTGACTTCCGTTCCTTAATTTCCTTTTCGATAAGATCTGCTCTTGAAAAGTTCCTTGAACCGTTAAAGTTAAAACTAAAATTATGCTACATATTTTCTTTAAAGTTAGAACCTATTATTTGCGTCTAGAATAAGCACCAATTTACTTTGAAACAAAAACTCAGCTTAAACAACCGTTAGCTGACTAAGATTAATTAAATACCTACTGTGTCGGCACATATAGACTAAAATAGCTATATTACTTATTCAGTGGTTAGACATTCTGATCACTATGTGCCAATTCGATCTTTTCATCCCATCGATTAATGTATGACCCCGTCAGTAATAAGGAAACATTTGTACAAAGTAGTCTTTGAGCAAATCTCATCTTCTTCCGCCTGGCGCCCCTTTCTTAGTAGGTCAGTATCCGATCTGCTAACATGAACCACACTCAATCCATGTTCATGTTTTGCGTTAA
The DNA here is from genome assembly GCA_947363905.1 of Lithophane semibrunnea. Lineage (NCBI taxonomy): Eukaryota > Metazoa > Arthropoda > Insecta > Lepidoptera > Noctuidae > Lithophane > Lithophane semibrunnea. The sequence goes on from OX376200.1 coordinate 7,165,196, forward strand.
TATTTTCCTTGTCGATTCATCAAAATCGAGTGCCTATGAAACATGATGTGTCATTGTATCTATGTATCTTATGAGGCAGCAAAATTCTAGGAATTTAATTCGTTTAGCGTTAATCTCTCAATGAAATTTTAATTTCCTAGCGGAAATGAATATTTGAACAGCCGAATAATTAAAACTAAAAGCAATAGCAGAAAGGTTGAAAGTATATTACATGGTACCCAATGAAAGTAGTATTTTCGATCAATGGCAAATAATCTTTGATTTGAGATCACGTAACCTATGCATGACCTGGCTTCATGTGCCAAGTGCATTTCCGTTCTTGCAACTGGAACAATTCCTTTGGCGGCGACCCTAATTATTCCCTCGCTCGCAATGATGACAGCGACGGTTTCGATCTAGACAATTTACAGTTGAGATTGTGCTCTTGTTTAAAAATACGTAGAGTTCAAGTGCATTTTGAGATGTTATCTAACTTACTATGTATCAGTACTAAAGGATCTCCAAAAGATTATTCACCTGGAGCTTGATCAAGAGTAGGTACAGTTTGAGCATGTTTCAAGCATTCCAGGTAATTAGCCTCGACACGAGCTCTGGCTTTTAGCTAATTTTAACCAAGGTATAAGCCATTCAAATTCATTTATTCATCAAATATGTTCATATCTAAGAATCAATAGATTTACAACACACCCTAATTTATTCGAAAAAAAATCAGCGCACGTAAATGTTTATTTGAGCAGAAAGGATCCTTCCTATTCCTACCATATCACTATTCTCTACTTAGAGAAATTGAAAATTAATTTCGCAATCTATGTTCATTGCTGCCCGACAGCAAGTCTCAATATAGGTCCTGCTTACAATCTCAGAAACACTTCGCAGCGGTGATGTGACATCAGTGACATATCGATCAGTATCAGTGACATCTCTCGAAGTGTACGCACGTGATGATGCAGAATTAGCTCCGCCAGCTGGGTGCAATGCTCGGCCTGGCGCCGCTCCGCACTAGGTCACAGCCCTGCTCTCGTATCGAGATGTATTCCGCTCATTCATTATATATTCCGCAGTTTATATACGTATCCATTCATGAGGCAGATCGAGGATACGGAAGACTTGCGAGTGAAATAACTTTGGCCCTTTTGTAAGTTTTATGTTGGCAACTATTTCAAAATTGCCAAAATATTGCACTATTTTGTAAACCGTAAACCGTTGTAAATAAAAACACTACATAGCATTAACTGCTTTCTCTCTTTAAGGGTTATTTAATGAATATGGAAATGGTTTTGTTTGACCCAAACATCTCAGGTAAGTACTTTTTCTGACTCCTTTGAAATGCGTCCAGTACGACAGGTAGGGACAGGGCTTACGCCAGGAGACACCTTTTTGTTGATCAGTTCCGCTCAAGTTTTAAGCTCTTACAGGACCATTGTACCATTGGTATTTTTAAGAGGCTATTGTCTCAGCTTCGATAAGTGCTCTTTGACTAAAGTACTCGTAAGAAAATGGCCACGTGATGTACTTCTCAGTCTAAACTGTTTTATAAACAAAGTACCAACTATGTAGTTACTTAAAATGTAACTCATTAAACAAGTTTACCTAGCATTAACATGCGTCGACCTCAGCGTATAGGTATACTGCAAAATTACAATAGCTTCATAAATTCTTGATAAGCATTTCTGATAATTTTCATATCACACTCGAACATAAGTTTTCGTACACTATATTCAAAGAACCAAGATCAACAGACCGATAGAGCATATGGAAGGCGGCGACCTTCACATATGACATCATAACGTCTCATTACTGTAAGATAAGTTGCGCTTAAGATGATCAGCACTCACCAACTTATGTTTGATCCATCTCCGTTGACGGTGAGGTGTTCCGCAACAGAAAATCCAAAATAAGAGCCTGGCTCTCCGAACTTTATCACAGGAATCCGCGGTTCCAGATTAAAACTTGTGACACTATATAAAATGCACATAATTAAAACACTAGCGCACCTAACTTCAGCCATGGTGTTCACCGTTCGTTATATATTCGTGTTATAAATCGTGTTATCGCACCAATTCACTGTCTCCCAGTTATTATTTGGCACATCGCGACTTTCGTATAGTTGTGTCGTGCGACGTCGAGACCCCCAGCGCGGTTGCCGTCCGCCGGCCGAGTCAGGCAGAGTATTCCCGCTAAATTCAACTCGTATCTGTGTCTCTACTTAGTCATAACTTGTTCTACACGCCTCGACGCTTGCGAGGAGCGATCATGGTAGAGGCAACTGAACTCATAAACTCTGACAACTTTTATTGGAACAGCGCCATCTCGCGAAATACTGCTGAATTCAGAACAGGAGGCGACACTAGAACTCGTCATTTTTTTGTTGGTTTCAGCGCCATCTAGTGTATAGATCATTTATTATGCAGCTTAAGTAGAGCCATCTACAGAATTTCATAGTAAACTTATAACAGTAGTTCCATGCAACTTTGAGAGATGTCTAGTACTTGTACATCTAATATATTTTTAGTATTTCAGCATGGTCCTAAATCAGCGATCTCAATGATTTCATTCAATGAGTAAGCGCAGTACTTCATTCTCATTGCTTTTCGTTTATTTTCGTCTTGAATAAGGTTCAGGATAGGGGTTCGAATTTCATGGGTTTCTTGGGGAAGCAAGATTAAAACATAATTCAATCCAATAGGCTGATTTATTGATAAACGTATTACAATATTCGAGAAGAAAATAACAAAATTAAATTATGTCCCGATAAGGTAAAATACTCATTATAAACTAGTCTTTGACTACTCTCTCCGGTACAAAATATCTAAATTCCAATTTGATTGTGATTGTATTACAAATTAACAAATTACGAATGAATAAAATTAAAATACTGATCAATCCTTGCTTTTGGAAAGTGCTAATAGTAACTTCAATTACCAACACAAAATGCCTTAAGATTTAGTAGAAGGCTGTAGACTGCACCAAGAGACTTCATTGACTTGCGTCACGTTTATGATAGCAGTCTATAATTGTGTCGTTACTATAGCAATCTTCGCAGCGGTGATGGTAAACAAGAGCTTGATGACGAGCAGCTCGTAAGTATAATTTTCAGCTACCAGCTGACACGAGTATACAACCGAATCGCAAGCAGCGTCGGTCTAACATTCAGACCATTTCTCGGTTGCAGACTCGAGACCAATCGATTGGCATTTGACGAAACCTATGTCGCGCCAGGTAGGTTTTTAGTATTACAATACCTCAATGTGTGACGACTGTTGTCACGGGTATTGCAACACCATTCAGACCTCGTGATTTATTTAAGGCATTGGATGGAAGGTGAGCTCGGTCTGTGAGTGCGCGAACAGCAGATTCAACTGTGAATCCAAGCCGACGTTGAAGACCTTCACTAGTTTGGCGATGGCCTGACCCGGCTCCTTGCGCACCAGTGCTACTCCTGACACCTTCATGAGATGCACCTCTGAGTCCACGGACCCACCACCAGTGGTGGCTAGCTTCACGTGGCATGTGACGTCCACATGGACATATTTCTCAACTGCCTGTCCTCGCTTCCCTGGTACATCCACATAATCTGTCTTTTCCTCAGCCTGGGGCAAATCTGCACGGAATACGCTAGCTTCTCCCAATAGACCCTGCAAAACAAAACAAATAACGTTAGTATATATAGAAACGAATCCTAAAACAACCACCAAGGTTATTTAATCAACTCCCATATTCTTGGCTAGAAGCCAAAGTAAAATGTAATTAGAAATTGTCCTTCTGCCAAACTATCTTGAACTTTGACACCAGTATAAATAGGAAGAAGTAAACAAATCTGTCAGAAAGAAAGTTTCATCGTATGATCTGTCTCTGAACGTTATCATGGCCACTCGCCAAGATTGTGTTACCGGGTTATGTTACTGATTTATCATTCTGTCGTGTCGAATACGTATTGGATGAAATGCGACTTCATTGCAACATCACAAAGATCGTACCAGAAATTATTATTAGTAAACAAGATGTTTGGACTACTAACCCCATTTCCTGTGATGGAGAATTTCATGCCCGGATGGATGGCACGAGTTTCAACACCAAGACCTTCAGGATGCGAATCCGACCAGAAATAATTCTCCGGCTCATTGAGAGTGTCGGGTTTGAAGGTGATGCGCTTTCCGTAACCCATGCCGATGGACTGCAGCAACATGCTGCGACCCTCGAAGAGATGCCTCCTGCTACCAGCCGGCTTGACGCGGTAGTAGAAACCAGGAATGATGCGAGGATCCACATAGGTTCCTGAAATGACAAAATATTTTAGAATGATGTCTTGCAACAGCCAAAATAGTCAATAGGAAAAGTATAGATATAATAATTACCAATAACGGGCAGCTCATATTTCTCTAAGCCAACAATGCAATACTGGCAAGGAATGTCTTTAATATCACCACCATTGACGGTACGCCTTCTGGAGGCGGATTCAATGCCAGGCTTGAGTTCGTATCCCTTCCTCAGCTGTTTGATGCCGATGGCAACGTTAAGCACCCTGGACACGACGGCGTTTCCTCTGCCTTTCTTCAAGATGGCCACACCAGTCACGGGCACCAATTTAACAGCACCATCATTTTCATACCACTCAACTTTGCAAAGGGTGTTGATTTTAATTTTCTTGTCAATTGATCCATTGTCGTGAATCTTCTGCTCAATTTCAATTTGATTTTTCTGCAAAAAAATTGAAGGAATAGGTTAGAACCTTACAAATGAATTCAAGACATTGAATTATTTATTGTGTGAAACAACAAAATCGTTCATTACCTGCTGCTGGACGACTTCCAAAATGCCCTGCGGTTCATGGTTAGCGTCGTAGATCGTGAACTTGTCCCCAACGGAAACGGCTTCGATCTCAAACAAAAATCCTTCAGGCCTGGAGTCAGTCCAGAAGAAGTTATCATTCTCATTGAGTTTGGATCCCACAGGCTCGAATGTTAGGCGGCGGGCATATCCACGGCCAATTGATTGCAGGGTGAGGGCCTTGCCTCCAAACAAGTACCTCGGCTTCACTGATAGGGAGGGAGCATCCAGAGCCTGGAAAATTAAAGTCTACATTACTCATCGTGTTACTGAAATTGACTAAAGATTCATAATTATAATTTACTTCTTAATTGTAATTCAACTGAGATTTAAAATGATTTATTTTAGTTAATAAATAAAGAAGAAAATTATTTACATTTTGTAATTTAATAACTGGTACATTTATTTGTTGCTTCTCAAAATCAAGTTCGTGATCAGTTATGACTATTTTTCCGAGTCATCATTATACTTACAAGCGCTACAAGTGATTGTGTTAAAAAATATGCGAAAACTGTGATTGATTAATTACGAACCATCGAATAATTTGAAATTTCCCATATTTGCATTCACAATGAAATGAAAAAATAATCATATCAAGACCACCAAAAAGTAAGTTTTTGAAATAGAACATTGATATGATTAACAATGGCGTAACGCCCTTATGAATGATACTTATGGTTTACCTATTATGGACATAACATGCTGCCAGCCAGTATGTCACTTTCGACCTGTCGGGTCTCTGCCGGTTTCTTGAAGTTTGTATGTCAACGCCGCTCTGGGCGAGGGTCTGAAAAACTGGACGATCCACATACCATCGCCTACAACGGTGCACACAACCAGTGGCAAATCACGCAAGTCAACAGTGTTGATCGTTGATGATATTTTCACTCTGGAAATGTCAGCAACGGACACCGCTACTCACTGAACTAACTCCCCACTATCCTAATTTTTCCAAATTCCCCTGGACTGCTGAAATCGACTAGTGAATGTTGTAGAATTCGATTTGCATAAAGATAAGTCGCCAATCAACATTAGATACTATAACAGCTTCTTTAGACATCAGGGTATAAGGTTGCCATTACAATATTAAACTGCTTCAACAAATGAAACATGAATACAAAGACGTTTCCATTACAAGTTAAATAGTGTATTTAATTGAATTAACTTTAAATAAAAAGAATTTGTAGACAAAATACAACAGACTGAATAACTTTGAGTACGATTTTTTGTGTTTGAGCATCAAAATTATAAATGATTTCAATGGCAGCCTTATGCATCGCGCTCGAGTTCAAAAGTTAATAAAAAGACAACTTACTAATTATTAATAAGTATCCGACTCATCGATTGTGGTTACGTACAATGGAACTTTGCGAAGATTCTTATTGAAATGTGGTTTGTTATTAGCCTTGCAATTTAAAGTACAATTCATGAAAAAGAGGCCAATTATCAAGAATTTTCGTTTATTCCATGAACATTTTTGTAAGACCTGAAGAAACTCACCATCCTCTTGATTCTGAAAAGGATTATTCTTGCAAAAATGTTCTAATCTAACCACAACCGATTTACTTGGCTTGTTTCGCAAAATTTAAAGGAATCGTTCATAAATGTAAAGGATAAAAATCTTATATTTTTATTTAAAAAAGTATCATTTTTTAAACAAAGCAAAAAGGTTTAGCACGATAGTATGTCTAAAGTCAGCTGTTACGACTATCCAAATTCAACTCATATAGCATTCCTTCATCGACATAGTCGTTTCTTTTGCAGTCCAGTTAAAATAATTTTGCCCGATTTTATGGATCTTCGTCGTTTTTCTGTTTGTTTCCCAGGGGGAGCTCGACATTGATGTACAAAAGCGATTCCAGAGTGATTCACATTACAGATTTGTCGATGGTTAAGCAACATTCAATATGATCAGGTGAGGAATGGTCATCATTTCGTATAGTTTGATATTAAAGGCCTCTTTTTTATAAGCTTCGAAATGTGGAGGATTGCGTGCATTTGGTTAGTCAACGCAATCATCAACACTTCTTTGGTAAATGAGACAATTCCCCACAGATCGGCGATCGAGTATGTATTTGCGACAATGCTTAGACATAAATTAAATTACTGGTCTCACCTGCATTGGTCTGACTTTGTAACGGAAGCCGGTTCTGACGCGGGGGTCGATGTACACGCCAATGACGGGCAACTGATGGGGCGCGGGCTGCGGCACGCGGTACACGGCGGGGACATCGCCCAGCGTGCTCGCGTCCAACAGGACCTCCTTATTGTACGTACTCTCAGACCAGAAACCCTTGCTGGGAACATCAGTTGCCTCCTACAAAAACGATAACACATTATTACAACATTCTACAACCGTTAATAGATTATATGACACAGCAATGTCACTTCATTTATCCTAGATTCGTACATCACGGCATTCTGGATTTTCGTAAACTTCTTCAAAACTTTCGCGGTCATCGTACTGCACTGTGACTGCAAGCATTACAGTGGTTTATTACCGATTTGAATACTTATTTACTTTGAGTACTTATTCCAAATTAGTACAATGACCGAGCTACCGGCCGTCAGATGGAAGAATAAAGGAATCAAGTCTAAACATCAGCTATACCTACACCTAGTTGGCAAAGCTTAGGCGCCCATGTGATGTTTCATACTGTTGCCAATAGCGTGTAATTATGAACAATTACGTCGTAGTTGTTGTCCATTTTTCATTTCCGACTGTGTAAGTAGTAAAATTGCTTAGTTTCATTTTATTCAAAATAAAGAAATACCTAAACTTGTGAAAGCTGCCTCTGCTATCAGCAATAGAGTAAGGGCAAATCAGTGAATAACAATCACCATTTAAAAAGGTATGGGAATATTCATCATATACCTACCCTCATATAACTATAGAGTCAATACAACATCATTGTATTCGAATTGAAACCATGATTGAAACTCATTGAACGCTATTAGTGCGACATGGGGTGGAAAATATCATCTCATGACATATAGGTAAGTAATGGTTTGTGCGGCAGCAATCAAGGCAAATTGATGTGTTGATCGCATCTATCAACTAGGATCAAAGACCAGTGCGTCGGTGGATAATGTACAAGTTATTTTTAGAGACATTTCCTCCGAGCTATTTCGCTATTAGAGGTGATTGCTGTAAATTCCGCTGCGCCTACGCGATTGTTTGGTACAGGAAACGATAGAACTTCTTGTTGAGGCCCGCGTCCTAATTCATTCATGAAGGCTACGACCTCCTAAACTTTTATGTCGTCGGAAACCTAGCAAGTTTATGCTATCGACCTTATCCTCCGCATGAGTTGCGAGCAGGCGAAGCGTGATAAATGCCAAATCAATTTGAAGACAGTCAGATGCGGAAAATGTTTGTCTAAGATTAATTTTATGACGATGCTCACTCAGAGAGGTGTTATCAATTATGTTTACCTCATTATACCGGTGTCTAGACGCGGGGGAGACAACGTTGATAAAACGATAAACGTGACTGTTGAGAAACGTGTGACATACTTTACGAAATTAGTAAACATCGGACTAACAAATCTGTTGTATGACGAAATTCCAAACATTGTTGTGAACTGCCATCCGCTACTTTATTTACCAAACATAAGAGAGTGTAGAAGCTCATTGACTTGAGTTTCATGAAAACCGAAACACTATTTATAAATTCGACGTTGTCGTTTGTGTTGTAATTTCTACATACGTAAACTCTTTCGTCAGGCCACGCCCTAAATATCTTGCCAAGATTTTTTGCTAAACTCCGCTTTTTCTCGTCATTTGGCTCTGAATTTGAAAAAAACAAATGTTCGTATACTTACAGGAATTTCTAACTCCGGGAATGCCTCTTCACCATCGCTTTCATAGTCACTAGGAGCAGGGAACGAGGCTTTCGGTGTACCCTCATACTGCTACAACCAAAAGGAGACCCATATATTATTCCATGATTCATTTATTTACTGTATGACTATCTGTATAAGATATAGGAATTATCTTAAATGAATTATGGAGATGAACGTATGTTTGTATAACACTGATAAGAAAAGAGGACAGAACAGTAGTAGCCCTTGACTTACTGCGTGATTGTACATATACATGTCATATATTATTAACTATATAAAATGTATCTATGTATAGTGAGGAATCCAGAAGAATCTAGAAAATTTCCGCCTTTTAAAAACAGATATTTATTCTTTGAATTTGTATCTGCATTACTGACATATTATATACTATTTTAACAAGTATGGCTATTATATAACTGATTTCAGTTATAAGTCATGATTATAAGACAAGGTTGTGTCTATACAATTTTTAACTTTTATAGGTATTCAATTTATTGAAACTGTTACTGAAATCACTATTACTATTTACATTTTAAAACTGAATTTTAAGATTGTAATTTCAAAATTAAATTGTTACAACAAGCAAGACATTGAACATTTTAGTTGGAACATTCTCTTTTACAACACTTTAATAAAACTTTAACGCGAAATCTTTCATTGTATTTACCTGAGCTGGTGGCAAAGATTCGCCGAGAGCTGGTTCCACATCAAGAGCGGTAGAGGTACCAGCGAGACGCGCGCGGGTCAGGTTCCACAGGCGCTGCAGGGCCAAGGGAGCCTCCGATTGCATTTCCATTGCTGGGCTGGCGAGCATCTTATCTTCTTTCAAAACTTCTCAAATCTGCCAAAGAAAATGTTGAATTATTCATTTGTTTCCCGTTAACTTGTAGGATTAGACCAGTAGCCATCGCTTTTAAAGCGTTTCGTATTTTTACAACGACTCTCAAAAGGATTGACATAGACTTGATTATCAATCCACTTTTCCAACATCGATATTACTGATATCAGAATGTCACTTTGTCTAGACTGGATTTCTAACTTTCTTATTTCTTAATTTATGCAGTTGTCTTAGAAATCGCGACATTCCTATAGCCATCCTTGACCTAGACGACTGCTATTAGAAGTAATAATAACAGATAAATGGCCGGATTGTTATTAAATAGTAGATCAATATCTCTTGTCCTCTATTTGTATCATAATGTCAATAAAAAGGACACAAAAGAAAGAAAAGGTTTAATTATCGAGTCATGGCAATTGACGTAAATATATCCTCAAAAATCGAGTTGTTTTGACTTCATCCTATTCAACTCCAAATAAAAGAATTTATCCAAATACAATAATGCGAAACATTTGAAGGTTACTAAAGGAAGTCTAAAGATTGCAATTACGTTTAGTTCTGTCTTTCAACGTCTAATTGCTCCATCTTCACATCGTATTTACATGTGTATGAGGGATATTTATGCGGGACTTCTATGGTTGGATTGGGAGATGAAACACAAATCCATAATTTGGTATTCGTATGATTGAGTGTAACTGTGTAAGTGTATTGGTTTCCTCATTCCCAATCGTTCTATCGTTATCCGAGTTCACAACTGTTTCACAACAAGCAGCTCTTCGGTAATAGATGTGATGAACGTTCACGTGTTTTGTAAAACTATTAAATGTACACAAATGTTGTCAATGATTTCAAAGTTTATATTCTACTTGTTCATTTTTAATTTCGTTCCTTCCTTTGGCATTATTTATGATATCTTCTACATTATTTTTTGCGCAAACAATCCGACGGAGACGACCCAGATTCCGCAATTTGATTTATTTCCAACAGCAATTCTTCTGTTGTGTTTTAGTGACCAAAATTTTATAAATCGGTGTTCTCATTGTGACTTGTTATTTTTAGACCATATGTGTGGTCTATGTCATTTATTGCTTCCTCGTATGAACAGCCGTAAGGTAAAGGTCTCGTGACGTTCATATTATTTGATCAGCTGAATTCGTGAGAACGTCAGAAGGACAGCAAATTATTTCAATTTGTGGATAATTTCCATCTACAGAATTAATGAAAGGAAGGTTATTCACCTGTCCCACCATATTTATAAACAGTGCAAATAGCCGGGGGGTCCCGAATTTATTGAACTGCAAATATGGTTATCGCAGAATTTTAGTTTATTGATTTCATGGTTTTCCTGTAGCAGCAATTTTAATAACACGTTTTTATTGTTGCTGTGTAGTAAAGCTGCTGCAGGTTGATATGGATACGATCCTTGTTTCGGAGGATAACCTGTTTGTTGATTGTCATTTTACGGTATAAAAAGTAACCCTCGCCTCTCCAAAAGGAGCAGGTAAAAGTTGAGAAAAAACTACTGAATACCATATACCGACACGATTCAAAGGATCATAGCGATGACGCGGTCAGCCAAGCGTAACATTTTTATTAAGATATTCTTCAATAACTATGTAGATGAGGTTTATAATTAAATCTTGGAAACATGCTTTTACAAATTATAATAGAAAAATACAAAAAAAATGTTTACACGGAACACCATACAAATTTTTAATTTGTGGTTTTTCAAAATTTGACCATATGGTCAAATCTGGACTTTAAAAGACCAAGATAGAAAATAATTTAGAAATAGTAGGCACCATTTATTAAATACTAGGAGCCATATAAATAATAGGCGCCACCAAAAGGAATAGCCGTGTAATGGAAAGTGATTTAGTCAAGCCAGACGTAGCTGTACCAGCGGCAGCGGGCCCGTCAAGAGAGAAAGTGCCCGCCGATGAACAAGTCGGCCATTTGCTGCCTATTAACCGTTAGTTAAACCAGAATGTTCTCCACTATAATATGTAATCAACTCCTGCTATCCTCATTTTGTAATAATCTTTTACTTTTCCGCTTTACACATTCGGTAAAATTCATGCATACCAAATATTTTGTTACTTACCTAGTCTCAATATAAATTTCGTAACAGCTGTAGCTGATGGGGACTCAAGACTTCAATTTAGCTAACAGTCTCCACAAAGCTACAATACAAAAAAGTAGTCACAACAGTTTCAGCGAACGTCACACGGTGCAAGACTTTCAACTGTACAGAAGCGCAGCTTGATCACCACTGAGCGCTAACCCTCGCTACGGTGGTATTTTAAACTTACTGGTGCTCCCCGGCCGCGCCGCGCGCAACCGAAGGCGATGCAGATATGTGGTTCAAGCGAGACAGAAAGAGGAGCACGCTCCGACCGCGTGCTCCACCAGACACTTTACACACACATCGACAAACAGTTACGCATGCGTCGAAGCCATCGATATGTCTGAATACGTCGAGGTCGACGTCACTGTCCCCTTTTCAGAAGCAAGTAAAGACGAAGTCGGGGGATTCACACCCGCAAAGTTTGACACGTTTACCAAAAGGTAACAACTTTATTCAAACTTTGGAAGAAGCCAGGACAGGGGATTCCGTAGCAATGAAAATAATGTTGGAGTATCTCGTCAAAGAGTCATTAATCACAGAGTAATTGCTAGAAAAAAGTCATTAGAATAATATAGAACGTCTAGCGTAGTAAATGAATCAGCTAATCAGTAATGCTAATGTAACAAAAACAAACACGTGACGTAAATCGCAAAAAAATGACCATATCCCAATCACGTTATATGAGGCTAAAAATATTCATGAAAACAAACTTAATATAACTCGATGAAAGCTTTGGAATACCAACTAACTAATGCACTGAGCTAAATCTGTAGTCTAATATGAGGCACGTGCACGATACCTTGGTGACTGTTTCCACAAGCTTACAGAAAGATGAAGCTATTCTTGTATTGTACAAAAATATTTTTATCATCGAATTAAAACAGAGGACAATCATTACTTGCGTAGTTAATCAAATCAGTCCCGATAAAAATTGTTTATTAAACCAAACACCTGTTTGAGACAGCAATTTAAAATCTAACAGAATCATAGCAAATCATCTACATCCTATATAGCAATATCATCATGATTCTGATCATCACATTTGCCAAACACGTCCATTGCTATCCATATGTCTTGCTATCCATAAATCGAGCTCATTTAGCTATAAATAATAAAGAAATGTCAAGTATCGAAACTTACATAATCAAGCAGTCACCTGAAATGGACTACGTACAATAAGTGTAACAAATCAAAAAGAAATCGATAAAAGGCATACACCAACGTCACACACTCGAGTTCAAGGTAAAATGCAGTTATGGTGTTCCTGTATAAGTCAAGTTACGCATGCATGCATTACTGTACTTGTTCAAACAAATCTGCAGAATGTACATAGATAACTTTAAGCTTATTGACATAATATTAACTAAGTAATTCCAAGAACAGATTACTTACCTAATTACAAAACTATTTCACCGTAACAAAGTAGTGGTATAAATTATCTTTCGCGGAATCCTTTACAAATTAGATGAAGCAATTCATGCGGAAACAAAGATAAGATAATAATTTGAGTCCACAGAGCTTATCATTGAAATCCAGACACAGCTTTAGATAGTAACCAAAATAAACAAAGAAGATAAAATCTTGCATTTCACCGCCACGTGCACAGTCAGCACTACCTTTGGACTTGACAAATATACATAACAGACTCGAAGACGACTGCAAAGAAAACACGCTAATGTAATTAAGAAAACTGTAAAATTACCTGCCAGACGGAATCGTAAAACATTATCGTCACTATAAGCTAGGTATGTATGTCTCATTGCCGTCTGCGTATTTTACAAAATTCCTTGGTTGCTCGTCGGCCGCCATTTTATCTTCCGTAGTCGTTGCACCAATCGAATATGCATAGAATTTCTTGAAATGTTTCGAACTGCTTCCGTGCAAAACTAATTATTTCTTCGTCTTCTTCGTAATTAAAATGGACTGCATTAAATGGTAGGTATCATATCGATAATCTATTTGCTAAAATAAAAAGCTTAATTAAAAGAATTTAAAAATAAACAAGACACGAAAATAGACATCTATTTGCACCAATACCAGACGGCTTCTAACACGGATGTTGAGAGACGGTTTATTTAAAGCAGTTCTCAATTACCTAGGTAGGTTTCAGGTAAGTGTAAATAGGATCTGCTGGTCCTAAAAACCATTTCCATCACCATGCGAACCTAAAAACCATTTCATTCGCATGTTTGTATTTTTTTTTTGCTCATCGATTGTGACTTTAATCTTGAAGGAATTGTTATATTAGTTGACATGTTTCCTATCGAAGGGATTACATTACAGGTACAGTACATAACTGTCGTTGCTATGCCAACCATAACTGACACCCGCTCGTTTCTTAGAAGCTCATGTTTATCAAACATGCTTCCCGATAACACTCTCGAGACGAAACCACAGAATAAATAATACTAACAACGAAACGATGGTGGTTGTCCACAATCAGCCATTGTCCACAATGATCGCAACATTCGCAATCACAGATTCATAGAAACAACGACGAGAGTCTACTAACATACCTACTAGAATATCGATTACACGAGAAATTCTGTCGAACGACTAAACCTTTGGACTTTTTCCATGGAAACGGCTAAGCAATCATACAAATACGGAATACCATGCAAATTAAACCTATGCTTAATGTTATTTAGATAAGATATGGGTATATATATTTTATACGTTAATGCTGTGGAAAGTCAAAATGATTATTTCCATGAATAGGCACACCCTGTTTAGATGCGTCTGACCCGCGACTATTATCTAATAAAACATCTCTAGTTGTTAATTTGACATAATCGTTGCCATGTCATGTAAGATCATTACAGAAAGTCACGTTTTCTATAATTGCACGTGGTAGTGTCTGTGGCTCGTTGTTCTAGATACTTTACCATGGTATAAATAAGTAACAGTATTATATCTTCATAGAAAACGGCCGAAATGACACGCTTCGAGATCTCAGTGTACATCAATCAGTACAGTACGCAAATGTATCGGACACGGAAAGTTTATCTACCAAGCGGCCACAGGTAATTATTTCAAGGTCACTGCCGAGATAGACAGTACTGTTTCTTTATTATACTGTGACTTTACTCTATTTCTATACATTGTTATGTAAGTAAATACATACCTATGTCAATACGTACTTATACTTACAATTAGTTCTTGTATTACAAACCGGTTATATGCAGATACAATATGAGTATGTACTTAATTATTCCAATAGAAATTACTTACTAACATACTTGTCTAAACTACGTTCTACTTATTCTACATAATAGAGATACGGAAAAATTTGAGTTTGTCAAAAGTAATATCCATCTTTTGTATATTAATTTACTAAGTCTTCATGGGTCTTTAATCGGTATTTTAACACGGTTCGACCAGACATGTGACATCGGACCGCTGGAACCCATCAAGTGAGACATTTATCAATATCAGGTTCAGTCTGAGTTCCTGTAACGAAGTTCTTTGAAACATTAATGACAGCCTAATGAGACATAAAGAAGTATCGATAAGATGAGAATAGTCGGGTAGTGCAACCCAAATAATATCATCAGATATTTTACGGTCATTTGTACGATCTGGCATAAAATCACCATTGCGAATAATTGAAAATTCATTATCAATTTGTAACCACTTTCTTATATAATAGAGATTATTATTATCGATTGACGAGAGACGCAGTAACCAATTAGCCCAGCACGAGTCTCTGAAGCACATTAAATAAATAATCATGTCTATTCATCATTAACAAGTACTTAGTCCACTCGTCTGCATAGCAGGTAAAAGTGTTTTGTCTTCAAATAGGAATATTCCTTAATTATTATTGGGTATTCATAATTTGAATGGGTTTTTCAGTGCTTAAGGAAAAGGCGTGATTTAGAATTAATTGACCTACGGACAGAGATAAGAGGGGACAGTCTGTCATTCAACATGACTTTGTTAATGACGGGTAACATACTTGGGGAGCTATGTAAGTAAATAGTAGGGTAAACTAGCGTAAGTCGTACCGAAAAGGGGTGTACTTTTAAGGGTAATTTAAATTAATCAAAATGTTTTGCGTCCACTGAAGCTTTATTTAATAACCCAGATGTTACTGAAACTATTTTTTTGCTAATGGCGGTAACTATAAGTACCTACTTGGGGAGCTAAGTGGTAGGGTAAAGTTGCGTATTCGTACTGAAAAGGGATGTAATCAAAATCTTTCGCGTCCGCTGAATCTTTATTTATTAAGCTACCAACCAGCATTCATAAACACTAAAAACGTTAATAGTTTTATGTATTTATTAAAATACTGCTGCGTTCAGATAAAATCTTAATAAAATATAAGTACATCAATAGTTCGCAACTAAGCCTTCTTTACACTCTACATCGTGTAACGTGTAACATACCTAATGGTTTCTTTTTGGGTTTTACAAAAGTTACCTCGGTACTGTTATGGGATATGTTTACCTAATACTTAGCTTTAGACTATAAGGTGCGGGTTTATATAACGCAACCTTTGGGTAGAAGAAAGTAAGAAAATATGTTTATTTAACAAATGTCCCAAGTACCTACACACAAACTAGAACTATGTAGAACTCCTAGCTGTACTCCTAATCGTTCCGATTCTAATTACAGATAATTGCTTCCAATTATTCACAAATTGCTGCATAACATGTAAACCTACAGAGAGCTTCTATTAATTGTATGATATTATGTCAGCTATTATAAAATCGACATTGACTTTAAATAAATAATTTCAGTAGACCGTCTTCTTTAGATAAGTATAATAATAATTCTTGGTAAGTATCAGAAATCAACAGCGAGGGAAAATTACAGGGTTATTTTTATTAATTTTCCCTCGCTGTTCCTGAGTAATTTGTTATTTCGTGAAAGATAAATAACAAATATCCCAATAGTAATAATTCATGTAACAATTGT
Organism: Lithophane semibrunnea; assembly: GCA_947363905.1. Classification (NCBI taxonomy): domain Eukaryota; kingdom Metazoa; phylum Arthropoda; class Insecta; order Lepidoptera; family Noctuidae; genus Lithophane; species Lithophane semibrunnea. The sequence goes on from OX376200.1 coordinate 7,181,754, forward strand.
CAGTGTTTTAGTAACTAATTATGTGAAATCTGTTTTTTTTTTTTTTTTGGTTTTTGGTTTCATACTCCTATGTTAAATAAATGCATGCCGTGGCAGCCTTTAATTAAGGCTACACTATATATTGTAAAAATAATATGGGTAGATTAACATGTCTTTTTTTTGGTGTAAGCTTTGTTGGTTGTCCTAAATAAATAAAATAAAATAAAATAGAGTAGGAAGATATAAAATACTATGCATCCAACTCGTAAATGTCCACTGTTATAGGTATTCAATCAATACCCCCCATTAAAATTTATCCTGTCAGGAAATTTCCGTCTTTATTTTGTTGTTGTTGATACCAAGTACCTTATGTTATAATACCTTAGTTAGTGTTTTTAGAGGCAAGTCTAGGACTTGCTTTTTTAAATCTGGAATTTGGAACATTGGTGTACGTCTTTCTGAGTATATCAACAAATCAACTCAGCCTATCGCAGTCCACTGCTGGACATAGGTAAACCTTTCACAGGATGCGCTACAACACGCTGTCCTCCACCTTGCGCATCCAGTCTGTCCTACCCACCTTAGTGACCTTACCGGAGAGCGGAGACCGCGTATCGGCAAGCTTGGGACGCTCCGCTAGATGGACCGACCACCTTATTGGTGGGTGTTTGATGATAAAATGTACGTTAGTTTGATCTTTTGAAGTACCTAGTACTCTTGAGGAATATTTGGAAAAAAATCATATAAATAGAAACACGACACCTTTTCCCATTAGATCCTTAGGTCTAATATACAAAACAGATTATAAAACGACGATAATTTATAAGTCATAGAGAGACGATCGTGTTTAGTACATTACCTTCTTGAACAAATCCTTTTACCGGCTCACATCGAGTTTTTACCGGTGACTCTCTAATGAAGACCTTCCAGTGCATGGTGACTATGTGATCGTGCTAATAGCGTGATCGCTGCGTGATCCATGCGTGATACCTATACCTGTATACCTAGAAGTTTTGACTCACGACATGCATCAGGGAAAACTGCTGATGACAAGCATTCCATGCATGTACTTAGTCAGGTACAGCAGACCGAACCTCGCTGGTAAGGTGGTAAACATTGACCTTGAGATGACCTAGCATTGTACAGAGTGTCAATAGAATGCAAGACCAGCTGATACCGTGTATGTGAGGCCTACTGTACTCGATACTAAAAAAAGGAAAAGTCGACCTCTTTTCATCCAAAAACGACAAAATGGTAGCCAATGAATGGTTTTGATAGTAGGTATTGTATCACGATTGCTACTGAGAGATCTGATCGGCACCGTTATTCTGTAATAAAACTCACCATCAATCTCACTTCAGACTGAGTCGCACCGTTCACACTGCGAATTCAGTGGATTGAATTTTATTCGATTATGAGTTTTTACGGAATCGCCAGGTAGAAGATCCATGTTGACACTGAAACTATAATGTTACACAATGGCCCATTCACTAGCCAGTTCTTTAAGCACGCTGCTTCAATATTATTGATTCACTTCCGCAATCAAGTGAACACAGCTCCAAATAGAAAGCGAAAACCCATATTTTGGAACAATTTTGGAACAACACATACAAGTAGGTACTTAGGTAAAAAAATTAAGACCCAGACAAAGTATCACATTCTACAAAAGTCTCTGTCGCTACAAGCAATAGGTAAATCGCATCACTATAAGTCAATATTGCATTTGCAGTTGGAATGTATGGGTAAACCGTGAACATATTTTTCAACTACAATGTTAAGTTTGTTCTTGGAATAAATTCATCCCAACTACGGCACCCTTCATTGTGCGTGGTCCGACACGCACTTGGCCGGTTTTTTTTATGCAATGACATAGACAAAGCCGCGTCTATCGAACTTGAGTAGTGGCGTGGACTCTACGTGCTGCCCATCCTCATTAAGAAAGAAAAAGAAAGAGTCTCTCTATCATCATCGAGGTTTTATAATAATAACAGCCTATTACTGTCTCACTGCTGGGTAAGAGCCTCTTCTCATACAGAGTCAGAAGGTATGGGCATTGATCACCACGATTGGTCAAGATGGTTTGGTGATTTCGCATTTAGGTTTCCTCACAATATTTTCTTTCACCCATGTCAGTAATATCAATACAAACTTAGAAAGTCATCATCATCTGCCAGCCTTTTCCCAACTATGTTGGGGGCTTCCAGTCTAACCGGATGTAGCTGAATACCAGTATTTTACATGGAGCGACTGCCTATCTGACCTCCACAACCCACTTACTGGGTGACACGATACCCCTTGGTAAGACTGGTTGTCAGACAGACTTTCGGGCTTCTGAAGTTCTGAGGACCCGTAACAACTGTCAAAGATCTACAAATGACAGCCGGGACCAACGCCCTATCGTGCTTTCCGAGGAACGGAGGGGTCTCGGTATTGCTTGGCACAAGCCCCTCAATACAAACTCAGAAAGTACTCATACATATATTATGAATTGACAAAGTCACAATGGTACGTGCCCGGACCCACAACCTCATGCATGAGAGACGAGGCATTAACCACTACTTAGGACATCACGACCAGGTTTTTATAATGTAAGTAGTTAGATACCTTCCGGAGTTTGGAGTTTGGTTTCCTTCCTTCCGTTCTGGAGTTTGGAAGTTGGCGGTGTGATAGTAGATAGATCAGGCTGTAGATCAGGCGTAGGACCAACGGCTTAACGTGCTTTCCGAGGCACGGGGGGTGCTTCGGAAAGCACGTTAAGCCCTTGGTCCTACGCCTGATCTCTCTCCGGTTGTGTCGGATTACCGTCCCGTCGGACTATGAGAGTGAGGGAAGAGAGAGTGCACTTTGTCTGCGCAAATACTTGTGCACTATAATATCTCCCGCGCCGAAGGCTAGTCTCCGTTGAGATTGGCCGCCGTGGCCGAAAATACGGTCTGGAGGACTATATATAGTTAGATACCTATTTTTCTTCCGCCTGCACTTTTTTTTTTACATAAACTACGCGAAATTGAATATTTGTAAGTCCACAACATAACGACCAATCGGATTTACGGTCTGTAAAGTTTATGACCTATGCATACGACATTTATGTTTCATGCTATAACTGGAAATGTGTGTGGTTTCAGCATTCCTTTATCGGCTGCACTCGGCAGTTGTAATAGCATGGGAAAATTAAGTGGATTGTTAGATGTGCAAGCGCAGCGCGAAGGATATATTTGGCCTAAAACTGCACATAATGGCACTGCTACAAAATAGAAAATTACAGGCACTAAAGATTACAGGCAATCTAGTAAGGAAGCTGAAATGATACATTTCAGCTTCCTTACTAATAGCAACGCGCCAGCGATGCCTCTCGTATTGTAGACTAGCTTTTGATAGCGGCTTCACCTGCGTGACGCGATGGTCACATTATCCCATGGGAACTCACTAACAGGATAAAAAGTATCCTATGTCCTAATCCTGGTCATGGTCTTCATGACCAGGATTAGGACATAGACTTTTGATACCCGTGCGCCAAATTTCAGCCAAATCCGTTCTGCCGTTTTAGCGTGAAAGCGTTACTAACAAACAAACAAAATCACTTCGTATTTATAATAATAAATAAAGTTAGGATGCCCACAGGGCCACCCCCTGTGTGACCAGTGACCAATAGGAGGGCTCCCTGTTTGATCGCCAACCAATACATAACATAATAAAAAACTCGTTGTCAATCGGACTTACGGATCGTCCAATTATGGGATTGTTTTGTGCAAGAAAAGATAACTATTCTTGTCCCCCTTACACCTCAAATATTGTGAGGCATGCCCATGCGCACTCCATCCACTAACAACGTCATATTTTCAGAATGAAACGTAGAAACAACAAGCCAACAATGCCAACTTCTGAATTTAGAGAAATGGAGGCGTGTGCCAACACCCACCACTTTCTTACACCATAAATTATACAATCGCGAACATAATATCAACAATGTTGCGACCTCGAGCGGCGCATGCGTCGCACGAAGAACATTCCAAAGAAAATGTGCACATAACTCGGGTGCAATTGTATGTTTAAGTCTGACTTAATTTGCCCGTTTATTCTAATCACAACGGGAATTATTTGACATTTAGTAGGATTGCTATAAAAAAAAACAACAAGGCAAATTGACGTAAGGTATAAATAAATAAATAATAAATAAATAAATTATCTTTATTATGAATCTTACAATATCTTTGAGGTGAGACCCTGACCTCCAAACTAGTAAAATACTGTATCTTGAAGGTCAGTTCCTTCCCTTCACAAACGTATAACATTTAATTTCCCTAACTGTGCCTAGATATCGTTATTTTATAGTATCGCTTTTTCCGTTCCGCAACAGCTGCTTAGGCAAGTCAAATTAATGATAAATGATTTATTTCTGTAAGTAGGTTTGTACAAACACTTTTACACGTCAATCACATTTTTAAAACGAGATGAGGTCGGCGTTTCCTATCTGACTACTCTGAGAAGAAAGGCCGAAACAAACTCAGAGGTCACAGTCTCTTTTAAAGTCCAGACATAATCTTGGTCAGATTATGAGAAGACCATGTAGATTGGTGTCTGAAATGGTCTTTTGAGGAAAGAACCACACAGATTGAGTGGACCTGTCCAGTCAGTGCACGCATCGAATTTAAGGAGCTCAACGATTTGACGAACAATACCAAAGAAAGGACATTTGGTTAGGCCGCATAAATTACTCAAACTGCCAGACTATGATTAATTAAAATTAAGAAAAAATAAATAATAAAAAAGAAAAGAAAGATCCACATAATCTTCACATTCACAATAATTAAAAATAATATAATACTTTACAAAGTAAATAATAAGTAATTGGGGAAGATATATCTAAGAATCAAGCGAAGGAACATGTCAGAAGAGTGTATGTTTAAAAGAATTAAGCACGTGAACCATGGGTGATAGATAACTAGTATATCGATCAAATAAATATTATATTTTTTATAAATTATCTCGTCGTGCGCATTGATCAAAAGTCAAACGTAACAAATTAAGTTTCTCGTCAACAACACATTGTTTTCCTGCTTTTTCATGTGTATAAACCCACATTAGGTACGTCTGTTGGCAACGGTATTGCCGTATATAATCTTATTGAAGTTTGTGGACAGGATATTACTTAATTCAGATTTGTTACAGTTGTAATGGCAATCATGTAATTTGGTTTAAATAGTTTTTTTTTTAATACAGTGACATATTTAACTGATCCTATAAAAATATTGACCGTTTTTTTAAATGAATGAACGTCTCAAAACTTTTTGGGCTTCTAATTATGTAGGTACACTTTTTTAAATAAATGAAACCTCTTTTAAACTATCTGGCCTTTTATCCTAGTTGGTTACAAGTAACTAAGCTAGGGCAAATGGGTTATAGGTTGGGTTAGAAGTGTGACCAACCGCGCATTTATCCAACTTGGTCGCAGTTGCTTGGCTATTTAGTACTTTTTGGACCCCAAAAGAAGTTAAGGTAATTTGAGGTTCACAAAAAGAGGCGCAATCATTATATCAGTGTTCAATAATATTTTTAGGAAAGCAGAATGGAAATTATTTGAAGTTCAATTAAATATATAAAACGTCTATCTTATATCTTCACTGGTCTAGAAAAGCCAGACTAGAGAGAGCTTTCGATGATAATTTGCCACCTAATTACGCCCGAGCTTCTTCTAAATATTTACATAGTTTGACGCCGTTATTTAGCCGCTACTATTTGGACTGAATCGGAGCCAAGCATTTACCCACGTAGGTAGTTCCAAAGTCTACAGAGAGAAAGAGGGCATTATACATAATTATATGAAAGAGAGTAGTGTGGGCAACAAGCAAGATTCCTTTGAGGGACTTACTCTAGAAACTGAATATTCCTTTGGTTTAACGAAATAGGTATCTAGCTACCTACCTGTTTCTTAACCCAAGGTTAATGAGATGATCAAAGTAGGTAAGTACCTACTTTTTTAATTATTTTACCGTTTTATTTACCTACTAGCTGCGCCCCGCGGTCTCACCCGCGTAAGTCTCGATCCCGTGGGAATATCGGGATAAAAAGTATCCTATGTGTTAATCCAGGTTATAAACTATCTAGTTTTTGCGTGCCTGAGTAACAAACATCCAAACACACAAACACACAAACTTTCACATTTACAATATTAGCAGGATACAAATAATGAGAGGAAAATTTATATTGTTTACTAAGGACAACACATGGGTTATATAAATTTAGTCAATTTACCGCAATGGCACTACATAATATGACTTTAGTCAATGACCCATAAATGTTTCCAAGAATCCTTTATTTATGTGAGGTCTAAAATTAATGACATCATCGTTTTTATAAACAAACAACAGATTTATTTTAACTAACTTTTGCCTACAGCTTCGGCCGCGTTGATATTGGAAAATATTTCACGAGAACGTAGTACCGGGATTAAAAGTACCAGGTTATCTATGTAACAAATTTCATCCAAATCCGTTCAGCCTTGATTGCGCCAATCCGGAACGTACATCCAGAGAAACGGACATAAAACTATATTTTCGGCCAGACTCGAACAATTACATATTTTTTCAAAAATTTTCAATGTCCAGTTTTGAGTTCGTTACTATTTTATTATTCTAGAATACTTACCTATAAGTATAACTTAGGTATCTATGCTTATGTAAGCATACACAAGATATGAATAGATGTTCTAGAATACCTACGTAAATAACTCGGCAATAAATACATATTGTTACACTTTTACGTAAAAACGTAGATCCAATCAGTTGTAAGTTTCCATTGTTTGTTAATTTCATGAAGCAGTGCAATACTTTATCAGCCTTAATTAAAATTACCCTCTACATTTTCTGTATCCCGATAACCTCTAACTATTCTCATACTTATTCTCGTTTTTCCTTAACAGCTGTATCTATTAGGTAGCAACTGAAGGTTTATAATATTCAAGAGAAATGGTATTTACACACGATCACGAATCAACGAACTCAAATGAAAATAAGAATCAAAATCAGAGTTTACATTAATAGTCTGAAACTACTTACCATTATTGGCACTAAGCTTAATATGGTGACCATGACTTGAGTATCATACCAAACGTTGCGACGAGAGGCAAACAGATGGACCGACGACTTGAAGCAAGTTGCTACAAGCTGAAAGAGCACACTGTAAGAGATTTCGAGCAGTGAACTGCTGTACCTTCTATGATGAATGGAGACTAGATACTGGCTGGCAGAAAATATACCCCCTTTATATTCCCTGCCCTCTACAAAGACCCATACCTATACCTACTTACTCTACCAACCTATACCTACTTACTCTCATGAGTTTCAGAAATAATTCATGGGTTTCGAGAACATTCAATAATGTAAGCAAGGCCGCAGATCGATCGAATGCACGTCCAAGTATCTCACATTCATCACAATCGATATTGAATGCGGCGCAGTTGACCTCTATTTAAACTTGAGTCGTTATTTATTACCAGCTGACTAGCTTTGCCCGCGGCTTCGTCCGCGTGTACCTATGTCAGAAAATATCCCACGGAAACGTACTAGAGAAGCGATGATGTTTGTTACACGCAGTTTTGAATCTGTGATAATATATAAAGTGTTCATTTAAATGATATGATGTCAAGGCATATTTTAAATGCCCACTTTAAATAACATATTTTAAGGATTAATATAATACCGGTCAAAAGTGCTTCGGAAATGAAAACCATTGAAATTTAATTTTTATCAAATTCTGAAAGAAAAAAATGGTTACCTACTGTGGGTCATCCTTAGAAGATAGACATATTCTATCGCGGACTTTTTTATTAAACTTTTTAAGATGTACAATCCTGTAGGACATTATTTTATGTATCCCGTATTGTTTACGCCGCGCACGCCAGTAAATCTCGAAGTCGGCATAATTTTTTCCAATAATCACAACATTTCAGCCAATTTACACAAAACCTGAATGAACATTTTTTTTATATATCTTGGCCTCCATACCACCTTAACATTTTTTTTTATATATCTTGGCCTCCATATCACCGTATCGTAAGAGATGATCAGGCCGAAATTGGAAGTGAGTTTCACCCAGAATCCTCATCCACGGAAGAACTGGTCTTCCTTATGAATCACTCTAACCATTGGCGAAAACTGTCTGAAAATCCGTTCAGGAGCTTTTGAGTTTATCACGTTCAAACAGACAGACGTAACGAGGAGATTTTGTTTCATAATAATTATGTAAAGGATAAGGATTATTTTCGTAGTTTTCCATAAAAAGTATTTGCCAAATCATTAAAATGAGGAATTTAGTTCCTACGGAGTCACTGAGACAGGCGCCTATTTCAACATTGTTCCTGTCGTTTTCGAGTGCATGATGACGTCAACTACTAGTAATCTATACCGCTTACCTCTTAAGATACAGGAAATTCCTAGTTTAAGAGGTAGAGGAACCTTTCTTGGACGGATTGCATCATGAACTCTGAATGTACCTAATAATATAAACCTACAACTTAAAATCTCTGTACCAATCTGTATTTTTGGCTAAATAAACGTTATTATTATTATTATTGTTATACGAGGCTCGATTGTTGGTTTTGAGATAACCCCTGATTTCTATTTCAATTAATCCATACATAACTACATGCCTCAACTAAATGCCTCAGGCATTAAGTCCGCCTTTGTACGGTATTTTTTTTTTTACTTGTGCATAAAGTTCTAATAAATAAATAAACTACACCTGTAATTCCCGAAAGATTAGGAAGGGTATAGTACACTGTACACCCACATTTCGCAGCGGGCGAGCCTCTTGCCATCAACTGGGTACAAATCCAGACTCCGGTCTGCTACTGAGAACCCAAGAACACTTTGCCCGACCGGGGAATCGAACCTTTTTTATTTTATTTCGTAAGGGAAAACAAACAGTTCTACTTATGTTCAAAATATAGCACTAACGCTCGCGACCACCAGCTAGACCAGCGAGTGAGGCATGTCTTTCGTATTCAAGTGATTTGTTTGACTGTTGCAGTGTTTTTATTTCCACTGTCGCCAACCAATCGCAACAGATATCATGAGATTTACCTACCATTCAAATTAGGTACCCTGTAGAATGTCAATTTCATGAAAACGTGACATTTGAGGCTAGTTCTAACTTACCCGAGTTGTATTGATATTTCTAATGTGATTAGAATTCTGTAAATACCTACTTAATTGGCTTACTGCAATGATATTATATTAATATCATTGGCTTACTGTGTATTTTGTAACACACGATCAATGATAATCTGGTTCATTTTGAAGGATATTGCTAATTAATTGCTTCATATGTTTGAAAAATATATCTGCTAAACAACGTATAGCGCAATGAATGTTGTTGAAATGTCAAAATGAAACAGATGTGCAACAAACGTACAGAAAATTTGAATTTCGCGGACGACCTTAGCGCATCCCACTTAACATTAGAATTTGATCGGCCTCTCCGAAGCCAGTTGTGACCATTCATGTCACAGTGCTTCCGCTTCAATCAATTAATTCATTTGGCACCTACTTTTATCCATAGTCGCCATTCTTTGTGTGTCGGCACAAGCTATACGAAAATAGCTGAGACTGTGGTGAAAAGACTGGTCTGACAGCAAGGTTGGTAGAGGAACAAGAGTGCGTTGTTAACAGACGTAGCCTATGTAGTACATAAGATACCTATTGATGGAAAGTCATGGTGGATGGAGGCACTTTATTGCATACAGTCCCATAAGCCTTTCATAGTCATATGAGCCTTTTTGGCCTCGCACTGGTTTTCTTCTCCTTTTACGTTGTTTTTTTATATATTTTTATTACTTGTTCTATTGATTTTGAATGTTTGTTTTTATTGTTTTATTTCCTGTGCGTGTCCCAAACAAAACATTTTTCTTTCTTTCTTTCTTTATATTCAGCCATAAAGTCGATTAACCCCTTTATTCATAAACGTTACTTAAAATTAAGTAATCATTTTGAACGTTTAAACGTCTCTTAACTTTAAGCAACGCTTATAAATAAACCTCTATTGCAAAATGTATGATATATGCATTCTAATTATAGCTTATCGACACAACATAACCCTCGTACCAAAAGGTGTGACCAGTTCTATCTAGGTGCTATTTACGTCAATGACCTCTGAAACGGTTTAATTAGGTAAAGCCGGATGTTATCAGTTCACAAGTTATTGATAATTAGTAATTGGTTCACATTTCACATTTAGTTTGAACCAAACGTTAAGCGTGGGCGGTTTCTAGGTACCTAATCTATGCAGAGCGATGAACGGCTTCAGCGGCGATCGAACCGGCGATGAAATTGTGGCGACGACAGTCTGCTTTATCTAGATAGAAAGTTATTTGTAAGTCTGGAAATCTATTCTGTAAATGTACAGCGAGTAGATAGGTCGATAAATGTAGGTATTTTATAGATGTTAACTTTTTCATGGCGTATAAACATATTTCGGTTTTATATGAATTTCAGTTTCAAATCCGCTAACCGCTAGTGAATTATACATTTATATTCGATTAGGTAAGTTTACTGAAAGCAATGTATTACATTTATTACGTTCTAGTTATTACAAATGCACTAGAACACTCTAATGAATGCACTTATGTAACTGCACTGCAGCTATTTGCATACAATAAAACATATCTAAGTACTTAAGTAGTAATTTCAGACCATTTTGAACGACTTTCCAATATAATACTTTCACAATATCAACAATGACATATTCAGTAGTTATTATAGGATGGAAAATATTTAACTGATCCACTAAATACGTAACAAAGAGACCCTTAAATCATGTAGGTACCTAATTAACTACGCTTTTTTTTTAACTTGATGAACCTCTAAAAACTTTTAGGCTTCTAATGATGCAGTTTTTTTTTATAAATGAGACTTTAAATTTCTGGGCTTTTCTCACAATTGGTCACAGTAACTAAGCTAGGGTAATATTAAACAGTAACTAAGGTAGGGTGTTACGCAATTTCATGGCGGCATGGCGCAACAGTGCTGGGCACGCCACAATTGCGGCGATAAGTCCCCTCTTTGAGGAGTGGCTGGAGAGGCGCCACGGCGTCCTTACCTTCCGCCTGACGCAGGTCCTCACCGGACATGGCAGCTTCGGGAGGTACCTGTGTAGGATTAGGCGGGAGGAAACGCCCGGGTGTCACCACTGTGCGGATCGTTCGGAGGACACGGTGGAGATGTGCCCTGCTTGGGCGGAGCATCGCCGTCTGACACGCCCGTCCGCTCCGCCCAGAGCGGGAGAAGTCATATGATGATTTACCACACAAAAAAAAAAAAAAAAAAAGTGTTTTACGCAATTACCCCGACGTGTGGTCGTGGTAATTGCGTAGCACCCTACCTTAGTTGCACTTGAAATAACAAGGTTTCGTTTGGACAGTTCAACAACAATGGATTAGCAATATCCTTCAAAATCTGAATGATTTTGATTGATAGTGTGTTACGCAAAAATGGTGCGGGTTAGTTTAGTCTAGAACTGGTACAAACCGCTACATGAAAGTTTAGTAATTTTAGGGGCCGCAGTCTCTTGCCTGTTTAGTATTTTTAGGGGCACATTCATTATATTAAAGTAGGTATTCAATACCTAATATTTTATTAATTGGGGTTCGATCAATGATATTATTCGATTGAATACATGACTTAAAGGATTTGCTTGCGAAAAAACTTACCTTTATTAGGACGTTCGTCGAGTTCCTTTTTACCTACCCATTAGGAATACCTACTTACCTACCTAATTCTGAAAACAAAACAGATATAACCTTTACAAGACTTTGATCTAATTTGAAAGTAAATTTGGTTTTGAATAGATGCCCATTTTACTTTTTGATTTAAAGCTCACATCGTGTTAAGAAAACGTGATCTTTGGAATCATAAACGTAGATTTTCACTTACCTACATAGCATACATATACATGACATACCTACCTACTTCATTTTTCTTGATGGAAAACCTAACTAGGTAAAGTCGGAAAAGACCTCCTGAAGTCTGTTACTCAAGAATGATTTCTTTTACGCCGCCAACTGCGGTCGGTTAGTCGCCATATAAGTTTTTAACTGTTTGCTAGAGTTAGTGCCGTGAAAGAGTGAAGGCAGCTTTAAGAACCTTCTGTCCACTAAAAAAAACAAATGATTCAGCTCGGACGAATGAAAAATCTTCGTTAGTAGGAATTAGAATTACCTAAGTAAGTATAAGGTACTAGTCAATATCTCGCCGCAATCCAATATCATAGCTGCTTTTGCAGTTTTTACAAACGCTTCAGACGGCTCTTGTAAAGAAGGTTATCAATTAGAAAGTCAATTAACACTTCAGTTTGTTTGATGTTATTGAGCAAAATATTTAAAAAAATCGGAACAGATGAAAATATAAAAAATCTTAGCAATTTCATGAAATGCAGGAAAGCACTATATCAAATCATTTTGTACCAATTTTGATGATTAGTAAAACTGACAGTGTAAGTGGACTTTCGTTGCTGACTGTACACTTTTCGTAGTTATGCCATCTAATGCAAAATTGGATCACAATTGGGTAGACTGTATGCCTAGGCACCACAGTCATGTCACGCATTTCGGAATACCTAGGCACCATAATATTATCAGTCAAGTCAAGCTTTTTACATAGACATCGATTTTCAGATAGAGCCGAACAATGATTCGATTAGGTTTTTTCCCAGCACTTAAATGGTATACAATAGATAGCTCGTAACTTCGCAGATACCACGGCACACAAGGGCAAATTTTACAAGCATTTATTTGGCTTTGTCTATGGGTCGTACTAAGTAACAATGATAGGTTTCTCCATTCATGTCGTGTCTCGAATAGGGCAATAGACGAATAAGTTTGTTTGCTTTCCTGTAACCGGCCTTGTATTTGAAGAGTTTGGTACTTGTTAGTGGAACAAACTGTTACTATGTGGCTAATGTGGCATTCAGACTTGGCCGTATGATAATCCTAACTTAATATTATATATGCGAAAGTGAGTTTGTTTGTTGGTTACGTTTTCACGCTAAAACGGCTGAACGGATTTGAATGAAATTTGGCACGTGGGTAGACCATGACCTGGAGGAGGACATAGGCTACTTTTCATCCTGAATCGCAGATGAATAAATAATGCATGCATAGTTTACCTATAAATTTTGATGAGAAACATGTTTTTTATTATTTTTTAAGAAAATTAAATGAAAAATAATTTAATTAATTAAATAAATTTTATTTTACTTTTAAAGAATACAAAAAAAAGCACCAATAGAAATAATTTTCTTATTTAATTTAAATAAAGCATAAATTAATTTAAATACATGTTTACGTGATATAATTAGCAGATCATAATGAAAGCAAAGTGAATGCCTTCGTTTACATAGAAAATGCTTCAATTTGTTTCCCAGACAGCTATCTCTAAAAAAATCCTTGTAGATGCGCCGCTCCCTTCATATTTCATACAAAATGTACAGGAGCGACGATACGCACCTCGCCCGGGCTCCGCCGCCACCTGTGTATGTCCCGCGCCTCGTCGTTCCTATACATTTTGTATGAAATATGAAAGGAGCGGCGAAACGCCCGCGCCTTTCGTCACTTGTGTATGTCCTGCGCCTTGGACTTGGGAGCTTTACACAAACCAAGGGCGTGGTTCTTTGTCTGAGCTGCGTTTCAAAATCGAAAATATGGTCGTGAAAACAAAAGAATATCGCTCTGCACTTGTGGTATTTTGAGCTTGGCATAGAGATGGACTTGGTTCTAGATTAGTAGGGTATCTACTAGTATTTTTCATACTTGAACAGTGAAAATAACCTAAATTGTAGCACAATTAGGAAGTTAATTTTGTCTGGCACATTAAAAAGTAGTGCCATACAATCTGTTTGAACGAAACTATTTTATTTATTTGTCCACATTGATAACGAGCAGGATTTAATTAGTATAAACTCCAATTTGATGTAATTTTTTTTATATTATTAGCATTGGTTTAACACATAAAATTATTATTCTCGGATAAGTTATTTATTTGAATGCTACAAAAATAAACTAAGTTCACAAGTGTTATCAATTTATAACAAAGTACTGCTAAAATTGTGATGTACTTTATAAATAAAATTGCTGTGCAATAGTCAAAACAAATTAATATCACTATTAATGAAAACATGAGTTTTTCTAATATTTTAAAAAAGAAAGTGTGATATTAATTCTTCACAAATATTTAATTTTATGGCAACATCACATCATTTTGTTGCCCGTTAAAAAAATGAGATCTGAAGTTTAAAAAACCTAAACCACGTACTCTTATGAGTTAATAAATAAATCTAAAGTATTGGTTTAATAAAACTTAATTTTAGTGGCAGTCCTGTAGGTATTAAGCTCAACATGCACACGCACCCGCCTTGTGTGTGCACAAGGCGGGTGCGTGTGCATGTGCGTGTCGGGCGGGCGTCGGGACGGCAGCACGGCGGCACACGGCAGGCTGTATTCCTTGTATTTATATGGATGTCAGCACACGAAACGCGTGCGCGGGTTGGGCGCGGAGCGGGTCGGGCGCGGAACGGGTAGGGTCGTTTTCATCGCGTCTCTAGTGACTCGCGCCCAACACGCACCCGCCTCGTGTGTGTTTTGAGCTTTAGTCACGAGTCAAGATACATAAGAAGAAAAGTCTCACTAGTTAAAAAAGTCACCTCCGTTAATTCTAATACAGATACACACCTACTCTTAAATATTAACACTGTGTAACGTAAAACATACTAACACTGTAAAAAATTATTGTGTATGTGTATTAATGTGTATTTTTACATATTAACACTGTGTAAAAAAATAATCCGTAACGAGATTAGCCTGAGATTTTATCAAACATGACACTATTATAGTCAGACTTGAATATTCTGTAAGTAGTTTATTTGTATCCATTCTAGCGTTCCTATTTATTATTATTATTGCTAACTATTACTGTACTGTTGCTGGGAAAAACGCCTCACATGCTTCTCATTACATTTCTGTTAGCTGGATGTGTCGATGCCAATTTAAATGGAGTCTGGTCAGAATTCGACCATGAGTTTGGTTTGGTCCCATCAGAAAGTCAGTAAGTACTTTCGATAGGCGTCGAATCTCGTCTCTCCATCTTCGCCTTGTTTCAATATCTACATGTCCCAAATAAATATATCTTGTAACATACTCAACGCTTGCATTTGCGTGTCATTGGTCGCAGTCAAGTCAACGGTGACGTATTTAGCTGCCTGAAGGATTCTCAGACAGGACGCGTTTTCCGGCGGTAGTTTGTGACAGACTTGTGTGAAGGTGGCCTTAGCGCAGTCGTAGTGGAAGACGAGAGGGTCCAGGATGTCTGTTAAGTCCGTTTGGGCGAGTAAGCAGCAGAGGTGGGCTAGAGTTACACATAACTGGAACAAAAGAAATCACAATGTTACTTAACCGACCAGACTAGACGTGAGTGAGAACCTCTTGCTCTCTCGAGTCGGAAGAAGATATACGAGACCTAGTTCATGCAGTGAAGAAGATTAACCAGTCAGACAAGACAGCCTAGGATACGCCTGACGTATGTTTAATATCGCCAGATAAAGAATCGAGAATGCTATAAAACAGCAAGAAAAACAAATGAGCATAAAAAGTTACTCTTTCAAAGTTCTGTCAAAAACCTCACCTGTTCAATAAGATTATCTTTATGCTTATATTCATTAAAGTCATCAACATCCGCCGCATTCTCCATGGCAGCCAGTACCCCCCTCCACACTAACGCGTAGTGTTCGGCGTAGTGCGTACGCGCAGACGGCGCACGCAACGCCGTCGCCGCATTGATACGAACTTTTAGGTTCTTGCACTCTTTGGTTAGAGTGCAGAGGCTGGAGTAGACTTGGTTCTGGGGGAGAAATGATTGGATTAAGGCGAGGAAGTAATGATGAATTTTTACCATCATTTTATTGAGCAAAACTATACTCGGCTCGAGATATTGTACTGAAAAAACGACGATATTTTTTTATTCTGGGGCAAATAAGTAAGGTCTATTTAAATTCTTGTTTCCAATATTGATGTTATTTCCACTTAAACAAACATCAACTTTATGCAAGTGTAAATAAAGTAGATTTTAGACTGCCTTTACCTTTGAAAAAGTCATAAAAAAATATGAAGTTGTACTGCAAAGTGAATCTTATATGTAGGCATTACAGTTGCTTTTCCTAAAACTCGTGTTTGTGTACGTTTACGAACGCAGAATAGGTCTTCCATATGGAGAGTGTATGATACCAGTCGCCTAATCTGTAAGTGGCATCGCAAGAGCGTTGCTCTCCCAAAGACCAGATTGAAAAGTCTTATTTGCCGGAACCGGATCACTGACCTGAGGCCCTAGACAAAGTGACATTCTATCAGCGATAACGATGATGGAAAATGCAAAATGTATAGGACTGACATAAGCTATCGAAAAGCTTATGTCAATCCTGTTGAAAGTCGTTGTTGAAATACGAAACGCTTTCGAAGCGATTGTCACTTGTCTAGGCATCCAGACCTAGCTTATATCGTCCTTTTCTCTTATATCCTGAAAATAGACAGCATTCGTTACTTCTTTCTTGAATATCTTACCTGCCATCCATTAAAACAAGTGAACAACTGCTCATTCTTCATAGCATTTCCCATCGCGTAGCAAGCATTCCACCGCACCTTCATATTGTTCACCTTACAGGCGCAATCCAAAAGCTTTCCTATTGCCGTCTCGCATAACGTCTTCAATTGCATGTTCCTGACAAGATTCTCGTTCTTTATCAAGCGTAGCAGGTTCCCGAGGCCACGTGTCGCACTCATTTTTACCTATTTAGCCAAATAGTTATGGTTATTCGAGTAAAATAGATCAATAAAGCGATTATGTGTGTAAGGAAATATTAATACTAATGGTTGTACGAGAATGTATAGCATCAATACTAATATTATAAATTCGTAAGTAACTCTGTCTGTATGTTAGCTGTGCACGTCTAAACCACTGAACAGATTTCGCAAAAAAATTGGCAAGGAGATAGATGGCACTCTAGGAAAGGACAACGAGACTTACGCGAGTAAAATCGCGGGGCGCAGCTAGTCCTAATATAAATGCGAAAGTGAGTTTATTTGTTCGTTTGTTACGCTTTCACGCTAAAACGGCTGAATGGATTTTGATGAAATTTGGCACAGCGGTAGACCATGATCTGGAGAAAGACATAGGCAAAGTTTCATCCTGGATCGCAGACGAAGTCGCGGGTAAACTCAAACTCAAACTCAAAGCATTTATTTTTTTGAATTGTCAAAGAGTCAGTCAGTCAGAAAATATGAAGCTAGTTGCCCATTCCAAAGCGTAGTAGGTTCCTATGGAGAAGAACGGGCAAGAAACTCCACGGACACTCTTTTAAATCATAATATTGTTACAATATGTTGTTTACATCATTCATGTTGGAATCATACATGTGAGTACAATGTAGATAAACGTGCAGGTTAAAAGAGTCCGTAAATAAAAGATAAAAAGATACAAAACTATTCAAAAATTAAAATAAATCAAGTGGCAGCTAAGAGATGACCAGGCTACAGCTAATAATTATATTCTAAATAAAACACTCTTACATGCAAATTCTATCAGCTTCAAGGTTATGCCTCGCTTGGTCAGAGTAACAGACATTGAACTCTGCAGCTTTTAACACCTTCATGTGGAAAATTATGAAAACTACACACATTATATTGTTTGTCGTGTGTTATTGTTTAGTTTTAATTTTATCAAATTATATAAACACGAAGAGAGAAGCATTGTTCTATTGGTGTTACATTTATTTAGTCCATGTGTTGGGTTTACACATATGTGAAACATAACGTGAAAAGTTACATACGTTGAAATGAATATGCCCTCCAAATATATGCAATGCAACACAGCAATAAGGCGAATTTGCTTGAACAACCATGAACATAAATCGGCTAAATAAAATTAACAAGAAGAAACCCTAAACCGAGCCCCTGGATGTTCATTGATCCTTTATTCAAGGCCTGAAAATAACTGAACCTTGACCGGTATACTTATCTGATACGTCAGTTATCCATCAGATTAGATTAATCTCAATATTACAACAGATGAATACAGATGGTAAACTCCGCATTTTAGGTATGAAGCTACAAGAACGCGGCGGGCCCGTCTTGTCGGGCCAATTCAGTGAGTGTAACGTAGTCCGAAGATCGATAGAAAGAGAGGCAACTTCTAGAATATAACTGTAGGTAATTAGCGCTGTGCGACCTGAATTGCACTTTATTGTGTCGTAGCAAGAGTCGCTTTTTATTTAAATGACTAGCTTTTGCCCGCGACTTCGTTCGCGTGGAATAGTGACTTCCGGCAGATTTTTGGATTTACCCACATAGTTCCCGATCTCGCGGTATCTCTTCAAAAACGAAATGTGGAAGATATTCTAGGGAACTCTTTAATCGAGATCAAACTAAACTTACATTATACAACAACCAGACAACCCAACAAATAAACCTTTTAATCGACAAATACAACGGAACCTATTTTGAAAACAACCACCAGACAACAACCCAACAAATAAACCTTTTATTTACCAATTTTAAATTTACGAAACGATCAATCCACAATTCCACGACAGTACCGAAGCGCTCGGCCGATACCCAACCAAATGCGTGTAACGAAACCATAGCGCGATCTATTTCGATCCTAACGCCATCTATCGAGCATAGTGACAACTCGGATTATTTATCTATACTCCGTTCGGGCATTTTCTTTGTACTAAAAGTTTTATTATATTGATATTATTTTTTTCATACCTTTTTACTATTTATTTACTTTTTTCAGTGAATTAAAACAATAACATGAACCGAACTCGTGTAACGATCGACACCATTGCGCAATCACCAACTCGACATATAGTACTAATAGAATTATCTATACTCCGTTAGAGCATTTTCTATGTACTAAAAGTTGTATTATATCATACTTTTCATACCTTTTTACTATTTATTTACATTTTTCCGATGAATTTTCAGTACTGAATTGATGCCGACTCTTGACCAATAGATGGCGCTGTATGTCCGGAATAAATTTTATTTTTTATTTTATTTTTTGTAATAAAAACTATCCTATGTCCTTTCTCAAGTTCCAAACTATGTCTGTACCAAATTTCACACAAATCGGTTCAGTAGTTTAGGCGTGAAGCAAAGACAGACAGACAGACAGACAGAAAGACAGACAGACAGACAGAGTTACTTTCGCATTTATAATATTAGTTTGGATTTTGCGGAGTGAAGCATCTGTATTCATCTGTGGCATTACTCAACCAGTACATCTGTGCTTCTTTTAGTTAACACATCCTGGATGGATAACTGTCCAGCTAAACTTTCCATTAACTTTAGAGATAAGGAATGTTTTAACGTAAGTGCAAGTCACAAACTGATAATGTTGTCCACGTGCGAAGAGTTAGTGACCTCGTGTTAGTAGTGACCCGTGGTGCGATTAGTTTTCTAGATTTCCATAATAAATGTATTTTTAGAAATGTTACTAGACAGTTATTAGTTAGTATCGGATAACGGTCAGCGCAGACCGACGGAGTGGTGGCGAAACCACTTATTCTATAATCTATATCAACTGAAAGCCGATTTTATTTACTAAAAATTTCAATATGGTCTTGATTTCATACAACAATAAGAAAAAGGACTTTAAGTTGTCCCCGAATTTTCCAGGCACTAAAATTGAAAAAGATCCAATTTTCTTTTTCCCGTAAAAACCCTAAATTCGGACTATTACTAACATTTTAAAACATAAAACCAAAATTAAGGAAAAAATTAACGTCCTTCTATGAGATTTTTGTATGAATTATTGAAAATTGACCAGGAAAAGACGTCTGTCGAGTCAGATAGTACGCAATGAAAAAGTGACATGAAGCGTCGCGTCCTCGAGTGACAAAAATTTCAGCTGCAGGCAAAAGTAAATAAAATCAACTTTCAGTTCGTATATGATTAGTCGCTACGCCACTCCGTCAGTCTGCGCTGACCCTAAGTGCCTATTATCAAATGTTTTATAATTTATGACTTATTATTACCGATTATTATCTAACTCAAGATTAACTTTCACATAAACTTGCATTAACATGATGAGCAAAATATAAAGGTGCCTTCACGTCACACAGAGAGTATTCGATAATGAGCTTTCACATGGGTATGACAATTCCATTACAAGTCAGTCATTCGTATGCAAATAACCGTTTACCTAGGTATACGGCAAGTTTTTTTTCGTGGGAGTATGTTTATTGTGAAGATATACACGTACTAATGTAACTACACATCGTACGGAAGAAAAATGTAGTTATCTGAAAAATATTAGATGCGGAGATCTGTGACCTTTATCTACCATCAATCTAAATAGTGATTGATAGCGCCAGGCAGAAGCAGAAACACATTTATTATGTAAATAAGTTCGACCCTTAAACCCTTAGATTTAAGACGCAACACCAGCCTAAAAAATCATGAATCATGCGCGTGATTATCATTCAAAACATGAATGGACTATTTTCGTGCGCAAGACAGACGTCAGACTATTTTGAGATAAGACAATTGACAATCGTAAATATTGACACCAAATATTGCGTTGTTAAGGCTAACGCAGTTTGGGGTGGGCCGCAACGCATTGGAAGCATCCTCCTTCATCACTTGCGGACATTTTCTATGAACCTACGCACACTAAGGCGGGCCACACCGTACTTTTTTTGAATGAAAATGCGTTGCGCTGCGGCCCGTTGCGGCTGTAATTGTGCACTTAGGTTTAGGGTTACCTTATCATTGTCGGCTGCGCACTGAATGCTGACCTCGAGCAGACGAACCAGCAGGGCATCGTCTAAGTCGTCGCAGTCTGGGTCCTCCCTGTTAGGTATATAAAATAGAACTTTTAGAACTTCATGGCCTGTAGCAGTGGATGTCAAATCCAATCATTTATTTGGTTGATTATGGATAATTCATGGGGTTTTTCATGGCATTCATGGGGTAATTCATTCAATTCATTCATGGTTGATTATGGGTAATTCACACTAGCTTCCGCCAGCGGCTTCGCCCGCTTGATGTTTATAAATCATTATAGCCTATGGTATTGAGTGATATAGCATTCTACCGGTGAAAGAATGTTTAAAATCGGTCCAGCATTTTTTGAGTTTATTCATTAGTCACTACAAACAAAAAAAAAAATCTATAATATTAATAGTGTAGAAAAGTTAGTCTTTCACCACCTCTAGATATGATCTGCGTATTAATATTACTTACGAAATAATTCATCTGTTTGACAGTTTTCTATGGAGATTCGTAAAATGGTCCCCAAATTATGAATTTCTTTTGTGCCAAATTAGAGGAATTGCTAATGACAGCTGGGAATTCAAGAAATTAATTACTCTTAGAGGAATTGCTAATGTGGCCGTTTTCGGCCCCCTGTAATCCCCAAAAGGTTAGGCAGAGGTGTACCTATAGTACATCCACATTTCGCCAGTTATGTTAAAGTCCCATGTAATAGGGGATCCTATTGCCATCAACTGGGCACAAATTCAGACTCCGGGCTGCTACTGAGAAATTCCAGATAGAACAACTCAATAACACTTTGCCTGGCCTGAGAATCGAAACCAGGACCTCATGCTCAGCATGAGCGACCACTAGACCAACGAGGCAGATTTAAATACGTTAAGCGTTAAATGTGTTTAGCGTAAGGCTGCGTTTCCACCAGAGATGAGCGAGGATGCGTAGCGAGGGATGTGTGTGAAACTAACCAATAACATCGCTTCACTGTCATAGTTTGAGCTAAGCTAGCGTTATTATTGGTTAGTTTCACACACATCCCTCGCTACGCTTCCTCGCTCATCTCTGGTGAAAAGGCAGCCTTATGCATTATTGATTTGCGGAGCAAGCTAAGTGTAGGTTTACAATGTCTCATCAGCTCCACTGGTTGGATTATTGTTGGTTGGGTTGCAATATTTCAAGAACTTTCCTAAAACTTCCAACATGTTTTGAGTGACTTGCACCGATAAATAATGCCAAAGAATTGTGTGTAAATATGTTACGTCATACAAAATGTCGATAACTTTTTGCGCTTCGCTCACATGTTTGATCTATGACATTTATTTGGCGGTTTCCATTATGTTGACAAGTATTTTCAACAATAAATGTGTGAAGAAGAGGAAACGAAGATATGACGAATGTGAGAAGATACAAATGAAAATAAATATGTACTTACCTATGTCAGGTACATATTTATTTTCATCCGTATTCATTGGAATCTACTAAGCCTCATTAAAGCAAACATCCCACGAAAAAATATAAATATAAAAGCTAACACTATCGTCGAATTTGGAACTATCCTAATGTTTAAAGTCAATACTTAGTTCCTCATCTAGTTTTTAAACATAATTATTATTACTTACTAGCGATCTGCTCCTGCTTCGCACGGTTTTTACGACTTGACAAAACATCGAGATTTCTTCGTTATATCACAGATATTATAATACTACGTACAGATACCCAATCCCATACAAAGAAATGACACCACCCTAAGTCTGGCTATTGAGCTGGCTATTTTTCATCCTCCATTTTTTTAACAGATGGCAGCATCAGCAACTCACAAATTGCCAGAGACTGTAGTTTTACAACGCCATCTAGGAGTCTTGCCTAGATACTACGCAAGACTCCTAAATGTTTTTCTTCCTTTTTTACGTTTTTTCTTCCTAGGTGTTCAATTTTTATATTTCTACGTAAAGCACTAGATAAAAAAAAAAGTTGTTTGATTTTCCTTAATGAAACTTAACGAAACGCAAGTTTAAAGTGACCCTTCACTTGAGTAAAACGCCATCTATTGCAAAGAGCTCTCGACGAAATGATTAACAGATGGGTACTTTATCATTCTAAGGGTTCGAATTGAATTAAACGGCTTAATTTAAGTTTTTCGTTGAAAATACGAGATTTATGAGTGTAAATACATAAATCACCAGCATTAAACAAAGATGTTTTGATTTTTACTAATATTACCTCAGCAAAAATTTGCCGTATAACGCTTTTTAGTGATTGTTAATTTCATAAATTGTTACTTATGCTGCCATCTATGATTTTTTTTCAAGACTAATTATAATTTGTTCGAGTTGAGACCCCATGTCCTAGCGTATTATACACATAAACCTTCCGGAATCAATTTTCTAAAGGATGGTGAAAACGTCATCAAAATCTGTTGCGTGGTTTAGAAGAACCACGTGGATATACAGACAAACACGAAAAACGACTTTAATCTTTACTTAATAATTATCAATGCGAAAGTAACTCTGTCTGTCTGTCTGTCGCGCTTTCACGCCAAAACCGATTTAAATGAAATTTGGTACACAGATAGTCTAGAGCCTGAGAAAGGACAAAGGCTACTTTTTATCTACATACCACGCGGGCGAAGCCGCGGGCGGAAGCTAGTTTATAATTTCGTGTTTGTCGAGAATTTAAAGCGAACCAGAAGCGGGTCGCTGGTTTTATATAAGTCTGAAATCGGCAAACCGCATCGAACAAGCGTGGTGATCAATACTCATACATTGTCTTTATGATTACAGGCCTTTGTCCCGCATTGGGACAATAATAGACTGGTATTATTGTTATTTATTAAACAGAACTTTTCGTAACCACTATGTTCTAAAAAACTTACACGTTCAACACGAGAGCGTCGCAAAGGTTACCAAGAGCCCAGGCCGCTTTGGTGCGTACAACCAGAGTAGGTTCAGCTAACGCGCGCAGAACGTTCTCCCCGCAGTCACTCACAAAACCGATGTCCTGAAACAAAAGAATAGCGTAATGTTTTGACAGAACATAAGTACATCTGATATATTAGTCTGCGAGAGCAACGGACAAAGAAAGTTGTTTTACTATTTTTACCCGACTACGGCGAATAAAAAAGAAGGGTTATGATTTTAACCGGTATGTATGTATGTTCATCTGTTCCCTCATAACTTCTAAACTCCTCATCATAATTTGAAAAATGAGGTATCGTTGGAAGCGTCTTGATCGTCCGCTGGTTATATGCTATGTGACGTCACATTAAATAAAAATTAAAGACTGACAGATAGAGAAATTAAAAATCCGAAATCACACGTGTTAGGGTATAAATCATACAGATTATGTGTAACTCCGGATTTTTAATTTCTCTGTCTGTGATGTCTTATTTATACCTTTTTAGTTGACTTTTTTGTCGTAGTTGGGTTTTATTTTTATAACTTAATTTTTTTTGCATCTAGACACGCGGCAGCGTGTCAAGCCAAGTTTACAAAAAGACAGCAGCCGTATGTTATATATTATTACATTACACGAACCATTTGGAGCCACTTTTGACCCCTCAATATCTCAAAATCTATTTTACTTATACACATGAAATTTGGTTAATTTATTATAACCCCTTAGACTAAACCAACCCCCAAAATTCATAAATACAGCTCAAACGGTTATTTAGATATTCACGTTTAAAAATCGGCATTTTTATCACTGACTGACCTACCTATAGATTAAAACCTAACCCACTTCCAGATGACCTACAAAGTTGAAATTTGGTATTCAGCCTGGTAATTGTGTGTATACAAAGGAAAAAATCCGAAAACAGCAAATTTGTACGATTTGAAATATTTTCCGAGTAATCGATTTTTATTCATACCTAGCGCCTTTCAAAATTATCATAGCAAAAACTTTTTCTTTCGCAGGAGAATTGGTTCCATGATGAAAGGTCGCTTTCATCGTTTTGTATAGGTACCAGATTATTAAAAACTTAGACAACCAATAAAAATACAAACCGCAACTGGCAACGCCGGCTCAACGTTTTGACATCATTGAAATTGTAACAATAGGGAATATGCATGTATTTTTTTAATATTTTTATTCGATAGTTTACATCAAATAATAGTAAAAAACAAATCGACGGCAAAAAAGTAATTTAAAGTAGTTAAAAAAATGTTTAAAAATATCCAACCGATCCGGTCTATTTAAACGCCCTCCATTTGGCGCGCTTGGTGTGGTGACGACACAGTCCGTGAAAACAGACAAGCAACTGTCAAGTCAACGTCAAACACTCCTTTTTCTATGAGCGTTTGACATTGACGTGACACTTGTTGATTGACTTGACATTGACATTTTGATTGTTATCCCGGATCGTTACGTCACATCCGCTCTTAGCCTTTTCAAGTATTTGAATAACCCACAGTTTTTTAGGCCTTTTTAAAAATTAATGTCTCGCTCAAAAATAAATTGTATTCAAAAATATTGATGGAGACAATTCTGAAGTAACATAATTTATAAAAAAAATTATTTGACCCATTTTTGAATAACATGCATATTCCCTATTGTGTTACGAACAAAATATACCTACATTCTTACTATTAATTCTTACACAATCGTGCTAGTTACTTAAAAGTCTGTGATTTTTATAAGAGCCCAGATTCGATTCCTGTTGTCTATTTATAAACGTTTAATATGTAACATTTTGAAAATGTACATAAATACTACAAAAAAGGAAAGGATTCATCAGCATACCTAATAATTTTATATGAACGCAAGCAATGCAGATTGTTGGAAACACTTAGTCTTCCAGCACATGCATAGGTACACCTTATTTACCTACCGTATTTGCTTAACTTATTGTACTTACCTACCTAAATGAAAGGGTGATGGTTTGTGTAAGTAAGCAGGTACCGATTCGCAACATTTTCTTAGAGTTAAGGCTCTTACATACTGGCGCGATTCCTCGCGTGACGCGACGCCGCCGCATTGTTCGCCGTGAAGTTTTCTCGTATCGCGCCAGTATGTAAGAGCCTTTTCACGGTGCGAGGTGCGCGGGGCGCGCAACAGGAAAGCGGCGCGCGCGGGGTCGCGGGCATTTAAGGGTAAGGGATTGGAAATTTGGAAATATAGTCATAGTCCGTATCTTAAGGTGACATTTAGGCTTCCTGTTCATGACTCCGCCGGAGCCGCAGCGGCGCGGGACCGTAAGATGAGAAGAAATCAGAACATCTCAGAATGAAAATGTCAAATCAAATGGTGCGGCAGTGGCGGTGGTACGCCCAGAATGACGACATGACACCCTAACTTGATTAAGTATAATATTTAATATGCTACTACCTATCCAATCTTACAATGTTCGCTAATTAAGAGATTTCGATAAAAAAACTCATTATTTTACGCCATTAAATCTTTCTTATTTAGCACGCAAGTTAATTAATTTATCTTTACGTATAAAATTCAAGACTGTAAATACGATAATCACCATTTTGATGACAGTGGTGGTCGAGGCTAAAAAACATAAAAATTGGTGATTTCAAACATCCAAACTCCACCACTGGGGCTGTGAATAATATATAATTTAATTATATGACGAATTCATCTATTGTTCAAGTTAATTATATAGTGGTAATGAAGTTTTATGTTATCCAAAATCGAAGTTTCGCGCCAATCATGCGTGTTATCAATTTACTTTTCACGAATATCACTCATATACATGTATACGATTTAAAATGTGACAAATATTATTGAAAATATTATAAACAACCAGACAATGGTGTCGATTCTCTTGTCACAAATTCTCTAAACTAAACTAAAAATCACTAAAATTTAGTTTATTCCTGTCAAACGACGATTTCCTATTCTGAAAATAGACTAAAGTGACACAACTTAACTATAATTTAGTTTGACAGCACTAAGATGGCACTGAGTTTTAATTTAGTGAAAATGCTATTCTGAATTTGACGTTTTAAACAAAAATTTTGTTCTATATCTAAAATCCTCTTACTAACTCTGACTATTTTTAATCACGATTAAAAATGTGTGGAATAAAATTAGATGTCATGAACTAAAATTCAAACCAACACCTCGAATTCAGTTGCAAAACGGTACTGTATCTTTTTTAATTTTCTTTTGCTTATATCTCGAAAACGGTGTGTCCTATCGCAAAAATAATGAAAATGTAACCCTTTGCAACCCGCAAACCCGTAATACTCAACATGTTGGTAATTTTTTTTTTTGTTTTCTTCCAAAAAGTGAAAAATTCCATATAAAAATACGTCGAGACGGCCACATTGCGCGCCTCTCCGGCTCAAAAAAAATCACGTGGTAGGCAAACAAGTAGGTACCAGTGGAGTCGCGATTGTCAAATTCGATTTTAGTTCTGTCAAAATATTTTTTTAAATTTAGAGATGTTTTTTGGCAGAATAGCTCTAAAATTCTCATAGTAAAAAGTAAGGAATTTTAGTGATAATTTAGTTAGTTTAGTTCGGTGTACAAGAGAATCGGCACCATTGCCCAGATCTTAACATAATACAAACACAGGTCCAGTAACACGTAATAGTCATTACCACTACTCAATTTGTGTTCAAAATCGCCGACCATTATTGTTTTTTTTATTGTAATGATGTCCGAAAGCGAATATGCCAAACGATTTTTTTTTAATTTCGTTCTTCTCGATATATCAAATGTCGGAAATCGATACTTGGAAATTTTAATAAAATTGTTTTAAGCATTAATTATACACAATAGGCACTGTTTGTAATAATGATTTATTAAATACTTTTGTAATCTAATTTTAATCGTTTTTCAGACATTATTATTGAAACCTTTAGGTATTATTGAATTTCGCGCCGAAATGTTTCTATATTTGAATTTTAAATTCAGAATGCGCTCGCTGTTCAAAATTATTTTATTTTATTGAACAATTATTTAAGTATTGTGGATTTTATTTTTGATACTTTCTGATAGTTTGATACAGTATGCCCAGTACCTATACATTTTTTAGGTAGGCTTAAAATTTGTTTCATTTATTAAAACCCCATAGATTAATTAGGACAACAAATTTCATAAATACAACTCAAACGAAATATCAACGTCTATAATTATTGGCATTGACTGACTCAGTTAGATGATACCTAACCCACTTCTAGATGACCTAGAAAGTTGAAATTTTCCATCCAGCTGGGTAATTGTGTGTATGCAAAGAAAACAGAAAACAGTGAATTTTTACGATTTGAAATATTTTCCAAGCAATCGATTTTTATTAACACCTAGCGCCTTTTGAAATTACAAAAGCAAAAACTTTTCTTTAATAAACTGGCATAAATCGTCACGCAAAAAAGCGTTCATACTTGCGACCGTCTTCTTCTAAATCTATAAAGATATCGAGAGAAAATGTGAATTAGGTCAAAATGAAAATACACTGCGCGAAAAGATGGCGGCTGCGAACATTTTCAAATTTTTCATCATGGGTATCGTTTTCATGGTTTTCGAGGGTGCTAAAGCTGATAGTGAGGTCAAAATGTAAACTTAAGATGGGTGCTCTAAAAATAAATTAATTAAATCATACGTGAGAAGGAACTTCATTTGTGACAAGGGTCCCCCGACGGCACACGTTTTTTTCTACTATAACAGTGTTTGCTCTATAAAAATATAACTCCTTTAATCTAAACAGTCGAATTATTTACACAAAGCACGATAAATTGAGATTTGATGCTCAAGATTTGACTTGGCTAGTTTTTACCAGCAAGCTAACATTTTAGAAGAATAACATAATATGTTGACCTTACAATATAGAAACCCTTACAATGTAGGTGGGAAGTGTCACAGTCATAGCGAATCAATTGGCCAATTGACCTATTTACGTGACGATGAGTTGTTTGTTTACGTGATAAATCACTTATCCTAACACGGATAACCCATTTATATATACGTAATATGTTTGTCACATAGACTTTCAGATTCAATTTTATAGATTCAATCAACAAGAACGACGAAGAAAAAAGATTCTGCTGTTCTGTACTAAACAAATCCTGCTGGTTACCCAAAGTTAATTTTAGGAGAAGCTGATTAAAGTATACTTCTATTTATTTATTTGGAATACCAACAGCAGTAAATACAATTTTTTTTTTAAGAGAACAATAATGCAGATTATATTCTAACAAAGCGTAGCTAGCGCCAGCACGCGTAGCATGACCTCCGTAGAAACGGGTTTTGTCCACGGAAGAGTAGACAAAATGACAGATAAACAATCGCAATCTGTCAGTTATCTATTCTTCCGTCGACAAAACGACCACCGTAGAAACGGGTTTTGTCGACGGAAGAGTAGACAAAATGACAGATAAACAATCGCAATCTGTCAGTTGTCTATTCTTCCGTCGACAAAATCCGTTTCTACGGTGGTCATGCTACACGTGCTGGTGCTCTATCAGTGATCTCAGAGAATCCGGACCAGGTTCATTTACACAGTAAAATATATCTTACTTCTCTCAGACTCCGGTACATAACGAGCATGGCCAATGCCCGCACAGCGGCCGCACGCACCGTCGCTTCTTCGTCACTGCATGAACCAATCAGAAGCGTGCAACATAGCACCTGGAGGTGTCGCTAAATAGAGACAAAATTTGAATAAGTTTAGACTATGAATGAGCTTTTTATTGGGACACATTATAGAACAAAGATCTGATTGAACCAAAAGTTATAATTATATTTATTTTTTGTATTGTATACAGACAGAACATGTGCGCGCTCGCATCTAAAGATTTTTAACATATCATATTATCCTAACTAATCCATACTAATATTATAAATTCGAAAGTAACTCTGTCTCTCTGTCTGTATGTTACCTTTTCACGCCTAAACCACTGAACGGATTTCGATAAAATTTGGCAAGGAGATAGATGGCATCCCAGGGAAGGACATAAGCTACTTTTTATCGATATACCACGCGAGCGTAGCCGCGGGCGCAAGCTAGTATCATATATGCGAAAGTGAGTTTTGTTTGTTACGCTTACACGCTAAAACGGCTGAACGGATTTTGATGAAATTTGGTACATGGGAAGACCATGACCAGGGTTAGGACATAGGATAGGACTTTTAAGCCCGATATTCCCACGGGGTCGAGATTTAATTGGGTGAAACCACGGGGCGCAGCTAGTCGTCTATATTTGCTAGATGCCCACAACATACACCCAAGTATCGCTGTTAAAATACGCTATTTACATTATTGAGTTTAGATATATTATTAGCTTTCCTATTGTGACTACTTCACTGATTCATAATAAATGCAGCAGTGACGAATAGTGATTCCAATTATTATCGATGACATTACACAATAATGTTATGTTATTACTGCAAACATGTCAACCTTTCAATAAGTCAATTGCACACTTATAATTATGATAAATGTCAATAGTAATTTAAGATAGTGGGATTTTACTATGTTAAGTTTTAACCTGGGGCATCTGCATAAATTCGCTTTAAGACGGTCATAGTCCGCTTGGACAAAGTATCTTTGATAAAACTTTGAATGCGGTCCATGTCCACTTTCAATTTTATATCAGACGTTAGCTTCCAAAGTCCAAGTGCGCTTTGATAATTATTGTTGTCACAATCGAGTAGTGTCCGAGTTCTCATTAAAGTGCACGTTTACTCAGATTTGGCTTCTGCTAGCCTGTTATTGACATCTTATGCGATTTCTGAGGTATCCTCGCAGTTCGTCTATCATGTGATATTGCTATTGCAATTGGTTCTATAGAGTGACTTTGAAATCAATCGACAAAATTTAAGAGGGTCTTCCACCCATCACATATAAATAACTTTTACCATCGACAAAATTCTGATAGGACCATTTTGTATTAAGGTCGAATTTTTTGGTCCCAAGATTTTTTATATTTGATGGGTATATCTTGTAAAAAGTTTGTGATCACTCAGTTACGGAAGTTAAATGAGATTGAGAGTTTTTCTGAAAACCTCAGAAACATGGCATTAGTGAATCAAATCAAATCAGCGTCTTGATCAGACCCTCATCCTACTACTGGAAGTCAGACTTACCGGTAATTCTTTGAAAGATCTTTCTCCTATGTTAGCAATGCAGTCACAGACCACTGCTTTAGCGGGCGAGGTGTCGTGGCACTGCAGAACGGTAGACAATTGTGTTACCAGTTTCCCCCACATATAAACGCAGTGGTTCAGTGGCGGGGCTCGGTCTATTTGCTCTGCAAAGATGAGATGAAACAGAAGGTTGTAGAGGTTTCGTGTTCCTGTGAGGTTGATTGAATTCTGACTGGATATTATGTTAATAATGCGATAGAATTAAAATTAGAAATGTATTGTTGGCGGCGTATCTGTCTGCCATGTTATCTTTAAAAGGACCTCCATTTGGACCTTCCATTATTCTCAATCAAAAAGCATTAATTAACCTGAGTGGTAAAGGACAAAATCGCAGTATATTATAACCTCTCAGTCTCATCAGCCTACCCAGACTTACCCAATTTCTGTATCCCATCTCCAATAATACTAATAGTACTGGCAGTCTGTACCACCACGTCCTGATGTTCATGCTGCAACATCTCGCCCAGAATGTCTCCGAGAAGCGTGATGTGACCATGCAACAGATCTTGAAGGTGGTGGAACGCTACTGCAGACAACACTTGTAAGGACTCCAGGATTATTGGAATCGCTGATGGCTTGATTCTCTGAAAGAATGGTTAGCTGTCGTCTATTTCACCTCTCACTGATAGGGTTCACCTAGATTAATTTTCGTGTATTTCACCTCTCACTAGGGTTCACCTAGTTTAACACTTCGTATGCCCCGTTATTAGATACTGCCCCGTTGGTCTCGTGGTCGCAAGCGCGACTGCAGAGCGTGGGGTCCTGGGTTCGATTCCCGGGTCGGGCAAAGTGTTATTGGATTTTTCCACTAGGAATTTCGTAGTAACAGCCCGGAGTTTGGAAGTTGGCGGTGTGATACCCCCGTGCCTCGGAAAGCACGTTAAGCCGTTGGTCCTACGCCTGATCTCTCTCCGGTCGTGTCGGATTGCCGTCCCATCGGACTATGAGAGTGAGGGAAGAGAGAGTGCACTTGTGTCTGCGCAAACACTTGTGCACTATAATATCTCCCGCGCCGATGGCTAGTCTCCGTTGAGATTGGCCGCCGTGGCCGAAAATACGGTCTGGAGGACTATTAATTAGATAGTGGCAGTACTGGTAGTAGCAACCAATGAGACCAGTGGTGGCCCAGTGGTAACGGCCTCGATTTACGAATAGGTCGTGGGTTCGAACACAGCCAGGTGCTTTACTTTGTGTACAAAACGGCGAAGGGAAACCGGAAAATAAATTGTATTTTCGCTTTGTACTAAACTAGTTTTTTTTCTTCATTGTTTTAAGAAGGGGGTTTACCATACGGATATGCCAACCCCATCGTACCTTATCAACTATTTAAATTAAATTGAGGTAAGGTAAACATATTATTTACGAACTGACCAATTCCCTTTAATAGTGTACAATTTGTAAGGATAATAACAGTTCAATTAAGACCACTCCGCACTAAACAAAGTCCAATAAGATCTCACGTCGCGGTCGGGCCTCCTATTACTTGTTAATAAATCAATAATTTGCTTTAAGTGGACCATCGTCACCTAATAGCTTACTAATAGGACTATTGTGATCAAAGTGATCAATATCAGACACTTTCCTGGAATAGGACATAGGATACTTTTATCCCGATATTCCCACGGGATCGAGACTTACGTGGGTAAAACCGCGGGGCGCAGCTATCCTTACATATTATAAAACAGAGTCCTCCGCCATGTCTGTCCGTTTGCGATAAACTCAAAAACTACTGAACCGATTTTCTTGCTGTTTTCACCAATGGATAGAGTGGAAGGTTTTAGTATATAATAACCGACATCTACGCGGGCGAAGCCGCGGGCATCAACTAGTTAATTTAAGTATAAAGATAACACGCGGACGGAGCCGCTGGCGGAAGCTAGTTACAATATATTTTCCATTAAATAACTGCAGGGAAAAGGCATGTTCTCAATCAGACATTTCCGTTAAAAAAAAAACATACAGACGTATTGAGAACCTCCTCCTTTTTGAAGAAGTCGGTTAAAAAGAAAAAAGGAAGCTTTCTTTTTATACGTAAAATTTGATGAAAAATGATGTAGCAAAAAGTGAATGAAGTCTATGTAATGTTTCTTGTTAATGTGACCTTTTTAATTCGTTTGCACACCAAACAACTTTTTCTTTATTTTAAAACAAAAAATATTTACATTATCCAGCGTATTTTCAAAGATCCAGTTATGTCCAGTATCCAGATAAAAAGCTGGCATAAATCCGGATTTACAATACTGGAATCTAGTTTCAACAATAATGTGTTGATACCAAAGTTCAGTCCATAATAAAAGTTAACATACGAAATGTGGGCAATCTAATAATGTTATCAATGTGAGGTTAATTTCTACATGGACTCGGAAATCAATATTTATACAAGAAATTGTAACGAAGTGAAAACTGTACATTGAATATTTCTGAACAAAAGTAATTTCTACGAGGTGTGGGAATGAGTCTGATGCCGAAAATATGGATTTTAGAATTTTCATCCGTTTGTCTGGATGTATGTTCCGGATTGGCGCAAAAACGGCTAATCGGCACGGATTTGGAAGAAAATGGCACACAGATAGTTTATAACCTGGATAAACACATAGGGTAAGAAACCGGTAAGGAAACTAAGAATTGTAACTGTATCGCTCACGCATTTTATAATCCTGAACAAAACAAATAGGTATCAATACTTTTGGGATTTGGCTTTTGTGCAATAATCGAAATCGAAGCGCTCCCCAAAGGAGATTATTCACCGTCCATACATTTTTGGGCTAAATGTAAAAGCGAAACAAAAAAAACGCTATATTCCGAAAGAGTACGTTTTTCGCTTAATTTTGTATTGCTACAAGCTATTAATTTAATTAGGTTACTATTAATTATTTTAACTAAAACATACTGAAAACAGTATTTTTTTAAATCGTATAACAGCGCAGGGAATTGCCCTACAGATTTGGTCTGATAGTGAAAAGTGAAGAAAATAACAGACATGGTCTAACGGAATATATCATTTTTCTGGTTTGGCTTTCATAATTTAGCCCAAAATGAATGCTCTCCTTTGCCAATCATGTAAGTAAATAAAAATAGACTTACCACAACTTCACTTTCCCTAAAAATCCAACCCATATTCTTGAAGCATATATCCAAAATCCAACTTCTAAAATAATGTCCTTCTTCTATTTCTTTATCACCACATTTGACGGTAGGGTGATCAACGGCGGTGAACATTTCATCATCCGAGTACCCCTCTTCAAAGTCATCACATTCTTCAGCATCAACTTTGTGGGTAGTATAAACTATTTTGGAAGAACTCATGGAGGTAGATATTTTAGAAGGCACTGCATCTTTCTCTATCGCTTTCAGAACTTCGTCTACTTTAGGATCAACGGAGAGAACGCATCCCATTGTGATTAAGGCACCGACTTGTAGTGTTACATCTGAAACGTGTTTATTTGGCCATCAAAAATATACTCTACATACAAAGCACGTTAAGCCGTTGGTCCCGGCTGTCATTTGTGGATCTTTGACAGTCGTTACGAGTCGTCAGAAGCACGAAAGTCTGACAACCAGTCTAACCAAGGGGTATCGTATTACCCAGTTACTGGGTTGTGGAGGTCAGATAGGCAGTCGCTCCATGTAAAATACTGGTATTCAGCTGAAACCGGTTAGACTGGAAGTCGACCCCAACATAGTTGGGAAAAGGCTAGGCAGATGATGATGATGATACAAAGCCAAACTATAGTAAAATAAAAAAAAATTGCTTTATTTTGAAGCTACAGATAAAATATGGGGGGTTATGATATAATAACAAACGTTTATTTTCCGCCTAACATCGCCAAATTAATTTGTCCTATACACGAACTTCTCTCACTTTTCAATCTTACCTCTATGCACTAAAAACTTCCTGGTCGACATAACCAGCTGACTGATAAGGCCCTCCTTCATCTTATGATAAGGCGTCGCCTGCACAAGCGCGGCGCAGCACTTTAGAGCTACAATGATGACGGCATGGCTTCTCTCGCTCTCCAAGATACTGTTCAAGACCTTGTGCAGGCATGTGATCATGTAGCCCAGGGATTCCGAGAACGGGATGAATGAAGTGCTTTCCTTTTTACTGTAAACAAAATGGAGATCTAAATAAGGCTTAGGGAATAATAACACCATCAGTATGTATATGGACGAACGAGTTTTTCTGGCCAATAAATGGTCAAATTGATGAAAATTATGGATAAAAAATAATCTTTGCACCAACTCATGTCGAGATGATCATAATTGGTGCTATCTATCTACTTAATAAGAACCTTAGGCTAAGCCCGCATTGTAATAAAAAATCGCGCGAAATTTTGACCGGCAATCTGTATCACATGGTATCACAATATTATGTACTATCTACTACGTGTGACATAAAGCTCGCGCGGTAAAAAAATCGGTAGTTTGATGCGAATTTAATTCGCGCGAATATTTTGTGGAGTGTGGTTGCACATCGCTCCTGGCACTGCGAAATAAAATACGCGCGGGCGGGAGAAATACACAAACAAATATCGTAATGTAGTAAAAGGCGTATCGAATGTAGTAGGTGTGTCAAATGTAGTAGTAACTGTGTGTAAATTTTGATTTTAGTTCTGTTGTCCATTGTAGACATATCTCAGCTGTGATCTGCATAGAATTGTGAAAATCTCGAGGAATGGGTTAAAAACGAATAGCTCGTCATAGGTGGCAGCAATGTTGCCCGTCTACAAACTGCCATTGTTTTGTTTATATTTAACCCGTATCTGGTTCACCTGTATCTACTCAAGTAAAGAAAGTAATCTGCTTACCTGGTTTCAGCCTGAGACAAGTACATTCTGGACCTAGACAACAACGCCAGAATTACACTAAGAACACTCGCCCGACTACTGGCTATAGGATCAGTGACTGCGCAGTATGCAAGGGTCTTCTTAGCCGATTCCTCTGCAGCCCAGTTGGCAGCATCCGGCGAATCCGGTAAAAGGGCCCACCAGTAACCAAATATCTCTCGTTTTTGTTTTACCTGAAAATTTGGTGTAGCGCTTTTAAATATCGGTAGCCTTTTCTCAAATATTTTTGAGGTCTGCTTCCAGTCTAACCGAATGCAACTGAAGAATTGGATTCACCGCAGTAGCATGAAAAAAAAGAGTTCAATACTAACTTTAACCAAAACCAAAAGCAGGTTTGAAGCACTCTGTCTCACTCTAGACTTTAAAGCAATTAGTTTCACTTCTTTACTATTTTCCACATCTGACATATCGGAATCACTTGTCAATGCCCAGTAATTCTTAGCTTTTTGGGGCTCCAAGTAGTTTCGACTAGCGGGCTTGTATGCAGAGTTGTTCTCAAAATTATCAACATCTTTCATAAGACTGCGATCCGACACTGGGATTTCTTTCTTCAAGCTCTCAATTGCATTATTTCTTTGCTTCCGCAGCTTTTGTTTCTGAAACGTAACAAAATAAATAATAACTTATCAGTACACAAAGTGGATTTTATCATAAACATTGTTCTATTTAATGATATTATTTTAAATTGAGTCAATGATTTGTTTTGATATTTTTAGAATACAATACCTACAAATTTCTTTAATAACACACACATTTGGGTTCTGAGCTACAAGCAGCTTAAGCTCAAACCAATCTTTGAAACGCGTTGGAGGTATGCATTGCTTCTTTGATTCTCAAGTTAAAAGTATAAAAATAGGTTTACCTTTCCACCTTTCGGGTTAGGAGTATGTACGACAGGCACTATGGCTATTGTCTGTTGAGCTGGCATAATCTTCTCTGGCCGGCCAGTCTGCATCACTAGACCGTAGAGTATGCAATACTGACAGATTCCCATCACCTCAGGCAGAGGTATATTAATGTTGGGGTCATTGAAGTATAGCTGAGATAGTACCCTCAGTGCTGATATTATTACCTGAAACAGAAAATAGTGTATAAAGGATTAGGTGTATTATTTATTGCTTTTGAAGTAAGCAATATCAAAGTAGAGTAAATAAAGCTAGACAACACTTATTACGTAATAGATTTATACATTTTGATTGATGATGATTATACACAATTAAGTAATAGATACATACCTTACAATACAAAAATTCATCTTCTGACTTTGAATATCCCTTCATTAAAAAGTTCACAACTATTTGAGATATCATCTCCTTTTGCTCAGGAGCCACATTCGTATCATTCTTGCTGTCATCTGAAGTGGATATAATACATATGATGCATTTTAAAGCTATCAAATGTATTTGTAAATTGTTTCGGGCTTTCTGAACACTCTTCGTTGAGTCAATAAGCCTTATGAGGACTCCTTGAATACCAATTAACTCTTCAGTAAACTGTAAAAGATTTAATGTTGCATTATTGGATGAATATCTATTGTACAGTATAATAGCGCCACAAGCATATTCGCCTGCATGATATATCTTGATAAATTACTAGCAGCGCCCCACGGTTTCACCTGCATAAGTCTTAATCCCGTGGGAATAACGGGATAAAAAGTAGTGCAGGTTATAAACTACTAGCTGCCGCCAGCGGCTTCGCCCGCGTGTAATCTTTATAAATTATAGCCTATGTTACTCATGGTGAATGTAGCTTTCTAATGGTGAAAGAATTTTTTAAATTGTATACGTGAAAGAAGTAGTTTTTGAGTTTATTCATTACAAACATACACACAAAAATACAATACATGATCTATTCCAGGCCATGGTCTACACCTATGCTAAATTTTATCCAAATCGTTCAGCTGTTTTAGTGTGAAAGTGTAGCAAACAAACTCACTT
This sequence comes from Lithophane semibrunnea, assembly GCA_947363905.1. Classification (NCBI taxonomy): domain Eukaryota; kingdom Metazoa; phylum Arthropoda; class Insecta; order Lepidoptera; family Noctuidae; genus Lithophane; species Lithophane semibrunnea. The sequence goes on from OX376200.1 coordinate 7,219,427, forward strand.
TCACATTTATTTATAATATTAGTTAGGATTACAGTAGACTATAGTTTATTCATATTTGCAATACAACATTAGGCTTTAAAAATGTAGTACCTAATAAGATTAGCCAGTCAGTAGAGTAGGAAGAAGACTTGGTGTCACAGTAATATTAATTATAAATTGCACAATCAATTTTATTAACACTTACCTTAAGACTTGCTTGAGGATTAGATTGTAAGATACATTGCATACTATGGAGAATATCCGGCAACACAATATCCGTGCACTGCTTTATGCATTCAATATGCCATGAGATCACCTTCCACAGATAATCAGTATCAAATTGTAAGTTTTGTTTTGTTATAATACTATTTATTAAATGTGAGGTTTTCGCCGCTAAAAAATCATCGGCATGCTTAACATTTAAGCAAAGAGCTGTCATTAAAGTTGCAGCATCCTGTAATATGCATAAATTTTATAACAGAAATGCAAAATTGAAAAGTGTTAGGACAAAAAGGTAACCTAAAAAGCTTACATGTTTCCGCACAAATAATTCCACTTTATAAGGTTTGGCGTTCAATTCGTCTACCAGTTTATTAAATTTATCTTTACTGAATTCTTTCAGATAAACTAAATTGCAAAGTTCTCCGCTTAATACAGAAAAACTCTGCGAATGTGTAGTATTCATTTTTAAGCTAAGTTTCGCAGAACTTGTAACTTAATTCATAGGTATCATTCAGTTAACCACTTAATATTGCTTGACACCACATAATTTCATTTAAAAATCAAAAGTTATAATGGAAAATCCGGAAAAATCATACCAGATTTATAATTTGTATTGAAAAATGAATAGCAAGCAATCAGTTTTGACATTGACTTAAGTACTTGTTGACACACCACGCAAATTGACTGACAGTCACTGTCAATTTGCATTTTGTTCAGAAATGGGACGAAATGGGGAACCAAAAAAAAATCCATCGAAAAAAATGTTTCTGATCACCAATTACATAATCAGAAAAAGGCGTGTACATACGCATGAACGAATAAAACATGGTGAACATGAACATCGAACATGGCACATTTGGTTTGTACGTGTAGACGTAAATTACCACTAAATTACCAAAGCAAACACGAAAACCATACGAACACGGTTCGACATGTGTTTGCGCTCAACCACCCCGCTCTCTTTCTTTAGTACTTAATTAATCATGAATTTGAAATTGGATCGCCACGAACATTTTTGACGAACATAGTGTTTAAATGTTCGTTAGTGGTACGAACAAGCGGTACATGCGAACAAAGTGTTCGATATTCGTGTTCACCATGTTCTTGTTCATGTCGAGAGCGCCTAAGCAAGCAACTCATCGACGCCCCCTTTTTTTTTTTGAGGTTGGGTATCATCAAATGACTTCTGCCGCTCTGGGCGGAACGGAAGGGTGAGTCGGACTTTTACTGACTAAAACCCAACCGTGTTCCTTCATTATTAATTTTAAGGAAACTTTGCGGTTTTTTTGTATCGAGGAAAGTTTTGTCAATCGTGTTTCGGGCCTCATACTTCACTAAAGACACTCTTCAATTTTCGTAATCATAAAAAAATACGCAAGTACGTTGTTTTTGTGAGAGAAAAATTGTTTTTGCGTGAAGTCGAAACGCATCAAAACTTCTGCTTTGGAACCACTTCACCTTAATGTACATACTAATTCCATGATTAACTTAGAAACTGGCCACAATACTTAACAAAATATGATTAAAAATTCCAAAAAATTAAATTGAAATGAACAAGCAGTGCAAATCATTCCGGAATCAGTCAAACCGCCCCGTAGGTGAGTATATGTTCCTTGGTCAAACCTGTTACAAACAAAGATGTCGTTGTTTAATCCTGAGCTTGAGATTCCTCCCGAAGAAAAAAATATTCCACGTCACCCGTGGGAAAAAATTATAAAAGACGCTTATACTGGCACATATAAATATGCTCATAATTCTGTGAAGAACCCAGTATATCCTCCACCCAAGAATGGAAGAGTTCCTAGCTCACAGCGGGTGAAATTCACGGTGATTGGGACGAGAACTGAAAAGGAATTTATTTATTGCATGAATCTAGTACAAGGACTTCATAAGTATAGATGGAGATACTTTGATGCTCCAGTCATAACGGGTAAGTGCCCACGTTAAAACTTTTTATAATGCGTTTACTACGTACCTACCTTTAAAGTTTTTACACGGGCTGGTATCCGCAACTCCACGTCCAAACGCATAGTTTGCCTACGGATGTTCTAAGTAGGTATAACGACAATAAAGTACAAATAATCTCACATAAGTATTTTCCTAAGTAGGTAGGTACCTACGCGACACAGTACTGGAGAAATTATAAGTGTGGAGTAGCGTCACAAAAATTAATAAGTTACCTATGCAAAGTTCCAAACCTGAAAAACCACACGTCCATTGTAACAATTTAGAAGTACAGTTTTTGTAGTGGAATGTCTTGCGGTTGACCACCAAATTAATTAAACAACTGTCACTCAGCAGGAATCAGGATGATACTTTCCGAGCAGAGCGTTGAGACAAAAACGGCACCTAATTGCGTACCTAACACATTCTTGATAAGGTGCATTCGGCTAACTCCGAAAATCTGGTTATTCCAATAATTTAAATATTGGACCGATGCTCTAGCAACACTCATTTAGCCGTCATCTAAAGTAGGTGATAGACGTGTGATTAAAGAGTACGCGGGACTACCAAACTGAACTTCGACAAACGGTACTACAACATGATTTTACTTCGACATTACGGAACCCCGACACGTCTTTACTTCGACAATACTTTAGTTCGACAAGCCTTAAGTCCGACACTACTCTACTCCGACAAAACATTTCTTCGACATGAATTAACTACGAAATTATGCGACTTCGACGACATACTACTTCGACAATAATGCTAGTTCGACATGATTCCATTTCGACATACTCTACTCCGACATGATGTACTTCGACAATATCTTAAATCGAAGTGGTGCATCTATCACTAGGTATGATCTTTCAAAAGTTCAGTTGTTTCCCAACGTCACTGAATAATTTTGAATTATATTTAGCTATTTTATATTTCGGAGTAGAGTAGGTATGTCAAAATTGAATCATGTCGAACTAGCATTATTGTCGAAGTCGTATGTCCTCGAAATCACCCGCATAAGTCTCGATGCCGTGGGAATATCGGGTTAAAAGGTATTCTATGTCCTTCTCCAGGTCATGGTCTACCTATGTGTCAAATGCCATGGTAATCCTTTCAGCCGTTTTAGCGTCAAAGCGTAGCAAACAAACAAACTCACTTTCGTATTTATAACTATTCGCCCGCGTGGTATGTCGATAAAAAGTAGCCTATGTCCTTCCATGCCATCTATCTCCTTGCCAAATTTCATCGAAATCCGTTCAGTGGTTTAAGCGTGAAAAGATAACACAGCCAGACAGACAGACAGAGTGACTTTCGAATTTCTAATATTAATATGGACTATGGATATTGTTAGGATAGGATTGAAAGGGCGCCAAATGCATGACTCCCGATAGCCTGATTTTGTTTAACAACAATTAATATTGTTTTTAGCTGTAACAAGCGGGGAATGGCCAAAAATGTGGAATGATTTGAAAATTAAGTATGGTGGTGAGGCTTATTGTTTGAAAACACAAGTCGCTGTCATTCTAAATGATCAGTTTCTTGGCGGAGAAATAGAATTAAAAGAACTGATCGAATCAAAATATATTTACCACTTAAAGCCAGATTATTATGTCGAGGCTATAAACTTGTTTTCCAATTATATAAAGTCAACTGGTGTAAGTATACCTATTCTAGATCACTATTTATTTGGCTCATACAGTTGAGAGCGTATATTACTATTACATAGATTACTATTATTCCATAGATTACTATTATATATACCTATGGTGTATTCTGAAAGTGGGCGTTTTGCGACGTTCGCAATTAGATGTCAAATATGTTTGATTAATTTGGCAATACCTATTACTGTATGGAAATATGAACTAATGTTAACTAGTGAACTAAAATACTGATTATGAAATTTGTTTTGAAAATTGTTTGTTATACCATAATCTCTTTATTTCATTTTTCATACTTATAAATTATATTTTTAAATATTAGAATTAAAAATTATATAAAACATTTAAAAATATAAAAAATAGTAGCCCACCGGTATCGGGAACAGGGTCCAAGCTACCGGCGGTCAGGGCTCCAAAGAGAGGAACCTCCTAACGATGCGAGCCGTGTCCAGGAGTACAGCTTTCTGAATCAAGCCCTTAATCCAGCTGCCCAACGAGAGCCTCCTTAGATGTTGGTCCAGGCTCTTGGCAATTAAGCCATTGGCTGATACGACTATCGGCACAATGATCGCAGAGTCCACATCCCACATGTCGACAACGTCGTGAGCCAAGTCAAGATACTTGATTTGTTTGTCTTTCTCGGCCTTCACGAGGTTCCCGTCATGCGGGACCGTTATGTCAATGATCATTGCGCGCCGCTCTGTTCGATCCACCACCACTATATCAGGCTTATTAGCAACAATAGTCCTGTCAGTGATGATGGATCGATCCCAGTACAATGTGATATTTCCATTTTCGAGAACTGGGCCGGGCACGTACCTGTAGTACGGCACTTCCGATTCCACTAGGCTGTATTTCAGAGCAAGTTGCTGATGGATAATCCTGGCTACAAGGTTGTGTCTATGCAAGTACTCTCCGTTAGCTAGATGAGAACTTCGTCCATAATTGCACAGACAAAACCTTCGGTTTCCCCAAAGAGGTCACCGAAACGCAGCCAGGCTACGGACGCTAGTGTAAATCTACATCGGGTCCATGCAGGGCCCGGAAAAAGCGTTCGTGAAGCTCCTTACTCTGCCATACCTCCTTGCGATCGTTAGTGTCAAGCACAACAGGCTTGCGCCAGTTCTCTTTCGCCAAGGAGAGCGGGGTGAGGCCCTTGTCCACCGCGATCACATCTCGATGCATTCCCACGTCGGCTTCTAGGAAATATTCCCTGAGACTGCATATCTCCCGATTGTGGAGGGTCTTAGCGTTTAAAAAGCCTCGACCTCCACACTTTCGCGAGATATACAGTCTCATTACCGATGGCCGTGGGTGATGCATTCGGTATGCAGTCAGCAGCGTACGGACCCTCCTCCAGGGCGTCAAGTTCGGTCTGAGTCCATTTGAGTATGCCGAAGGAGTACATCAAAACCGGCATGACCCAACCGTTGAAGGCGCGCACCTTGTTCCCGCCTGATAAAAGACTATTAAATACTTTCTTCAGGCGGCCAAAGATCGCTCCTTCAACGATTGCTTCATGTCAGTAACATTGATGCCTAACGCTTCCGACATACCCAAATACTTATAGGTTTCGGATGCGGAGAGTGCTCTTAGGTATATGGAATCCGAGAGTTGGGTGCCCACGGATTCCACAATCTCCCCTCGCTTTACATGCATGACCGCACATTTGTCCACACCAAATTCCATCCTGGTGGCTCTACTGAAAGTTTCAGTTACTTTTAGTAGCTCCATCAGTTGTAAATTGTTGGGGGCAAAGAGTTTTAGGTCATCCATGTAGAGGAGGTGAGATACGTTATACCATTATTATTATTCTAGTTAATAAGTAACCAATTTCATTGAGTTTCCATAATTACATTGTACAAGCTAACACTAACACTAAAATCAATTATGTACTTGTACCTACATAATTGATATTATAGCCGGGGAACGGGTGTAAGAGAAACGCAGGTGCTTAAGAATTACACTATACTCATAAAGACACAAAGAGTTACAACAAATCACCTTACAATCAAACATCAAACAGAGTTCTGCTCTTAGAGCGCGCGCATTAACTCTCTGACGGTAGCTCACGGCACCCTGACACCGCGTTGCCAACCAATGTAACTTGAGCTTTCGCGGGCGGCCTCAGACGGGCGGCCGGGTAACCACTCTGGGTTGCCATTACATTACTCTGCCGCACGCTATAATATAAGTATTGTATTTTAAATTAAACAAGGGAAAAAAAAGAGCTCATAAGGGCACCGAAAAATGAACTTGAAATTATCGCGTGCTGCTTCCCGTTTGCCAATATTCGGCATTAGAAATTTGGAACCGACAAAAAGAAATTCGTTCACCCCAGAAAAAAAAACATCAAATATTCTTTTTATTATTTTATCATGTTTAGATATCGGTACCCATCACGTCTGTGGAGTTTCGCTACCTTATTTAATTTGACCCTGTAGGTACCTATTCCCATGCCGATTTCGGCTACGGTGACCGTTTCTGTTTTTGACAGTTATGGGTAACGAGCGTGTCCTCCTAGGTAGCGAATGTTAGTTAGTTTATTTGTGTATTTAAAAATGTATTTATTTGTTCTTAAATATTTTATATATTTAGGATATATAGGTAGGTACTTATAGTTTTAATAGGTATATGTATAGGTACCCTTATATTTAAATAAATATTTATTCCGCAATTTTCAATATTGCACCTACCTACCACTGTTTGTCTCTGCACTGGTAGAAAATGCATAAGGCATTAAGTCCACACCATGCACACAAATGTACAGAGGCCTGTACATTTGTGTGCATGGCATTAAATAAATAATGTAAGTAATCATTTACGGTACCTATATGTATACCGTAAATGATTACTTACATTTTTTATTTTATTTTAGTTTTCATTGATCATAATGATTAATGATGTCATTAATTATTATGATCAATGAAAACTGAAACTGGCCGTACTTATTTATGTTTTCAGAGACCTTGTGCATATCTTGAAATTATGATTGATGAGAAGCATATTGGGAACATGATATTTTTAGTAAGTAACCTTAAGTCTAAACTACTTAAGAAAATAGGTAATACATTATGATTTATGATATGATGTGTGATATGGTGTGCAATGATGACAAATGCTACCGTGATTCATAAGGTGCATTTTGAAACATGGGTACCTACCTACTTGGGTGGATACATTAATAATATTTACAAAACTTTTTTTACAAAAAAAACAATTGACTTCCTAAAAAAAACTGGAAAAAAGATCGACTAGGAAGAAGACTAAGGGCGAATTTCACGAAACTTTTATACCGAGTATAAGTCTTATCCTGGGAATATATTTTGAATTTTTGACAGTTTTTCCATACAAAAACTGTCAGACGACATTTTTATTCCACGGAAAGATATCTGACTTTGATGAAATCAGCCCTTAAAGTACTAAACAACCAAGTAATTGCGACCAACTTGGTTAAAACTGCGACCAATATGGCTCGCGCGTGGTTCATAACAGTTCCAACCTAAGCTAACCTGCTGCGGGGTAACCTAGCTTAGTTACTGCGACCGAAATATTTAGATCGAAGTTTGAAATCTGTAGGTACCTATCCGTGACATTTACGAATAAAACACAATACAAAACGCCGTTTATCTGAATCAGAAAAACGTAACGCTTTTGAATTTTCACTCATTATAAGCATATTATTCCATACCGGGGGCCATACCTATATTATTATGAAAATCGATTCTTAAATTAACTCTATTATGGCAGCTAAGAGATAACCAGTCCCAATTGATAGCGCCCGTTCACGAACATGACGCATGGCATCAGCACCATTCAGCTCAACCATTTTGAAGGGAGCTAAAATTGATCCAACACACGCGCCACCATCAGCGAGACATCTGAGTGGGCATGACATACTCACAGCCGCCAGGGCACATCCAAGTCAATGAAAGACTTATTACTTACCCGGTAAACGGTAGCTCTATAGTACCATTATTTTAACATTTGAAAATACTGTTGGAGCTGCTGAAGATTGTAACACCATCTTTGCATTGTATAAACTCAGTATCCTTTGTAATAAATAATTGCATCGCACAAGCGTGAGTAGGTACTAATGCATTAATACCTTCTTCTTCAGCAGCTCCAACAGTATTTTCAAATGTTAAAATTAGTTGTAGTCTAGGGTAACCCGACCAAACAGGTTAGATTAGATTGGAACTATGACCAACCACGCCTGAGCCGATTTGGTCGCAGTAAGCAAGTTGGTCGCAGTTACTATTGGCTATGTAGTACTTTCAGTCTTCTTCCTAAGGACATAGTCCATCTTATAACGACATGTTTTGACAGAAACACACAATAGTAGGTACCTACCTAGGTATGCTTATGCTTAACACTACTTAACTGTGTACCATACACACCTTACCTTATTACCTTAGGTAGGTATGCATACCTAAATATCATACTCATGTTCGAGACCGCATGACCATTACAGAAGACAGACAGAAGTGGTAACTTTACTTCCAGCTATATTCTGACATACTGCCTCGCACTTGCGAAAATTTCCTTCGTCTATGTAACGAAGTAAAGGGGGGCTATTCGGGAACTCCGATACATCGCATAGTGAAAGACGGCTGGATCCAGTGTGGAGGATTCGGACTCAAAGAAACAGACCTCGACTGTGAAAATTTTATTGTACCGCATGATAGACGAGGTGTCATCGCCATGGCCAATGATGGCAGGTAAGATTACAATTATTAATCCCTTTTGTTACACGTCCTTGGCCAAACAAACCCACTGGCTTTAGGGCAGTGGCCAGAGAGACCTCCAGATTAGGAACACGAGAACGTTCATTTAGAAAACCAATTCGAATGGCAATGCGAGTATGCGACCTTACAACTTTGACAACTTCGTAACCTAAACTGACCGTTTAGGCGCTGATTGAATTTTAAACGCAGAATGTTCAATTAATTTCAAATCCAGGATTGATTATAAATACAACATCACTAATTCTGAAAGATTTTTAATTTCAGACATGTGGATTGCTCAACACAATTTTTCGTTTTATTGCAACCACAAGACTGGATGGCATTCAGATATGTGGCCTTTGGTCAACTCATTAGCGGTGAAGAAACTCTGAAGAAGATAGAACAGGCACCGGTGTGGTACGAGTCACCGAAAGAGGATATTATCATTGCTAAGGCTGGCATTTTAAACTTGGAGTGCCAAGATATCACAATTAACAAAGGAGCTACTAAATACATAGAGGGCCACCAAGAAGATCTCATAACCATAGCAGAGATGTTTTACGAAGTAGGTGATTTAGATACAAACCTACCTATGTACCTACATACTTATAAACGACTAGCTGCCGCCAGCGGCTTCGCCCGCGTGTAATCTTTATAAATTATAGCCTATGTTACTCAGGGTGAATGTAGCTTTAGGTGAAAGAATTTTTGAAATCGGCGCAGTAGTTTTTGAGTTTATTCATTACAAACATACACACAAAAATACAAATCTTTCCTCTTTATAATATTAGTGTAGATATATGTAAGTATTTACCTACATAAACTTTTTCTGAATGTTCATGAAAATCTTCAGGAATTGCTACAAAAGGTGTTTTTAGAGGCCCAATTTAGAAGTTTACAACGAATACAAGCTGAAATGATTGTGGGTGAAGGTGAGATTGCTCCTGAGGAAGTTGCCAAAAATTTACGTACAACAGAAAGGTTAGTGATTAGTACCTACTCTAGAGTTCTAGATAATATATGCACGTTACATTTGACATAATGCTTCTTTGTAACATCCCGTTTTTGAACAGATCCCTAGTAGGCCTGCCCGAATAAATAAGCCGCGATCCGTGACGTTGGTTTTGGCGCGCAGTATTGTGTTCCTCGCACGGTCCGGAAGTCGAACCCGCAGAATACTACACTCCATGGCTCGCTGGCAAACCTCGAGCTTAGAGAGAGGTCCAAGCTCGAGGTTTGCCAGCTTCAGTTTTGCTAAGTATCGAAGACTTTAAAAGATTGTGGGAGTATATATAGTATACTAGCTGCGCCCCGCGGTTTCACCCGCGTAAGTCTCGATCCCGTGGGAATATCGGGATAAAAAGTATCCTATGTGTTAATCCAGGTTATAAGCTATCTGTTTGCCAAATTTCATCCAAATCCATTCAGCCGTTTTTGCCTGATTGAGTAACAAACATCCAAACACACAAACACAAACTTTCACATTTATAATATTAGTAGGATCACTATCACAATAAATAAATAAACGTTTGTGGTTTTATTATTCAGATTCATGCGGAAAAAAGAAGAAATAGATAAACAAATGGAAAAACCTGATGAAAAGGCCGAAAATAACGAATTTGACGTAGAAGAATATGAGTACGTGCCTGAAGAATACTCTTATCAGCATGCGTCTGTGGTGGTGAGTGGGAGCCTAATCAAGCCTGTGAAGCCCTTCTATATACCTTTAACAGACGTGCCCTATCCTGGTGAGGTTAGCTCCGAATTCGATCTTAAAAGGTTTGTTTTAATTGGTCCCTCTTAAGAGTATTTGCGTAGTAGTAGTATTTATATTTATATTAGCACGTACCCATTAGTTTCATACATGATGCATGGTTCGTGGTAAATGTACCTAATTTGTTAATCGATTGTGATAATAATAATAAAATATTTGTCGTGACGGCCAATGGCATAATAGCCAAGAGCCTCTACCAACACCTGAGGAGGCTCTCGTTAGGCGGCTGGATCAAGGGCTTGATCCAGAAAGCGGTACTCCTGGACACGGCGCGTATTGTTAGGAGATTCCTCTCTCAGGAGCCCTGACCACCGGTAGCTTAGACCCTGTTCCCGATACCGGTGGGCTCCTATTTTTTATATTTTTAAATGTTTTTTTTATGATTTTATAAAAATATTTAAAAATGTAAATAAATAAGAAAGAAAATAAATAAACGAAATAAAATATTTTAATGTTCAGATTGCTGCAAGGGCACTATTGCCTCGAAAGTGATTTAGAAATAGAAGCTGATAAGATGAAAAAGAAGACTGGTGAAGACGGACTAGGTTTCCATTCGGAAATACTCGCAGAAATTTTTGATATGAAATCTCCAGATACTGAATCAGGTAAGTAATACATTATTAATTATTGCATACAAAAGTTAGTCTTCAACCTTGCATAACTCCCAAGCAGCACGCAAGCGTTTTCAACATCAATATACCAGCCTATTTAGAACTTAGAGTTCTTTTAGAGACGTACAAGAGTGTCAAAAAAAGATTTTGTCTTTTTAAGAGTGATTTATGAGTTATTATACAGCTCAAACTGTATAAAATCTTTATTGAGGGATCTGCGTAAGCTTGGGGTGCTTAAACAGAATATTAACACCATACTATACCACTTTAAGTATTTTGTGACACTTCAATCTGGTTTCATCATTAAAACTGTATACAGGCTGTATTTTGCATGTGATCACTTACTTAGTACAGCTCTAAGTGTTAGTAGTAGTATCATTTGATACTTGATTCTGTACAACGGTGTATACAAACTCCGTTCTCAAACTTATTTTTATGGCGTAATTGTACACTATTGTAAATACAGTGGTTTTATGACTCTAAAGAGCATTATAAGTTATGCATAGAGAACTCATTATATAGCCCAAGTAATAAAAATATTCTATTATAAAGCTGATTAAAAGCCAATAGCTGTACAATGTAATCCATAACTTACTTTGTACAGCTATTCAGACTATAATACTCTCCAAATACCGTAGGCTGCTTCGCTAATTGCCGCCATTTTCAAATGTTTAAAAACAAAATTTGAAATATAACTAAAGGATTTTTTTATAGCACCAGCCGCAACATGATAATCTTCTTGAATAATGATCATTGTGCCCTCATATCTTTTAATTTTAAATTATTATTTTATTCTAACCTTTAAAACAAACATTTACGTTCAGTATTTAGTATTTTTCTTTATGTCAGCTCGATTATTATGCTGGCGCGTGAATATTTTGAAGGAAAACATACACAGGTTCACAATAAATTTAATTTGCACTTTCAATTCACCAAATAACACCATCAGATATACAAGTCTACGGTTATCTTATACTTCTAGTAATAAATATTAAATAATAGTGTTGCCATTATTAGAAAGTTTCTATTACACGCAAATTATGTCATCGAAAATAGTTTTGTTTTATTTTTAATCTTTTGTAATTCTCTTTAAAAACATATTTAGAACACTTTTCTTTACGAAATAATTATAAGATAATATTTGTAGTATAATGGTTTCTTTGTACACTGAATAACAGCTTTAATACAGCTATTATAAAGCTTCTCTATTGCTTCTACAGCTATTATACAGCTTTACTAACGCAAAAAGCTGTATAATATGGGCCCTTTTTTTACTTACAAGGATTGTATAAGCGCTTAAACAGCCTATATACAGCCTGAATATACAGCTTCTAGTATACAAACCAACTTAGATACAGCTTGTATACAGCTTGCAATGCTACTTGGGCTACTTACCATTTGAATATACTAACTGACGTTTCTTTTATTTACAGAAAACAGTTTAGATTCTGATGAGGAGAAAGAAATCAACAATTACTTACAGTAAAAAAACTAATTTATAAGTATAACATGTAAAAAAAAACCCTGTCCGATCCGTGAGGGTGTTGATAAGTAGAGCGTACTGAGAGTCTATTTGTGTGGCAATTATCAAGAAAAAAAAGAAAAAAATCGCCTAAGATTGTATATTTTACCGGGTTTATTACATTGGTATGGGCGCGGTCGGATGCCGTTCAACGGGTGTCTACAAATCATAAAGAACTTCTGTTATGTGTATTATGACTTATGACCCTTGTTGACAATTTGCTATAATTTTGGTACTAAAAATGTAATGACCTATGTGCAACATAGGTCATTACATTTTTAGTACCAAAATAGGTACCGCCCTTTCGGATCGGATACCTAGGGGTTTTTACATATTGTAGTATCAAGCTATTTATGTTACCATTGTTTGTACAACTACCTAGGTACACGTCGTTGGTAACACTTTGACCTTGAGCTGGCCTTGTGTATTATGGAGTTTCACTAGAACAAACCAACTAATACCTACAATACGGCCGATATAACTTAGCAATTCCGAACTTCGCGCAAAGGGCTGCGCAGTAACATTTTTTGGGAACCGAATAGTGACATGTGGCGAGTTTGAGTGAGAGAACATGCGCGAAAGTTGTAGGCGCCTATGTTCAGACCCACCATGTTATATCGGCCATATCGTACTGGATATGATTACTGCGTGCAGCCTAGTACCTATACATAATTTTACTACCCACCACTTGGCCCAAAAAAAGAACTAGACACAACTGTCGGGCTGAATATGTGTAGGTACTTAGATACTTGTAATTATTACATCTTCGCCAACTAAAAGTTGGCAACGTCGCAAATAGCTGTCAAATATTTACTTGTTTTGATTAATTTGGCAATAATATTGCTAGTCAATTATGTATGTAACGATTTATTTGCGCAAGTAAATCGTTACGTGTGTGGCTTAGAACTGCAATATTAAAAAGATAGAGATTTAGGTAACACCGAATTTGATGTGGTAAGTATTGTAGGTTGTAAGTAACCGTTTTAGGTGTAAAAAGGGAGTTTAGAAAGTTTCCAAATTACTTTTTTTTACATCTAGACTAAATATTCGGTGCCACGATATAATTACTTATTTATTGTATTTCATAATAAATATTTTAGTTCACTAATCCAATTCAAAACCAAATTTTCCAAATTAATCAAACCAGCGTTTGCGACGTTGCACAGTGGAACGAATGTATGGGAGAGGTTGGACTTAGGCATTTCTGAGAAAAAAAGTCTAATTTTGGTAAACGAATAATGCCATCGTATTAAGTTATCAAATGCCTTCAATACTTGTGCTAACAAATTTCTTTCTACCTCTCGTATTACGGGATTATTAATTGAGAAAATGTGAAATTTTACTATGAAAATGACTGTATCGAGCTCTCTGCCGTCTGATTCCGGTCTCGTTTCAAGTTGTGGGATTTACTATCGTATTACGCATAGCAAAAGCTACATTTACTGCTAAGACACATGGTGCGCCAAACGTGCACCTTCTTCCCTCTGTATCGAGCTTTCTACCTCCTAAATCTGATCCTATTTTAAGTTGTAGTCTTTACTATAATAATACACATACCAAGAGCTGCATTTAGTGTTAAGACATCTGGTGCGCCAAACGTACACCTTCTGAATTATAGGGTGATGTATTATTTTACTGAATCGAGCTTTCTGCCTCCTAAATCTGGGTCCTGTTTCAAGTTGTACTGTTGTAGTTGATGCTACTGATTTAGCAAATATAATTCAGAATCTGAATCGAATATTGATGACAACCTGTATCTCAGAAGGTGCACGTTTGGCGCATCATGTGTCTTAGCACTAAATGCAACTCTTGGTATGTGTATTATGATAGTGAGGACCACAACTTGAAACGAGACCGGAATCAGACGGCAGAGAGCTCGATACAGTCATTTTCATAGTAAAATTTCTCATTTTCTCAATTAACTCCCGAAATACGAGAGGTAGAAAGAAATTTGTCAGCACAAGTATTGAAGGCATTTGATAACTAAGCAAGGGATGATTTAAGAACATTTCAAAATCAAATTTTAATCATCCTCCTCATCATCATCTTTGTCATCAATATTCGATTCAGATTCGGAATTATATTTGCTAAATCATTGACATAAACAAATTCGAGAAGAAGAAGACAAATTCGGGGTCATTATTTTCGGAATCCGTTAGGTCATAAAAAGTAGAAGAAGAATTGTCGAACGAATGCTTGTATGTCTGGCCCGTGTATACCAAGTTTATTAAGCGAAGAAGACAATATCATGGGTACAAATCTGCGTAAAGTTTAGCAGTATCAACTACAACAGTACAACTTGAAACAGGACCCAGATTTAGGAGGCAGAAAGCTCGATTCAGTAAAATAATACATCACCCTATAAGTCAGAAGGTGTACGTTTGGCGCACCAGGTGTCTAAGCACTAAATGCAGCTCTTGGTATGTGTATTATGATAGTAAAAACTACAACTTAAAATAGGATCAGATTTAGGAGGTAGAAAGCTCGATTCAGTTAAAAAATAGATCACCCTATATGTCAGAAGGTGCACGTTTGGCGCACCATGTGTCTTAGCAGTAAATGTAGCTTTTGCTATGCGTAATACGATAGTAAAGCCCACAACTTGAAACGAGACCGGAATCAGACGGCAGAGAGCTCGATACAGTCATTTTCATAGTAAAATTTCTCATTTTCTCAATTAACTCCCGAAATACGAGAGGTAGAAAGAAATTTTTCAGCACAAGTATTGAAGGCATTTGATAACTAAACACGATGGCATTATTCGTTTTTCAAAATTAGACTCTTTTTTCTCGGAAGTGCGTAAGTCCAACCTCTCCCATACATTCGTTCCATTGTGCGTTGCCTACTTTCAGACTAGAAAGAGAAACCAGAAGCTTTGCTTCTGTCTATGTATTTGTCCTATCATTGCGCATTTGTATTCACTCTAAAGTTTTGAAAAGCTTTTATGGAATTGCATAGAGTTGTTAATACCTGCCTAATTTTGTAACCATGGCAATAAGTAAGTACTTCCATGTTGTAACCGCTCTTTAGATTTCATCATTTCGTATTTCCGAAGATAGAAGACGATTGGGATTGCCGAAGTGCATACTTATTCTGGGAGATCTAAAGGCATGTAGGCAGAGGTATTCTTTCTTTTATAAAAAAAATATTAAAAATAATAGGTATATTTAGCGGTAATTATTTTTTCTAGAGAAAATGTGGATCGTGTGAGTTTTGCGGGCGGAGTCATAAAGACCATAGCGAAAACTGTCAAACATACTAACATATTTGACACCCACAGAGGGTAAGATTCTTTCCAAATTATTGCCCTTTCGTTCTTGTGCAGTGGTAACAGCCCCCCCCTGACTTATGTCGTAGGCTCAATTCGAACCATGACAGGCGCTTTACTTTGTGTAACTAAATAATTTCATCACCACTGCTCTTAAAACGGTGAAGTAAAATATCGTAAGGAGGCATGTCCTAGAACCAAAATCGAATACATGACATGACGTAACATCTACCGACCCGCGTGGTAGATTATAGCCCACTCCCTCTCGAAGATAAAAGGAAGAGGCCTGTGTCCCAGCAGTGGGAATATTATAGGCTGATTAGAATATGCTTATGCTTGCATGCTCAAACTTAATAAAGTTCTTATTTCCAGGTCTGATTTGGTTACCGACGAGACCCTCCGAAAATACAGGTAGGTACCTACCTACCGATGATTCTCATTATTTACATTATGAAGAATGGTTGTTTTTATCTCAATCTTAAATGTTTCTGATTTTTAGAATGGCTGAAGAATTATTCAGACGTGGACGTGAAAAGTAAGTTTTACTTGAAATCTGGCATGAAATCGATTTCAAATGTAAATTAAATACTTACGTTTCAATTTGTGGATTTTATCAAGTAGGTACATCGTTTATCATTAGGTAAATAAGTAGGTTCTTATTCGTAAACGACACACATATTTTTTTCTGACTTTTTTTTTTACACTTATTTTTTTCTGTTTTTTCTTTTTTTTTAGAAAAGTTTCTATAACTACTCCTGATGAACCCACTGAAATTCACAAAGAAATATTTAGACGTCAAACGGGGTTCGTACGTCCGGAAGATTTAGCTAGGATGCGCCAATTCGAGCGACCAGAAGATTATGATGAAGATGATGCAAGTGATGACAATGAACTCGACAATTATCTACCATACACTAGGTGACAGCGCTTAGAACATTAAAGTGGCTTGCTTTTTAGGGTTCAGCACCTACCTCAAAAGGAAAAAACGGAGCCCTTATTCACTTTGTTGTCCGTCTGTCAGGAACTCTACAGTAGGTACCCTTTTTCTCAGGAACTAGTAGAAAATGATCATGTTGTAAGGTCTGCGGTCCCTAAACGAGTAAAAAACAAAGTCAACGCCGTTTATGTATGTCACATACGTATTTTAATAATTAGGTATACAGGCTGTAAGGGTAAACTCTTGTCATTCAAACCATGGGTAGTTGACTTAAATATAAAAATAAATGACCGAACACAACAAAAAAAAACGTTATTTTCATTAAAATATTTTAAAAAGTTTCTATCTCACACCGTGCTTGCTAGCGAAACAGCTGACTGACTAAGGGAGGGATCGCGCTCGCTGCCGGTCAGGCCACATCCCGTACCCGCCGCCTGTGTTGAGACGCAAGTTCGTTGCCCTAGCGCATAGGGCAGCGAACTTGCGTCTCTTGTGGTAAAATTTAGACCTAAAAAAATTAAAAAAAAAGTTGTAATTTTCCATTGATTTTACTTTCTATAAATGAAACCAAACCACTGGTTGCAAGGATAACGGTGTTTACCCTAACACCCTGTATAATTTTTAGAGTTCCATAAAAGTCCTATTCCCACATGTCCGTTCTTTTTTCTTTACTGACACATCTTTCTCAATCTACTGCGGTCTGCTAAGTTTAGTTGTTGCATTCCCTTTACGGTTTTACACAATTCCTCACGATTTTTTCCGAAATCATCAATACTATAAAGTACTTAGGTACTTATTTATATAATATTCTGAGATCCTTTTGGATGCGAGCACGGAACAGTGCCCGTAGCGGGCCGCGCATGCGGCACTTACGGCATGAGATGTGGTTTATGGCTTATCTACCGTAAAAGGACGGACGCAAGGTTGGAAGTCTCGCGATGCTTTTTTGAAGTGACGTCCTTGTTTATTTTTTTTTATAAACGCTGCTTTTGCTACTGCTTCATTAGTCTTATAATCTCAAGTGCTACTGCTGAGCATGAGGTCGGGATTTGGTTCCCAGGTCGGGCAAAGTGTGATTGGGTCTTTGAAATAGATGCCCGGAGTCTGGGAGTCGTGGCCGAGTCATGAGAATAGGTACCTACTCGAGTCGGTTCGCCCCCTTTTACATGGGACTTAGGTAAACATAACTCTACATACAAACATACTTCCGGTAAAACAGGCGTAGGTAATATTATGTTCTTATAATGTTTTTGTATCTTTTATCTGTTTTAGACAAGTATCAATACAACCACCCTCGGTAACCTCACATCATAAACCTAAGTCTGGTTTCGCCCGTCAAAGTCGTAAAGAAAAAATCAAAGAAGAAAATGAGAAAAGGTGATTTAATTACATAACCTTATCTCGATATTTGAAGAAAATATAAAATAGATTACTTACAAATCGGTCCGCTGCATGCAATGACTGCTGCATGCATTAGCAACGTGGCACATGGGTAGACCATGACTTGGAATAGACCATAGGATACGTTTTATCCTCCCACGGGATCGAGACCTACGCGGGTGAAACCGCGGGGCACAGCTAGTTATCTATAAATAGGTGCTTTAGCGTTAAGTAGTCTCAAGTCCATTTTTTATTGACCAGTTGTAATAAACACATATATAGGTCGCAATGGAATATGAACTTTCAAAGTTATGATAAATGATTTTATTTCTGTAAGTAGGTTTGTACAAACACTTTTACACGTCAATCACATTTTTAAAACTAGATGAGGTCGGCGTTTCCTATCTGACTACTCTGAGAAGAAAGGCCGAAACAAACTCAGAGGTCACAGTCTCTTTTAAAGTCCAGACATAATCTTGGTCAGATTATGTGAAGACCATGTAGATTGGTGTCTGAAATGGTCTTTTGAGGAAAGAACCACACAGATTGAGTGGACCTGTCCAGTCAGTGCACGCATTTGTCAGTACCTAATCGTGCAGCTCAACTCCGAATTTAAAGAGCTCAACGATTTGACGAACAATACCAAAGAAAGGACATTTAGTTAGGCCGCATAAATTACTCAAACTATCAGACTATGATTAATTAAAATTAAGAAAAAATAAATAATAAAAAAGAAAAGAAAGATCCACATAATCTTCACATTCACAATAATTAAAAATAATATAATACTTTACACAGTAAATATTCATGTCAATGTTTGAATAAAATGTCAATGTAGCAAACGTCAAGTTCATACCTATTCCATTGCTTTGCCATTGCAACTTTGTCATGATAACTACCTACCTATTAGGGGACCTACCACCACCGCTTACAGCAGCTTACTCAGTGGTGGAAAGAGATGCAGCTATACGTCCTGTAGAGCTTCATCTCTTTCCTACACTGAAGTAATATTAAAATAATACTGCTGTAAGAGCGCTGGTGGTAGGGGCCCCGAGATTCTGAATTCCAATATACCTACCTACCTATAACTATAATCAATTTATTTTTCTTTCTATAGAGATTCCTTCGACCCTTATGCCCCTAAGGTTGATACCTCGGCGACAGTCCCCAGTCAGCTAATAGCTGGACCAGAACGAAGAAAAGCACGAGAAAGGTTATTACTTTGCCTATTAGCTACCTAAACAAACGATATTTAGATAAATAGGTAAGTACAGTCAACCAAATTATCGCCAAACATCTCGAACATGCTCGAAAGACTATAATGTATTGTACCGACATAATTTGAGCCGTTTTCATAAATGGATGAAAAGTATTTTATTCTTGCCTTACTTATCAAAATTCGTAGGTAGGTGCTTAAATAAGTTAAAAAAAATATCACGAGTGGGTTGGCTAAAAAATCCTGACCAGACTATGATTACTTAGGTACCTACTTAATAAAAAATTCAAAAATGCTTCTTTTTTAAACATTGCACTCATTCGTTTATCGATTATTTTTTTTATAAGTAACAAATGTTTTTCTTAAGAAACTGATAAAAACCATTGATATTATAATTATCACATACGGTTATTGGACGGTTGGGCGCTAAGAACATTCCTGAACTTAGGTGACCAAGTAGTCTTTAGGTAATTTTCTCCGAATTTACTAACAAATGGCAAAACTGGAGTTACTAGCAAAGATTCTCCTTGAAAAGCTCTTTCCATTGATAGGTATATCTTGAAATGTTTAAAAAAAGTCATTTTTTAATTTTTAATCAGTCTGGCCGATTTTTTTTTGCCAATCCACTCGCGATACATTTTCTAACATACCTACTTTTAATTTAAAATACTTTTCATCCATTAAACAGATGTGTGCAGGTCGTTCCTAGGTCGCATGTCGCATCCTCTACTAGTAGATACCTACCGGAAAACCCGCTGTTTTATACAAGCACCCTTATATAATTACGATCAAGAGATCATAAAGATGTGAACAGGGTCGGTCTGGCCCCAGGGCATACCGGGACTTTTCCCTGTGGGCCGATCCCTCCGTGGGCCGGTTCGGTTCATTTTCCCTTCATTTTATTTAGAGCAAAGCCGTGATTAGTGAGATAATTATTATTTTATTTCGAACCTCAAAAATCCCGGTAGTTTTTGGGTCCCAGACCGACCCTGGATGCGAGTATGAATATAGGTAATTTCTATCAATAGTCATGGTGGCGTTGCATGGAAATCAGGCAGCGATTTTCGCGCGACGACGCGGATGAGCGATGTTAACGATGGGAAGCGGATGAGCGAAGCCGATGGGAAGAGGAGAATGTCTGTCCTCACGCGGCTCATTGATGACGTGGCTACTTCCCAGACCCAAGGACCAACTTTAAGGGATTATACGTAAGTACTTAAACTCACTAAATAGGAGCTCGTGGCTAAGTAATAACAGTCGCACAGGTTAAGCTACGCTTGCCGGGGCTGGTCCGTGGATGGGTGACCATCTGTATCTACATATCGAAACTCCTCCGTGCCTCGGAAAGCACGTTAAGCCGTTGGTCCCGGCTGTCATTTGTGGATCTTTGACAGTCGTTACGGGTCGTTAGAAGCCCGAAAGTCTGACAACCAGTCTTGCCAAGGGGTATCGTATTACCCAGTTACTGGGTTATGGAGGTTAGATAGGCAGTCGCTCCATGTAAAATACTGGTATTGAGCTGCATCCGGTTAGACTGGAAGCCGACCCCAACTTGGTTGGGAAAAGGCTAGGATGATGATGATGATGTAAGTACAACTCACTAAATCTTGCACGTTTACAAAGATCAATTTTGATTATTATAATTATGCGTATGCTTCATGCCTCATCTTAAATGACCGCCATATATAACATAATAATATAATCGTTTCTTAAATATTACTTAATTGCATTTTTCTTCATACATTAACAGACCACTTTCGGAACAGGACCGAAATAAAACACTCTTCCTTCTTACGTATTCTCCTCAAAAACATTTAAACCTAAATGCCAATGAAGACGATCCTCGTGAACTTTATTTACGGCGCCGCAAACAGCAAGGTAATCGATCGATCGATCACATTCTTCGTTTACAACATGGGAAAACTGTTTACCGCAAGATATCTACGGACTACGTTAGGACTATCGATCAGATCGAAAAAAAGGAAGACACTTCTATAAGGGGTTTGGAATATGCGAAACACCGACCTTCAATATCAGTGACGGAATACCGAAAGCAGAATCAAGCGTATAATGAAAGCCTAGCAGCATTAGCGAAGCTTTCCAAAGATGATGTTAAAAAAAAGCATGAACAAGATAACTGGTAAGTTCTTTTTTTTTTTTATATTACTTTGTTTTTTAATCATAGGTACACACTGCAACATTATGCTTTACATTTCCAGTATAAGCTGACCTCGCATTGCACGGGAATCCTATACAATGCGAGATCATCATAAACTGGAAACGTATAGCTTGATGTACCGTGAGCCGTGTGTACAATGAAGTGAAAACGGTACGTGGTCCTATAAAGGTGTGAGCATAGGTGACCGGGCGACATCCCGTTTACAACAAATTCTGCGCATTTTAATAAAAAAAAACCAGTCAAGTGCGTGTCGGACCACGCACAATGAAGGGTTCTGTAGTTGGAATTAATTTATCCCAAGAATAAACTTAACATTGTAAGAAACGGGTTTTGTCGACGGAAGAATAAACAAAATGACAGATTGTAATTGTTTATCTGTCATTTTGTCTATCAAGAATAGACAAAATGACAGATAAAACATCGAGAGAGATCAAACTCGTCGAGAAAACCCAATTCTACGGTGGTATGCTACGCGTGTGGTCCGCACAAAGCTATTGAGATACAGCCGAATCGGACCGATATTATGGGGAATATGTGAATATGACCACATATGGTATATATGGGGTCGAGTTCAATTTTTTTTTTGTCCAAGAGCTAGATCGAAGAGTTTACGCGTAAACTCTGCGATCTAGCTCTTGGACTATGATATCGTATAGAATTCATAAATCTTCTAGACTAAGACCCGAATAAATCAGTGACTTGGCGACTGATTCCGACTAATTAGCGAATAAATTTGGGAGAAAACAGATCTTCGCTAGGTGCCCTAGTTTTAGAGATATAAATGTGGCCCTGCTGGGGAGACTCTCTCCAGATCGGCCACCTATAAACCCGTATTTTTTTGAACCAGTGATCGACAAATTCTGATATTTGGCGACAAATTTTTTGTGTAATCAAAATTAAAATCCCTGATGGTGGCCCTGCCAGAGTCAGTGACACCAGGACGCCCACTAAACATCAGTCCCATAAATCCGCTCCGCAATCTGCCTGCGCGGTGCGCCGTCACTCTGGAATCTGGACTCAGCCTTATAGATTTATAACGACAAAATTAAGGTTAGGAAAGTGATGTAGAAGATTTGTACAATGTGCCGCAGCCCGCCATGATGTCGCACAAAAATCCACCTACATCTTTTACGCGATTTCATGGTTGGTCCCATAATAAAATGTGTTCATAGAGCCTGGGATACACTAGGGAACATTTTGTCTCGCAACATGACGCGCAACACTCCATCTACGTGACGCTGCAACGTTGCATAGTGCCCCGCAACATTCTACGTGACGCGGGGCATGTTGCTTGCCCCCGCCTCGAGAACGAGCGCACGTGTCCCGCATCAGTGTCGCGTGTCACCGAGTGTAGTCGCAACGTGCCTCATAATAATGTCTGTAGTGTGGGGAAATGATACCGTGCTGTCTCAATGTAATGGCATGTCTGATATGAGAACTTATAGCGTTCGGTAGGTAGTATTGTATCCTTTGGCTATGGAAGGTCCGATCATTTGCAATAAAGTTTCAAAATCAGATGATGACATTCGAGTAAAATTCACAAACGATCTTCAAACGACCTTCTCTCTCTTACGTTTCAACACACTCGATATATGAGTACTGACTAGGGTGGCCGGCAAAATGTTCCGCGACAATTATCTCGGGATGTGTATCCCAAGCTTAATGATGACCCATTTTCAGATTAATATCAACAAATAAAAAAGCAAATTTTAAATAAAAACAGTTTTAATAACACTGAAATAGCACAAATAATTTCCCATCACAATTTAATACTACTAGGTACAATATAGTTACATCATCACAATGTCAACTTATGTACATCATTACGTTTGTTCGGTGAGCTAATGCTTGTGCATAATGTACATAGGATAGAGTTCACTATATCGATACAAAAATTATTTGGTTACAAATGCTCTTCTTGAGCGATCTGTCATTCATGTCCCTTATATCTAACGACCTCGAACCAAACAATTGACACTAGGAATCGATAAATATTCGAATTCACTGATCCACGAACCGACTAGCACCCTGCTTCGTTACTTAAGACTGTACACTTCTAATGTCCATGGCCGTGTCCCAAAGCGTTGCCGCCGTTGGGCTGTCCGGGCGGCGGTCGTGGCTCGTTATTGTTTCCCTCACCATTGCTTTCGTTGTTATTGCGATTCTCCAGTTGCTGTTGCCACATTGACGCGTAGAAGCCGCCTTGTGCGAGAAGCGCTTCATGACTGAAATTTAACAATGACTGAAATAAACACGAACGTTACACAAATATACAAACAAACATTGTATTCACCGAAGGGTTAGACTGATGTGTATCATCAGTAATCACACATTCTTACTTAAATCTACGTTACTAGGCAGTATTACTGCTATATGGAGTAAGAGTTTTACTCACTTTCCTCTTTCAATGATTTCTCCTTCTTTCAATACGAGAATTTCATCGGCGTGTATGATAGTAGAGAGCCTGTGAGCGATTATAATTGTTGTCCTGTTCGCACATACTCGCCCCAGAGCCGCCTGAAACAAACAACAGCAATAATTAGATGATTAATAAAGTAATGATACAATAGGTTTGCGATTTTGCTTCCAAATATGTATTTTTGAAAAAATAACTCATACCCAAACATAAAGTTCAGTTTGTGTTACAACTTCAAACATTTTTATGACTTTTTCAATAGTTCTGGCCATTCTGAAATCAACTTAACTTACACTGAAAGTTGACATTTGTATGAGTGGACATAAAATCAATTGGAAACTAGCTTTAAAATATGGAATACGTTCTATTTATGCAGAGTTGCAGCTCAAATTAAAAAAAAAAAAAATCTTAATTTAATATCAATTATTCACTACCCGACGAAGAGTTTTCTATTCCTAGATTATATAAAAAACTGTAAGGCTGATTATAAAATAAAAATTATTAATAATAAACGATAGGATGTTCGTTATAAGGTTATAATTATAACTGATATTTTTACCTGTATATTTCTTTCTGTGTTGGTGTCAAGTGCTGACGTAGCTTCGTCTAGCAGAACGATGGCCGGGTCCTTGAGAATAGTCCGCGCGATTGCTATTCTTTGCTTTTCACCCCCGCTGAGACGTAGACCTCTCTCTCCGACCTGCAAATGAAAAACGTATAGGTCATTAGCGTCAATTGGTGATCCGACGTGGCTTTCAAGGATTCTTTTAATGTTTTACTTAGTGGCGAAGTTTTCAGCCAACGAAATTTAATTCACTAGATTTCAGTGACAAATCTCAGTCTATTTTCATTCACATCTTAAAAATACATTCATTTCAAATTCATAATAATAAATATTATAAATAATTGTGCTTGTTTCAGAGAAGAAAAGCTAAAGATTCGACGCCTTGTTGAAAGGTGAGCAATAGTCAAGATGTGTTTTTTTTTTCTGTGCTTTTGGCACTTGTTTATCTCTTACGTAGACGCAGTCGAATCGAATCCATATTGCTATAATAGATACAATGTTTCGTTCGTCTATACGAACCTATACGCTTCGGTGCCTATGTACCTATAAGTGTTCAGTTTATACGTGTTCAGTTTTATGCGTAGCGCGCTTGTATGGTCGCGTCATATAAAGTACGTGCGTTCAGTTTTATGCGTAGCGCGCTTGTATGGTCGCATCATATAAAGCACGTGCGTTTAGTTTTATGCGTAGCACGCTTGTATGGCCGCGTCCTATAAAGCGATCGACGCGCGAATACACGATCGTTGCGCGAATATGCGTGTCTTTTTTTTTTTTGGTAAACCGGAAAGCGCCCTCTGTCGGCGCAACCACGCATTCAGGTTCCCCGAACAAACAATTTCGAACGATCGTGGATACGCGCGATGATCGCTTTTAAATAGGAAGCGGGGGTAAGAGTGAGCAAAAAACGCTTCGAATAAGAATAAAAACTCGTAAGACAGTAATAATGTTTTATGATCTTTTCGTTAGCCTGTACTGTCCTAATGCTGGGCAAAGGCCTCGCCCAAGTCCTTCCAGGATAACAATGTATTTTTTTTAATATGGCAAAGGTACGGTAGCAATTCTTACCTGTGTATCATAAGCATCTGGGAATGAAAGGATCCTGTCGTGAATATCAGCATTCTTAGCCGCTGATATAATATCAGCTGCCGGCGCAGTCAATTTTCCATACTGAATATTATACCTGAAATAAAACAAAAAGCAGCTGAATTCTATGTTGTTTTTTGTTTCGACAGTATCTGTCTGTCGGTATGTTACCTTTTCACGCCTAAACCACAGAATGGAATTCGATATTTTGTTTTGTTTTACATGGTTGATTTTGTTTCAGTTTTTATTTTGATTTTGTTTCAGTTTTTGATTTTGTTTCAGTTTTTATTCAAATCCATACTAATAATATTATACATTACATTCGAAAATAACTCTGTCTATCTGTATGTTACCTTTTCACGCCTAAATCACAGAATACATTTCGATAAAATTTGGCAAGGAGATAGATAGTTAATATTACATGGTAATTTTAGAATCATCCCCATTTTACCCTCTTGAAGGATGATTTCACTGAAACACGCAACTGTTTGTTACCAAAGGAATAAATTTGAATTTTCATAGCCCTAACTTCCACGCGGACGAAACCGCGGGCAGAAGCTGGTCTTACGGATCCCTGAATCCAAAAATTATTTTAATATGATGTGTACGGATGGCATGAATTCCGTGATCAATTACGTTGTCAATTTTGGATAAAAACTATTGATTATCGTCATCTTCAAAATAGGTAGGTAGGTATAACATCATTTAGGTTAAATCTCATAATTGCAAAGAGCTTGTATGTGGTGAGTTGCTTATCTGCATAGTTTTATAAAGTTTTTTATTTTCAGTGTATGTTGGGAGGATGAGGTCAGATTCCCCAGATGAAAAGCAATACCGACTGTCAAAAAAAAAAAAACTTCCTAGCGGCCTAGTGATTTTTTTATTTTTATTTTCTTATTTTAGTTTTGAAAATCTCTTTTACATTAGCTTTAGTCGTTTGTTATGTAATATTAATTAATATTTTGGACCACAATTAAATTCCTTATGGCAACTTGTTTTAAATCATTTTTTTTACTTGGAACTAATACCTACTCAATGCACTGTTAAACAATTTGTGTAACCTAGCTATAGGTAATATTGTAATCTGCAAACCTGCTAAATAATTGTAACCTTGTAAATTTTGCTTATAGGTAATATTGCTATTTCTAATGCTTAAAAACTGCGCGAACATTACAAGCATGGGGGCAACCAAACCGCGGTTAAAAACCTGAGACGGCTGAGACGCACGTTTCTGTCCGCTGTGATGCGCTCTCGGGCCATAGTTTATTTATTTCCAACAGTTCACCTACAAAAAGCTGCGTTGAACCTTCTTTTCTTGACTTCATTATCATTGGCAGCCTTGTTCCACGGTCCACCCACTGCTGAGTATAGAACTCTGCTTCCCAGTTCTGTGCGGGCCTCACCTATGTATTTTCTTGGACTCACGCCTTTATCCTGGCAGAAGCTATAGAACGCCAACTTCTACGATCCTTACTTATTCCTTTTGCTTCGTTGACTTACCTGACAGAATTATTGAAGAGCACGGTATCCTGCGGCACGACGCCTATACTTGTTCGCAGCGACGCTTGCGTGACCGTCCTTACGTCCTGCCCGTCGACCAGCACCGCGCCTTCGTTTACGTCATAGAACCGGAATAGCAGCCTCATGATTGTCGACTTTCCCGCGCCACTTGGACCCACCTGTGTTCAATATTGTATCGTTATAATTACTCAACAACGAATGGGTTTATAAAAACTGCCATATTGTATAATGTCTGTCCAAAGTATCCAATGAAAATGTTAACAAATGGGTCAGAAAACATTGCCAATTTGTAGTGCCACTTAAAAATTTAGTCCTTTAGACTTCAAAGTCAAAGTCAAATAATTTATTTTAATTAAGCTCATAAAAGGGAATTTTTGAACGTCAAAAAATTTGTTTATTCCAACACACCCGAAGTTCTAATTTTAAATAACCGATGATGTTTTTCATTTGCCAATTGAGATTAAATGATCTCAATTTTCGTCGATGAATTTAATTTTCAATTAAGAGTGTTTATGCTGAAAGTTGGCAACGTCGCAAATAGATATCAAATATTTCGCTGTTTTGATTAATTTGGTAATATTACTGTATGGAAATATGAAATATGGCTAGCTAGCTGTTTAAAATATTGATTATGAAATGCAACAAAATAATATCGTACCGAATATTTAGTTTTAGTTGTAAAAAAGGATTTGGAAGTTTTCCAATTGCCTTTTTTACACCTAAAATTAAATACAGACAGGAATCCGACGTGTAAATCCGCTCCGCAATCCGCCATACGCGGTGCGCCGTCACTCAGGACTCAGACTAATTGCGACGATGAATCACATGTTTTATTTTGACAGTTCAATAACATTCATTGCGCTATTTACGTTGTTGAACAGACAAATTTTTCGAAAATAATTATGATGAAGCAATGGATTAGGAATTTCCTTCAAAATTATTCAGATTCAGAGTGTAATTGATCGTGTATTACGCAATTAGAGTGCAGTTTTAATTAGAAAACGCGTTGTTAATAAACTTCCCAACTTACCAAGGCGACAGTACTGCCAGGCGGCACCTTAAAGCTGATATTATTCAACACAAGCCGCTCGGGTCCATATCCGAACGACACGTGCTTGAACTCGACCGCACCGCGCCGTACCAACAAGTCCGGCGCTCCGATAGCGTCGCGCACGTCAGAATCCACTCGCATCAGGTCAAACATGTTCTCCATGTCTACAAAGTTCTTCTGAATGGCTCTGCAAACATTTTATGGTCATTTTTGTGAATAATTAATGAAAACAGCAGCAGGAAAGGTTATAAAAAAATACAGGGTCTAATAAAATTAACTAGCGAAACTCCGCAGACATGATGGGTATCTCGCTATATAACATGATAAAATAAAAAAGATTTGATGATTTTTGGGGGGCCGATGAACTCTGGTAGTTTTGTTACTTGAAGTGCGTGTTGATAAAATCTGTTTTATCGTGTAAAGATATCGATAATTCGATATGAATCAAGTCTGTGTAGTTAACAAAATACGGATTTTTAAACCGATATATTCACGTAATTAGGACTACACTACGTTGATGACCCCAAAAAAAATAACATCTTCAAATTAACTATATTTTGTAACGATAACATTACAAAATATTTTTCATAATTTACTTGCTCCAATTCTTTTGTTTGACTACTCTATTCATAAAGTTCCTCCTCCGGGTGTCCCGTGAAAGCAGTGCCGCCAAATAACGGCAAAGGTGGTGGCGCTATTTGTCAATGATATCACCTTGTGGCTAAGTTATAAATCAGATTAAGCTAATCTCCATTATTGTGCGACTACTATAGCCTCGTTGTCATATCGATCGTATACTCGGGGGCAGCGGTTTTTATCTTATTTCTATACATATCGTGCATGACTGCGATAAACAAGTAAGATTATTGATGCAGTGTAGGTGTGGGAACTTAGGATCATTTTAGGAAATAGTAGTTGGATGTACGCCACGGCGACACATAGCATAAATAGCTTATAATGTTCCCACTGCTGGAACACAGGCCTCCTCTCTGTGAGAGAGAACGGGCCGGTTTCCTCACGATATTTTCCTTCACCGTTTTGAGAGCAGTGGCGATGAAATAATTTACACAAAGTAAAGCGCCTGTCAGGGTTCGAACCTACGACCTACAAGTCGTAAGTCGTGACCGTTACCACTGGGCCACAACTGCTCCCCCTTTTATTTTTATTATAATCTTACACGTTTTTTAAGTTATATTTTATGTTGTGGCAACCAAAACATCCATGCTATCCGAACATCTTTTGCTAATACGTAGGTTTTTCTAGCAGTATTTCCTTCTCTTGCACGTATCTGATGAAAATGTAAAAAAATCCCGGGTTATGGATAAATCCTTGAGCAATCGTCAC
This sequence comes from Lithophane semibrunnea, assembly GCA_947363905.1. Lineage (NCBI taxonomy): Eukaryota > Metazoa > Arthropoda > Insecta > Lepidoptera > Noctuidae > Lithophane > Lithophane semibrunnea. The sequence goes on from OX376200.1 coordinate 7,248,821, forward strand.
TACAGAGAATTAGTAACACATTCATCTGTATTTAAAATACTTCAACTTTATAACTCACTAATTTTTCCAACAATTATTGTTTGAATAACATTATTCAATTGTAATTAAAAAGTCATCGACGAAAATTGAGATTATTTATTCTCATTTTGTCAAATGAAAAACATCATCGGTTACTTAAAATTAGAACTACCCGAAGTTCTAGTGTTGGAATAACATTATTAAATTGTAATTGAAAAGTCATCGACGAAAATTGTGGTTATTTCAATAATCAAATGAAAAACATCTAGGTGATTCAAACTTCGTGTTGAAGTATTCAAATAATCAAATTAAAGCACTCAATTTGTAAGTGGCACTACATATTGGCATTTGTTTACATTTTGATCAGATACTTTTGGAACGGACCATACACTATCAATGTCTCCGGCGAAAGTTGTCTAGTCCCCGTTGAGATTGGCCGCCTAGACCGAAATTCGATAAGGAGTACATTACATACCTATAGTAGGTTCCGAACCAGTTGAGCGGCACATACAGCTGCACGATGTACGACGCGAACAGCACGTAGTCACCGACCGTCAGCTCGTTGGTGTCCACCACCATAGACACGCAGAGTAAGGAACCGGCCAGTAGACCTAATGACAACAATATTGAACATAGTAATTTCGTTCATGTAAAGGTGAAGGATAAGATGAAATCCGCCCAGAACATATTCGGTTCTGTACGGGCCTTAAACAAATAAACATGCTACGATGAATAGAGAAATTCGTCCGTGTTTTTCAGCTCAGATTTGTCCGTAAACAGATGTAGCATTTATGGTAAACAAAAGTTGCGCAATATTGTTGCAGCAACCTGTTTTCGTGTTGTTTGCTACGAACACAACTATGTTACAGAAAGTATTATGAATCTAAATAAGACCTTATTGGTTAATTAATCTGTATCTAAAAGTACAATGCTGCATAAAATTGTTTTCCTAAAAGATGTCAAAGTGGCATCAGGAACTCACGATAAATAAACTGAATATGCAAATAAGATGGATAAATGTCATAGTATTATGTTTATGAAAACAGTTTCTAAGGAAATTAAGCACTGCTACTATTCTAGGAAAAAAATATATATTGGTGCTTAAATAATATAAAATTTTTTGGAGACCTTGGGGCCTAGACAAAAGCCTTTTCTATAAGCGTTAACGCCAACGGAAAGATCAAATTGTATAGAGTTGACAGCAGCAGTCACGTGACATCTCTAAAGCTAATGTCAACTCCATACAATTTGATCTTTCTTTTGGCGTTAACGCTTACAGAAAAGGGATTTTATCTATAGCCTCTTGTCTTTTAGCTCGATTTTTGGGAAAATAGATCAAATAAAATAAAATCGAGCTAAAAGAGGAAAGATCACAAAAAAATATAATATAAATCAAGAAAATTTTGAACTGTGTGTAAATATTTCCCTTGGTTATTTTCATAAAAAAAGTATAGAGTAAATAATAAAGAACACTTACCGGAGCAAATGATGACATTTTGTAAAGTATTCAGCATATTGAGTGTTATCAGAGATTTGAATTCCTCCCTCTGGAAATATTTAAAAGCTTTGTAATTTTAGGTAATTTAATAAAAACAACATAAAATAAAAATACGCCTGGATAGACTGTGTGAAAGATGATATGGCTAGAAAGGGGGTGACTACCGAGATGACGACGAAAGGTCGATTCACACATATCAGTGAAGCCACCGTTCCGACACAGTACCGGCACAGTGCAAAATATTCTTTCATACATTCTCTATGAACGCATCCCCACTTGTCATTGCACGGTATGGGAATGTATGAAAGAATATTTTGCACTCCATAATCTGACAAGTGGTCACAAGTGCCGACTGCTGATCGTAGAAATACGAGGCAGTAATTGGAAACTCAATAATGTGAATTTGAAAATTAAAAATAAGAAACTATTTCATTATCTTTCAGCCGAATACGTCCAATGCTGGACATAGGTCTCGGCTAACCATAGCTTCAATGACCAGGCATCCAAAAGATTCTTGCGACCTACTTAAGAAACTATTTATTACCTGATAATTAAGTATAGCGTCTCTATAAGACACGACCTCGTACACCTCAGCGCCATAGTACTTGACTGTCTCATAGTTAAGCAGTGAGTCCACGGAGCGGGCCTTTTGTTCGTTGTCAGCTAAGTTCATACGCCTCTGGAACTTGGTCCGCCATTCTGTGACAGCTATCGTCGCAACTGAAATGTTAATGATAAATGTTTTAGAAAAAAGAAAAGAAAGAAAATAAATTTATTCGACAAATAAGGAAATAATAATAATTTAGGAATCTTGAAGAAGTCAGCTCAGTGAAATTAATTGCTAAGCAAATTGACGATTAACTTAAACGGTCCGTAACCTAACTAATATTATAAATGCGAAAGTGAGTTTGTTTGTTACGCTTTCACGCTAAAACTGCTGAACAGATTTAGATGAAATTTGGCACATGGGTAGACCATGACCTGGAATAGGACATAGGATACTTTTTATGCCGATATTCCCACGGGATCGAGAGTTACGCGGGTGAAACCGCGAGGCACAGCTAGTAATAAATATCATAACTTGAAATGGCTTTATAGGCGCTCCCTCACTGGAGCATTAGCTTGTAATGTAACAATCCAAGATTCTATTTTGAGCATTACGTTACAATACAATACAACCTCACTGGCTGACGAGCGTTCGCCTGTAATATAAAAATCCAAGATTCGATAAGATTCGCATTCACTTTAAAAATTGTATCACGAGTGCTCTCACTCACTACTGTTACATTACAGGCGTATGGGTCCCGGTGAATGTAATGTTGAATTACAGGGAGCGCCTTAACATGGCAAATTGGCGGAGGGTGTCGATTTCGAAAACGGTGAAGGAAAAATATCGTGGGGAATCTGGCATGTTCTAGAACTAAAAATTCGAAAACATGTGATATCTACCAACCCTCACTGGGCCCGTGTGGTGGTTACGGCCCACTCCCTCACACTGACAGGAGCCCTGTACACGTACAGGCCTATAATGTTCCCACTGCTGGAACGTGTCCCAGCAGTGGGAACATTATAGGCTGATTATGCTTATGTCGATTTGCTAAACAATTAATTTCAATTTCAGGTATCGAGTTTCGGATTTCTAGAACGCGTATGTCTTTATTACTCATACCAGTATGTCAGTATCTGAAGACCGATGTGTCTTATTTAAGAACGAGGTATACCTGTAGGTACAGTCACGGACTTTAATTGATGAGCCACCTTCAAACATTTCAATTTTGCAGTTTCATACATTCACGAGATTACACGATTAAACACGAACTCAAATCGCACGCTCGTAAACAAGATGACAAATAAATTACTTTTAATCGGAAATAGTCTTATCCATAGAGGTTGACTAATAAGTTCTAAATGATAAAAATAAATACAATGTTTAATTAAGTGTATCCAATCTATTTGATACCGACCTCCTTTGAATCATAGCTCATTAACTCGATAATTCTGTAAACAACTGAAGACAGTGACAGTTGAAATATAGATGTCAGACACGTTACTTTCGAACTTGTCAAAATTACTATTAATATTTCTCCGTACGCTAACGTTACTATCGCAACAGTAACCTAACAACGATTGTTTATCGTTGCTAGGTTACTGTTGCTAGACCTGCAATTGGTTGACTTTGGGTAGTGGCTCTGCTGTCAAGTTTGTAGTTCTGGCTCTCAGGTTAGCCAACCGGTAAAGATATGAAATATAATTTTCTTCTCCTAATACGAAGACATATGACTGCGTGTCGGGAACCGAATAAACCCGATTTGCATTACATCGCTAAAGTACGAACAGTGCCAGGTGGCTCATCAGTTAAAGTCCGTGACTGTACATTGTTACGGCACTAAATTATTTCCAAACATTGTTATCGAACACGCGATGAATTGCAATAGATTGTTGGCAAAAATCAATATAACAAAGGCTTTGAAACGGTGAAAAATTATTTTATGTTTTAGAGACTACTTACACGCGATCGAAAACCGATATACGATAACATAGTCCGATAAATCGTCATTCAAACTAATGTTTATTTACACTGTATTCACCAAAAAATAAACATTACTTAATTAATATACTTACTTTCAACTTATTGATAGATAACATGCATTAGGACACCTGTCCTACCGCCGACGGGGAAGCGACAAGCTTGCAACGATTTTCTCGCTCAAGAAACTTACAAAAAAGATTGTACGTCCCGTGTAAGTAAAAGAGATCCTAGATAACCCCTACCTACATAATATATTAACAGTTGATCGCCGACTGTTCACAACGGCGCACCGGCGAGTATTCGATTTTCGCAACGATAAGAGCTATCAAAGAGAAAACTCGCTCAGCGACTTTCGTTTGGCAGAGCAATCACCGATAGACTCGCACTTAGTACATACGCATACCAGCGAGTAATAGCTCATCGCCGTTGCGCACTCGTTGCTCGTTAATCGCCTGCGTGGGACAGGTCCCTAAGCCGTAAAATCGATCGCTACTTCCTCGCGACCGCTTTTGCGATAACACTCATCGAAAATAACAACCACAAATTCGATAACATAGGAAATAAGGTAAATGTATAGTAAAATTATTCTTTAAAATGCAAGGTCGTCCATTTCGTTGACATGATTCAAGTTGCCATGCCAGTAGCGGTTAAGAGTTGTCCAGTGGGTAAACAACGTAATGAATGTTGTTGAACTGACAAAAAGGAACAGATTGTAATTTCACGTGTTTTACATAATAAGGGTGCAGGGCCAGCCAAGTGGACGTCATCTGTACTAAATAAACGGAACGGGACTTTTTAACTTGCCAAAGCAAGAGGAACTCAGGGGTCAAAAATCTATCTTAACGTAACCAAAAGTGAAACTAAATACAGTACTCGGGCTTTAGCACATCCGAGTTTAAGAAGAAGTTCGGCTCTGTAGAGCGAAGTCAAAGTCTATCATACTGAGCGAGTCCTTTTCTAAAACTTGATGCGCCATACTTTTCTACACATAATATTATTTCTATACATTACAAACACCACCAAAAAAAAAACTACGTGGTCTTCACATGATCTGACCAAGATTATGTCTGGACTTTAAGAGACTTTGATTTTGGCCTTTTTTCTCAGAGTACTCAGATAGGAAATTCCGACCTCATCTAGTTTTTAAAATATGTATGATTTACGTATAAAAGTGCTAAGAAATAAAATAAAATCATTTATCATTGCTCGGGAGTACTGGAAAAGCTTGTAAAAATACTCACATATATAAAGCACCATAGTTGAAAACACGATGAGTCCAAACCACACATTGAACTGCAATACAAAATATATGACAGCCACGATGATGTCTATGAGCGTCGGTGTGATTGAGAACAGTATGTACGACAGCAGATTGTCTATGGAGTCCGTTCCTCGGTCCATTACTCTCAGGACCTCTCCCGTCTTCCGCGACAAATGCCACCGCAGGGGCAGATCGTGAAGGTGTCTGAATAGTTCTAACTGAAAAAGAAAAGTTAATGAAACAATCGTTGCTGAGATTCTATTGAGGCCTATTTAGATATTGGCGATATCCATCGTTCTAATGCTTCGCTACCCGCCAAAGTTAGTTAGTTCACTTGGTAATTTTGACTAACAAAAGCCTTTGTTGTAAAACGTCACGTTAGCTGTTATTATTTTTATTTATTTATTTAACTAGGCAACATTGGTCCAGTGGTTAGTACAACAACAAACTTATCAACTAAGGATTAGTGTTATTAAAGAACTAGGTGCACACAATTATTTACATCCCTGCCACACGAGCAAACGAACAGAATGTCTTAATATTGGTGCATCGTGCTGTTCGGCTAGGGTTTTCAAAATGCTGTTGCTGCTGACCCTCATTCTGCTTATTAAGGATGCAGCCTTCTTCCTCATAATGGAATAAAAGTCATTAGTTCGCGCTACAGCAAACATGCTAGACGCGCTGCAGAACCGGGGCAACCTCAACAGCACCCTGAAGCCATTATTATATTGTACACGCAGAGCATCTAGAGCCCTCCGCGTACCATTGACCCACAGACTGCCCGTGTAGAACCCCTGACAATAAGCAGACAGTTATGATTCGTAAGTCCATACTTGTTTAATGAAACAACTAAAACGGCCATGCTATGTCAATCACCTGAGCATAAAATTTGAGACATATTTATTGAAAAGGCTTCAAGAAATCAATTATGTGAAGTATTATCATCACTCATTGCTATCACTCATTGCATTTAATAGCGTTTTGTCACGATTACTAAATCATGAGCTGCAAGTGAAACACAATACCCATACTAAGTAATAATATTACTTATTGTGACGAAACCGCTGATTCATATAACATTCATAATTAAATTAAGTCACTAGGTCATAAAATATTAATTTACGTCTACTATCTGTGTAGTGTAGTGTGTAGCTTGTTCTGTCCTATTGCAGGGCAAAGGCAAATGCGGCAACACGACATACGCAATCCGAATTTTTTTTTTTAGTTTCCATGTAACATTTTTTTTTTCACCACATTTTGTATTTGTTTTTATATCTGATGTGTCTTAACCATTAAACTTGCCTTGTTAATGTAATTGGGAAGAGAACTGTGTCCTAAAATACAGGTGAACAACCTAGTTCAGGAAGCAGATCTTTTATGTAAGTTTCACATAAGTTTGGAAATAAATGAATTATTATTATGAAAAGTTCATTTTTATTATTATTTTAGTCTTTTAGGTAGGAGTTAAAAGATACCTAAAACTATTTTTTTTTTGTTTAGCATTTACCTGTAACTCCCTAGTAGTATACTGCTGCACTTTGATCCACAAGAATGACCGCATATTGTTGAGGAGTCCCATCCCACCAGTACCGCCCCCCTGCAGGAACTTGAAGAACACGTAAATCACCACCAGGTCCCATCGGAAGTAGAATGGGGGTATGGAAATACTATCCACTGGAAAGAAAGTAGTTTAATATAGTACCTAGCATGTTAGTTATTCGTAGAGAAAGTCGTTTTATTTATTCGAAAATGGGCGTGAGGGCCTAGACAAGTGACAATCGCTTCCAAAGGGTTTCGTATTTTTACAAAGAATTTCTACAGGATTGACATTAAGCTTTTCGATAGCCTATGTCAGTCCTATACATTTTTGCCTTTTCCATCATCGTTATCGCTCATAGAATGTCACTTTGTCTAGGGCCTCTGTTCTTGACCACAATCTTCCCTCACACAAAGCGATGGCTGAGTTCTACGATATAACGAGCGTGCCCAAAGGATGCCTGTCAATTCCGGCTATGACTTAACCTTGCATTAAAACCAGTTACCATAGTGTAGTGTCTTTGAAGACATGAACTACGATCAAACGGCGACGATCGATCCTGTCACGATCTTTCTACAAAATATCAGTAGCAATAACGTCGTTATCGCAAGTTATTGACTCATGAAATAATAGGTACTAATACGGAAACTTTGGTTAAACACTGGACAGTTAAATAGTAAAAAAATCGTATCTTTCAACATAAACATTTATGTAAGTATTCATAAATTCATAACTGAACTACAACTTACCTCAGACCAAATAAAAAACCAAGACAGCGTCGTCAAGTGACGTGAAGCCGGTTTCGTAAACACGTGTGCACTTAGTGAGGTCTAGTTTGATTGTAAATGTGTGCGTGTGAGTGTGTATGCACAGAGCGAAGGTGTAGTTTTGGCATGCTTCACTGTATTGTTCGCAGCGCTCTGTCTTGATTTTTTATTTGCTCTGAGAAACTTACCTATCTTTTTGCTATAAATAGGCACGAAAAGGTTCACAGCTCGTCCAGCGATGAGGGCAAGTACGCATATGAATACATAGATTTGTAGGCATACACTCTTCCGCGGCCACAGGAAGGGTAGTAGCGTTCGCAGTTTGCCAAACACATTGCGGAATGTCGATCTGTTATCATTTGGCTGTGGAGAAAAAGACGTGTTAAAAAAAGTGTTTTATATCCCCCTAAGGCTGAGCAGAGTCGTGTGAGGAAACGGTAGTGGTGAGCGAGGAAAACATCCACCAAAAGAATTGCTTCATTTTGAATATTAAAGAATTCTATTGGTGGATTTAATCGTTTACAGGTTTTAATGTATAAGCTCACAGAAAGGCGACTATAGATAAGTTTGGCGTCGGAATCGGTTGCAAAAGTCAACATAAGACGTGCTAGTGGATACCGTGCTTAAAATTCCGTTTTTTTTTATCAGTTTTTAATTGTACATATTCGCTCAAAATGTCAATATTGGACTACGATAGACTGCACTCCTTGAACCCGAGCAGTTGTAAGGAAAAAAATAAAATAATCTCACGGGGTTGTAGACGTGAAAGTATTTATCCATTGCCTTCATGTTTGTTGAGTAAACCAGTTAAACAGTCTGAAAACAAACAACTTTTCAGAAAAAAAATATCGTTTAATTCTTTAATGAGGAAAGATCCGGAGTAAATAGAGCCAGATTCTCAAGCAATAAGACGTTGGTAGGTGACTGGCCTGACTGCAGGAAAGCTGTGAGAGAAACTGAGGTTCTTTGATTTGTTTTTAATTCGTCAAGGACTTTCTAATTAACTACAATGTCTTCTGAACCGCGCGCGGCCCGTCTGGTAGCTTAGCGGTAAACAAACAAGAAAAATGACAAATAGAACCCAGCTAGATCACCATGTAGCTGTGCTGATAGCTACAGGCTACCATACCGTAGTTCATATTAAATTTTACTGGTTGCTTTATTACTCCGACTTTCATTGTTCTCAATTATTTTTCAGACTGTTTACTAGTAAGTACTCACCCTATTTGAAAATTTCACGCATCACGTAATGCCAGTTCTAAAATATGCAAATAATGTAACAGACGTCAATACACTTGATAATTTAATCACCTTTTTTAATTTAAATATATCTTTTTCGGCTGTTAGGACAATTAAATGATTTTGATATGGACATGACATCTTAACCTAGAAATAAATAACAAAAAAATGAACAATTGACGTGAATGACAAAAGTAATGTAGAGGAAATTAAAAAGTTTGATCATTACAAGTTTGTCACAAAAAGTTTTTATTTAATTGTCATTTATTTAAGATTAATCCATACTAATATAATAAATTCGAAAGTAACTCTGTCTGTCTGTATGTTACCTTTTCACGCCAAAACCTCTGAACGGATTTCGATAAAATTTTGCAAGCAGATAGACGGCATCCCGGGGAAGGACATAGGCTACTTTTTATCGACATACCACGCGGGCGGAAGCTAGTATATTATAAATCCGAAAGTGAGTTTGTTTGTTTGTTACGCTTTCACGCTAAAACGGCTGAACGGATTTTGATGAAATTTGCCACATGGATAGACCAAGAACTGGAAAAGGACATAGGCCAGCTTTCAACCTGGATCGTAGACAAAGTCGCGGGCAACAGCTAGTGATAAATAAACGTAGTTACTCTACATTACATCAGAGATGTCGAAGTTATTAAGTTAAAAAATATATTATAACTACCTACTCCTACTCGAGGAGCTCTTGGCTAAGTATTAAAAGCCGCACGGGTCGATCCATCAGGTTAAGCTACGCTTGGTGGGGTTGGTCCGTGGATGGGTGACCATCTTTACATAAGTACTGAGACTCCTCCGTGACTCGGAAAGCATGCAAGCCGTTGGTCCCGGCTGTCATTCGGGGATCTGACAGTCACAGTCGTTACGGATCGTCAGAAGCCCGAAAGTCTGACCACCAGTCTTACCAAAGGTCTTATTATTGCCCAGTTTCTGGGTTGTGGAGGTCAGACAGGCAGTCGCTTCATGTAAAATAGCGGTATTCAACTGCATCCGGTTAGACTGGAAGCCGAGCCCAACATAGTTGGGAAAAGGCCGGGCAGATTGATCTACTCCACAAAGACCTCAGAGGATTATTTTTTAACCAGTGAGTGCGCAAACTTAAGCACGTGTCTATACTCATCATTATGAACAAAGCTGAAATCGCGAAAAAAACAAAGCTGTGCCCTACATTTTGACGAGTTAGAATACGAGATATAAAGATTTCTTTCGCGATTTCAGGTTTGTGGTCATAATAAAATGAGTTCATAATGATGAGTAAAAGTTTGCGCTAAAAATTTTCCCTATATATTATGTTAAAAATTTTCCCTATAACAGCCTTGACATAATACTTATTTCTTCTAAAATAGGTAACATACATAGGTATTGTGAGGTATCAGGGCTTTCCGGGTTCCGGCTCAGATCATTCCAGCCACGGACACGGACATTGTGTTAACTAGTTCATACTAAATGTTTGAATTTCAACGTTTCCTCTGACGAAGCGTCGACAGCTCCTTTGACCTTTAGGTAGTAACGACACTTACCGACGCGAAATCAGCTTGAGCCGGTCAGAAAGAGCTCCATGTTAAACGAAAAAGACGTCATTCGCCTCATTTCGGCTCGGCCGACACGACTCGACACAGCGTCGAACTTAAGGCTGTACCCTACCTCAGATTTTATCTCGCTCGTACTATACTACTCGCGAGCTGAGTGAGAGCGAGATGGAGTGTGTTGCTAGCGGCTCTCAGGCCTCGAAAAGTTTAGGTAATTGCTTTTTACGGTGAAAATAATGGTAAATAAAAAAAACCATAAGAACTGCTTTAAAGATAGTTCAGTTATTATGCAGTTTCATAATGTAGTTTGAAGTATTTTTTTAATACCAGCGGTTTATAGTTCTGTTTAGAGGTAACTTTGGAATTTGTTTTCTATCGAGAAAATTTTATGTAATCGTGTTTTCACCAAACATAGGACCTAGCATCAATCCTCAAATTTAATATATATTTATTTCAAAATTAATGCTGCAGTATTTTCGGCTTAACGGGCGGAGGATCATGCTAAGCAATTTGAGGTAGGGTACGCCTTTAATGCGGCAAGTGTAGTGTCGCGTCGATAAGTCTGGTCACTCGCTTATGAGTACAAATGTATAGTTTATGCTATTAACTATAATAGCGCCGAATCAACACCCATGCAAAGGCAAATTTTTACGTCCTGGCTTAAAAATAACCATAAGAAAAGAAAAACTCCTCACTCTTGGTGGTATATTCCTGCGGTTGTCGTCCTCGCCCTCGACGAACTCAAACTGGTGCATGATGCCGGGCGCCTTCATGCCGAGCACGAACATTATCATGCACGACACGTAACGTCCCACAAACAGAGCCATCTCGAGGCGATCTTGGAGACTGGGGACAAAAAAGAAATTATAAGTTTCGAGCAAGACAATAAAAAGAAGAATGAATAAGAATAAAAATAGATTTAAGTCTAAGTATTTTTTGTATGAGGGCACAAATCTCAATACATGTTGCGAAGACTTTTATGGGCACACGATCATATCCTTTTTTGTGAAAATTCAGAGGACTTTGCCCAGAAATGGGACTGAACAGACGAATTCAATAAGTGTAGGTACGCGACGACAACGTCGCAATATCGCAACTTGTGCCGAAAAAATTCTGTCTGTCGTATAATATTCTACCACTGCCTGTAACATTCATTTCATCTTCTGTGAAGGAGTAAACTAATTTATGTACTTCAGCAAAATACATAGTGATTTTTTTCAAGCCCTTGTGTATTCTTATATAGTATCCATACTAATATTATAAATTCGAAAGTAACTCTGTCTGTCTGTATGTTACCTTTTCACGCCTAAACCACTGAACGGATTTCGATATTTCGCAAGGAGATAGATGGGGGGAATCCCGGGGAAGGACATAATCTACTTTTTATCGACATACCACGCGGGCGAAGCCGCGGGCGGAAGCAAGTATTCAATAAAATAATAGGGAAGATTGTACTCACTTTTTCAAATGCCACCACCATCCTTCTTTATTGAGATTCAGGAAAGAAAGATTCTCAGAGACAAATATCATGGCCCAGAAGACGAGCAGTACAAATCCATGCCCCTTTGGAGGGACAGACGGCAGGAGAAACCGCCTCTCCAGTACTGCTAGGTAGGCCGATAGGGGAAAGACTACTAAAGTTATCACTAATGCTAGTATCTGTAACAAAATTATTTATAATGAATAATAATTATTATTAGTATCTCGTTTATTTATTTTCATACTTATTTAGTATATAAATAAGCCTCTTTATTCTAAATTGCTTTCTCTGTTGTTTGTTGTTAAAGTTTGTCTCTCAATTCAGCATGACTTTTGGCAAAGGCCTCCTCAAATGAACACTTATTTGAAGTGTTAGTGTAATGACTAGCAAAAAAAAAACGCATGTCTGTGACATAAAGTTCTTTATCAAAAGACACAATGGCATGTTCAATATTCCACCTTGTTCCACTTAATCTTTTTTCTTTCAGATATCTTTCACGATGTTCAGCAGTGGGCTACCAATAGTTATAATACCTATTTAAAAAATGTTACTTATTTGACAGGGGACTTTGGAAAAAAAAAACGTACCATATATCCATAAATAGATCCTCCTTTAAATACAAAAGCCTGTAGCAGGAATCTTATCACAGCCAGCACTGGTACAAACAATGTGAAAAACAACTGCACGGCGAAAAGCCGTGAAGTTCTGACATCCACCACTTCTGTAGCATATCTGAAAAGAAATAGTTTCTGAGGCTTTGGTTTCCTAGGGAAGCGGTCCCTTCATTTCAATCTGTATGTGAAAATCTGTCAATTTCACCAGTATTTTTGAAGGTGTCAGAAAACGTCTGTATTTGGACAGCTGCTGCAGTGTGACCGTTCACCACTTTCTTAGGAAAACAAAGCTTTACTATTTGTTACATGAAAACCAGCTTTTAAAACTGACATAATTGACAAACCTGGAAGAACAAACACAAACAATACAAAACTTCATAGGCATCCAGCTGTGTCCACAGCCTCGCTAGTGTTGAGTGGTAATAATAAAGTCTATGCAGAAAAATATATGTCAATTTCACGCATAATGTAAAATTAAATAATTTTGACCCTTTAAAATTTTAAATTTATTCATCTGTTTTAGTTGATAATTTAAACTTTATAAGGTTAATCTCACATTAATTACCATTCTTATCAATGCATAATAAAATAATCAGATTAATTAATTTACAAAATGCCAATATGTTTTATTATTAGATCAATTACATAATATCAACATTACTAGTACATAAAAGGCATCGTTAGATGATAATAAAATAACTAGGCATTGTATATATTAGCTGATAACACTTAGATATATTACGTCATAGTGTTATCATTATCCAAGAGTGAGAAAACATTACCTAGCATACTAAAGATTGCTAAGCAATATCCTAAAAGATTTCCTTGTCTAGTATTTTCCTCATGAATATTATAGACATTATTCAAATTGTAAGTATTACATCTTTTACATTTTGCCACTTTCAGATACTAAATTACAACATGATAAGAAAAGCCATAAATCAAAAGTTTAGAAGAATATACTTTTAACAAAGTGTGAGTATTGTGTAAAAATATTGACCCACTAGGCGTTGAATAAAATTAACATAATTTCCTTTAAAAAATCTTTGTTCTGGCTGCCAGCACTTCAGAATATTTTATTTTGTCGTGAGTATGGACAGAATTAAAATATTTAAATTGTTACCTGACAAGAGGTACAATTTTAATATTATGTATAAAAACAGAATCAAGTTATTTCTCTACAAAACCCAATACTGGGTAATAAATCAATAATTTATTTTAAAGCATAATCTAATTAAAAAAACATTCACATACCTATTATACATTACAATTTGTATCAGTCCAAATATTAACAGGAATCCACCAATGAAGATAGCAGAGATTGTCTCCATAAAACATTGGGATATTCCATGGTCCACCCAAATCTCCCCCAGGGTCACGTTAGGGGGGCAATATTCCATCATTTTGCTGCAAACATTTTATTTATACTAACACATTCATGATGATGAAAAAACAGACATGATGATTTTAAACTGGAAGTGGATTTAAGGGATTGTTCATTAGGAAATTAAGTTTTTCAAAATATAATAAATTATCATAGAAAAAAATACGCGCATGTTACGCGCAGTAGTGATAGTGCAACAAAAATTATACAGAAATTACATCGCACAAAATAATTTGAAACTTCATGAAAGTATACAGCAAAAACATAATACTTACATTGCGGTTAAGTCTACAACGCGGTTTTGGCTTAAAATTTCACCTAAACACACTGCCGGAGTGCCGGCTAACTCATATTGCCACAAAATGCCGTAATCATTAGATCAAAATTAAAATTAATTTATTTTGACAGCACCACTAACATGACATTTGAATTTCATAAGCTGCGAACGAATGTTTTCAACGCGGCCAAAGTATAAGCACACATTCAGCCAAGGTGTTATTTTTGCTAACATAGACAAGAAGAAAAATAAAGCAGTCATAACCGTGCGTTTGCACTGGCGAAACATTCAAGACAAAACATGTTGAAATCTCTATTGTCTGTCAATGTTCCATAGAATTTTTGTTCCATAGAAACGCACGGTATCTCCGTGGGTGATAGACGTGCGTACTTAAAGTATGCGATCTTTAAGGGGGATGCGCTAGGGTGGCCCGCGAAATTCAAATTTTCTTACGTTTTTTGCAATTTACAGGTCAGTATCAGGTTGTATGTTGATCTAAATATTATTAGCGCTCGTAACAAATATGGATTTACAGAATTATAAACATTAAAATCAGCAATACAACTCTCTAAGCTCATGAAAGTGTATTGAATGACTATTTCATGAATTCATGACATTTTCATGAACTTGAGAGAGTTGTATTGCTGATTCTAATGTTTATAATTCTGTAAATTCATATTTGTTACGAGTTCTAATAATATTTAGATCAACATACAACCTGATACTGACCTGCAAATTGCAAAAAACGTAAGAAAATTTGAATTTCGCGAGCTACCCTAGCGCATCAACCTTAACTTCGCGACCGTACTCGGATTTAAAGAGAAAAGACCGCGTACTTTAAGTACGTACGTGTATCATACACTTTAGAGTTGCCTTATTTGCTCTCATATTGCCCCACTCAGCTTTCTCGACAACGTTCTGCAGAGTTCTAAATTATACGATGAAAAGCTTATTTATGCCATTTCTCTCAGGCATTTCATTTTTAATTAATAATTATAGATAGATCTTTTATTTTCGAAGAAGAGAAAATCATGATTCTTTCTTCTAATATACTAACGTGTTTCTGAACGAACACCAGAATAACGATAGTGAGTGTGTGTGGGAAATCGTATAGTCTTGTACGTGTTTACAATACCGAATTCATTAGTGTGAGTACAGAATTTCGGATGTGTGCGTAGTCGCGGAGTGACGGGTGTTGGATTAGATTACGTTTTTAGCGATTGTAAATCATTATTTGTTATAGCTTCTCTCCGTGTAATATCTGCTACAATTACTTACAAAATTAACGCTTATCTCTAATGATAATTTGCAAATAAGTTACGTGGTCCTATGTTAGTAAAAAAATATTCTGCGAATGTGAATGATCAGCATGTGTCACCACTCATCAACAAATTCTGTGAAACGGTGAACAGTCGCGATGTGAGGAAAGTTATGACTATCAGCTAAAATCAACTTGAGTTAGTTAGTGTTTGTGTTGCGAACCAGTGTTATTTATTTTTTGTCTGGTGAAGGTGATAAATTGAGACTCAAAATGGCGGACCTCGAGGCTGTGCTGGCCGACGTCAGCTACTTGATGGCTATGGAGAAGTCGAAATGCACTCCTGCAGCACGAGCTAGTAAAAAAATAGTTCTGCCAGACCCAAGGTAATGTCCCCAGGCGTAAACTACGCCATGGCACCCCGGTCGATCATGTTTACACGATTTAACGAAAGTCTCCTGAACTTGTTTACAAAATTGATTTTAGCACGATTTATTATGAATTCTGGTTAAATGGGAGAATTAATGAGATAATCACATGAAATTACGTTTCATATTAACGATTAATAAACAGATCAAAGTTTATGCTTTACGTTGCAGTAGGATACATAGGTACACTATTAAAAAATCAAGTTGAATAATAGTTATTAGAACTAGTAAGAAGTATTATGATAAAGTTAATGACTGTGTTTTGTTATTAAACAAAACGGAAATAAATTTAGGTCATTAACATCTGTTGAGGTCATTGCACTCAGGCCATGTAGTTATGATCAAATGCAGTTTCCTAAATCTGGTTTTTTGTTCCCAACCATTATAAATGTTAATTTATTGATTATGTATATTATAATATTTTGCTTTTGATTTTACCTACTGTAGACAAGAATGAAGATATTTAATTTGATTTTTGAGGTAAAAACTTGTCCTCATTTGAATGCTGTTTCAAAACAGGCGTCAACTTTCAGTAATTGTAAATAATTATTAAATCATTCATTATTTGGATGATAATTTTATTGATACTTGCCAATCAAAAATACATTAAGACAAGGAATTTATTCACATAAATTTTGTAGAAACAAATATTTTCATGTTGGCAAGTATCATACATATTTGCAATATTTTTTGTAAGGATTAGTAACAAACTAATCCTGATCCTGATAAGAAAGTCTCTAGTACTGGATTCCACATCATTGATCAAATTAAATAACAAGCAAGTAAGCACATAAGTACTTGTGCAAAATAATCCATTTATGGTTTTCAAAGAAAATTATCAACAAGAAACTTACCTAATTAATATGCTGGATAGCAATTGATTACTTAGTCTAAAATAACTTTCTTAGGCCAAAACTTGTGAAATAATAATTATAATAAAAGAAAAAAGTTCCTACAATTATTTTAAAATGTTAATAATTAAAACTTCTGACCTAGTATTGTGCGACTATTATGTAGTACACTTCTAAATATCTGATGGTTATGTAGCGCCAAAATTATTTAAAATCTCCAACAAACTTCTTTTCAAAACAAAATGTTAGTTCAATGCTCTATGCCTCAAAAATCAATTGTAAACATGTTCACATTCAGTTCATGAGACTAGTTTGACCTCCTAATTTTTCAACAGGAAGGAATGTGACAATTGGAGTGTTACTCACAATTCTGTTACCCTATGTAAACAAACCTCATGGCCTCTGATTCATTTTAGTGACTCATTCGTGAATTGAGGCTGCAAACACATGTTTTGGGTCAGCCTAATTAGATTATTTGGATGATACACTTTACAACTGGCTATGGTTTTAAAAGAAGGCATTTTTAATGTGTATTACAATGTTTAATTGAGTATTACGATGGAGAGGTTTTTGGATGCTGTTTAAATGCTTATTACTGGTTACTAGAAATTTACTTGTTATAAAAAAAAGGATAAATGTTCACAAAAAAAATAAAATAACCCAACCTAAATTATTTGCTACAAAATTATTTTATTTGGTGATAGGGTGAGTGTTGAAACTGTAGCCATAGGTGTATATGGCCGATATAACTTTTGACACTAAATAAGTATTCATAAAATATAACTTCTGTAATTAAAAATTGCAAAGCAAAGAATGGGTACCCATTATTTATCTTGCTCTAGTAATTTTTATCTGTTTGCTAAACATCATCACTCTGATAACAAGTATATTATTATTTACATTATAAAATGCAGCAAGTCTGTATGAATATTATGCAGTCTAAAATTACACAGCGCACATTGCCAGTACATATTTTTCGGTTCCTTTCTTCTTCTTGTCTTTTTATATTTGTGTGCATAAATAGTTAAATAAATAAACAACAATTAATATGGTACATGCATTTTTTAAATAGAGATTCACCAGTACCTTAAAGTAGGTAGGTAGTAGATTCAGTTAAAGTGCGTTCGCAATTTCTAATGTAACTTCGGCCGAATAAATCGGTCACGAATAATTTTGTATCGGGTACGTACAGTATACGTATTGTGTACGTACGACCGCGAAAAGTCTCATAGAAAACTCGGAACACCGAACGCCAACGAAAGAAAGAAAAGCGAGAAAAGACTACGGTTTGGAGGCTCGTTTGCATATCGAATTTAAACCTTATGTTCAGTTCACTACCTATCCGTCATGTTCAGTAACTGTAAATTTGTATATAAAACTCATATTTTTAAACATTCAATGGGATACGAGTTCATTCTTTCTACGATTTTCGAAGTCGGAGTTTCGCGTTCTCTATCCGATTTTCCGATTTCAAACCTTAAATTTCGCCATGTTCGTGTTCGAAAGTGTGTCGCTTTTGGTACCTATAACGATTTGGAATAAGCTAAAAAATGCAAGAAAACTTCTTTAAAACGTCCACAGACCAAATATCGAACTTAACGAGAATCAGAGGCCCTAGACAAAGTGACATTCTATCAGCGATAACGATGATGGAAAAGGCAAAAATGTATAGGACTGACATAAGCTATCGAAAAGCATAAGTCAATCCTGTTGAAAGTCGTTGTAGAAATACGAAACGCTTTCGAAGCGATTGTCACTTGTCTAGGCCCTCTGATGTTCCGATACATGTAGACCATATAAACAAACTGCAACAAACTATCGGAACCATCTATGAGAATCCACCGCTAACCAACCATCTATTAGAAATTAAGAATAGACACGGTTCAGTTTTCTAAAATATAGGTATGACTTGAAACCTACCCAGCAATCACGTAAGGCATACCACGTAATCTTTTTCTGAGCGATAGTAATAATAATCATCAGGCTAGTTTTTTTTCAGCTTAACTAGGTTTGCCCTGTTAGTATTCCACCAATCTGCTCCCCTCTATCGCTTCTCATGGGCAGGCAACAGTCTTGAAACTGACTTCTATAACGTATTCCTGCCGAATGGAATAAGGTTTTATGAGCTTTCAGGGGCTCCCACGGCTCCCGGTGTTGTTCAGTTTTACAATTTTATTTAGAAGAAATATTATTGGAAAACTTGATGCACCATATTTAGATTGCCATAGAAACCCTAAGAAGTATAACGTCTGTGCTGTTCGTTCATATTATTCGTTTAAGTAATTGCTTTACACCACAAATTAATACGGACACTACCGTACCAAAAATTTAAGAGAAGCACCAATCGCTGTAAAGCTTTGTTTAAACTTGCGCATGCGCAATGAGTTATTTTTGGTAAAGTTGCAAACATAGCTCAGCTGGACGTACCACTTTACACGCGTTTATAGCGAACACACTTATTCAAGTACCGGTGCTTGAGGAAATCGCGTTTCCTTTGCAAACACTCCGATTACTGGATGGATATTATACGCCAGAAGGCGAAGAATCTGTGTGAAAAAGAATCTTCGGTGTTAGCACAAGTGCATAACAGCACGAAATACACCTTGCTAAAACTTCTTTGGAAAAGTGTAACCAATACATTTGTGAGAAGTTTCAAACTCAAACACATATCGAATCACAAGAGACGATAAACCATTCTATGCGTGAACAGAAAAATCTCAAAAGATTTGTCCTAATATTACAAATGCGAAAGTGAGTTTGTTTCTTACGCTTTCACGCTAAAACGGATGAAATTTGGTATGGGGATTACTTTGAACCCTGGAGAAGGACACAGGCTATTTTTTATCGACATAGGTAACACGCGGGCGAAGCCGCGGGCGGAAGCAGTAATAGTAATTCGTCTTTCATACAGTAACGTTTATAATTAAGTAAGTACTCTACAAGCTCCCGCAGTGCCGATATAGACTACTATTTGCCGATGTCCCAACAAGACCACGTTTCACCTCGGGATAAATACATATATATTCAACGAGAATCGCACTCTCCGCATAGTAAATTAAAAAAATATGAAATAGGGCAGCTGCGTGTTGGTCTAGTCGTAGCAAATCTATTTGCCTCTTCAAAGAATCACGTTCGTTGCTTGGTTTAGTTATATAGACTTTCTCATTAACATACATTGTTCTGTTAGGCCATTCTGTAATAAGTAACCATGTTTTCGTCATAGAAGTAGGATAATTTTATTCCAATGAACGAAATACCAGTCTTGCCGAAAGAATAACTTCATTCCAAAATCATGCAAAAAAATACGTTTCGTCATCAAAAAATATATTTACTGCAATCCTCTTTCACTAAAAATCCACCGACTGCAAAAGTCTTCGCAGCTTTGAGAGAAATAACGAATCGCGCAATCAATTAAAAAAAAACGGAATATTTACGAATGTACTTGCATCAATTTGATTACTACTGATCTCGATGCGTTTACCACCCATGTATGAAATTTTTGCTTAATTTTCCGTTTTCTTTTCGCTACTCGTTCTACTAGACTAGATAGATACCGTAGATAGACGTAGATACGTACATAATATATTCTAGCCAGCCATCACTATGCAAGATGCGAACTAAGCACTCTAAGTAGTACTAAGTTTACCGTCGCGTTACAGACGGGCTCGTAAAAAGTTCAAAGGCACGTCTGCACAGAAAAAAATATGGTGGTCGCGACACGGTAAACAAAACGATAAACTAACATTTTATTTAATTCGCTACCCGTAGCTTAGTTACACATTTTATTGGTGAATTTGAGACGAACTTAGTGGCTTCTGGAGTCTTGAATATTCAAAGAAATCAAGAGGTTTGACGTTACTGATAAACATGGGCAGAAGACAAAAAAATACTATTATTGATCCCAATAGCACAGTATAGCAGCACCCTAGGAGGAAACCCGGTATCTCACTTCTTACTATCATCCCCACCAAGAAAAACATGATTTATGCTCTGCCAGCAACTGGCGAAAACCAACGTCTTGTTACCTGTCCTATCGCATTGTTTAAAAACTACCTTTTTATTTGTTTCAGTGTTCGGAGTGTAATGCACAAATATATGGAAAAGAAGAATGAAGTAAATTTTGACAAAATATTCAATCAAGTCTTAGGTGAGTACTGTTTGAAGATCCAATGGACATCATTTCGAATTTCTGTAGGCATCATGACGTATCGTTATTTCTTTAACCTGACTAGCATACTGCTATATAATGCGGCTGCTCCAGTCTTACAAAATATAGCTCACACCGACGGAGGAAGAAAGATAAATTTCAAGAATGTGCCAATTTCGTCACTTCCTAAATTTATTATAAAATTGATGGGTACTTAAATCGCTAACGCACAGTAAAATTTTATAGTGTAGCTGGAAGTAAATAATTTGTAGATGAAACAGTAAAAAGGTTTCCAATGGAGCAAAAGAAATAAATCGGGCAATTACAGCAGGAATTACAGCCATTCGTAAAAATAATGCACGGTCTTTGTGACTCTGTATAAAACGGGAACACAAATGCACTATTATTTGGTCGCGTCCATTATGGTTTGATCAGTAGTATCCGTCTTCCTCGATCATTGAACGGGTAGGTAATTATGCTATTTTAGGTACTATTTTGATTAGTTTAACTAACAATCTATTGCAGGATTAACGGGTACAACTTGAAATGTCACTTCCTTATGTTCGCCGCGGCCTTATCTTGTTTAATGGGTGCAGTATCTTAAAACGTTAATTATAATGGACGTTAACGCGCACCATGCTATATTTAGGAATATATTTAGAACGTACAGTGCGGGTTGTGCGGTGCGGTGCCACAGCTATCAAAATCTCCCTCAACATAGATAGCGTAGTAGCATAAATTCCTACTAACCAAATTAGGGGCGTTTAGTGTCATGCGGATTTGCTCAAGCATGCGGGATCAGCGCTACACTTGCACAATGAACTTTGTCACATCATCGATTTAATATTTAAATGTGAGATGCTTGCTCCAAGTTTTTCAGACGCATGCGGGCCAACTCCGCTTGCGTGTGCAAACCAGAATAAAACAACAACAAAAAAAAACGCCCTAACTTTTAAATAACTTTTCAATTCAAAGCTTTACATTATAATAATGATAAGCTAAGCCGAATTCACTACAATTTTATCGAACGAAAATAGTGCTCCGTCTTGTTTAATCTTTCACGTCTTCCCAAGTTCCTCGGCAGTTCGGCTTAGATTAGAGACAACATTATTGGTTGGTCGATGCTAAAAGAAACAGTGTTGTGTAAACACGAGGGCCCTTTGAGCCGTTTCTTTTCGAGCGATTTACGTCTGCGCTTTTACAATTGCTTCGTAGATTGAACGAGCACTTATGTCGTCTGATCACACGTCCATGTTTGCTATTATTCTTCTTTGATGTTTGTTTTGTGTTCTAACTAAAAATAACAATGTTTTTCGCTCAGAATATTCGTTAGTTAAAATACATTCATGTTTAAATTAAAACTCTGAAATAGTTTCCAACATTTTGATTTAGAGCTGATATTGCCTTATTCATTATTAATAAATTTCACCCATGCTTTGTGCTCTCATGCATAATAATGTATGCTCTCTGTAAACAAAGGTTTCTCACAGTCTACTGTGTCTACAACGAAGATAAAAATAGTGCAACTTGCATACCATTTGTTAAACGAATCAGTTTTAACCGGCATGTATCGCAAACAGCCGTAGTACGCCATTGATTTAAGTATTTAAGACAAGTTTAATTCAAACTCACTTTCGTAACAACTTTCTTGCGGGGATTTGTATCGTAAACAAGATTAAACGTAAGCGAGCCGAGTAGGCCTCGTCGTTGGTCCCGCACACAGCTACGCACGCCGGGTTATTGCCGCTCTGCGTACAATTGCTTTCCCTCTAATGAAGTTGTCTCATGTCGCTAAGGATAATTTTCTTAGTCCTGGACTCTGTTTTTCCGAGTGCCTTTTTTCTTCTGCCAGCTGCCTGGCCTAGCTTATCTTATTTTATAGAAAATGAGCACTGGATATACTAGCATCCAGGCTAAAACGTAGAAAGATTATTAGAAATACGTCTCGGGGTCTAGTTATTTGGAGCTTGATGAAAGCAGAGCCTGGTGTTGACATAAGTGTCAATCTATTAGATACAGATTGCACTGGAGCTGTATACCAGGCCCGCTGGGGCGCGAGTACTTCGATATCGAAGATTTCTCTTGAGAAAACATGTGGGTTTATGGCACACTTACTTTTTGGTCTCAGGCACTAGTATCGCATTTGAACAACTGTAGTATCTTTACAATATTGTAATTGGAAAACTAGCCTCCCTAATGTGTACGTGTGTGTGTACACCTGTATGTGGAAATACACAAATCTGTTTAGTGGTAGTTACGTGAACACAAAACGTATTCACTCCAGGTACAATAGGGTAATGTTTTATTTAACTTCATTCCATTTCAACTACATTTTTTTACTGTTTGCAACAGAAACAGCATTTGCGTGAATCAGCACTCAAGTATTTGATTAAAGCGTTGGTTGGTGTTGGTACTCGGTTAATTACTTGTTTACGAAGTGTGCATTTTCTGTGTATATTGCAAGCCACAAGTTTTCTATCTCGATATTGCCTCTACAAATTATTTTCCCAACGAGAAAATTGCTTTGTAAGCTTGTTAAAACAGCTTCACCGGGCCCAGCAAAGGATTCTACCACATCTTTAGTACATGTACTTTACTTACTAACATCAGCTAGTATAAGTGTGTAATATAATGTATTTTTATATATGCTTCATTGAGTATGAATTTTGTGAATAGTCAGTTCAGTCAGCTAAATCATCCTGAGTAGGTATATTTAGGAACTGGTATATGTCATCTATTGTACTGAGTCACGTACGTCAACAACTTGAATGTAGAACAAACAGATTCGTCTTTTTTGAAAGTTTCGAAAGCCTAGGTGATTAAGAGTTACGTTTACGGAGATAGAGCACGGGGATAATACAAGAGGATCCCTATCTGGCCTATATATCAGTGACCCACAGCGGATCAAAAGACAATAC
Source organism: Lithophane semibrunnea (assembly GCA_947363905.1). Lineage (NCBI taxonomy): Eukaryota > Metazoa > Arthropoda > Insecta > Lepidoptera > Noctuidae > Lithophane > Lithophane semibrunnea. Next base: position 7,272,575 of record OX376200.1, read on the forward strand.
CATTGAGAGGCATTTCTGAAAGCCAGGAGACTATCTACTCTCCCGACATGAGCAGTTGTGTTCTGAGTTTACGTAGGAAATAAAGTAGATTGTCCTAGAAAATGTAAGTAAAGTACTGCTGTAAGTTTAGTTAGCATTGCCTTGATAAGGTTTGTTGAACTAGAACTTACCTGTATTGACTATTTCACATCCGTCCACATTTCACATTTGAATTAGGGATCCTCATTATGTTTCTAGCTGTGCTACCTACTATGATTGTGATTGGTGCGTTTATTGGCGATATCTGTTTTTTTTTTGGGTGTCAAAAAAAGTGTTGTGTACATATATATGTATATACAAGGATTGCACTGCCTGTCGCGCCCGCGATATCGCGCCAGCTTACACGAGGCTTAAAACAGATTATTATCTATATTATCAGTATCACAGATTATTATCTAAAACGCGATATGACAACTGTGCTCGCAAAGATATCCTAACTTATATTATAAATGCGAAAATGAATTTGTTTGTTTATGCGCCTGTTTGTGGGAGCCTTTAGATAATAATTATTTAAGGAGGATGCGCTAAGGTAATGGTAGGCTACTCTGAAGCTTTCGCCTTAAGGAAATGTAGGAAGACGGGAAGAAATTGGTCTTTGATTAATAAAAGCTCTTTAATTATTGGCCAAACTAACAGAGGGAGGAGCATCGGTATCAGATAGCAATCTGTGAAATTTCACCAATTTATTTAAAAAAATACCCTGATTTTTACGTACGTCTTCATGATAAAAGGTCGGTCAATTAAAAAGCATAAGTATTATATTCTTCCTTCCTTGAGTCCTACTACATTATTATTTTAAACGCGTCAAAGTACTCGTTAAATCATACAACGTAATGAAAACACTTTTCCACAAGGCAGACATAAGCCATTTTAATGTAATCCAAGGGGAAATGATGACGCCAGTTTATTTTTCATTAAGCCCACTTGTCCGAAGGCGCACTTTTCTAGAAATTGCAATAATTTCAACGATATTCTTGATAGTTGGTTGAGAGGGCTATATTGCAGCGAGGCTCCCGGGAACAAGTTACAAACGCAATTTACGGTGGCCCCACTTCGACTTGCAGTAAATAACTTTATCGGCTGCACTGGACTGGACATTGTAGGGGCACGTCGCCATCGCTCGTTCCCATGTAGACAATAGCTGTTTGGATTTTATGTGGATTAAAGTATTTTCTGGAATAATTTCAAAAGTTTTCCATGCCACGAATGGTGGAGCGTTCAGAGCACGACAAAACTGTTGTGTTCTAAAAGTTTTGTCGAATTTTGAACTAGGTGGTATAAAGGCTGGAATAATAGTATCAGAATACTGCACTTTGAAAAGAAGAGTGAAAGAATGGTAACTTAATTAACTTACGAAGTAAGTACCAAAAATATTCGTTGACCCATTCATTCCTGATGAATTGAGAAGAAAATGTATGGCTTCTGGAGTTGCAGAGCTAACACAATCTTCTAAATAAAAATCTTAGATTCTTTCATTCAATCAACAGACAACGCACAGCGTCTAAACATGAAATGCACAAGAGTTCCTATATCGAAATCGAAATTTCGAAAGTGAGCACCAAAGATATCTTCTAGCGACAAGACCGCCCATTGTGTCACCCTATACATATAAAATTTCTACTTTTAATCTGAAATGTATATGGTGTACATAATAAAATAAAAAGTATTCTATCTAACTTACTATTTTGAAAATTAGACCCTTAGAGGAAATAAATATGGTACGGTATGGAAGTTTATCAGTTAACCGATAGGAAAAACTATACACACGGCTTGTGGTATATGTATATTTTGTTTTAAAATGTTAATCCTTGACTGTATAGTGGTGTTAAAAATCTCCCTAATCCCTATTCTCTCGTCATAATGCAATGCAATGTAGGGAGCGAACTCTAGGCTACAGGATATAATGATTTTACTAAAGTTTTATTTAAGCTCTAACTCAATTACAGTACCTCGAAAAAATTACATAATGTGAAGAGCGGTTTACATTCAGCGTTACGCAATCACATGTTCTCTTACGTTGTTCGTACCAAAATATGTACTTCCCCTTATATACATTTTTACCCAGTGGTACCATTTTGACGCAAAACATGGCCTGCTATCGTACCAAACGATTATTACATGTTACGCACACCACTTATGACTTAATTATCAATTGACATCATACGTATTAATTTACATACACATGTTAAAAATACGTGTGAAGCAACTTTTGAGGTGTTACGTAAACAAAAACATAATTTTAACGTATTTCTGTATTGTTCCAGGTTATTTATTATTTAAGGAATTTTGTGAACAGACCTCTGACGAACCAGTGCCACAATTAAAATTTTATGAAGAGGTAAAATATAAGCCATGTATTATGTATATGGTAATTTTCATTTAAAATTGGTTTTATGTGTAAATAACATGCGTATTTTTTTTGACAGATTAAATTATACGAAAAGCAAGAATGTATTGAAGAGAGACGGCGGATTGCAAGGGATATTTATGACAATTTTATTATGAAAGAACTTCTAGCACATTCGCATGTAAGTATTATAAAGGAAAATTGTTTTTAATGATTATGTTTAATCGTTCTGCAGATGCAATGTTCACAGACAGTTTAGACTAGGTGATATCCTTTGTCTTCTTAGGCAGACAATTACACTAAGCGTCTAAGTTGCTGTGCTTGTAGCCAATACAAAGTAAGTAGCCAGTGTCAGATAAGCCAAGCCAATGCAGCATAGCTGTCCTTTTTGCTATGCATAATGCATATTTATGCCTTGCTGCATACATAATTCTACCCTTGTGGGGTACAAATTACAAGACGACAAAAAATCTCATACGTGTTTCTTTTATACCTTCCTAGGTTAATACGTATGAACTTATTGTCATGTTAAAATCCAGTGTATGAAGATCATAAACCTACATAGGAACAATGTTGCGCCTGCGCTTGCTCTTGCTTTCGCCCAGAGTCTCATCGCTCGGCGTCCGTTCGGGTTTAATTCTTGGGATTATCTCAGTTGTTCTAGGAGATTTGCACTCAGCTTCACTTGCATAACTATCGTTATGTGGATTTATTCCTAAGCTAGAATAAATATTTTGTACAGTTGCATAGAGAAATAATAAACTAGAAGCAATTGAACTGCGCTGTTTTTGCTAATAAAATTTCTATGATTGGAGCTACTGCTGCTATATCAATACAGACATAAAGCCTTTGACATGCTTTCATAATGTCCAAAAGCTTTTGGATGTATAGCATTTCAGCATAGTAGTATAGATTATATAAAACTAGCTGCGCCCCGAGGTTTCACCTGCATAATGGTCGATCCCGTGCGAATATCGGGGAAAAATGTATCCTATGTCCTAATCCAGGTCATGGTCTACCCATGTGCCAAATTTCATATAAATCTGTTCAGCCGTTTTAGCGTGAAAACGTAACAAACAAACGAACTCAATATTATAGTCTTTCTCTTAAAAAACCTCGAAATTAACAGAAGTATTCTTCAAAATACATTGATTTGATTTACTTTACCTGGGCGCTGTGATATTCAGTCCAACGAGCAGTCTTTGTAAACCATATTTCAATTATGTAAAAGCTTTTAACCCAATGAAATGAGTGACTACAAAGTGATACGATCTACGTGGTCCATATGTATAGCGATATGGTCGCGGTTTTCGTTTTCAAATAGTTTCTAATCTAACATCTCTGTATGTTATACGTAAGTTGTAGGGACCCTATACATCAGGCCGACAGCGCCTTTGTTATTGGACCTTCTTGTTGCCAAACATCACCGCTTATGGAGGTTATTATGTTCACCAACATGACTCTGTTTCGTCTTATTTATTGTGGCCGAAGTTTTAGATGAAACTAAAGCAATAGGTTCGTGCGAATGAACATAAAAACATCGTCCATTAAGAAGCTGCACTGTGTTCCTCGGCGTACAAGCTACTGTTTGTATTTCAACGAGATCTTTTTGCATATTTTTTTTAAATAAAATGTTTACGCTGCAAAATCTATATGAAGCTGGTATAGAAATGCGAAACAAGAGGTCGTAAGCGTTGTATCCGGCTAGAACGACTGTTGTTTGTATAATGAGCCTCGTTAGTGGAGTGTTGGCGTATTGCCCAAGCGCGTGAACCTCCGATAAATAGCTTAACAGTGAACACTCATTATTTGAAATGTTACCCTTTAACCCCATAACTCGATATCATCTGCATATTATTATGAATAATGAGTCGCCCAATCTTAAATCAAGCCCGATCAGTTCAGGACGAAAACTGATTAATTTGCAGTTTACCTTGATAATAAGATCATTTATTGACATTCTTGAAAAATTGTGGTTTAAAATATTAGGAACTATCAATGAAATCTCTTATGTCTCTTAGTCTCTTCTTCTTTTCGTGTGGTAAGTGTAGTATACATATAACCTGGTGTCAGAGTTTGAAAGCCACCCATGGGGCTCAGACTTGGCTTCACATGCCATCGAGAAATATCACTCAGGCAGGCGTGGCAGGTTCATCACGATGTTTTCCTTCACCGCTTTTGAAGCAATTGATAATTAACGAGTTTATGTAACTTTAAGAAAAGAAAGCTAAATAGTTTCTGCAATGACTCGAGATCACATTCTCAGCGGGTGACAATAAGAACAATTACGTTCATGAGCAGTGGCGTCTCTATTGATTTCTAATCGGACTAGTGGAGAAACTGTCTGAACTGCTTCAGAATACAACTGGATTTTATCACCTCGTAGTTATTCGCGTTAGGTATTCGTATGTGTACAGGCTAGCAAACAATAATGTTGTGACTTGCAGACGAGTCTAAAGTTCTGCATTTCATAGGTTTGTTATGTATGTGCCAGTAAAATTTAGATCATAAAAGTATGCTTCTCATTTTAGTAGCACCGTCGAGCTTCTCAAATGACCAGTTTTCACATAAAAGGATATGCAGTTTCCTTTACTACTGTATAGACCCTGAAACTTTCAGTGATCTATTCCGCTCAATTATCTATTTGAAAATGTGTAGATCCGATTATCTGATATTCTTTTGGAGTAAAAGTTGGTCGTAATTACAAATCGATGTTGTTTTGTTATAGGATAGGCTATAAGATAGCTTATAATTTTATAAACTCGCTTTCGAATTTATAATATTAGTTGGGATATTTAGGATCTAGGATTTTAATTTTATAAATGCGGAAGTGAGTTTGTTTGTTTATTACACTTTCACGCGAAATTTGGCACATGGGTAGACTATGACCTGGATTAGGTTATAGGATACTTTTTATCCCGATATTCCCAAGGGATTGAGACTCACACGGGTGAAACCGCGGGGCACAGCTAGTAGTTTATAAACATAGTTTATGTAGTCTGTAGGTACTTACTGTTTAAATATTGTGTTGAAAGCTATTAATTCCGTCTGTAACTAACTTAATTTTTCATATATCGATACCGGAAATATGAAATAACGTAAGGGACATTTTGTCGAAAATGAGTTATATATATGATTGAATTCGGAATTTCTTGCTCTATCGATTGGTATATTTAAAATCTCGATATCTCAAAGAAAATGTCCCTTACATCACATATTTTCCGTAGGCCTAGACCATTTTTCTTCTAGAAACTGGCTGTATATGACATTTTAAATTAATATTTTTGTAAAAACTAATGTAAGTCTCTTTACTCCCATTTTTTGGTATTTACATTTAAACAAAATCGAGTACATTTTACAACAGGTCACATAAGTTATTCCATATTTTGAGATTATGATTATTATGCCTTATACATTAGTGTTCCCTGGGTAGGTACAAATATCATGTCCCTTACATTAAATTGCGACTCAAATTATCATAATCATATTGACCCTTACGTTAATTTGTCAGCATCGAAAATAACGAAAAAATAATGAACTGTCCTTTACATCACATTGGACTGCGTGATCCGTGCAATTCCTCAAAACTTACCGAAACGAATTTTATTATGCCTCTCTGTCGCACACGATAAAAGGTAACTTGTCTGAGCTAGATAGCAATATAGATTGTGTGTGTTATTTTTTCGTATTTCAATCATGCGCCACGTGCATCGATAATTGTTTACGTGCGCCTAAAAGTAACAATAACGCGGTTCACTCGCTGTCCACGTGATGACTCGCGTGTGAACTCTTTGCATACCACTGAGACAGGCTTCGACCAATTAATCTTACCCACGCGCTCGTGAATCATTGCCTGGAATCGGTCCTAGTCCACTCCATGTTCCCGAAACCTCTTCGGTACGACCGACGACTCCGCAGCAGGAGCGGGCTCAGGTCCCCGTGCGCCACATAGCCTGAAGGTGATGAGTCGGTGGTCACTGCAGTTGGCGTGCTCGTGCACTCTCCAGTCGGTGACGTCGACCCCTCGCGTGGTAAACGGTACGTCTATGTTGGACTCCCCGTTGGCGGTGGAGAAGGTTGGTGGCTGGCCTGGCGCATTATGGGTCACCAGATCGTGCCCCAACAGGAAGCCCTCTATCTCCTTGCGTCTTCGTGCCACTTCACAGCCACGTCCGAGGAGTTGTCGCGGCACCGAGTGCCAGAGGGGTCAGTGGGCATTCACGTCCACGCCAGCAAGCACCCGTTGTCTCCTTGGGTTTCCCAGTACTTTGGTAAGGTGCTCCAAGTGGATTGATAATGTCCTCAGAGTACTGGATATACGCACTCACGACGTGCACTGATGAGTCCTTCTAGGCTATGTGGCACACAATGCAGTGCGTGGTTGTCAGGTGACGCAGCACCGCGCATGTCACGTCCATCTTAGGGAGGAAGATCCCTGCTTTGGGGGCCTTCAGGCAAAATTAGCTGCTCAGCGTTGCCACAGACCCCTGACGAGTTGTGTACGGCTCCTGCACCAGAACTACATCTAGCCCCTCTTCCATGGCGATAGAGGGGAGCTCCGCCGTGGCCGCCGCTGAGCCCTGTAGGTTGATCTGCCCCACTTGTAGGTCAGCAGCCATAATAGTTTGTATTGCTTAGTGACCTCTGCTCCGCGTGCGCCCTGTCAGGGCAGTCCCGCGATGCGGTGCGCAGGGTATGGGCACCCTTCCTGCCAAACTTTTTGCAGGTAGCACAAGTTGTAACCGTGGCCAGGCACTCAGTATGTTTGTGCCCGTCCTCCCCGCAGTTGCCGCAGACCATTGATTTAAGATTTAAGAAGGCCATTGATTTTTATAAGCACGCAAGGTGCAGAGTTTTACAATCAGTTTCCTTGTAATACTAATACATGGACAAATAAAACATACACACAGAGATAGGATATATAGTAAGTAATGTTTTTGTTCAACACAATCGTTAAGGCCGTCACCCTACTTCAAATTGCTTAGCATGATCCTCCGTTATGCCGAAAATACTGCAGCATTAATTTTGAAATAAATATATGTTAAAGTTGAGGATTGATAGGTCCTATGTGTGGCGAAAACACGATTACATAAAAAAAAATCTATAGAAAAAATTCCAAGATACCTCTAAACCGAATTATAAACCGCTGGTATTCAAAAAATACTTCAAATCAGATCATGAAACTTTGCATAATAACTGAAGTAACTATTAAGCAGGTCTTATGTGTTTTTTTTTTAATTACCATTATTTTCACCGAAAAAGCAATTACCTAAACATTTTGAGGCTTCCGAGTCACTAGCATCACTCTGTCTCGCTCTCACTCAGGTCGCGAGTAGTATGGTGCGAGCGAGATAAAATCTAAGGTAGGGTACAAGAGATCATAAGAGATCTTTACTTTGAAAAACTCTTAAGTTTTATTTCCTATAATGTCCCTTACATCAATGCTGTTCATTTATATCTCAAATTTTGTTAACGTATGTCACCCGTATTCTTTATTATTTAATGTAAGGGACATGCTATCTTTTAAACTATAGGCTTTATTGAATTTTTGCTATTTTAGCTTAAAAGAATGAAAAAATCTAAGAAACTTTGTACTAGACACTTTTTACATAAGACATATAATTTAAAAAATATAGTCAGTTTTGTAAAAAATATATCTTATTTTCGCTCTCCTGAAAACCTTAGGTTTGTCCCTTACGTTATTTCATATTTCCGGTATCGATATACTAAATACAAAGTGTATTTAACTTTGATGATATACAAAGTGTATTTTATATTACGGTAACTAAAGGAAAATACATTGTATATCTACAGAAGTAAGCATAAAAAAATCCATTCTAGTGTTATTATTTTATAAATAACATTAATTTATACTTACACCTAAGTTTCATACGTTATTCGACACAGCATGCGTGATGTGTACTCATTCCCAGTAACATAATTTATTTATATCCAACCTCGATACCGTATTTGTTTATTTCACTTGTAAATCATGTTTCTTTTTCAGGATTATTCTAAAGAGTGTGTAGCGCATGTACAGAAATATTTAATGAAGCATGAGGTACCACCAAATCTATTCGAGGTAAGTTTTTGAAATATAAAATTGAGCTAGGTACTTGGGAAACTGTGAAATTCTTAAAAATCAATTGTTTTCAGCCCTACATTGAGGAAATCTTCCAACATCTACGAGGGGAGCCATTTAAATTGTTCTTAGAAAGGTAACTAACATTTAGGTTCTCTTCACCATTAATTCTCAGGTCATATCACTATTATAATAACATCGTCCTTTGTTTCAGTGACAAATACACAAGGTTTTGTCAATGGAAAAACTTAGAATTAAACATTCAGCTCACAATGAACGACTTCAGTGTGCACCGCATCATCGGGCGAGGCGGGTTCGGCGAGGTAAGAGCGGACATTAAAATTACACCCGTAAATAAATACACTCAAAGTACAAAGTTAGTTACGCAAGTCTCAATGTAAGTCCCAAACCTAATATCATTAGCATTCTGAGCTTGCACCGTGAACGTGTTTACTATATTCATATTCATCTCGACGGACGGAAAGCCGCTACGTAGGTGTAATAAAGCCGTCCTGTTCCCCCACTGGAATAGTGATGGATTTTAACGCCCGTATTTTAATATTACACTTATAAGTACTTACAACGTGATCACTCAAGTATGTTGTGTTTTACATAATTTACTTTGTATTAAAATTAGAACCCTCTTCTCCTCTAACTAGTCTTTGGTGACCGGAGAAAACGATTTCATTGTGCTTTAAATGAAGAGCCTTAAAAGCCTAATTCAAGCTGATATATGACAAACTCTCTCATCATTCTGAAAACTATATATAACATTAACTACATTCAGTTTATCCCCTTCGAATCTGGAGTATATCTGGGAAAGATCGTTCGTTGTCAATGCGGTCTGAGAAAGGTCTACGTTCAGACGTGGTTATCTACTTGGATATGTATATAAGTAGGTATACGTTTCACAAAATATACTATTTTGAACGCGGATACTGCCACAAATATAAATAAAATACTAAGACTACATTGTTGTGAACACCAAGATTTATTTGATCGACGTTAGGTCATTTTTACGCTTCATAAACGATTTGTTATATTTATATTTCGAAGAAAGAAAAGCTGAACGTTTCCTATATTCAATTCTTTTCTTACAGTTCGTAAACTCGAATGTGTGCTTAAATAATATTTAATATAAACTGTAGCTTCACGTCTTCGTGTGTTGTACGAATCAATTCGAGCACTTATGTCAGGAAGCGACATGAAGTGCTTGTCATAAATCAGTTCACACGCGACTTCCTATTCAGTTCTGCACTTTACGTAGCTCGAAATGTTAGTTGTTTTGAGTTTTTTCGTCATCATAGTCACGCTTTTAACCCTTTGCGACACTGAAGGCGATAGGGGACTTTTTATGAGGGGTAATTCTATGGATTATCGATTACTGTTTTAATTGTAGATGTTTTTAGGTGCTAGTTAGTGACGAAGCAGATGCCCATGCATATTTCATTGCCCTATTTCAATCCTAGTTTGAAAAGCACCAATAGTCCGTAGTAAAGCACCAAGCACCTAAGTCTCCCGAATCAGAAGTTCAGAATAGAAGCAGAGCTTCGAACTTCTTTGTTTCTGACGAAATTAGGTTTCCCAACGCCTAAACAGAGTTAACTTTGTACGATGATATCACAATCCAATGATGTAACGACCAGACATCCCGAACACAACCTTTTAAGAGTATCTATACATGTAGGTACAATTTGGCAACGGCACGTTATGCTCACGCCGCGTACAGATAAATACCTTATTTACATGTATCTTGTATACAGGTGTACGGGTGTCGGAAGGCGGATACGGGCAAAATGTACGCGATGAAGTGCCTCGACAAGAAGCGTATAAAAATGAAGCAAGGGGAGACTCTCGCCCTCAACGAGAGGATTATGCTCTCTCTAGTCAGTACTGGGGTAAGTACTTTATTACATTTGTATTTGTTTATGACTTTGTCGCCATTTCGACGTTATTGCGTGTCGGATTGTGTGTTCTTGAAGTTTAGTTGTGTGACGAAATGTTTCGGCAAATTGTAACAACCGCATCATGTTGTACTGGACTGCTCACCTTAGAAATACTTTAGTGGAATATTTTCTTGTAGCTAAGCATCCTGTTTCCACATAACGATTAGGTCTTCACAGTCTATTACGGATAAAAGGTATTTTCTTAAAAGATCCAGCTGGCTAAAAAAGAAAATACTGGGCGTTTGGACAGCTTTTTGCAACCAGCTTAACGCTCATAACGATACTGGCCGTCTCAGGCTTGCACCTATATTCAATAGTAAAAGATGATTTTGTATTCTTATGACCATAAAGTAACAAGGTAGCAATCCTCGCCATAATAATAATGGCGATACTCATGCACATATAACCGAGGAAAGGCAAACAGTCATTTTCCACAATGTCAACTGTCTCCGTCTACGTGTTCCAACAAAGATAACGATTGTTAAAACTGACATTGTTCCCATAATTTATCGAAGCAAAGAAGATTTTAGTATAGGGAAATGAAACGGCATATACATCGACATGAAGGATAAACAACATGATAATCCGTATAGATATAACTGTCATGTTATGCATTATGTGATACTATACAGAAAACGCCCACTAATAACTACGTCTGATGTTTTTAGATACTGAAACGGAACAAAGTGCATGTTTTACTATTGTGAGATAAACACATAGGTTTATAGAGCTTTGTAGCGATATCCCCATCAAAGAGCCATTGTAGGAGATTCAGAATCAACCTGAAAATAGTCCGGACAAAAATAGAAGCTAAAATCGAGCCGTTAATATAGGTATTAAGAGATACACAGAGATACATGATTTATTACTGAATGTAGATTATTTGTAGTAGTTGATCGATTAACGTCAGTTTAAGGGCGCACCCAATCACAAATTGCTTAGCATGATCCTCTGTTATGCCGAAAATACTGCAGCATTAATTTTTAAATAAATATATGTTAAAGTTGAGGATTGAGGTCTTATGTGAGGCGAAAACACGATTACATAAAATTTTCTCGATAGAAAAAAATTCCAAAGTTACCTCTGCACAGAATTATAAACTGCTGGTATTCAAAAAATACTTCAAATTAGATCATGAAACTCTGCATGATAACTGAACTAACTATAAAGCAGGTCTTATGTGTGTCATTTTTTTTTTAATTACCACTATTTCAACGTAAAAAGCAATTACCTAAACTTTTCGACGCTTTAGGGCTGCTAGCGCCCCACTCCGTCTCGTTCTCACTCAGGTCGCGAGTAGTATGGTGCGAGCGGGATAAAATCTGAGGTAGGGTGCGCCCTTAAGGAAAGCTTTTATTATGTCGTGTAGAGGTAGTATTAAAACACAAATAGTGGTACAGTAATCTTATTCTAGGTACATCGTCTCCACATGTAATTATACATGTATGTATAATTGATGTAGAACATTTTTAAAAGAGTAACGGTGGAGATTCCTGCCCATTCTTCTCCATACAAAAACTACCTTTTGAAAGGGGCAACTAGAATCAGTTCTATTTCTTTTTTTTTGACGTTAAAAAGTGCCTTTTATGTGCGTAATTGAAATAAATTATTTGACTTTGACAAATACTTTACCCCAAATTCATTCGTTATATCAATATCCTAAATATAATATATGTATAAATAACAATATAAAATAATAATGTAAGTATCAGTATTTTTTTTCTATAGAAGTTTTTTCGGAAACCTTCTAAGAAAATTCTATCTCCAGAATACTCCAGATTCATATAAAGCAACGTTTTTAAATCCTAGCAGTTTGCTCCTAGCTTCCTATTTACATTTTACATGTTCAGTTCTCACAAAGCATTGTTAGCGGTGAATGTGATTTAACGGGTTCCCGAACTAAACTGAATTTAATATCCGCTTGTTAACGTCACAACCCACGTACATGCAAAGATACTTCCGTCTATTGCGATCGCCCCCAAAATACTCCAAACTCTCGTATCAATTTTAATTAGTTTCAGCCTCCCAGGCCGGGTAATTCGGCAAATTTCTTTATTATTGCCTTTCTTACCCACAACTCGCGGGCAAAAAATTTGAGGAATTTATTCATTGTAATGAGATAAAACGGGATGGATCATGGGGTCAGTCCTTTGTAGCAAGGGTGTTGCCCAAATAATGATAACAAAAGTATTTATAAAAATATATTCTCAAAATCTAAAGTTCAGGGTGTTATAAATGATGAATTTATGATTCCGTTGCGCATCAAAAGCAATCGACGCGCGTAATGTAATCAATAGATACGAAACATTTCAATGATTCGGAATTTTCTATTGATCTCACCATCGTTGTTATTATATGAATGGCATGTATAACGATGTTGTTTGGTTCTGTGCGATGGTATACTGCGACGAGAGGATTGTTCGTTTTAATGAAATCACCGACTCGCGACAAACATATATAATTCTTTATACGTCGGTTTAGTATCACACCACCGACCAAGTTACTGCACAAACAACATGTTTAAATACTCCGTCATAGGTTGTTATGTATTTACAGATTAATGGCGTCATAAATAGTAGATTTATACGCAGATTTATTATTGGATCAACGTTATCAGTGGCTAATGTGTTACAAATTATCAATAAAATGTGATCGACGTAAGAAAACGGATGATGGTCTATGTTCTGGACTTTATTACTTGTTCTATCGATAAAATTTAATAACTCAAATAATTACCGTTTACTTTGTTTCCACCGCTCTCGCCGTCTACGAGGAAAATACCACATTACTTACAAACTATTTCAGAAACGAGTTTAATAGTTCCGACAACTTTCTCACGGAAATTAAAAGAACACATGTTAGCAATACGGAAAAGCTGGCGAATACATTTAATGATGATGATATCATCTACAAAAAACAGTAGTTTAAAAATACATGAAACAGGTGAAACCGAGCATCTTGTGTAGCTCAACTAATCTGAAACATCTGCTACTAGTTCAACTAGCGTCATACTATCTAATGATTGCAATTGTCTTTTTTTACACTCGTTTTAGTCTTGTTATATTGAAATCCATCACAGCATTTATTCAGCAGAGACAGGTAGACATCGAGCAACTTTCCTTTTTGTTCAAGCGCTTTAACAGCCTCGTCTATTGTTGCGTTTTCTTTTCTAAGGAAATGCTTTTTCACATGACATTCTAGGACAAGTTTCTTGCGCAACTCGCAATTCAATGCTTGGAACTATTCTGTGCTGCCATTGTGTGCGCTGGATAGACAACACAGTGATTTCAATAGTAAGTAATCTCAAAGCGATCTGCTTAGAAAAATATACAGATTGTGTAATAAGCGATATATTTCAGAAACAATGGTATATGTATCGCAGTTTCAACTAGAGTACAAGAATATTTATAAAAGTTTGGTAAATCCATGACCAAAGTGTACGCTTTGATCTAATTTATTCTAACATAATAACCTGATCAACTTGCTCACATACTCACATGTAGTTATGCAAATTATGTTTGTAATTCACGCCGGCACGGAATATCATTACAAACAAGGGCAACATACAGTAACATGGCAAAGTACACATTCTTATTTGAAGAGACCGTCGCGCGTCGGTTTTATCGGCCGATGAGTTTATGCTCTCCATGAAATTGAACTTGACTAGTGTACGGGGCAACTTTGTATGTAGAAAATGACGTTCTTCCAACTAAGCACGCTCGTAAAGCGGACATTCAATCCAACGTCCGTAATAAATACAGGGTGTTAGTGTAAACACCGTTATCCTTGAAACAAGTGGTTTAGTTTCATTTATAGAAAAAATCAATGGATAAAATACAACGTTTTTTTTTAAAGAATATCTACATTTTTCCACAAGATTATTTCACCCTACACGCAAGGGCAACGACCGGCCGCGGCCGGCGGTTGGCGGGTGCGGGCGGGGCGCGCAGGACGTTACATGACCGGCCGTCAGCTGTTTCGCAGTCTCTCGAACGCGTATCCATGAGTATCGGGACAGTGACGGATATTTACTTTTTAAAATCTTTTAATGAAAATAAGGTTTTTTTTTTGTTACTGGGTCATTTATTATTATATTTAAGTCAACTACCCATGGTTTGAGTGACAACGGTGTTTACCCTTGCATACTGTATAAATTATCTGTAGACTTGATATGAGCATTTCGGTCTCGAAGAGCAGTTTCGAATAACTCCTACAAAATAAGTTAAGAACGAAAAGATTTTGCGCAAACTCCGTCGGAAAGTGCCCTGGTGTAACCACTAACCACCTCTTTGTAGTAGGTTATCCTTACCATCGTTTGCTTTGAATATATTATATACCTCTATACATACACTCTTCATCCGATTAGGTGACACGTGTGACCTCTTATTTCGACAAAATTTTAAAGTGCTAGGTGGCCAAGGTACTTTTCAGAACACTGCTTAAAGCTTTAAACCCCTTGCACGATATTGGCACATTAGAAGTTCTAAGATACTTTGCAGTGCTCCAGGCTCCTTGAATAGAAGGGGATGGAGAAAATACTATTGATTGGAAAATAATAGAAAATGCAGTAAATTGTCCTAATCGGGTTATAGCTTGAAGTGGTATTGCATTATGCCATTAGTGACAATACATTGCTCTTGTGAATGGTGTTCAAAACCGTTTAGTGGTCTTTGTTCGTGAGCATAGAGACAAGATATTAGATACTGAAATATGCGCATAATTTTCGCTAAGCACAGCTATATCAATGACTATAATATCCGATTGCTTATCGATTGCAAACTGCTTTGATTCGATGCAATATAGCAGTGATATACCTACATTTTATATGTGATATGGTATCGGGGACATAAACGATATCCAGCCAATTGGACTGAAACGAATTGGATCGCCCTCAATTTGTCGTCGTAGTACAATCCGCTTCCGCTGCATTTTGTTTCACCGTTTCATCCCGACGATTAGTGTTTTCCATTTTACATTCAGGGCTAAATATATACATACGTAACACACCATGTGTACAATTTTATTCTTCGTGACCTAAAAGGCTTCCCCAAAGTTTAACAAGGCCGTCGGTTTCCGAAGCAAAGTTTATATAAAACGAGAAACTGTCAGTCGTTCTGTTACAACATTTATATGTAGTCAACTTTCGACATGAATTTTCTTTTACTGTGACCTTGTTTTAAAACTTTATGCTGTGCGGTAATAAAACGTTTTTATTTTATGTTTACGAGTAAGCAAACTCTGGTTTATAGGATGAGACGGTCCGGTCTGGATGACAAATTTTATCGATGTTCGATCATACATGTCCAGCTACGTATCGATTCCTTCTTATTTGTAAACCTTTATGACTGTGATGCTGTTTTTACGAAGCGTGAACCATTCATAATCAGTTTATAATTTCGCATGGAGTCGTTCGCGAATGTGATTAAAATAAAGTATAAACGCTTGTTAAATGGCAGATTTGTTTAACTTTTCAGCGCGCATAAATATTATTTATAACCAAGAGTAGGGCATTTGATAAAATCATGTTTCTTAAATATATTCATTTATTTCTCCCTGTACAGCGTATGTTTTGCGGAGCCAATGAATGCGAATGAAATGGCGTTCACGTGGAAAAGGCGGCGCACAGTGAAGGCTTTGTCATCCGCTCACTCAGATATAATTACATATTGAGATTTGAACACGCCCCTTTCCGTTTTAATTACAAAATCATCAACTACCAGTAATAATCATACTACATACATACGTCATAATTACAGTTTACATAGGTTATTAAGACCAATGTATTTGGCAGCATTACTGTTCGCAGTATGATATTATAAGCACTTAGATGCTGCTGGCCATTCATCTTCCAGATATAATCCCTACTCGCCTCTTACGTCAGTCGCGGTAAGTGACGGGTGGTCTGTTTGGCGAGACCACACGGTAATGTTACTTTATACGGGTTAGTTTATCATTTATGAGCGTTCGTCTGGTGTCGGGGCGGCGCCGCTCCGTCTGTCCGTGTCGTACGAACGGTTTCGGAGTTCTTCGGAGCACTGCTATCGTCGGAAACGCCTCGTCTCGCCCTGTTTCTCTGTAACAGCAGCAAACGTGACTGTTATCAGTTCAGACGCCTGGAAACAAACCAGAAAAGTCGCCCAACTTTATTGGTTCTGTTCCAGGACGATAATATCAAAATATATGAAAAATTAGAAGATGCTGTGTTATTTATTACATGTATTTAGAAGCATAGATACACATTGGGCATACTTGTTTACTAGTTAGTGGTGACCGACTTACCATGTTTTCTACATAGATAAATATTATAAAGAACATATTTTGTTACCTAATTTCTTGCCACGATAGTCGCCACTGGCCCACTGCAATCAATACGATTCTGAACGTTGAAACCACTCGGCCACCGCGCTCTCTGCTGGATAAACAAAGCAGTGCATTCATCACAATATGTATACTTAAATATTTCCGTCTGCCATAATATCGTGGCATTTCCACTGTGGTTTATAGCTTTTAATGCTATTTTACATTCCGTATGACTAACAGTACTAACACCCAAGTTATATTTGTCACCAGCCTTCAAACGATTTTGCCAATTTCCCATTACTGTTTACGTTTTATGTGGGTGCATCTATAAATAAATTTTATAATGTACCGGAAGAAATGTTATAAGAGTGGCTATATTTATTTCCTGTCCCAGTTATAGTGCACTGCATTATTAATTAATTACCTCGCGGTGTCGTGTTTTTTGGTATCGTTGAAGGTCATACGTTGTGAATAAAATATATTAAACACGTCTCTTCGACGCCTTTGTCGTTTTCTATGTAGCAGCTAATTTCTGCCAACATTGAAAATTGTTTCCTTCATCATTCGCCTAAGGAAAACATCCCATTTCTATGGTTGTAAGCAAAACAATCTATATCAAGAGTACAGATGAATAAATCAAACATTACTTCATGGATCTTGATTTCAAAATATCTTCCAGCTTTCATTGCTTACCTCGCCGGGTCTAATCTTATTGGCACAACCAACGTCAGGGTTGGTGACGTCATCAAATTAAAGTACCGAATTAAGTCGAAAGTAGCATCAGAATATTGGTACGAAGAAAGACGTGATAACGAAAATACGATACTCTTCTTCGAGTTGAATTTGATTTTAAAATATTGGGGTACCTATACAGGGTGAAATTGAATTCATGGGCATCACATAGAAATCGTGAAAAAAATAAGCTGTTCCCTACATTTATGTTCGCATTTAGATTTAATTTTTATAGACAGATTGTTCCCATAGGGTACGTTGTTCATAATGATGAGTACAATGCCCCCTTAAGACGATGCCCCTCACCCTGTATATCTTATTAAAAAATCTATGAATTGCTGATAAGAAAGAGAAGCCAATGAAATTAGACCACTGATCGGGAAGTCTTCCAACTGTCCCATTCTTGACATAAACCCACTCTTATCGTAAGCTTATTCAGTCAGCATAGTTGGTATTATGAGGCATTACCAGTAATGTCCATAGTCCAACTAATATAATTGACTTTGAAATGAATGTAATAATTATAGAATGAATCGGCTTAAACGGTACCGGAAGGCAAAGGTGTAACTGTATAGTACAGTACGTAACTTAGATGTAGCATAAATTTGAAAATTTGCATGCATTAATTTCAATTTTACGAATTTATTTGGTTATATGACTTTACAAGTTATTGCGGGTGCGTAAAGATCATTTTCACCTAAAGCAGTAATAAATTTTGGTGATTTTGAAGGCGCACTCAGTTCGGATGGTGATCGGTTCTACGAATTTTGCCGATGCTACATCTAAGGCCCCTAGCACACGGCGTGTTTTAAACGCGCAGACGACGCGCGTTTCAAGAACTTGACTTCGGACGGCGAAGAAAAACTATGAAACGCGCGTCGTCTGCGCGTTTAAAATACACCGTGTGCTACCGCTCTAAGTTGTTTCGTACTGTACACATTTAACGTTACGTTATAAGTCCTATGTCATAGAGGTTGAGCCTATTGCTATAAATCAGGCACAAATTCAGACACTGAGCTGCTACTGTTAATTTGCTAACGAAGAAACCCAATAACGCGCAACCCGATTCGAGGATCGAAACTAGGATCCCAAGCTTAAAGTCGCGCCTGTGACCATCTAGTCCAGGGGTGCTTGCATAAAGTAATGACCCGGCTTAACGTGCTTTTTGTGCCTCGAAAACACGTTAAGCCGTTGGTCCCGGCTGTCATTCGTAGATCTTTGACAGTCGTTACGGGTCGTCAGAAGCCCGAAAGTCTGACAACTAGTCTTACCAAAGAATTACCAAGAACCCAGTTATTGGTCGCTCCATGTAAAATAAATACTGCTATTCAGCTGCATTCGGTTAGATTAGAAGCCGACCCCAACAGAGTTGGGAAAACGCTAGGCGACGATGACATAAAGAAACAGCTATAAAACATGTAACCGTTTCTTTCCGAAGATCATCTTGCATTGATCTGTATCGAGAGTTGAGCCCGAAAACCCGCTTGTTTGTGCAAGCACCCCAATGAGGCCGTCAACATTTTGATGTTTGTATGGAAGGCATTTATTAATATTTTTCTTTTTTTCTACAGGTCGACTGCCCATTCATCGTGTGTATGACCTACGCCTTCCATACGCCAGACAAACTGTGTTTCATCCTGGACCTCATGAATGGCGGGGACCTGCACTATCATTTGTCACAACATGGCGTCTTTAACGAGGCTGAGATGAAGTTCTATGCTGCTGAAGTTATATTAGGTAAATGAAGAAAATATCATAGTTATTTAACTACTTTTGTCTAGGTAAATGAAAGCGTGTTTAGTCCGACTTTTCACAGGTGCTTAAGACTGTTTTAGTCACACGCGAAAAGAAAAGATATTTTTTATGATTTGGAATAGTTAATCTTTAATTATTAGGAACCCAGTAAATGGGTTATGGAGGTCAGATAGGCAGTCGCTTCATTTAAAATACTGGTATTCAGCTGCATCCGGTTAGACGAGAAGCCAACCCCAACATTTTTGGAAAAAGCTAGGCAGATGATGATGAGGTACTACCTCCTTACATTTAGGACATTCTAAATTTTTCGCCTCACTCGGCGGGTTTCTTCATTAATTGAATACAATATACAGTATTTATTGAAGCGCTGCTATGAATGGTTGATGCCATTATACAACACTAATCCGCAACTGTTCTTATTCCGATGCGATAATCGGATCAACGTATGACCCATTTCTCTAATACTGTTGCTCCGAATAGGGTGAAAATATCTCCACCGGTTTATCCCCTACCTGTAAAGAATTATCGCGTCATATCAGGCCAGGCGTAATCCGCATTTTAGGTATGAAGCTACAAGTACGCGATGGGCTCGACTTGTCGGGCCAATTCAGTAGGCGTAAAGTAGTCAGAAGATTTCGCCCGCGTGGTATGTCGATGAAAAGCCTATATCCTTTCTCAGGCTCTAGACTATCTGTGTACCAAATTTTATTTAAATCGGTTCAGTAGTTTTGGCGTGGAAGCGTGACAGAGAGACAGAGTTACTTTCGGATAAGAGTAACGCGATAGAAAGAGAGGCAACTTCTAGGTGAATATAACTGTGCGATCTGAATTGTCGTAGCAAGAGTCGCTATTTATTTAAATGATTTTGCGGAGTGAATCTTCTGTACTTGTACTATTATGTATTCTGTGGTCATATGTAGATTCCATTGCGAAACATTACAGTATCCGAAGGCCACGCGAGTGAAACCAGGCAAAGCTACTTGTTAATATTGTTATTGCAGTCGTATATCAATATGAGTCATTATACAAGCACCTATAAATAATCTCTGCAGTATCATCAAAATATAATTTTAGACGCAGTATACTTGTATTTAAAAATTGACGCAAGGAAATAAATAAACGACGTAAATAGATAAATTATAAATTTTATTGGTATATGATGACGTATTTTAATCGGGCGTTTAATATACTGCATGATGAGTGATTAATTGGGTATGTGCTTATCAGAGGAAATACAAATATTTCTATCAATCTTTTTCGTGTATTTTTACAAAATTAATTAAATAAAATCAATCATTAGCTGCCATAAACATACTATAAAGGCGTAGTTTGCGGAACATTTGATCTGATAATGTGAACTACCGTGGTTTGGGTCGACCAACAAAATTACTTCACCAAACATAATGTTATATTCATTTGCCAAAAATAAACTCGGCTACGTCAACAACATCCTGCAACCTAAATTACCGACAACCATGACGTTTAACAATTCAAATTTTCTTTCGTAAGGTTTGGAACACATGCACAAGCGTCACATAGTGTACAGAGATCTGAAGCCGGCGAACATTCTCCTCGACGAGCATGGACACGTCAGAATATCGGATCTCGGACTCGCTTGCGACTTCTCCAAAAAGAAACCGCACGCTAGTGTGTAAGTATCCTTATTTTTTATTTTTATTGCGTAGTGAAGGACGCAAAAATGTTGAGATTGATTTCAGCCCCTTTTTTTTTTTTCAAAAATAGAAACAACCCTGTAAACCCTGCTACGAATGTCGCGACTCCCGCGTGTCTCACTAACGTCTCTCGAGCCGCGACAAATAAGGCTGTATTTCGTTTAATTCCCACGAGGACGATTCGTGTTTTTTGACAAATCGTCTTTTTTAACGATTCGTTTCTTTTTTGACGGTGGCAATGCTTCTTAAATGCCCGTGTTCACAAGCATCACGAATCGTGAAAAACGATGGAAATATCTTAAATCATATATCGTCTTTTAAAATTTTTGACGAATCGTCAATGACGGATCCCGTGTAAATGCGGTCTAATATGAACAAATAATACAGGGTATACGGGACAACGACGAGCAAACTGTTACCATGAATTCAATACAAATGGTTCGCCATGAGAGGCAAAATATATCGTAGTTTATTTGAAAAAAAAAATCTGCTGTTCCATAACAGGTCTCTAGAATGATGTGTTGAATCCATGATAACATTTTGGGCGTCAATGTTACACCGTGTATAGTTTAGCTGAGACTATATTATATTATTATTTAAACAGAACCCACGTGACCGCTGCATACTATCGACACGAAGTAATTGAGGATAATATTAGTATTTATAAGCAACATAACGACCGTAATGTGCTTGTTTAGGAATCAATTGACGTAATGCACACTAATTGTTTTAATTGGTTCTTGTACGCATACTGGTCGCTCTTATGCAATCCTATGTGCGACTTACCTTGAGTTGTCATTAAATGCCTCATCTTTTACCTTTTTATAAATTGTTTATGTTGGTCTAGAATATAATCATAGTCATTACTGATATATCTACCTAGGAGCTCTGATCTCGAGTCACGGTGGCTGCGTAGACGAAATCAAGCGACGCATGGCCATAACTAGGTTTGCTATGGACAGGCTGAAGAAAGTGAAAGAATCGCAACGTCACCAAAGCGACCAAAACCTCGTGTTCGGGCATTAGTATTTCCCATGGTCCTATACTCTGCGGAAACGTGAAACCTTAGAGAAATTGAGAAGAAAATAGATGCTCTGGAAATGGAATTGAAGTGGTGTTGGAGGAAAATGCTTGGAGTGTCGTGGACATAATTTCGCACCAACACATCTATACTCCAAGAACATCGGCATCAAGCAGCGTCTATCGGCTACAGTACAGGCTCAAATACTCCAATTCTTCGGACAAGTATCACGACGAGGAAACGATTACATAGAACGTCTTGTAGTGCAGGGAAAGGTCGAAGGAACAGCACGCGGCAGGTGGCCCATGCGATGGACCGACCGGATTAAATCCGCAGTGGGCTGCCTATTACACGAATGCACACATGTAACAGCCGACAGAGAAGGATGGCGTCGCATCGTCAGGCAAATCACGGCTGTCCGAAATCTCACTGCAACTTGATGACCACGACCGCTCTGTCAAGAGTCCACCGACAAAGAAGAAGAAGGATATAATCTTTGTGAAAAAAAAGAGTGATGTCAATGTTTATTTCGAGCAATCATTTTGAATAACATAAAATCACGCCTGTATTCCCTGAAGTGTTAGGCAGAGGTGTACCTGTACAGCCTCATTTCGCCAGTTATGCTTAAGTCCCATGTAATAAAGGGCGAGCCTATTGCTTTCAACCGGGCACAAATGCAGAGTCCACGCTACTACTTTGATATTCCAGATGGAAAAACCCAGTAACACTTTCCCCGACCCGGGAATCGAACCCAGGACCTCATGCTCAGCAGTAGCGCTTGCTACCACTAGATCAACGAAAACGTCAAATTTTGAATAGTAATCTAGTATTGAAAAAGTTATTCACCTCATTTTCCTCCTCTTTTTTTCGTGTGTCAGATGGATCCTACATCATAATAATCATTGTTTTACCGCGGCTAAACCAGTGATCCACTATCGGTGGTTTAGTTAGTAAAAGCTGCTAAGCCTGCGATAAAATAAATTCAAAAGATATTATGACGTAGAAGATTTGCCTCAAAGGACATTTCTCATATTTTCCTTTTCCGCATTTGAATCAGTATTTTAGACAGTATAAATTGAGGGACTCCCATAAACCTAAGCCCATTATTAGTTGACGTAAAACAACAAGAGAATTTTGTACTAAAAATAACACATTAGCTTTGTTAACTTGTGACCACAAAACGAATAAGTTTGTGGTTACCCGTTCAGCTTGAATCAATAAGGAGATACTTTGAGCGAAATGTTTTTTTTTTTTTTTTCTACTCAATTGGCATGGGTCATCCATATCCAATGATCTCAATTACTTAACATGTTTAGGTGAAAGATCACATTGCGAGACAGTAACGTTTCTGATCTGAATCTGTCTATATTCCCACATCGAATAAACACTAGGCCAATTGAGAACTATCATCGCAGGATGTTGATTTCTTATTGTTATATCATGAAGAAATATTCGAAAAAATAGAAATATTTACGTAGATATACATATGTTTGAAATAACTGTATTTTATTCTTATTTCCAGGGGTACTCACGGCTACATGGCGCCCGAAGTTCTCTCGAAAGGCACTGGCTACGATTCTTCCGCTGACTGGTTCAGCTTCGGCTGCATGCTGTACAAGCTGCTCAAGGGTCACTCGCCGTTCCGCCAACACAAGACTAAGGACAAACACGAGATCGACAGGATGACCCTTACCATGGTAAAACTCTTTGAAATAACATTATTATACAACCACATGCAATCACTCTCTCTTTCGCTCTAATCGCTTTCTATTGTCGTT
The DNA here is from genome assembly GCA_947363905.1 of Lithophane semibrunnea. NCBI lineage: Eukaryota > Metazoa > Arthropoda > Insecta > Lepidoptera > Noctuidae > Lithophane > Lithophane semibrunnea. The sequence continues at coordinate 7,296,248 of OX376200.1, forward strand.
TATCCACTGGCAAGTTTTATAAACATTTCTACACTGACACTAATCTTTTTACAATTCCTTTGCCTACCTATGGTTGATATTTTTAACCAAAGTACTCTGAATTAAATATTTTAAATCACTGTATCATATGAAGCAATCATTAATCAGTTCAAGACATGATTCCATGATTTCAATAAATACGAATGGTGCAGCTAATTATTTGTAAACTAATTATAAAAACGCTGCTAAACCTTAATTGCGATAAAACTCGAGCATTTTCCCAACTATAATGGGATCACCTTACCAAAACAGTAATACCAATGAATTAGTCATAATTTCTATGTTGAAAGTAAAAGATGGAATCATGTCTGCAATAGAATTACGATGTATTTCAGAACGTGGAGCTGCCGGAGTCGTTCAGCCCCAGTCTGAAGAGCTTGCTCGAAGGGTTGCTGCAGAGAGATATCAACAAGCGACTTGGCTGCAAGGGAAGGGGGTACGTTACTTAGTAGTAAATAAAGAGTTATATTTTTGAAGTTTGCTGTGTTGAATGTACAATTTAATCCAAAATAGGCTTGGTAGTGTCGTTAATTGTAAACGACACTACTTCTAGTAGTGCGGCTGGTAGTATCCTTGCCAATAAATGAAGCCAGTTATGTCACAAATACGGACTCCAAACTGCTTATGATTTTCTGATAGGAAAACCCAACAAACCAGCTGGCCACTGATTTTCAATATTCGTATTTCACCCCTTTAACACTTTTACTGCCAAGTACATAGACTGCATACAAATTAGCATGCCATAAAATGTGTCTCATATATCTATAACAATTAGTCAGTCGAGTTCATTAGCGCGTCGCGTATATCTATATGTATGTACGACCCGGATGCGAGTTGTGGGCGCGCGAACGAACTATCGTTGCACTCGTGAGTCGGGTGCTTGGCACTAAAAGTGTTAATAACGTTCTGCAACGAAATGTCGCTTGTCCTAACTAAGGTGGACCAAGGACATCACTATTTGCAATACTGGGCTTTCTTTTAAACATGTGAGTCAAGCATCAATCTGCCATTCTTTCTCGGTTCACCTTTTCTCTGACGTACATTTAACTTTCCCAGAATCCAATCAATCTGTGTTTAATTAAGATACGTATTATGGAGGAAGGAAAAACTCATTCGCTTACCAATGACGAACGATAAGACAAAACCATTACAAGCGGATCTTCGCAAATAGACGGAAAAACCGATAAGTAAATCATTTGCGATATTTGATTACTAACATAGATGCATCGTAAATTCGTAACTCGTGTGCTGATACGAGTTACAATATGATTTTTTATAAAGATTAGAAATTTCTTCCGGTATCAATTTACCTGCGCCTAATGTAAATAAATCAACATTTTGGGACCACAAAGTGTTATTATATCATCATTTATTTGAATTGACGGTTGATTATCCTTAACATAGGATGTCCCCAATTTTCGTTTCCTCATCATCATTTGATTGTCAACTTTGTTCACCCATTATTGCTGAGTATAGGCCTACTCCCATTTATGCCATGCTTTTCTGTTCTGTGCGACTCTCATCCAATTTCCATTTCATACATCCAATAATTTTCTCCCCGTATCCCGTTCCAGTGCGGACGAAGTGAAAGAGCACGTGTTCTTCGCGGGCATTGACTGGCAGCAGGTGTACCACCAGAAGTACACGCCGCCTTTGATCCCTCCGCGCGGCGAGGTCAACGCCGCGGACGCCTTCGACATCGGCAGCTTTGATGAGGAGGATACTAAGGGCATCAAGGTAACTATCGACAGTCTTTAGACTCTATATAATACTTTATGGTCTATTTCAAAAGTATTTGCTGCAAATGTAAGCAAATGGATCAGAAAACGTACCTGTAGATGGCAATTTGTGGTGCCACTTCAGTGCTTAGATTTGATTATTTAAATACTTAAACCCGAAAATCCTTAAAGATGTTTTTGTGACGTCGGACTGGACTGCTAAGTCATAGGTCTCGATTTCGAGCCCAAGACTGAGACGAGACCCCTGACTTTTCCGATTCATGCGCGTATAATTATCACTTCATCGTGAGGAAACCGGCATGCCTGATTGATATTTCTCGATGGCATGTGAAGCCAAGTCAGAAGCCCATCACTAACCAGACGAAAAAGAAGAAGATTTTCATTTTTGTCTACGATTTATCAATCACAATTTAATAATGTAATGAAAACAATAATTGTTGCAAAAAGTCTTAAGATAATATGAAATTGAAACTTTTTAAAACTTACGGAATGTGTTGCTAATTCCCTTTAGTGAACGTGGTGAGTGATTGTGTGCGAAGGACCTACACCCTTATAGCGTAACAGATTTTCAATCTTAATCCGAGGGATTTAAAGGAAATTCTTAATCCATCGTAAGTTGTCATTACCATACTCTCCAGACTATTTATAGATACTCATATTATAAATGTGAACATTACTCTGTTTGTCTCTGAATTTCCGACCTTTCGCTCGCGGCTCTCATTGGAATGCCATATTTCATCTAAATTCCGGCGTGAAAAGGTACTGCTAGACAGTGTTACTTTCGCAATAATAAAATTAGTATGGACAGTGTGTAAATAGTTATTTATGCAACTGTTATATAATAAGGGGTATGTGGGTTGGGATAATAGTATCACATGATACCTAATTATTTACAGTTGCATACAAGACTTTATCTACACCCATGGTATGAATCTTCTATAAAAGTTTCTTTGCAATACCAATATCGAACAAAAATGGCGCGGTACTACGTGAATTCGATTTATAGCATGGGTGTAGACAAACCAACTTATGATGAGTAACAAAAGCTAGTCAAACAATAAAATGCCTTTCTCGTGTTCTAGCTGACGGAAGCGGATCAGATGCAGTACAAAGACTTCCCGCTGGTGATATCGGAGCGCTGGCAGTCCGAGGTCGCAGAGACGGTGTTCGAGACCATCAACCAGGAGGCCGACAAGATGGAGCAGAAGAAGAAAGCCAAGCAGAAACAGAAGTTCGATGCTGATGAGAAAGGTTTGGACCAGTTCTGGAGTTGTATTAATATTGCCAACCTATTACCAGGGCAGGGCAACAGTATCTTCTCATACAGAGAACGCACGAGCATTTATCACCACGCTTTTTCAAATCAGGTTGGCGATCTCAGACTTATATCCATACTTCCATACTCAATCTGCATAGCCTTTTCCCAACTATGTTGGGGTCGGCTTCCAGTCCAACCGAATGCAGCTGAATACCAGTATTTTGCATGGAGCGACTGCCTATCTGACCTTCACAACCCAGTAACTGGATAATATACACCTTGGTAACACTAGCTGTCAGACTTTCGGGCTTCAGACGACTCGTAACACCTGTCAAAAATCGTCGAATCACAGCCGGGACCAACGGCTTAGCGTGCTTTCCGAGCCATGGAGGAATCTCGGTATGTAAAGATGGTCACCCATCCACGGACCAACCCCGGCAAGCATAGCTTAACCTGATGGATCGACCCCTGTTATTACTTAGCCACCTCCATACTTCCATACTAATGTTATAAATTCGAAAGTAACTCTGTCTGATTGTGTTTATGTCACATTTTCACGCCACTGAAAGGACTTCGACAAATTTTGGCAAGGAGATAGATGGCATCCTGGGGAAGGACATAGGCTACTTTTTATCCTCAAAATAATTTTAAAGGGGGTGAAAGTTGGTATGGGAAAATGAACTGAAACTGAACTTAAAGCGAAGTGGGACTGACGGGACCCGAGGGGGTTGTATGTCCCCGCCCGCGCGCAACTATGTTTACAAATACTTAATTTTAAAATTTTATTTGTGTTTATATAGAAAAATAAGTCCATAATCCCTTAAAGTATTTAATAGTGAACACGTAGACAAAATGTTATTACAATTGCTTTGATAACAATCGAATGGAATAGGTTTTTCTCTTTAAAAAGCAGATTTTAAGGAAACTTTACGGTTTTTTTGTATCGAGGAAAGTTTTGTCAATCATGTTTCGGGCCTCATACTTCACTAAAGACACTCTTCAATGGAATGGAACCACTTCACCTTAAACGTCAGAGGTTGAGACCTTTCACCACCAACTAGTATTTTAGCTGTATAAAAGTAACGTTTATGTAAGTACTATGTTACTGACGTTACGCATACATTACAGAATCGGACTGCATACTGCACGGGTACATAAAGAAGCTTGGCGGACCGTTCGCAAGCGCGTGGCAGACGCGCTACGCCAAGCTGTACCCCAACCGGCTGGAGCTTCATCTTGAGAACAGCGCCAAGCCCGAGATGATCCTGTTGGACTCGGTTGAGGATGTGTCCTCGGACCTCGTGTCCATCAAGGGCGAGCAGTGCATTGTACTGAGGACCAGGAACGATACTAAAGTCGTGCTCACTAATACTGTAAGGATTTATGTATTACGTAATTTTATTATTTCAAGAATTTATAGCGTCAGTTTCTAGATAACTTGATTCAATGGACCAATCCACGAGTGCAATGAAAGTATCATTTGGAAAACCGGTACTGAACTAGCAATTTGCCAGAGACTTCGTCCACTTGTATTACTTCGGAGAGAGATAATATCACTTCTATATTGCAATTTGAAGGAGTATATTTATCTGAAATTGGTTTTTCATAATTTCTAAGACCTCAATTTTCTTCGCAGGATGAAATCGGGCTCAAGGAGTGGGCGCTATCGCTGCGTTCGGCGCACAAGTGCTCGCAGGAGCTGCTGGCGTCCATGGCGCGCAAGGCGGGCAAGATCTACGGCACGGACGGCGCCAAGGACGCCATGTCGCTGGTGCGGCCGCCCGCGCCGCAGCCCTCGCCGGCGCTGGCGCGCGCGCCCAACGGGGCCAACTAGCATGAGCTTCCCGCGCCCAACAAGGGCGCGAAGATGTTCCGCCGCTCCAAGAGTGCGGCGCAACTTATCAAGTGAGCGAGCGCAAGGCCGCGCGCCCCGCGCGCTCCCCGCTCGCCTCGCTCGTGGCGCTCGCATCGCTCGCAGTGCTCACGTCGCTCGCAGCGCTCGCGCACACACAGTTGACGCGACCCCGCGCCGCGACCCGCCGCGCGCGCGATGAACTCTTAGTGACTCTTTAGGACTGCCAATTATTAATAAAAATGAATGCTGATCGCATTTTATTGTTGTACGAATTAATGTGATAGGACCGATCAAATTAAAAAGTACGATATATAAATATATATTTCGTTTACCTCCAGTGATTTTCGATTGTGGATAAATAGTAACTTTTGTAATCGTTTGCACCGATTGAATTTTGTAATTATTAACGTAACGTTCTGGATGTTGTATTTAACTCTGTGGTAGGTATTGTAAAAATTTAATAACTTATAATTCGAGTAGATAAGCATAGCGACTACTATATGTGTTTGTGCAATAGATCAAAAATATATTAAATAAAGTAATAAAACGTAACGAGTAATCGGTCGAGTCAGTTAAAATTAAAATTAGTGGAAGTCTTGACAATTTTAATGCAATTGGATTGTTCGTTGTGCGTATAATATAGAAGCTTCAAATTAATCGATTTATATCGTAATTAGAAATTCTAGCACCTTGGTTACGACTCTGATAATATATTGCACACAGTGGAGATGTTCTACGAGCCGCGTGGCGACGTGCTGTTGTCTCCGCTTGCTCTCTTACGCGGTGTTGTCTAAGTTAACTGTTACAAATAGTTCCTTTAAATATAACGTAACGCGGAACAATTTCTTTATTATAACGGTACTTAAATATAACACTTGTCTGTTGTGTTCGGAACCAACTGTTCATATTAAGTTTCAACATTATTTATATAAATAGAAAAATGTAAGTAGATCTAATAAAAATCTCTTTTTCATATATAATATTTAGAGGCAATACTTTTCTAACAACATTTAGGTGTGATTAATAACAATAGTTGTAAAGGCAATATTTAGATGAAAAAATAATTAAAGCATGTTCAATGTCCATGAATTTATGTGGGAACCATTTTAGTTAGTATTTATTCCATAGACGATTTATTATGGCCTGGCCACGATGACATTTGTATGTTGTGTATGTTTTATAATAATTGTATAGCAATGCAAATTTTAGTTATTAATTGTTTTGAGTCTGATGCAGATTTAGTTTATTTTATTATCATGATGGTGTTACATTCGTTGCCATAATTTTTTTATAGGCGTGTATATTGTATCTTATGATTTTCTATATTCATGATAGGTCAATGACGGACATTGACGTAGTTTAAGAAGCTGAGCAATACTTAGGTCATGGTTATCAGGGTGAGGTGTAAATTTCAACTCGTTTGTCTTCAATAAAATGCTCTTCCGATACTGTACTAAGAATTGTCTATTGAAAATTTTAGTCTGTGAATTCTAAATATATAATTAGCATTGCTTTGCTTCTTACTTTTACAATTTATTTTCGTATGCATTGATTGAATGCGGGCGGTGCATATTTAATCAAATAATCCATGGATATATTACATCGTTTTGTTATAGAATTTAGATGCTAGTCAAATAAATTTTACTACATTTATTCATTTTATTGAAACTAAGTAATTTATATGTATAGTGTAATAGCTATTACAGCTAAACAGTATTATAGGTTAGTTGTTTTCTTGATAAAATCTTTCTATTGTGATATGTTTAAAACGTTTCCATAGAATAGATGTATCTGTGACAGTAGTAATCTTCCTCCTGGTATATTTTCTTCTTAAACGAATATATCTATTACGAGCTTAGTTGCTATTTTTCGCGTAATGAAATACCGCTTTAAAAAGTTTAATTGCTGTAGAAAACAAGCATGAGATATTGGCTATGAGATGTAGAATTAGTTAGCACATAAAAAAAACTAAAACTTGAGTTGCATTTGCAAAATCCTTTATGAATTTGAAGGCCAAAGTAGTCGGGGATAATCAACATTCCGGTATGCCAAATTAGATTATAATGGTGGTAATATGATGCATTTAAAAGTTTTATTTATTTATTGCGCACTATATTGTTCGCCCCATGTATTGAGAGCTAATAGATTGCTTACTTATGCTGACACAAAGGTTTAAATTGTAATTTCGATAGCACCGGCTATGTCTGCATCAGACAAACTGTTACATACCTCTGTTAGAAAATATTTTTATTGTGAACCTACATTATGTGTAGTAAATTGTTTATTTAATCACTTGGTTGTTTTAGTGTCCGTTACGGATATCGCTTACACTACTCCGCAGGTAGATTTTTTTAGCCAAGTTCTGTCATCACTAAATATTTCTGGACTAGTCTGAAAAAAAACTAGTATGCCAATTTTAGACCTTATGTCAAAGGATGACGAGTTACATTTGCGGCTATACAAAACTTACACGAACACATCCTACATTACCTATGATGATGTTTTATGTTCGGATCAACAACACCATTCACTGCTTTGCCACAACTCGAAACCTATGTTATGGGTATTTCGGAGTTGGAAACTGGTGCCTAAGATCACAGATAAAGCCAGGTAGTTTTGTGAAGTGAAGGAATCCTTGTAATTTGCAAAAAATATAACGCGTCTTTCATTGCGAACGGGGTAAAACCCTGGAAAAGGTATTTACCTACGGTATCTACCGTTCATCTGTAAACGCCCTAATAGCTCAATCATCCACCGATACGAACCTGGATGACATTGAACACCTTGGAAACCGTTTAGAAAAAACTTGATACATATTGTCAACTGTTGTCACTGTCATAAAAACAATAATATCAAACAATGTGCAATATTTAACAACAAACATCAAAAATGTTACCCATTAGGCAACGCAAAATAAAATGGTCTCCTGCTCTGACTTAGTATACTGTTTATCTCTACTAACATGCATAATATTAGGTGGATGCTATAGAAACCTGAACGATCCTACTACAAAACGCACCTATGGGACGGGTCTCGGCATACTCATAACTTGTATGATATGTGGGTCTGCCTTTGTACACTCCGTGTTAATGGTCTGGGGGAACATTGTGATAATCAAATGCTGCAATAAGCGGTAAGTTAATTCAAATGATAAATCTTGTCCGCATCAACCTGGTCAATGCGCCCGAAAAGTACGTATGTGCGTACCTAAGTGTTATCGTTAACTGCTGGAGGATATAATACCTACAACAACTACAAGTACGCAGAAGCTACAACTACAGGTACGCGGTGGGCTCGACTTGTCGGGCCAATTCAGTAGGCTTAACGTAGTTAGAAGATATAAAGGTGTGTCCAGAGTCCAGACAAAGCGGCAATCGTGCGCGGTTGCCGCTTTCGACCTGCCGCGCTGTGATTGGGCGACTGCCGCGCACAAACATTTTTACTTATCTAGAGCGCGGCAGAAATGTGTCTTACAAACGCCGCGTGTTGCTACCGCGCTCTGGCCGCTCAATATTTGGACACACCTTTAGAGTTACGCGATAGAGAGAGAGCAACTTCTAGGTGAACATAACTGTAGGTAATTAGCACTGTGCGACCTGAATTGCACTTTATTGTGTCGTAACAAGAGTCGCTATTTATTTAAATTATTTTGCGGAGTGAATCTTCTGTACTAACTTTGTACATTATGTCTACTGTATTCTGTGGTTATAATAAGTTATAAGTATTATTGGGCTAGGAAAAGACTAGTGACTCAGACTGGCAACTTTGAAACTTCCCCAAATACCTATTATCTAATTGTTTTATTGATCTCTTTCCAGATACATTCATCAATTAAGCTTATCTTACACATGGCTCTATCTAATATACATGAACTATAACATGGATCCAACGAACTACGTGCGCTGGATCCACCAGGTGATAGCACTCCGTCTGGTAGGACTTGCATGTGAGATAACTCTGGCTGAGAAATGCAAACGTCAAACCGTTAACACATTAGCAGATTCAATACTTGCCTCATCTAACGCACAATTTCGACACGACGTCCGTAGCACTATAGAAAAGTCAGCTGCTAGATTTAATTACGGAGACTTGCCTTCTAGCGAGCCTGATGAACCGAGCGCTGCGGATATAATCTCTTATGCCTATTATTTTATTGGCTTGCACAAAGGTATACCAAATATTATTAGAAAGTTAACATACTAGGTACTCATGTTTAAAAAAAAAGTATTAGTTTTATTGAATTGGAATGATTAGTATCAGAAGTCACCCGACACAAGCTTTACAAAACAATTTTATTGAGAGTAATCCTTTAAAATTCTTTTGATGAATTTACTTGAACATTGCTGGTCAAAATATGACTTCAGTGATCAAACCTATTTACTTAGGTACGATTCAAACTTAATGGGAACATGAGGCGAGTCGCTGCGCAGTAACAATTTCGTGTGTCAGCGGGTGTGAGGGGTGGGATACTGCGCAGCGAAAAGCTAACTTCCAAGCCGCCATTAAGTTTGAATCAAACTGTACTAACTTGAGGTAATGAGGTAGCCCATGAAGGTAAAGGATTACTTAACCGTTTGCTTTTTTACAGAACTTTTTGCTTTTCAGGGCCTTATTACAGGTGGAAAACATTTAATGAACACTTTAAAATACCCTTTGGCATGCTAGGAAATTGTAGAATAATAACTGAACAGAAATTGAAAAAGGCTTTTGTATTTGGCTTATTATACATAGTGCTAAGAATTCAATTTCCTCTTCAGGTATGATACATTACATTATACATTTCATAAAAGGTTAAAGAAATAAGCACGAAATAAATCACTCAAGTACCTGTATTAGCTTTAGACTGGCCTTTTGATCGTAGCTTCATTTTTCGCATCCATGTGTACCTACAGTAGGTACAGGTGCCGTATTATGAACTTCTAGCTGCGCTCCGCGGTTTCACCCGCGTAGGTAAGTCTAGATCTCGTAGGAATATCGGGATAAAAAGTATCCTATGTGTTAATCCAGGTTATAAACTATCTGTTTGCCAAATTTCATCCAAATCCATTCAGGAGTTTTTACGTGAAAGAGTAACAAACATCCATCAATCCATCCATACTAACAAACTTTCGCGTTTATAATATTAGTTAGATAGAAGTTAGATTAATGCCACCATTTTTCCAGTGTGAGAGAGACGGAGCTAGACAAGGCCGCTAGCACCATCCCGTTTTCGCAGTGGAATAATGATAGCATTAATAATACTTCTTAATACTAGCCTAGACCTACCTACCTATAAATGAATCATGGAAGCTAACCAGAGCAAAGCAGAGCTATCTCGGAGTAACGATATACACTTTTACAGTTAGGTTAGTTTAGTTAGGCGTTGAAGAGTGCTTACCTAAGTGCCCCCGTAGCCCCCGGTGCAAGTGTGCGAGGCGGGAACACGGGGTGGTTGTAGTCAGTAGAAGTGACAGACAGACCCACATTGTACTTTTGTATAATATGGGGCAGACCCCACCACCGTCCGCGCCAGGACAGAAGACATCCATGAGGATACCCAGTCAAGGTACCTACCTACCAAAAAAAAAAAAAAAATTTAGACTTTACGACCCTATGTGATGAAGAATGAGGACGATTTTTCACTCGTTTTTTTTAACTCGTTCTCACCATTGATTACAGGTATATTATGAGAATGATTTTTACCATAGCCATGGCACCGACTTCCGCTACCTGTACAATATTCCTCAGATGTTAACATACGTGCTTCAGTGCCAAGTTATGATGATGTTGTGCACAAGCGTTTGCACTGAGGCTGGGTTCGGTATTTACCCGGCTAAGACGCAGCCATTGCCCGGCCATGGACCCTCTACAAAATTAAGCTTGCTTGACCTTCTGTAAGTAAATTACCGAACTTTCTTTTACTTACTTAATTATAACACGCAACGGCATCCTTAAGTACTGCCTATCTGTGTGCGCTCTAGCTGACGCAGATTTGGGCGCGCCGCATTGCCAAAATCCTGGTCAGTGGATCGTCTTAGGGGCCTCCTTGTTTCGTACATTTTCTATTCAGAACCATCGCACACAATATGTTACTTGGCCAGCCAGCAAAAAGTTATTTTTGAAAATTCATCCCGGGTTAAATGAGAGTTTGTATGGGAATTCGTAATTTTTGCCGATAGATAATTCCATCAGGCACAACCGCACAAGGCTTGTAATGAGATAATCCACATTAAATTACGCACACGGCACGCGCACACACGGTACAAAATCTATAGGTACACAATCTTGATATTGACGTGTGCAAATATGATGAGTGTTGGAAAATACATAACGCGCTATTGTTACCTATCTAGGTAACTACGATATCTTGATTGTGTTACTATAATTATGCACCCTACTTACAAGAGATTAGTGGAGATAGTGACTGTTGAGATCTAACACAACCGATGTACTTATAACCAACACTCGAAAAATAATCCTATGACTGTAATACATTATTTAAGAAAGATAAAAACATTCCAGTACAGCTACGGAAGAATTGGCGTTAAAACAAGAATACAATTTCGCCATGTTGAGATCTTTTGAAAATGAGAAGCTGCTGAAGGGGCCAAGATTAAAAGATACCTTGAGGGGCTGGGACATGTCCACTCGCTACTGGTTCTGGGCACACATGTATAAAGAGCTGGTGCAGTCGAATAAGGAACTAAGGTCTGTATTCGCTAAGTACTTACTTAACGTTAATAATGAGACCCTAGGCCCTGATTCACTCCTGCCAGGGTTGCGGGAAAGTCCGAAAGGGATACCGGGACCTTGGCAACAGGCAACTGAAAGAAAACGGGTGGGTTTTAGACAATAAAAGTCCGACACGCCCTCCCGCTCCCCCCAGAGCGGCAGAAGGCATTTGATGATTTCCCAACCGCAAAAAAAACTGAAAATTGTTAGTCTAAATAGTTACTATACTTACCTACCTAAGAGCTATTTTATTTTACACAGGAAAAAGTAATTTGTAGGTAAACCACCAAATATTGAGGCATAATATTTTCGTATCATGATAACTTTTCAGAAGCGCGCTCTCGTTCCTGGCGTGGTCGCTGTGGTGCGGTCCTACTATTCAGCAACTGGTGTTGTCTAGCACCATGTGGGTTCATCTACAGCTAGAAAACGAATATGCCGAATTGTATAGCACTCAATCATCGGTAAGTTGAACTTTAGTCGTCATCTCGGTCACGTATTTTTCAAGACGACGAAACTAGTAGTCTTTTGAGTCATGTTGCGCCGACCCCGAGGGCAGGAGAATGATGAGATACTAATTTTCATTTAGAAGTGTATTTTTGGGACCCGTAAGGACTTAGTTAGGCGTAGGTCCCGGGTGTCATTTGTACAATCTTTGACAGTTGTTACGCGTCGTCAAAGCCCGAAAGTCTGATAATTTAACCAGTCTTACCAAGTGGTATCGTGTTACCCAGTAACTGGGTTGTGGAGGTCAGATAAGCAGTCGCTCCATGTAAAATACTGGTATTTATCTGCATCCGGTTAGACTGGAAGCCGACCCCAACAATGTTGGGAAGCAGCTAGGCAGATGATAAAGGACTGTGTTAGGCTTGTACCTCACATTTATTATTTCAGATGAAATTGCCGTGGGACATCGGGTTCTCGATCATGCGCCTGTTTTGCCTAACATACCTTACACCCTGCCTTATTCTGAAAGACAAAGCCGTCGTACTTCGCTACTACAACTCTATATACTGGGTGTACCATATTGTTTTACTAATTTTAATCTTAGGCGCCGTGGGTGTTCAGAAACAACGAATCATGTCTAGAAGAGCTGCTGCTGATGAATTATAAAAACCATACCGTGTGTTTTCATTTAAATATATTTTTAGGTCACTGTTGTTTTTATTTTTTTACTTTTCTACCTACTACTTATAAGGATTTTGTACTTGATTAAATAAATGATGAGGGATATTAGTAACGCTTGCTCACCTGTTTATACCAGTTCATAGTTGTGCAGGAGAAAATGGACAACCTAAAATTGTCCAAATCCTTGTTTCCTACATTTTGACGAGCTATGCGAACATAAATGTAGGGAACAGCTGTTTTTTATCGCGATTTCAGCATTGGTCCCATAGTGAAAGTTTTACAGAATGACGAGTACAATGAACCCTTAAGACGATGCCCATGAATTCAATTTCACCCTGTATATTTCTTATACCGGATCTTAGACTATAGGTAGGTACCATAATAAACAAAATGCTACATAAAACAATAATTCACAATCATTAACATTTATTACATAATACATCTCTAATATACATATAATTTTAAAACACATACAATAAAAACCACATATTGCACGACAAGGCAAATCACTTAATAATAATCACGAGTTGTGCTTAGTCAACAAAAACAAATGATAATAATTATTATGTGTTATCACAGATACCTAGGTAAGTATGTAAATCTAAAAACTTAATGTTACTGTTAATGGAAGACGTTCGACATTGGTCAAAATCTATTAATAACGATATTGCATTGTTTATAATTTACACTAAATTATTCATAATTTAACAGCATTTAATAAACATTGATTTGATAACATTTAACATTATTTTTATTGTCTTTTAAGTGGGTGCGCGCGCACACATTGAATAAATTCATTTGTATAAATTATGTTATATTCTTATTAAATAATAACATTTATAGGCAATTCATCCTAATATAATTTTCACTTACTTATTTATGTCTTCTTTACTACTTCTAGTGCAGTAATGGTTATTTTTGGTTCCTCAATTAGATTTTTATTCTGAATGAGTCTGAGCTCTTTCAGTTTCGGGGGAATCTTGCCAGATGGTTGAACGTCTGAAAAAAAGAAACAAGCTGTATTTTCTTGCAAACTCGTCGAAGTGTCTCGTATTTTTTAACCGACTTCAAAAAGGAGGAGGTTATTTTGTGTTCGTCTGTATGTATGTGTCATCGATATTTTCGTTAATTGTGGACCGATTTTAAAAATAAAAAAAGAATAACGTGGTAAAGGAAGTTTGCGAGGTGGTCCCATATAAATTTTATTACTTTACTTGGGTGGTTTTTGAGTTAGCTTCGATAATACGTATTTTAATCCACTTTGTGTATCTTGATGATGTTATAATACTTCCTGTTACTGTTGTTTACATAGCAAGTAGTGGTATACGAATTGGTGTGGGGTAGGTATCATAATTGAAAGTGAAAAATAAAAAGGTTTTTACAAAAATAAAAACAACCGACTTTCAAGAAAAACCGTACAAAGTGAAAAATAACTTAAATTTCGGAAGTTGATGGCAAAAAACTAAAATACAGACATCGACTTCCGAAATTAAAGTTATTTTCCACTTAAAGTTAAAAAGAGATTAAAGTTGTTTTTGGAAAAAAGTTATTTTCTCAATTGACTGTGTTAGGTTCAGTGCAGGCAGATTAGCAAAATATGCAAGTTTTCATTGATTAATTGATAATTAATTTCACCACAACCAAAACAGAGTTCAAAATAGCGTACAAGATATGATTCCCAGTGACCTGTGTCCGAGTGGATCGCATATTTTCACTTAAACCGCGATACCAAAGAATATGCTGGAGCAGTTTGCTGTTGACCTTATGAACAAATCATAATTATCATGTCTTACCTCTAGCTTTATGATATGTATCTTGCACAATATTCTGAAGCGTCGAAATTGTATTTTCCAGCGTCAATTTCAAATTATTATTTGTTTTATGCCACCATGCCAAGAACAGCGCCGCGAACAAGTCACCTGTCCCGGTGAATGCGGCATCCACCTTCGGAATTGAAATCTGGTAACACGACCCTGTGAAATAAAAGAGAATTTGGTTTTAGAGAGAGATTAGTCCCTGGATAATATCAGGACTAACGTTAAGCTATATCCACTGGAAACCGTTACCGTTAGTCCTGGAAGAACGTAATAGGAAGATCTTTAAAAGAAAGAGTCATCATCATTCTCCTACCCTTAGAGTCAGTTCACACCGAGACACGAAGCGACGCGCACTTTTTTATGATCCGATACAATATCGAATTTATTTACTACACAATAAGTACACGCGCTGCGCAGCCCCGCGCATCTCGGCGTACTTTGACACGAGTCAACCCTCGCAATGAAATTATACCTTTTCGTGAAGAAAATAAGTTCGGTAATTGTTAAAAAGTGCGCGCAGCGTTGCGTCGCTTCATGTCGCGGTCTGAGCTGACCCTTATCCCAATTTATTTGTTGTCGGTGCAACAAATCGCGGAATCGCGCCGGTCGGCACGAGCCTTTATGGTTTTGAGCGTCTCGTTTTGGTCTAGTGGTCGCAATCGTGAATATTGAATCAAAGTATAATATTTATTTCATTTCTATTCATATAAATGATTACATTTTTAAATATTTTTATAAAAACGTTTAAAAAAAAAACTTTTTTTTATTATTTTCTAAATCTATGCACACGTAGTATGAAACGAGAGGATTTTCACTGCATGCATTTAGTTCTTCAAAACTACACAATAGATTTTGATGCGATTTCTTTTATGGAGATTCCGATTGGTTTAATTTAACTAAGTTATAGCATAGAAATCTCGATGTGTTGGCATGTCGTCATTGCTAGTAAAAATTTTAAAAAAACTAGGTATTACCTGCTGTACTGGCAATGCCGATCATATGGTTGTCGTCTCCTAGGTCAGTACTCGACAGAACAACAGTTTTGACACCCTTATCATGTAGCGCTTGGATGACTTTCAGAGCGCCGTCAAGGTCATTGACTTTAAGTCCTGTCATCATCTCGGCCTCGAACTGATTTGGGGTCGCGACGTCGGCTAAGGGGACCAAGATGTCGCGGTAGACGGGCAGGATCTCTTCCGGCACGTACATTTTACCGTTGTCACCCATGACAGGGTCACAGACTGAAAAGATAAAAATTATAATAAGTACTAATAATGTTTCGAGTTATGGCAATTGTTTAGGATTCAAACTATCGCGACGGCTGAACATGTACCTCGGTTCGATTCCCAGGTCAAGCAAAGTCTAACTGGGTTTTTTCATTAGGAATTTCTCAGTACCTTGCAGCTCGAGGTTTGGAAGTCGGTGTGATCTCTCATCGGTCATATTAGCTATGAAAACCACTATTGTTTTTCAAACAGATTGGAGATTCTATGCTCGGGAACCTGTCTCTGATTTTGATCATGAGTCGCGATCGAGATTAGTTGTTGACTAATCACGATCTCGATTGTTGTTGGCGGATGTATAGTGAACATGGAAAAGTAGGATAATCTTTTAGTATAGCAAGCTGAAACAACCGTTCTAAAACTAAGAGCCCTAATCTTAGAATATCTAAGAGCCTAATCGAATTCATAACCCGTCGTTATTTGATTATTTCCATTGTTTTGAATTTTATTGGCGTTCAATCTGATATTGCACATTACCTTCAATAATTCTGCAAATGTTACTATAGTATAGGTAGACAGTTTATAAACTGATTCTCTTGCTTTTTACTAGCAATCTTGTTAATTCGATCGCGAGATCAGAAATCATACTTAGTAAACATCAAATATTTTTACAACTGTTACTGCACTTTTCCTAGCGTTGCCGTTGGATATAGCCATCGAGTATTCGAGAGTAGATGGAGTATTCGCGCGGCCGATCGCTTTGTTTAGGACGCGGGGTCCGAATTGGGCGAATAAAACCTTAGTACGTTTTCAAGACTGCCAGGGTTGCGGGTTAGTCCGAAAGGGATACCGGGACCTTGGCAACAGGCAACTGAAGGAACACGGGTGGGTTTTAGTCAGTAAAAGTCTGACACGCCCTTCCGCTCCGCCCAGAGCGGGAGAAGTCACTGGATGATTTCCCAACCAGGAAAAAAAAAAAAAAGTACGTTTTCAAGACGGTGAACATTGTTATATTCGAATACATGGTTATCAGTAAATCATGAGCTGCCAGTGCCACACTAATCAACTTAACGTCTGAACAAATAGTCTCACGTGACGTACGCACATTTCGTAATAAGTACCACAATGTCGAATCTTTATGACTTGTTCTTAGTTTATTAGCCTAATTTATTCGTAAATGAAATTGGCCTTCATTTGATCCTTACATTTGCCTTATCGCGCAGAAACTACAGAAGAATTCAGTAGTTTCTGCTTGCCCACATGGGAAGAAGGCGTGAAATTTATGTATGTGTATTTATATTTATTTGCCAGACACATGGTATAAGGACCAAACCAAATCATGACCAAACTTAAACCTTTGAACTTGAACACAATCTTTTATTACAGTACCTATGTATCTACTGATATAGACATTACTACATGTTTGATTATTATCTCATATCTCACTTAAAGTGTTACAATTGGCAACAGCCAAACGCCACAAATAAATATTTAGGTATCTTATTATCGAGGCGGGGTCGCGGCAGACGTAGGAGATGGCGGGACGAGCTGGATGGGTTCCGTTACTACTAGAAGGAAGACGCCCGGGCTCGCAAAAGATGGAAGGAGTGGAGTGAGGCCTATGATAAGGAGTGGGACAGCGTAGGCTAGTGAAAAAAAAAATATATACAGGATTCCATTTAATCCTAACTTAAAATTATAAATGCTAAAGTGAGTTTGTTTGTTTGTTACGTTTTCCCGCTAAAACGGCTGAACGTATTTGGATGAAATTTGGCACACAGGTAGACTTGACCTGGATTAGGACATAGGATACTTATTATCGCGATATTCTTAGGGATCCAGACATATGCGAGTTAAACCATGGGCAGCTAGTATTACATAAATTTGCCTCTAGCTTGTAACAATGAATGGTTCTCACTTACCATAGGTTAGCTGAGGATTCTTTTGCCTCAACTTCTTGAGCAGTTCTGCAATCTTTTTTAAAGATTCAGGGGATCTGGAGTATCCTGTCAGGAAGTGTGTATAATAGTCTACATCATTCAACGCCAATCCTTCTATAAGTTCATCCAATTCTTCGTTCTTTAACATGTTCCCTTTGATATGTTTGTATGCTGTGTGCGTTGAGAACTGTACGGTGTTTATAGAGTCTACTTCAAATCCTAGCACCTGAAACAATAGAATATTCATTATGTTTTCATTTATCATAATAATTTAAGATGTTACTAGCCCCATTGATGACATTAGTACTCATCCCATACAAAGAAGAAATGAGCATAGATCACCATAGCATAATCAGCCTATAATGTTCCCACTGCTGGGACACAGTCTTCTCTTCAAGAGGGAGTGGGCTGTAATCTACCATGCAGGCCCAGTGCAGGTTGTTAGATGTCACGTGTTTTCAAATTTTTGGTTCAAGGACATGTCAGTTTCCGCCCTTGGTTTCATGGCAGTTTTGAGAGCAGTAGTGATGAAATTATTTACACAAAGTAAAGCGCCTGTCTGGGTTTGAACCCATGGCCTACAACTTGTAAGTCGGGGCCATCACTGCTCTCATCTAGATCAACATGCATTTTAGCAATTTCCCATGCTATGAAGGTCTTAACATTTTCCTTCACGGTAGTAATGAACTTCATCAATTTATTTTTAGTATAAATTGGTACTTTGAAGTCAATATGTACCTACCTTCAAGAATAATACAATAATATGAACATAAAAAACTAAGCAATAAAATAAATAATAAGAATGAGTGTGACAAATGATGTTTGAATTCAATTATGAATAGTATTAATAGTAGGTCAAGGTTTTAAAAAAATTACATTTAGTTACTGAATCATAACAAGATAATTAAAGCAATTTAAATTTTAGTATGTTTAAAATAGAACAGTTAAAGTTAGTGATACATAATTAATATTTTTAATATTTACTTTTGAAGCATGATCTCATTTCAGTAAAATGATAGGGTTACCTGCAGTGGAAAGACAGCACTTTTATTTCCAACGTAGCCGTGCACTACATGGCTCTGGATAGACAGTACTCTTGGGGTATCTGAAGAAGACATCCTCGACAATATTCAATAACAACACTGATTTTAAAGTACGTGCAAGTTTAAGTTTTAATACTTTTTTCAAACTAGCGGAGCACACACAACTTGACGCGCCAGGAGACTGAACGGAACTAACTAACTTATATTCATGCCCCCATAACCATAAATGCTAAATTATATCTCAGAAAGACATAAATGATGTGATAAGAACAGTGCTCTTTTCATCATAAATTCTTATCAATCGTCAATGTCATCTTGTGAATGTGGTCGTGATCACAATGTGATGCTCAATGACAGCTCATGAAGTCGCATGACATTGACAGTTCGTCAATTTTCTACCGATGATGACAGTGACAGCATTGAACAGCTGTCTCCCATGCGGTGTGGTGCATTCACTAAGCTGGATCCACACAGTTGGCACTTACCACAAACTACAAACCCCTCTAAACGCAAAAACGTATACATCGCGGAAGCAAAACTCCGCAAACGTGATGAGTATTGAAGCAACTGACCTGCTGTTGTTAATCCCAAAAATCATGAAATATATTTATTTATTTATTTTTAATTACAACGGTTGTGCAACCAATTACAATAACTAAAATTATAACAATAAAAGAGACAATAATAACACATACAAAATAAGAACATGAAAACGGTTATCCACACTTTCATAAATTCCTCTCACAGTATGATACATATAAGCGAAAGGACCATTAGGAATCTTGGCTTTATTCTGCTAAAACATAAGGGATTATTAAAAGTAATAGACAGAGAAATAATGACAAGACGTCAAGTGACCATAAATAATTACATAGACACACTACATTCACCCCCACCAGTTTCATGTCTTGCTAATTTAGTTAGTGAGGCAGTAATCTCGAAGATTAGCTGGTGGCCGCTTTTCGCGAGAGGATCGACGCAGAGGTTGTTCAGCTTGTTCAGATGAATCTACGATTTCGTGCTCCGGAGCCTCTTGCGTAGGCTGTTCAGCTAGTTCTGATTCAATAATTTCATGTTCCGAATCCTCTTCGTCAGATTCTAGATCCTCCGTAGGTAGTGGTGCTAGTTGTCTATTAGAAACAGTTGTCTCTCGACCATCAGGCAAGCGGACATACGAGTAAGATGGATTTCCATGTAACAGCTCCACTTCGTCTATGATTGGATCATATTTTGAAGTTCTTACATTCCTTTTCATAAGTACTTGACCTGGTGACAATAACCATGAAGGGATTGATTCACCCGTCGGAGATCGTCTGGTGTGGAAGAAAAATCGCTCATGGGGTGTCTCATTCGTCGCTGTACATAATAGAGATCGAATTGAATGCAACGCAGTAGGTAACGCTCGTTCCCAGTCCGCAGTTTGCATCTGTCTCGATTTCAGAAATAGCTGGATTGTTTTCCAAAGCGTTCCATTTAGCCGCTCTACTTGGCCATTTCCTTCAGGGTTATAGGGAGTTGTCCTGCTAGAAGCAACATTATATGAATACAGAAATTGTTTTAGCTCTTGAGACATAAATGCTGTTCCCCTATCTGAGTGAATATAGGCAGGAGAACCAAAAGTAAGGAACAAGTCTTTGAGACACTTGATGACAGTTTGCGCTGAAAGATCGCTACATGGATATGCGAATGGAAATCTTGAGTATTCGTCAATGATAGTGAGAATGTACTTGTTATGAGTGTTAGACGGCAGAGGTCCTTTAAAGTCAATGTTCAGACGCTGAAAAGGTTCGATAGCTTTAATTAGGTGACTCTTGGTTTTCATGAAACGTGGTTTCCGCGCAGACACGACAAGATGCTGTCATAGACTTTACATCGTTAATTGTAAAGGGAAGATTCTTTGTACGAACCCAATGCGCCATTCTGACTATACCTGGATGGCAAAGGGAATTATGTAATTCATATAATTTATTCGTGTTAATTACAGCACAAACTCTCGATAGAGTATCTGCAGAGACGTTTTCTTTTCCAGGACGATATATCACATCGTATTTGAAACAAGAGAGTTCTAAGCGCCACCTTTCGATTTTTTCATTTTTGATTTAGCTGGCGTGCTTTTGATCCAGCATAAAGGCTACAAACTTTTGGTCTGTGATTAATAAAAAGTGTCTTCCGAGTAAATAGTGACGCCATTTCCGTAAGGATTCAACGATCGCGTAAGCTTCTTTTTCAATGGATGGGTGTTTTCTCTCTGAATCGTTGAGAGAACGAGAAAAGAAAGCGACAGGCCTGCCACATTGAGATAGGGTGCCAGCGATAGCGTATTCAGAAGCGTCAGTTTCTACGGTAAGTAAATCGGAATCATTTATCTACTAACGCGGCTTTGGCGATTTCAGATTTCAATTGTTGAAAGCATTCAGTTGATTCTTTGTTTAGCGGAATGTTTGCACGAATTAGCGATTGTATTTTTGAGGAGAAGTTCGGTATCCACTTTGAGTAGTGTGCAAACATACCAAGAGTTCGTTTAAGACTGCCGCTGTCGTTTGGCAATGGTAGATCCAAAAGAGGTTTAAGTCGATTTTCATCAGGTTTTATAATATTATTGTGAATTGTATACCCGAGTAAGTTTATTTCGTCAGAACTAAATATACATTTTTGTTCATTTAAAGTCAAATTGTATTTAGTAACTGCATCCATAAATCGGTTCAGATTTATATCATGATCTTCTTTTGTTTTGCCACAGACGGTGACGTCATCAAGGTAAGAGAATGTGCCATGTAGCTTTTCAGTTTCTATTATAAAAGACAAAGTTCTCTGAAAGGCAGCTACGCCATTGGTTACACCGAACGGTATTCGAGTAAATTGATATAAATTTCCGCATGCTTCAAAAGCCGTCATAGGTTTTTCTTTCGTTAAGATTGGCACTTGATGATATGCGGATTTTAAGTCTATTTGACTGAAAAAGTTGTATTTTGAGACTTTGGATATAATGGATTCTATTTTTGGCAAAGGAAAGGCATCCAATTCAGTGTACCGGTTTATAGTACGAGAGTAATCTATTACCATTCGTCTACGGTGACTTATACCTCCCGTTACTAAAACCTGGGCCCTCCATGGTGACATGCTCGGTTCGATTATGCCGTTCGCTAATAACTTAGATACTTCCTCTTTAATAAATCGTTCATCTTCTTCTGAGTAGGACCTGGACTTAATAGCAATCGGCCTTATATCAAGTGAGAGATTAGAAAAGACAGAGACCGGAGGCACAGATGCTTGCATAACGTTGCATATATGTAAAGATTCTCTCTCACCTCCGAATTGGAATTCTAGCGACTGATGATGTTTCAGGAGATCATGGCCAATGATTACATCAGCACACAGGTTCTGCACGATGAGGAGAGGATGTTGTTTGTAAGTATGATTGTTAAGTTTAATAGTCGCTTGACATAATCCATTGACGAATGATACATGATTAAGTGAAGCCAAAGAAACGGTTTGATTAATGTTCTTCCTTCTGAGTTTCATTATTCTCGATAAAGCCTCGTCGATAAAACTTACAGAACTGCCCGTGTCGATCAGTGCTTCAGCACGAGTTTCATTCAGTAATATAGGTGTTGTTGCTTTCCGTAGGCTGGACGGAGATGCAGCCGAAATGCAAGCGCAGCTTTCATCATTGTTGACCGCTGCGTTCGCGACTGGTTTTGAAGATCTACATACACGTGCCAAGTGCCCTTTTTTCGAACAAAGTTGACATATCGAGTTAAATGCAGGGCATTTGATGCGTTGATGTAGTGTATTCGATCCGCAAAAGAAGCAGCGTCTTCTCCCTTGTGTCGTGGCCGCTAAGTATGAGCTTTGGCTTGGTTCAGAAGGTTGGATATGACTATTGGATGGTATAGCATTAAGTTGTGATGGATCATGCGTGTTTACAAATGCGAGACTATGTTTTTCAGCCGAATCAATTGCAATAGCTTGTCGAAAAGCGTCATCTAGGCTTAGTACCGTATTTTCTAGCAGTCTTTGGCGTATCTTTTGCGAAGAAATTCCTGATATGAACGCGTCACGTATGTACTCTTGCTTATACTCATTAGCAGTTACGCTTTTAAACGTACAATCTTGCGCGAGTAGTTTTAAAGCTTGGATATATTTGGATATCGATTCATCTGATTGCTGTTTGCGAGATGACAAGATATGGCGTGCATGTATTTCATTGAAAGGTTTGATATATATCTCATTAAGCCGTGTAATAGCATTGTCAAATGTATCGCATTCGTTAATAAATAGGAAAATCGTAGGAGAAAGATGATTCGTCAATAGTTTCAGTTTCATAGAATCAGAAATACTAGAATTCTCTTCAATTATAAAATTAGAGAAAGTTGTATACCAATGCCTCCATTTTGAATCAGCCGCTACCGTTCCGGGTTCGATTCTCTTTTTAGGGTTCCGTACCCAATGGGTAAAACGGCATTACGGGACCCTATTACTAAGACTCCACTGTTCGTCCGTCTGTCACCAGGCTGTATCTCGTGAACCGTGATAATTAGACATGATGTATTTCTGTTGCCGCTATGACAACAAATACTAAAAAACCGAATATAAATATTTAAGGGGGCTCCCATACAACAAACGTGATTTATTGCCGTTTTTATAGATAATGGTACGGAACCCTGATGTAAAATACTGGTATTCAGTTGCATCCGGTTAGACTGGAAGCCGACCCCAACAGTTGGGAAAGGCTAGGCAGAAGAAAGTACGGAACCCTTCGTGCGCGAGTCTGACTCGCACTTGGCCGGTTTTTTTATTCTATTTTACATGTAAAAGCTAACAAAAATTATCAGGCCCAACCCACTGCCTCTGCGACAGTCGCGGTCGCAGCCCAAGATTTTAGGGGACCACTGGTGCCGAGGAATATTTTTAGGGAAATGGTTAATTGAAAAGTACATAAATCATTCAGACATCTGAATTTTTCGACAGCTTGAATGATTTTGGGGGGGTCATGACCCCCAGGCCCTCCCCTGCTCTGGGAAGATGGGTTCTCGGGCCGAACTATATCAGGGCAAGCCGCTTTTCAGGCATTCTCCGCATTGGGGCCTACAATTTTCCTGGTCAACTTTTCAGCACTGTTGGCAAGAACGCCTTTAGTTTGGCCACCATCTAATTCACATTGTCAGTTGGAAATGAAATGATAATATTCATACCTGTTTACAGGGCTTAGTAAATGTTTAATAGGTTAGATAAATTGATCTCATGCAAATGTTGAGTCTATTTTTATCCGACTGCCCCATATCGAACCGAAACAGATTTGGGAAGTACTAAAAAATATAAAAATGCCAATATGATTAAAACCTCTCCGATTTTCGTATAACCTAGGGAAGAGCTCCCAGAAGGAAATGTTTTTTTATCTGAGAATAACATCTAAACCTCAATAAAACAAGAATAATTACTGCTACTAGGGTTTATTGATTACTAGCACCACTAGTTATGCTTGGTTGTTCTTGTGTCATTTCATATGCCCTTTCTAATGTATCGGTGACAATCTTCATATCATTTTCAATACTTCGGGCCCAGTTTTCAACATCCCCAATTTCTTTGAGGGCACTACTGAAGTTTTCAACAAGAGCAAGCCATTGTTGTGTTTGTTTAGCAAAATTTATAGCTCCCTGATGCAAGAGTTTAGCTTCAGCATCCAACTTTTTTTGATTTAGGTAAGCCTGAGCCACTCTGAAAGGATAAAATAAATAGGTTTTAATGTTATAGTCATCAACACAGCACAATATTTTGTCTTTTAAGTACCTATCTGAAATTGTTGGTTAAGTACTTGTTATCATGCATTACTGTTTGCACTTGTTTGGATTAAATTATTTGTGTAATACTTGGCCTATTCAGGAGCAATTATCACGTAAATGTTTTTATCAAATGACAAATAATTGTTTTGGATTGTAGGTGAACAGCTTACATCCAATTTACTTTTTATAATTATTATATTTAAGGCTTTAATGAGAGCTGGGGTCTACAAAGTAATTTACGAACCCAACATTGAGATGGTCGACGAGTGCCTGGGTCAAATCATTAGCTGCAGCTATGCATTCTTTTCGTTTTTGTTCTGAAATGGGAAAGTGATTCTTCTGTTTGGTTATTGTTCAATAAACAACTAATTAGGTCGGTAGTAGATACTTATTGGACTCTTTTCATACTTTTTTCTTTAAAAATTTACCTTGTATAACTCTTTTTGAAGCTTGTTTTACTTGGTGTTCCTTTATTAGTGAAGATAACATAATGGTAAGGGAATGTTTGTAAACTTTTAACCTGGGCTTAGCGACTTATATATTGTTTAGGTATTCTTCGTAATGTTTAGTTTAGAAGGAAGCAGGTCACTTAATTTATCATTATATCTCCGTATTTATTTTAGCACAACAGACGATTTTTTATAAAGTCTAGAAGTCTACGCAAATTGTTGTGACTTTGACTAGTTGACTCTGTGACCAGTGTTGCCAACTTTATTTTAACGAAACCACTAATTGTGGTATAGTAACCCACCAGAAAACCACTAAATTTGGCGATCCCTCAAACCACCAAAAAACCACTAACATATTATGCCAGACAGATAATACCTAAATTATTTGAAAATAAAACAACATTATTGTATTTTTTATTTTAAAATTATAGTTTATTTTTGAAAAGTACAAAAAAAAAATCTTAAAGGCAATCATATTCGGAAGAATCGGCTTCTTCTATGATTTCTTTTGGGTGTACTGTGGTTTAGACATATTCGTTTTACAAAATAAACCAAAACAAGTAAAACATCCAACGCGAACTCCAAACTGTACTGTACCGTCGTATTTTTCTGCATGCATAGAAAACAAACATTTTTAATTCAAATCAAACTTGACCCAGATATCATACAAATAAAGTATCAAAATTATTCAAGAAATTGACAAACTATTTTCGGGGGATCCCCGAAAACAACCACCTTAATTCTGAGTGTTGCTTACACATCAAAAAAATATACACTTATAACGTAAACGTTCGAGTTATGTTCCGAAAATATGTTTATCGTGCTAGTGGTTGAATTTCGTACCTTACCACTAACTGAAGCAGACAAAGCCACTAGAAAAATCCACTAGCCACTAAAACCAAAATTTGTCCACTAAAAGGTAAGTCTAAACCACCAGATCTAGTGGAAATTTCACTAAGTTGGCAACACTGTCTGTGACACTGACAGTGACAAAACTGACAGACTGACGAAGTGTTGCTAGCCGTAGTCGTTTCGTTCAGAATCAAAATATTGTTAACATGTAATTCCAACAGATAACTGGGAAAGACTAGATGCAGAATGTAGGTGGTAGTGGATTGTTTGTTCGAACGCTGCCAGGTCTATCCAAGTTTGTCGTCGTGTGTTAATTGACTTTCGTTGCCGACGGTACCTTGTATCTATAGGTATGGTCAGCAACGACAGTCTATGACAGTGTCGGGTTTAGACATTATCAAAATGAATATAAGTTTGGCCAATGAAAGCTGTCCAAGAAAATAGGCGGCAATTTTAAAAATCAAGAGCTTGTTATACACTTTTAAACGGACTCGATACTATTTATTATTCAAGACATATATCAGTATTTTTATTCATATTTATTTAATAATTAGACATGTAATAATGTTACTTAGAAGTGAAATTAAATATTCAACAGATAATAATTCGTGGTCAGCTGTCGTTGGCCAAACTCTAATGTTTCTATAAATTCTTTTCAGCATTTCATATACTTGCAATTAATAGTTAAGAGTTGAATTTGACTTATGTTCCGATTTTTATTAAATATTTTAAAATTTAAAAAGTTGAAGTGTTACACTCGCGACAATCTAAGAAGTCCGTTTTGACGTTTCGTTCTCGTACATGTAATATAACGTTATGCCTTGAGAATCAGTTTTAAATGTAGATAAGTCGTCGATTACAAACTCTCTAAGTATGTTCAATCGATATGTCTCGAGAATCAGTTAATACTAAACAAATTTTTTTTTTCATCGCTGCACAATGCATTTTTATAGCTGTCAAAACGGACTTCTTAGATGTCGCGAACCTAATCAACTTTTTTTGCTGACCATACCTAGTCTGTGATCAGCTTCAGGCATTTTAGAACTCGAAAATAAGTAGGTACTGCTCCTACTTTCTGTGGGTGATCCTGATCAAATTTTCCGTGTTATCGGCAATGATGCGGTTACTTTATAATTTACAATTGTCGCTAGCGGACTCCATGAGTGTAGTAAGCTCACGATTGCATTGCATTAATTATACCTCGCTAATGGAAGAGGCCAATATCGATTTTCGCTTATCGCTTACGACGGCGCCAGCTGCGACCCATTGGAAAAAAGATTTCAAGCTTGTTTTATTTTTACTCATTTACCTATGTGTAGACCGGTTAAGGTACCTAGAAATTCTATTAAGTGATAATATTGTATTTTATCGATTATAATAGAATAAGTCGTTTCCAGAGAGAAATATCTTTGCTAAAAAAGAAAATTAGAAGTAAAACAACATTTTCATTTTGTTATTAGTTTTTATTTCTTTTTGAAATTTGCTTTTGTTAATTCGTCGAGTTGTAAAATTCTTCACCCTTATGTATTTCTACTACAGTCTTCATTAAAAGTAAATGCGAACAGTAAATTAATTTATGCTTGTGTCCTGTCTTCACTGTGGCTCACCGCGCCGTATTTCGCTTTGAGTTTCTCATTGAATTCAGGGTCGTCCCATCCCCATAGGTGGTGTGAGCCATCCCCTGTCCGGTGTGTACGCTGCTTTATTATTTCAGGGGACACGTATTTCAAGTCGTATGCTTGTCCAATCTGTAAAAAAATCCGAAACAATTTATTAATTGATTAAAATTATGCTTATGCTTTTGGCCTTGTTTTGCTACTAATGGTGAGCAAAACAAGGCCACAACATATAAGGTTTATCTTTTCATACATGAAATCTCTTAAGGGGTCATTGTACTCAACATTATGAACAACTTTCACTTTGGGACCAACAATGAAACAGCGAAAAAAAAATCAGCTGTTCCCTACATTTGACGAGTTATGCGAACATAAATGTAGGGAACAGCTGATTCTCCATAGAGTAGTAATATCAAATTAATAAAAACAGGTACATATTTGAAAGCCAATTGCGACGTTGCCAACTTTTTGAATTAACGCTCTTACATAGGTAGGTACTTAGTTCCCGTGGACCGATACGATAATCTCATTTCCATCTCATAATCATATCATATCATAATCATTAAAACTAGCTTTACTTTCGCAGCAAATTTTATTAACTACTCGTAAAAAAAAAATTGCGGTGCCTACCTAGCTATTGCCTGCCGTGTGTCAATATTTTTATCTACTATATTAATAACTGATTATATTCACTGACGATGCATATGGACGTGTTTCCATGTTTCGGTGCCAAAATTTAAACTTACGCCCATAAAGTCTTATAACAAGTTTCCAGCTCCAAGTTAAAGTTTTGCGAGCAGCATAGTTCAAGGAAATAAGTGGCTATTACTAGAGCACAATCAGGTCGGCATTGGGGAAGACATAACTACTTTAAATGTTCCGCTAGTGATATTTTAAACTTCGTCGTATTCAAAGGACAGTGTTTACTTTCAGAACAGGAATTGTTTTTTTTTTAACTAAAAGTTGGCAACCCTAAACTCAGGCTGACCGCGCAAGGGTTAGGCTATTTATTTTTTCCGCTCTACACTTTGTTACAGGGGCTGAATGTATACATACCTTTGCCATGAGCTCGATGAACACGATGGTGGGTGTAAGCATGTTGTAGAGGGGAAGTTCAGTCGCGCGGTAGTCCCAAGGGAAAGTGTGGTGGTAGTTGTGGAAGCCTTCGACACAGATCAGCCATACTCCAATATTTTCGCGCGGGTTCAGTGACCTTAGAGAAAAACATATTTTTTACATTATAATTTGTGGAGACGCTTTTACCGTTTGTGGCGTTTACTTAGCTGTAGGTAAGGAATCTTTATAGGTCGAAGTCCCACTGATTAAGATAAGTAGGTAGGTATCTTACAGTGGGAAAAGTCAAGTTATGAAAACTCGATGCCTTTTCCCTGTAGACACAATACCGAGATAATAAATTTCTTTTCCTGGGGTTAACCACTTTACAAGCAGAAAACTACGCTAGACTCGCGACAATCTAAGAAGTCCATTTTGACAGCTATAAAAATGCTTTGTGTAGCAATGAAAAAAAAAATTGGTTTCTTAAAAACTGATTCTCGAGACAAATCAATTGATCATACTTAGAGAGTTTGTAATCGACGACTTATCTACATTGCTTAAAACTCATTCTCAAGGCATAACGTTTTATTACATTACGAGAACGAAACGTCAAAACGGACTTCTTATATTGTCGCGAGTGTACTGATAGTGTCGAAGTAATGAGAGTAAACATAAACAAAAGGTAGGAATAGAGAGCCAATGAAGCCTTCTAAAAATCTACCGGGGTCTATCAGGTTCGTGATCGTGACAGACCTATTTTTCCAGAGAACAGAAAGGTAATTACTTAGGATAAAACTAAAATTTAAATGAGTAGGCCGCGACAGACAGCAAGAGAAGTCGATTAACACTTTAGCCTCACAAAATCTTAATTAGTTAGTAACTAATTAAGATTTTGTGAGGCT
The DNA here is from genome assembly GCA_947363905.1 of Lithophane semibrunnea. NCBI lineage: Eukaryota > Metazoa > Arthropoda > Insecta > Lepidoptera > Noctuidae > Lithophane > Lithophane semibrunnea. The sequence continues at coordinate 7,325,659 of OX376200.1, forward strand.
ATAGTTACCTATTGTGTCAAATATTTCATTAAAATCTGAACAGAAAATTAAAGGAATAACAATTAACTTTTAGCTAATAAATGAAATGCTGAAATATAATGTACCGAATAATTTTGTTTCAATTTAGATGTTGTGTAAAAGTAGCGGTCTTAATTTGACTTTTGTCGCTGATCGTATGTACCTACTAGAAAGTTGTTTAGATATTCAGAATTCGAAAAAGACGTGACGGATAAATAAGTATTTAAATTATTTGCAATATTTACCGAAGCCATCCAAAATTCGAGTTACGAAACTTTAAAAAATACTAACCTACCTAAACTCAAGCGACAAGGTACCTAATTTGTTCTAAATAGGTACTTACTTACCTACGAGTATGTACCTAAACCAATATTACGAACGCCTTTAACGTTAATCGGCGTACCACGAATAATAACAATGTACCTAATCAATTACTTACAAGTAAGACCTTTCAAGTCCTTGATCGAAGTATAATTCATGATCTAATAAATTATTAGTACCTAATTGATTCGAGTAACCAACTTATCTGATCACTTGAAGGCTCCTGCAAACTAGCGCAACATCGTGGGCGCGACAGCAGCGCTACTGGTTTGCAGGCCTTAAGTATTTTTCGGGAATCGGGAATAATGTCACCCTTGGGTGTTTCTGCAACTAAGAGCAGAACACACAGGGAACGAAGCGAACGAAACGAAGCTAAGTTTGTTTAGCTTTTCTCCGCGTCTTTTCATACTTACTTCCGTTTTCGTTTCGCTTAGTACCTATACTCCATTTGAAATAAGATTAGACGTTTAAATAAACCTTTTTTACAGTCCGCTCAACCGATTTTGACTTCTATTGCGTTGGTCGCATGACAAATGGCAGCTGCAGTAGACAGTTGGTATTGTGTAACCTTTTTTGCTTTTAATGCCATCCTTATGCCTACGGTATAGAAGTCAAAATCGGTTGAACGGACTGTATAAAGGTTTGTTTCAATGTCTAATCTTATTTCAAATGGGGTATACCTACGGTGAATCGAACTATGAAAAGACACGAAAGAAAGGTAAACGAACTTGGCTTCGTGACCTGCGGCTGCGCTTAGATAGCGCTGTGCTCTGCCGTTAGTTAATTATTTGTTAATTTATTTCATGAATCTATTGGATGGAGAGATTTATTTAGTTATTATCGCTTTTACATAGGCACTTACGCTATAGAGCTATGTATCAGTTCAGAATCCGTCGGTAGTCGATTTGGCTAAACTAATAAAACTACCTACGCAAATTATACTTACTTAACCAGACATACTTAATAGATTTTTAAGTAGTTTTATTTGTCTGCCTCTCGTCAAAGCGTAATGTTCCTTGGTCTACCTACCATCTTAGGTTATGAAATATTTCAGGTAGATTTACCTCCGTAATAACGCTTATTTTCGCATGTGACGTAGCAACTTAGGTTAACAAAGTTCAATACTCAAAACCACTCGAAATTGCTCCTCAAAGAGAGGTGTGGTACCTTCAACTTTCAAATGGAGTTTTTTGGATCAAAACACTTACTTGTCATAAGGCCTGTATCCGAAAACATGTGCGAAGCTGTTGACGCTCCACACGACGTTGATCCCGCAGGTGTACCTCAAGATGGTGGGGATGAAGAACGCGTTCGTCCACGTCTCACCCCAGAAATAGACTGGTACCACGGTGGGCAGCACGAAACACAGCAGCGGCATCATTTTCAAGTAGTGCCTTTGGGAAAATACATAAAAAAATACTGGTAAAGTCAAGCGTAGGTTGCTAGAGAAAAATAATTACCTATGTAATTTATAAACAGCAGGTACTCGTGTGTGTAGGTAATATTGGTCATAATTATCTAAAATGATATTACAGCCGCGTCGGGCCGCAGTGGAACGCATTTTCATACAAAAAAAACGGTGCGGGCCGTTCGAGTGTGGGTTGATTCATAAAAGTGTACGAAGGAGAAAGTAGCAGGATTTTTGCGTTGCGGTGCGGCCCGCCTGGAAGTGCGTTATGATATCAACGTCATGCTTTCCTCTAATTTCATTTTGCTAGCTTGTTCATTATTTATTCAAAGAGATTCATTAGTGTTTGTTGCACTGTCTTGGCCATAAAACAATAATGACCAACTTTTTAGGGATATCAATGTCTATACTGATAAATTTCAACAGTTGGTGAAAAACAGGAGAATATCACATCCAACTTAAAATAAAAATACATAAAACATATTTAAATAAGTACCTATATCCATTTAAATATAAGTACTTTACGTACGTATAAGTACAAAGACATCAAAATAACGAGATACTCGTTTTTAAACACGCAACCTTCAACTCCCTCAGACTATCAACATTTCAACATAAAAACAACTTTTAAATTTATGTCGACATCAACTTTGTTATACACTTCATAATGCCCTCGAACTAATGCTTGTTGAAATAAGGGCTACACGTGACAAAATGAAAATCCTAACATTGTGAAATTGTTTTTGTTTGTTTGTTACGCTTTCACGTTAAAACGACTGAACGGATTTCGATGAAATTTGGCAAATGGGTAAACCATGACCCGGAGAAGGACATAGGCTACTTTTCATCCTAGATCGCAGACGAAACCGCGGGCAACAGCTAGTCTCTTTTAAATGTGTTTTGACTTAAACTTTCAGAGAACGCACGGGTGTTTAAGTCTGTGTTAGACTGTGGGTGGTTGATACGTCGTGTTTTTTTCACCCCACAGTTAAAAGGGACAAACAAAGGTCTTAGAAAAATATGTTTAGCTTTTCCTTTTAATACTGAGTACAGCAGTGGCTTCTGTAAGCGTACGTATAAATATATTGGAGGCTGAACCGGCGACAATCGTTCGCAGAGACTTATGGTTTCACTTATAACACAGAATTCTGGAGGATATTGGATAATCGTAGAGGGTTATATTTGTAGGGACACTATTTTATATGTAGTATTTCTTTTCTTGGGGTGTAATAGGATTATTTGTTCTGAGAAATGGTTTTGGTTGAACTTATGAGTTTGGTCCAAGGACAAAAACAGTCTAGAAGCTATTCGGAGTGACAAAATATTAAACTAGGTAGGTTTTTTGGCTTGCATCTCACCTGATGGTAAGTAAGTGATGATCAGGCCGAAGGTGGAAGCAAGCTTTACCCGGAATCCTCAACTATAGGGGAACTGGCTATTTTACCTCTAACTGCTGATATAACATTGTTGTTATGGCGACAGACTTAGATAAGATGGTGGTAACTAGCCAGGCGGACTTAGAATAAGCCCTATCACTAACCAAACCAAACACAAAATTTTGCCCCCACTGGGAATCGAACCCGGGACCTCTGGGTCTGAGACAGGTGGTCTAACCACAAAATCACATAGGCGGTTAGAGGGTACTTGTTTGCTACCGTTGGGAAAATTGAGACTCTTTGTAAAATAGATCTGTGTCGTAACTTAGCATAATCTTTTTTACTTACTTCCTCTGGAACATAACAACTGGATCAGCATACAAATCGGTGAGATCAATGCGCTTTCCACCTTCGATGACTTCTGGACCCTTCTTGCAGCAGAGCCAGCCCATATGGGAGAAGAAGAGGCCTCGCTCCGCATTGTGAGGGTCTGCGTCTGTGTCCGCGTATTTGTGGTGGGTGCGATGATCGCGCGCCCACTCGAATATGCAGTCCTGGTATATAGAAATGATATATTGAGCTCGCTTTATGGGAATTGGCATTTTTGACCTATTTTGGTCATTTGCTAATTATTCATTTCTAATAGGTAAAGCATAGGCAGTCGCTCCATGTAAAATACTCGTATTCAGCTGCATCCGGTTAGACTGGAAGCCGAAAAGGCTAGGCAGATTGAGAACTGTAAACGATTTGGTGTCTGAGCTATAGGGAGCTTCCTGTCTTCTATGTGAAGAGTTACAAGTTTCTCCTTTACGATAATGATAGCAACATAACCCTTAATGATCCTTTAATGAACCCTTTCAGGGTCTGCTTCATAAATTTGCACATTAACTAAGTAAACAGTCAAAGTCCTTGACATAACAGCGTAGATACTTATCATTAATTGACTTGATGAGGATTGGTAATGATTTAGGCAAACGCCTCTTGACGTGAGAGGCTGGTTCGACAATACAATTTGCACAGTATAAATAAGTAACCGTATTATATATTCATAGAAAACGGCCGAAACGACGCGCATCGAAATCTCAGTGTATCAGTATCGAGTGCGCAGCTGTTACGGACGCGGAAGGTTTATCTACCGAGCGGCCGTAGCTAATTATTTCAAGGTCACTGCCGAGATATAATACTGTTACTTACTTATACTGTGCAATTAGCATTTCCAGCACTTGTTATACAATCTCGCTTTATGTTACTTTACATTGAACTAAATAATACATTCTATACTATCCTCTGAGGAATGAGTAAAAAAAGTGTAGTTACATGAAAAACCTTTTGGAAAGTCACAAAAAGCTTTTGTTGTCGAAAAAGGTTTTATATAATTATTTTATTTTCACTCTTTAGTTTTCGGACTTTCAATTCGGGAATTGGTACGATTTACCTAGCAGTGGGCTTAAACGTTCAGGATAGAGACGCCTCGACGCCGAGAAGAACCGCAAATAAGGAAGCAAGCATGACGTAACTAAGCCCATTCTGCACCAACGGCAGCATCACTAAGGAGATATAGAGGTGTAATCTGTATACCTGAAAGCCCATGGTTTGCCATAGCATGAGGACTACGCGGAGAGGAGTGCGGGCCTTGAAGCTTCTGTGAGTCCAGAGACGATGAGATCCTGCGCCAATTCCGATGGCGCACATTAAGTGGACGGCGAATGCTGGAATATAATTCAGTATTTAATTTACAATACCAGACTATTATGGTTCCATTGCAGGGCGAACCTCTTCTCATTTATGGAAAGCGAAATACAATACAATACGGTTAAATATATCTTGAAATACTTTTGATTTTATGTCGTGCAATCTTTTGGAATAAGTTCTTATTTTAACATTTTATTTAGGTAGGTACTGATGATACTGGCTATCAACAATATTGTTGTCAGTATTTTACGAGGAAAAAATATATACCAGATACAATAGGTATTCAAGGACTTTAATACAATTGTAAAACGTGTACATTGACTTTAAAACACTCAAAATAATGCTTTCGATCCATATAAACACTACTAATACAGGGTGAAATGGAACATAAATGTAGGGAACAGCAGATTTCTTTTTCACGATTTCAGGGTTTGTCACATAGTGAAAGTTGTTCAATGCCCCCTTAAGAGGATGCCCATGAATTCAATTTCACCCTGTATAAACACTATAACGCTAAAGATCAATATTATAACACTCAGAAGACAACTCACCAAACACATTTGTCTGCCATTTAGCCGAAGTGAAGACGAGATACAATCCATACACTGATGCAATATGTAAGTAGAGGAACCAGAAGATATTGAACCATACATATTCATGTTTCCTGGGACTTGCATGTTTCAGTACTGAGACGTCTTTAGCGAGTCCCAGGTCTGAGGTCTGTGTGTCCGACTCGAAGACTACTCCACTGGGGACTGGATCCACTTGAGGAGGCATGGTCTGGAAAAATACGTGACTTTTGAGACTGTTTTAAAAAAAACGCAATTATTTGAATAGTTATACAACCATAATAAACTCGGTAAAAGATTAAGTAGTGTAGATGTAGGGATCGTTCAGGTTTTTCCGGACTTCTAACTACCTTTCTGCTGGGAAGAGTTTGCCCACCCATCATCATTCTCCTGCCCTTTTCCCATTTTATTTGGGGTCGGTGAAACATGTATTTCTTCCACTATTATTATGATTTAAATTTCATTTATTAACAGATTTTAAGATTCTGAAATTGCCCCATTCCTGGGCCTTTTCTCTTCAATAAAATTCTCTGTAACTTTTCCTAAACAAATCTCTAGAAACCCTAGACAATCTAGCTAGCTACACCCACCAGGATTTAATGCTTGACTTAACGATACAAATTAAATGGCCTTTGCCTTGGAAGATGAATTGCAAGGAAGTTCAAACTTGTTAAGTCTAATAATTGCACTTGTAAGAACACCAGATGCATTTGATTACCTCATTAAGAGTTTCGATTCAAGTTTTCTTGGCAAGTACGCACAGAAATTGCCATAAAAGACAAGATTAAGGAAATTGAAAGATTTAAGGACGAAGGAAGACCGTTAAGAAACGTTTTCCAATGAAAATAGTGATGTGAAAATCATGTGCAAAACGATTTAACTTTGGATATGTAAACTAAAAATATTTAATTCAGATTCTTTGGGTAAAATTTCGAGAACGAATACGAAACTCATCGCATCGCTCAGCATTGCCTTTGTACGTTTTTTCTGTTCCTTTCTTCTTGTCTGTTTCTAATATGTGTGTGCATATTATGGTTAAATAAATAAACTCAGCCGATGAAAACTGAAATTCCATGTGCTATTATTAAAAGCTTACCGCTAAAAGCTCATTTGATTCTTCTAAATAAATTGTGAACTGATCACGGTATGAATTTCGATTAAAAAATTGTAGATGCGTGTGATATGTGTCGAGAAATCTACTCATTATCTTTGAAGTACACTATAAAACCAGAAAATATGATTTACAAAATAATGCTATTTTAACTGATTTAAAAAAAAAGGAGGAGGTTCTCAGATCTTCAGTTTTTTTTGTTACTTTGCTGTAATATCAAATAGTATAGAAATAAACCAAGAGTCACCTACCTCCTTCGTTGTAAAAAAACACTGAAATATATATCTTATTGTAACCACTCTTGGACACACACTGATTCCATATTCCTGTTGTCCTAGTATATATAGGATTCAAATGAAACTATTTGAATTTCAAATAATGCAAGTAAATCTAATATAAATTAAATAAACTAGGGCGTTAGTTTCGTAAGAGTTCATTGTACCTATTGTAAACAGACATTTACTATGTAAAGTTAATCGGTATTAAAATATTTGTTAATTAGTTCATTGGTTAATGTTTAGGGATCTAGGTGAATTTGTCGTGTTTAGGTAATTAAGTTTGAATCACGTCGAATCCGTTTTATATGTAATTAGTAGAATCCGATAACTTCCGGAAAACGTTGTCGTTTTCGTGATTAAAATTCTCATAAATTAGGCAACCTATACCTACATATTGTGCTACATAGAAATAATATTGATGAACTGTTTTAACGTGAAACCGACGTTGCTTAGTTACTGCTCTTCTCATACATTAGGTTGGATAGAATTAATATCTTTTTCCCATACTATGTGTAGCTTATTATGGTAACTGGATGATTATGTATCCAATGGAACGTCGAAAACGGGAAGTGTTTATAAGAGAAAAACGGAAGCCTTACCATACTTTTTTTCAGATATTTTAACCTGGGTTTTAGACGGAATAATATATCCATGATAAATTAGATCTTTATTTAAGTGTAAGGGCGAATTTCACCAAACTTTTATACCGAGTTTAAGTCATATCCTGCGAATAAATTTTGAATTTTTGACAGTTTTTCCTTACAAAAACTGTCAGACGACAATTTTATTCCCCGGATAAAAGTTATCTGACTTTGATAAAATCAGCCCTTAGTGTATAAACTGTAATCCTACAAATGTTTCCGAATTCGAAGGCAGGAACTGGTCATGTCCTTTGCATATATATCTGGTTATGGCCATTACCGCGTTTGATACTAGTTATTTATGCAACTGTTATAATTATAATAAGGGGTATTAAAACACGAATATCACATGAGTGTTTTAATACCTAATTATTTACATGTGCATTCAAGACTGTATCTATACCCAAGATATGAATCTTCTATAAAAGTTTCTTTGCAATACCAATATCGAACAAAAATGGCGCGGTACGACGTGAATTCGAATTACTCGAATTCGAATGTGTTTTGTTTTTATATTACGGTGCTTTGTTAGTGAAACGCTCGAGACTGACAATGTTCTTTTTTTTAAATGAGTTGCATGTAATTCAGTACAACATTATAACACCCGTTTGGATGATATTATGATTACTATGACACTGGCTGTTTTAATGTTGGCAATAAGCTAACTGTTTCAGAAATTTTTAGAGAGGATTTATTTTATAGCATGGGTGTAGATAAAAATAGTAATAACACGAAACATGAAAATATAACCCACTTCTCACACTCTGAGTAAATACGCATGTTAGTCCGACATTTAATAGCATTTCCCTTACGATATTTAGGATATATCGTGGTCCGTTACCGTCCATATATCCTTGGGTCTTATTGCGTTTCAGACGTGGCGTCGTCGGCGGAATCCATCGCGGCTAGTAATTTCCGCAGTCGACCGGGCGATACTACGGTTTGGTTTACTGGCAATACCAAATTATTACGTGGACAGATTATTAATAAGGAACTAAATGCAATGAACTACAGTTTTTACAATTGTATAAAACTGGTGTGGCCTGTATTTTTTTTTATTTTTGCGTCTAGTTCAGCAAACTACTAAGGCTATATATAGGTGTTGATTTGGTTTAAACAATTTTATTTTACCCGCTATCTTATTGCGTAACACATTTTCGTAAACGATTAACACTAATCTGTTTCATTTTGACAGTTCAACAACATTCATTGCGTTATTTTACGTTGTCTAGCAAATTCTTTTTTCGAACTTGAAATTCGAAACAGATTGCAATGTATTTGCAATTTGAATTGTCCTAGCGTGATGTTAAATAGCCTGTAGCCTATCACAAGAAAAAGGATCAAATGCAAAATGAATTTTTGAAATCTAACTTGTAGACCTTATATTATTACGCGTTCTGATGTCTACAAGTCATAACATACGACTCCTGTAGAAAATTCGGTGTTTGGATTTGGGGTAGTGTTGGTACTCAAACTCATCATCAGCATCATCATTTCACCTGCTGGACATAGGCCTCTCCAATTGCACGCCATCAGCTCGATTCTCGGCAACTCTTAACCATCAGCTACCAGCCACCCTGCGAAGATCGTCGTCCACCTAGCTGAGGGCACAAGAATAAAAAACCGATTCATGTGCTGAGGGTGTCCTACCTTACGTTTGCCGATTCGCGGTCTCCACTCAAGAACACGTTCGATCATGGCCGGACGATTGTCACTTCAGCTTGCTTATCTATGAGCTATGTCGACAACTTTAGTTTTCTACCGGATTAAGTGCCTCATTCCGGATCATTTCATCAATTTTGGTACTAAAAATGTGAATTTTAAATAGCAATAACTTTTTTATTTTCAATAATAATAAGATTTTTTATTACTTTTTGGTAATGTTATGACCAGTACTGTGCCCCGAATCGGTCAGGATTTTTTTACATCAATCATATAATTCTTCTGTACGTGTGTTTGCCACCTAACTCCTTCTAAACGGCTGGGCCGATTTGGATGAAATGTTGTGTGTTGGTATACATATTTGAGTGGGTCCCTGGATGGTTTGAAAATACAATTGAACCCGGTAGGTGGCGCTGTTCGGGCAGGACAACGTCTGTCGGGTCCGCTAGTATTGTATAAAAATGCTTCTGTGTTTGGTAGAATTTATAATCAATCGGAATATAATCATTGTCATAACTGTCCCAATAAACTATACAATAATTATAGAGGCCAAACGGAAGTGGGCTGTACAGGTAATCAGATTAGCTGACACAGTTTAACAGCCTAATGCGAATTGTAACTCCACAGAAAACTAAGGATTGAAAGAATGTTACGTAATTTCTTTCAAGAATGTTTGGCCATTCGAATAGATTTCTTTTTATGTTAAGACAATGAGATCGTAAATGAATCGGATTCTGATTACCATTGAAGTTGCTCGATTAGACTGGGAAAGGGTGATCGTAAAACGTTTGGTCGTATCGGACTCGTAAAAACAATACCAAAGTCTTGGTCCTAGAATCTATTTAGCAATAAAGCCTAGCTGAAGTACCTATAAATATTTAATCAAATATTTTTTCTATGTAATGTCCTACTTAATTCTTTCTTTCTGCCTACCTTTTTCCAATCAACGCATGATGCTGTGGCGGCATCTACATCGCCAAATGCGAACTACCCATCAAAGACCTGACGCCACACAAAAATCTTGACGTCACATAAAATCCTGCATCGTGCAATTAAAGTTTACCGCGCGTTGGACATAATATATACCTAAATGATTCCGACAAAAATCGTTGGGAAGTTGCCCGCCAGATACGACATCCGTCTGGTCGGAGGATCCTCCCTTTTCTATAGAGGATGATATTTTCCTTTTTTTTTACCTAAATGGAGCTCACAGGCTGAATAAACATTTCGCTTTACTTTTAAAATTCTTACGTCAGAGCTTATTAGGTAGAAATCACTGGAAAAAAGTGTATCTATCAGAGTCACGAAAACGACCTAACTTAATGAGGGTCATAAAAGAGCCTCTAATGTCAATAAGTACTTAAGTACTGTGGACACACCCTGGGTAGTCAGTCTCTCTACGAACCAACATTGCTGACTTGGCTAATCTTTTCTCATGTAACATAAATGAAACAATACGAGCAGAATACAATGCTGTGTAATTGTAACAATGTAAACTTAGTGATGAAAGGCATCCATAACTGAATTTTATGGATACCATAATCTGCTTTACAAAACCGACGAAAATGGATTTCCAAGTAAAAAAACACAAATGCATCAAAATGCACGCTCGAAGACCCATTACCAAAACCGTAAAAAAACGGTCACAGTAACCGTAATAATCTGGCTAAAAGGCGAAGATTGCAGGCGTATCGTCGCGCTCGAATACATCCGGATTCGTACCGTAAACACATGTGAACGGAATGAATGGCGAATCTTCCGGTCGGGTAACTGGGGCGTGAAGCGGAGATTTTATTTTGAGGAGGCTGTGGAACCGAGACCAGCCTGATTTTTCCACCTCGACGGTAATTCCGTATCGTGTTCAGCCAGTGACAGCTTTCAGCCGATACAGAGTACAGATAAAAGATTTCATCTTTTTGCAGCTTATTTATTATTCGATTTACCGCGGGCATGTGCTTTAACTGGTTTACCGTATAAAAGGGGTTTAAGGTTGTTGCTTTATTGTAATGGTGGATTATTCGTATTCGTATGTTATTGGGTTTTAAGCTGTGTTAAAGCGCTAGTGTGGTAGTTAATTGGTAATTGTGTGATAACTGCTATCGCATTTTTGGTTTAAATGTCTTTATAAAGGCTTTTTGATACCAGTGTAAGAAATACTGTGTTAGAAACACCTATATTCCTATAGGTGTTTCTAAGAACGAATTCCAAACACATGAGGTGTTTTTAAAACTTTCAAAATACAACGTGCCGCTACAATGGCGACATTAATTTAACACACGTATACAAAGAGTATACGATTTCGCGTATTCGTTTTATGAAAATATTTGAATTTCATTAAACGTTATTATTTATTGATTTATTTACAATTTTCTAAATTACCATCCTGGAGCAACCTGTACTTAAAGAACTGTAGAAGATGTCATTTGCCGGGATCACGGATCATATGGTAGGCGAATAGAGGAAAGCCGCGCAATTTCTTAGTATTATGCCGACAAAGCATAGTACCGATAGAACGTACCTAAGCCAGCTGGTACGTAGCTTCATGAATGAATCTTTTCACAGAGTGATCTCGATTTTGGTTGTTTTTATTATTTAGTTTGTTAGATTTTTTTTTTATTTTTATTTACGAATTATTTTATTTTATTATAATTTTTATGTTTACTGGCCACTAGCCCTACCCGTGTGTTAAATTAATGTCGCCATTGTAGCGGCACGCTGTATACCATATTATTTATACATGTGTTTTATTATTTATATAATACACACAGTAACATAAATACAGATACGACATATACTGTACAAAGGTAGGTACTGCTTATTTATTTATTTATTAAGAAGTGTCTTCCAACATAACTGCGAAAGGAGAAATGAAAAATAAATGTAGACCATAGTGTGTGAGAACAAGAAGAGAAGAATAAGATTTGTGACGACTTAAACTAAAAAATATACCTATACATATGTATGTAAAAATTAACATAAGCTTAAATAATTAAATATGCTAAAATCTATACCTACATAAATTCTTTAGGTAGTAGGTACCTAATTATGCTGTTTTACTCGATATTTGATACTTATTATTAATAATAAAATTCAGTAGATAGGCACCTATTGAGGACATTAACACTCATGACTTTTAAAATATTGACAAGATTTCATGTCGTATGAGATTAAATAACTATAGGTAAATGCGAAATTATAGTTCATACCATGCTACGATTATGACGTTCACATTTATGGACCCTATTTATATTGGGTCCACATGACATTGTGCCTCTAATTGCAGGGTCAGCTCTCACTCGAATCTCGACCCTAAACGTCAAAAAAATAAATAAATAAAATAAATCAATTTTAAATATAGCAAGCTCTCTAGTTGAAGTGACCGGTCGTGAGAGCGGCTGTGAACGTAATTTTGACTGGAATGGCCTCCACCCGATTACCGGTATTGTGGTTTAAATGGGTTCCGATCTTGAAAAACGATTCGCTTGTGCGGTCCTCAAATTGAAATCCACAGTGTTCGGTCATTTCACGTAAAATTTTGATTGAATTTCACCAGTAGTCAGTTAGAATGCTATTTTTAGATTTCATAGGTTGTTTAATTGGTCTGTCATAGATCCGATCGGCTAAAGTTTAAACGAATTGTAGTACTGAAAACTGTGACAACTTATACTGTGGTATGGGTCATAGACCGCAGTAGAACAGAATGTTGACATGAGTTTTTTCTTGACTATCGTCGCGTCTTCTTGATATCTTAAACATTGTTCGTAATCCAGATTGAAAATGGTCTTTTGTCCAAGCAGTTCCTTCAGAAAATTAAATTACGTCTAGAATATTCATAGTGAGCGTTGTGTAAGCACTGCTCACTGCTCCATTACCTATTGGTCGATAACAAAGGGTCACTTCGAGCACGGAATCAATTTGGAGCACAAGAGAGGTCGGCCATTGCGCATACTTCCTTAACTATTAACTGGGCTGGAGAACCACTTCTTTTGAGCACGTCTGATAAATTCACGTTAATTAATATGTTGGGTTGATGTACTTTTGTAGGTTAGAGGTAAATAAATGTACCTAGTTGCCTACGTAGAGTAATATATTATTTTAATAAGTGATTGGATAAGTGACCGTGCAATAGCTCTTTGCAAATTTTGCGATGCACAATGCAACGACGATTTCTGCTGTTTGGCGGATGTTTAAAGTTAAATCTCATAGACTATCTATCTGCCTAGCCTTTTCCCAACTATGTTGGGGTCGGCTTCCAGTCTAACCGGATGCAGCTGAATAGCAGTATTTTATATGGAGAGACTGCAAAAAAACTGACGGACCTTGCTGTCTGAGACTGCTGTTAAATCTCATAGACATAAACAATTAATATTTGTTTTAAATAAAATAAGTATTAAAAAAAGTTTATATTTGTTTTGTACAAAAAAAAACTTGTACATATCAAAATAAAATAAAGAGAATAATAACTCAAGAGATCTATGGCTCAATATTTCTAAGCGAGAGTCTAAATTCTAAAGAAGCCCTTTCAATGCAGAATCTTCTTACATAAACAAGGATTCTTTTGTAGTGAGTCTTACCGATAGTTTTGTAAACTAAATCGCACTCATCTTTTGAAGGAAGAGGAACGTGACAACAAAGGATGGATCTGGATCAAAATCTTTTCAGTGCATCTCAATGCTTTTGCATCAACATGTGAAAAATACACGAACAGGGCTTTCATGTATTCTATAAACTGTTGATCTAGGAATAATCCCTCAAACATCTTGTACGTTATGAAAGGAACTATTTATCTGCAGATGGCGTCTCAATTTCATCCATGAATTCAAAGACATTACTACTATTTGAAACTCATTGAATACAGTACTCTTTAATGGTATTCACATTGGTTGTATTTAATTCCAAGAAAAACGTGTTTTTTTTTAAGAACAACCGTCATTGTTCTTCGCTGTTCCAAGTTCGGTATCCAAAGCAGAACAAGTACGTATCTTGTTGGTTTTATCAAGGGAACATGTCCGGCCCGGTATAGCTGTGTATAGGCCTGCCCCAATTAATAGGTACTGATAACGGTTTAGGGTGTGCATACACATGTAGGCACATCAGGTGTGCCGCGTACCTTTCTACCCCAGTCTCCTCTGGGAAATACAGGCGTGATGTTATTTATACAGGCTGTAAGGGTAAACAGTCTTGTCATTCAAACCATGGGTAGTTGACTTAAATATAAAAATAAATGACCGAACACAACAAAAAAAAACGTCATTTTCATTAAAAGATTTTAAAAAGTTTCTATCCGACACCGTGCTCTCTAGCGAAACAGCTGACTGACTGAGGGAGGGGTCGTGCTCGCGGCCGGACAGGTCACATCCCGCACCCCCCGCCCGTGTTGAGACGCAAGTTCGTTGCCCTAGCGCATAGGACAACGAACTTGCGTCTCTTGTGGTAAAATGTAGAATTAAAAAAAAGAAAAAAAAAGTTGTAATTTTCCATTGATTTTACGTTCTATAAATGAAACTAAACCACTGGTTGCAAGGATAACGGTGTTTACCCTAACACCCTGTATACAATAAATGAGAAATGTGACTCAGCTTTGTCTAATAATTTATATGTTTTTGGTAATTTATTTGGTAAAACAAGTGTCTAGAAAAGTAATGACTTAATTAACATAAAAATTGAGCTCTACGTGCTGGAGTGGTTCGGTTTATTTATTGTGGATAGAAATTCATGTAAATTGGAGAAATAATTTTTCTGGGTTGTGTCCACGAATATCATGTACTTATAATTTGTTTGTTTTTCTTCTTTTAATCTTCTTCTCTTTGCTAAACTGCCCATGTTTGTCTTATTACAAATCATTTAATTATTTTATCTACACCAATGCTATAAATCCTCTATAAAAGTTTCTGAAACAGTTAGCTTATTGCCAACATTAAAACAACCAGTGTCATAGTAACCATAATATCATCCAAACGGGTGTTATAATGTTGTACTGAATTTCATAATGCAACTCATTTAAAAAAAAGAACACTGTCATTCATGAGGGTTTCACTAACAAAGCACCGTAATTTAAAAACAAAACACATTCGAATTCGAAAAATTCGAATTCACGTCGTACCGCGCCATTTTTGTTCGATATTTTTTTGTTCGTTCGATGGTATTGCAAAGAAACGTTTATAGAAGATTCATATCATGGGTGTAGATAAAATCTTGTATGCAACTGTAAATAATTAGGTATTAAAACACTCATGGGATACTATTATTAAACCCACATTTGTGTTTTAATACCCCTTATTAGTAGTACCGGATGATTTTTTTTACCGTCTCGACAAACATAGGGTGTAGTAGGTGAACGGAGTAGAAACCAATGGCATAGTAAATTTAATTTTTTTATATTTTTTATACCCTTTAAACAAATTGATCTATCTAAAAATACTACCCATTTGAAGTAAACTTTTAATACAAAAACAATAAAAACAGAAAAAAAAAATGAATAAATCGATGAAAAAATATCGAAATTCAAATCATACGCACCCTACTAAATACACGGAATTTATCAATGAATTCGTAGATACGTTCCTTTGCGGCCGATAGGTACTCGCCGCACTTGCCGTCGGCTTCTTCGTCGGCGTCAGGCGCACGAGCCGCCGCCGCGCCGGAGCTGCTCGCTCGCGCATCCCCCCGCCCGCCCGCGTCCCGAGCTTCAGTCACCTGCGATTAGCTTGAGTATTAATGTTCTGTGGATTAGTTACGGCGGCGTGACGTCGCGCTGTTTGTTTCCGCGTATGCATCGTCCACCCGGTCATAGTTATCGTATCTAAACATGTACGAATATTCTAACGTAGAGTATCTTGTTTGGTGATTGTCACCGTCATTGACACCATGTTGCAAGACGTTCCTGATCCCTATCTGCAAGTCATGTACATCTAGCACGACGAAATGTCCAGCTCACTACAAACGATCTGTGCGCGCGTTTCTCGATGGTCAATTCGGTGATAAGTGGATAGGTCGCGGTGGACCTGTGAACTGGCAGCCGAGATCACCAGACCTACATAACACCCCTTGACTTTCATTTGTGGGCCGAACTAAAACGTTTAGTCTTACGTTTAGTGTATACCGAAGAAGCTCAAAGCGTTAGTGATTTAAAACAGCGAATAATAGACGCTTTTAATGTTTTGAAAAGTGATAGAGACACGCCTCGAAGTTTACCAAACAATATGCAAAGACGTGCTAGTTTATGTTTAGAACGAAACATTTTGAACAATAATTACCTACTGCGATATCGCTAAAAAGGTAGGTACAGACCTAAGTTCATTTTTTGTAAAATGCGCGCAATGCGCGTGCGCGTCTGTCGGTCGTGTCGCCCGCGCGCGAGTACCGCTCAGCTGCTCGGCTCTCGTACGTGAACCCCGGTAAGTGAACTCTCACGCACACATCAAGTTTCTATGTATGTGTGTGTGCGTAGGCGCGCCGACGTTACTTAGCAACGGGTCGACCGAACAACCTTCTATCAATGTTCTCGCTCCCGCATGTATCCACGTCCTTTTCGTTTTGAATGAAGTACAGTCGAGTATTCTTGCTTATTCAAGTATTTATTGTTTCGAATTATTTAAAAAAGATTACTTAGATTGTTTAAGTTCGTTCCGAGTCTTTGTTACTGTTTTCGTTTTATTTGTAAGGATAGGTTTTCTTATTATTTTATCTTTTTAATTGGTAAATTGGTGGGGTTTTTATTTGTACTTACGTATTTGTTGTGTTTTATTATTTTAGGTAGGTTAAGTTTTCTTACTTGTGTTAAGTTACTACCTATTTACTACTTATTCTTTTGGTGTGAGGCTTATTTAGTCAATTGGGTATTTGTATTGTATGTTTGAGAATTTTTGGGTATTGTGTTCATTTTATTTGTATGTAGATCAGGTTTGTTTTAGTTTATTAGTAAGTGGAGTATAAATGTTATTGCGTTGATTTTTAATTTGATTTTGGAAACGTTTTAAACACTACTGTACCATGCGAGGCGCGGCCGCTTACTAGGTTAAACTAGGTTTCTACGCAAAAGAAATGTGAGTGCGTTTCGCTCGCACACACGTACAACTTTCATTCATGCGCGATCACAGCCTACGCCGCTTAGTATCTCCTATTTTGGCTATTACCTATTCGTTTTACGCACGGGCCGTAGGATGGATAGTTTTCATGATTTTTGAAGGAAATTCCGAACCTGTACAATCTCAATGGTACTAAGCAAATATTCTCGGGTATGGTTTCTGTTCCACTTACACAACACACCTTATTATGCTCAAGACGGTAAAAAATTTCATCCGTATAGCAGGTGCATAAATAACTATTAAGAGGAAAGTGAACATAAATAATAGGTTAAGATAACTGAAATCGAGTCAGTACTTCAGTCTTCATTAAGTTCTTGACTCTCAACAGATTACTTTCAGGATTTTATTTCCTATTTCTGTAAATTCCACCTCGTGATTGCTTTTCACTTTACACAATAATTCCCAGTAAATTGAAACTTTACCTTCTAAGGTCGAAACCATAGACATTACCAACCAATTTACTGGGAATTATTGTCTAAAGTCAAAGCAATCACGAGATCGAGTCAAAAGCAATCTATGGTTGAAACTATCTACATAACTGTCACATAAATAAATATACCTGTCGTTTTTTAACGTGCAAGTCACATTCAACCTTAGGGTTATAATTATAAAGCCATTATATTGGGTCCCCTATGAATTTGGCGTTTTTTTCTCACAAATGGAGAACCTCGTCACTTCTGTGATTTAAAATATTCATCAATTGCTTGGTATTATATCGAATAATGATCATAATAGACAACTACCAATAGTAAAAAAACCTTATTATTTACAGTTTTCTAAACATAAAAAATACCTTAAAAATGACTCCTCATTTTCTTAGCAGAACTGACTACTATTTTTTTTTAACTTAGCCAAAACTTATTTTTGTCGCTTAATCTAAGTGGCATACGTTATCTTAGTTTTTAATAAAGTGCATAAAAGTTTTAAAACATTATATAAATTAAGCTAATGTTAGTATGGAAAATGCAACTTCTTTAAAATTCCCCATACAAAACGCTGATTTCATAGGTGGGTACCTAATATTAATTGGATCTTATAAAATAAATACCTACGAAATATAATATAAGAGATACGTAAAATAAATCAATGTCAGGGTCAGTTTCCAGTACAGGTAGATTTAGCGGTAGCGGAGGAGCAGTGACCTAGTAGTAACAGCCCTGGCTTAGAAGTTGTCGTAGGTCGTGGGTTCAAACCCAGACAGGCGCTTTACTTTGTGAAAATAATTTCATCACTGCTCTCAAAGCGGTGAAGGAAAACATAGTGAGTAAACCGACGTGTCCTAGAAACAAAAGAATCAAATACATGTGACATCTAACAACCCCCACCCACTCGAAGAGAGGAAATAAATAAATAATATTCCCACTGCTGAAACACAGGCCGTTCCAGCAGTGGGAATATTATTTATTTATTAATTCTTCTGAAAGCTTACAGTCTAATCTTTAAAGGTTTGCCATTTGCAAGCTTCCACAAATTAAAAACTATGTAGGAATCTAAAATTATAGGCTGATTATGCTTATGATTATGCTAGATGCAGCAAAATATACCGCTTTAAGTAGGTAGATACCCACCCTGTGAATACTGTGATAGATGATATAGCTTTCGGCCTTTCGTGTGTTGTTTGAGTCCTAGCCTTTAACCGGTGTAGTCGTGGCCTTAAATCCAACACGTCGCTGCCATACATGGCACGACGCCAAACTTGTGTACCGTCAGTTAGTATCATGTTTTGATGAATATTTTTCCTTAATTAAAGACGTATTTAAGTATTTTTTGTTGTTTGTTTAGAAGCAAATCATTAAACCGACTCCACACAGTCCTCAGGCCAGCTTAGGTGCCTATGCACTAAGTTACCTATCAATAAAATCGGCCTAGCATTTTCCCAACTATGTTGGGGTCGGATCTAACCGGATGCAGCTGAATACCTACCATTATTTTAAATGTTTTTTTTTCCTATGCACTAGTTATAATGTGCGACAAAGCACGGTTGTGGCGCCATAAAAGTGAAGTTTCCTTGAACTTCACAACATTAATTTGTTGCATTTTTGCATTATCAGTTGTTAAAAATGCTACAGCTAGAGCTACGCATTATGTTGAAGTACGGAAACTGATTAGTTGATTCAGTTAATTGTCATAAGTCTACTTCTAATTTGAGCCATAGCACTAGAGAAGTATGAAGAGGGTGTAAAGTTCACCCTCCATAGTTAAAAACCCAAATGTTTGCATGTCATACATTATTATTACTAAGTATTATGGATCTGGATTATTTATGTTAAGACCAAAATTGCACCAATACATAATCAGCCTATAATGTTCCCTGCTGGGACACAGGCCTCCTGTCTATGAGAGGGAGTGGGCCGTAATCCACCACGCGGGCCCAGTGCGGGTTGGTAGTAGAGATGCAAGAAGTGTAAATAAGTATCGATATATATCGTATCGATATTTAAAAAAAATATCAATATCGATTTCAATATATCGAAAAAAAAAAATCGATATATCGATATATCGGTGACATTTTCAAAAAAAAAATTACTTTTTTTAGTTCAAGTTTTATAAGCATTTGAATACCAAACTAGGAAAAAAAGTACTAATATTTTTTACGGCTCTGAATTCCAGCGGTTTTAGTCAGCGGCGACAACGGTGTTGGTATTGAAAATATATCGTTTTTGATACATTTTCGATACTTGAAATTTTATATCGATACATCGATATATCGAAATAATAAATATCGCCTGAAAATATCGATATATCGAACAAAAAATATCGATATTTCGATATATCGATATTTTTTCTGCAAGCCTAGTTGGTAGATGTCAGATGTCTTCGAATTTTTGGTTCTAAGACATGCCGGTTTCCTCACGATGTTTTCCTTCACCGTTTTGAGAGCAGTGGTGATGAAATTATTTACACAAAGTGAAGCGCCTGTCGGGGTTCGAACCTGCGACCTACAACTCGTAAGTCGCGGCCGTTACCACTGGGCCATCATTGCACCAATAATTTGTATAAATTGATCTAGACACGCGGCCGCGTGTCAAGCCAAGTTCAAGAAAAGGCAGCAGCCGTGTGTTATATTACACGAACCATTTGGGGCTACTTTTCACCCCTCAATAACTCAAAATCTATTTGACATACACACATGAAACTTGGTTTACTTATTAATACCCCCTAGATTAACTAGAACTCCAAATTTCATAAATACAGCTCAAACGGTTGTTGAGATATCAACGTCTAAAAATCGTCATTTTTATCACTGACTGACTGACCTATAGATCAGAAACCTAACCCAGTTCCAGATGACCTAGAAAGTTGAAATTTGGCGTCCAGCTTGGTAATTGTGTGTATACAAAGGAAAAAATCAGAAAACAGGTTTTTTTTACTATAAAAAAAAAATCAAGTTATCGATTTTTAACACCAAGCGCCTATCGAAATTATAATAGCAAAAATATTTTCTTTTGTAGGAGAATTGGTTCAATTATGAAAGGTCGCTTTTATCGTTTTGTATATAGGTACCAGATTATTTAATATAACTTAGACAGCCAATAATTAATAATAATTGTTAATCATTGGCTGTTTAAGTTTTCCGCGAGGCGGGCAACAGGAGTGCGGCGCGTCCGGGGTCACAGGGATTTCAGGGTTTGGAAATATAGTCATAGTCTGTATCTTGAGGTGACATTTAGGCTTCCGGTACATGATGTCGGAGCCGCACCAGAGCCGGACCACAAGACGAAAAAAATCGCGGCGCGGCGCCGCACGCGCCGGTGAGGTTCTGGTGCATATCGCCCTTGCGCCATGTGGGCGATATTCATTCGTATATATGTTACCGGTAATCTGTATAATTCAGGTATTCTATACAATACCTAGGCAATGTATAGAATACATTTTCTACAGTAGCTAGAAGCCCACAAATAAAAAAAATATATAAAAAATAGTAAAATTTTCAGCTTGAATTCATCCTAAGTGCTTTGTGTAAATAATTCGACTATTCAATGAAGTTATATTTTTAAATAGCAAACATTGTTATAACAGAAAAAACAGGAAATTTTGTTTTAAATTTATTTGAGAATGTTGTATGTTCTTTATAAACAGGATTATCTATAGAACTTGGCACCCATTTAGATCTCAATTCTTTTGTCGGCGAAGTCGATAACCATACTTTGAATTTGGCTCCCATTTCACATTTATGTTTTTGGTTGGATTTGATTTAATAGAAAAGGGAGGATCCTCCGACCGGCGGGTATTGTGTCTGGTGGGCTACTGCCCGACGATTGATGTCGGGACGTTGTATAAATAATAGTCGCGCGGTAAAATCTGCTTGCGCGATGCAGGATTTTGCAAAACGTCAGTTTGATGCGTAGTCCGCATGTGGCGTTTAAATCAAATTAAAATCCAAAGGCAACAGAACGCAAACGCAATGGCGAGACGAACTGTATTTAGGTACCTACTTTTATTGACTGGCCATCACTAGGAGAAAACTGTACAGTTTAAAAATCGAAGAGGGTGGCATTTCCCAGCAGTGGGATGTAATGCATAGGTACTAGAATTGAGGCACGTTTGAAATGCAGCTTAGGCTTTTGGCCAAACGAAAGTAGGAAACAAATGTTTGTAATAATCCGTGGGTACGCAAACCACTATGTTAAGTATATTGCCATGTTTATCTACTGCTAAGAGGGCTAAAAACCGTAATGGTGGGAAGCACTTTAAAGTTTTAAACAATCAGATTATCAGCTTTGTGTCGCAACTTGCTAATGATTTTGTCCCATTCGACTCTTACGTTTAACGATAAACGGTACTGAATAGACTACGCTGATTTTGTTTACAAAGCTTAATGGGGTCCTGAAACTTACTTTAAAAATCGTGCATTCAATTAAATGGAGGTTTAAAAAGTAGCACCTTAATTTCTTTTAGGTATCTTTATTCTACTTTAATAGAGATACCAAAGAAAAATATTCTGTAAAGTCTGTTCCAAAATTATTAAGTTTAAAGTGTAAACAAACCCTGTTGAGGTTAAATTCTTACGCAATCACCCACTGAAGTGACATATTCATCATTTTTTCCACTATAAAGTCGAAACCTTCAATATAAAAGTAGTGAATTAAAAATCTCACCACTTTTTGTTAGGTAGGTATTCAAGCAATCAAATCAAAGCACTCAATTTGTAAATGATACTACAAATTGGCATCTACAGGTACGTTTTCTGATCCATTTGTTTACATTTTTATCAGATACCTTTAGAACATATTATAAGTCTTTATAATTAATTTTAGCTTCAATACAATTACTCAAATGCCAAGGTATTGATGATGATTGCTATGTGTGTCCTACATTTCTCGAGAGCATTGCTGCACTATTAGTATCTTTGAGGCTTCAGTGGACGACGATTGAACGGTCGTGACCATAAATAACCGACAGGCGTTACGGGTAGACAGGCGTTCGAAAGCCTGACAACCGGTCTTATTTTAGGATTATATCCATCGATATATCGGTATTTCTCGATAATTGGATTGCTAGATAGCAAACGTTCCATAAAAACGCAGTCATTTAGTATGACAAGGAAGGAGGTTACTTGAAAATAACTATTATATCTCTTTAACATATAAAAAATAGATGAAACCATTATAAATAAAATGAAGATTAATTCTCAATAAACATTATAATTACAGCAAACGAGATGAAGATAAATGAGAGGCTGATTGCGACCCGCGACCAAGCGATTTTGATACAAAAGCCTTTTTATATCCCTCTAGTGCCGTGCCGCCCTCATAATCCTCACGCTGAAGGATTCCGTAGATAGGCCGCAAAACTTTTTCAAAACAAATTTACATATTTCCCGGGAAGCCGTGATTGATCGTGTCAACGTACTTGAGGGTCGACTGTCTCCAGATGTAATAATGTAAAGTTGTGTATGTTAAAAGATCGTTACTTAAAGAAAAATAGCTGTTAGCAGCGCCTTAAGCGACTAGAGGGCCGTGCTCTCAAGCATGAACCTAGGTTTAGATTCCATTACGAAATACAATAGACGTAGATATATTTAGTAACCTATTCCGCTTGACTATTATTCAAGAGTCATAAAAACCATGTAAGAAATCGACACGTGTTTCACCGCTCAACGAGGAGACGAGGAGAGGCGCTGGACGTAAATTGACTTGGCGTCCAGCGCTCGGTGTGGTAACACGTCGCGTTCTGGTTTGCAATTGGTCAATCGTCATCCTGAGGATGCCTGGTTGAGAGGTGAAACACGTGTCGATTTCTTACAGGGTTTTTATGACTCTTGAAGAATAGTCAAGCGGAATAGGTTATTAAATATATCTAAGTCTATTGTATTTTATAATGGATTTCCGCAAAGTCACGCCTGAATCAATTAACTATCCATTACGAAATCTGTCTGTTCTATATTTAAATTCGTGCTAGAGCACTCTCCTTATGGAACGGTTTATAGGACGTAAAAGCTGACTTTGGATGTAGTACGGCATGAAACATGTGTCTTATTTGTTTCTACTGATTCAGAAAACTAATCAGGTCAGAGGTTCGAGTCACAATCACACATCAAGCCACCTCATGTAGTAGAACAATTTAAAATGTAGATTTGTTTCGGAATTTTGCATTTCCCGCTCCTCTGTGATCTTATACGAGATCCCGTTTGAATTGATTAAAAAAGGCATTTGGTCTTCTGTTCTAAAACCTACTGCCTATATATTCTGGCTTAGCTTTTGACTTATCGTTGCGTAAAATGTCCTAATTTGCTTATCTACAGGACTGTACTACATATTGTTCCCTTCAAAATTATTGACCAATAACCAACACAGTCCATTCTGTACATGAGCTGTACACAGGCTGGTCCAAACCTCAATACGGAAAATTACCATTCCGCCTCAGGCTGCCATTACCCATTACAATGGTCCTGGACCTGACCTACATATTTAATCTGTGGTTGGGCCTATGAGGTATTCAGCGTGTTTTGTTTACCTGCTCCTTCATTCAGGGTCAATGTTAGGTCACGTTAGGTGTAGTGTACTTCGTTTCAGGCGCGTTATCGTGAGAGCCATTGTTGTTCATTTTCCGTGTAAGGTATGGATAGCAAAGGTTTTGTTTTTAACCGACTTCTAAAAGTGAAAGTCTGAACTGCTTACAATTATCTCTATTATTATCATTATTCATTATTGTATTATTATCTGTATCGAAATTAAAATATCTAAGACCTGAAAAAACACATGCTTCCGCATAGCTCAACAGTTATACTTTACAGCTTTTAAGCAATATAATATTGTGGTCCAGTAGAAACGGCCGCGATTTACAAGTTGTAGGTCGCAGGTTCGAACCCAGACAGGCGCTTTACTTTAACTTTATTTACGAGTTTAAATGAAAATAAACGTAAACAGTACAACAGCTTTTTAAAAATACCTTTATAGCAACGAAACCTCACGGAAAAACCAATTTTATTTATAAAACAAACATTTA
This sequence comes from Lithophane semibrunnea, assembly GCA_947363905.1. NCBI lineage: Eukaryota > Metazoa > Arthropoda > Insecta > Lepidoptera > Noctuidae > Lithophane > Lithophane semibrunnea. The sequence continues at coordinate 7,350,271 of OX376200.1, forward strand.
CCTATTTCAGAACCACCTCACATCTAGATACAAAACCGGGCTAAACTACTAGATATTGAGCTTCCAGTGCACATCGATGTGGAAACAGGGCCAATCCATCCCGATATTACATCCTGTCCGGCCCACAGGGATTGAAGGCTCAACTCCAGCCCAGCACAGAGAAATTGAAAAAGAAACGGCTAAACTTTTCAAGTAAAATTGATTTTCTATTTGTGTTGTAATCTTTTTATTATTATTATTATTTTACTATGTTAGCGTACACTATCCGACTGATGAGCAGAGGCTTTCCCCAAATCCCACTAAGCATCCTTGTCCAGGGCCACTTTGACCCCAACCCTTGCGGTATGCGACTAGGTCGTCTCGCCACCTCTTTCTGGCCCGGCCTCGGCGGCACCGTGCATCCTCAGGCACCCACCGTGTGGAGACTGTTGCCCAGCGGTCGCCATGCAGGCGGCTGATATCTTCTTTTAATTTTAAGAATATTTGTGTGTTCAAATCCAGGCAACCGAATGAGACATTTTCAATTCATTAAGTAGGTAATGTCTGTGTTTATCTTGGACTTTGTATTGACAACGGTGACTGAAAAATATCGTGAGGAAACTTGAACTTATACTTAATATGAGACTTTTTTTTTGAGGTTCGGAAATCATCTAATGATTTCTCCCGCCCTGGGCGGAGCGGGAGGGCGTGTCAGACTTTTACTGACTAAAACTCACCCGTGTTCCTTCAGTTGCCTGTTACCAAGGGCCCCGGTATCCCTTTCGGACTTTCCCGCACTTAATATGAGTCTGAAATTGCTAACCCGTTTTGAAGATCAATGCCTTCTTCTAGAGAATAGGCGTTAATCATGCAGTGGGAAACTAATAGGCTGTTATTATTATAATTTACTATTTAGAAATAAGACAATTAATACAGTAGGACTTGACTACTAAGACCCTATTCAATTAAACATAAGTACAGGACTCTACTTCTACTAATTAGCCTGAGAATTTTTCAAAGGAACCGTCTGAATTAATGACAATTAGTCCTAAAACACGAAAATTGCATTAACGCTTGAGAATAATTAAACATCTTGCCTCCAACTGTGGGTTCTCTCACCGAAAGGTTAAAGAGACTGAAGTAAATAAAACAAGAAGCACTATTGCAGAAAATGATACTTTTCGAAAATGCTGAATGGTGGAAGCATCCTTGAATAACTTTAAATTTTGCATTGTATGTGTGAGCAACTGAAATGTGAGGAATTGAGTCAGACTAGAATAGTACAGAATTCTTATATTCGTTATAGTATTCCACTGATATTATTTATTTTTGAAGTCTTTTTAAAGCAGTGTTCCTACTTACCTAATAATTATACAATACAGTATTGACCCTAAAATTTCAATTTGTTTTAAACTCTCACGGACTCGACGAGACAGACCCGACCTAGTATAGAGTCCACAGGTCAAAATTAAGTATTTGTATTAGTTTTAAGGAAATGTATGAATACTTTATTAAATATTATATTTTTTCGGAAATCCATAAGGAACACAGCATCCAATAGCATAGGTACGAAAAACACCTTTCGAAGTTTGCGAAAGTTAAGCAGAAGATTCTAACAAAACCCATACCCAGGAAAATTAAAGCCAATAACGCAAACACAATGTATGGAATATAGACGAGTATTTAACACACATAATTCTGCTTACCCCTAACAACATAACACGCTAACATTGTTTGCGCAGAGTTCACGCGGTTCCGTTTATGCAAATATGCGTTATATCTTATAGCTATCCGTTCTCAGTATCCCAAAACAGAATTTGCATACTTCCAAGATTGTGTTTACACTTATAATAAGTTTTTATGTTCGAGATTTTACCAAAAGTACTCTCTTAAGAAACCATTGTAATAATTCAACAGAGATATTCCATCTAGAAATGCTACATGTCATGTAAATAAAAATGCTGAGAAAAGAGTAACATACAATTCTGTCGGATTTTCCGATCTAGGGATAAAATTCGGAATTTAAACTTAAAAGGTCTGATGATTCAAATTGCAAGGTGAATTTACATTTTTTCAATTCTTACCTGCCAGGAATATAGTAATTATAATTGCGAAAGTGAGTTTGTATTTTTGGGCAGATGGCATGGGTAGACTATGACCTAGGTTAGGAACTATTATTGATTTTTTTCTTTCACGCTAAACCGGCTGAAGGGATTTGGATGAAATTTGGCATAGGGGTGTAGTTGAACTTACCTGGAGAAGGAAATAGGTTACTTTTCATCCTGGATCGGAGGCGAAGTCGCGGGAAACAGGTAAAAATTTATGGCGAATCCGCTGGCTGAAGGTAGTTACACTCTATCTGACCTAGTATGACCTTGCAAAAGTACAATTCGCTAACCAATCTTATTGTGAGAACATTACTTCTAAATCTCGAGAGATTTCCAGTAATTTTCACAAAATAATGTAGAAATAAGAAAAAACTCGGCAAATAAATCTTGTGGAGTGTTGCGAGCGTTTCCTTAGGATGTCGATTTATCAACTAAGAATAGGAACAGCGGGTTAACGAGCCTTAACATCAAAAATTGAGATAAACGCTCTTACTGGGAGTTAAGTCGAATTAAATCTTAAATGGATTATTATAGTTAACTAGCTGCATCCCGCGGTTTCACCCGCGTATGTCTCGATCCCGTGGGAATATCGGATGAAAAGTATGTCTTATTTCAGATTATGGTCTACCCCTTTGCCAAATTCCATCCAAATCCGTTCAGCCGTTTTAGCGTAACAAACAAACTCACTTTCGCATTTATAATATTAGTTAAGATTGATTCAGGCGTTACTTTGCGGAAATCCATTATAAAATACAATAGACGTAGATATATTTAGTAGGTAACCTATTCCGCTTAACAATTCCTAAAGAGTCATAAGAACCCTGTAAGAAGTCGACACGTGTTGCACCTCTCAACGAAGCATCCTCAGGATGACGATTGACTTGTCGCGAGCACGAACACGACGCCGCCGAGGGCCGGACGCAGAGAGACCGGGTTTTTTATGACTATTTAGGAATAGTTTAGCGGAATAGGTAACTAAATATATCTTCGTCTATTGTATTTTTTTTTGTTTATTTTTTAATTTATGAAAAAAGAACGGATGAAAGAGGCAGCCATATTTCTTGATGTATATGTGTAATTGCATTTTGTATTTAGTAATCCTGCACCGCACCACAATTGCACACACTTTTAATCACAATCTGAAGGATTCTGAAAGAAATACCTCGTCCATTGCTTCATTTGTTTGAAAAATTCGTCTGCTCAACAACGTAAATCGCAACGAATGTTCTCGAACGGTTAAAATCAAAGGCATTGCCATTGTAAGTGTTTTATGTAATAACCCCGCAGTTTTTTTCCTTTTAACTGTCCCAAAGTGAATATTTCCCCAGACGAACACTGCCACAACTTTTACTCGACTATGTACTTAAACTTGAACTTGTAAACTAATTATATTGTGATTAGGTACCAAGCAGAAAAATAAGATTATATTTCATAAGAATAATGCGACAAACACGACGAACCACAAAGTCGTACCTAATTGGAGTTTCGGATTTCGTGTTTCGGCACGTCTTTGTTTTGGGGGAAATGTACAGAAAAGCCCTCAGTATATGAGGTAACGGGGAAAAATTAAATTAGCCGAGACGAGGGCTCCGTATCAGTATGTTCACAATAGGGGAATATTCGCCATTTTTCTTTTAGTTACACATCCGTTTATTTGGGGTGCAAAACTTTTCGGTCCGAATTGCCAATTTTCGTTCATCAAGGGGACCGTAATTTTGGGAATCAGTAAGAATGGGAGCTAATCTTCTAATGAAAGATAAATCTTGGACTATTTACTTTCGAGGATTTTGGGGGAAAGAAAATATTTCTGGTAAGTGTCCAATTATCCAATGATGGAAAGTGATTTCAGTAGGTACCTAAGAGTAGGAACATACCTAAAACTACGCAGTAAAACTTGGACATGGCCTTGAAATTCCTGTAATTCATTATGATTGATAATTTTCATGTCGAACGATTTTATACGGGTACTAAACGACGTTATATGCATTTTTTCACGCTACACTACGGCAAACGTACCTACAACATAGGAAAACCATGTAACATGCTTACAGCTGCCTATGTAAGGCATAGGTCCGTTCCTGCACAGTTACGTTGTCTTCGGAGGCCACAAACTTTTATGTTTATTACCTCAGTGTTAAAGAGTTTTGTAACAGGAGATTACAGATGAGTTACTCTTCATCCCCCCCTAAACTTACCTAATACCTATTGATTTATTTTTAGTGTAGTGTGGTATAGCACGCGTAGCGTGACCACGGTGGAATCGGGTTTTGTCGATGGAAGAATAGACAAAATGACAGATAAACATGCACAATCTGTCATTTTGTCTATTCTGCCGTCTACAAAACCCGTTTCTACTGTGGTCATTCTGCGTGTGTAGGAAGACTTAGTGAGGAAAGGAATTAGATCGCCAACACGCTGCGAGCACGGTCTTAGCCCTGAGATATTATTGTATTGTGGCTAAATTATTTTATATAATAACTGTGAAAGTTACTTAGCATTGCGATAAAGTATGTGTTTATTTCATTTTCTGACGCAGTCTGGTGGAGTGAAAAAACAATCTAATTCCATACATAATTTATACATATTATAAACTAGCTTCCGCCCGCGGCTTCGCCCGCGTGGTATGTCGATAAAAAGTAGCCTATGGCCTTCCCCGGGATGCCATCTATCTCCTTGCCGAAATCGGTCTAGCCGTTAGACGTCGCCGCCGTAATACATGATGGCGTGACCAAGGGAAATAGGGATTTATTTTTATAGATTAAAGTCGCTTTTCGTGTTTGTCTGTATGTCCACGTTGATCTTCTAAACCACGTAACCGATTTTAATGAGGTTTTCACCATCGCTTAGAGAATTTATTCTGGAGTTTCATACGTTTCCGAAGTTTAATACGTTAATATTTATCTAAGAAAGAAATCTCGATTTTTTGTCATGTTGTAAAAGCCGTAAGAAGTAGGGACACCTATCCCTGCTTTATACGGCTTTTACTACTAGTTTAGTTATACAGGATGTAAGGGTAAACACTCTTGTCATTCAAACCATGGGTAGTTGACTTAAATATAAAAATAAATGACCGAAAACAACAAAAAAAAAACGTTATTTTCATTAAAAGATTTTTAAAAGTTTCTATCTGACACCGTGCTTGCTAGCGAAACAGCTGACTGACTAAGGGAGGGATCGCGCTCGCGGCCGGTCAGGTCACATCCCGTACCCCTCCTCCCGTGTTGAGACGCAAGTTCGTTGCCCTAGCGCATAGGGCAACGAACTTGCGTCTCTTGTGGTAAAATTTAGATCTAAAAAAAATTTTAAAAAAGTTGTAATTTTCCATTGATTTTACGTTCTATAAATGAAACCAAACCACTGGTTGCAAGGATAACGGTGTTTACCCTAACAGCCTGTATTTCAGAGATCTGTGACGTCTGGCAAAGTCTGTTGAGTGAAGACGATACACAACAAAATATAAAATGCATGGACCAAGACAAGTATTTTGAACTTACTGTGTGGTACTGAAAGCAGTTCTTCACGAAGGTTTGTAGTACCTTCACGAAGTCCAAAAAACTTATTGCATAAATACAGGGTGGCGATTTAGCGACCAGCATTCGTCAAGGGGTCTACCTGTCATACTACCTACGACTTTCGCTATGAACCACAAATTACACGACTCGTAAAACAAACTTTTCGTACATGAATCGAAATAGTCTGTCTACTGCTGTATAGGAATTTGTTTTTTTTTACACGAATCGGATATGATTTTCATGGTGAAAGTTGTTTAGTATGACGGGTAGAATCATCCCCTTGTATTGCTAAGACGCTAGACGTGCCCATAGATTACAAAACCAACGGTAACTGTTCATAATATCATAAATTGTTTGTAGTAAACAAGCTGACAGCTTTTTGGATTTTTCCATTTTCACTTTATAAACTAACATACTACACACGGTGTTATCACGACTATATACGCCTCACACTACAATGTTCACTACACCAACTTAAAAAAAACAAAACACAGTTTACACTGCCAGTCTACATTTGCGTTGGGGAGTCAAAAAAGTCGGAAGCCATCGTCATTGAGATCGTATCGTGCGTCGGAAGAGTCGCCTGATTTATGTGGCCTCTAATGATCTCCCGCGCAATTGATGAGCAATTGTGCTGCAAAGAAATGGCTAGTGATTTCAGAATTGCAACGTCATCAGTAGAAGAAAATTGGTGTTATTTTGTGAAAGAATTTGTTTTGTAGGTTGATTCAGTTGGGACACTATAATATTGATATAGTTTTGAGACAGTTTTTTTATTATTGAAGAATTTTAAAAGTGGGGAGTGTTTTGAAATAGACGGAGTGTAAAATAAAATAGATGACTGAATGACATGAAGTATTATGTAAATTAAAGTCTTATTAGTGTCACACGCAGAAAATACATGTCGTAGGAGTTCCAGAGTTTCTTAACAAAATAATAACGATACAGCCAAGATGACTATTAGTTTTTTCTCTCATTTTGAATGATTTACAGCAATAGTTTGGCTACAATATTTTAACGAGGTAAGTGCCTGAAATTCGAACTCTCTATAGTAATTATAGATTTAAATTAATCCGCCAATTGAATTACAATTCCAAATAAATGATCGCAGCCGTTACCGATACACATTTCTTAATACATAGCCAAAAGTTAATACAGCCACATCGGTTAAATAACCGCACCGGGTATTACGGCTATAAATCACGACCGAAGCAAATTGTTATCGAATGAGACAGCCGGCCGGCTCAGCAGTGCCCCCACTGACAAGGCCCTACACTTCCCCAGGTTACGGGAAGGAATTCATAAGAAGGTCTACTTCATTCAGACGAATTGTGTCGTTGGTAGTTGCGTCATTGCTAGAAATAAATATTTAAAAAAAGTTTTGAAACTTGTTTTTTTTTTATCAGCAAGAGAAATAGGATAAAAGAGTGAAATAGAAACAATAAAGTGATCTTACTTTGTTTTGTATTTTAAGGTCAGAAACTTAAAAATAGAAGCAATAAAAAAAAACTTGCAATGCCCTAGTAACTATTCCTAAGTAAGGTTTCGTTTTTTTTCCTATGAAGGTCAGAATATTAATAATAAAAAGAAACTTGCAATGCTAGTATAAACTAGTTTTCCTGTTGACTGAAGGAGTTAACAGGAATAGTAGTGTATTGCAACTAAGCTAATTTTTATGTTTATGATTGAAACATTCTCATACCATCGACATGAATAACGTTGATTGGAAGTATCGGCGGAGTAAAAACTCAAAACTTTTTACTGGTCTATTGACTGTTGAATGCTGCTGTACGCTGCTTGTTTACGTTATGTTATTGTATAGAACGCTTTTTACACGACTGCCCGAAAAGGAGTGTAATGTTTTTTGTTTATTTCCGATTCACACCAACACATTCATAAATTCTGTAGGGTGACAAATCAAATCAAATCATTTATTTGTCAGAATATGGGTACATAAGGTGATAGATACATAATTATAGTAAAAGTTCTTTAAACCATATCCTACCTAAACAGCTGTGCAGATATCTAGTAAAATAAACATATTTCTTTTATTATTCAATCAATTATTTAACTATGACAAATATATTAGATTATTTATGAGATTTATTTATTATATAATTTTATACAAATTTAATTTCATTTATCATTTAAACAATCATCCAGGCTTTTTTGAGGTGAGTAGGTATGTCAGATAATATTAATATCGTATACACATGCTTCCTTTAATGTCAGTGTCAAAGAGTAACAAATCAAAATATAAAAATAAAAAGATTACAATTCAATTAGGATGTCAAAGTATCATTCAAATAGTCGTTTAAATTATAGTAACATTTATTACAAAGCAATTCTTTCAGTTTCTTTCTCTTCTTTCGACAACAGAACGAAACAATTAGAAATAGAATTCTTGCAACTGCGGTATATTCTGCAAAATAGAAAAAATATATGGTACTCGGTTTCTTACCAATGGTTCTTACTCGGTGACTCTCGGATGATTTCCCAATTTCAGTTTTTCAGTAGTGACCCTTCTGTCCCTTCTCTCCTGTCCCATGTTGTACCAAAGTGTTTTAAACACGAACTCCAATTCCTGACTCTATTTCTTTAATGGCGATTGGTGACTAAGAAAAGTAAATAATGGCTGCTTCGAGAAGGGAATATGACAAGACTTATTGAACCAATTTAGTATTTACCGTTATTGATGCTAGCAATATCGCAGATTTTCTCAGGAGAAATTAATGTGAATGTTACTGAGGTAATTTTTTCTGAAAGTAGCTATTGTATAGAATAGCCGATGTTGGCTATACTTGGGTATCTAGTTTTCAAGCGTGTTACCGCCCTTTCAAAGTTATTTTACCGCTGATTTTGCAATCAATCAATCTGCCTAGCTTTTTCTCAACTATGTTGGGGTCGGCTTATTTTACATGAAGCTACTGCCTATCTTACCTCCGCAACCCAGTTACTGGGTAACTCGATACCCCTTGGGAAAACTGGTTGTCTAACTTTTGGGCTGCTGATTACCGACTGAGAGATGCTGATTACCAACTTGCTCTCGATATGTGGATGGTCACCCATCCACGAACCGACTGCAGCACGTAGCAACAATGGAAAAATAACAATGACCTATATTCTGTGTGGTAAGTGATTTCCAAGGAATTAACTGAAACTGAAATACACGCACAGAGATCCGGTAGGTATTCGTCTGCGGAATTAAAATTTTTGTTCTGGGTATTGATTGACCTGTTTCTCAGCAAGCTAATAATTCACTCTCTATGCCTTTTTTTGAAAATAAAGGCTCATTATGAAGCGATATATACCCAGTACCAGTCATTTTGTAAATTAGTTATTATCGTAAATAAACGGGAGTAAAAATGTAGAAAAGAAGAAAAAAGATAAACAAGGTGATTTAAATGAGACCGCGTACACAAAGCAAGGCTGAGCCGAAAAATAAATGGATCATATTGTGAGTTTGTGAGGGAGTAATTTTACTTGTTGTTTGGAGTGGCTTTTTGCTAGACAAGTGAGGTTTCAAGGTTCTTAGGATAAAAAGATTAATCTAATTGACCTCCAAGTTTTAAATAAGTGAGTATAACTTTATATTTTATTCAGCCTATAAGCATTCGCCGAAAATGAGACTTGTCATGACTTCTTTTGAATGATTAGATTAAAAACACAAAATATCATTATTGATGTTGGAAACTGGAAATGAAAGGAAAAGGCACTGGTTCTAGGTAGAAACAAAAGTATAATAAGTCAATCAAAGCAAGAAAAAATAGACAAAGATATAAAACTAACATAGACAACGATATAAAAGTAAAATATGATAAAATAGGCTTGCACAATCATAAATTTTGCTTAGGATTCGAATTATTTACAATTTCCCATAATCTTGAAAAGAAATGTTAAAATTCATACACCTCTGAATACGAAATGCCGAGTATCTAACAAACTAGCAACCTTCAGTTTTCTGAAAAAAACCACTTCTTCAGAAAGTACCCTTTATAACATCAAAGTCATATTTTTATGACAAATAATTTCCGCGGCGTGTCGTCGTAAAAGTAACAGTTTTTTTCATCTTCCTTTATTTTCTATGAAAATATCATCTGCCTTTAACATATTTTCCTTAAAAGAAATGTTTTTTAATGCAGGTATTTTTTTATTATATCATGACTATGTTTGTAAAGAAATACGCTGTGTTTTTTATGTTTCCCCCTGGGTGATTTCGCTTTTGTTTTCTTTTAATGATACCCTACCCTTCTGAGATGAAAATTATGAGTTTTATGAGAGAAGACAATCATTATCTTTATCGTTATAAATACGACTTACCACATTTCTTTCTATAGCCCTGATAAAACATCTTATCAGTTAATCAGATTTCCTAATAGCTATGATGATTCGCTGATTAAACTAACAACCAATCACAAACGCTGACATTAGATTTGACAACAGATTAAATTGAATAGGCTTTCAGAAACCGGTTGGAGTCCCGTCAGCCTTTGATAGCGCACGCTTGGTTATTGAACCGGATTCGAAACCCGATCGAAGTTTGATTGAACCAGTAGAATATAGAAACCCATTGCTTCAACGTATGTTGGTAAAAATATAAATCATAATAAACCTATCTATTCAAACCAACTATTATGCTCAAACTTATAATCTCATCTTGGTTTACACCTGTGACATTTTAAAAATGTTTGTGTGTGTGTGTTATGTGTTGTATGTGCTTTTTTAATGTGTTTTTTATAAAGATAATTTTAAAAACAAAATAATAACATAGTATTTTATTGCAAGCAAAATTTCCATAAACAAAAATAGATTAAATAAATAGGAGTACCAATGAACGTGCAAAAACAAAAAACGCTGAAACTCCCACCGTCGCAGTTCTGTACCCAGTATTTATTACTCCAGCCTATTATCATGATTATCAGTTTCCCCTGTTCTACTTAGGAAATCCCGACTGAGGTCAAATTAAAGCAAATAAAAGAAAATGAAGCAAATATTTACGTGTAAAACCCCATTTTTATACCAAGTTTACACTAACCGGCGTTCGATAATGGAGTTACTTAGGATAAGGAAACAACGTAAATTCTGCGTTGAAAAAAGTCTATAATTTACAGGAAAATGGGAAGAAAAAGCGACGATTTGCTTCGTAAAGGTCCAGAAATAAGTTAAAATCAGTAACGACCTTGTTTGATGCTTAATTGAGTGTAGAAGCTATTAATTTCGCTGTGGGTATATTTTTGGTCCATTTTGGCACAACAACGGCATTCCGATGTGTCGGTGGGTAATTTGCGGGGTCGTTCGGAGGTCACCGATAAATCTTCATTACGCGTCGCGGATAGCAGTCATGTCCGTGCCTCGGAGAGATTCCGAGCATATCGTCTGATACTATGTTGCTGATTGATGTTTTCAATCAAGTTGATTGCTAATGTGTGTGTTGTTGCTTTGTTAACATTCCAATTAGTATTATTAACGTCCAATTAATTGATCTAATCATAATTGCTTTTCAGTAACTACCTAATATGCTTATTGATTTACGTAACAGCGCGTTTACATCTTAACGTATTCAGTGTAAGAGCTTAAAGACCAAGAAAACGTCGTCTTTGTTTCTTGACCAACTAAATTCCTAAAGAACTAAGTTATTCAGTCCAAAAACTAAGTTATTTACTAGTAGTGCAATTTTATTTAAATTAACGGGCAAACCGGGTTTGCCCGTTAATTTAGGCGTAGTAGTTTAGGTGGTTACCTAAACTACTACGTAGATATAAATACGTAAAATCCGGTTGAAATTGACTTCTCTAATAGAGCAGGTTTAGAGTTACCTGCAAACACTTCAAGGTTTGCAAGCTTGAAATGGAGCGTGGTTCTCAGGTGTTCAATTAACGGATACAGTTCGGAACACCACAGTGCACTCACAATACAAATCACTGACCTAGCGGTAGAGGTCACAGTTGGAGCGAGGTCGGCCCCCATCACTTGTGTTGTAAGAAAACCTGAATTTTAATTAGTTTAGATACTAGCGACTCGTCCCTGCTTCGTACGATTTTTACTGCTTGACTTTCAACGACGGATGTGCGCCCAAAAACGGTCGTTAACAAGAGGCCTCAGTCAGCGAAGTATAGTGATCCTCAGGTACCCGCAGTTATGTTTAGGTAATTCTCATGTTACTGTGCGTTTACACTGGCGAAACATACAATTTTAGGAACTAGAGATTTCAACATTTTTTGTTGTGCATGTTTCGCCAGTGCAAACGCACAGTAACAGAGGGTGAGAATTTTCGAAGAATCGATTAGAAATCCAGACTCCGGGCTGCTACTGAAAAATGTCCCGACCTGGGGACACCCGATCTTAACACGCAACTGTAGACAAAGGGGCAGTCGACATTATATTATGATTTTTCTATAAACGACCTTTTTACGGATGAATTGACGAAGATTTTATTGCATGTCAGTGCCGAGATCCGACGATCCGTTTTGCGGACGGACACGCACGGCAGACGACCACAGACCGCTACGCACCGCGCATCGAGGAACTTCCGATGTGTGCGATACCCCGCACGTACACCTTCCCACGGTGCGCCGTGCGGGCTCGTCTGTGTCCGTCCGCAATATGGCGCACCGTCGGATTTCGGCATAGAGGGGTTCATGAAAGTATTGTAATTTTTTTATGTTCTTTTGTGTAATGAATTTGATATTTGATATTTTTGTTATTGCAATTGGTTTTTAACCGACTTCTTCAAAAAGGAGGAGGTTCTCAATTCGGCTGTATGTTTTTTTTTATATGTTGGTATGTTACGCGATTACACCGCCAATTATGAATCGATTTTGATGATTTTTTTTCAGTTGTGTGCTATAGAAAAACAATAGAATAGAATAGAATAATTTTATTTAGCAAAAAGAAGAAATACAATGCATGTCACGTATCGATAGCGTTTTTATTGTCAATCCTATCTTTTTATTTGGTTTCAAAATAGTAGTAGTGTACTAGTGAACCTTTAGTTTTACAGTATGCAAATAAGAACATAGACCAATCCATAATGCCTACCTGACCTGGATACCTGGCGTATTTGTTAATCTAAGAACATAAATAAAGTGGAGTATCTGATGTTCCGTAATAAACGTCCATTTTTGAGGGATTCGCTTCAGTCATGCGATCCTGGTACAGGCTCAGACATATTTTACCGTTCCTTTGTCTGTTCGTGCCAGAAATTGTGAAGAAAAAATAAAATTACGGAATAATACTTTAATGAAAGACGAGAAAAACTAAGGAATTGAATTTTAACAGCCGTCTTGTGGTTCTATTCTTTTTAACCTATTGAAATATAAAGCCTGTTCACACAGACGCGATCTTTTGACTGTGCCACATTAATATACTAAAAAACCCCTGCGCCATTAATGTCATAGTCTTTGGCACACATTTGTATAAGCGAGTTAACACGAGTCCAGATGAAATAATGTCATTTTATCGAATCCGATATCTTCGAGTCGTGTATGCTCTGCTCACCATGAGAATAAAACCGGCCAAGTGCGTGTCGTGTCGGACCACCCATAATAAAAGGTTCCGTAGTTGGGATAAATTTATCCCAAGAACAAACTTCTTATTTCTTCGTTCAGTCTATCTCTCTGTGGAATGCGCTGCCCCAGGAAATCAGGATGGCAACCAACCGATTATCCTTTAAAGTTAAAGTTCGCGAGCACATTCGTAAGAAGCTGGCAGTATCATCACAACGGTAATGTTTTCCCATTGTTTGTCTTAGGTATTTGTTTTAGTATGTTCGTGTAGTTATGTGTATTTATTTGTTCTTATATTTATTCATATATATTTAGGATTCTGATTTAGGAGTCTGTCTGTCCGTGGCTTAGCTTAGACTCTTAGTACTAGAAAGCTGTAATTTGGCATGAATATACTTATTAATCACGCTTGTTGGCGTGGTCAAATAAGCATTAGTATATACATATAACGAAATTAAAAGGAAAACTATCACAGCTAAGTAGGCTCTACAAGTTAACGAGTAATAATCGATCAACTTACATTTGCAGTTGCAAAAACATGTTCTCTCTCATATGGGAGAACAAGTGTTTGTAAATATAATGCTAAGTTTTATTTATTTATTTATTTAATACTTTAAGCACACGACTGTACAAAGGCGGACTTAATGCCATAGGCATTTTCTACCAGTCAACCTTTAAGTGATGCAGATACAAACAGTGGTAGGTGCAATAAAGTGTGGAATAAATATTTATTTAAATACATGAACCTGTTAAAACTATATATGTACTAGCTGCGCCCCGCGGTTTCACCCGCGTAAGTCTCGATCCCGTGGGAATATCGGGATAAAAAGTATCCTATGTGTTAATCCAGGTTATAAGCTATCTGTTTGCCAAATTTCATCCAAATCCATTCAGCCGTTTTTGCCTGATTGAGTAACAAACATCCAAACACACAAACTTTCACATTTATAATAATATTATATATATATATAGTTTAATTGTTGGCGTGATTAATAAGTATATTCATGCCAAATTACAGCTTTCTAGTACTAAGAGCCTAAGCTAAGCCACGGACAGACAGACAGAAGGACATGGCGAAATTATAGGGATTCCTTGTTGACTACGGAACCCTAAAAACGTGGTCATCACGAATAAAATTGGACATTGAAATTAAATCCATTGAAATAACGGTTCAGTCGTTTCAAAGACGTTACAATGTTTTTTTTATGGAGCAACAACAATAGAATATTATTTTAAAAAGTGTACGTATTTTTACTGACGTTACCTATAGGATGAAATGACCGACCAATTTTCTTTTCATTACTGTACTTTTACCGACAGCCGAAAAAAAATTTCCAAGTGATCGAACCTCCCTAATTTTTAAATAAAAGTTGTAAAAAGGCAAACCCATAACAATTACAATCATTAAAAAAATCACAGAACACTCATTCAAAAACACAAACTAGCCCAGAGTGTTTACGATGTATACCAAGATATTCAAGACAGTCTAATCGTGACGGGAACTCATTAAAAACTGTCAGTTCGCTGAAGTCTCAAAGACGTACGGTAGTCGTAGTCAAAGCCAAACAGACTCACACATATAAGATATTTGAATTAGAACGTATCCTAGTTTAGCGCACTACCGCGTGTGAAAGGAATACGTGTTATGTGGGTTGGAAAAGGTTATAATTACATTACTCTCTGTGTAATATGTTATGGTATATCTATAACATATTTAGATATTAATGGCGAAAACTTAATGCTATAACATCACGCCTGTTGTATTCGCAGGGGTATAAAAATCTGTGTATTACCTAAGTGTACATTTCGTCAACAAAATTATTGTCGATAACTCGATTCAGGGCCGATTTTTCAATTTTCAGATAATATTTATTTAAGTTATAAAAATGGCGGTTTCAGAGCTTTTGTATAGAAAATAAAACAGTACCAATACTACCATTCGGTCGAGCTTTATTTTGTTTCGATTTTTTTATATTTTTTTCATATTGGGAAATCATCAAATGGCTTCTCCCGCACTGGGCGGAGCGGGAGGGCGTGACAGACTTTTACTGACTAAAACCCACCCGTGTACCTTCAGTTGCCTATTGCCTAGGTCCCCGTATCCGTTTTGGACTTTCCCGCAAGACAACATTTAATATGTGGAACTCGCAATAGAGGCACAAGACTAAACTAAACTTCTGTAGTAGAGGTACAGGTAGGTACCAGTTTAGTTATGTTATCATGTTATACTCAAACTCAAACTCAAACTCAAAGCATTTATTTCAATTAAACCATTTACAGGCACTTTTGAATTGTCAAGGAGTCGGTCAGTCAGAAATATGAAGCTAGTTGCCCATTCCAAAGCGTAGTAGGTACCTATGGAGAAGAACGGGCAAGAAACTCCACGGACACTCTTTTAAATCAAAATATTGTTACAAAATATTGGTTACATCATTTATGTTGAAATTATACATGTGAGAACAATGTAGAAAGCACGTTAAAAGCGTCCGCAATTATAACAAACAAATCAAAAATTAAAATAAGCCATGGCAGCTAAGAGATGACCAGTCACAACTGACGGCGCCCGTTCACGAACATGACGCATGGATCAGCACCATTCAGCTCAACCATTTTGAAGGGAGCTAAATGATCCAACACACGCGCCACCATCAGCGAGACATTTGAGTGAGCATGACATTCCCAGCCGCCAGGGCACATTCAAGTCAATTAAAGACAAATTACCCGGTAAATGGCTCTATAGTACATAGTACTCACACCTGTGCTATGCAGTTATATAATACAAAGGAAATTGAGTTTATACAATGCAAAGATGGTCTTACAATCTTCAGCAGCTCCAACATTATTTTCGAATGTTAATTAGTTAGTTGTGGTTGTGGAGCAGGACCAGCATTAAGCCAAGCATTTTTATCAGAAATGTAATCCTCCAACTTATAATATGCCTGCCTGCATAGTGTGCGTTTTATACAAGTTTTGAATTTCGTCTCGTTCAGTTGAAGTATGTGGGGAGGAATTTTATTGTAACATTTTAAACAGTACCCCATGAAAGATGAGTCTACTTTAGCCAGTCTGAAACCTGGTTGAACTAATAGGTCCCTATTTCTAGTACTATAGTTATGTCTATCACCTCTTTTACTAAAAAGATGTAAATTTTTTCTTACGTGCATGATGTTTTCATAGATATATTGGCAAGCTACCGTCATGATGTTAATATCCTTAAACAGTTCCCGTAAAGAATCGCGCCTGCGGAGATTATAAATGGCTCTAATCGCTCTTTTCTGCAGAATAAAGATAGACTCGATGTCTGCAGCCCGTCCCCATAGTAAAATACCGTAAGACATGATGCTATGAAAGTAACTAAAATAGACTAGCCTTGCGGTATCTACATCAGTAAATTGACGGATTTTTCTGACAGCATATGCTGCTGAACTTAGCCGTCCTGCAAGAGATGTTAAATGAGAACCCCATTGTAGCCTTGAGTCGAGCGTGATCCCTAGGAAAACAGTTTTATCGACGAATTCTAGTTTCTCTTGATTCAATATAATCACACAATCCCTACTTTTGACATTTGGTAAAGAAAATTTTATGCACTTAGTTTTTTTTCCATTTAATACTAAATTATTAGCAGTGAACCAATTTTGGACCTGCAGTAAGGCGTTATTTACTTCGTCAAAATTTGTAGCACGTCTATCTACCTTAAAAATTAAGGAAGTATCGTCAGCAAATAACACCATGTGTGGCTGATTTTTTAATAAATGTAGTAGATCATTAATGTACACTAAAAAGAGGAAAGGACCCAAAATCGAGCCTTGTGGAACACCCATTTTTACTTTTAAACCTAGTGAGTTGATACCGTTTATTTGAACTTGCTGTTGTCTATCATTTAAATAAGATTTTACTAAACTGAGCGCAAGTTTTCCAAGTCCGTAATGCTCAAGTTTCAAGAGTAAGGTTTCGTGATCGACGCAATCAAATGCCTTGGAGAGGTCACAAAAGATTCCTATGGCGTCTTGGGCCTCTTCCCACGCGTTAAAAATGTGTCTTAATAAGGTTACACCGGCGTCGGTCGTACAACGTCCTTTGGTGAAACCATACTGTTGGTCGTGAAGGATTTTATTTGTGTTAAAATGATTGAGCATTTGATTCAGCATTACCTTTTCAAACACCTTGCTGAAAACCGGCAGCACGGATACGGGTCTATAATTATGAGTGTCTTTACTGTCCCCGGATTTGAAAAGTGGTATTACCTTACTGTATTTCATTAAATCCGGGAAGACTCCTTGATCCACACACAAATTAAATATTAAGGCTAAGTAAGGCGCTATGGTTTCAATTATGGAGGTGCAGACTTTAATGGACATTCCCCAAAGATCCTCGGTTAGTTTGATCTTGATTTGCTTAAAAGCTTTTATTACTGTTACGGGGTTAATATGCTTAAAGTTAAATTCAATCGGGCAGGCTGAAACGTTCGCCCTTACTAAATCAAAAGAGAGCGATGGCGAGGAGTTTAAGGTTTCAGTAGTTTTAAGTGGGATACTGGTAAAGAAATGTACAAATTCTTGAGCAACTTCTTTGCTGTCGCAAATGAGACCGCCACCTGATGTCTCCAGTGTGTAATCGGAATTATGCTTTTTGTTCCTATTCGTTTCATTATTGATAATTTTCCAAACCGTCTGTATTTTATTGTCTGCTGATTTAACTTTGTTGCTAATGTATAAGGCTTTAGCTGCCCTACAAGTGCTCTTAAAAGTTCTAGAATAAGTAGCAACATACTTATTAAAAGTTTCTGTGTTAATATAAGGCTTAAGGCCATACAGCTCGAAAAGTCTTTCCCTACTTTTCCTGAGTCCTTTAGTTGCCCAATCACTAAATAAAAACTTAGAGCTGATAGTTTTAGTGTTTTTCTTAAAAGTATTATTGAACTCGGTTTGGACTACCGAAAAGAATTCTTTATACAAAATATTGGCATTGTTTATTGAAAGGTCCTGATTACTTAATTTACAAACTAAAGTGCTATTAAATTTATTTAAATTAACAGCTGTTACTGGTCTGAATTGAATCTGCACTTTTTGTATTGGTAAGTTGGACTCAAAAGTTACGGTTTGCCCACTGTGATCAGAAGGGAGATAATTAACGATGGCTTTATCTAAATAGTCGCAGCAACAAAACACATTATCAATACATGTAGCAGCAGTCGTAGTTATTCGGGTTGGCTCTACAAACACATTTGACAAATTGAAGGATTTAAACAAATTTAATAATCTACTGGTATTAGAATTATTTTCTAAAATGTTAATATTAAAGTCCCCGCACATAATTACCGATTTATTCCCAGTTGCAAGTTTTGACAGAACATCTTCCATTACTGACTCAAATATAGAGTAGTTTTGATAATTTGGGGGTCTGTAAACGCACACTATGACATGCTTATCTAGCTCAACACAAGACAGCTCAATGCTATGTTCAACCGATAGTTCAACTATGTCTTTACGGGTTTTTGATTTAATACAACTTTTAATTAAGATTAGTGAACCACCACGCAGCATTGATTTTCGTTTAAAACAACTGGCCACACTGTAATTCTCAAAATTAATTAACATTTCATAGTCTTTTAACCAATGCTCAGTTAAACAAATAATGTCAAACATTGTTTTTTCTAAAAACAATTCAATTTCCAATTGTTTGGTAGAAAAACCTTGAATATTTTGATGAAATAATTTCAAGGATTTCTGCTTAGCCCCTTTTGTGCAGTTAACTTTGTTAGTGCTAGAAAATACCTTTTTTTTTATTAAGTGTAACTATACTGTTATTGGTACCTTCTGTTGTCTTACAAACTAGTTTAAAGTACTAATTTGAACCACCTTATCATTAGTACTATTACTAATTGTATACGAAAGTTTTCTAAAATTGCTAGTAAAACTCAGTACTTATTACTGAAACTGAATACGTTTGAAGCTGTTAAGAAAAGTTTTCGAGTACTCTATGAAAGTTTTCATCTTGGTTACCACTAAACATATTTCTATCTTCCAATTTCCGATAAAGTTGAATAAACATCTGTAGTAGAGTCACGGAAATTAATTGTTTATCAGGTTGACACATTGCGTGATTTTTTTCATTTTTTACATCTATCAAAAGACTAACTTCTCGTACTTCAAATCGTTCTAATTCAAGTAACAATCGCAACAGCGTCAATCAATATAAAAAAAATGACAGTAAAATAGAGGTTTTTAACAGATTAAGCCTGAGATTAGAATGCGAAGTTTCTTAAAAATCTCTGTTGTGGTTTAAATATACCCAGACAATTTAAGTTGGCGGTCAATTTGCTAAGCTATTAATTTACCTGATTTCTGACATTAGTGACAAAGGTAAGGTTTTGTCTTTCTTTCGTCTGACAAAGTAATCAAGCTTGGAACGTGTACCAGATACTTGCACTGACATCCAATTTAATGGCTCTCACATAAGTTACACTTTACCGTATGCACTCCGTTTGCATACAAGATTTCCATTCATTATTAAGTAATCCATCAATGATATAATTGATGTTGGAGTGTCTGCAGGAGCCATTAGGATTAGGTAAATGCATGCGACGGTGCATACTATGCATATGTGTATGAGGTGATAGATGGGTATTTATCTGAACTCGAGTAATATTAATCGTAGTACACGAACTGTTAATGAACATAAGTATATAATATGTGTTTAAAGTAAAAATAAAATGCTTTCCATTGCGTGTAAATTGAAAATTTGTTGACCTTACAGCTTAGTTTACATTTAATGTCGAAAATATCCATAACTTGTATTCTTAGGCAGAGTGTAGACACTCTGGGATTATTTTTTTGACAGAAGAGAGAAAATAAATCCTGTAATTGGAAGTTCATAAATACATAAGATCGATAGAAACTAGGTCCTACAAATATCACTCAATTTCTTGGTAAATAACCGAGAGTTTGTTCGAAAAAAATGTTGGTAGATATTATCGAACGCATAATGTATTTATATTGCCACAAATAAACAGACCATTTGAGATCATTACCAGCTATATTCAAATATGAATTAACGACATAATCATTTAGATTTTACACAAAACGTTACGCCATATTAAGCTTTTGGTTTCTATTCTAATCTTCCCAAAATCTGTTTCATTGTACCATTTGACGAGACTTACGCATTAATACGGGTGGTGACAACAGTTGATACAATGCGTCGTGACGAGGCGAGTTCGGGGGACGATATCACGCGATCACTAGCACATTTCTGTTAATAGTCCCCAATCCTTGGTCCCCAACGTAAGAGCTAGCGGACAGTGGGACTAGTCATGATTAATGTATTTTTTATAAGTCGTTATAGTTGTTATTGATTGTGAATGGGTTTTTGAAGCGATAAATGTGTCATAAAAATATGAAAACGCACTAAAACGTAGTA
Source organism: Lithophane semibrunnea (assembly GCA_947363905.1). Taxonomy (NCBI): domain Eukaryota; kingdom Metazoa; phylum Arthropoda; class Insecta; order Lepidoptera; family Noctuidae; genus Lithophane; species Lithophane semibrunnea. The sequence goes on from OX376200.1 coordinate 7,370,794, forward strand.
TTTAAGTCAACAACTATTAGTATGCAAATATCTGTAGGAGGCATAAATACTAATAAGAAGAAAACTGTCCTATAAGCGTCACAGGTGGAGAAAAATAAATGAGTCACGTAAAAAGCCGCGTGTGTGAAATCTGCCTAACCAATGATCTGTTCCTAAGTCGTGACACGAGGACCATAATAAATAATTATTTTCTTCATCGAATTTAGCGAGAAACATCAGATATAATATTGCGCTCCATTTCTAATAGAAGTATTAGCATGAAAAATATTCCGACGAGAAAAATAATGTCGTTCATAATAGATTTCGTAATAGTCTGGTAAACAAAGAAGCTTAAATGCTTCTTTATTTCTTGTTAGACCCAATTCGTGGCAACGTTGCTGAATAGTTTTAGATATCTTTTACATTAATCATATTAAATTGTCTTTTCTTGGAACCACTTTCAGAGGATGTTTTATGTAGGGGGAATTTTTATTTTGTAGAAGTCTGTTTGAGTACAAGTTATTATAAAATAATATCTAAATGGAAGTCAAAATATTTAAACAAGTAAGTAATTCATTTCTAAATGAATTCATAACATCCAAATACAATACGAAACTTTTTATTTATCTACGTCACACTACAACAATAAAAAACAAAAGAACGCCCAATAAGAATAAAATATTTAAAAAAACAGTTTTATGACGTAAGTAGTTCACTTGCACCGCTCGCCCCTCGGAGGGTCAGTGTAACAGCGGGGGTCCGACGACAACCCCAAATAGAAAGGGCTCTCACAGAAAACTTCGTCCCTTTTATATGACCATCATAGAATTCCGCTCGGATGCGTCTCAACACCATACATTGCGTCGCTCACACTCCTCGCTCTGTATTTTGCTTCAGTTACATTATTTTCTCTTGTTTCTGAAAATACAGCCCATTACACGGATGAAAGATCTTATTGACGTTGTATGAGGTTTGTACAAGCAAGATTTGTGTGTCTGTTGAGCAGTAATGCTCTTATTTTGTTAGTATATTAGCCGTACGCTTTTGTGTGTCACCATGTTTATGAGGAAGCGACGTTCTAAGGGTCTCTTAGAAATGGTGGCCCACAATGTGGCATTACTTCATAGCTTTCTTCATTATTTATATTACACGTAGGATTACGTCCTACGTGTAATATAATGAAGAAAGCTTAACGAATCTTTTATAGGTTTCACTGTATGTCTGTCGAAATAATTAATAGCTAAGCAGATATAAAAAGCAACATCAAGGTTAAAATGCTCAATCTGAATAAATAGTTCGAAAAAATTGCAAATTGAAATTCACATGTAGATAAAGTTGAGCTGATCATAGACTTTACCAAATCGATCTCCATATTCATGACCCTGGACTCTAAACAATCGTAACTCATAAACAAAACATACGTTACAATTCTTTATTAGAGTATGTCTGACAGCACACCTTCGCGGCGACCGTGCGAACGGACGCGTGTGACTGACAGGATAAATGCAATTGCTCCTTAACACCTGTGCACTTAAATACAGATATATTCAACTTATGATAGGTGAGGAAAAAGGTATAATAAGTGCTTGTAGTTTTGGAAAGTTTACTCTTTTTCCACAGAGTTCACTCTTTTTTGAATCGTTTATAGATCTAGGAGGTTAAAGATAGTGTGATCATACTTTACTGTGTAACGTCGAGCACCATTCACCAAATTAAATAAAATACACTAAAATATTGCAAGCACCTAATGCTTGCAATATTTTAGGACCAGTGGTATTGGCCCCAACTTACGAGTTCGAACTCAAGCAGGCACTTTACTTTGTGTATCCATCTTTATCACCACTGCTGAAGGAAAATATCGTGAGGAAACATACCGGCAGGTCCATTAACAAAAAATTCGAAGAAATATGACATCCATCAACCCGCACTGGGCCCGCGTGGTGGATTACGGCCCACTCCCTCTCAAAGAGACGAGGCCTGTGTCCCAGCAGTGGGAACATTATACGTTGATTATGGTAAGATATTTCAATATGGAAGTTTACTACCTCGTGTTGGATTTAGATTCAAGTCACTCAAAACGATCGATGGTACCTAGCAATCTAAATACTAATTATTTCTTCGCTTGGAAATGTGATCTACAATTTTCGTCACTTCAGATTGCTGTAACAATTTTTAAATGTAACTAACTTTACAGAAATGTTATGTACGTTACACGGGGGAGGTATATTAGAATATTCAAAGAACTTACAAGTTCTTAACAAGGTAAGGTTACATTAGAACTTTGACATACAATTCTAGTAGGATAAAGTTTCTGAGTAGCCAACTAAACGAAGTAAACAAATTACAATATAATAACAAAAACATCGTTTAATCCCATTCAAGCTATTAGCCAATTTAAATTAATTGAATCTGAAACATTCCATTAATAATTATCATCTTAGGAGAAGCATCTGTTTATGTACGAAATAATTCATTCTGTCGGTACATTTTCCATTGCATTTTTTCTTCAGTAACATTCTATCACGTTGGTCGTGTGTCGGGCAGTGATGTATGGAGCTGGTGGTTCACGCCGCGGTCCGACTCAGTGTGGGCGGCGCGGGGAGTGCGGTGCGCGGGAGGGGGACGCACTGACGTCATGCGCGCCTGCGCAACACGCGACTCCTTGATGCACAGAGTAGCCAACCAACACAGATGCTCGCAGAGTTGTTAAATTATTCGGCGGTTGGAAAACGTGAAATATTTTATCGCGTTCGCGGTTACGGTTATGGACTAAAAATAGAACAATACAGTGGGATTGTATTTTTTAAATATTGTTATGTATTTGGGGACGGTTATTGCAGAAAGTAGTATCCATTATTTATAAAAAAAATGTTAATGTCAGATCTATTGATTACTTTTTTAGTGAACGATTATATTTCTATCATCAAATCAAATCAAAAGTCATTTATTCAAACTACCTACATGACTTTTGATTTGATTTGATTTGACATCAAGTCATCTGTACCATAATCAAAACTTCATACTTACCAAGAATAAAAATATGCCTTGCATTAAATAAAACGCAGTTAATATTTCGCCTATTTAAAACAAAACTTATTTCAAGACCGACATCAAACTAACCTACCATACTGCCGCACGGCAAAGGAAAATTTATCTCTACACCGCAAGTACCCTGTGTACGGCAATCCGTGTTTGCGACACAGGCGGGCGGCCAGTCGACTCGCTCGCGCGCGCTGCTACGACGCGTGCTACGCGCTACGACACGTAGCACTCGCAACTACACCGCTACGCCAACCCGAAAATTATCTGCTAGTGACTCGTGCAAGGATATTGAATTAAAACGGAATTATTTAGTGCAAGCCAGTGCTGTGCTACCTCTGTTACTGAAACAGCAGTGCTGAACTATTCCGCTGTCTGCTATAAGGTGGGTGAATATTGAATAACGAGATATGAATAGGTATTGAGAACTCGGATGCGAGTGGTTTGCTCTAATGTCAAGGACACGGATATTGATCAAGTACCATATGCTAAGACCACTTTGTTTACTCTCAGTGTTTGTTTTATCGACGTATTTAAACTAACACTTTTGCCGCACAATTTTGTCTTTTCAGTGTTTGCTTATTTAGTTACCCAATAGTGTTTATGCCTAGACATGTTTGTATTGTAGCATAAAAAGAGTTCGCAGCTTTTACATGAAAGAGTCTTTGAGAAGGCCGTTAAAAGTAATTCGCAACAAAGGGACGGGATCCGGAGTGGGATCGAGAATAATTTATAAGGATAGGTGCCACCTTGCGTTACAAGTTTCATGAATTAGAAATGTTGGCAATGCTTATAAAAATGTTACAAGTTTTATTTCTTTTATTAAAAAAGTTGTTGAATAGATGTTAAGTAATCCATTAAGTCATTAGTTCTGACCTTTAGGTAATTGATTATAAAGGGTCGTTGGCCTTTGTCAGGGACATGATGGATATATATATATTTAGGTATTAATACAGGTAATTGAACTTGCACCTGGATATAATAAGTTTCAATACACCTTCATTAATAAAGGCACAATTCAAACTTCTCTTCGTCAGTAAAGGCACACACTTTCGTAGCTCTTTCAGGTCGTATTTTACAATGAATAAGTTAATATCGGTTTCTTTGTTACACTTCTATTATGTTAATTGTTTAATTTTGGACTTTATTGGGCTACGTGTTAGACTGACTATTCTTTATTGTGTTCAGACACGTACCAAGCGGGTGGAAATTGAAATAAATTAAGATACAATAAGCTTTCATAACACGCTGTTACCGATAGCGATATCTGTCTCATAAGCATTGTGTGCATGTAGTTCGTTCCATTTATAAGTTTTTATCTGTCTATTTATCACTAAAATAATAATAATATGTACAAGTATATCAATAATGGGGGGAGGGGGGAAACAATCACTGTTGTGCATCAAAAATATATTTATGTTTCTATTTATTAAAAATATATTAATTTCATTATTTATACTTAGGCTTGGTATAAAATTCATCATCATCAGCCAAGCGTTTTCCGAACTATGTTGGGGTCGGCTTCCAGTCTTAACCGGATGCAGCTGAATACCAGTATTTTACATGAAGTGACTGCCTACAAATTACAGCCCAGGTTTTACCAATACATTATATATTTATTGATAAATTGATAACAATGCTATTACTGCATAATAATCTGTTAACAATTCCTAAATTGTCATGACAATTTCGTTTTATACATCGAGTTTTTCTAATTTGCCAGAGCTCGTGTTTTTCGTTACGAAGATAATGGATAAATCTCAAAGAAATTGATCATTTTGTCGTCTCATTAAATTGAAATCTTTGTTGTGCTCTAGGGCTCTGGGACGACCATCAATCAATGGCTAATGATAGGCTCGTCTCGTCGGTAATTGATATCGATATTTGATTTTTTTTAGTTTGAAAAAACATACAGAAACTGTTGAAACAGATATTATGACTTTATGATGAGATAGCTCTGATTATACATATACTTTACATAGCATCAGGGTCTTCGTTTTTCTCCAATTAAATATTGTAATTTTTATTTATTAATTTTTATTTTTTTCTTTATTTCACTTTTCACACATATAAATTATATTTTTAAATATTAGAATAAAAAAATATATAAAACATTTAAAAATATAAAAAATAGTAGACCACCGGTATCGGGAACAGGGTCCAAGCTACCGGCGGTCAGGGCTCCAAAGAGAGGAACCTCCTAACAATGCGAGCCGTGTCCAGGAGTACAGCTTTCTGAATCAAGCCCTTAATCCAGCTGCCCAACGAGAGCCTCCTTAGGTGTTGGTCGAGGCTCTTGGCAATTAAGCCATTGGCTGATACGACTATCGGCACAATGATCGCAGAGTCCACATCCCACATGTCGACAACCTCGTGAGCCAAGACAAGATACTTGATTTGTTTATCTTTCTCGGCCTTCACGAGGTTCCCGTCATGCGGGACCGTTATGTCAATGATCATTGCGCGCCGCTCTGTTCGATCCACCACCACTATATCAGGCTTATTGGCAACAATAGTCCTGTCAGTGATGATGGATCGATCCCAGTACAATGTGATATTTCCATTTTCGAGAACTGGGTCGGGCACGTACCTGTAGTACGGCACTTCCGATTCCACTAGGCTGTATTTCAGAGCAAGTTGCTGATGGATAATCCTGGCTACAAGGTTGTGTCTATGCAAGTACTCTCCGTTTGCTAGATGAGAACATCCGGAGATAATGTGACGGATTGATTCTCCCGGTCGGTGGCATGCCCGACAGATGTCAACCGTGCCGTCCTTCACAATAAATCTCCGGTAATTGTTCGTCATGATAACTTCGTCCATAATTGCACAGACAAAACCTTCGGTTTCCCCAAAGAGGTCACCGAAACGCAGCCAGGCTACGGACGCTAGTAAATCTACATCGGGTCCATGCAGGGCCCGGAAAAAGCGTCCGTGAAGCTCCTTACTCTGCCATACCTCCTTGCGATCGTTAGTGTCAAGCACTACAGGCTTGCGCCAGTTCTCTTTCGCCAAGGAGAGCGGGGTGAGGCCCTTGTCCACCGCGACCACATCTCGATGCATTCCCACGTCGGCTTCTAGGAAATATTCCCTGAGACTGCATATCTCGCGATTGTGGAGGGTCTTAGCGTTTAAAAAGCCTCGACCTCCACACTTTCGCGGGATATACAGTCTCATTACCGATGACCGTGGGTAATGCATTCGGTATGCAGTCAGCAGCGTACGGACCCTCCTATCCAGGGCGTCAAGTTCGGTCTGAGTCCATTTGAGTATGCCGAAGGAGTACATCAAAACCGGCATGACCCAACCGTTGAAGGCGCGCACCTTGTTCCCGCCTGATAAAAGACTATTAAATACTTTCTTCAGGCGGCCAAAGAAGCGCTCCTTCAACGATTGCTTCATGTCAGTAACATTGATGCCTAACGCTTCCGACATACCCAAATACTTATAGGTTTCGGATGCGGAGAGGGCTCTTAGGTATATGGAATCCGAGAGTTGGGTGCCCACGGATTCCACAATCTCCCCTCGCTTTACATGCATGACCGCACATTTGTCCACACCAAATTCCATCCTGATGGCTCTACTGAAAGTTTCAGTTATTTTCAGTAGCTCCATCAGTTGTAAATTGTTGGGGGCAAAGAGTTTTAGGTCATCCATGTAGAGGAGGTGAGATATAACCTGTCCACCTGTCCTCAGCCGATAGCCTAGACCTGAGTCCTCCAGCAGTGTGCTTAGAGGATTCAGGGCCAAGCAGAACCAAAGTGGACTCAGACTATCGCCCTGAAATATGCCTCGCTCGATCCTTATCGGCTCACTATTCCTCTGGATATTTCGACATCCTGGATAGCGAAGGGCTGTCCTCCATTGCCCCATACACGACATCAGGAAGGTGCGCAGAGATGCATCTACTTTATACAACTCCAGCACCCTCATGAGCCATGTATGTGGCACCGAGTCATAGGCCTTCTTATAATCTATCCAACATGTCGACAGATCCTTTCGGGAATGACGAACCTGTTGGCTAATGGCCATATCAATGAGGAGTAGCTCCTTAGTACCGCGGGACCCATTCCTACATCCATTTTGAGAGGCAGACATGATGGAGTTCGTGTCGATATGTTTGTTAATTTTAACTCTCAAAATGGATGTAAGAACTTTATAGACCGTCGGTAAACATGTGATCGGCCTATAATTTTTGGGTTCCGCGGTGCTACTGGATTTGTGGAGCAGGTGGGTAACTCCTGTAGTTAAGAACTGGGGTAGCAAACCGGAGTCCAATGCAGTCTGGTACTGAGCCGCCAAGCGGGCGTGCGACCCTATGAACCATTTGATCCAGAAGTTGTGCAGCCCGTCCGGCCCTGGAGACTTCCGACTTATTTTTTTAATTATTTAAATTTTATTATGGATCGTAGCAGGTACGGCACCTGCTACGATCCTTAATAAAAATTACAATTCATTGTGTCTGTCTACCCCCATGGGAAAAAGGCGTGAGTTTATGTACCTATATGAATGTGTGTATTCTAAAGAAACTTCTGTTTGTTTGTAAAATAAAACAGACACTCGAATCATGCTTTCTCGATATATATATCCAAGGTAAATCTCTCTTAACGCAACGTTATCTAACTTCGATAGCACGCTTCAGTTAGCTTGTCTGCAGTAGATAAAGGTCCCATCTCACGACCTCTTGTTCTACTGTTTAAACGTAGTACGTATATAGTGCTGTACTATAAAGGAAATGTAGCGGTGAGGTTGCTTCGGCCATGCATCAGCGATCGATCTGCATGATGTCACATTTGCATACTGCTTCAAGATACCTTTAGGTATATACTCTACGTCTCCACCTGGTTGGGGCATTATACTTTGAAGAAAATAGCAGGAATAGGTAAATAGGTGTATTGTTTTTCAGTGTAAGGATTAGAATACAATATTATTCATTATTGTTGCTACAGGAAGTTTACAAATAAAAGTTGACCAAAACTAAAAAAGTGTCTCTTTGACATTTCGTTCGGGTGAACTTTTTTTGAAACTCAGAATTTAAAAAGAATATTCTAGAATGGGATTGCGTATATGATGTTTGCATTTTGTGTTTTGGGGGAACTTGAAAAGTAAGGTGCAGGTTACAAAACAGAACAGGGAAATAAAATTAAAGTAATACAACTATCACTAAAAATAATGTGGCTTGTAAATGCCAAAAAAACGTATTTTCTGAACGATTCCTTTATACATAATACCCCCATGACATTATTCAACACAAAATATGAGTCGCAACATTAAAATACTTTACTAGATCATAAATTACTGGTCACCTACATTAAGCATATTCAGAATTCTGATGGAGACCCGGAATGTTCCGCCGTGGGTGTTGAGCAATATTTCATTCAGTGAATTATTGTTACGGCTATACACCTCGCCTCCAGCACCTTATTCCTGAATTTTCTAATACCACGAACCTTAAGAAAAATTGTGGGTATCAATTTCTGAATTGAGCTTCGTTTAAGAAAGATTTTTCGGTACAAAGTGAACAGGTAAATCTGTGAACCTTTGCCTTTCTTACGTGGATTTTTCGGAGATAAATAACATGCTTTGTTTTCTTTGTTTATTCAAAGTTTGATCTTTTTTTGGAAGGCTTTGCAGACAGGTAATAGATGAGTTAATATTTAACGAATGGCATAATATTAGGAGCTTGCTTTGTTAACTCCTACGATGAAACCAACGTTTTAAAATACGTAAGTAAAAAGTATTTTTTCAGCGTTATAATGATATTCAACCGGTTCTAGCTAGACTTGAAGCCAGTCTTTCTAAAAATCTAGATTACTACCGACTTGACCCAATGCGTAAGTATATTTCAAGCTAAAGTATGTAGGCCACACAATCTTTAACAAATTCTTGTTCGTTAAAAATATTCAAACTACACCATAATTATTATAATACGGTTATGTAATCTCTTTGTAACAGCACGTACATGTACCTATTAACGGTATTTAATAATATATTTTTATTCTTCGTCGGAAAGAACCTGAACTGAACTTACGTACTCTAAAGGCTACACGAGAAAAGCCCGAGGTAAAAAGATAAAAACACAGCTTTTCCATTGAAGGAAGGCGGAAGGATTTTATGTGGACCTTTTTCTTACCATGAAGATTGCTTATGTATCACGTAAACGATTTTATATACTTAATGAGGGATTTTAAGGAATAATATAATGGGAATTGGGGATTAAACTTAGCATTAAAAGATGTTAATTAAACCTTCTCTTTGTACGCTAAATTATAATACCTTCAAAGCCGCAGCTTACTAATTTTATTTCTAAAACAAAACAACGGTGAATCTTGTTTCAAAAATCCAAATTCAAATATTTTAATTTCCTTTTCAGCCAGCACTCCTCGTTTAATTAAGACGTTTGCTGTCACAACTACATTGTAGGTGTCGTATGACGTGTACAGAAGTCGGGACGTGAATGCAAGTCGTTAGGCTGAGTGCACATTACGGAGCTGCCCCAGTACTTGCACGCCCTAGTGGCCCCAAGAGCAAGGCTTCATTGTCTACGTATTCGAGCAACAGGCTTGTTGTTTTTTTAACGATTTTAATACTTTATTATGTATCTACGAGTAATAAATGTTAAATAGGTACGTCGTAGCACCGGGACAAAACTTGGGTTGGTTCAAAAAACTATTCTGCAGACAGATTTATTGGTCTGCAAAGTTAAGAACAGTCGATATACCCGTGGTTAGGTGTTTAGGTGATACTTATTTACATCAATAAACTAGATCGAGCTGACGATAATAGCTAAATGATCTATACTATCATTTAATTACCACGTTTTCGGTATCAAACCCAATACATCAGGTGGATCTGGTTCAGAGGAATTTGTTCCTAAAACGCAGAAATATTCAATCAAACTTAGTAAGCCTGCTCAAATAGTTGGGACAAAAACATAAGCACTAGATGACAGTAACATGCTTTTAAAATAGTTTAAAGTATATTTTACAGCTGTTGCCGAGAGAACAAGTCGTTAGCCAGAGTGCACATTACAGTGTCGCCCGAATGCAGTATCCGCCCTACTAGCCCCGAGCCTTGGGTTACATTGTTCGTTTGTTCGTCTATATTCTTTGATACAAGTTTTGTACAAACTGAAAAAATAATTAGACCGAAAGCCTATATAGAGAAAAGCGTTTTATTAATACAAGTAAGTCGAAAAAAGCTGCCATACAATACCTAGCTATGGTTAGGTAGCTAAGACACCCTCGGATGAACAATTTCGTATTTAGACTTGAACTGGGAACACTTTGAAATGTTGAGAGTAAACATCAATAATGTTGAATGTCTGTGATTTTTTTTGTGGGTTGATATTATGAGCCTTTTCTCAAACATGCTTGGAAATTCGAGCATTATTTTGACAACCTTCTTGGAGATAAATCGAAATTGCCGTATTGTTCAAATACAAATGACGATGCGGCCGGCAAAGTAAGTATGAAAATCCATATCTGTCGTGTTTAGCGGCTAAATAAATTATTATGAAAACTCATATTTGTTGTGTTATTTAAAAATGGAACGAACTTTTTATTTATTTATTTATTTATTTAACTATTTATGTACACACATAATAAACAGACAAGAAGAAAAGAACAGAAAAAAACGTACAAAGGTGATGCTTATTTCTAAAGAAATCTCTTCCAGCACACCTGCGATAGAAAAGTAGATAAGAGATGTAGACACCGTGTGTAAAATTCAAGAGAAAGTAAAATACATAAAATCAACACAATTCACTTAATAAACTAGAACAAATAATAATAATATGATCATACACTTACATACAAATATAAATACTACATACATAATATAAACTACCTACTTCATAAATATATATCGAAATAAATACATACACAACTATGACGAAGTGGAAAGATAGTGTTCTTTCACTCTTCTTTTAAACACTGCAACAGTTTGGCAGTCCCTAATGTCAGGCGGAAGGGAATTCCATAACCGCACCGCGAGCACAGTGAAGGAGTAGGAGTAGAAGTCAGTGGAATGGGGAGGGGACTTAAGGAGATTTCTATGATGCGACCTGCAAGGCGCATCAGAAGGACGGGCTAAGGAAAAACGCTCCCGCAGATAGGACGGAGTTTTAGGATTGTGAAGGAGGTTAAAAAGTAGACACAATATCCGAGAGTTCCTGCGAAGTCGAATAGGGAGCCACTTGAGTAGGTTGCGATAGTAAGAAACGTGATCATACTTTTTAAGGTTAAAAACAAAACGAATGCAGATATTTTGCAAACGCTCAAGTTTATTTAAAAGCTCCTCGGTGGCATCCAAATAACAGGCGTCGGCGTAATCTATAATGGGCTGAATGAGAGTTTGGGCAAGGGAGATTTTGGTGTTCAAGGGCAAGAAGCACTGGAGGCATTTCAACGAATGGAACGTGAAGTGCACTTTTCGACTGACTTGAGCAACATGGGCAGTCCACGACAAGTAGGAGTCCATGGTCACCCCAAGGTTTTTAACCGTGTTCGCGTACACAATCTGAACTCCATTCAGATAGAGTGGAGACAGCGACGCCACATCGAGCCTATTCCGCATATACCTGCCACCGATAATTATAGCCTGGGATTTCCTAGGGTTGATTCGCAGTCCAAAGGACCGCGACCATTCGCCAATAAAATTCAGGTCGCTGTTCATGGCAGACACAGCGGCTTCCGCATCTTCCCTTAAGAAATGGTAGTAAAGCTGCAGATCGTCGGCGTAGAGATGGAAGTGAGAAGAAATTACTCTGGTGACAGAGTTAATAAAAATAGAAAAGAGAAGAGGAGAGAGAACGCCACCCTGAGGCACACCTGCGGTAAGGGAACACCAATCAGAAGAAAACTCGTCAAGACGAACCCTCTGCGAGCGGCCCCTGAGGTAGGAGTCAAACCAAGAAATAGTGGAAGAAGAGAAATTTAAAGATTTAAGGATCCCTAGAAGGATGTCGAAATCAACAGAGTTAAAGGCGCTGCTAAAGTCCAGGAGTACAAGTAGGGTGAGAGATTTGTGGTCCATAGCCCAGCGGATGTCATCAGTAACCTTCAAAAGAGCCGTTACTGTACGCCTTTTTACTTCGCGCATCAAAGATTTTATTTAAATTTCGATTTGGCTTGCAAGTAGAGCTGTTTAAAATAAAGAAGAAACAAATGAACATTATTGGCGCGTGAAAAATTATCGTTGTTCGTCATTAATTTTGGAAATTATAATTAATTTACTTAGTTTGAATTTCCGCGCATTGTTTGAGAAAAGTACTATACAAGCCTTGGCCACAACCAGCTATTGATGGACTTACGTTTGTGGGCCGGATCGTCCATCAATTTCAATAGCCCAGTTGCAGGCCGCGACAGTAGTGTAGGTACTATTATTATCGCGATAAAGCGCAAAGTTTAGAGGACCTAAAACTTAAAATCATTAGTGCACTGGATAAAATTCTTATAAGTACTAAATTAACTAACAATAAACTATTAAAATAACTTGAACTTGACCAGAAAACCCACAAATAGTGTTAATAAAACTATTTGTATTGGATAATAAATCTATTTTCGTAGACTAAACAACGTAAATTAGGAATCGAACAGATAAAACTATTACAGAACTTACGCAAGTAGGTAATTTCTTGTACAAAAATAAATGTACATAAAATGTTGATTGACTTGAAAAGGAGTAATGAAAGTTAAACATAATATTTCGTTACGAAATAAAAGTATTTAGTTACAAGTTCTATCAGTAAACCTTTTTGTCTAATTGCTTAATGGCCTGGTTTTCCTTACTTCAGATATATTATATAATAATGTTATTATCTACGTAGGTTTCATTCGTAAATGTAATATGGGTTGTGGGCAGGATATGATGACCGATAGCTTCTTAATGTTATCCCTTGAGATTTCTCCTCACATTAATAACTTTTCTCTAATAGCCTCAATAAGAAATAGTGGCTATAAAGTCTCATTCGGATATTTCCAGTATTAAGTAGAGCGAGTAAATAGTTAACTAAACTGTTGCTTCAAATGATTAAAGAATGATTTTAGGAATCTCTTTCAACAGGCCTGCGATAAGCAAAAAATCACATACTTTAGAAATGTAAACAACGTGTGTAAATTACTGAATACTAGCTTCCACCCGCGTGGTATTTCGATAAAAAGTAGTCTATGTCCTTTCTCAGGCTCTAGACTATAAGTGTACCAAATTTTATTTAAATCGGTTCAGTAGTTTTGGCGTGAAAGCGCGACACACAGACAGACAGGCAGACGGACAGACAGAGTTACTTTCGCATTTATAATATTAGTGAGGACTTATTACTTCAGCACAGAAATGTACAGAGGCGGACTAAATCCCATAGGTATTGTTATGCATGAATATAAAATACATGTTATACTTAATACCAACAACTATAATATAAAACTAAATAAAGGAGTTTCTAATATAAGTGTATGCTGAGAAATTGAAAATTTCGTTTTTAGGTCTTTACCTATGAAATTGCCGTTTTGTATGAAAAAAATTAAACGAATTTTTTTCATGTATTTTTTATTTGTATTAATCGAAGTAATCACCCATGCAATCACATCATCTTTGCCAACGCAGTGGCAGTTTATTGATGCCCTTTTTAAAGAAATCAGCTGGACGGGAGGCAACAAATTCTTCAAAGGCATTTTGTACTGCCTCTCGGGTATTGAATTTTTTTCCCGCCAAGAAGTTATCCAAATTCTGGAAAAAGTAGTAGTCTGTAGGCGCAAGGTCTGGTGAGTAGGGCGGATGACGGAGAGCTTCCAACCCCAGTTCTTGCAACTTGGAGACCGTCTGCTGTGCAGTATGAGGTCGCGCGTTGTCGTGCAGGAGCAGCGGAGACGAGCGATTGACCAATGCTGGTTGGAGATGTGCCAGCTTCTCCATCATTGTGTTCAGTTCTTCACAGTACACATCTGCAGTAATGCTCACCCCGTTTGGTAAGAAGCTGTGATGAATCACACCGGCGCTAGACCACCAAACAGTGACCATCACTTTTCTAGGGGTAAGTTTTCGTTTAGAGCATTGTTTAGGTACTGAACCAGGATCCAACCAACTTGCTGAGCGCTTGCGGTTATCAAACAGAATCCATTTTTTATCGCAGGTAACAATGCGGTTCAAAATTCCTTCATTTGTGTGTCTGTTGAGCAGTGCAAGGCACGCCTCGACGCGTACTTCGCGCTGGCGATCATTGAGTTCGCCAGCGCGAAGTACGCGTCGAGGCGGGGCACCCATTTGTCAAGCTTTTTTACCTTGCCAATTTGACGCAAATGGACCAATATTGTTTTGACGCTAACGTCGAAAGCTGCTGCTAATTCAGCCGTAGATTGTGTATCATCAGCTTCCACAATCGCCTTTAATTCGTCATTGTCGACCAAAGTCTTCGGACGACCGCGAGGTTCATTTTTCAGGTCGAAATTTCCAGAACGGAAGCGAGCAAACCAATAACAGGTGGTGCGTTGGTTTGTAGTGTTAGCTCCGTAAACGTCGTTGATGTTGCGTGCCGCTTGTGCCGCGTTGCTGCCACGACGGTACTCATATTCCATAATTACTCGAATTTTTAACGTATCCATGATGACGAAAAAGATTGAAATGCGATGAAAATGTAACACTAATCATTAAAAAAATGAATTCTTTTGAAAAAAGAATTCCATGTTTTTAAAATAAAATTAATTTGAAATTAGAATTCTTAGCCAAACAAAAATTATTTTGATTTGAAATGGCCAGTACTGCAGAACGGCAATTTCATAGGTAAAGACCTATTATTTTAAATTTTTACAACTCTTGGTGAGAATGATTGAATCACTTGATTCATTTAAAGGGTTTTCATTCATAATTAATTTGCCTTTTACAGTACTTATTTGATACTGTAAATACATAATAAAACCTGGAAATGTGTAATAATAACTCACAAGATGGTTTTTATAGCGTTTTGTGATGCATACCTACATTATTCCGGGATGTTTACTTTTCCCCTAAAACACATTTCTAAAATTTTTCATCGTGTCATTTCTCATTATATTGTATAGGAAATGACTTGAGACGCTTGCGCGAAAAACTGAGTACGTATTCGTTTTATTTTCATTTTCATCAACAATTTTCAACATAAATTATCTTTTCTACCAAGAATTCATTTATTCAAAAAACGTAAGTACTAAAGGCTTTTCATGTTACTCTTTTGTACAGTATTTGTATCCATACTTTTTCTGCGTATTTATCAAGATATAATCAAGTTCATTTTCTTGTTGTTATTGTGTGTACGGAACATATTATGAGGAAGAATCCATTAGCGTCAGAATGGGGTCGCCCGTAAAAATGTTGATAACGGTAATAAATAGTGTGGTTGGTGTCCTTTCGATATACGTTTGACAGGAACACTGACAGCTATTTTGGGATTACATAACGTGATATGAAATCCCAAGTGAGTTGGTATGATTGATATTTCAATCATACCAACTCACTTGGGATTTCATATTATTATATTTGCTCAATATTTCAATCATACCAACTCACTTGGACGTCATAAACATCATATTTAATGCCGTACCTATATCACACGGAACATTAAAGTTTAACGAAAGATTAATTATCGTTGATATTACAAGCTACAAATTCAAATAAGTACAGTATATATATTATGAATTCCAATTTAGGCACGAGATTATTTATTAATTTAAGATTAATGCCACACTGTTATGCAACTAAGTAAACCGGACTGATTGATTTGTCTCTGCATCACTGCAACTGGTAGAAAACGTACAATGAATAGATACGGTAGAATATTTTTTTCGTGCTTACAGCATTGCATAAATAAAAACACTGACCTGTAGTAGTTACAGTTAATGGGTCATTTACACTGACCCATAGCATTCTAGTTAATGGGTCATTTACATTTATAAACCTTTGTGAGTGCAGCGGTGAATCTGTAGGTAAGAAAATGTACGTTCAGAAAAAAATAACAATGTATGTTCTACGAATACATAAAAAATATATTTCTATTTTTTACTGGCAGAAGTGCATACCTATATCATAAGTGGTATCTACATCATAGCATGAAGGTACACAATTATTTTCACGAAGATAATTGAAAATAGCTCTGTTTTCCCGCAAATATTAATAAATGCAATGGTTTTTCCATTATTCAGACCAAATATTTGGGCAAAACGAATGAAAAATGTTTTTATTTTGTAGTTAATTAAAACGTTTTGCGTTTGTTTGTTTTCCATTGTGTTCGATAGTCGAACGTGAATGTTTTAGGAAACACTTCGACAGTTGTATTATTTGGTTTGTATTTATTTATTGGCGTGTGTTTGGAATACCAAAACTAAAATGAATAGTAAAAACAGTAGCTTTAGAATTTGTGACGTTTTTCATGCGAATGATGAGATTTGATGTCACTCTGAAATTAGTCTACGATAAAAAACTAATATCTTTTTTTAAACGGAATATTTTTGCATTGCCTCGTTGGTCTAGTGGCCGCAAGTGGTACTGATGAGCAGTAGGTCCTGGGTTTGATTCCCGGATCGGGCAAAGAGTTATTGGGCTTTTCCATGTGGGATTTCTCAGTAGTAGTTCAAAATCTAGATTTGTACCCGGTTGGCAGGCTCGCCCCCTTCATGGGACTAGAAATATAACTGGCGAAATGTGAGTACTGGGTGTGCTATCGGTACCTACACCTCTGCCTAACCCTACGGGGAATGCAGTCGTGATGTTTTGTGTGGTATTTTTGTATTTCTTAGCCTGCTCTTGTCCTAAAACGACCAATAGATTCGTCAGTGAAAATGTTACGAATTCGCCATATAAAAAAAATATCCACAAAAAAAGAAACAATAGGTACAATGTGTACTAAAATCTTATTTTTCATTATCTGAAAAGAAAATAAGTTATTTTTGCTGTCCCCAACACTGTTATTTATGTTTATAGGTGCCATTTTCATAGTAGTTTCATGAAGAATAAGTAGGTAAGTTAAGTTACAGATTTATTACTTAAACAGCAGCTATAAGTATCTACAGTATCTTAATAAGAATATTGTTTTTTCTCAATGTTTTCGCAATGGAGTACCTATGTGTTATCGTGCAAGAGAATTTTTGATTAAACATCGGTAATATTATGTCGTTATTATTTATTTATAAAAGTGTAAGAAATAATCATAGGACATCAAAAAATTCGTCCGCATCGCTGTCAAAACAGGAAAAGTGCCCAAAAAGCTGGCTTCTTTGGCCAAACAATAGGCCAACCTTCTGGTCACGTTAAGAGTCGACCAACCACTTGGCGATGTCTTGAAAAACTAAATGGGCACTCGGACCCCATGGCCCTAGTGTTTCAACCCCAAACAGCTCGAACATATTATGCCCCAATGAGATTGGAGTATTAGCGCCGTTATTATTGTAAGTCTGTAAGTTTTTAAATTATGTAAATGAAGTCACATACATTAATTCAATTAATTCTTTGGGTTTTTCTCCTTTAACTATCAAGTAACATAATAAATACACCCCTTTTTCACAAGTTATGTTTAAGTCCCGTGTAATAGGGGCGAGCCTATTTATTTATTTGTACACCAACAGATTCTGTATCCTATTATCATAAGTTAACTATAGGTAGCAATAGCCTCGGACTTACACAGTCGCCGATTACAGGTTAACCAGCACCAGCAGTTACAGTCTATTGCTATCAATAAAAATGTCAATCCTATCCTATCCTACTAATATTATAAGCCCGAAAGTTTGTGAGTATGGATGGATGGATGGATGGATGGATGTTTGTTACTCTTTCGCGCAAAAACTACTGAACGTATTTTGATGAAATATGGCACACAGATAGTTTATAACCTGCATTAACACATAGCATACTTTTTATCCCGTTATTCCCACGGGATCAAGACTTATGCGGGTGAAACCGCGGGGCGCTGCTAGTAAAAATATATAATAAGTTACCCGAATCAATAAGAAAAGTAAAAAACTACACCTACTCACGAATAAATTAAAAAATCTATTCATAAGTAAATTTTATTACAGTGTAAAATAATATTTAGATGATAAATCCCTAAAGCATATGTGAAATACACAAAAAAAAAAAAAAATATAATATAGTTTTTAAGATGAACTATATTATAAGTCCCCTCTACCTATTAAATATCTTTTGCTGTGCCCAACAGGGTTCACGATTGTTCATACGCAAATGTTAACAAGCACATATACATTGTCGAATGCAATAAAGAATTGAGTATATATCGGGCACAAATCCAGACTCCAAGCTGCTACTCAGAAATATCAATCAAATGAGGTATTTTGGCGTAGCCTAACACACAAACGTTCCCTTCTATCCCGTTTCTCCGCAATCAATATCATAAACCTACATCATGTTATACAAACGTCCTCAATATAGACCGACCTTATTAACCTAGACATGACCTTTAACCCGCTCTCAGTTTCAACGAAATCACAACACTAATATTATTACTGAGACCTTACATTTCCCTATTAACCTCTCACATTTGAGTTTAAACTTTAGACCTCTGCAATAAGGTTTGTATTTCAATGATATGCATATGCAATAAGTTCGAGTAAAAAGCCGTAATGCATTACCATAACCGATGGGTTGAAAGTAAGGCGGAGTGCAGGAGATAGGGTGCGTTGTCACGGGGTGACACGCTCGGCAAATAGGGGGTTGTTCCGCTAGCTCGGTATTAGCCTTTGTGCACATGGCAGGCGCGTCATGAGATACAATTTAGGAACATTTCATAGCCCACAGTTGAGTATTGAATTGTTTTCGAACCAATAGATCACATCAAATAAGCTTTTTACTAGTAGGTATGTTTTGTTCTATGATTTTTTGGTACAACTTACTTCAGCAATGTTAAGTTTCAAGGTAAATCTAATTCACATTGGGATTTTAATAAATAATCTCTTTAGATACTAACATGTATTTTCCAAGACACAATATTGTTTGAAACTACCGTCGGCATCATAAAATAATTCCCCACACAAGTACCTCCCTACTTAACACTCCGTCAGTAAAACCCAGTATTTCCATTCACCTAGGTAGTTTTATATTTTCCTAAGGTATTCCTGAGCAGACTTTTACGAGTCGAGGAGGTTCGAATCAAGAGACACTTTACTGCTCAGGGCACTCCGGGGAGTAGGTCTGAGAGTACCTACTAGCGGGCGTCCGACGAAGCTTTGAACATTCTCGATTTAGGCCATTAAGATATTGGCAATGTTTTGTGAAAACCGATTTGGTTATTCGTTTTGGGTTGTGATAAATTAGGTTTTAGTAAGTTGTATAAACGGCGGAGTGCGTAAAATGTATGTCTTTTTTCATTATTTTCTTTTTTTTTTGGATTGCATTGAAATATTGCCAACTTATGCTATCTGTTTGCTATGAAGATTGAGTACACAGTGGATTTTCTTCACGGACAGTACTGCCACTCGGTGCGGGATCTGAGTATGCAGATGGACCCTCTATAAAGGTCAATTTAACCCTTCAGATAAGCCCGATGGGTCACTCACATCACAATCATGTTGCCCTCATGCTGAAGGTTTGTTCCCCTCTAAATGGTACAGAAAGCCATAGAACCCGCTATATTTACCACCCGCTAAGATAAATGTTAGGACAATATGTAGTGAAGTAATGTAAATACTTTCAAGCGTAGAAAGCAATCAAATCAAAATAAATTACGAGTCAGAAGACAAAGGAATTCGCATTCCATATCCCACATGTTACGAAAGAATTTGATAACATTTATAATGTGATACCAAGTATTAAATGTTATTATTTTATCTATATTGTATAAGTTTCAATTTAAAGAGGGAGAGAGTAAAAGAGAGATAGATAGAGAGAGAGAAATATAGATAGAGAGAAAGAGAGATAGGAGAGAGAGAGAGAAAATACAATTTGTTAATGAAATTGATTAAAAGGTAAAAAGAGAATAAAGGTCTGGGAAATAAAATGCAAAAATAAACAACCACTTAAAAAATAGCAAGACTTATTGGTACAAGGAAGCGTCTGAACAATATTTTGGTTAGTAAAAGTCGTCAAGTCGAGATTTGAATAGAAATTGAAAAACTTTTATCCCTTGGTGGACATAACAAGCGTTTTAAACGGATCCAAAGATTTATCTGTTCCGGAATATGCATCTGTTTATTTGATAAGAAACGAGAGACGAAAGGGGGAATGTCTGTGGCATATTGTGACGAATTTCTTGAAAGATCCATTACGTAAGTCAGTTTCTAAGTATAAGTACCTGCCTCATCTCAGTATCTATAGAATATAATATAGGAATGGATAAATAGGTTTAACAACATTGGAAAAAAAAAATTTTGTACTGACAGAATAACCGATGTAAACGAAAACACAATATTACAAAAGCGAAATAAAATAATCTTGTGTTATTTTTCCATCAATAACATCTTGTATTCACAAATATTTCCTTGTCAATATCAATAAGGATGTTCTCAGTTATAAAGGGTATATACAAAAAGTATTACTTCCATCGTTTTTGACACCAACAAATTCTAAAACCCACAGAGCTCGTCCTTTTTCAATTAAATAATAATTTCCATTATTTGGACACAGACGAGGCAGGGGGATGCTCTTCGGTTTGAGAGCACAACAGGTACAATCGATATTTCCGGGCGCCGAGGGGAGGCCTAGCAAACAGACGGACGAATGCTTAGACGCGACACTCTGCCTTTTCAATTATGCGCCCCTGGTACGTTCCCGCGTTACGCGAATGCTTACCTAAATAAGTCAATTCAGATCGAAGTACTGAGAAAAGTAACACAGATTCTGTATGTTTTAACAAGCATTTTTGTTTTGGATTGTACCCTATTTGATACGTACAGTTCTTGCTGGTTCTGCTGAACGAATTGTCCCGAATAGGTCACCTCGGTGCGCCCAATAACGACAAGCAATTACTTTGGCGACGACAACTTGGTGCTACCTGTTGATAGTTTCGTGGGAAGCCCCAATCAGAAAGATAGATAATCCGGCGATGATACAATGTGATTCAATCCTATTATCCTAATAGCCTCTTAAAGTTGCTAGCTCTGTCACTCGACCGTTGGCTGTAATCCGTCTACAGAAAGGAGTAGGAATTGAAGAGCCTCAGGAAAAATACGCTTATGTACCTACCCTTCTGTTGAGGGTTCATAACTTGAAGGGACAAGGGTACCGTTTACTTATCGACGTGGAAAAGGTTCCATAATACATTTCGTCGCGTTTCGCGTTTCGTCGGAAGGGCGAACTTTTTATTTGTTCCGCAGTCGTGCCGCGGCAAGCGGTGCACTCGCCATTGTAAATTTTGTGGAAACAGTTTTTCGGTCGGAATTTCGTAATTGGTATATTGTGCGAGTGTATGGCGGGCAAGCCTTTCGCCATATATACACGGAAGATACGATACGTGACATATAAGGGACGTTTGAAGAACGAAGTTTTGATCTTTGAATGGTTCAGTATTTACATACTTTATTCGTTCCTTATAATGGAAATAGGAACATGAATATCAAATTAAGGTACCTACTCGATTTTCATATCGTCTTCACGAGAATGCCGTTTGAGGCAAAATTAAAATCAACAATATACAAAATACGTGTTGCGGTGAAGTGCTGGCACTCAATAACAATATTGCCAATTATAGCACATCCGAGTGAGTGATCACAGGCAATTTACATTGAACTTGCCAAATTGGTTTCGTATAATTCGCTCCTAAATTAGAGCAACCACTTGCTTGTATTTAACAAATAATTATAGGGGGCATCGCTAGGCGTCTCTTTGCGTAGGATTTACTTGAGAAATACTCGATAACATGAAATTCCAACGGTTAATTAGTCCGCTAATTTGTTCAGAATGTTATCTTTTACATAAATAAGTGGGATCGAAACGGTACTTAAAATCGGGGGAATCTTTTGATTAATGGCGAACAAAATTGTGAGATTTATTGTTTTAACATTTAAAACCGTTTTATAAAATGTTGCTTTAGAGATGGATGGGAGGAAAGGGAGTTAGGAAAGGAAAACAAAGGTTTCTGGCGCGGAACGAGGAAAGTAATTACCGATACACCTGTTTAAAAAGGATCTTGTTAACGGTATGTTGTTATATCGCTTATCTTTGAAAGGTATCTAAGTAAGAGCTTGTTTCTTTTTAGCCGTTACGGAGTTCGATTGTTTATTTGTTTTTCTTCTATACGATGATAAGTTGTCATATTTATTTATGTACTTAGTAACTAATCATTTTTCCCAACGAAAACTTATACCTACGTGCTCTTTTTAAACGCTTGTCGAACGGTAAATCGGTGGCATATATATATTTTTTTTTAATGTGTTATCCTGCATTTTAGAATGCGACAAAATAAGAATGCACAGAAGACAAATTCAAAGTAGACAAATAGTTTACAGTCGTGCTACAATGAAGACATCACTACGATGACTGTTCAATAAAATCATACATTGTTCGTTGACAATACATCGCGAATGAATCCGGCAACGTTCCACACGCGATGGACCGTAGGTACCCATACAACATTTTGGATCAAGCTGCAACCGCATCCAGTGACGTCATGACGTGACATATACGTCACCGAGCAGGGCTACCGCGACCGACTGCTGTTTCACATATAAATGGAAATACTCATTTTATTTCGTTGCGAGTTGTATGAAAGAAAATTTTAATGAACGGTGGACCTGACAATTTATTATTAGACAATACGACAAACTATGTTGGTAGTTAAATAATTCACACGAAACATCCTTAGAACATAAAATCATGCCTGTATTTCCCGAAGACAGAGGAGACAGAGGTGTATTTTACACCCACATTTCACCATTTAAGTCCCATGTGATTAGATAAGAAAGGGTGACCTTTAACCGTCCACAAATCCAGGCCCCAAGTTGCTACTGATCAATTCCTGTGCTCGACCTGGGATTCGTTTTGAACACAGGACTACGCTGCAGAACTGCGGTTTTATAGTCGTCCTCGTAAATGGTTTATCACTTTTGACAACAATTCTCAGTAAATTAAAACTTTACTAAGGGTGATTTTCACCAAAGAAACTGAAAGCGTTGAGCACATCTAAACTGCATTTAAGAGCTGTTAATGTCATTATTGCTGTGAAAAATTTAAACTGATCTATTGAACGCGGTTTAGATGTGCTAAACTCGTTCAGGTCCAATGAGACACGCATCTAAACCGCGTTTAAGAGCTCTAGTGTCGATATTCTATTACAATGATGACACTGCCAGCTCTTGAACTTTTTAGATGCGCTAGATCGCATTCAGTTTCGGTTTCGTGGATAAATAGACTATGTCGTTTTATGACTTGCTATTGACATTCCCTAGGGTGATAAAGCAATCGAAGCCGACTATACAAGAATATTATATCTATAAACAAAACCTTTTAATAAGTCCATATAAAGTATACTGAGGAGTCTATCTATCTGCCCGGCCTTTTCCCAACTATGTTGGGGTCGGCTTCCAGTCTAACCGGATGCAGCTGAATACCAGTAGTTTACATGGAGCGACTGCTTATCTGAACGCCACAACCCAGTAACTGGTTAATACGATACCCCTTGGTAAGACTGGTTGTCAGACTTTCGGGCTTCTGACGACCCGTTAAAGATCCACGATGACAGCCGGGACCAACGGCTTAACGTACGTTCTGAGGCACGGAGGAGTCTCGGAATGTAAAGATGGTCACCCATACACGGACCAACCCCGGCAAGCGTAGCTTAACCTGATCGATCGACCCGTGTGGCTGTTGTTACTTAGCCACGAGCTCCTCAGTATAGTTAGGAGTATTGAAGACAAATAAAATGTTCCTCGATCTATATGTAGCTATAAGAAAAGTACACAGCGCTAGAAAATGTTATTCAATGCGACTGTATTTGAACCTGCAGCACGTTTTGAGACCACAGGCGGCGACGTGACGCCCGTCAACAAATAGGATTACCGCAATCAACGCTAATGTTTAATACGATATCCTACGGATAGGTATCTGCTCTATAATCAAACCAATTAAGCGCATACACACAGGGATTAGATTACGGAAGGTAACTATGTATATTTTATACCTATGAATATGTTTGAATTGAACATACCTACCTAGGTAAGTATAGTATAGATGTACATAGATGTTTTACTCAAAGGACATTTATACTCATATACATAATATAGAAATCATTGAAGCATGTTAGTATATAACCTTGGTGTTGAGGACTTACCGCCATAGACTCTCAATTAGAATTAAAATTACATAAAAATTAAAATTAACCCTCAAGAGGTATGTCAATATTAGAAAAAAAGTGTCATGCAATATACAGTCACGGACTTTAATTGATGAGCCACCTGACACTGTTCGTATTTTAGCCGTGTAATGCAAATCGGGTTTATTCGGTTCCCGACACGCAAATTCATGTCTTCGTATTAGAAGAAGAAAATTATATTTCATATCTTTACCGGTTGGCTAACCTGAGAGCCAGAACTACAAACTTGACAGCAGAGTGACTGCTCAAAGTCAACCAATTGCAGGTCTAGCAACAGTAACCTAGCAACGATAAACAATCGTTGCTAGGTTACTGTTACTATAGTAAAGTTAGTGTACGGAGAAATAATAATAGTCATTTCGACAAGTTCGAAAGCAACGTCTCTGACATCGATATTTCAACTGTCACTATCTTCAGTTAAGTTTTAAGAAATAACAAGTTAATGAGCTATGATTCAAAGGAGGTCGGTATCAAAGAGATTTGACAAACTTAATGCAACATTGTATTAATTTTTAATTTTATATAATTGGGAACTTATTAGTCAACCTCTATGGATAAGACTATTTCTGATTAAAAGTAATTTATTTGTCATCTTGTTTACGAGCGTGTGAATTGAGTTCGTGTTTAATCGTGTAATCTCGTGAATGTATGAAACTGCAAAATTGAAAAGTTTGAAGGTGGCTCATCAATTAAAGTCCTTGACTGTACAAAAGGATACGGTTGCAGAAAAGTAGCATTATTTTGTAGTTGGTGGTATTTTTTATCGCTTTTTTGTGGTAACCCCGGGACACGCCCTAGGAGGACATAAAGTAACCTTAATGGTGATGTTCTTCAGAAAGGTCAGATGCGTAGTACTCACAACCGTTGTGCGTGTATGACGAGATGGAGGAGAATGTAAGGATCGTAGCTCTGTAGTTTTTGCCGACCCCCATGGGAAGAAGGCATGAGTATGTACCTATCAATTTGCATAACTATTAATTTCTCTGAATTTACATACAAAGCAGGATGAAGTGGTGCAAATCCTGAGTGATGTTAAATGCGTCGCCTACGCTGCGAGTCAGACCACATTTTAATGTGACCGCAAACAGTGACGTTACGTTTGTGACAGAATGCAGCTATAGCAATGCAGATTTATTGTAACGAGAAGTGCGAAGACTGACTGCGAATTTCACCAATGAAACTTATTGCGACATCTGAACCGGGTTGAAGGGCCGTTCAATGTCAATATTCCACATAAAATAATGACACTCAAGCCAAACGTGGTTTATGTGCTGATCGCGTTCCGTTTCTATGGTGAAATTGGCCCTGAGTTACAAGTCTTAATTCGTATTTCGATTTAAAAATAGTCTGATCCATGGATTGATCGGGAAGGCCATTTTTTAGAACTATCCTAGTTAGGTATGTACGGCTCTAGGATTATTCATATTTTAGATTTCCGTCATTATTCAGACTCGTCACCTTGTTAGAAACCTCGCCTCACTACTCGCCGACATTAGGTATTGTATAAATACAGTTTAAAAAAAACCCTAAAAAAGTGAAAAATAACTTAAATTTTGGAAGTCGGTGTCTTTGCTTTTCAATTTTTGATTGTTGCCACCGACTTCCGAAATTAAAGTTATTTTTCACTTTTTTAGTGTTTTTTTTTAAGTCGGTTGGTTTTTTTTTTGTAAAAAGTTTTTATTTTTCACTTTTTAGTTGTGGTAGCTACCCCACACAAATTCGTATACCGTTATCTGCTATGTAAATAACAGTGACGGAGTGAAATAATTATATATCGTCTACATACGCAAAGTGGGAAAAATACGTAATTATTGAAGCTAACTCAAAAACTACGCAAGTAAAATTAATAAAATTTATATGGGACCACCTCTGATGCATGACCTACCAAACAAAAAAAGAATCTTCAAAATCGATTCATAATTGGCGGAGTAATCGCGTAACATAAATAAAAAAATAAAAAAAACATACAGACGAATTGAGAACCTCCTCCTTTTTGAAGAAGTCGGTTAAAAATCCGTATTATTTGTGTAAACTTCACATACATGATGAGTATCGATATCTAAACATGATAAAACAGAAAAAAAGGTTTTTTTTAAAGGATACTTCAAGAAAACTACACTAACAGTTGACCCCAAAAAAAAACACGTAATTTTTTTTTTGTTTTATTTTATGATATCGAAACCCATCACGTCTGTTGACTTTTGCTTACTAATTTAATTTGACACTGCTAGAGTAAATAACATTTTACGCAACCTAGACATGGAAGACATGGAATTCAAAATACGCATCTCCAACGACTATTCACAAACCTAAACTAAACGCTGATTTAGGTATGTCGGAAGATCGCAAGGTTGTAGAAAATATCGACAGGTGCTGATTCATCGCTTAGGAAGCACTATTAAAAGTTCCTGTTTCCGTAAAGTTTTCAAACTTGGTCGGTGTTATAAGCCACGAACAACACTGTAACTATGGTCCCTTATTAACCCTCCCCGTAGACGCGTGTGTTTTTAGAGACACTCATAGATAACGTCAAGAGGATAAGCAGTAGTGATTTTCTGTGATTCCCTATCTGTTTTTCCAACGCGATGTTTCTCGGCCATGAACTACTGCGGGCCAAGTCTACTAATTTACAAACGTGTCAGTGGTCTCGCAATGATGAGTTTTTGACTGATTTTGTATTGAAAATCTGTCAAAAACTCACAATGACGATCTGGGGGCCAAGTCTACTAATTTACAAACGTGTCAGTGGTCTCGCAATGATGAGTTTTTGACAGATTTTGTATGGCATATGTGCGTTTGCACTGGCGAAACATTCACATATGAAATCTCTGTTTACTGTCATTTTAAGAGCTCGACTTCGCATTGTCACGCAATTGACGCGAAACGAAACATGTTTGACGTTTCATATCACTTGACATGTTTAACAGAAAAAATGCCAAAATGTTTCTTAATTACTTAAATTTTGAGGTAAAAATAACAATCACTACTGGTAGCTATGTAGGTATAAAAACCATCCCTAGCTCCAATATAGTTGTCGTTTGATTCATTAGAAGCCGACCAGCGCGCTGTGGGCGGACGTTTGATGCAATTGTGCGTTAACTGTAGGTACAGTCTGCCTCAAAATAATAGTGTAGGAAATCAGAACGGATTAGGACAAGAAAATGAACAGCATAACGTTATAGCTCTTTATTCCACACAGAACTAACTTTAAAATTTAGTTCTGTGTAGAATAAAGAGTCTTTCTACATAGGAGTTCCAAGAAACTTTAATCAAGTTTGCAATCTACTTCCGTTCACTAATTGGAGACAGTATTTACAGCATTGGAAGTCGGCTACAGAAAGTGACAATTATTTAGTTAAATAAAACATTTGCAAAATATCTAATCTGCACCCAATCAACAAGATTTATAAAGTTACAACCAAAAGCTGACATCAACAAAAATTCATATAATTATCCACAATTTGTTTTCCATTCTTAATATTGCATCAATGTATAGCCACAAAACATAATTAATTTAATTTTTGGGTACATATGATACAGTATTCAATCTAGCCTTTTTCCAACTACGTTGAGAAGAGCTTCCAGTCTAACCGGATGCAGCTGAATACCAGTACCTACTTTACATGGAGCGACTGCTTATCTAACCTCCACAACCCAGTTACTGGGTTATACGATACGCTTTGGTACGACTGGTTGTCAGACTTTAGGGCTTTCTGTAGGATATGTAATGGATGGGCACCCATCCACAAACCAACCACGGCTTTACCTTCGATCGACCCGTGCGACAAAATGATTTCTTGTCGATGTGTGCATCTTTTTGAGGCTGAGTGAACAGGCGGCGGCGGACGGTACTCTCGCTGAACGTCCGCGGCGCTACTCGCTTTGATTAACGCACCTGATTTGCTTGGCTTATCTGTTTATTTATTGCCAGACAGAACGTATACCATTTTTTATTACGTTACATAGTTAAATGATAATGATGGCGTCATCAGTCTCGTGGTCAGGGGTTGGATTCCTAGGTTGTGCTAAGTGTTATTGGTATTTTCAGAGCGTCTAAGTTGTGCCCGGTTGATGTCTCGCCCCCTAATACTTGTCACAACTGGCAACACAACTGGCAACTGGCTACTGGCTGTGCCTCTGCGTGCCTTTCTTCGAGGAAAACAGGTGTGATGTGATTTAAAAAAATATTTGTTTAATACAAAAAAAATCCTGGATAGTACCTACCTAAAAAAATATCTTGTCGCTCTCCCTTGGGTGTCGTTATTGGTGATTGATTACGGAAAATTTCCATAGAAACAGAAACCTACATTAATTAATAGAATAAAGACGTATTGCGACTTGGATTTACGCCATCCATAATCGTGATTGATCATGATTCTGATAAAATTGCGAGATATTTAATAAAAAAGCAACGTCACTTTAAAAACCGTCCATGTGCGTGTCGGACCACGCTAAATGAAGGGTTCCGGATGAATTTATACCAAGAACAAACTTATCTTTGTAGTTGAAAAAATATTCTCTCTCGATGTAGGTACCTATATCGATAACTTTACGGTCAATAAATTCTCCAACTGCGTACGGGAACGTAAGTACGAAATCGCAAAAAAAACCTTTTTTAAGTGATAAAACAACGATTTTAGGACTTTTTCCTTTACTTATGCTGTGAGACCTTGCTTCTCGCCAAATTTCATGATTGTAGGTCAACGGTACCCTATAGGTTTTGATTTATTTGCGAGTATCAAAAATGTCGCATAAATGGCCGTATTTTTTTTTGCTTTGATTTAGAAGCTTGATTTTTTAGAGCTCCAAGGGACCGCAGACCTACGTATTTGATATTAATTTCAACTAGATACCTCCACGCGTACCTGAAAAACTTGGTGGACAAACAGACGGACGGACGGACAACGAAGTAATCCTATAAGGGTCCAGGTTTTTCTTTTTAGATACGGAACCCTAAAAATCACAAACGTGTATGTTTTGCGGGGCATGCATAATGCAATCCGTCAAAATGTCATTTAATCAAAACATGAACATCGAATGCATTAAAATGAAGATTGACACTCCCCTACACCAGCTACTCTTAACCAGACCATTATAGTGACTAAGCAAAAAAAACAAAAAAAACTCAAAAATTTATGGTAAGAAAAAAATAGGTAGTAATGGGACTGCCGACAACTTAAACCTGGTATTAGCGCCATCTTTATTCTATAGCCCTACGCGAATCCATGAGTTTACCCCCCTACAAAAATCGCTAAAGAAGTTTTCACTTGAAAAATGCTCATAATTTTTGCCAAACATGCCAGAAAAAAAACCAAATTCATAGAGAGAATTTAAAATAAAAAAAGAAGACAGTGTCGTACTAACCCTCCTTTGCTACGAGATAAAACAATTTGAGCCGCGTGATATCAAAGTGCCCTCGATGCCCCCTAGATGGGTAGATGTCTACATGCAATCACCGCGGTTGATGCTATTCGACGCGTGCGCCTGACAGGCGAGCTTCAATGAATTTAGGGGTTGTATGCATGTAAGTATTTTATTATAACAAAATTGATGCTGTTGCAGTATTTTCTTTTTGTGTCATTTTTAAATGAGCTGAAGTATCTTAATGTCGTTTTAAGTGATATTGTTCTAATAATAATAGGTCACTAACATAATAAACCCGCTTTTTTCTCTACTAACTGACCTGTTTGATTTCCTTAACAACAGCATCAGCATATTTATAGGTTCAATTCTCAGTGATCCTATAAATATTCAGCACAAACGTAAGGGTGTAAACATATTTGGAGTCAAATATTTTAAAACAATGATATCAGCCGGCAAGTAAACGTTGCAAATGTAACGAAAGGGTGGGTTACGGAGTGCAGAGAGTAATATTGTGTAGTGACGAGGGCGCCGGGTGGGGGTCGCCAATCGATACGCACCCCTGTTCTGCCCGGCCTAATGCACCCCTAACACAGCGGTACACACCGTACACAGCTCGCAGCAACGCAACGGCATGGAAATCATACACTCTATGTGTTCCCAGCTTAAAATCGGGTCATTTGCATAGTCAGCCAGAAGACTCCGGGCTACTTTGTTTAAAAACATACGCAGAGAAACAGTTTGTGTGGTAAAAAATGTTTAAATATTAACTAACCTCTTTTAAAAGCGCCTCCCAAAAGCTTTGAATGTAAAATAAGCCACTATTGCATCGGAGACGTCCCCGTGCGGTCCCCGACGCGCCAGCCCGCTACTCTGCCTCTGAAATGATTTATATTTTATAAAACGGTTATAAAAAATATCTAGCTGATATTTCGTTTTATCCGGGTTTTGCCCGGATAAAATGTATTCCAATTTCGTCCAGTTAGAAAATTGCATTTATGTTTTTTACAGTCGACTTTCAGGACTTATTTTTATTTGTTAAAAATGCAGGCGAAAATATTTTTAGGTTCATAACTCTGCGGAATAGACGTGTCGATGTTATTTTAAGGGTAGATATAAACCCGATATATATTTTTAAACAAATGTTTATTATTTTGGTTTTTACAATGTTAGTGTTATTATAGAGCTGGAGGGTAATGTATGGTGGTATCTACACAAAGAGCACTCGGCACAAATGGACTCAATTGAAATTCTCTCCAAAGACTGGTTGCCAGTGTTGCCAGTGACCTAAAAACAAATTCCGGCATTGTTAAGACAGCAGACTTTTTACTTTAAAAACACAAAGGGGTTAGTATCGGAACAGAGCTCTCATGCACAAAAAAGATAAATGTTGTAACACGAAGAAGCAGTTATTAAAACATTCCTCATTTTTCTTTCATGACTTTTCCTTTGAAGAATCACCGCTTCGCCGAAAAATTTGAGCTTTTGAGAAAAATTTATAAGAGCGATAAAAGGTGTTCCTAAGAATAGTGTTTGAAATGCGTTTGTCTTGAGATAATAATACGTTTTATTTCGTCCCTTCTTTCGTTTTGTGTGAAAAGTTTTATTATTTTCCTTTAATATGATCCTGGGAGACGATTGGCTGTTTCAAAGGTATTGTGTTCTATTGAGGGTGATAGTGATCGCCTTCCCTACAGTAAGCGCTGTGAAGCGGCAGCCGTAATCTATTAAAGTCTTGGTAGCGATGTGTTCCGCCTCACTAATGTGATTTTTAAACCATATAGGTACTTGCTTATAATAGTCGCGTGTGTTGCTAACAAACGATAATTACTAAATGAAAAGCTCAGTTGTACGCGACGCCTGTATTGTAATTAAAACGTACAGTGCACTAACTTGTTAAGAATTACAGCTAGAAAAACTAAATGCGGTTATTAATTTACTGTAGGAGTTAATTACAGTACCCGTCTACGTTACGTACATTAACATTTCAGTATTATTTTGTAAGTATATAAATATATGATGGAGGGGGTATTTCTCTCTATCTTTATCCTCAGCCTTATTTTAATTACTGTGGGCGTACTAACTATGGGTAGTGTTGGTTATTGCGCAATAGAAAAACCGTTTGCAGTTTAGATCAAATTGTAATCACGACAACACAACTATACGGAACGCGCGACAGTTTCTAAACGTGCTCACTGGTTGAAAGCTACCGACGAACTGCTTATCTCCGGTCCAGCGTTATGTTGTAGACTGTGTCGAGCGCCGCTAGGCGGCGCTGGCGATGGCGTCCCGATAAGTCAAATCTGTGACGTATTTCTGAAATATACTAGGTAGTATTGCACCGATGTGGGCGCCCTCTACATGAAAAGTACAATAAGAAGCAGCACTTATTACGTCGGGAGTGTTCTCCTCGACTGCCTCGCTACCAAGTACTGATTCCATTTGATATGATTGTCAATCTATTCGATATTATATTTTAAATAGATACGTAGAAGATTTAATGCATCGCAATTGGATATATCAGATAAATTATATAGATATATTTGGTATTATATTCAGACCAAATGAATCAAATCTCAGTAACGAATATCGTGAATAACATTTAACATTTTAGATATAAATCTCTCGAGCCTACGTACTTGGAACTACCTGTGCATGGCGCTTTTCTACGTTTTAGGTCGAATGTACAGTCAGGGAAATTTACTGTTAAGCAAATCGAAACACTACGCCAATTACCTAGCGTATGTTATAGCCATTGCATACAGCTGTCAAAGAATGACAGCACGCGTAGCATGACAACCATAGAAACGGGTTTTCTACGGGTTTTTCCGACAGAAGAATAGACAAAATGGCAGATTGTTATTGTTTATCTGTTATTTTGTCTATTCTTCCGTCGACCAAACCCGTTTCTATTGTGGTCATTCTAAGCGTGCAGTTAAGATTTGAATATACGGTCAATATTAATTGGTAGTCAGTTTTGTCTACTAATTATTTTCCCTTACATTATAAAATGTGTTGATTAAGCAATTAGCATCACAAAATAATCATAATCATCTACTTTCATCTAAATGCTTTGCAGCACACACGTTCATAAGAACACGTCAAAATCTAAGTGTTGCCAATAAAAATACAATAAAAAAGTGAGTCAATTGAAGCGGGCAACCGGCGTCAACGTCGATTTCTACGGAAAACTGATTTCCTGCACGTCTAGACACGTTCGGGCCCTCCATGTTAAATTATGTTGCAGGATTTTATTGATCATAATGTTTTTGAATGTAAAATCCACGAAAAAGTTTAAATCACTGTACTGTTGCTAGCTAGTAATGTTGTGTGAATTTAGTGGTGGTGCGAAAGTTTACGGAACTTATTATTATTATTAACTCCTTTTTAAACTAAAAGGGCCTTAGCTAAGGCACCTTTAACTTATCATGAAGGAAAAACCGTAAACGTAGCGTCTTTCATTATTGTCTGTTCGCTAATAAATTAATCATATGCAGTGAGCAAGCGAAATGATTAATGTTCGTTCATTATTCGTTTGATAATTTGGTGTTATAGGTACAATGGAAGATTGCAAATCGTAAATTCGATTTTTCATTAAATATTTCATCTTATAAACTGCATCGCAATTGCGGAATACACTTTCTATCACAATGCGAAGGATTTAGAAGAACATTCCTAATCCATTGCTTTATACGTTTAGAAAATTCGTCGCGCGACAACGTAAATATCGCAATAAATGTTGTTGAATTGTGAAAATGAAAAAGCACTGTTGTTGTAAATGTGTTACGTAATTACCCCACTGATTTAGGCTTTAATTTAGGTAGGTACCTATTCATATCACATCTAAACCTTGATGGTTTAGATGTGATATGAATAGGCATTAAATATATTTGAAGTAAATAGTACAACACAAACATAATAGAAACTCCAAATGTGGCAGTGAATGGAATTACTTTTCAATTTCATAGCAACATTAATTAACATTCGGCATCAAACAGAATTGTTAGAGCCACCTAAATGTAGTTATAGTTTGACTTTATCGTTAAATAATTCAAAATGGCTGTGGGCAATCGAAAATTGACCAAATAAACAATACAGCTCACCTGCCGTCAAAGAGTAGCTAGGTCGAAGGGGGAAAGTTAGGTATTCAATTAAATATTTATGCCTGTGTAGAACTTCTGACTACGCTTTAGAACAAAGGGTTGACGTCCATGGCTATATTTCTGTTTTATCACAAAGGCGAAAAACTTTATGACGCGACTCGTCTGTCGGCTGTGTAATTGTGACAGCCGTGACAGGTGAAATATGAAATTAGTTAGTTTTCGTAAATGCCAACATTTTTTTTCAC
This sequence comes from Lithophane semibrunnea, assembly GCA_947363905.1. Classification (NCBI taxonomy): domain Eukaryota; kingdom Metazoa; phylum Arthropoda; class Insecta; order Lepidoptera; family Noctuidae; genus Lithophane; species Lithophane semibrunnea. The sequence continues at coordinate 7,404,801 of OX376200.1, forward strand.
TTTCAGTCCGCTCTAGTGGGTAGGTAACCAAATTGTTTGTTTCATTTGGCGTCCTAAAATGTTTTATGTTTTTCACGATGTTCTTTTATAAGATTTATCCACCCACTGGGACTCTCCCACTGGGACACAGGCCTCTTCTCTTTGAGAGGGAGTAGGCTGTAACCTACCACGCGGGCACAGTACGGGTTGGTAGATTGAGTCTTCGAATTTTTGGTTCTAGGACATGCCCGTTTCCTCACGATGCTTTCCTTCATCGTCTTAATATATTGCGAAACCTGACGACTCTTATAATAAAGAAAACTCTGTTTTTAAGAATATCCAGCACACCAAACAGATAAAGAAATACTATTTTATTAAATACAACTGACAACCAACAATATTCGAGCCGATCGGTTCGGAAAATGAAATATGGAATACGACAAACTATTTTCACAGACAGACAGAATAGCGGTCGGTCCATTTCATGCACATTTCGCTGTGCGTATTCCAAGACCCGTGGTCAGAAGCCCGACAATAGCGCACAATACGACATTGAATGCATAAAACCAGTTGTATGACGCACACACACATCGGCGAGTCTGCAGGCAGGACGCCCATTGAGTGACATTACAAAAGGTATTGTGTGCGCAGGGACTAGTTTATCTCGCGGCCATTCGCTGAGACTGTTCCGCACTGATAACGCTCAAAACGTCTGTCATTTGTACCCGCCGCATCACTGATAACGCGCTCGTAAACAACTAAACACCAATCTCGTCTGATTATCACAGTTTTATGCATTGGCACGAGTGCTGAGTCGATGTGAATAAGTACAATTATTATCGAAGGAATGCCGTTCAGATTGTTGGTTTCCACTCCATGATAATAAGAATTAGATACCTATATTATCAGTGGAAGCGAACAATAAGATGATGTTTTGTTCATCTAGTTCCTGTAATTTATCTTACAGATACCAAAATTTGACAGTTTAACTATTGATAGTGTAGGTATAAGATAACTCGTGATAAGCCAGTCATCATCTAGCCATGAAATCTGACTAGTCAGCTCAAGACATCGGTGGTTATAAAAATCGATTTTAAAGTGAAATCAGTGAACTATGCCACCGAAGAAAATATCACGTTGTCACCAAGATCTTGTTGAATTAATTTACAAAGCGGCTGAACTAAGTAATATGCAACTAACTGACTATATTGTTGAGTTAGGATGTGAAGAGGTTGACAGTTTTCTGACTGGTATGTTCAAAGTGCAGCTAAGAGGAATTATTGATGGACAGAAGATCAGAAAAAATTTCATGATAAAGTGGCATCCGGAATCAAAAACGCGTGCATGCTTCAGAGAATCGTACAAACGAGAATTCATCTTTTACCAACAGATCGTGCCAAAATTACTGGAAGTTCAAAATAAAATTAAAAACGTCGAAGGATTGAAAATCAAATTTCCAAACTGCATTTTAGCTAGTGCCGAATATGATAAGGAAACCATCGTAACGCAGGATTTAAGAGAAGAAGGATTCAAACTACGCGACAGACTTTTCAAGGCGAATTTGGATTACGTTTCACTCGTGATGAAAAATTTAGCGAAATTGCATGCCCTGTCCTTTGTGCTGGAGAAAACGAATCCGAGAGAATTTGAGGAGATAGCTCGTTTGTGCCACGAGGATGTGCAGTATTGTAAACCGGGACCTGCGCCGAAGAGCATGAGCTCGTATTACGAAGCGTCTGTGAACGTAGTGATAGATGCAGCCGCTAGAGATAAGTTGAACCGACTCTCCCCAGACATACTCACGGTTTTGTATAAATGTACTCGGCCAGGTTCCTACAGTACTATTTGTCACGGTGACTGCTGGAATAGCAACATACTTTACAAAGTTAAGGTAAGAATTTTTAAAATAACGTGAACCGAAGTGTTATCAATATGTTAATGTGTAGGAATGAAAGTACGGTCGCGGTCTGAGAATGTATAATTGCATGCACACATCTATGTCAAAAGGTCGATGATAATTTATTCAAAAAATTCAAACCCATTTTCTTTGTTAAATGTCATTATGGTAATAAGGTAAACAGTAATAAGAAGGAGATATAGCATTTTAGACTTTACTGCACACAGTATATTAAAGAATCTAATTTGAAAACTGCTAAACATTTTTAGACCGCGATAGTACGTATAAATTATAGTTATTTCAATATTCACGAAGAGATACTAGTAGAATACTTGGTAGAATATTAAATTATAGTTTTACAGAATGATCACAAAAATATTCATTGCTTGCAGGGTGGCAAGCCAGTGGAAGTGATATTTGTTGACTACCAGCTGGTGCGGCTGGCCTCGCCGGTCACCGACATAGCCTACTTCTTGTACATGTCCACCGACGGAGACTTCCTCTACAAACACTATGATCAAGTCCTTGAGATTTACTACGGAACATTAACAGCAGTCCTACGACATTGTAATTTGGACATTGAAAATGTATACCCAAGGAGTATTTTTCAAAAACATCTAAAAGAATATTCGGTACTTGGGTTGATAGAGGCTCTAGTCTCAATGATGATAATAACGGCCCCATATGAGGACGCTCTCAAAATGACTGAAATGAAATATGAACATTATGATGAAGAGGTTTACGAAGATGAGAGCAAAGATAATTTATTGTTCGTAGAAAGAGTAAATGGAATTGTAAACGACTTTTTTGAAAGAGATTATTCTTTAGATGCAATATTAAATGTAGACAAATAAATATAATGCAATTTTACATCGTAGATTACGTTTGATTTACATATTGAGAATTTTATAAAATACTTTGTTGAAGCTAAAGTAAAATTTAATCCGCAAAATGAGGAATTTATTCGCAAATTAGGTGTAAGCCGGTGTGAAATAACTGAGATAATCCTTATTTTCATACTGATGCGTCCATTCCACGGCGTGAAATGCGTCGACCGCGAAGAGAATTACACTAATATCGACCTTACCTTGTCCTCAGTACAGATTTTAATCTAGTATTATGTTTTTTATGTTCTCACAAAAGAAATATTAAGAATCCTCGTTCGGCCCGGCCCTGGAAGGAATTAATTCCTCGTCACTGCAGTTAATTGTCTGTTACAAAGGTTTTTTCTTTGAATCTCGGTCGGAACGAACGAGAATCTTTGTCGGAATGAAAATAATGGCTCCTAGAACAGATGGTGATATTTAACAGTCCATGCTCTGATGGTATTATAAGCATTTTTGAGATAATTAAATTGCTGCCTTCAATGGATTTATTATCAAATCGTCTATAATGGAATTCTGCTGCTAGACAAAGGTATCGTTTAGATGCTGAACATTATTGATCATATTAAGGCCAGGTATTATATTGCCAATTTTACATCACTCTGATTCAATAATAAACAAACATATAGTGAATGTTTATAGCCAAAAAATATATACAGGGCGTCCCACGGATATGCCACATGGAGGGAAAGTACCTTGATCCTATTGTAAATGGAACATTTTACTGAAAGAAGACATTATTTGAATTAAAAAAAACAATTTAAACTGCATTCATAGATATTTAAATAATTACATGGTTGAACCGGGAATCGAACCCGTTACTTGAGAAAAATAATCACCCAGTAGCTTTATCATAACCGATCGAAAGGCTTCATCATAAGGATTATTTTTTGCTAAAAACATAGTGTCACAAATAAAAGGAAGTTAAATAAAAATAGAAATTAAAATTAAAAATACAATTACCACAATACATACCTAAATATTATAAACAACAAAGCGCTCTTCCTCCTCTCTCCTACTATGCTGTGCCCGACAGGGTCCATAATTGTACCTTTAATTTTAAGCCTACCAACTGTTTTAACAATATTATGGAATGCAATAAAGAATTGAGACTTGAGAATTGAGATAAATCGAAATTGCCGTACTGTTCAAAAACAAATGACGATGCGGCTGGCAAAGTAAGTATGAAAATCCATATCTGTCGTGTTTAGCGGCCAAATAAATTTTATTTGAATTTCGATTTGGTTTACAAATAGAGCTGTTTAGAATAAAGAAGAAACAAATGAACATTATTGGCGCGTGAAGAATTATCGTTGTTCGATTCTGGAAATTATAATTAATTTACTTAGTTTGAATTTTCGCGCATTGCTTGAGAAAAGTACTATACAAGCCTTGGCCGCAATCAGCTATTGATATACTCACGTTTGTGTGCCTCGGCTTCGCCTCGGCCCACAATTTCACGTTCGTGCTTCCATAGCCCAGTTGCAGGCCGCGACAGTAATGTACTAAACATATTTAAAGAAGAATAATTTATGGACACATTTAGCAAAATAGTTTAAGTTTTTTAATAATAAAATGTTATGGTTTTTTATAAAAATATTTAAAAATGTAAGGAATATGTATTTAAAAAGAATTATAGGAGAAAATATTATTATAATAAAGCGCGAACGCCGCGCGTGAACGGTGGAAACGTTAAATGCCTACTTCGCTGGGTCTATGTATTTAGTTATTTATTATATCCTACTAGCTTCTGCCCGCGACTTTGTCCGCGTGAAATTTCTTATTCCTCCGACGTATCCCGTCGCATAGAATTGCTTCGCCGCGTTATTACTTCGTTTTCGCTTAGCGTTCTTTCTGACTTTTTTTTCTTTTTTCTCGGCTTTCTTAGGACTCTTGTCCTAGTTTGATGTCAAATAGCCTATAGCCTTCCTCAAGAATTGGGCTATAAAATGCAAAAATATTTTTTCAAATGTGACTGTTAGTTCCAGAGATAAGCGCGTTCAAACAAACAAATAAACAAGAAAAGTAAAAAAAGACGAACTCTTCAGCTTTATTATTAGAATCGATATATGTATGTAATGGCAAATGGAATGGAATAACCAACATTATCAATAATTCACCGGATATTTTAGTTTAACCACATCAAATTATTCAATGTCCATCCAAATATTAGGGCACAGGTAATGGAATGCAGTCTAATGACTGTCATTGCTACTAAATTCAGCATTTAATTTAATTATGTGTATCGTGCCACCACAGATACCGGTAACAGCCGCCCGTTTGTCCGATTCTCTATTCTAATGTACTCATAGTGATTGGCCAGTCAAAATTACCCTTATTTGTAGAACTATACCGTTATAGTTTTACTAGCTGTTACCCGCGGCTGCGCCCGTAGAGGTCGGAAACAACACCAATTCGAAAAATCAACCCATAGAAACACACTAGGTACCTTTACTTTAAGTCAAGTAAGTAAAACGAGTCATGGTATACCCGTGTGCCAAATACTGTAGATTAAAATTCACAAACTCACATACACCCAGACATTCATATTTATAATAATGCTAGCGACCCGCACCTGCTACGCACGGTGTTTGCGAGATTTCTTTATACTTAATACACAAAAACCTTCCGGAATAAATTCTCCGTAAAAGAAAAACGCATCAAAATCCGTTGCGTAGTTTGGAAGAACTACGAAATCACACAAACAGACACGAAAAGCGACTTTAATTTATAATAGATTTATTTAGAGGGTGAAATTAAATTTTTGGGCATCCTCTTAAGGGGTCATTGTACTCATCATTATGAATAACTTTCACTATGGGATAAAACCTGAAATCGCGTAAAAAAATCAGCTGTTCCCTAAATTTTGTCATTCTATGCGAACATAAATCTAGGGAACAGTTTATATTTTTCACTCTTTATAATGTAGTTCTAGAAGTAGTGGGATTTCATTCATGATAATGTCTCCTAAAACAAGGGCTCTCAACCATCTACGTTTTATATTTTTTCTAACTTCATATCGCGTCATTTTCAATATTCAGAAAACAATTTCCCTTTCGATCTAAGTGGAATTGTTTACACAGTTCCTGCGGCTATATTAAATCTTACTTTGTGGTTTTATAAACTTTATATTCGTGTAAAAAAACTAATTTTGAATGTAAACATCACATTGTTCTCGTGTATTTTGTGGTCTTAGAAACCAATATACTTAGGTATTACGTTGCTCCGTAGCTTCAAGTTTATAAAGGTAAACTATAGACCAGTAAACATAGAAGGAAGATGTTTTTTTTTTGTTATTCGATTATCACTCTATTGTACTTGGTTTTTATTGTAGTGCTTTTAGAATCGTTATGTGTGCAGAGAGTCAGAATTAAATTAATGCGAAATGAATCCATCAATATTTTTGAATAAAAATTCTTTTTGAGCGCGAAATTAATTTTTTTAAAGTCCAAAAAAACTGTGGGTAATTCAAATACTTGAAAAGGCTAAGAGCGGATGTGACGTAGCAATCCGATATAACAATCAAAATGTCAATGTCAAGTCAATCAACAAGTGTCAAGTCAATGTCAAACGCTCATAGAAAAAGGAGTGTTTGACGTTGACTTGACAGTTGCTTGTCTGTTTTTACGGACTGTGACGTCACCACACCAAGCGCGCCAAATGGAGGGCGTTTAAATAGCCCGGATCGGTTGGACATTTTTAAACATTTTTTTAACTACTTTAAATTGCTTTTGTGCCGTCGATTTTTTTTTTACTATTATTTGACGATGTAAACTATCGAATAAAAATATTAAAAAAATACATGCATATTCCCTATTATGTGTTTATTCGTTTTTCGAAGCTGTTTATTGCCTCAACTACTATAGCGTTTTTTTTCAAAAAGAATATGGTTTAGTCGAATAAATGGATTAAGAAAGTTACTTTTGCGATGTTTTGTAGTAAAATATGATTCTTACATTTCGTTGGTTCTTTGAGTCAATATACCTTGGAAATCTCGACGAATTTTAGGAATATTGTACGTAGGAGTACATGATTTTCTACTTAACGTGTGATATTTTAATATAAGCAAGCAAGGTTTCAGTTGCCTTTGAGTACCTACGAAAAAACAGGTTATTTGCGGTTATAAAAAATGAGCAAATATTAATGCGTATAGTTCCTGCCAAGAAGTCAACCGAATGTATCGACACGTAATGAAATGAACTTGAAAGAATGATTGCTAAAGCACAAGATAGTGGATTGACAGTGTATCTAGGGCTGATTTAACAATTTTTAGATATTTTATCTACACCCATGCTATAAATCCTCTATAAAAGTATCTGAAACAGTTAGCTTATAGCCAACATTAAAACATCCAGCGTCATAGTAACCATAATATCATCCAAACGGGTATTATAATGTTGTACTGAATTTCATTATGCAACTCATTAAAAAAAAAGAACATTGTCGTTCACTAGCGTTTCACTAACAAAGCACCGTAATTTAAAAACAAAACACATTCGAATTCGAAAAATTCGAATTCACGTCGTACCGCGCGATTTTTGTTCGATATTGGTATTGCAAATAAACTTTTATAGAAGATTCATATCATGGGTGTAGATAAAATCTTGTATGCAATCGCCTAGTGTGATAAACCCACATTCGTGTTTTAATACCTTTATTATATAACAGTTGCATAATTATCTATTTCATCCGCGGATAAGACTTTTACTTCTGACAGTTTTCTTCAGATGGAGAAATTGTCAAAAATTTAAGGTTTGGTCAAATTCACCCTTAGTAAAGTAAGTAAAAAATAAAAAATAAAGATAAAATAATCTAATCATTCTAGCTCAGGCAATGGATCAAGTTGCCTGTGATAAGTTTTAGTGGTGTAGGCCCCGCTCGCCCCTTGGATCTTGCCCCTAATTACCTAAGTGTACCCACTCGCCCCTGGAGAAAATAAATAAAGAGCATATTTCGTTGGCATTTACGCAAAACTACAAAAAATATATATTGCCGTTTCACCGAAATAGCGTAGAAAGTTTGAAAGAAGAATCATACAGCTGACCTATTTTTGGGGGTCACCGACTAAATCATTGACCGATTTTATCGACGACGTGCTTACGTAGTCTTCCTGTGATGGCTACACCTCTTTGCGTGCAAAATATTACCATAGACAAAATAAGTCTGACGTCACGGCAAACCGCGTCTTCACGCTAAATATTCCCGGGCAGGGGTAGTTCAAGCAAGGGATGTCTACACCACGTGCGACTCGCGTCAAAGTACGTTTCACCGCCCGTTGGTAACCGTTGAACTACAAAAAACACCCTTGATACTACGACATAAAAGCGCTGTCGATGTCAAGTTGTTACCACTGTCATGCAGTTGACTGTCTGTACACGCTGCACAAACAAAGCCTGTATAAATTGAAATTGGGGGCATTTTTATTGTTTCCACAAATGTAGAGAGGGGCGATAAGAAAATATATTTTTTTTTCTGAATATTTGCACTGTGGGGAGCGTAAACTTGTACGTCATGGTATTTTGATGGGTTTGGAGTTGAATTCCAGCTGCCAGTTGTTGTGGAACGCACCATGCTTCTTTTTTTCCGCTCACAGATTTATCAATAGAGCCTATGGGTATACTTAGTATTATTTATTAAAACCTTTAAATTCGAAATGTAATTTAACGGTCACATTTCAGTATTACGTTTTTAGGGTTCCGTACCCAAAGGGTAAAACGGGACCTTATTACTAAGAGTCCGCTGGCCGTCCGTCCATCTGTCACCAGGCTGTATCTCATGAACCGTGATGAAATTTTCACAGATGATGTATTTCTGTTGCCGTTATAACAACAAATACTAAAAAAAACAGAATAAAATAAATATTTAAGTGGGCTCCGATACAACAAACGTGATTTTTTTGCGATTTCTATAGATCATTATCTATAGAAACGGCAAAAAAATCTCGTTTGTTGTATCGGAGCCCACTTACGGAACCCATCGTGCGCGAGTCCGATTCACACTTGTTTAATTTAGAATCAGAAACTTTACAAAAAATTACCTACTGTATTATTTACAGATTATGCTACTTTGATAGTAGTCTAGACTTTAAGCTAAATTAATTAAATCACTATTGTTTTTGTAGCTCAACGTAATTTTAATGAAAACCAGTGGAAATTCATGAGACCTTTAACGTTAATTGATTGACACCAGGGTTGTCACATACGTGAGAGAATGAATGAATTATTGATTTCAGGCTTAAATGGCCCGACATTATCGGGCCGTACCTACCTATAAGTAGGTAGGTTGACATTTGCATGCAATATCAGTAGGGAATATCGCAGTTTCCACATGGTAGTGTTTTAATTAAGTATGTAAAAATAATGAAAATTTAAGTAAAACAATTGCAAATCACAGGTCTGGTCATAATCCATCACGTGGGCCCAGTGCGGGTTGGTAGATGTCATCACATGTCTTTGAATTGTTGGTTCTAGGACACGCCGGTTTCCTCACGATGTTTTCCTTCACCGTTTTGAGAGCAAATTAGTAATGCACCTATCAATATTTTTGCTTAAAAATTACGGGTTATGGAGTGCAATTCACACTAGTTCTGCTTTTGTATGAAGCATGCAATATTGTTCAAACTTTTACAAATTAGCATAATCATTTACTTCAATCTAGTAGGTATAATATCCAGCCACTACTTTTGTAAGCACTTAGCTATTGTTGCAACTCTATAAATTGGTTTTCTACAGTGCTTTATGAAGCTCAAATCTCATAGGGGCAAAAATACCAACACAGAACCACTATCAAAGCCACAATTTGGCCACAATTTGTTCTGCACGAGTATTAATCCCGCATCACCCAACGTAAAATTTACTACCACCAACCATGACCCCAGTTAAGTTGACAACCTCTCAATGATATTGAAATGGACTCCATCATCATTAATGGAAAATTTGGTTTCATAAAGTATTTTTCAACATAATTGAAACTAAAGGCCCTAGCACGAATGCGCGACGAAAACGTTACGTAAATTCGTTCGATTTTTAAATCGAAATACTTAACCCTTATAAATCCTTACCCCGCGTCCTATTCAAAAGCGAATACGCGTGCAATGACACTTTTTGTTCAGAACCGGAAAACGCCCTCTATCGGCGCGCCCACGCGTTCAGGTTCACCGAACAAAAAGTGCTGACATATTATTAGCGTTACGATCGCTTAAATGCGCGATGATCGCTTTTAAATAGAAAGCGGCCATATAGTATCCACTTTGGTTTACATTTTTGCGACAAACACAATAATAATTAGCGTCACCCTTAAATATGAACAAAGTCTAAATAAATACCTAATAATTAATGAAACGAGTATTTTTTCAAACCGTTCGAATTTACGTTACGTTACATTCAAGTAGGTACTCCGCGCGTTCGTGGTAGGCCCACTGAATCCTGAAAGGAAAATAAGTATAGTAGTACGTTTTAATGTCTCTGTATTTACAATAAATGATTCACTATTTACCGTATTTACCAAAGTGATGCTTTCAGTTGGATTATATTACATATGAGTATTTATTGAAAATGGACGTATACTTTTACGTTTTCCAATAAGTAAATAGGTAGGTACTTACTTAATGTGTTTGTGGAATAAATGGTGATACGTATCCAATTGATGATGCTCTTATAGCACTTACAAAAAAACTTATTGAATTATTGTGTTGTTGAAATGAATAAACATATCGTCAACAGAATATCGTTTTAAATGTTTAAGTACCATTTTATTTTCTACTAACTGCGCCCCGCGATTTCACCCGCATAAGTCTCGATCCCGTGGGAATATCGGGATAAAAAGTATCCTTTGTCCTATTTCAGGTCATGGTCTAACCCTGTGCCAAATTTCATCCAAATCCGTTCAGCCATTTTAGCGTGAAAGCGTAACAAACAAACAGACTTTCGCATTTATAATATTAGTTAGGATGATTCAATTTATAGTAAATAAAAACTTTTTACAAAAAAAAAACCGACTTAAAAAAAACCTAAAAAAGTGAAAAATAACTTTAATTTCGGAAGTCGGTGTCTTTGCTTTTCAATTTTCGTTTTTTGCCACCGACTTTCAAAATTAAACTTTTTTAGTGTTTTTTTGAAGTGGTTTTTTTTTTGTAAAAAGTTTTTATTTTTCACTTTTTAGTTGTGGTACCTACCTCACACAAGTTACTAACTACCTGCTATGCAAATAACAGTGACGGAGTCAAATAATTTTATCGTCTACATAGACTAAGTGGGAAAAATACGTAATATTGAAGCTAGCTCAAAAACTATGCAAGCAAACTTAATAAAATTTATATGAGACCACTTCGGGAGTATACCCTTTCGAACTAAAAAATAATTTTTAAAATCGGTTCCCAAATGGCGGAGTAATCGGTGAACATATACAAAAAAAATAAAAAAGTAAACTATCATCCGAACGTAGTACCTCCTCCTTTTTTGAAGTCGGTAAAAAAGCTGGGTTACTAAAATATCTAGTAATTTTCAGGCAGATACAAACCAATATACGTTGAAATATCTGCTATTCAGTTTCGGCTGTAAGAAATTTAAGACACGTAGGTAACATCGAATAGTACGTGCAGGGTCGTCAGTGGGTACTTTCAGTGACAGCCCATCGTTTTGCCTCCAGGAACATATTTCTTCGGTAGAAGTCTTTATAAAGCTGCGTATCCCATCCTTATTTGTAGGTATATCCTACTAATCAGTGTCTACTGGATTATTGGTTAACTAGTAGGTAAACGCTTTCGAAACTAGTAGCACTATTGTAAGGTTAATAAGCCAAGATGTGGGTATTTTTATAAAATACTAGCTAAAATTAATATCTGGAACGATGTCGTATTTACTAATTTTAATATATTGGTATTAAAATTAGTAAATATTAAAACAGTAGTTATTATTATTATTCTTGTTAAGTATTTAAACGATTATTTAATTGTATCGAATCAGACTTAATTATTTTAGATGGCAACACTTTGTATAAAGTTTAGACGTTCGAAAGCGAGGTAAAATGGATTCATTCCTTGTTCGACGATTGAACCAAACAAGTTGTGTCAGAAATAAAATCCGTTTATATCACAATAATCATCGTTTAATTTGAGAGATAAAGAGTAGATCCTTTATCTCAGAAGTGGGATAAGTCAATTACGCCTACAATTTTGAAGAAATATAACCAAAAATCACGTGTTTTTGCTGTTTACTAAAATTGTTGGTTATTATCCGAGTATAAAATGGATAATAAAACTAGCGGTAATCGCAAGAGTAATGAGCGGAAACGTCGCCGTAACCGGAGCAGAGAAACAAGAACAAGCACTACGCATAAACGGAAGCAGCGTAAGCAGCGATCGAGCGTTCGTGATGATTCGTTGGAATCTCTTCGTAGTGGAGGCCGCAGTTCCCGTGAGCAGCCTACGAGACGCCGTCATAGACCGAACCGGAGTAGCAGCCGTGATGGGTGTCGCAGTCGGAGCAGCAGCTATGAGCAGCGTCGGCGGCATCGTCGCAGCCGGGGCTTGGATGGGAGAAGCAACAGGCGAGGCCACAGCAGCCGCTCAGAATCCACCTCAAAACGTCACACACCTCCACTTCCTGGTCACGTGAGTACTCCCAATATTATTAATAGTGACACGCAAGCGTTCTTTGCTACCTTAGTGGAAGCTTTAACCAATAGTCGCCCTCAGAGTAACAAATTTCCCATGCTAGGCAATGTGATTCCAGATTTTGACCCTATGGTTAAGAGTCAGACTATAGTTACGTGGATCAATAAAGTTGAGGAATGTGCGAGGCTCTACGGTTGGGGTGACGACCAGATAATACATTACGCTTTGCCTAAACTGTCAGGAATTGCAAAATCCTGGTACCAGGCCCTGCCATCTATGTCGTATTCATGGTCTGAGTGGAAGGGCAAACTGGAGCAATCATTTCCGAGTAGTGAAGACTATGCCGAATTACTTACCGAGATGTTGTCAAAACACGTAAAATTTAACGATTGCTTAGAGCATTATTATTATGAAAAAATTAATCTTCTTAATCGATGCGAAATACATGGTAAACGTGCGGTAGATTGCCTACTTTATGGGATTGAGGATCGGTCGTTGAGACTAGGCGCGAAAGCAGCAAAATGTCAGGAGCCGGAGCAGGTCCTCACATATTTTCAATCAATCAAGCGACAGCTTCGTGAACCCGATAGATCAAAAGTCAATTATGATAAGCGTAACAACACTACCTCCTCATCATCCAGTAATAGTATTAGGCAGACGGCTATTGGTAGTGAGACTAAGACTTCGAAGTCACACAATAATACGTCAATTGTATGCTTTAATTGCAATGAATCTGGGCATTACAGTTCTAAATGCACCAAAAAGATATTGAAGTGTAATATATGTGCCAAACTAGGTCATTTGTCAATTAACTGTCCCAGATTACCCTCTGACTCAGCTAATAAAATTGATAAACCGAAAGAAAAAGACGTGATGCGTATCGAAACAAATAATTATAATGACAATAAATATTTAATGGATTTGAAACTTAACGGTCAGGTTATTCAAGGTTACGTGGATTTGGGTAGCCAATGTACGCTTATTCGTCATAGCGAGGCTGTTAAGAGGGGAATCACGTGGACTGATAGCAACTTACCGACTATGAGGGGTATAGGTGAGAGTATCGTAGTACCATTAGGTGAATCAAGTGTCATTATTGAAATTCAAGGTATTGTGGAGACGGTTAACGCGTATGTTGTTGATGATAGCGTTATTAAATATTCAGTTTTAATTGGACACAGTTTTACAGAAAAACCAGGTATAGTTATTACGAAAACTACGCATTCATTAATATTTACTCGTGACAATTCAGTGAAATTACAGTTAAGCTTGAAAACCGGTACTGTAATACTCCCTAAGGAAATGTATCCGTTATTGTGTATTTCTTCAAACAAATATTCGGGTGTAGTTCACGTCAGTGGCTCCTTACGTGGCAAACCACAGAATGAATATTATTTGATGCCGGGTGAATATGAAATAGAAAATGGAGAGGTTAGAATACTGGTTCAAAACCTTAGTAATAGTACGATCTGTTTAGATAAGGATACGCTCATTACACGAGCTCCTTGTACCAGAGACTACTTGAGTGTAAATTTATTAGATCTTGAGAACGCTGAGACTAATTCTGCTTTCAATTATGGCAAACAACTTAGTGAAGATGAGGTTAACAAATTAAAAAAGCTGCTCAAAAGTTATGAAACGTGTTTTTCGGATAACCTAAAAGACCTGGGGTTGACTAAGGTAGTTCAAATGGAAATTGAATTAAGTGATTCGCAACCAGTAGTTTATCGCCCGTATAGGCTCTCCTTTCCGGAGCGTAGACAGGTACAATCTATGGTAAAGGAAATGATTGATGCGGGCATAGTATGTGAGTCAAACTCACCCTACGCTAGTCCAGTGTTACTGGTAAAGAAAAAGACCGGCGAAAGCAGATTATGTGTCGATTATCGTGCTTTAAATAATAAAACAAAAAGGGAACACTATCCGCTACCTTTGATTGACGATCAACTTGACAGATTAGCTGGAAATTCTTTATTTGTAAGTCTAGACCTCGCATCGGGCTATTACCAGATTCCAGTAGAGGCAAAATCTCAAGATAAGACTGCGTTTGTAACTCCCGATGGGCAATATCAATTTAAACGCATGCCATTCGGATTGGCCAACGCTCCTTCTATATTTCAACGAGCAATGAATAAAATACTATCGAAAGTACCTTATACGATCGTTTATATGGATGACGTATTGATCCCTTCAAGCTCTTTTGATCAGGGAATGAGACGGCTAGAGGAAGTACTTCAACTTATAAAAGACGCAGGTCTTACACTTAAGGTAAACAAATGTAATTTTTTCTGTACCGAACTAGAGTTCCTAGGATTTCATGTAAGTGGTGAGGGCATACGCCCAGGGAAGCGCAAAACATTAGCTATAGAAAACTTCCCAATTCCGCGAAACGTCCATGATGTCAGACGATTCATCGGCCTAACTAGCTTTTTCCGAAGGTTTGTAAAGGACTTCGCCCTTATTGCTCGTCCACTGACAGACCTCTTAAAATCTAAATTCGAATGGAAATGGACGGCGGATGGGGCGGAGTCATTTAAAATGTTGAAGGAAAAATTAGTGGAACGCCCTATATTAGCTTTATACGACCCCCATTTAGAAACCGAAATTCATACGGACGCTTCGAAGTTAGGTATTGCAAGGATTCTCCTACAGCGAGGCATAGACGGTTTACTTAGGCCAGTGGCGTATTACAGTCGTAAAACTACAGTAGATGAGCAAAAATTTCACTCTTTTGAGTTGGAAACTTTAGCGGTTGTCGCATCTTTAAATCGTTTCCGAGTTTATTTATTGGGACTAAAATTTAAAATAGTCACCGACTGTAACGCACTTCGTACCACCTTAACTAAGAGGGATCTTGTACCACGAATTTCTCGCTGGTGGATCCAGTTTCTCGAGTATGACTGCGAAATTGAGTACAGGCCCGGTTCGCGTATGGCTCACGTAGATGCTCTCAGTCGTGTTCCTGTCAGTGAACCAACCGATGTGGACACGGAGCATGTTTTAGATGTTTTACACGTAGACGTTCGTGACTGGATCGCGACTGTACAGGGTGATGATAGTGAGATAAAACGTATAAGAAACATCTTAGAAGATGACGAGACAAAGTTTGTAGCTGACGTCCGCAAGAATTATTTATTGAAAGGTAGTCATGTGTATAAAATTTTAGACGAAGGATTGCGATGGGTAGTTCCGAGGGGTTGTAGGTGGCAAGTGTTGCGCATGAACCATGATGAAGTGGGCCATTTTGGCTTCGAAAAAACTTTGAATCGTATCAGAAGCATATTTTGGTTCCCAAAAATGCGTAGGTTCACTAAGAAATATGTCTCAGCTTGTTTGGAATGTGCGCATCATAAGGCACCTGGCGGTCCCAAAGAAGGACTGCTTCATCCCATACCTAAGTTAGAGAAACCATTCCATACACTTCATGCCGATCATTTGGGCCCGTTCATTCGCTCTAAGAGAGGCAACATGTATTTGCTTGTTATTATAGATGCCTTTACAAAATTTATTAATATACGAGCTGTAAAAGATACCAAGACGACTACGGCAATCAAGGCATTTAAGGAACATTTTAGCTATTTCGGTGTTCCTCCTCGTCTTATAACGGATCGCGGCTCTTGTTTCACAAGTGCAAAATTTAAGAATTTTATGGACCATTTAAAAATAAAGCACATTTTGAATGCTGTAGCTACTCCAAGAGCGAATGGACAGGTTGAAAGGTTTAACCGAACCATAATTGATGCTTTGAGTACAAAATGTCATGGTGGAAATGACAATTTATGGGACGAGTACATCGGTGATGTACAGCTAGGCATTAATACCACTATTAATAAGACAACAGGAAAGAGTCCCTCTGAGTTGTTATTCGGTTGCAGATTGACAAATGCGTCTGAAAATGTATTGACTGACGTAATTTCCGAAACAACTGAACGAATCGATGGTGATGCGTTAGTAAAACTGAGGTCCAATGCTAGGGAAAGGATAGAAAAACAACAGGATTATGCTAAAAAGCAGTTTGATAAGCATAGGAAGGTTCAGGCAAAATATAACGTAGGCGATTTAGTCAGGATAGAAAGGACCGTAATAGACAAAGATCATGTAGGAAAATCACATAAACTCGTCCCCAAATTCCAAGGCCCCTATCGAATCCTCAAAATATTACCTAATGACAGATTTCTCGTTGAAGACACCCCTTTAACAAGAAAAGGTAACAAGAGGTATGAGAATGTTGTTGCATTAGATAAAATCCATCCCTGGTTAAACTTTAAAGGTTACACCAGTGAAAGCACTGACAGCGATCAGAGTGAGGATACATAAATAGAGGCAGATAGAGAATGACCTAATATTTTACATAGTAGGTGGGAACAATAATTATTCAATTTTGTCGATGATAATAATAAACTAATTTACATTGATTAATCAACTTCCCTGATGATATAATGAGTATAGATTGCGTGTCATTATTAAGAGTATATATTATATCTATGTATACATGAGCAATCCGTGCAGATATGAATGGCATTGAGGAATCGATGTCGCACATATGATTGCAAGATAGTGAGTAAGATTAGTGATAAGATTAGATGTGAGCACAATATGTCACAGAGGTCAGTGCAGATTATGAATGGTACCAAGATATCGGTGCTGCGCAGTTGACCAAAGACCGTGACAGATTGTGCAAGAAACAAAGAATAAGCATGCAGACCCAGACTCAGAATTCAAAAGAAGATTCAATTATGATGAGAATTGTGACAGATATAGATTGTTATAAGAATGTTGTACCTTCGTTCAACCTTTAAAAGTAAATTAATATAATTGTATAATGAAATTATTGAAGAATGAAATTAGATGATTGACACGAATGATAATTTATTCAAAATATTATGTATCTTTATTTCGTATTTTTTTTTTTCTCTATATTTTTATATAGGCAAACAAGTGAGAGGACTCACTTACACAGGATGGCCGAGTTGTAAGGTTAATAAGCCAAGATGTGGGTATTTTTATAAAATACTAGCTAAAATTAATATCTGGAACGATGTCGTATTTACTAATTTTAATATATTGGTATTAAAATTAGTAAATATTAAAACAGTAGTTATTATTATTATTCTTGTTAAGTATTTAAACGATTATTTAATTGTATCGAATCAGACTTAATTATTTTAGATGGCAACACTTTGTATAAAGTTTAGACGTTCGAAAGCGAGGTAAAATGGATTCATTCCTTGTTCGACGATTGAACCAAACAAGTTGTGTCAGAAATAAAATCCGTTTATATCACAATAATCATCGTTTAATTTGAGAGATAAAGAGTAGATCCTTTACTATAGTATCCCTATACCTACAACACGTTATCAAAAGCAGTTTGACAAAGAGTTGCCGTCCGTTTCAATAACGTTACGTTTATTCATGTAGGAACCGGGAAAAGCCAATAAACCGTTCACTCATAACTACATAAGTGTGTGCTCATAAAACATTATGTATTCTTCCGTTATTTTTTCCATTAAGTCCGGCCTCCCTGTTATAAATAGTCGGTTTCTCGGCACACCCATGTCAATACCGACATGGAGGGGATGTAGGCACTGCCTTATCAAGCTCAGGTAAACACGACTAGCTAGGCAAACGAAACATTATTATCCTTTGGAGGGTTTCGATAATTGAAATCAACCGCTAAGGAGCTAGCCTTATTCTTAGGGTTAATATTTGAGGTCCATAGAATAGTGAGCAGTTTTTATGAAGGCGCGAAGTCTCGAGGGTATGCTGAGCTCCCGCGAACGTTTGATTAGGATCTTTGTACGCAATAGTTTTAGTAAGGGTTGCAATGATGTTAATATTGTTGGAAGATAAGTTTGTTTTGTTGCGATTTTATGATACGTAGGTATTTTGATAAAACAACGTCATTTTTTTTCCTACAATCGGTAGCAGCAGAAAGTTTGTAACTATTCCGGATTCTAGACTGGTCAATCGTCATCGGGAGGATAAACACACATGTCGATTTCTTACAAGGTTTTTTATGACTCTTGAGGAATAGTTAAGCGGAATAGGTTATTAAATATATCTACGTCTGTTGTATTTTTTTATAATGGATTTCCGAAAAGTGACGCCTGAATCAATTAACTGTTTTTCAAAGACTTTCGATTTGGTTTAAGTGCGTTTTACTTTGCCATCCAATCTTAGTAAAAGTAAAGTAGTGAAACCTCAGAGAAGACTTCAAATCAGATAAGTATTTAAGTTACTGCGTATAATATCAGCATTCGTAAACGAAGGGTAATAGACCGATATACACACGATTAGATATTAGGCACTTAACTCATGGCATTAGTTACGCACTTAAGTTTAAGTGATAGGTGCCTACTCAGTTACATTAATATGTCTACGTTTATGATGACGTTGATGACTCCTAATATGTGTTTAATGTTAAATTATATTGTAAAATAATTGTTAAAAGAGAGAAACTGGTGACATAAACACCTATTCAGTATAGAAAAAAAGGGAAATCGCGAAAAAAAAATCAGCTGCTGAAATAAAAATCAGCGAACATAAATGTAGGGAACAGCTGATTTTTTTTTCGCAATTTCTGGTTTGGTCCCGTAGTGAAAGTTCTTCATACAAATGAGTACAATGACCCCTTAAGAGGATTTACATGACTAAAATTTCACCCAGTATACATGCACGCTAGTGGGTAGGACATTTTAACTGAAAGTCTCCTAAATGAATGTAAGTACTTGGCACAGTTCTGAAAAGGAAGCCGTAAGTACTGCCAGAGACTTCGTCTGCTGTTACGTGAAAGGTTTTCAATTTTCTAGGATAAGAAATATCATGAAATCCTTTGCTTTTCCACTCGTACCAAAAGTTAGTTAAAGAGTTTGTCCTGGTTTCTGGGAGACAATATTCAATTTAACTTGTTTTAAATCTCGTGTCAACGTATATCGTACGGCTGTGGTTTTTATTTTAGTTCATTTAAACGGCTAACATACGATAATTACAAATTCACTGTAGCCGTCGTATTTATGGCGTTTTAATGCCACCATTGGTCTAGTGCCAGAGTGAGACGGAGCTATACATGACCATATGATAGCACCATAATTTTTTTCGTTCTGGAATCATGATGGCTTTATAATACCTAAGACCCCAGAAAGTTGGTGAGGCTCTCTGCAATCGGTATCTTAATATACTTAGTCACACAGACAGACTAACTTTCATATTTAGATATTACCAGCTGCGCCCCGCGGTTTAACGAATATTGGGATAAAAAGTATCCTATGTCCTATTCCAGGTCATGGTCTACTCATGTGCCAAATGTCATCTAAATCCGTTCAGCCGTTTTAACGTGAAAGCGGAACAAACAAACAAACTCACTTTCGCATTTATAATACTAGCTTCCGCCCGCGGCTTCGCCCACGTGGTATGTTAAAAAGTATATATGTCCTTCCCCAGGATCCCATCTACCTCCTTGCCAAATTTTGTCAAAATCCGTTTAGTGGTTTAGGCGTGAAAAGTTAACATACAGGCAGAAAGACAGACAGACAGAGTTACTTTCGAATGTATAATAATTATTATGGATTAGTTAGGATTAGTATATAGAGAGGTTAGTTAGGATTTCATTCCACTTGGTACCTATTATCACTCGTGTACAAAAGACGTACTTATCCAATTCTCGCTGTCCCAGAACAATATCTTACAGTTCGAATGTAATTTAACCCTTACCGTGCGCCCGTCTTGTCTGTTGAGCGTTGACCCGTAAAATGAAGCGAGCGACTAATCCCTGCCTTAGCTGGCCGAGGCGATAGGCTGTTTAATACAAAACAATGAACTTAGCGCGTACTACGTCGATAGATTCGTTAAGGATAAAGGGCTTTGAATTCTCTGTGTAATTGCGTGTGCTGGCTTATGGATTTGCGATCTTATGTGTTGTAAAGCAATGTGTGTTTTCGCATGCCGCATCGCCGTTCTTTTTGGGCTCGCTCAATGTAATGTCTCCATTCTAGATTGATTTTGAGCTGAATCTGTATTAGTTTATTAACGAACTATGATATCGTTATCATCTCAGCCGAAAAACGTCAACGCAATGACTAAGTGTAACTGGTTTTTATTTGTATGGGACTCTTCAATGATTTATATGAATGAAATCTTGCCAATATCACCGATCATTACAAATGGCCAACGAATTGATGATTGCAGTATTTTTATTAGTAAGGAATTGGATATTATATAACTGCCTACTCTGTCCACACAATACCTAAGTAATCCTTTAAACGCTCATACAAAAGCAATATTATTATCCCTAAGTATAATCTTTCAATGGCCGCCTCAGCGTGGCCAAGACGAAGCCTTTGAGTATAAAAGCTACTAGACTCAATGAAAGAAACGGGCGACTGCTATATTTACAAAGGGCAAACTTTAGAGCCGGTTCGATACTGGAGCTCATTCTGTTCTGTACCGACCTAACTAAACTAAAACTATTGCTTTCTTTTACTAACAAGAGAAAAAGAGAGAGAGAAAGAGAGAGTTTAGAGCTTTGTGCTCGTGTGTTTTCCATCCATGTAGGTATAATTAGCAAATTATTATTTTAAATAAGTAGGTAAAGTCAACCTGTAAAGTAATTATCACCCAAAATTCCTAAAAACAAATAACAACTTCGGAACAAAAGAAAAGCTAGACAAAGAAACTCTTCCTTGTTTATAACTTAATCCATACACCCGTCCCCTACTGCTACATATACAATTACCAGCATTTCCATACAAAAACATCGCATTCATACGAAAATAGTCACACGCAATTTCCACGCGTTAATACTCAAAAGGAAAAAAAAACACGATCGCTTTTATAAAACAACGTGTCGTTCCGAGAGCGGGGAAAATATTGTTCAACATATGTTCACACGTACGCGTAGGCAGGGTTAAGAGCTGCGATGTTTAAACTTAACCCTTTTAGTTGGAGAACAAAGGGTGGGTCATAAACACCCCGCTTCACCCACCCGTCAACCTATTATTGCGTAAATGTTAATTTGCCACCAAAATTGTTTTCTTTGCACCTACAAATTCAATTATGCAGTCCGGCTAGGAGTTTAAGCAAAATAAATTGCGCTGTACGGACACAGACTCATGTAATTTGGGTATTATTTTTTTCGGTAGTCGCTACTCTAAAAACTTTTTTAATCATGCTTTTAAATTACACACGTTAAGAGGCCGGCGAGGCGTTGTAATGCAAATTATTTGGCACATTCATAAAAATAACAATGGTGTTCAAACGATAAAGTCTGCCCATAAAATATGTAGACACTTCCAATTTCCACAACAATACAAGGCTTATAAAAATAGCCCTCATTTCTGTCGTAAAATCAATAGCAAGTAGGTATTACAAGCCCAAATTAACAAAAACAGTTGTTCACGTCACAACCGGGGGCTACGTGCGGGAACAAAAGAATAACAAAATGGAAAACAAGCAAACTTATCACAGTACATTTCCCCTGTTTCAAATTAAGAAATATAGCATCTTCATTCTTTGCGGCCGAGAGAAAATATAAAATGGATAAACTGTTGGGGAGGGACTACTAGCTAAAAGGAACATAGATGTGTAGGTAAACCCTCTCCGGCGGTGCTGGTGCACGGTGTCGGGGTTAAATCTAATTTTTCTCCCGCTAATGCCGCCTGCCCCGCCTCACTCAAGGTTGAGTGGGCGCGAAAATTGTAACTTCGCCGCTCACAGGAATCCGGCGTACTTGCGAGTACACATGCATCCAATGGTCTAACTTTAGCAATTTGTTATCGATTATACACATTTTTACACGAGGTTCTATGTGAATACTTTTTGGAGAATATTTCAGAGAAGGTTACATTTTAAAACAGAAGCTTTGTAATGCTGATGTTATTCATAATGTGAATAACTCTGGTTTCAAAGACTTATATTTCAACTGAGTACTAACTTTTAGGACCTTACAATATATCTTATTGATGTTTGTTTAAACCTCTTGGAAATAAATATTAAATCTTTTGGCAAACGACTTTTTAATAAGAATAAATGGTTCATAAAGAATTTATCTTACTTATACCTCTTTAGTATTTTCGAATGTGCTCGTAAAAATCTCATACATAAGCCCTAACTGGGGGGTGACTACGACGTATTAATGCCACCATTTTTCCAGTGTTAGTGAGAGACGGAGCTATACAAGGTCGCTAGCACCGTCCATTTTTCGCAGTGGAATAATGATGGCATTATTACTTCATAGTACAGCCCCTGGATGGTATGTGAGTTTTATACAACATAAAAAAGGCTATAAGACATTACATAGAAACCTATTAAGACTTCTGCTGAGTGCGAGGTCCTGGGTGAGATTCCAAGGTCGGGCAAAGTGTTATTCGGTTTTTCAATAGCAGCCTGGAGTCTGGTTGTGTGTCCGGTTGATGGCAATAGGCTCGCCTCCTATTACATGGGACTTAAACATAACTGGCGAAATGTGTGTACTATAGAACATTATTTTTTGTTTATGCTAAACCCGAAAAGGGGTCATTGTACTCATCATTTTGAACAACTTTTTCTATGGGACCAAACTTGAAATCGCGAAAAAAAAATCAGCTGTTCTATACATTTGTGTTCACTTAAATTGAAAAAATGTAGGGAACAGCTGATTTTTTTTTACACCCTACTTTGGTACACCTCTGCCTAACCTCTCGGGGAATACAGGCGCGATGTTATGTAAAGTAAGAACTCACTAATAACGATTTCGTTTTCATCTGAAAACAGTAAATCTCAACATTTTTCACTCGGCTCCCTTATAAAATATGCATGCTTTAGGCTCGCCCTTGAACCTCTAAATAACTTGTGCTGAAAACAGTAACTTCTCTAAAGATAGAAGGTAAAAATGTCTGAAAAGTTTATGTAAAAGCTTTGCTTAAACGAAACACGGTTTCTTTAAGAATTTTAGTTTTAAATATGGATAATGGGATGCAGTTTTGAAATGTTATGTAAGTTAAATTGTTTTATGAAAAGTGTTTTTTCAGTCTCTCGTACAATCAATAAGTACTTAGGCATTGTGTCATAAAAATAATAAGAACTATAAATTAAAGTCGCCTTTTCGTATTTGTCGGTATGTCCGCATTGTTCTTCTAAACTACGCAACAGATTACGATGAGGTTTTCACCATCGTTTAGAGAATTTATTCCGGAAGGTTTATGTGTATAATACGTTAATATTAAAGTTACAGATAACTAAGAAATCTCGATGTTTTGTCAAGTCGTAAAAACCGTGCGAAGCAGGAACGGGTCGCTGGTGTACAGTACAATATTTTATTGAAGGCATTATTGCACAAGTGAAACAAATTATGGTCGGTAGTAGGTATGCGGTAGCTCCGTAATTACTGCTTGGTTAATTCCACAACAACTAAGTACCGGCATTACCTTTGACGAAATATATTCCATTATAGGGTTCTTGTGAGAGAAAATGTATTTTGTTGAGTTTACCTTTAGCTAGTTACTTTGTGCTGTACACAAACCGTTCAATTTACAAAGCAGAATCACTTTATAAAATTAATAAATTGCAAAATATTGATTTCACAATAGTATTATGTTCCTTGGTATGGCTATAAGAAGCAAGCTTTCGAAGTTGTTGCCAATAAATAATTGAAATCAAAGCAAATCGAAGGCAATAGCTAACTCGACATTTGTGTTTGTACTTGGAAGCCATTTTAATTATAAATATTTTGATGTTTTTATTGATCTGTAACATCTTTCCTCTCGCTTTCCTGCAATCTGTGGGAGTGATTTTATGAAAAGGGACGGAAGTGTGTAACAGGAAGCCGGGTAAGCGCGCGCTATTTGATTTGACCAATGAGCGCGCGCGATGCTAGAGTTGGCTGTCAGGTGGTACTTAGTTACCAACCCATTTTCCGAGAGGTTGTAAACAGGTTGATGATGATGAGGTTGATGATGATGACGATAACGATGACGATTGCTAGCTCGTTTTTCCACTTATCATAATTATCATAATATTACGCCCATATTTCCCGAATTACTTTAGGCAGCGATTTTAGTTAGAGGTTAGGCAGTAGGGTACTTCTGGCAGGGTTGTGGGAAAGTCTGAAAGGGATACCGGGACCTTGGCAATAGGCAACTGAAGGAACACGGGTGGGTTTTAGTCCGTAAAAGTCAGACATGCCCTTCCGCTCCGCCCAGAGCGGGAGAATTCATTTGATGACATTGAGATGTCACACAAAAAAAAAAAAGTCGGTAGTATACTTATAAGTACACCGTAGTATATTTCGTCATTTATGTATAAGCCCCATGAACAGACCGTTCACTGTATCTTGTCCCTTGCCGTCATGCTGGCACCATTGCTTGTCAAGCTTAGTTACAATACTAATAGAGTTCAAAATGGCGACTGACAAAACAGTACTACTAATCGCGTCACGGGTCAAGTTATAATGAACGCATTGTAATAGGCGGCGAATTTTCTTTTTTTTTATGTACTTCAAATAATTATCAAATAACTTTAAAAGTATTATAAACTTGTAGGGCTTTGCAATAGTTTAGGTTTAGCGTTTACAACTAAAAAGCTTTAGGGGCCATTTGAACTTGTTCATTGTTATACTTAAGCCGCTTAGCTCTGGTGTTGAATTTAAGCGGATCACATTAAAATATAGTACTTAACTTGGTTCAATTCTTTTATTTTACACAACGTCTACTGGTCACATTTGAGGTTAGGTTAGAGGTTAATTAATAAATAAGTTAAAGTTGCATCTAAGAATAAATTGTTTTGTGAAAGGTACTCGTTTATTTATGACACGCCTTAAAGGCTCTTACATACTGGGGCGATCCGTCGCGCGACGCGAATTTTAACAAAACAATTTCTGAGAAAACTACACGGCGAACAATGCGGCGAAGTCGCGTCGCGCGACGAATCGCCCCAGTATGTAAGAGCCTTAATACATTTATCTTAATGTATTTTGTTTCCGATTTCAGGATCCACTTGATTATGCAGTGCATATTATAATTTTTCATCAATATGAAACTTCTCCACATATTCGCAATTTCAATTAAAATGAAATGAAATGAAATTGTTTATTCTGTAAATCGAAATGAAATAATTTATTCTGTAAATAGGATATCGGAGTCACTTTTACACATCATATTAAAAAAAGAAATAAGCTACATTTGGTCGGCGTTTCCTATCTGACTACTCTGAGAAGAAAGGCCGAAACAAACTCAGAGGTCACAGTCTCTTAAGGTCCAGACATAATCTTGGTCAGGCCTTATGAGGACCATGTAGATTAATGTCTGAAATGGTCTTTTCAGACAGATTTGAGTGGACCTGTCCTGTCAGTGCAAGCATTTGTCAGTAACAGAGGAGCTCAACTCAGAGCTTAAGGAGCTCAACGACTCGACGAACATTACCAAAGAAAGGGCTGGGTTGGGTTTGGAAACAACTTTTTCAAATCAATCAAACTGTTTCAAATTAGGCAAAGTTTTTTAATCACATCGATGAAGCTATTGCTAAATAGGTTTAGTGCTGAGTAAATTATTTCTACATAAAGGTACAAAACTATCAATCAGACGATGATATATCAGTCAACAAAACTACGGTTCAGAATTAATATTCTACACATATACCAGGTTAACGTGTCATATAAAGACGGGATGGGAAAGCTTTCGCATGTTGCAATATAGTTCGGCTATTTATAGCCTTCCCGAACTGTGCCGATCGGAATACGCCATCAAAGAGTGGAGAGCCAATAATGTTTCTATAGATCGACCGTAGCCAGCCTCCCCATATAATTACGGTCAGCTACGACCCCGGCTCGAATATTTCATATGATTATATGATGGGAACCCGAATAAGGTATAATGAGAAAAAAAAGAACGGTGGACGGTGGATTGGCGAAATGTGGATAGGTTAGGTACCTACACCTCTGCCTGACTCGTCGAGAAATGCAGGCGTGATGATATTTTATGTTAAATTAAGAGTAAAGTATATTTAATACAACGTGTATTAAATGTACTTCTGTAAAATATTCATTTTTACAATTTACCTTACACAGAGTTTTTGTTCGTTTTCAATTGGTATTGCGATAAAGTATTTTTATTATTTTTCATGAATATAATTAATTCACGTTCGTGAGTGAAAAATGTAGCATTTATACGGGATTTAACGTCCAGTTATTAAAAAGAAAACTGAAAATAAAAGTTATACAAAAACTCAGTTGGCTATTATTTTGTGCAGTTCGATAAAACGTAAATGCATTTATTTCTTTCGGCTCGTATGATTAATCCTGGCTTTTACGGATTAATTATGTGAAAACATTATTTGCATGCCATTAATGATGGATATCCTCTATTCATGCCTTTATTTTTCAAATTCCCTATTCATGTTCAAGTACTATCGTGTGGCACCGCTTTATAATTTACAAAGCGATCAATGCGCAATTAGCACGATGTGTAGACAAGGGCGGTGTTTCATCGAGCCACGTATGTGACCAGGGCCTAATAGTTAGGTATATACCTGGGTATTGAATGCGTTCATTATTTCGTATCACGTTCACAGAGTGACCACGGGGCAGTATTGATTTTGGGGCAACTGGTCAATTAGATGCCTTTGTCTCGCTTATTTGAAGTATTTGCGGAAATACGAATACCTCTATTAACGTTTTATCAATCGAGAAATTATCCTGTATGTGTACCTTGTACCTGACTACCTCGTTGGTTTAGTGGTTGAAAAGGCTACTGCTGAGCCCATGCTCAAAATCGGGAATCGAAACCAGGACCCCATGGTCCTGGGTTCGATTCCCGGGTCGGGCAAAGTGTTGTTAGGTTTTTTAATATGGAATTTCTCAGTAGCAGCCATCTGGATTTGTGCCCGGTTGATGGAAATAGACTTGCCCCCTATTACAGTATACTATTACATGGGACTTAAACATAACTGGCGAAATGTGGGTGTTACTATTTAGGTACACCTCTGCCTAACCCTTCAGGAAATACAGGCGTGATGTTATGTTATGTTATTTAATTGTAGATATGTTTATAATGGTGGAATCCGACTATCGGCAATATTGTAGACGGACACGCACGGCAGACGACCACAGACCGCCACGCACCGCGCACCGAGGAACTTCCGATGTCTGCGATATCCCGCACGTACACCTTCCTACGGTACGTCTTCCGGGCTCGTCGGTGTCCGTCCGCAAAATCGCGGATCGTGGGATTTCGGTATAACATAGGTACACACAAAATATTCTGTGTGTATTGAAGTGGCCATTAATCTAGGATCCAATTGGCAGCGGAACGTTTGCCGTCTACGCTACGGGAAACAGATTCGATCTTCGTGTCAGGTCAAACATTTGTACGGATTAAATGTTTGTTTGTTTTAAGTCTAGCTGTCCATGTGATTTGTGCTCGTAATGGCGCTCCGGAATTCTGTACAAAGCATTGTTTGTGAGACAAACTGCAATGTTTACACTATTGTCTGTTCCAAAAGTATGTGGTAAAAATGAAAACAAACCTTGTTCGGGTTATATTCTTAAGTTAAAATACTAACCTCAATTGTCAAATGAAAAACATCTTTAAATGGATTTCAAACTAGAATTTTGGGCTTAAGTATTCAAATACCTAATCAAATCAAATCACTCGGTTTGTAAGTGGTAGGTAGTTACCACAAATTGGCATTCATGTTATCTGATTAATTTGTTTACACTTTCGTCACATACTTTTGGAACAGAAAATACCTACGTAATCTAAAAATTTCAGATTGGCATAAAAAATATACTATCACATTTCGGTTAAGATGTCGAGTATTCGTAAATAATGTGAGAACGGTAGTGATCCATTTCTCTTATCGCAAAACGATATAATATTCATTCAGACACTCTATCGATCTTGCCGGCCTAGTCAATCGGCTCCCAAGTCACATAGACTTTCTCCAATAAACCATGCTTGGGCGGAATAAAGTCGTTTATGTGGTCCATCGATCACAGCGCACTCATAACATGGCGTGCCGTCAGTTCCTAAATATTAGCAATATATCGACAACGGCAGAAAGCCTTCGGAAGGTATCGGCCTATCTCGACACATTCCATTGAGAAATATCACTTTATCATTTTTTTCGGGAAATATTTGATTTTCCTTTGTGTGTTGAGGTTTAGACAAACGAAGTGAAGAATATTTTACTTTAGCATTTTTTTTTTTTTAAAGATTTACGTCGAGTTAAGGCTCTTAAAGTTGTAAAGGCTCTTACATACTGGCGCGATTCGCCGCGCGACGTGACGCCGCCGCATTGTTCGCCGCGGAGTTTTCTCAGAAATTGTTTTGTTAAAATTCGCGTCGCGCGGCGAATCGCGCCAGTATGTAAGAGCCTTTACAACTTTAACACCGTTAAAGTTGCAACTATAAATTGTTGTAACTATACATTATAATACATATTTGTTCTAAAAAAAATTGTTGTAAATATTAATATAATAATAATATGTTGTAACTATAAACGTATTTTATTAGACTAAACTGTGAAAAATATTTAAAATACATTCCAAGTTAATTACTTTTATCTAGTCTGTGAACAAATCTAGTTAAATATGCACCTATGAAGGTACAGTATGTATCAGAAAGGTGTGGTCAAACAGGGTGTGGTACAGACCACACTGAAAAACTTTCGCCATGGGACCAACATCAAAAATAATCAGCCGTTCCATACATTTGGTTTGAGAAGATAATTATACAATATTATTTTTTGTTCTAAAAAAAATCAACTGTTCCATACATTCACTTAAATCGAGAAAATGTATGGAACAACTGATTTTTTTTTCGCAATTTCAAGGTTGGTCCCATAGAAAAAGTTGTTCAAAATGATGAGTACAATGAACCCTTTTCGGGTTTAGCATAAACAAAAAATGATGTTGTATAAGTTTTGCATGGGACAGCTGGTACTGTTTTCGCTATGACGATGTTGGCGTGGTGGATTACGGCCCACTGCCTCTCACCGAGAGGAGGCCTATGTCCCAGCAGTGGGAACAATAATAGGCTGATTATGTATGTTCGTCCCACGAATGAAGTTGTACAGTTCGATAGTGGTACAGACACGTACCACACGTTCACCTTTCTGGTTCATGCTGAACAAGCAAACCATAAACAAACGCATTCGCATCAATCGTTTTTCTTCCTATTACTTCAAGGACAGTTTTTTAAATAAAACCATCAGACAGTCAAGTACTACGTACTTTATAAAGGTAACTAAAACTTCACCGTATCTTTTTAAATAGGCCCTCGTGCATGAAATAATAATGAGATATTGAAGAGCCACCTCAGGCTTTTGAAACGAGAAGTAATTAACAAAATGATTAGGTACCAGAGCTCTCAACCCTTGCGTGTGGAATATTATGTAAGGATGTAACTTGGGGCGAAACTCAATTGGGTGGCATTATATCTTATTAGTCTGTAGACTTCTAACGCAGAATAATGGCTTCATATAGGTTAAATTAACATTTGTGACTTTTCAATCATTATGTATACATTAGATGAAATTAACTCACTCAGCTTAGCTTTTTCCCAACTAGGTTGGGGTCGGCTTCCAATCTAACCAGATGAAACGACTGCCTATCTAACGATACCCCTTGGTAAGACTGGTTGTCAGACTTTTTTGGGCTTCTGACTACCTGTAACGACTGTCAACGATCTACAAATGACAGCCAGGACCGTGCTTTGCGAGACACGGAGAGGTCTCGATATGTTATGGATGGTCACCCATCCACGAACCGACCGCGGCAAGGCAGCTTAACCTTCGATCGCCCCGTGCGGGTTTTATTATTCAGTCCCTGATGACATGAAGCTATGACATGGTTAAAATATGATTCAATTCTTCAGGGTTTGTAGAATTGCCGTATCAATAATGGAAGCGGTTTTAGTAGGTACCAAAAAAATCAAGGTTACGAGTGCCAAAAGATTCTTGTAGCTAAGATACATGAAACCTTTTGATAAAGGTAGGTTATTCGAAATTATTTCTTGAAACATAGAGATCTCCCTGCAGATGGTACACTTTAATAGACGACAATATAATGTTCTGTAATTAATTATTATAACGGTAGACGCGCCATGTCGACTTTTATTAAAAACTGCGATGCTGGCGATGATAAATAATTTAATTAGTCTCGTTTATGTCATTAACTGAGGCCAGTATAAATAAATGGAAGATTGGTACAAACAGTCTAACAGATTGCATGATTTTGTACCTACTTGCGTCTTTTTATTGCGATACTTCGTTTGACATTTAATTAGTACGAATGCTGCAACTTTCATATACCTAATAACATAACATATCTAACATCACGCCTGTATTCCCCGAAAGGTTAAGCAGATAAACACAATAAAAGGTATAAAATGTTATTAGAAAACCAAAGTGGAATAGCAGAAACTGAATATAAAAAAAATCAAGTAATAAAAACTAAAACCCAACTACGACTTAAAAGGTATAAACAAGACATCACAGACAGACAAATTAAAAATCCGGAGTCACACGTGTTATAAATCGAACAGATTACGTGTGACTCCGGATTTTTAATTTGTCTGTCTGTGGTGTCTTGTTTATACCTTTTAAGTCGTAGTTGGGTTTTAGTTTTTATTACTTGATTTTTTTTTTTATCCTTTTGGGGTTATAATATATATATTTTTGAAATGTGCTCATTAAGCCCTTTCATTTGATACCCAACATAGTACGATTAAACCATTTTTTTTAAGTTCCTCACTTTATGTCCTCTAGAGGGCGCCATTTTTAATTTAATGTGACTTCACATAGCCTATAACTGTGGCGGTATCTACATCGCCACATGCGAACTACGCATCGAAGACCTGACGTCACATAAATCCTGCATCGCGCAATTAGAGTTTACCGTGCAGTGAACATATATACAAAAACCCAATATCAATCATTGGGCAGTTGCCCGCCAGACACAACACCCGTCTGGTCGGAGGATCCTCCCTTTTCTATGGGGGATGAGTGAACTTTACACCCTGTTCCTCATACTCCTAAATAACCAGCGGACAATCACGACCCTTCTAACGATACCTCATTTGTGAAATTGTGATAAGTGGTTTGGAAGATAGGAGGGAACAGATGAACATACATACATACCGGTCAAAATCATAATCCTCCTTTTTTCTTCGCCGTAGTCGGGTAAAAAAGGAGAGGTAGATTTAAAATTCAATATCTGAATCAAGTAGGAACTAACTTATACCATAAATGCGAAAGTGAGTTTGTTTGTTATGCTTTCATGCTAAAACGGCTGATCGGATTTGGATGAAAATTGGCACATGGGTACACCATGACCCGGTGAAGGACATAGGCTACTTTTCGTCCTGGATCGCAGATGAAGTCGCGGGCCACAGCTAGTATTTTAATAAACACTTTAAGATCAAGTCCAACTATTTTTCATATTTCTGCTAATTTTTGCTCGCGTCTTTTTGTGAAAGACCCAGTAAACCGAGGTTTATCATATGTAACCCTTTGCGGATAAACACGTGTCCGGGCTATTTATTACTAATACGTTACACACGTGTAACTTTTGCAAAATGAAAGCCGGAAAAACACGAATCAATTTGACGGGTCGAGTCCCTTATCTCATGGTCAAATCAAGCATTTTTACATGTAAACACAACATCATTAACCTTGCTCAATGATATGGGGGAAGGTTGTAATCCCCATTAATTATAAATTTATTACAATACCGCCAAGGCTGCTAATTTAACGCAGCCTGTATCAACCCTTGTACTGCGAACTCTGTATAAGCCTTGTACCGTCGTGTACAGAAATATTCGGGTTAATTACTCTTTCCGATGACTTGTAAAACTCATCGTTTTTAATTGTTTTACGTAATACCCATTTTCTTAAATGCGCTGTTGACCTCGTTTAAAAGCGCAAGAAAAAATAATCACTGAAGTCATAGGGTTGTACAAATGACATTTCATTTTCTTTAGCTTTTATTCTATGTACAGTGTTAAGTGTCAAGTACGAGGCGTGGTGACTACAGCCTTCATCACAACGATACTTTGCGAAACAATTAAGAACTTCCCTAGTACAAGTTATTGGTTGAATTGTTTACAATAACTTTGCAGCTACAATAACATTGCAGAGAACTACAATATTGTGTGAACTATGTCAAGAGTATCTTGGATAGGTAATAGGTTTTCATCTCTATGCTCTTCACTCTTGTGTCAAAATGTAGGCTGTATTGATCGAGATTATGTTGCCTACCTGGCCTTCCCACCTTCCATACTAGGATACTACAAAAGTGACTACCCTCATTTCTTATAGTCCCGTTTATAATCTCGTAGACTAATTTGACAGGTGCAAATGTCAAAATCCAAATTGAAAAAACAAACTACAATCACTTGAAATGTCAAAATTAGACTACGAGATTTAAAAAACAAATTTTACTTAGTTAATCCTAGTTACATGCCACATTATGCTATAGCATCAATGTAGCTGTCTACACTAGAGATGCTGTGAATAATGATAAAGGCGAATAATCGATTAGCGATTACTCGATATTCCCTATGGCGAAAAGTCGAGTTATTCGCCATAATTATTCGACATCAAAAACGATACTGCAATCTGTATAAACAAAAACTATAAACATAAATAACACTGGCCTGCGGCTGTTTCGAACCTACCGAGCTTTTAGTATGTTTTCATTGCTACATTACTACAATGATTTTTTTGCACTAGTTCGCCGAATACAATGATTTTGTATAAATTATTAATACAATGTTGGGATTGTTAAACTTGGAACTGTTGGTAGTTGGCAACCCTTTTCGTTCAAAGAAACATCTCTGACTGAATCTAACTACTTGCATACAGCAACCATCCACGCTATTCAAGGACAAGAGACTTTACAAAGCGTGTCTTGAAAACAGGGAATATATTCCCATGTTTGAACAGTACTGGGTACTGTTAAACCCGAAGCTTATGCGCCTTTGACCCTCGCACTAAGGCAAGAGTAGAGTCTTACGTAGACCCATGGGACTTCACCGACCAGCCAATATTGACAAAGGGACCAAACCCTGACCAACTCTCTGGGGCATTAGCATTTGTAATGTCCCAAGCCCTAACAGCTCCACACCATTGATCTGTAAGCTTTAGGAACGCAAACGAAATAGAATAGAATAGAATGCAATTTTTCTAAAAGAATTCATTAAAGACACTGACGGATAACCTATGTTCCAACTTAAATACATTATTATTCTACTTTACTCGACGTTCCAATTTAAATAAAGTTAACCCCTATTATGCCGTAATCGTTCTACAGAACGTATTTTACTATTCCAGTCTTCTCTTGATGCTGAATATTTTATTTCTGCAAAAACAAAAAAAACGCTCAGCAAGTAATGAAAAGGGGGAAATATGCGAGGAAACATCAACGAAATGCGTGGAATCATGCCGAGGGCACCTCTAGAGGGCGACTCTAATTAAATTTCTGTAAATACGGCTGCATGGAAAATTTTCATTTACTTTTGGAATTTGTTTGTCGACTGCATTTCTGAGACGAGAAAAAGTGGCCGTTTTTAAACATCGCAGTTTCCCCTCAGCTGGCGTCCCTACCATAGCAAGCTAAGATTGCTTTGATTTATTTTTACTGAAGGCTGCTTTTAGAATATTTGTTTAAAAGCAGTAAAAAATAAACAAAACAGTTACGATCTTTAATAAGAATTAAGATAACTCAAGTTTTATAAGAAGACAGTGCCTTAAGTGCTTTCTTACCCGCGTCCAAACCTTTTAAATTAAAGACACTTTTAAATCTTCGTTAAGTTAAAAGTCTTTCATCGGCTCTCATTTAGTAACCCCGGTTCGGAGCACAGTGCCTTGCCCCGCGTCGTTGCTCGTTACCCGACCTGACCTTGTACAACCTCATAACATAATTACCGTTGAGTGCTTCCTTAAATAAATAAAGTCTTTTGTTTCGCGAAGCTTCGCGTGACCGGCATTTTGTTTGCGCTTCGTATTGTTGTACTGTGTTCACAATGTTTACATTATCTCCTAATGGATTTAGGCGTGTTTTAGGTCTAGTTAATTTACATATTTACTTACGTATATAATTTAGGTAAACAAGAAATCAGTGTCTCTGCCAAGTTTCATTTCACTGTCATCATTTTAGGCCTTTCCCAACTATGTTGGGGTCGGCTTCCAGTCTAACCAGACGCAGCTGAATACCAGTATTTAGCGGTTCCTTATCTGACCTCCACAACCCAGTTACTAGGTAACAATCACCACCTTGGCACGACTGTTTGACAGACTTACCGGCTACTAAAGATCTAAGTTTAATTTCATTGTAAAAATGTGTTTTTCTTGAGAATTATGAAATTAAAATTCAATCCCCTTGTACAGTTTACCCTCCGGTTATAATTTAATGTGCGGACAAGAGAGAAATCTATAAAATCTAATGGGAAAATTCCACGACGCGATGAGGCTTTTAAGATTTATCTTATAGTACCGAGCGTGGAACTGCCTGTTTAAGCTTAATTACATTTCGTGGTATTGAATGTTATGAAATCTTTACATGCAATATTTATTTAAGCGTCGTCTGTAAAGGGGAGGGACTCAGTTAAGCAAATATTTTGAGATGTATGTTTTTGATGTAATTGGAGTTAAAGACTTTCTGAAAACAAAACAAACCCGGCAAGGTTTGTTGGAATTTCCTCTCGCGAACGTTCACCCGTGTTCTCTCTATTTTTTGTTTGAACGTCCTAAGCTATTTCTTCAATATTGGTTACTAACAATATGAAAAAAAAAAACGGGGCCGT
Organism: Lithophane semibrunnea; assembly: GCA_947363905.1. Classification (NCBI taxonomy): domain Eukaryota; kingdom Metazoa; phylum Arthropoda; class Insecta; order Lepidoptera; family Noctuidae; genus Lithophane; species Lithophane semibrunnea. The sequence continues at coordinate 7,439,946 of OX376200.1, forward strand.
CTTTGGGGACTGAAGTGAAAACTAAATAACTTGTGAATACACAGTATACTTAAAGCTCATGGGAAGCGTGCGGTGACGATGACGCGAGTTCCACGCTTTTTGTTCACCCAAAAAGTACACATATATACACAGTATACATATAGCTCATGGAAAGCGTTCGGTGACGATGACGCGAGTTTCACGCTTTTTGTTCACCCAAAAAGTACACATATATACACAGTATACATATAGCTCATGGAAAGCGTTCGGTGACGATGACGCGAGTTTCACGCTTTTTGTTCACCCAAAAAGTACACATATATACACAGTATACATATAGCTCATGGAAAGCGTTCGGTGACGATGACGCGAGTTTCACGCTTTTTGTTCACCCAAAAAGTACACATATATACACAGTATACATATAGCTCATGGAAAGCGTTCGGTGACGATGATGCGAGTTTCACGCTTTTTGTTCACCCAAAAAGTACACATATATACACAGTATACATATAGCTCATGGAAAGCGTTCGGTGACGATGATGCGAGTTTCACGCTTTTTGTTCACCCAAAAAGTACACATACAGTATACATATAACTCATGGAAAGCGTTCGGTGACGATGACGCGAGTTCCATGATTTTTGTTCACCCAAAAAATGCTCAACGCGCCTAAAGAAGTTTTCACTTCAAATATGTATTTACAACACTTACAAAACAAGTACCAATGGGTCAAGGGGTATCTTGTTACCCAGTTACTGTGTTATACACGTCAGATAGGCAGTCGCTCTATGTAAAATAATGGTGTTCAATTGCATCCGGTTAGACTGGACGCTGAACCCAAACTAATTGGGAAAAGGCTAGGCAAGTGATATTGACTTACAGAAAAAATACCTTCAAATAAATATTTTTCATGTAAAACATTTCCTAACAAAAAACCAATACCACAACAAACTTTGATGTTAGCCAATTCTTCTCACATATTTAATAAGTGAGTCAGTAAGCTATTACATAATATTCCCCAATTTCCGGTTGACTGCACGGTGGCGTTTGATGGCCACATAAAATGTAACGGGAGTCCGGGATCCCGGGACTCGTGGCCGCTCCCCGCGACTTGCCTGCACTATATTGAACAGAACACGCCTTTCAGGGTGCGCCGATGTTTTTAAACGCAGCCAATAGTTGTTAAACGTTTTCTTGAAATTGATAGGTTTTTATTACTTTCGTGATACATTGTTGTTTTTAGGGTTCCGTACCTCAAAAAAACGGAACCCTTGTAGGATCACTGAGTTTGTCAAGACCCTTTTTCTTAGGAATACGTGGAGGCAATCGGGCTGACATTAATATCAAATAAATAGGCCCCTTGGAGCTGTAAAAAATCAAGCTTATAAGTCAACTTAATAAAAAATCTGCCACTTATTTATTTATGCGACATTATTTTGATACCCACAAATAAATCAAAACCTATAGGTTACACCCTGTATATCTAACTGTAACCACGGCAAAAAGCACGGTCTCACAGCACAAGTAAAGAAAATCGTTAATTTGTAGTTTTATCACGTTGTATGTATGTGAGATCATGTTTTTATCACATTGTATCGTGAGATCATGTTTTTATCACATTGTATCGTGAGATCATGTTTTTATCACATTGTATCGTGAGATCATGTTTTTATCACATTGTATCGTGAGATCATGTTTTTATCACATTGTATCGTGAGATCATGTTTTTATCACATTGTATCGTGAGATCATGTTTTTTAACTACAATTTTAAGTTTGTTCTTAGGATAAATTCATCCCAACTACGGAACCCTTCATTGTGCGTGATCCGACACTCACTAGGTTTTGTTAAGAGTGTCACATTTGTTTATTTTGGATTTTCTCGAGATCTTAAACATAACTTCACGTCTGTATTCCCCGATGAGTTAGGCAGAGTGTAGTAGGTACACCCACATTGTCCGATCCAGGAATCGAACCCAGGACCTCATGCTTAGCAGAAGCGCTTGCAAGACCGACGAGACAGTATTCTAAAATCTTGAGACAAATAAAAAATAAAAATGGCTGAAATTTTTTTGATGAAAATCTCCGTCTGTGAGAGTACTTAAAACAAAGTCTGTAATTACAATATTCAAGTATCTCTCGTCTTGAAACTGTTAATGAAGATGTCTAAAACTTTATAGAATTTAGATTGATAGAAATATTAAATACCTCGTTGAGAGTTTCTAATGGAAAAGTTTCTTCTAATGAAGAAGTTTATTATGAATTTTTGGCAATATAGATTCTGTTAGGTACTTGAAAAGTATAATAAAACTAGTTCTCATCTTATATTACGTCTCATTTGAATAATTTACTGTGTTTTTTAAGTCTCTTGTGACAAAAACATAAGAAGATTACCAGCCATCGGTGTAAAATGGTTTGATTTATTAAGAACTAGCTGCGCTCCGCGGTTTCACCCGCGTAAGTCTCGATCCCGTGGGAATATCGGGATAAAAAGTATCCTATGTCCTATTCCAGGTCATGGTCTACCCATGTGTCAAATTTCATTCAAATCCATTCAGCTGTTTTAGCGTGAAAGCGTAACAAAAACAAACAAATAAAAAAATAAACTCATTTTCGTATGTATAATATTAATTAGGATTAGGACTAGCTGTTGCCTGTGACTTCGACTCCGATCCAGGATGAAAAGTTGCCTATGTCCTTCTCCGGGTCATTTTTCATAGATTCTCAACTACAATGTTAATTTTGTGCTTAGCATAAATAATTCATCTCAACTACGGAACCCTTCACTGTGCGTGGTTCGACATGCCCTTGGCCGGTTTTTTTTAGGGTCTCGGAAAGTGTCTACCGGCCGTTTGGAGATTTCATTGAATAAACCACGAGTATGAAAAAAAAAACCATAAAAACAAGTTATTAAATCAAAATATGTTTGCACAGAGTAATGCTCCATGATAAGAAAAAAATCAGCAACTTTGCAAACTATTTGAACACAAAACTCGTCTGCAAACCAGAGACAGCAAGCTTTATGACACAGACAACAACGGCATACATAACATTTTACGTAAGAAAGTATCATCATCATCATAATCATTGGCCGCTTAGTTCCACCCATTGCTGAGTATATGCATCCTCCCTTTTGTGCCATGCTTCCCTGGTCCGTGCGAGACTCAGAGAAAGTAAGTAAGTGGTAGATAAATCTACCAAACTTTCAAAATGTTGCAGTAAATCTCTTTAGATATGCAAACTTCCAGCTAATTAGTGTTAGAACTCAAATTGCGTTAATTTATCTTCTTCTTTGTTTAAGAGTTCTGCTGGCCTGGTTTAATATCATCGTCTGCCTATTTATGAACTTTATTGGAGTCTGTTTCAACTGTAACCAGATGCTGTGAATAAAAGTTTGATCTTGTATGATCGTAGAGATCACATCATTTCTATCAAAATGAAGTATTAACATTTATTTATATTGAGTGTTTTATTATTTCGAGGATGGACACTTTTGTATTGTATACTGAAGAAAGGAAATACAAACCATAAAAAAAATTAAGGCGATTAGGTGGTTTTATCGCAATCAGCTGTGATGTCGGTAGCACACTTGAATCAGATGCGAGTAGCGGCACATTACGCGAGGCAGTTGAATTGAACTAATGCGGTTTCGCTGCTATGGTTCCGAGGCGTAGGTGTGCTACCGGCGTGAATGAATAATGACAATTATTTTTATGTCTGATGTTCGCTCTACTGTCATCAAATCCCTAAAGTAAAAAATTAAAACAGTTTAAAGCTTTCTTATTGTCTTTGAACTTTAGGATTTTTAGTAATGGAGTGATACTTGCACCATACTGACTATCGCAGTAATACCTATTATAGAAAGGACGATGAGTTGTTCATCACACTTACTGACTTCAGACCATAGTATTCTCTCTCATATAGTTATAAGATTCAGGATTCAGGGGTTGGTCCATGGATGGGTGACCATCTTTACATATCGAGACTCCTCCGTGCCTCGGACAGCACGTTAAGCCGTTGGTCCCGGCTGTCATTTGTGGAACTTTGACAGTCGTTACGGGTCGTCAGAAGCCTGAAAGTCTGACAACCAGTCTTACCAAGGGGTATTGTATTACCCAGTTACTGGGTTGGGAGGTCCAATAGGCAGTCGCTCCATGTAAAATACTGGTATTCAGCTGCATCCGGTTAGTCTGGAAGCCGACCCCAATATAGTTGGGAAAAGGCTAGGCAGATGACATAGTTAAGATTCAAATTTCTGCATATATGCAACTTTAGAGATTGCCCAAGGTAACAAAGAAGCTCACGGTCCTTCGACATTAGTTGAGTACGAGACAGTTTCACAGTCACAGGTATAAAGTTGAACCCGGTACGTGACCATCCGTAACAAATATTTGAAGGCAAGCCACGATTTCTATCGCGCACGACATTTTGCATTTTCACATTTCCAATTATCTGCTACTTGACATTTTTCCTTTTGCACTTCGTTAAATTATGGTAAAGAGAGAAGGTTTATTTTGTTTTATGATACATAATATGGATTCTTTTGCTGTGAAAAGGTCAGAATTTCATACTTAGAATAAAATTTAAATTTATTGATTAATAATATAAAATCTCTGTGGGCTTTAGTCGTTTTGCAAATGACATGACCAGTGGGACTATGGGCGCCTGCATAGGTGTCGAAATCAATGTGCAGCAAATATTGTTTTATTTTTGCAATTTTTGTATTCTACAGTTTCCAGATAAAAAAGTTTCACGAGTCTAAAAGATCAGGAAACTGAGAAAAATAAAGATAAGTATTCACTAAATAACTCTGCTTTTCGATATGAGATGGCGCTAGGCGTTGTGGTTATCGAGTTTAAGACAAGTTTTTGACATTTATTGTCACTGAGATGAGATTGCGACTTGAATTTGAACGTTTTTAGTTACGGGAATTAGGCAATCACCGCCGCCCATAGCAGGGTTTTTGCTGATGCGTTGCCACCCTTTCCCCAAATAAACGCTGCTTTATTAAGTTTTGCTGGCTCACATGCAATCGAACCGCTGTGTCAGACTTTATACCTGCTGTCTTGTTGTTAAATAGTATTGTTCCAATGTAGTTTAAGTACATACCTGATTATTTAACCACCGGGCAAGTCTCGCTTGCAGGGGTAAGGTTGGCATTGAAATAATACGACTTTGAATCCGCCTTACGAAATATGCCACAGTTTACGCACCTCATCATAATATCCATTTAATCGAATCGTAGAGCAAAACAGATGAATCCTTTTTATATAGCAATGGTAATCAGGCTTTGAAGATATCAGTTCGTAAAGAAAAGCAATGGTCGTTAGAAATAGAACACAAAAATCGACAGTACACAACGAACTGTAAACACAACGTGACGCCAAGATCGGATGTGCAAGTAGGGATGTGAATGGCGATCTGAGATCGATAAATGATACTCGATTTTTTTCCGAACACTAAAATCGAAATCATTTGATTGCCTGGTTGGTCTAGTGGTCACAAGCGCTGTAGCGCTGTACCTACCCGGGAATCGCACCCAGGACCAGGACCAGGAGCATGAGGTCCTGGTTGCGATTCCCGGGTTAGGCAAAGTGTTATTGGGTTTGTCCATCTGGAATATCTCAGTAGCAAGTGGAGTCCGGTTTTTGCCCGGTTGATGGCAATAGGCGCGCCCCCTATTGCACGGGACTTACAACATAACTAGCGAAATGAGGGTGTATAGGTACACCTCTCCCTTCAGGGATTAGAAGCGTGATGTTATGTTATGTTATGTTATTATTAAACAAACACAGTTACAAAGGGTATAATAAAATATCAATTCAGAAATATATTTTTTGTGAATCGATTTTTCATGCTTTGACTCGAATCGATTAATTCGGTATTTTATGGAAAAGATTGCTCCCTTAATATTGCCTTTGATCCCGCCACTAATGTCAGATGCATTGTCAAAGAAATAGCAGTCCTTTATACACAGTGATTACAGTGATGGTGTTCGATCGTCACAAATATCAATAAAAACCTAACCTGTAGGAATGTAAATAAATCAAATTAATTATAAACAAATGCATTATAATTATATTCCATGTCATTTATTCTCTTGATCGAAAATAACTCGTTCTTAGTTTATTTTTCCTATATTATGTGTAGCTTATTATGGTTACCGGATGGTTATAGATACAATGGAACGTCAAAATCGGAAAGTACTTATAGAGTACGTTTCATCATTATAGTTCCTATGCCGTAATGTTGGCACATTAACAACGGACCTATTAGGTGGCGCCGTAACGTACAAATGTTCGTCCTACAACAGTAGAACCAACATTACGGCATAGGAACTATTTGATGAAACGCACTCTAAAAGAAAAGCGGAAACATTTAAAATACTGTTTTTGCAGATATTTTAACCTTGGCTTTATTCGGAATAATTTATCCATGATAAATTAGATCTTTATTTTTAAATCTTAGTGTATTTACTGTAATCCTGCACAAGTTCCCGAATTCGAATGCAGGAACTGGTCATGTCCTTTAAGATATGTGCAGTATTTTCATGCATAAGCAGATAGATGGGGTTTATACAGGGTGTTAGGGTAAACACCGTTATCCTTGCAACCAGTAGTTTGGTTTCATTTATAGAACATACAATCAATGGAAAATTACAACTTTAAAAAAAAAAAAATACATCTAAATTTTACCACAAGAGACGCAAGTTCGTTGCCCTATGCGCTAGGGCAACGAACTTGCGTCTCAACACGGGCGGGGGGTACGGGATGTGACCTGACCGGCAGCGAGCGCGATCCTTCCCTTAGTCAGTCAGCTGTTTCGCTAGCAAGCACGGTGTCAGATAGAAACTTTTTAAAATCTTTTAATGAAAATAACGTTTGTTTTTTGTTGTGTTCGGTCATTTATTTTTATATTTAAGTCAACTACCCATGGTTTGAATGACAAGAGTGTTTACCATTACATCCTGTATATAAACGTCGCTTAAAGTTAAATAATGATGTTCGTCTGCTTAACCATAGACTTTGTGACATGTAAATGTTTACAGTTTTAGTTACCTAAGGCACAGCTTAGTTCCTGGATGGCCCAACGTGTTTGGAACACAAACGAAGCCTCTAATCGTATGCTGATAAAGTGGCAAGGTCGCAAGTTCGCAAGTCAACGTTGTCAACACAAATTACTTACAGACCCCATAAGGTTCGATATTTCGTCAACATCGAGCCACTTAACCTACTTCCCTTGAAGTAGGTGCTTTCAAAACAATTAACTAAGTAGGCTAAAAGGAATCTTAATTGAAAATTTTGTTTCTAATTTGTGTTCCCGTTTTTTATAAAGTATAATTCTACTTAAAAGTTTAATAGGACATCAGTTTTTGCCTCCGGATTTACAGTTTAAAAGCTAATAAATTATAGGTTTTTTCTTCAGTCTATTTTTCTGTTATATAAAGAAAAGAGGGTGAGTTCAAATCAAGTATAATGAGTAAACCTTTTAAAATATTCATGGAAGACAAGACTGCCTCGTTGGTCTGGACTGAGCATGAGTTCTTGGGTTCGATTCCTGGGTAGGCCAAAGTGCTATTGGATTTTCCATATGACATTTCTCGATAGCAACCCGGAGTCTGGATTTGTGCCCTGTGCCCTGCCCATCAATCGCAAAAGGCTCGCCCCCTATGTCATGTATGGGATTTAAAAATAACTGGCAAAATGAATACTATCGATAAACCTCTGGCTGACCCTTCGGGGTATACAGGCGTGATGTTATGTCATAGACGACAAGAATGAATTGTTTTTAGACCTAATTTCAATTATGATTTTGTAGTTTATGCAATGTGAAATGTGTCACAAGTACAAAATAATACCTTTAAAAAAGTTTATTTGAAAACACATGCAATGTCTACATTCCTACATGCACTTGCTTTACCATAACATAATTTTCCGTCGTCACCAACTCCACTTTCAATTTACTTCTTGTCAGCAAACTATTTATCAAAATTAAAAAACGCAATACTTGTAGTTTTGGAGTTAATAATTAATAACTGCATAACACGCCGTCTACAAACAAATATTAATAGTGTGGCCAGAAACGAGAGGATTGCGTGCCAAGGTGAAACTAATGTCCGCTGTAGTGTAGGCCCCGTTGACGAGTCTAGACTACAGAACACGTGTTTAGCCAAATGCTATATCTTCTTTGTAATGAACCTCATTCAATTTGGCCGATTGTGTGCATTCTGATATGAATGTAGGGATAGGATAGTCCGCGGAGATTGGATTTTGTTGTTCAAATATACTTAGGTGATGAGCTTTTTAGATGTTACCTCATTATAGCATTAAGGGCTAGCGTTACTTCTTCGTTTTGGGGGAGGCCTATGTCCAGGAGTGGACGTCTATGGCTGAAATGATGATGATGAATGGTTACTTCTTCGGTGACTTAAGAGCCATGCTCTTGTTCTTCCCGCATTTTCACAAATCGGTTTTTATGACTAGACAAAACATTGAGATTTCTTAGTTATAATTAGGTATGTAACTTTAGTATTAACGTATTATACTCATAAACCCGGAATAAATTCTCTAAACGATGGTGAAAATCTCATCAAAATCTGTTGCGTGGTTTAAAAGAACAAAACTGACATACAGACAAACACAAAAAGCGACTTTAATTTATAATATGTATATAGATGTGATAGAATTACTAAAATAAATCTCCTGCCTAGTGAGTGTGCTCCGGGCATCCTTGGCGTTCTGTAGAAGCTGCCTAGCCTCATTGGAAAAAGGCGTGAGTTTGTATATATGCCATAAATTCTTTGAGCTTTTCCGATTAATTTATTTATTTATAGATATTGATTAACATTGGTTTTTATTTTTATGATGTATTTTTAACGAGTTGTCCCATTTTGCTAAAGGCTAAATTGCTGTATTTGAGAATTTATGAGCTATTGCCAGCATTCGCAGTAAAATATTAATGATTGAAAATGTACTACCAAATTGTTAAATGTACGTTAATAATTTAGGATACCTACAGGTAAAACTAATTACATTTGTATTTTCGGAAATCATTGCATCATATTTTAGTAATGTAATAATTCAGCTATAAATTGAACCACTATAAAGCAATATTCAACCGCTACATGATAATAATATTATTGAATAGTTTTTGCTTGTTATCATATACCTCATCTCTAATTTGTATAAAATGACTAGCTGCGCTCCGCGGTTTCACCCGAATCTATATACTATTTATAGATTTAGGAGATAGTACACAAATAAAATCAAAAGTCATTTATTCAAATTAGGCAGAGAATTAGCACTTTTCGAACGTCGAAATTACATGAGACAGTCCCCCAAAACGCTCACCCTTCACCACTTCCTAGTTGCTTTAGCTGGGAAGAAGAAGTGGCACAACAAACTCCCCAGCAGCACAGCTGTCTGTTCAGTTAGTAAGAAATGATTCCGTACAATATTATGCAAAATCATTTACATTACGCAACACAAAACATAAATCTAATTATTAGCCATATGTCAGCTAGCACAGGCAAATAATAGAACAAAAAAAAAACGAGAACAAAATATTTAAATAATATTTTAAACTAGGTACCGTATTCATATACCTAGATGAGTAGAATGCTGTATAAGTCAGCAGTTTCGTTAGTAATGCTACAGTTCCATTGACAACGTTCCTGGAGCGAGCTCGAATCCGTCGCTTCACTGGCCCGACTAGCCAATGGACTCATGCCACCTTTGTCACATACCTACCTGTGTTTTATTTATGTACCGACTGAGGGCATTGAACTTTACGAGTATGTTTAGATCAGTGGTTAGGGTTGCAGGTTGCAGATTGTGTATATAATTAAGTAGTAGTATTATGAAACTGAATTGGCTAATTTAGACTTTAATTTGGGTATTGTATGAAGTGTTGGTTGGTTTAATTTAAATTTTTTAAGAAATAAGCAGTACCTTTGTACTCATATTTTAATTATGTCGTATCTTTTTTGTATTTTACTGTGTGTACATAAATAATAAAATAAATAAATAAATAATCAGTATAATGATAGGTTATTAAAATAATGAATTTCAATATGTAGTATTTTTAGTATTTCCAGAATTCAATCAATGTCAATACTGTCAAAATTAACTTACCTTTTTTCGAGGATAACAAAACCACAAATGTCGAATATAATTTTATTTGAGGTTTCCGCATCATTCGATTAAGCGAGTTCAATAAATGTTTGTTAATGCATGATTTACGAGCATATTAATTTCCAATTTACACTGAAATTAAATTAAAGTTTTCTTTTTTCAGGTCAGTATCACAGTACGACACAGGAGGGCGGTGTGTAAGCGTATTATACTCAGAATTACTTCTCCATCCTTTTCACACGTAAGTTCTTCTCAGTCTTCTGTACCTATTTCATTGAAAGCTATCGGGCAGCTACGTTTATCTCCAACATATTAGCATACAAGGCTTAGCATGACGTGACCAAAATGAAAATCCTTTTCAGCATTTTAAAATTTCGCAACAAAATTCAAGCTTCTACACATGACAAGGGTTGGCACGTCCGTAGTCACGCGGAAAATAGAGCTATCATCGAGTATTTTTCAGTTTTGGTCGGGGTTGTTGAAAACAGAAGGTATCCCATCCCGTTTAGGGCATTTTGAATTTTAATATCTTCATTGAATAAAGTTTCGTTATGACAAAAGAAGGCAATCTCTTTAGTAATTAAAAGGACCTTAATAATGGTGCTAGTTAATATAAAACGTTGTCTACCTACCTTTAAAGTTATCTCCACCCCAATTTTTGATTTAATTATAATTTCCAAGAACTAATATTATAAATGTAAAAGTGAGTTTGTTTGTTTGTTACTCTTTCACGCTACAACAACGGCTGAACGGAATCGGATGAAATTTCGCACATGGGTAGACCATGACTTGGGTTAGGACTAGGGTTTTTTATCCCGATATTCCCACGAGATCGTGACTTATACATATTTAAAAGCTAACAGTCTTAAAATAATAATAATATGTACAAGTATATAAAAAAGGGAGGGGGATAGATTCATAGGGATCAACAAAATCTGATATCGAATCTGCCAGCCCTATTTTCGTCGTATACAATATTTGAACGAGTCGCTAAACTGTTCACAGAAATATTATGTCCCAACAGCGAAGTCGTTCAGTGAGCGATGAGATTTTGTAGTTTGAGTTGTGTGACTACCTGTACCTGCCCCGCACTCGCGCACAAACTCCATGCAAACATGTTTGTACGTCTGTGTCAGCGTAATTCTGTGTACACTCGCGAACAAACTGCATTAGAAATTGTGCGGCAACATTAGTTTTATGCTTTTGATGAATAAGCATGTTGTAACGTAGCGGGATTCAGCTGGAATGTACCGCTCTACGTTATGTTCATATTCTCCTCATTAAATAAAGCTTAGAGTCGTTATTTCGTGTACTTACTACGTATTTAGTTGTTCTTGGAAATGTGTACTTACCTTTATCATATTTTGTTAATGAAATTTCCTTGTAATTAATAATAATATGCTGGAAAATACAAAGTACCTACCAGCAGAGAGTTGTGTAGCATTTAGCTCAAAAGTGATCATTACTCAAACACTGAAAACATAATTAGCTTTAGAGAAACTTTGACGCTTGCGAAAAGAAAATAGGTGTGCCGAAGACCTTAATTAATGAAGTTTTAGTACCTAAATAAACAATCCAGCTTGTTGTTGATTGGAGAAATACAGCTAAGAATAGATTGCTTTTGTTCTAAAAAAATTAAAATTTCTGTGTAATATGTTTAGCTTGTCTGGTGGATCGATCATTGCCAACACGAGAACAGTAACAGGGAAAGAGCCTTAGCACTTTCTTCTAAGCTCCCTTTAAACCCAAGAAACGTGCCATCGATAAGCAAGTCGTGTAAACAGGGCATAGCGAGTATACTGAGCCTCGGAGTTCGCAGCCCCGGGCTTCGCATGTTGTTGGCACGTACACGCCCACATATGAACTGAGGCGACTGGGCCTCATTGAATATTTCCACCAAAACTTTTAAAGTGCTTGTTGAATACTGAAAAGGGTGAGTTGGGCTATTTGGGGGTACCGTTTTTTGTTCGGTTTGTTTTGAAATGGGTTGCTCCTTGGCCTGACGAGATAAAAACATTCACAGTAATCGTTTGCGAGCTAGTGATTTGTTTTAGATAGTTGGTAGTTGTACATGTTGGGAATAGTGGAGAGTACTTCTGATGCGTCCGGCACTCGGCGTGGCAACACGTTGTGTTTGGGTTCGCGACTGGTCAATCGTCATCATGAGGATGCCTCGTTAAGAGGTGCAACACGTGTCGATTTCTTACAAGGTTTTTTATGACTCTTGAGGAATAGTGGAATAGGTTACTATAAATATCTACGTCTATTGTATTTGTGAATACTTCTGAATTCATAATTAAAATCGTTTATACCTATATATTATATAAAGATAACTCGTTTATTTGGTGTACACAAAATACATATAAAAGCACGATTAAATAATAAAAAATTACAATGACACGATAAGAAAATACCTAAAGAGTGGCAAAATACAAAAAAAAAAGGAAATTATTGGTACTATTCAAGACACTATTGGTACTATTGAGTCGATCTTTAATGTGTTTTTTGTAACCGTTCTCTTTGAAGTTCATGTCATAATGTAAATGAAAACTCTCTACATTTAAACGAGCAAAAATTGTGTTGCTCTTTTTCTTTAAAATAATTCGCTGAAGGTAGCCTCACAATTCAGGTAGCCTATCGATCTACGCGAAGAACAAACAAAGAGTGGTATCAATTAAAAACTTTTCTATTAACGTAAAACAAACAAGAAAACAAAACAGAAGTTCGAAGGTCTTTGATTAAAAACGACATTGAATGAGCTGAGCGAACTTGATTCTTATGACAGAAGCAATAAGAGTTAATAGAAAGGGCCTTTTGTTGTAGATTTTGAATGAAATCTGTTGTGAAGAAGAGGAAGGTATCTGTGGAAACTTGAATTCACAAAACATCCCCGGTTAACATAATGACATGGATAAATGGTGAATATTTTTTACTCCATTACATTTGTTATTTATTATATGGAAGTGAGAGAAAATTCTCTTAAGTTCCTGGCTCAGCTTTTGTTTCAAATTTTTATGTCTAATGATTGATCGATAATCACAACGTTGACGTCACGTAAATCACTTACTTTATTTGCCTATTGAAACTTGAAAAAGTCAATGATTTTGATAGTTAATTGATTCAGGCGTGACTTTGCGGAAATCCATTATAAAATACAATAGACGCTGATATATTTAGTAACCTATTCCGCTTGACTTTTTAGTCAAGCGGAATAGGTTACTAAATATATCAGCGTCTATTGTATTTTTTTCAATGATTTTGTTCTAGTAGGTACCTATTTATTTTGATTTAGAAAACAAAATGTCTGATAAACAGGAAAATAATTGAAAATGAAAATTCTGTGAAATATAAAGAGAGTTCGAAAGTCTCCTTTATCCTCATTGTTACATCAATTATAAATTCAGTTTGAGTAGGTGTTTATGAAAGTTTTATGTACTCTCGAATCTGAATTGTTGGCATATTGCTTTCATTTATAATTTACGTGCCGCGTAACTTTCAGTTAACTCTCAGATCTGAGAGAGACAAGTTAACATAGAATGCGCTCAGAGTTCGGGATAAAATATTGCGAGCGGAGAATTTTAAGAAGAGAGAATTTGAATGGGCCTGAAATTCGTTGCTCTTAAATTTTTCATGTTCATGAATTTAAAATTGCAGAAAACTCTTGTACAAAAAGTGTTTAATGAACTAGTGTTTTTTTTAATCGTACATATAAATAGGTAGCTTTACCTTACTGCTCAACAAAAAACCGTTTCCAAATGAACTGTTTACATAATCAGCCTATAATGTTCCCACTGCTGAGACACAGGTCTCCTCTCTATGAGAGGGAGTGGGCCGTAATCCACCACGCGGGCCCAGTGCGGGTTGGTAGATGTCACATGTCTTCGAATTTTTGGTTCTAAGACATGCCGGTTTCCTCACGATGTTTTCCTTCACCGTTTTGAGAGCAGTGGTGATGAAATTATTTACACAAAGTAAAGCGCCTGTAGGGGTTCGAACCTGCGACCTACAACTCGTAAGTCACGGCCGTTACCACTGGGCCACCACTGCTCTCTCAATGAACTGTTTGTTGGCAGTTAATTTGGAAACGCATTTTACGTAGTTACAGTTAAAACGCAGACAAAAACCACAATACAACATCACGTATACGAATACCACACAAAATGCTATACGCTTGTCTTATGAAATTGTAGGCTTACAGTCTCAGAAATCTCATTTAGCCACGAGACGAGAGGCGCCGTATCTTATACTGTCGACGGATTATTGATGTCGTGAAACCATATCCACCCAGATTGCCGCGAGAGGGCGCGCACCCGATTTAATTCCTCTTTAATTATTTAGAGAATGTCTGCTATTATTTAGCTGGTGTTCTTGCACTGCTTCGAGTAAACAGATTGGTATTGGTTTAATACTAAACCCAGACAGGCAATATTGAACGCAGATTGATCCTTGCTTAGCCTCGTAACTCGAGTTTAGTTGTTTATTAGTTTTCTTTGTGTATTATGTTGTTTTGGTAAACTTAGATTCTTTTTACAGTTCAGATTGATGGTTTAAAGTATATAGATAGTTATATAGTAGGTTCGGACTAGCTTAGATAAATTACAATTTGACAGGTCTAGGTAAATAGAAAGAGGCTTAGATTTAGTCTTAGAAAGAAAAGCTCCTTTAGTTTGGCCGGCGAAATGGTTTCGTTTTCAAGGATTACCAAGCGTAGGAAGACAAATGAGGTGCGTTAAGGGCTTCTAAAACTTGACCAGATTCTACTGTTATTAATTTTGTTAGAGTCATATGAATAGTCCCTATTCTTCAAGTGTGCTTTTGGACACAAATACTACCTACACTCTATACATATGAATGTTTGAATGTAGATCGGGTGGATAATGTTTGAGTGTCATCGGGTTGAAATCACGGAGCAACTTAGATTGAATAATTTGCGTAGGACGTAAATGTTAAGTTAGGTATGCTCCCAATTTAAGTTTGTTTATATCTTGAATCAAGAATGCCTTAGCCACGTAAGTACCTAATTCACTGGCTTTATATTTCGGAGACCATTTTTCCTCATTTCAGAAGAGAATTATCGTAATTTAAAAAGGTTTTTTTACCTTTTTAGGAACCGTAGTCCATAATCATTACTTGTCTTGCGAGGGAGGATAATATGCGCATTTATTAATTAATGAATCGAGTGCTAGCGGGGTGGCGCTTACTATATTTTAGCCAAATTAACTAACCAGTTCAATGCTGGACATAGCTCCCTCCCAAGTTGCCCCACAATATTTTATGCTGCAATGAAGTTCACTCAATATTTACTTTTACATAAAATATGTATCAGAAAAGTGTGGTCATATTTATGGGAGTGGTACAACAGACCACTTTCTCCATGGCAGCACCATCGTAAACGCGAAAAAAAAAACATAATCAGCTGTCCCATACATTCGGTTCAGGTAGAAGTGTATTCCTGCCAGGGTTGCGGGTTAGTCCGAAAGGGATACCGGGACCTTGGCAACAGGCAACTGAAGGAACACGGGTGGGTTTTAGTCAGTAAAAGTCTGACACGCCCTTCCGCTCCACCCAGAGCGGGAGTAGTCATTGGATGATTTCCCAACCTCAAAAAAAAAAAAAAAAAAAAAAAGGTAGAAGTGTATTGACGTTTTGTATGGGACAGTGGACAATTTTTTTGTGATTACGATGTTGTTGTCATGGTAAAAGTTGTTCAGTTTTCTGTACCACACTTTTAAATAAGATCACACCTTCTGAAACCTCTGTATAACTCAACGTATGTTTTACCTCGAAGCTTTTCATAACATAACCAATATTTACACTTTGTACTTCGCAATTAATTGGAATTAATGATTTGATTGAAATTGTCTAGACAGACAGTGAACTAATTTGCGAACATGAGGGCGTTACATGTCAATACTTGAGTCAAGAGGTCATATTGACATGGTTTATTAGTTCATAACACTATGAATTAATATAGTAAACTACACGAACGGATGTACGGTAAGAAAAAGCGGCCAAGTGCGAGTCGGAGTCACACACGTAGGGTTCCGTAGGTGAGATGAAAAAAATTCGTTTAAATTTTTTCATACAAAACGGCAATTTCATAGGTAAAGACCTAATATTATTAAGAATTAGTGATCCCGATCTCATGTAACACGGCAAATTATTCGACACAACCTTTGGATGGGAAATTGTGAACTAAGCTGAACTAGCCTAGTTAGTTATGTACAGAAATATGTACATAGTCTGACACATACCTATCCTTTCTAACATAATGAAATATTATGACACAATATACGTGTTTGTTTATGATGTAGTAGACTAAAGTGTTATTTCAAGAAACGCCTACTGTATAATAATGTAACCGCTCAAGAAAGGCGCGCTCTTGATTGACACAAGTTCCCAAAAAGCCTTATTGTTCTTCGGAACTTGATATAGGTGTAATATAACTTTTGGGTCGCCGAGTTTTCTTGTTGATTTCTGCGAGCAAAAGTTGTATCGTCGCACTTAACTACGACGAATTCAAATTTGTATTGACAAGGAGAAAGGGGAGGAAGTTGAATGTAGGCGTTAGAAGTTGGAAAAATACGAGCACGTAGCTTCACCTGACTTTTTATTAAATAAAGGCGCGTTATACGTGTCTTTTGAAACAAAAAATAAACCGTTTTTTGTGTAGGAGTACCTACAGCTGCAGAGGTCGTTTAATTTGTAAAAGGCTAGGTTTTTATGACAAGTTTTTACACAAGAAAATCTTGTGTCACTATACAACGTGCCGCTACCATGACGACATTAATTTAACACACGTATCCGATTTCGCGTATTCGTTTTAGGAAAATATTTTAATTTCATTAAATGTTATTATTTATTGATTTATTTACAATTTTCTAAATTACCATCCTGGAGCAACCTGTACTTAAAGAACTGTAGAGAAGAGTTCATTTGCCGGGGTCACGGATCATATGTAGGCGAATAAAAGGAAAGCCGCGCAATTTCCTAGAAATTATGCCGACAAAGGATCTTGACCGATGGAACGTAAGCCAGCTGGTAGGTACCTACATGAATGAATCTTTTACAAAGAGTGATCTCAATTTTGGTTATGTTTTTATTATTTAGTTTGTTTGAAAATTTTTTTTTTTTTCAATTTACGAATTATTTTATTTTATTATAATTTTTATGGTTACTGGCCACTAGCCCTACCCGTGTGTTAAATTAATGTCGCCATTGTAGCGGCACGTTGTATACCCAACTGTTTCATAATGAAGTCTGGTGGTTTCTTTGCACTTTGGTACCATAGGTAAAACAGGGTTATATTATAAAGGTCATCTGAGAAATGTTCAAGTTCACAGGTAGATGGAAGAAATCTATGATTTATAATACACGTTTTTGTCGAACTATATCCGGTTTTCTCTTTGCAAAATCCTCCCAGAAGTGTATTTATTACAGACAGTGGGTACTAAAACTTCGTTCTTGTCGGTTTGACAAGAGCTTTAATGGATTACAGTTTTCTTTGTTATCAAAGCGAGGGACGTTTTGTATATACCTACTTACCTAAGTACTTCCTTTTTAAGTTAAAGATTCTGAATAAAACTGGACTTAATGGCCTGAAATCAACAATACCCATGGAGCAAACATGAGAGAATAGGCTTAATTTTGACCTCATCGTCAGCCTACAGCAGTCCACTGCTAGACATAGGCCTCTTCAATTGCACGCCATTCAGCTCGATTCTCGGCAACTCTCATCCAACTGCTACCAGCCACCCTGCGAAGAACGTTGCTCCACCTAGCCTGAGTGCGTGCTACCTTACGTTTGCCGATTCGCGGTCACCACTCAAGAACACGTCTACCCGAACGGTCATCGGTTCTAAGGCCGGCCCATTTCCATTTCAGCTTGCTTATTTTGTGACTTTTACCCTATAGTGCATAAATTATGCTTGAAATGTTTGCTAAGCTTCTTTTAAGTACGTTTCTCAAGTTGGTATCCGATTTTCTCGCAACTTAACTGTTAGTATTTTTTGGCAGCTCTCCCAATTCACACCAGATGGCGTTGGAACTCGAAGAAAACTTCTCTTAAGTATCTACTTTTTCGTGTTCGAATTACATTAGAGGAGTTAAGAAGTACGAGATGCCAATTTGTTCGAGTTACAGTACAAGGCCACACACAGTTACAGTTAATAATTATCACACACGGTTACAGTATATGGAACTTCGGGTTTTAGAAGAAGTTAGGTTTAGAGCGTCCTCTCTGTCACTCAAACCTGTGTGATAGTCTCTTTCTTAAATTCGATGTATCGTAAACCGCACCCGAAGGTTTCCGTACCATCCTAATCCTAACTAATATTATAAATGCGAAAGTGAGTTGTTTGTTTGTTTGTTACGGTTCACGCTAAAATGGCTGAACGGATTTGGATGAAATTTGGTATGGGGATACTTTGAACCTTGGAGAAGGACATGGGCTACTTTTTGTCAACATACAACGCGGGTGAAGCAGACGGAAGCTATTGTTTAATAATATCCTAACTAATATCATAAAGGCGAAAGTGAGTTTGTTTGTTACCCTTTCACGCTAAAACGGCTGAACGAATTTGGATGAAATTTAGCTCGTGGGTAGATGACCCGGAGAGGGACATGGGCAATTTTTCAGCCTGTATCGCAGACGAAGTCGCGGGCCACGGCTAGTTTTATAATAAAAACGACAAAAAAAAAATTTATTTGGGGGCTCCTTAATTATAATTTTTTCAATTTTATGCTCACTCTGTGAATATTTCAAGTTTATACCTATTACGATTCAAAGCCCTGTGACAGACGGACGGGCGGACAGCGGACCCTGGCACCGTTTGGGTATAGAACCCTAAAAACGACGGGGTAAGTAAAGTACGTTTATGTTTCAAGGTGAAGTGGTTTAAACTTAGATGAAATTCTGGACATAAAATCTACACAGACTTTTCTATTGATGTTCGCATTTTCTATTTTAGACTCAGGATAGGCTACTTGGGATAAAACTTATAAAACGAATCCTCGTTACTGAAAGACCTGAGTCCCAGTAGAAGGATCATTACTGACAGATTATGTTGTGTTCGATAAAGAATTCAATTTGCATGGCTAAAAGGATCTTAAACATAACTGTGAGTGTACTCCTGCCTAACCCTTCGCGGAATACAGGCGTGATATTATATTTTATGTTATTTTATCATTATTAGTCTTAGCGTTGCCGTTGCCACAATACAGGTCTTCCTTATAAATATGAACAGTCACGAGCAAAAATATGTATACACTCAGCAAAATTCAATAACGATTTTCTCGTGGAATTAAAATTGTAACTTTGAGATGATATTTTTTTCATAATAATAGGGGTACCAAAATACTATATTCGTAATATCATAAAGTTACAATCAATACAGTAGGAGAAAATCACTTTTAAAAGTTGCTAAGTGTATACATATTAGTGCTCGTGACTGAACATGGTACATTGTTTCCCCAGTGGTGGCCAAGCGAGTGGTGGTTATCGGGAATAATCGTGGTACAAACATGTGGTACATATTTCCTGTTATGGAATCACATCGATAATAACAATGCGTAAATTGTGTTGAACTCATTTAAATATTACGATTGATTAATTCAGGTGCTTTAACTTTCGGACACGTCTGTTGATGTAGTAAATATTCCACGGTAAATATTGTTACCGTTAATTATCCCTGTAATTACTGCTATCGCAAATAATGAATACGAATATATAAGCTTCGTTGGCCGCGTTTGTATCGAAATATTTGCTATTTCAATCACGCTACATTTATTTGATTTGTTATATATTTACATTGAAATAACAAATATTGAACAAATCAAATAAATGTAGCGTGATTTCTGAACAATAGAAAGCTATGTTAATTTATAATGTGTTTTAATACCTATTATTTATTTTATGGTATTGGTTTTGAAGTTATGATTTCATATTCATCATCATCATCTGCCTAACCTTTTCCCAACTAGGTTGGGATCGGCTTCCAGTCTAACCGGATGCAGCTGAATATCAGTATTTTACATGGAGCGACTATCTATCTAACCGCCACAACCCAGTAACTGGGTAAAGATGACGATGATGATGATGATGTGGCTTATGATTTCATATTACAAAAACAAAATTGAAATGAGCACAATGAAAAATAAACTAGGTAAATATGTTTTTTTAATCACAGTGCTCATTTCATATTTTAGATTTTTTTTTTTTTTTAATGTCTCAAGTCCAGGCTAAGAACAAGGTATTTAATTTCGGACAAGAACCGGCATGAAAAGGACATTTCAGTCGAGTCTCTTGACCTTGCGTCACAAAGAAGGTTAAATTCGCTTGAGTTTAAGGTGACACCTTGTGTAGGCTTTACCTACCTTATATAAAATGTTCTTCCAGTGGAAAATCCTGAGAACTTTTAGGTGGCCACCCTAACTACCCCGTCTCAGACTTTCACCTTGTATAAAATGCTAGCTGCGCCCCGCCGTTTCACCCGCGGAAGTTTCGATCCCGTGGGAATATCGGGATAAAAAATATCTTATTTCCTATTTCAGGTCATAGTCTACCCATGTGCCAAATTTCATCTAAATCTGTTCAGCCGTTTTAGCGTGAAACCGAATCAAACAAACTCACTTTTGCATTTATATTATTACTAGCTTCCGCCCGCGGCTTCGCCCGCATGGTATGTCGATAAAAAGTAGCCTATGTCCCCGGGATGCCATCTATCTCCTTGCCAAATTTTATCGAAATCCGTTCAGTAGTTTAGGCGTGAAAAGGTAACATACATACAGACAGACAGAGTTACTTTGGAATTTATAATATTAGTATGGATTATTAATTTAGGATTAGGATTAAAAACATAAAGTCCACAATGTTAAAGTGGAAGCCTTCAGAGGAAAATCCTGAGAACCATTAGGATACCGCTCTAGCTACTCCGTCTCCAACTTCCACCCTGTCATCTTCATTTGCCTAGCCTTTTCACAACTGTGTTGGGGAGGGCTTCTAGTCTAACCGGATGAATATAAATATAATAGAGGTATTCCACTTTTAGCACAGATTTTTTATTTCCATACTCATTTACATTACAAATGTTGTTAGTAGTTTGACTTATTTTCTAGGTGTTAGTACAGGTTAGTTATTTTGTCGAGTATGGACCCCTCCTCGGGTGAAGGCCTCGTCCAACTTTTTCCATGTTTCTCTGTCTTTGCCAATAGTCTGTCAGTCTTTCCCTGCTATTTCTATTATATCATCAGCCGGATGAATACTACCAGTATTTTACATGGAGCCACTGCCTATCTGACCTTCACAACCCAGACTTGGTAAGACTGGCTGTCGGATTTTGGGGCTTCGTCTTCTTCGTCAATGATCTACAAATGACAGCCGGGACCAACAGCTTAACGGTCTAGATATGTAATGGATGGACACCCATCCATGAACCCGCAGCAAGCGTTGCTTAACCTTAGATCGACCCGTCGGCTGTTATCAGTTACGAGTCTCTTCACCCTGTATAACTATAACATATAATTTAAAATAATGTATTTCATATCAACTAAGTAGGTATGTTTAATTCTATCGCCAATCTCAGAATAAAAGTACCATAACATTGCCAATAAAACCTAGTTAATCCAATTGTAAGAAAATTTGTTTAAAAGGCGGTGAAGTGGGACGTACAGTTCGATTCGGTTCCATTGTCTTAGCGACCGACAGGTTTATAGTGGCTCGGATTATAGTAATGAATCCGTGGTACAGTAGGATTCTCCACTTTGGACCTGATATTTTACGGTAGTTACGACCTTTTGCAGTTACGGCAATATTGTACATGTCCGTCTAATTTTGAGGCGCGAAGTTTTATAAACGTTTCTGAAAATCCGTTTCAATGTGGTTCGTAATATTTTAAAGTAGTGTGACCAAGTGAAAAAAGTGTTAAATACCAAAAGGACGTAATGTAATTTTTTTCAATGAAGGTTACAACTTCATTAAAAAAAAACGACGTTATGTCCTTTTTCGTTACATAAATCTCGCATTCTTTTAAAATGAAAGTAGGACGTGTTGTTTATGTTCAAGTATGAAAAACTAGTGGGTTACGTATAGAACACAGAACATCGACACTAATGACTTATAAGCGTATGGAGAGGTTTAGGTTTACTCGTCCGATAATAATTAATTACCATGGGAGACGTGCGACAATCTATTATTAGCTTACCGTAAACTTACCTGAGGTTTACGCTTGTAAATTATATAGTGAAAAATATGAAAATTCTTACTGAAGTTTTAAAACTATTCAAGTTTATAAAAAATGCAAAGGATGGTAGATTAGTAAAATGCTTTCGGGGGTTTATTTATCTATTTGAATATGTACATTTACAAATGAAAGTACTAAAGCAGAAAAGCTTTTTCTGTAACCACGAAAATGCATGCATATGTATCTAAAGCGACGTTATAATTTATAGTAAAAGGTTTTGTGAAACAACTTTGTCGACTCGTGAGTACACTAATGGGCTAAACTTGAAATCAAATGAATATTCTATAAGCTTGACTTTGTAATGTAATGTAATGTATATGTTCAAATGCTGCAGTGAGCGAAAAACAGAATGAACAGAAATGTTACTTTGTTTTGTAGTTAGAGTTAAAATGTTTTTATAATGTATTTAAAAATGTAGTTGGCACTCGAGAGTGTCTCGGCCATTTTGGCTGCGAGGTCACCTAGAAATTGCATCATTTAGATATTTTGGCTACTTTGTATGCGTAGGTACAACATTAGCTCACATGCAGTACCTACCTACCCATTTGATGATTTGACAATAATGTTACTCTAATGCTCACTGTATGTATATATTCTTTATTTGTGTTCGAACATTTACTATATTCCTATTCCTTACTAATAAAACTAGCATGTACACACGGCTACACATCAAGCTATACATTTCCAGTTTATGGTGATCTCGCATTGTATAGGATTTTCGTACAATGCGAGGTCAGCTTATACTGGAAATGTATAGCTTGATGTGTAGCCGTGTGTACCAACAAGTCTATAAATTCGGAACAAAAAATCGTTTCCTACGCAGATTTCAGTACCTACGCAGTTTCATAAACCTTTTTTACAGTTATGACCGCTTACATAACCGCTTTTAACCCATAAATCGCAGATGTTGCCTACAACTTATGAACTATGGCTTCGCTACTATATTTTCTAGTTGTCAGCACACAGAAAACAAATGACAACCTAAAATATGTGTGTTTCCGTGGTTCTAGGAAATTCTATCGAAGATATTTTCATCATGTAGTCTTTTTTTCGTTTTGTTTTTTGTTCGGATTCAACTGGATTGGATTTTTGTGACAATTGTGGTTTCTATTGGAAGCCAACTCTAACATAGTTGGGAAAAAACTAGACCGATTGAGTTGATAGGTATATTATGTTTTTTGTGCTGATGTTGACCAATCTTAAATCTAAATTAAGGCCAACGCAGACCGGGACGGGATAGCAAAGGATTTTGCCGTCAGTCAGCGCACACTAGCCGCTTAGATACCACGGCATTCCTGCGCCTTGCCAAGGCGCGGGCGCCCCGCGGTTTATCACAACCAGCGCCGGCGTCTTCGGCATGCCGTTGCCTACCGCAGTACGCCGCGGGAGCCCGTGGCGCATCTTTCAATGCCGTGCAATGAAATCCCTTTCGATGCCATGGCATCATTTTAAAGCATAGCAATTTATGTCGTATTTCTATATCGATACGTTTGAATGTCCATTGGTAAAAATTTAAATTCCTTGCCATGCCGTCCTGGTCTGCTTAGGCCTTTAAAGTTCCATTTTGGCAAAATAATGGATATTCTCTTATGCGATACATACTCACTGAGTGTGATCCTAGATCACCAATCCGTTTATTTAAAAATGAAGTTTAAAAAACTATAGCCCGGCTACTAAAAAATAAAAGTGATCTAAAAAGTACGAAACTATTGACAGCTTATTCTTCAAAATCGGTTCAGTAGTTTAGGACATACGTAAATACAAACATACATACATAGACTGCTAAAATCATAGTCCTTTCTTTTGGCTTTGCTGTAGTCGGGTAAAAAAATCGAGTAAATAATCAAATATAAACAAAACAAGGTCGTTATAGGCTTTTTTGCTTATAGCGATTACCTCTAGCTTTACCATAGGATTTTATTCAATCATGGCAAGCTATATAGGCTTGGCAGTTTGCCATCTGTTTTCAGAACACACAGCGCCAGTACCTTGACGCGTAAAATTAAAACTAAAGAACTTTTCTAGTAGAATTCTTCATGCAGTATACCACTAAAAACGTTCCTCTTAGTAAAATAAAATAAGGTTTCTACATTAGAAGAAAGATGCAGACAGACGAAGCCAAACATCTTTTATGCAAATATCATCTGCAGTCTCGTCATGTATAATTTTAGGTAAAGATACGTTTGTTTTAAAAGAGACTGGAATATGTAGCTATCAAGTAAATTATTTATGGTAAAAGATTTCTATTTGTCGTGTTTTCTTCAGACATTTTTCCCAAAGGGAGGAGGTATTTAAATAAAAAAAAGTATAAATAAACCCAGTTAATATAGATTAACAAACGAAAACAACATCAGCGAAAATGATCAGCATAAAAAAGGTGCGTTCCGCATGTTTTCCCCTTAGGTGCTCTTAAAAGCACCCCTCCGAATGTTATTGCAATATAAATATAATTTGTCCGACAGATCCACTCGGTTCGTTTCGAAGTTAATCGAAAAACGTTAATCTTATGAAATATTCGATGGGCTCAGCCACCCTGACGACTTTATTAAATTAGATCGTTTAAAACGTCAAGTATTTATGGATAACCTTCATTATGAAATTAGTTACAGGTTATTACATTTTGAGATCAGTTACCGTTTAGATGATAATGTTAATGAGTGGAATATTTCATGAAGAATGGCTCCAAATACAGTAATGCTTAAATACAGTACAGTGGATTAATAAGTAGAGCATTCAAAAAGATGTGGCGTAAAACAATATGACACTGGTAGATCTACTCTCTTGATCAATTACAATAAGCTTTACGATTTACGACGCCTACGTAAAGCGAATACTTTGCCAGTCCCACATGTAACATCACTATGCAAACAAAATCCCCAATACCAATATATTTCTCGCCTACATCATCATAAAACAAAGGCCGTCCTTATTCAAGAGGTCAGGAGGTAAAGTGATAAATCTGTGCGGCAGGCGACGCGAGCTGCACCCGGGTGCCGCTTCCATCTTAATTTATCTCTTGAAGGCCTCGCAGTGAATAGTAGAGTGTTTGTTGTGGCACACACGGGTTAACCGGGGCTAAACTCTTTAATGCTGCGCTCAAAAGTGACCGGTTTTTGTAGGGTTAAAGTGCTGCAAGACTTTTTTGAGAGCCGGCTTTAAAATTGTGTGGAAACTGAACAAAGGTAGCAAAAAATGAATGTACAACATGCATGAGGCTGTTTCGTAACATTTTTGTACGAAATACGTTCGTTCGATTTGATTGCGTTCGAGTTCTTAAAGAAGTCGAACGCAATCAAATCGTTCCTAGAATTAATAACTTCTTGCTTCTTGCTTGTTGGGGTTGGTCCGTGGATGGGTGACCATTTTCACATATCGAGACTCCTCCGTGCCTCGGAAAGCACGTTAAGCCGTTGGTCCTGGCTGTCATTTGTAGATCTTTGACAGTCGTTACGAGTCGTCAGAAGCACGAAAGTCTGACAACCAGTCTAACCAAGGGGTATCGTATTACCCAGTTACTGGGTTGTGGAGGTCAGATACGCAGTCGCTCCATGTAAAATACTGGTATTCAGCTGCATCCAGTTAGACTGGAAGCCGACCCCAACATAGTTGGGAAAAGGCTAGGCAGATTGAATAACTTCTTGCGCTCCAACTTAAATGTAGCAATGAATTTTATGGATATTAGCTCAGAGTTTCTTATGTTCAAATAAGAAGGAGAAAGAGTCAAATGATAATTAATCTCTCTAATTCCAGCAGTGACAAAGCTTAAGCGGGTTGAAACGAACTTATCGCAGCTGAAACTATTGAATTAGGGTGCATATACGACCTATATTTCAAGATAAATGGACGGTGATATTTCGAATGGTTTAGGATGCTTTCATATAGAAAGCAAATTACTAAGCTTATCTCAGCTTATTTCAGCTTATTTTAGGTTGTCTTAGCTTAGCTGGTGTATCTGCCAATAAACGCATTTTTTTTCTTTCTATAACAAGCGGTACACAGTCTATTAAGATGTACCTCTGATAGTTATTTCAAGTTACGAATGGGTCATGCACATGGGCCTCTTTTTATTAAAAACTCCCATCTAATAAATCCTGGCCCTTTATGTAAGCACCCTTATTTTAATATCTCCAGTGCTCACTGGTAACAATTTGTAACTCTCAATTCCTTACAGTTCACTTGTTCTTTAATCCCCCTTGGCATCGCGTTTATTAGCTAGCTGTCATTAATACTTTGACAAAATCCTGTCTAACGCGCCCGCACATACGTGGCACTGATGCCATTTTGTTTAATTTATGTTGCACTCTCACCACCAAGCACTTTAGGGTTTTAGTTCTTATACCATTCTATTTATGAATATCATTTTCTTTCAACGAAAAATAAGGCACCACCAGAGTAATTGTGGCTTGTTTATTCGACCTTTTTTGATCTCATTAATTCCGCGAATATCTCTTGTTTGTGGAAACATTTCATCTATTTGTTTTACTAAAACGATATTAATGGAAAACATCAAAATGAAAACAGTTTGTGCTTTGAACAAAAATACCTTTTAATTGATGAACGAAACATACAATGTTTGTGCAATTCACATTTGGCTGCATAAAATGTTTAAATTAAATCATACCGAACATATTAGTGTAATAACATGAGAATTTCATAAACAAACAATTTATAACATGCAGCATCGTTTTCGAGCATGTTGTATTGTATTTGTTATCCATTTTCATTTGCTTCGTGAATTGGTATAATTTATTATGTTTGAAATAAATACAAAATCTGCGTTCAGATGTGAATGTCGCCAGATGCTTATAACAAGTAGCACTTCATGTTAATTGATACAAACAGATTTGTAATTTCCTCGGGCACAATTATTACCAATGTAAAATGTTTAGGAGCGTTAATTAAATCCTGCGCAGCGAAGGACCCAGTGATTAAAAAGGAAATGTTCCCGTTGCCTTTGCGAGGTATTAAAGAAATTACGTCACGCCTCTGTTTTTGTGACCAATTAGCGTCGAGCTAATTAAAGTATAGCTTTCTTTTTTATTCTCTTCGTCGGAAGGAACTGGGCATTAAAAATTCAATTTGTCACTTTGTCATTCCGTCGGGGTTAGATTATTTTCACTTAACGTCAAGTTAAAGTGGGTCAAAGATATAGTATAATGTTTCAATACTCCACATAACTGAAGCAACCCATTTAACAAGATTCTTGTAACATAATTTAACACATCTCTCGAAAATTACTAATTTCGTAAGAAGCCTCCACATTCCGAGGTGCGATTACATAAATTCTGGAGCAAATAATTTTACTTGAACATAACTTCCGCGATATTAGAGGTATTCACACGTAGCTCCTTTCTCCTTTTATGGTCACAAAGAATGTTCGAACTGAGTGTTACCGAGGCGGCGCGGTGCCGGTGCTAAAAGCGTTTTTGTGTGGAAGCCTCGCATCACTGTGCCTCTATTCAATCGGGAAATAAATTGAATTTACGAGCCGTTATACTGAAACATTAAAGAGTTTTGTTTGGATTTATTTTTGTGAAATACCACCCCGTTTTAACAAAGAAAATTATAGTTGGGTATGTTTCAATGTAAAGGAATTTTACAACAAAAAGATTCTCTGGTTTCGCATAAATTCTTTACAATTAAGATATGAAATGTTTTCATTGAAACTGTAACCAGTTTAGGGGAGAATTTTTCTGTGTAACCTAACCTCATTTAACCTTACGTCATACGTTTGTAGTCTCATTCATAACTACAGAACGACCTACCCATTAAAAACACACATTATGTATTTGCACCTTTATGTTTGTAGCTCACAGTCTGCACTTTATTATATTTCCGTTTGCTTTACCCTGTGTACTGCTTGCAAGTCATGCTTCAGATACAGATTACTCCCCTTAACATAACAGTACCGAGTACTCGACTCGAGTACTAGCTCCCAGTACGTGGGGAGCGGTGTTGTGATGCCCTATTACCGGCCACTTGAACGTTGAGCTTTTTAATTAATCTCTATGGTTAAAGCGGGGAACACGATTGTTTGTGCGATCTGTAATTAATTCTTACAACGTGATGTGTGCGGGAGTTACGGTTTTAATGGGTATTAACGGTCGTAAGTAATATCATGTTGTAACATAGAGGGCTATCCTTGGAGTTTCCCTACGTGATCGCATCAGAAATGAAGAGGTCCGCAGGTGAACCAAGCTAACCGGCATAGCTCGAAGAATTGCCAAACTTAAGTTGCAGTGGACAGGGCACATTGCTCGCAGAACTGATGGCAGATGGGGCCGAAAGGTTCCGGAGTGGCGACTGCGTACCGGAAGATGTAGCGTTGAAATACCATCCGTTGGATGCGAGAAGTACAGTACCGTCAGATATGGCGATGCTCGGAGGAGGCCTATGTCAGCAGTCTTTGTGATCTAGAGATCTGAGTCTAGATGTCTCTCGGCTGCAATGATGATAATGAACATAGTGAAATTGGCTTCCCGTAAATCTGTAAACTATGGTAATATAAAAAACGGTATACAAACCCGTTTTACTCTTGGAGATCGATGCTTTGACACCTGTTTATTGAATTACTGCCGGTCTATTCTGTAAATCTCACCGTGAAACATAGGTGACGTGAGCGTGGAGTGAACTGTCAGTGCCTCTCTCAGTAGGTATCAATGACAATGACAGCTCACTCCACGCTCACTTCACTTATGTTTTCACGGTGAGATGGTTACAGAATAGCAATTCTGTACTGTCTTGTTTAAATAGAAAATCAGTACATTCCCGTTGGATAATTTTCGACCACCACGCAGGCAAAGCCGCGAGCAAAAGCTAATATTTTTAATAGTTTTCAGTAAACTGGATATATGTCAATTCAATGTTGCAACGAATAAACGGTATTAGAAAGTATTAACCAAAAAAAAAATGTAAGTTCTCAGTCGATAGGCCTCTCAATATTTAGTTATTCATAGACATAGTAACATATTCCAATAACTATGCTAAACGCTATTGCCCTAGAAATTATATTGCAGATGCGATACTATTGCTACCGTAGCGGGGCTGCAATATCAAATAGGGATTATTAATCTATCGGGCCTGTTTGATACAATAAATTGTATTCGAGCTTTTGAAATTTCGAATATGTCATGAGGAACGATTTGAAAAGATCACCAGGACCAGTCAATTTAGTGATGGTACTGTTTATGTAACGTGAAAGACAAAATACATAGCTAGTTACAAGTCTCTGAAAAAAATGCTGAAGGTGCGTCTGTACTTGATACTTATTAAGATAAATTGGTTTCTGCCTAGGTACATATTTTTTCGTTACTGAACAAACGCTTTTTATTTTTATAACGCTGTTAAGGTAAAAAGTTGCAAACTGCTTATTTTTTCTAGCTTTTTAGGAAGTAATACTTATGAAGAAACTTAATTTCCACTAACGTTATGAAGTAAGTAAGAACTAAACTGCAGTATATTGTTACTAAACTGAAAATGTACAACTATATAGTAAAAAAATATTGACTGCTGCGGTAATACTGCGTAGCACATTGCTACGGAAGTGCTACGAACGGTCTACGCATCGGACAATGAAGCAATTATCAAAAGTAATGCTAATTAGTACCAGCTATTAGGATAATCAATCTTGTCTTATGTCTCCCTGAAGGGTTCTTTGGTGTAAAGTTAAAATTATAGATGTTTTCAAGCCAACGAGAAATTGTAAAGCGTAAAATAACTTAGATAATTACTTAGTATGACGGTTGCGACTGCTTATTTCATTAAGGCTCGTTTGTACTTTCCGCTAATTGTATAAAATCTAGCTTTGAGAGGCTCGTGGCTAAGTAATAACAGCCGCACCGGTCGATCGATCAGGTTAAGCTACACTTGCCGCGGTCGGTCCGTGGATCGGTGACCATCTTTATATACCGAGACCCCTCCGTGCCTCGGAAAGCACGTTCAGCCGTTGGTCCCGGCTGTCATTCCTGGATCTTTGACACTCGTTACACGTCAGAAGCCCGAAAGTTTGGCAACCAGTCTTACCAAGGGGTATCATGTTACACAGTAAATGGGTTGTGGATGTTAGATAGGCAGTCGCTCCATGTAAAATATTTAGCTGCATGCGGTAAGACTGGGAGCCAACCCCAAAAATAGTTTGGAAAAGACTAGGCAGATGATGATTTGTAGAATCTAAAGCCAAAATAACTGAGACTTTTTTGTACGCAAGAAAAAATGGTACCTTTGATGAAGAAAATGATTTATTTTCAACACCATAAGTAAAGAAAATGTTTTTTAAGATTCCATTTCTGTGCCACAAAGGTCAAAGTCAACCTTTTCAGAAAACATACCTACGCATAATCTTCGGATGAACCAAAGCGTATCTCACACTTGACCGGCTTCTCTTTCATCTTCAACGATTCTGCTCAACTTTTCCATATATCTTTACGACTGACCCCACCCGACATATTGGGTAACATTTACCTTACCAGTACAATTTCTGGCATTTTTGATATAATCACAACGGACTTTTATTTTGTACTAGCTTCCGCCCGCGGCTTCGCCCGCGAGGTATATCGATAAAAAGTAGCATAAGTCCTTTCTTGAACACTTCAAATTCCTATATCTTTTGATATTTTGAAGCGATTGCGATGAAACAAAAACTAAATGAAACATCAAGTTACACACAATATTTGAGTGTAAAGGTTAACCATATTGATTCCGTACTTTTGAAGTGATAATGGAACAATCAAACAACAGAACATAGAAACAGACAAAAATTCCAAAAATGGTAGAAATGGCATCTCCAACAGATGCCATTTCTACCATTTTTGGAATTTTTCATGTTGTTTTTTTCTTGGACACTCCACCTACTTTTTTTTTTCTTTGTACAGAAACGCCTCGTCTACAGATTTATTGTCTATATATATAAAACAAAGTCGGGTTTGTTCAAGCACTTATAACTCGAGAACTGCTGGACCGATTTTGATGATCTTTGATTTGTTGGATTTGTCTCCGCCCAGAATAACAGAATAACTATAAAAAAATTGAAAAAATTCACGAAAAAAAAAAAATGAAGAAAAATCGTTTTCTCATACATTCTGTATAGAATGGGTCTTTTGATAATAGCTCGGTAGATAGGTAGGTGGGTAGATAAGTAGGGTAGGTATGTAGAGTAGGTAGGTAAGGGTAGGGTAGGTAGGTAGGGTAGGGTAGGTAGGTAGGGTAGGTAGGTAGGTAGGGTAGGGTAGGTAGGTAGGGTAGGGTAGGTAGGTAGGGTAGGGTAGGTAGGTAGGGTACGGTAGGTAGGTCGGGTAGGGTAGGTAGGTAGGTAGGGTAGGTATATAGGTATGTAGGTAGGGTAGGTAAGGTAGGTGCGCCGTAGATAACTACTTGCTACCCGTGCGAGGCCGGGGCGAGCAGCTAGTTATGTATAGATTGAATTCATTCAAGGACACTGAACAAGACACAATTGTTATAACTAGCTGATCCCGCGGCTTCGCCCGCGTGGGTGTCGGTTATTATATACTAAAACCTTCCTGAAGAACCACGGTTGTCCCGCCATTTTTGGTTCTTGACATATAGAATTTATGCAACTCAGTTTCATTTTAGATTGTATGTTGTTAGGTAAATCTTTTCTTTGATGTCACACTTCTGCGCAAACGCGTTTAGTACAAATATTTCCTTAGGTATTTTCAAAGTACCATGTGACAAATAGTAGTACCATTTTAAATCAAATGCAAGCGCTTCTGCTGAGCGTAAGGTCCAGGGTTCGATTCCCAGGGCGAGTAAAGTGTTCTTGGGGTCTTCCGTCAGGGATTTCACAGTAGCAGTGCGGTTTTTGGATTTGTGCCTGATGGGTGGCAATAGGCTCGCCTTCTATTACATGGGACTTAAACATAACTGGCGCAATGTGGGTATACTATAGATACATACATACGTCTCTGCCTAACCGTTCGGGGAAACAAGGCGTAATGTTATGATGTTATTAATTCACTGTTTAAATAACGTTAGTGCCCTTTCAATAAAATTATTATTAAATGTATTGTGATGCAATATTGATTCTGCGTAGGAGTGCCACAAAATATTGATATAAACTATCGAAAGGGTATAATGTGGGTGTCGCGTTGGCGTTAACGACTCTGGTCTTCGTACGGGGGACTTCTACCCCCATGTTCAGTTTTCACTATTTATTCTACAAATAGACGTTAGAAGCTTTGTATTTCAAAACAATGAAGGTCTATTGATACAGATTTTGTTATTCAAATTGAAAGGAAACATTAGAAGAGGCTCTCAATGTTTAAGTCTTCAATTGGCACAAGAATTTTCGATACTGAATTAATTATTGATGTTTTTTTTTATCTTTTTGGTAGTTACTGGCCTAAACATAAAAAAAAAAAATCGGCTCCTCCAAAAAGAGCAATAAAGTTTAAGGGGTAAAGATCCATACTTATATTATAAATTCGAAAGTAACTCTGTCTATCTGTCTGTCTGTCTGTATATTACCTTTTCACGCCTAAACCACTGAACGGATTTAGATAAAATTTGGCAAGGAGATAGATGGCATCCCGGGAAAGGACATAGGCTACTTTTTGTCGACATACCACGCGGGCGAAGCTGCCGGCGGAAGCTAGTCGTAAATAAATGTTAAAGATCGCAAATATTAATTTATTAAACTATCTTTCAAAGGGGGTGGAGGGGTTGTTGAAGTTTTTGGAGGAAAGTACGAAATCCACGCGGACGAAGTCACGGGCAAACTGCTAGTTAAGTTATAAACATCACTACACTGGCTCATCACCAACTAAGCCTCTTGTGCAGGCACGCTCCACTATCAACTGTTTCCCGCCATTAGTGGTGAACTGACAGTTGACATTAGTGACAGCGACCTCACTGCTGACGTGCATGAGATATTGTTTACATATCTATGAAATAGATACACTACACTATATCCATGTTATGTTGGAAAACTACCCAAAAAAATAAAAAAAAGTCTTAAAAGCTTTATTTAACTGCCTACTTTGAATGATTTGTTTTTTTATTATTACAAAAATAAACAAAATATCGCGTACTAAAATTATCCTTCGTAAAAAAGATGAAATGTATGACTTTTCCGCATGAGGCAGTCGTATTTTTTAGTCCCTTTTAATAAAGAATGATTGAAGCCCTTTTATAGTGTATAAAAATAACATCGACATAATTATAGTTATACCGCATGTAAAAAACCCCTGTCCATCCGAAAGGGATGGTACCGGTACCGCAATAACATTACTAAAATGTTTTTTTTTTTTCTTTTGTGGATGAAAGTTATTACTATTTAAAATTCACCTTTTTGGTACCAAAATTACCCCAATTTCATTATAAATTAGCAAATTTCTATAGAGGTCATAAAGTGATGACTTTGTAGACACCCGCTAAACGACGGCCGCCTGCGCCTCATGTAATAACCCGGTAAAATTCCTGATTGAAACAAATGCGGCGAATTTTTCTTTTCTTTTTCCTAAAAAACAACCACATAGATAGACTCTCATTATGATTCTTATCAACACCTCATGGATCGGACCGGGTTTTTTTACACGTTGTTTAATAGAATTCATAATTCAAAAAGAATTTCAGTGACAACAATAAAGTATATGATTTTGATTTATGAAATATCTATAAGAATGGTCTTTTCGATATACCAATAGGAAAAACAATACTTCTAAAACTTAGGGTTATACCATGGATCGTCGCAATACCGTTTCAGTTGATACTAGTTTTTTATATCAAATCGAAACATGTTTGTAGCCATGGTAGGCTACAAACATGTTTCCTATTACTATAAATTCTTATGAGTTTTTCATAGCATAATACACATATTGTGTACAGACAACAACATCACAGAAAATTTAGGAATACTTTATCATGATCATATTATATTAGCCTAGCCTTTTCCCAAATATGTTGAGCAAGCTAATCAGCTTCTAGTCTAACCGGATATAGCTGAACATCAGTATTTTATATGGAGCGAATATCTGCCTATCTGACCTACACAAACCAGTTCCTGAGTAACTTACTTCGCAAGTCATGAAATTGAAATATTGATGTTTTTGAAACTGTTATTACTTGAGGATTGTAATGAAGGCGGAAAATGACATGTTTATGATTAGAATCATTCGAAGCAGCGACAAAACGATAAAAGCACAAGATCTTATTACATCATATTAAAAAAATGCTATACAATTATCACCGACTTTTGCCAACAGTACAGCATGTTACAAATCGTAAATCATCTTTTTACGTGCAAAGAACCATGTCTCCCATTCCAATTGTTTTCCGATGGCGCTTGTTAGAGAGATGATTTTCCCCCATTTACCCCATTTCCCCCACCCCGTGGGTTCACTATCACGAGCAGTGTGTTTATTCCGGCCGCCTACTCTTTAACGAGCGCGATGCACGATACGAAAGATACCGGAGTCGGTATTCGAGTGAAATTCGGTGTTTATCGGTAGTTCCGTTAAGTTTATATTCTTACAAGGAAAATTGTGTTCGTGGAGGTTTATTTTTAGTGAATCGTGGTGTTATAAATGTTTAATTGATATGGTTTAATTAACAGTTTTGGTGTTAATTGTATCGTTATTATTTACTGGCTCAGAATAATTAATGTTGGTAATGTCTTATGCCGTGATCCGACGGTGCCCCTTTGCGGACGGACACAGCCGCACGACGCACCGTGGGAAGATGTACTTGCGGGGTATCGCAGACATCGGAAATTCCTCGGTGCGCGGTGCGTGGCGGTCCGTGGTCGTCTGTCCGTCCGCAAATCGCGGATCGTCGGATCTCGGCATTACACGTCCCAAGCTTGTTTTATTTCTATATAGTTCTGTTTTAATTTAATATCTAGTTGATTAAGAACTTATAAAATGTAACTTCTTGGAGCCTTTTTCCAAAACTTTATTCTTCATCCTCAAAATACATGCATTCATTTGCAAATAATCATCATCTGCCTAGCCGTTTCCCATCTATGTTGGGGTCGGCTTCCAGTCTAACAGGATGCAGCTGAATACTAGTATTTTACATGGAGCGACTGCCTATCTGACTTCCACAACCCAGTAACTGGGCAATACGATACCCCTTGGTAAGACTGGTTGTCAGACTTTCGGGCTTCTGACGACCCGTAACAACTGTCAAAGATCTATCAGGGACAGCAGGGACCAACGGCTTCCGAGACACGGAGGGGTCTTGGAATGTAAAGATGGTCGCCCATCCACGGAACAACCGCGGTAAGTGTAGCTTAAACTGATCGACGACACGTGCGGCTGTAATTACTTAGCCACGAGCTCCTCTTTCTAAAACTTGACCAATATCAAGATAATGAGGATAAACTGTCAACTGTTATTAATTAGGTTAGACTCATATAATATGAATAGTACTGTTCAAGTGTGTTTTTGGACACAAGTACTACCTGCACTCTGTCCATTTGCAAACAATATCAATTTGAAATAGAAGTTCAATAATTCCAATATTAATGTTATGAAAAGAGAGAGGGGCTTGTGGCTAATTAATAACAGCCGCACGGGTCGATCCATCAGCTTAAGCTACGATTGCCTGGGTTGGTCCGTGGATGGGTGACCATCTTTACATACCAAGACTCCTCCGTGCCTCGGAAAGCACGTTAAGGCGTATGTCCCGGCTGTCATTCGTAGATCTTTGACTGTCGTTACGGGTCGTCAGAAGCCCGAAAGTCTGACTACCAGTCTTACCAAGGGGTATTGTATTACCCAGTTATTGGGTTGTGGAGGTCAGATAGGCAGTCGCCCTATGCAAAATACTAGTATTCTGCTGCATCCGGTTGGATTGGAAGCCGACCCCAACAGAGTTGGGAAAAGGCTAGGCAGATTGATTAATGTAATGAAAAAGTTAGGTATACCTAAGCTGCCTTTGCTTTGATGTTTTTGTTTAACTCTCCAGAATAGATAAACATTTCTGCTTAAACCGCATTGTAGATAACTTCACACATTCCGAACGAAATTCTAAAAGCAAATGTAAATACGTCAGTTACGCCTGAAATGCCACATAACCTTAATTCAATATTGATGTGGGTTTGAAGCGCACGTGTTATATGCGTGTGCACGTGTATTTGTGTGTACGTGTGTGAGTGTGTGTACGTAAATTACAGTCACCTGGGTGTCGTCCCCAAGGAAATTAATGTTTTGTATTGCAATAAAACTTTATTGCGAACGCGACAATGTAAAAATGTGTGACAACCTTTTTTGATATGTCACCTTTGTTGTTCGTTTTTGATTTTTACTGTTTTGGTATTATTTGATATACAATATAAATATACCACTGCTTTCAACAAAGGAAGTGGTAGAGGTGAAGTCATATCTGTATCTGAATATGTTTTTATTAAACTAAACGGTTTAAGGAGCGAGAAATCGTATCAAGACTGTTCTAAATTTATTTAAAATAACTTTAATTTCGGAAGTCGGTGTCTTTGCTTCTCAATTTTCGTTTTTTGCCACCTACTTCTGAAATTAGAGCTATTTTTTTTTGTAAAAAGTTTTTATTTTCCACTTTTTAGTTGTGGTACCTACCCCACACAAATTCGAATACCACTACCTGCTATGTAAATAACAGTGAAAGAGTGAAATAATTATATCGTCTATACGCAAAGTGGGAAAAATACGTAATTATTGAAGCTAACTCAAAAACTACGCAAGCAAAATTAATAAAATTTATATGGGATACCTCTGAAGTATGACCTACCAAACAAAAAATTAATCATCAAAATTGGCGGAGTAATCGCGTAACATACATACACAAAAAAAAAAACATGCAGACGAATTGAGACCCTCCTCCTTTTTGAAGAAGTCGGTTAAAAAATGCCAATAACCGAAGACGTATATGACAAAATAAAGTTAAATAAGTTTCCTAATAGAAAAGCTCATTACCACTTAACTCGAGCTGGGAATTGAATCCTGCACTTATCATTTGGCAGCCGCATTTGTGTCACGCCAGGCAGCTAAGATAGACCGTAAATGTTTATTGTCCAAGTAATTTTAGCAATTCTAAACTTTGACTGTTACAATATTATTACGGATGTGGTGTTACGTTATAAAGGGTTTACTTTATACATGTTATTAAAGTTTTAATGGAACTGTACGCCTATCCACAGCATTTAAGTACTTTGGGTTATAAGTTTACTATAGCTTTGGCCGCGTGGAGGTCGGAAAATATACAGTAGGTAGTACCGGGATAAAAAATATCCTATGTATCTAACCCAGGTCATGGTCTACCCATGAAAAATTTCATCCAAATCCGTTCAACCGTTTTAGCGTGAAAATTACCTAAACAATCATTATATTCCTAACAATATAATTATATATCCTTAGATATCATAAAACAAAGTCCTCCGCCGCGTCTGTCTGTCGTCCAGTTCGCGATAAACTCAAAAACTACTGCACTGATTTTCATGCTGTTTTCACCATTGGATAGAGTGGTTCTCGAGGAAGGTTTTAGTATATAATAACCGACATCCACGCAGGCGAAGCCGCGGGCATCAGCTAGTTTAAATACAAAACAATTAAGAGAAGTCAGATATCATTATGAACAAAGTCTCGTAGCCGTTCGTAGCAATCGCGTCGCTACGAATGGCGTAGCACTTTGCTACGACAACTTATTCTGTCCCTGAAAGCGGTGTCTTAAAAGAAACAATTGTTATAAAAATATATCTGAATACTTTTTCATGAAATTGTAATACGAATTTTTGCGTATTGTTTTTTCATATTATTTGTTTAGTCAGGATAATTCTATTTGTCTAGCTCTTTTGCTCCGAAATTTTGTACGTAATGAAAATCAAATATGTGTTTTCTTAGATTTGAGTTTATTAACAGCAGATTATTATTATTGTTTATCTTCTAATGAATGTTATTGTTAGCTGATAAAGAAACCAATTATTCTTTTAAACCACCCCCGCTCAACCCCAACCCCGCCTTACCTTTAAAATAAATGTATTGGATTTTTATCTCAACTTACTTAACTAGTACATTGCTTAGCTGTAGAATGCAGGGAGTAACGAACGGCAAAGCCGCACTAACAATGTTCTCTAAGAAGGTAACAACTCCATTACTAAGAGATTATTTACTTTGTTGAATCACAACACTGTGTATTTCCACAGTTTATTTTGTAAGCTCTTCGCCAATCTACTTCTAAAGTGTTTGTGGGATTAATTAGTAGGTTTACTGCAAATACGTTAAAATATCTTCGAGAATACTATCACTTGGGTTCTGAGGCCCTAGACAAAGTGACATTCTATCAGCGATAACGATGATGGAAAATGCAAAAATGTATAGGACTGACATAAGCTATCGAATAGCTTATGGTTGAAAGTCGTTGTAAAAATACGAAACGCTTTCGAAGCGATTGTCACTTGTCTAGGCCCTCTGAAAACCTGTTCAATATATTCTGTTATTCATCATTATGCCTAGCCTTTTCTCAACTATGTTTTGGTCGGTTTCCAGTCTAACCGGATGCAGCTGAATACCAGTATTTTACATGAAGCGACAGTCTATCTGACCTCCAATTTATACTGTTTTTGTTCTGTCAACATACATTAAAAGTTGTAGTTATTTTGGTCAAACAATCAGGCTTTACATGCGATTTGACCGACAATTAATGCTCGGTTCCTATAAACGAAAAACAAATTGTTTTACTTACCAATGGTAACTTTTTTTTATTGCAAACTGGGCATATAAATAGATTCGTAAGCTAATTTTATCATTATTTTTTTAACTTCTCCCGCTCTGGGCGGAGTGGGATGGCGTGTCAGACTCTTACTGACTTAAACCCACCTGTGTTTCTTCACGTGCCTGTAAGTAGCCAGAGACCACGGTATCCCTTTCGGACTTTCCCGCGACCCCGGCAAGCATCGGTCCTAGCGGACCCCTTCTGAAGCAAATTTTATCTGCGATGGCTATTTCCTTAAGGTTGATGCGCTAGGCTAGCCCGCAAAATTCAAATTTTCTTACGTTTTTTGCAATTTGCAGGTCAGTATCAGGTTGTATGTTGATCTAAATATTATTAGCGCTCTTAACAAATATGGATTTACAGAATTATAAACATTAGAATCAGCAATACAACTCTCTAAGTTCATGAAAGTGCCAAATGTCATGATTTCATGAAATAGTCATTCATTCAATACACTTTCATGAGAGATTAAATTATTTACACAAAGTAAAGCGCCTGTTTGGGTCCGAACCCACGACCTACAACTCGTAAGTCGGGGCCATTACCACTGGGCCACCACTGCTCTTACTTTAGCTTAAAAGCATGAAATTATTGTTTGTGTGAAATTAAACATACATTGTGGTACATTAAAACGTTAGTAACATCGGGCGGAAAGGGTGGAGCGCTCGTTAAAATAAACTTTATCACCTGAGTTTACAGTAGGTAATACTGTGATCTAGCTGTTGTATTTATTGCAGGCTTTCTTTGTTACAGTGTTTTATTAGAAGGTAAATTAGTTTTAATGTACCTACAGACCACTTAATTGTGTTCTGAATAATATTCTACATTAGAATAATAGGTATGAAGTCTTTTTAAACCAAGTCTGTTAAAAGTTTAACTATAGACACGGCTGTTTTGTGAAATTAATTATTCTCATCGAGGTTTTATTTATGTAAGAGTACAAAATCGTCTAAAACCACATACCTTCTTTTTTTTAAACGAAAAGGTCTATTAAAAAAAAAAACAGTATTTTTTATTAAACGCATTCTTTCAGGATTTTACCAAACTCTTTAGGGGCAACAAATGAACACGTTTATAAACTGAACAGTAAATAAAAAAGTAAATTAAAGTAGGTACCCACATCAATTGCACGACAGAATATAATATTCATACACTTAGCTCATTACAAACGTTCTGTTACCATCTTATCTGTCCAACATCTCTCAATATTGTAGGGTACACTACCCCAGGTCGACTACCTCAGGTCGTTGACCCGTTAGCGTACTGGGACCGCTTTACATATGCAATTAACATTTTGACATCATCATTCTAGGGTTATCGCCCCGCTAAGCATAGGTACACTCAAGATTTCCTTAAATTTTAACCCGTCGTACGTCGTCTTAACTTTGTGTTACACGGTATAATTTGAGCAGTGAATTTTAAAGGGTTTTAATTTTGCCGCTGGTTTGTTCAAGTTGAAACCTTTACAGTAAGTACGTGCAGTTACACTTATTTGAGAAAAAAACAAAAATACGTTAAAAAGCTCCAAATTGTATTATGGTGTTGCTTACATTTTCAATTTCCGTTCATGGATAAACAAATAATTCGATTGTTTATGATGAAAAATTTGATGGACATGTGAGTCAAGTGATCAAAGTGGAAGAGTTCACCACGATACGAAGAAAGCTTGACCATAAAGCAAAGTTACAAAAAAAAGTGTCGTTAAACTACATCAAACAAGTAACATTATACACAATTCATATCAAATTATTGTTACAATAAAGCACCCCACTATAAAACAATCGACCATTTAAATTCTTGATATTACTAAACGGCATGCAACATTTTAATTACCCAGCCGCTCAGCCATATTAGTGGCCATTCGTCGGGCGGTTAGCAAGCTATTACTTGGGAAAGAGGTTCACACAGTGTTACCCACTTAAAAGAGGATCCAGGATTATTTAAACCTTCACGATAATGTTAAAGGTTACAAAATAAGTTATACACCGTGTTTTTCAGGTGAACGTTAATTCTGTTGGGATTAACAATTTTGGTGAACGCTATTTTTTATCAACTATTTTATTGTGGAGAAGGCTTTTGTTAAATGGAAAGGATTAAATATGGTACTTTTACCTTATATTGTACGAATTTATTGTTCCCTTTCCCCGAATGGTATCTGGTTAGAAATATATTTATCAATGTTTCATAGATAATTTATCCGTTAATTTATAGCAACTTCTAAAACTTAGAATTCAGACGCAATTAGATACCTAAGCAAAAAAACAGACTTCACAATAACTAAAATTTCCAGAAACCCAATAGTTTTCAATAATGAAATTAATATTTACTAAATCTAATCTATTCATTGTAATTATTTTGTCGATAACAAGAATCATTAACAGAATTTATATCATAGCTCAAACTTTCTTTAAATACCTCTCATTAATAACGCTTTATTCAATAAACACGAAAATAGAGTTATTCTTTTCATTTTATTTTTTCAAGTTTGAATATATTTTCTAATTTTTATTATAAACGGCGTTTTTCTTTTAACGTGGGTAGTAATTAAAGAACTGATTAGTAAGGCATTATTTTACAGGTTTAATATATTTTTTCCCATTAGTAGCATGTTCTATAATGCACGGTGTATAGTCAAAGACTGGCTATTTCCTCTAACTCATTGTAACATTTAGTAACGCTTAAGAATTCTTTAAAAAGAATATGTAATTGCATAACGTTATTACATCATGAGAACTTTGATTATTTATATGTCTAGAATAGATAGAGTCACGCTGCAAAATAACTAACACAAACAGGCCAACTTTGTAGCGTGTGCGTGACAGCTACGCGTCATGTCATTGTGCTGTCATTGCGCTTATCACTTAGCGGCTAACAGTTGGACGCTATTTTTGTTTCCACGAGTTCACAGTTTTGACTGTCTAGTCATTTACATCTTTGCATGGGAAGTTTAAGAGGCAAAGTTATGGGAACTAACGCTTCATATTTTGTTAACATTAGTAACGATATGAGTCTGCTCTTATATCGTTACTAATGTTCTCGTATCGTTACTAAACTCTTGAACAATAACGGTCTGTAACATAACTTAATTCGAAAACTATGCTCAGTGCTCAGGTCCTCAGTAATGAAAAGCAACATTGTTTTGATTGTCTATACCTTCGTATAATTGTGTTACCACGGCGGCCAGTGCAATATCTGCGTCGAGCACCTGAGCTCAAAGCTCTTTCAGCGAGGTTTGCATAGGAAATTAACATCTTCATCTACTCCAGTACCCTTGCTTTATACAGCAAACTAAGCGCGGTTTTATATAAACTGGCATTACGTCACCCGACAATAGCGTATTTAATATCGTTTTAAGCGAATTCTCTAACGGTGGATTAATATATCAAAGGTTGCTACTGTCATAAGTTAGTAAGCCTCTGTGGATATTAATTTCAATCTATTTCATATTGCAAGCTACAAAGTATACGGGTTTTGGGAAATGACTCCTTCAAGTTATCGTTTTGATTAAGTAAAACTAATGGATTAAGTTGAAAGTACTCGCATATCTGCTGGAGGAAATTAAACTCTTCATCATGTGTGAAGTTTCATATTGGAATATTATCTACGTAGAATATTTTTATTTCTGTACTGTAATATTTGAGAGTGGGCACAAAAACTTTCACAACATTTTACGAAAATGTTTTCCATAAACTGAATTAAATATCAACGCGGGGATTTCACTAAAATTCTCTTCTAAATAAAAATACGTAGGAGTAGTACGGATGATATGATCACGCGCGCGACTTTATTGGATTACTGCGAGATCCACCTGACATTTCAATTATACGCACACATGTACAGTCAGCAGCATAGATACCGTAAACTTAGGCAAAATTCAAAAGCGATTTTCTCGTGGAATGACTATCACATCTTTGAGAAATAAGACTTATTTCATAACAGTATGGTTTGGTAAATACTAAGTTCGTATCTCCATAAAATTTATTTATTTAAACTTTTCGCACTCAAAAAAAAAGGTACAAAGGCGGACATAATGCCTTAGGCATTCTCTACCTGTCAACCAAGGGTGGTGAAAAGATTAGATGGCAGGTGTTCTAATTCAGAGGCACAAAGAGAAAAAAATATTT
This sequence comes from Lithophane semibrunnea, assembly GCA_947363905.1. NCBI lineage: Eukaryota > Metazoa > Arthropoda > Insecta > Lepidoptera > Noctuidae > Lithophane > Lithophane semibrunnea. The sequence continues at coordinate 7,483,122 of OX376200.1, forward strand.
TATATAATATATCGTATTGCATTGTAGATAAAACAGGTTATCTCAATACTTTAGGAAAAAAATCGTTTTTGAAACATGCGTAAGTGTAACTTATTTATGCTTGTGACTGTATATGGACGATTATGTTACAGTTATTCGCCTGTAAGAAGGCTTATTTACATGCTTATGTGTGGTGGGCCTTATTAGATGCCTATAATGATGGCGGCTCAGTCGAATGTGAAAAGTATTTCTTGCGTAACGGAGTTTGTTTACTTGTTATTTTATTGAAAAAGTTCAGAATTAAATGTAGCTTCGTATTCTAATGTTCATTGTTATATGAGGATCTATTGAATGAAACGGCCTTACAGTCCACTGTAGAACCTTACAGTGTATATTTCCAAAATAGGTGTTGAGATAGCTACCTACTTCTACTAGCCTAGTCCACCACAGTTTTACTACAGCAATGTTGCAAAGTTGCAATGGTTTTCTCTCTGTCTATCTCATAAAAACTACATCAAATAAGTGTGAATGTTAATAGACGCATAATTAATCAATATCCCCATAACCCTCACAAGACTTACTAATGATGTTTCATTATGATAATAACCATGTTTCATAAGGGACCTGGTGATTATAAAAAGGCTGGTGATTATAATGGGTAGCATAACAAATGGTTATTTTCCAAAAGAATTTCAGAATTTTTGACAGATTTTTTTAAATAAAACTTTATTTGTGAAAAAGTGTAAATACAGGGTGTTAGTGTAAACACCGTTATCCTTGAAACCAGTGGTTTGGTTTCATTTATAGAACGTAAAATCAATGGAAAAATACAACTTTAAAAAAAAAAAGAAAATCTTCATTTTTCCACAAGAATATTTCACCCTACACGCAAGGGCCACAAACTTGCGTCTCAACACGGCGGCCGGCGGTTGGCGGGGACGGGCAGGGCGCGCGGGACGTTACATGACCGGTCGTCAGCTGTTTCGCAGCTCTCTCGAACGCGTATCCTTGAGTATCAGGACAGTGACGGATATTTACTTTTTAAAATCTTTTAATGAAAATAAGGATTTTTATTTGTTGTTACTGGGTCATTTTTTTATATTTAAGTCAACTACCCATGGTTTGAGTGACAACGGTGTTTACCCTTGCATACTGTATAATAAATGTAAAGAAAATGAGCTACGTCTGTCAACAAATTGCTTTGCAGTATGGCACAGGTATGATATTATAAAAACATTTCTATGAATACAAACTTTTTCATAATAGTTACTGAGAACATGATGTAAAAGACCCCAATTCATGAAGGTATAAATAAACGCAGGCACGTGTATACTGGTACCTTTTCGTTTATCTATACTAATAAAATTATCTATACTAATATTATAAAGCTGAAGAGTTTGTTTGTTTGAACGCGCTAATCTCAGGAACTACTGGTTGGAATTGTAAAATTCTTTTTGTATTGGATGGCTATATAACATCACGCTACGGCCAATATGAGCGGAGCATAAATGAAATATGTTGCAAAAACGGGAAAAAATATTCCTTTTTGAGAGCTTCCGTTGCGTGCGCTGCGTAAACGGTATATGTTACGTAAATATCATGAATAATGAAATTGTTCCTCTTTAAAAGTTCTAAAAAAAAGTCTGCGACAGCATATGTCTATCTTTTAAGATTGACTTACTATAACCTTTTTTATGGTAATCAATTATTTGCGAAGGAGTTTTATCAACATTATATTAATTCTTATTCAAATAAATAGTTTTAACATCAAGGGTATTTATATAGCAGTAAAATACTTTTTAATTCAGTCGAATCGGACATTTAATTTCGAAGTTATCACGAGTTTAAAAATGTAATACGCGAACCGTTCGAAGCCGGCGCCGCGACGCCGCCGCGACTTTCCCTACTCTAGAGAGGAGAGGATGGGCACACGGGTAGACCATGACCTGGAATAGGATATAGGACACGTTTTATCCCTATATTTCCACGGGATCGAGACCTACGCGAGTGAAACCGTGGGGCACAGCTAGTTAATAATAAAGTTGTAAGTGAGTTTGTATGTAGCGGGTAATCTTCGGAACTACTGATCTGATTCCGAAAATTCTTTCACTAAATTAAAACAAGAAATTTCAGGCGAATGCAGTCGCGGGCAGAAGCTAGTGTAATTCACGATATTTTTATATAAATATTATTTTTGGTCGCGCCAAACGCCGAGAATTGTCAGTATTTCATGAAATATTGTTCTGTTTTACGTAACTGTCAGTTGTTTTTGTTTGCTGAAAATTATTGTAGCTGTAATACTTTTCAATTGAATTATTTATGAACGTGAAATAGGTACAGTCACGGACTTTAATTGACGAGCCACCTTCAAACTTTTCAATTTTGTAATTTCATACATTCACGAGATTACACGATTAAACACGAACTCAAATCGCAACTCGTAAACAATATGACAAATAAATTACTTTTAATCGGAAATATCCATAGAGGTTGACTAATAAGTTCTCAATGATAAAAATAAATACAATGTTGCATTAAGTTTATCCAATCTATTTGATACCGACCTCCTTTGAATCATAGCTCATTAACTCGATAATTATGAAAACATAACTGAAGACAGTGACAGTTGAAATATCAAGATGACAAATAAATTACTTTGAATCGGAAATAGTCTTATCCATAGAGGTTGACTAATAAGTTCTTAATGATAAAAATAAATACAATGTTGCATCAAGTTTATCCAATCTATTTGATACTGACCTCCTTTGAATCATAGCTCATTAACTCAATAATTCTGAAAACTTAACTGAAGAGAGTGACAGTTGAAATATCGATGTCAGAGAATTTCTCCGTACGCTAACGTTACTATCGCAACAGTAACCTAGCAACAATTATTTATCGTTGCTAGGTTACTGTTGCTAGACCTGCAATTGGTTGACTTTGAGTATTCACTCTGCTGTCAAGTTTGTAGTTCTGGCTCTTAGGTTTGCCAATTTTATGAAATATAATTATCTTCTTCTAATACGAAGACATATGACTTTGCGTGTCGGGAACCGAATAAGCCCGATTTGCATTACACGGCTAAAATACGAACAGTGCCAGGTGGCTCATCAATTTAAGTCCGTGACTGTACCTACCAATAGTATTCTCTACATAACTTTTATTTGACCTTCTGAAGTCTTTCCTCTGCAATATACTGCTTCTGACTTTGACTACATAACAGTATACATCGTGGTGTGAAAAAGATAGTCAGCTAAACCATTTATTTGTCAATGCTCCATTTTCAATTCTTTTTACCTGTTGTGGTACAGTAATCTTATTCAAGATACATCTTGTTCACATATAATTATATAATTGATGTATACAAAAATTGTAAAACATTTTTAAAAGAGTAACGGTGGAGTTTCATGCCCATTCTTCTCCATACGAAAACTATCTTTTGGAAGGGGCAACTAGAATCAGTTCTATTTCTTTGTTATTGACGTTCAAAAGTGCCTTTTATGTGCCTAATTGAAATAAATTGTGTTGTGGTTATATACATCGCCACATGCGAACTACGAATCAAGGACCTGACGTCACACAAATCCTGCATCGCGATCCAGGTGGCCCATCCAGATAAATTACTATTCCCTAACGTCTGTCTGAATTACAAGTACATACCTACTTCCATTACTGCAATCCGTTACAACCTGCAATATGGGGTTATACTAATGGGCATATTTATTACAATGGATTACGTCATAAGTTGTAACAGCCCTCCGATACTTGTCCGGGCGTAGTTTAGTCAAGTTATCCCCGATTCCGATAGTTGACATAGACGGTTTGTTCAACAAACCAAGCGGGATCCACGAAATACGTCATATTTATTTATAATTAACTAGGAAGGACTTCGAGACAAGCCCCTATCTAGTTAGTGAGTTTGTGTGGAGTGGAACTTGCAGGTCTGTCGACGTCGGCTCCTAAGGGAACTTGCACGAACTTTTCCCGCTGACGCGACAGAACCGCGCATTATTACAGGCACAACCCTGGCTGGCACACTTTATAAATTCTTGCGTCAAACTGTCAAGAAAGTTATTTTTCGTAGGCGAAGGCACCTGCAGGTACGTATTTATAATTCAGGCTTCAAGTGTGTTCATAATTGAAAGTTTTCGTTATTGGAAAGGAAAGGTAGTTTCTGCACTTCGTTTTTACAAAGGCTTAAGGTATTCATGTGGGGTACTTAGGGATATCGATAGTTATTAGGTACTTAAACTTACTGAAGATGGACATTATTTTTGTGTAGATAGTTGTAAATTTCAACCTCGTTAAGAAATTGTTTGGCAATCCTAACGCAAGCAGGATATAGTAGATGATTTCCAGCAGGGAAATTAAAACAAAAAAATCTATATGTAACAAGACAAAAGTTCCCTTTACCGTAAACTACACAGCATTGTGGCTTTGTTTATACAGTTCTCCAATTTAAAAGCAACAAGATAAGTCGAATCGGCGTCGGAAAACCCAGCGATGTGCGTCGAACGTGCCCGCCGATTAAAACGAAAACATTTTACGTAGGCTTGTGTAACCACGCGACGCGATATTCAGAGATGAAGTTGGTTACACTAGTTGAATGAATTTTCGTCGGGAACGGGAAGCTTTTTTCCTTTTTTAAGTTGGCAATTTTTTTATATTGATATCCTTCTACTATCTGGCTCGACGTCAATATCGAATTTTTCGAAATTTCAAATTGATTTCAAAGAATTGAAAAAGAGAGAGGGGAATTATTATTGTATTCAATTTTAATTTCGGGAATTATTATTGTATGGAAAAATCTGAAACCACCAGAAGTGAATTTTCATAGAGACTGTGACATTTATGACACAAGTTGTAGGATATAAATCTGAGTGAGACAAAGGAACAAGTTTATAATAATAATGCAATTATTACCAAGCCTTACTTCTATATCATGCAAGCTGTTCCATGAAATTAGATTTATATTAATAACCAACTGGTGGATACTGCTATACATCCTAGAATCATAGTTTATAACGCACGGGGGAGCCACTGACTCCTTAGTCGCGTTTTGTGACCCCCAAGGGTGGATAGTTTATTCAATATTGAATAGAACCTTATGGCAGTTTATGTGTTTTGGGTAGGTACTGTCTGCAACACATTTTTATACTAAAGTCTGTTTTTTAATCTCGTAGACTAATTTCACAGGTGCAAATGTCAAACTCCAAATTGAAAAAATAAACAACAATCACCTGAACTGTCAAATTAGTCTACCAGACTTAAGACATATTTTAGGTTTCTACTAGTGAGTCTGAGAAACCTCCAGCTTTCTTTACTTTTCAAATATCTCCATGACACTGGGACATCATAAATTGGAGCAGCAAACTCAAATGACTTCAGTTTGTCTATTAAACTAGACTACAAACTGTTTGTCTGTTTCAAACATAACTCAGACAAGGAAGCAAATGTACCAGGCAGTTAGGAGATTTAGGAGGTATAAGTAAATGTATTCGTAGGGTACGTCTTTCGCGGTCAACGCTTGGTCTTACCACCCGTCAGGCCATCCGTATGCGAAATACGCCTGGTTAGCAACCGCCAAACGGATTAAGTTGGCGACTTTGGCTTTCGCTAGCTTAGCACTACATCCTCTAGTGTCTCGCAAATGTCTCTAGGAAAGTTTTAAGTGATTAGCTTCAGTTGAGAAATGTGGCGCCTATTTTATGTAGATTAGATATCTCGAATGTTAAATTAATGTAGCCATAAAGGAGCTCGTGGCTAAGGAGGAGCTCGTGGCTAAGTAATAACAGCCACTCGGGTCGATCCATCAGGTTAACCTACGCTTGCCGGGGTTGGTCCGTGGATGGGTGACCTTTTTCACATATCGAGACTCCTCCGTGCCTCGGAAAGCACGTTAAGCCGTTGGTCCCGGCTGTCATTTGCGGATCTTTGACAGTCGTTACGAGTCGTCAGAAGCACGAAAGTCTGACAACCAGTCTAACCAAGGGGTATCGTATTTATTACAAGGGGTCAGATAGGCAGTCGCTCCATGTAAAATACTGGTATTCAGCTGCATCCGGTTAGACTGGAAGCCGACCCCAACATAGTTGGGAAAAGGCCAGGCAGAACACAGACTGCTTTAATGTTTGTAGTCAGGTCAGTAATGTTGCCTTCTAGCACATTCCATTACTTCCTTTTTCTTTGATGTCGAAATAGTTTTATCCGAGAGTAGACTCTCTATAAAAGAATATTTCCGTTAAAATAAACGTCGAGTGTCGAGAGAGGAGGTGTAAATAAAGACGCTCCGTTTGCGCCGACCTCGGACACAAGGACGCGCATACCGCAGCGCAAATTATAATTATTTTCTTTTATTGTTTATGTGACCAGCTTGTCTCTTAAGTTTATTTGCCAACATATATTAGTATTCCAACGTCGCACGCAATACGTACATATCTTCATTACAGAAACAATGGAGGAGGTCGGCTCATGCCGCGTTATTTCCACAAAATGAATATATAACAGGCCATAATATTCTCACTAAAGAGTTTATTTAATACATAACTAGATTGTATTATTAATGGCTTGCTTAATACTGTTCGCATTGTTGGACGAAGCCTTAGGGCGGTTCGCGGGTAATTGGGCGGGGCCTTTAAAGCTTAATACGCTTCCAAAATTTTGAATTGAATGGCCTACCTGTACATAATGTTGTCCTATTCTTGGTTAACACCTGTAGGTTAACTGGTAATGTTTCTATAATACTAACAGCATTAGGGTAAATAACAATCAGTATTTCGTTTGCTTGAGTGAGAGAGCCTTAATGAATACGAATCAAATTCAAATTGATTTATAAACACGACATTAAAATGTAGGATCTCGTTACTTCGTTGAGAAAAACATTGCCTTTTCCTTTTCCAAAATGTTTTTTCAAATCTATAATAAGTAAGTAGTAAGTAGGCAATTAGTGTACTATCTATAAGTACCTATGAACTTTTCATAATAATATGGCATGCTTTTATAAACAGTTTTATTCAGTTATTTTAAATAGATGCCAAAATCCTGAATTTAAATCAATAGAATGCATTTACTAAAAACTTTTACAAAAATAAAACAACAGACTTCCCTACAAATAATTTTAAAAAGTAATTCGGTGTCTTTAGTTTTGAATGTTCGTTTTATTCCGAAAAGTTTTTATTTTACACTTTTTCGTTGTGAGAGGTACCTACCCTACACAAATTCGAATACCACTATCTGCTGTGTAATTAATAGTGGCAGGACGGCTTGACCGATTTGCCAATTTTCGTTTTAAAATGTTCGTAATAATTCGAATCAGGTTCTAAAAGAAAAAATTGCCCGGAAAATTGGTGCATTTTCTATGGGAATTTTGTATAAATTATTCAAATTTGGACAGGAAAACGCCTGTCGGGTCAGGTAGTTTATAATATTATCTAATTATTGATGATTTTCTAATGTAACATTTGCACATGTTTCGGAAATTATAATTACTAAAACCGACTCAACAGACAATAAGTAATTGTTTCTATGTTCAAAATGTAAATTACGGATTTAATTATTTTAGGTACTTTCTGAAAGTTTGATACAGAATGCCCAGTATATTTTTTTTTATTTAGGCCTAGCAAAAAATCGGCGGGAATTATGAAATAGAAATTTTATTATTTTTACTAGCTGTGCCCCGCGGTTTCACCCGCGTAGGTCTCGATCCCGTGGGACTATATGGATAAAACGTATCCTATGTCCTATTCCAGGTCATGGTCTACCCGTGTGCCCATCCTCTCCTCTCTAGAATAGGGAACTTCGCGGCGGCGGGGCGCCGGCGTCGAACGGTTCGCGTATTGCATTTTCATACTCATGATAACTTCGAAATTAAATGTCCGATTCGAATGAATTAAAAAGTATTTTACTGCTACATAAATACTCTTGATGTTAAAACTATTTATTTGAATAAGAATTAATATTATGTTGATAAAACTCCTTCGCAAATAATGCATTCATTTAGAACAAATTTGATTACCATAAAAAAGGTTATAGTGAGCCAACCTTAAAAGATAGATATATGCTGTTGCGGATTTTTTTTAGAACTTTTTAAGAGGAACAATTCCGTGATACATGATATTTGCGTAACTTAAACCGTTTACGGAGGAAGTACCTACATATTTTCAGTGCCTACCTTTTGGATGTACCACTAATACCTATTGGTGTACCACTAATATCTATTTTACACAACTTTCACAGTTAAGTGACGCGGTTGGACCGACCTCAACATATCCATAATAAAAGATATTTGCCAAAAATGTATAGATGTAGGTATAGATGTAAATTCCCGAATTTCGTAACGTAATTCGTAACATTCCGTCGACTCATCTGTGTCAAAATCCATGGAATTAGTATGTATTATCGAAAATCCTACTTCGATATAAATAAAAAGTATTTAGTTAAATTGAGTTGAACACTGGCACATTTATGTGGAAAAAAATTGTGATTATCAATAACTGTTAAAAAAAATAGTATATTATTATGCAATTAGTGAATAAAGGACGGATTTAAAGCAAGGGCCATAGGTGAATCACGAGCAAGTGAAGGATTCTAACGACTGAATCACGACCGTAGGGAGTGATTCAAGTGTTAGAATCCTGAACGACGCGAGCGATTCATGGCCCTCGATATAAATCCGTTTTATTCAAGAGTTGCATACTATACTTTATACCATGACAACGAGAAAAAGAACATGCAACTTCGAGTATGTTGTTATGTCAATTTTATGCCTTATTTTTATAGTAACTACACCAAAGCATAGATAGAATACATACTCCATAATGTCGATGACTTCTTTTTCTTCGGCAACTCATTAAAATAAGTTAGGAAAACAGACTCTGAAAATGTGCTCAGCTTGATTTTCATTTTTCCTTTTGCTCAAACAAACAAACAAACTCACACTCAAACTCATCGTAGTCTTTGATGTAAACCAGCCGTGATTTGTTGGGTAGCAAGCTGTCCACTATATCGGCTGCCCTCTCTTTCATAAACTCAAGTGTTAACACATCTTCATCACTTGAATACATTTTCAATCGATTTATTAAGTAACACTAAACTTTTTGTTCGTACAACTTACAATATTTAAAATAGCGCCAATTTACTAATGACAGCAAAGAACACAAAATAGTTTTTATTCTAATGCTAAACTCCTGTTCGAAAATCAAATAGGAGTTTTTATAGCATTGAGATGGAGTTCGAATATATTGGTGTTCTAAATTCAAACACCAAAACAGTGATTAAAAGTGTTTTTTATTCACTGTTTCCAGTGAATAAAATAAGCTTTTTAGAGGGGGCATGGTATAAAATATATTTTTTTATTTAAAAGAGGCTGTATACCACTCCAGTCAAACTATTCAATAAGAATTTTACATGATTGTTTGTTTAATAAGATCAAAGTCTTCTAAACTGAAAACATTAAGTGGTACCAATGGGGCGATCACGCAACAAAGTTAGATTATAATGAAATAGTTTAGTGTTGAGATTTAAACTTTAGCTATTTATGGGTCTATTATAATGGAACAGTTGGAGGCACGTCGTGTAAGTTTCGTCGTAAATATGGTCTCGGCGTGGTCCCCGCCATTTTAGATGATTCTCGTCACCTGTGCTCGGGCCGTCTACTTTAAAAAAGAGTACTTATATTCCTCTTTTTTTTTTTCTTAAACATTATTTTGACTAACGAAACAGCAAGTATATTAAAAACCATAATTTGTGTAATATTATGATGACAGTTTTAACTTTCATTTATTTATGTGTGGTTAGGCTGTACGAAGATTACCTTTGCATAACAAAGCTTTTTCAATGTAAGTATGTCAGTAGTTGGCGGTAAAATCAGGTAAAAACTTCAACTGTATAATTTTGTTATTTTATCATAATTAGGTAATGGAATTTACTGTATGTTGGTACCAAGAAAATACATATTTGTGACTAACTTGTCTTTACGCTATAAAATATTAATAATGGATTATGAAAAAGATTGACTCCAATCTATTAGCTAAGGTTTAAGTAAACAGTGAATAATATTATAAGTAGGTACTATGTCAACAAGTAAAACCATCTTTATAATCTCCTTGAAATATAATCAAAAGATTACAACTAACCATCTATCAGTACCTAATCTCAAAATTGTTGTTTGCATGTGTCTAAAAACAAAATCCCTCTGACTACGTTTTAATGAAAGTATGAAGTATTCAAAGGCTGTAATAACGAGGCTTGGTGCTCCACTCCGTTGAATTATAGCTAGGAATATAGCTAGGCTGTAGTTTAGGTTGAATAACGGTTAGGCTGGATATGCGGAGCCTGGCGAGCGGTACAGACCGCGCGCCAGTTTCGCGACTTGAACTCGTATTCTTGGAAAACTATTTTTATATATAAATAAATAAATAATTACTTTATTTCCTAGTTCCTACAATTTACATAGGATAGGTTAAATGATGACAATATTGCTTTTAGATTGTATAAATCCCTGACTATCTCCACTGACACCCAAGCTAAGATTTAACTTGTGTTATGGGTGCCAGGGCTCTCTCTATTAATACATTTTCCAATTTTCACAAACTTTTATATTAGGCTTTACAAGCTATAGCCTATTTGTACCTACGACATCTATAAATTTTAATAGTATATAAGAAAGTCTGTGTGATTGCGTAGTTCTTTAAGTACTTAATAGATTTTAATGCGGTTTTCAACATTATTCAGAAAAGAACATTATTTACAGAATTTAATACATTATTATTAGGAAATAATAATGATTTCGTAAGTATAAAGCAATTTAGGTATTTTCATTAATACTTTAGTTTAATAAAATTGATTTCTCCAAAACATGGTATTTTGACAATCAGACAAACAAAATACAAATATTTCAGTAACGGACTGGCTGATTGACTGACAGACAACGCACAAGCTCAATTACTGAAGATAGAAACATGAACTTCGAAAGTTAGTATAAATTAGGTTCTCTTTGTAGAGATGATTGTATTAAGAAAGGGTTAATCACACTCTGAGTTGAGCTCCATCGATGGATTGAAAAATTATCCGCAAACTGAGTTGCGGGTAACACTGTGAATTTATAGAAATTTCAAAGTGCCTTCGTGTGAATTATTTTAATTAACTTATTCCTAAAACATTACAAACGAAAAACGCACCACAATACAAAGTTCTGAACATAGGATTACGTGTTTTCGTAGCAACACGTACAACTTTTGTATAACTCGAGTTCTTTGAGCCCTCGCCCGCATCCTCTCGCGGATTGTTTTCGACGAGTGTGTTGTTTATCGAATTAAACATAACATGAGTTGGCTTTACCAAATGTTAACGTTACAAATTAATTTGATGGAACTTGGTTTGGAGTAGGTAAATAAGCACTGAAAAAAGGCTTTCCGTTGAATGAATAAAAAGTTTATTGAAACTTGTTCAATTGGAATGAATTTTACTGAAAATGTAATTTCAATTTATTTATTGAAAGCAGATCAATTCAAACATTCTCAATGACCAACGAGGACCAACGCAATTTATTGCGAAAACTGCCAAGCTTTCACGTTATTCTAAAATGTCACCACAAATTCTTTGCCCATCTCTCCGTTTACGGACGCGCTGCTCTTCAAACGTGACATTTTTTTGAAGTAAGTGACATTTAAAAATTGGTTTAATGTTAAGTCGAGGGGAGGCCTCGCTGGGAGGCCTGGGAGGCCTGGAGACCTTTTTATGCAAATCTTGAAGGATGTGCCGGGACTTTTAATGAAACAGCGCAATTACTTTGATGAATACTGCACTCGTGACGTGACGACCCTTGTGAGAATGGGGGAACGGTAAATTTAAATTAAATGCCAGGTATCTATATTGATTTAAATTGGAGAAACATCGAATCGTTTAAACAAAGGCTGCTGCGTTGAATTATGATTCGGTCTAGAGTTTTTTCGTAGTTGATTGAATAAAGTCTAATTTGACTAATCAGGTTGAAAAAATGCAAATGATTTAGATGGGAGTTGACATTTATTAAAACTCAACATATTTATAACATAGATAATGTTATAGCTTCCTGAAAGTAGTCATAAAATATATAAGTACTCACAGCCCACGGTAAATCTAAAATGTTCATTAAAGGAAGCACTCAGGTACGCTTTTATTCGTACTAAATTAAAACATAAAAAAATACAAGCGACGGGCGGTACTTTGCGATGTTTATTTCCATCACAGAGCAGCTCAATCTCGCTCCTTGAATCCACGACTTACGGGTTACGGCCGCACGATCTGATTACTCGGCAGAATCAAATGGTCAAACACGAATAGAAACTTACTAAAACAGTCTTCAGTGAGCGCAATCTAATAAAAAAGTAGATGAGACTCCCTTACGCAGCTGGAATTTTAATCAATTTTGCGGCCAATAACTGGAGCGGGCGAGCTCAACGAGCCGCAATTCGCAAATTACCGCCTTAAAGCGTTTGCTTGGACTACATTCATCAGGCTCAAGCACCTAAATTAAAAAAAACAGAGTTCGTTCTTCAAATTTGCATAACAGGCTCGATTACATAAAAAAAATGTTTCACGTTTGCAATAGCGTTCCACGTTTGTGTAATTGCGTCAGTCGCCAGTAACAACGACAGCAGCTGTTCCGGTGTTCAATAAACAACAGCTTTGTATTGTGGCATCGACTATTTTCTCCCTCCCGACTATATTTCAGTGAGCAGAAACCCTTTCCTTTTTGTGCCGGCGGCGCGGGCGTCGTGAGGAGGCATTGATAAAAAGAATCAGATGCTGACGTCAAAGACGAGGGCCGTTAGTACCGCGGGAGACGCCGGCGTCGACCTGAATAATGAGTTTCACAAGTATTTTGACGGAACTTTATTACGGTTCGTACTTAGCAGGCAATTAAGAGCCCTTTAGTATATTTCTTGGTGGACGTTGTAATTAGTTCGCACGATGATTCAAAAGGCTTCCGTAGCAAAAAATGTTTTTCATTTTAAACAAACTTTAATTCAGACTTTGTGGAAACGCTAATAGAAATACTGAGAAGGATTGAGATTAAGTTAAATGAAACTGAATATTGCTGTAACTGTTAATATTTACGTACCCTTACTGTAGCTGGTTTGGACTATGCTGACCTAACATAACTGCGACACATTATGAAGACGAGGAAGTTAATTCAAACTGTAACAAGTGTGCCTGCTCCATCATGAAGTTAACAATGAAATATGTTTGTTTCAGATAATTCCGGGGAGCGTCCTCATTCCGGGCTGTCATCGGAGTGCTGAGACAAAGGGCGGCGCTCGGCAAAGTGGAATAGTTTCAATTTGTATTGAAAGTTTAGTGGTGAATAGGAAGTGTAACGAGCGTGTGGCAGGTGTCACGCGGGAGACAATGAGGAGGCAGGACGGGGGTGGGTAGCATGCCAGCGCCTGCCACGGCGGCCTGATGGCGCTAGTGCGCCGCATACTAGGCGACGCCCAGGTGAGGACCGCATGCACGATTAGCGCACGCCACACTTCGACAAGCCATTGTTAGAGCGTTTAACGGGAACTCTTGACAACATCCTGCTACATGACATGCGGGTAGCGTGCGCACAACACTACGAAGCTACACACGCGACTGCCTATTTGTGTCGTAAATTGAATGGAACTAAGTAGGTAAAATTATCGCATGTTGGCAAATAAGTTAATAGTTACAAATGGGGATATTTGTGATTGTGCTACTACTATTAGGCGACGTAGACCTAAATTACGAATGGATTTCGCATAACTACATCATGGCTTTTGAAGTTATACGTAGATTGTTGTCAGTATCATTAAAATTGAAGTATTATCACTAATGACGACGTTGCTATGATTCGGTTTCCCCCAGCCCACGCCTCGAGGAGCAGACTTAAATGACTATAACATCAAACGGTAGCAGGTGAATTAACTAAGCGAGAGGGTCTGCTCAGATTAATAGTTACAGATATGGCGTCGTCGGATGCCCGAAATATATCGCTGTTGTTCTCAAACCGTGTTGATAAATAAACTGGATTACTATGACTTTACAACCATTCATTATGAAGTAGCAGGCCACTACACCTGCATAATGACATGGTAGCACATAGTTTGCGGTGGGATGTAAATGTCGAATGATTGAAGCACACATCGATTAATTAATTAAAGCAATTAGTGACACAATTGATGGGCACGTAGACTGTTATGTAGTACTTCAACTAGTGTTTGAGTGCTACACGTAGGATTTTCCAATAATATGGACGTGGGTGGTGGATAGTTGGCTGATAGCCTTCGTATACTACTTACTTTTGTTCGTATAGGAACCTTTATTCATTTTGATCTCAAAAAACACATCTCATGATTAAAACATTCCGGAATTTCTACTATCAATTCATGACATCAAACCTAGGAAAAATCTTTACCAGTCTGTAAAGACTTCTGCTAAGCAACTAATACCTAGAATATATTTAGTTAAACTGTTCAGATAGTTAAACGGCAATATTCATAAGATAATTCATGGTCTTCTGCGCAGGCTATAAAATGTACCTTGACCAAATTCATCCAGGCGAAACTCCGCAAGATGGTCGACGAGCAAGTATCAGTCAGCTCTCGAGTTGACGTGGACGCTGAGCCTGAGCCGGCGGACCCACTGATCACGCCAGCCAGTTCGGCGCTCGAGCGGCCTGAGTTGGACCGGCCGGTGCCGCCCGAGCGCCGCCTACTCATCGGCACGCTGGACAAACGCAACGGAGGACTCAGTGTCGGCGAGGGCACGCTCAACAGGACCACTAGGTTGTCTATAAGGAATGGGAAGGATAATCCTTTTATAGGTAAGGACTTAAATTTTATTTTGTTGGGCTACTCTTAGCTTGGCACTTCATGCGGCTCATGCCACTATCATGTGGGTGACCCGATCCTTGGGAACCTTGGCAGTTGCAAATGGATCAAGGAGAGCACGGTACTTATTACGTTAGAATTTAGACCAATTTTCTGTTAGAAAAACTGTTTTTTTCAGAGATGAACTTCTCACAAAGTCGATAAACGATCTAAGATACTATGCTAAGAGACAATTTTATTTATTTCACCCGTTTACTTATGCACGCAGCAGTAGACTACTGTTACCATACAAGGGTGAAATAGATTTTAATAGACTCTGTTCTTTAGATCAGGAAGTACATAATTATTTAAAAGTCTCCAGAAAGCCTCATATGAATCAGCAACAAAGACACATCCGACCAATAATCCGAATGCCTTATAAATCACGGAAAATACAAATAAAAAAAAGTATACAAAGTTTTACGGAAAATACCCCTTGTATTCGGACTGGTATTCCCAAAGTATATCACCATAGATAATTTATTATTATCAGATAGTCAACCCAACCAGACAATCCATATATTTCATCGTTGTGAATTTTGTGTCCTTTACCTTTTTGTCAGACCGCTTGTGAATGTACATACATACTCACGGGCTCCTTAGAACGACTGCGATTACTTTAATATGCTTACTTTAAGATAAGAAAGCTCTCTCAGTATTACAATCTGATTTAATCATTAGCTTTATTTTGTATCCTTCCTAGACGATGACAATAAAGAAAACCAAGCAAACGGCAAGCTCGAGTCCCCGGTGAAATGGTCAACACAAAACGGTAGCGATAGTGGAACATACGCTGAAATCGGCAATGGGGGCAACAGCCATACTAGTGAAAGGAACATTCTGGACCCTGCAGACAGTTCTGAGGAGGAGGTGCCTCTACCAGATGCTACGTCACCGGGAAGAAGTAGCGATGGACCAGAACCCAGAGCTGATATCACAGCTACACTCGAAGGAGGTATGAAAAACATTTATTTATTCCAATGCAATTGTTTATTTTCGGTTTTTTAAAGGACAATTTTTACAGCCAGAACACGTAGTTTATTGTTAAACATTTTCGAAGTGATATTTGTCATATTGTCACTCGATGTCCAAACGCTGTAAGCCCGGTTAGCTCGGTCCACCAAAATTCGTATAAATAAAAGCGACAACGAATTTACGTCTATCTAGGTACATTCGTCTCCATTATTTATGAAATAAAACAAAGCGGGCTAAGGAAAAGGTAAACTTGGCAGCTAGAGTTTGTCTTAAGAGTCTGTAATCCATGAGATAATAGTTCGTAACTAGTCGAGACGGCATGTTTGTTTTGTTGATGAAGTAAGTTAGAGTTAGTTTGAAATTCTTCATAGGTGTTGCTACAAGCTGAGAATGTTATGAACGTCGTTCAACTCTGTCTCAGACTACACACGCTGAATACAATTATGGGCTCCATACTTTATAATAGACGACACAAAACACGTTCACGTTGACGTCGTTGTTTAGGAAAATGTTATAAAGTAGGAACAAATAAATGCTACTTACGAAAAGTTATGGTTCTCTACAGCATTTGAATTTGGTTGGAAAATTCCCTTAAAAATGAATTTACAAACGAAGCGACGCTCCTAGTTTTAATAAACTGAAAACAACAACTGTGTACTTTCTCTTTGTGCTGAAGTATAAAAGCTTTTCCATGAATTTTCGTTTGAGTCAATTTATTATAGAAAGTGCAACTAACTTAATATTTTCCTCGTCGTGAGTGAGGAGGTGACACGAACTATGTGTTGGTAAAACATCCATATATTGTGCGGCCCGTTCTCTGCAGAATATCCTCGCTGCTAATGAGCGCGCAGCCTTGGGGAATAAGCTCATTTGCCGACTAACTGCACACTGCACAGCCAGCCAACTCCGCCAGAAAGAAACTTTCCGCCTGATGTTGCAATTTGTCATTTAATTCCTTTCTCAGTGTTTTAATTAGTAAGCTGTTATTAAAGTTACTATTTGATTCTTTTTATTTTACAATTATTATTGTCTAAGTTACGACAGCAACCTTATGCCATAACTTAGTCTGTTATACAATCGGTTATACTGAGTAACTTGCGCATTCATCCGTAACAATTGGTCCCGGAGACAATTGTGCAATGCTTCACCGTATTGACTTATCAGAGCAAGCAGGATAATAGGATCATTGGGACAATGTGCGCCCAAGCATAATTTATCTGCAATCTGTCTGTATTTGTTCACGATAGAGTCGGCGCTCAGCGACCAATTTGCTACTGCTCCATTTGTTACTAATCCTTCAGTTTATTATTTCTTTTTCCTCGCATCTGAGAGCGGGGCTCGTACGTTTATTAATGTGAGGCAGTAGATCTCGGGCGCTTTCTCACTCTATTTGTGCCGTGGAATTAGAGGTTGTCTGGAGGAGAATAATTACATGGTGTCGGGAAGGCGTTATTTTCCCGAAGTCAATACGTCACTTTGAGAGCGATGGCACAATAAAGCAGGCGTCGCGCACACCTGCCGCCGTGCCGTGACGCGTGTTACATGCGAGCAATCGATTTGTCTGGACCGGCCACAGTCGCGGCTTTCGTGACTCGGAAAACTTTCGCGTTATTACAACGTTTACGTCGTCATAACCAATTCCATTTATATGACTGCGGCAGCACCGCTCTTTAGAAAACTTTTCATATTATAGTACGACAGCTAATAATGAGGGTTACAACGTGAGCCCTTGAACGCTAAACAAGGATTCAACTTTTGTCGAAGTAGAGCTATAAACATATGAGCTATATACAATGATACCAAGTAAACGAGGTTTGAATTAGGACGCCGATTTGACAGAAAATATAAAAATAACAATGTCAAATTATCTTTGTTTTGTTATGCGAACTCAAAGTTCTTACGATCCTTAAGTACCGTACGCATGCAGGTAAAAAAAGTTCTCTCGTTCTCTTCTCGTGAAAAGCCAGGGTACAAACAATCGCGTGTTAATTAACTGGCTTCCGGCGGTAAATCCGTATAAAGCAATATATTTCTCATAAAAGGCACGAAATCATTTTAAATGGGGATGTCATTTCGGTAATTAAGTTTGACATTGTGTGATGGTAAAAAACAAACACTGAAACAAACAGCGTATACAATTATACTTAAAGACTATGTCGAACTTTAAGCCTTATAGAGACTAACAGTAAATAAGAGAAAAAAAAAAAATCTCCTAGGACAGACACACGGCTGCGCTACGACACTTTTTATTTATACTATACACACTTTACTATTTACACTTTTTATTTTTACTTTTTCTTATAAAGTTGTCCTGCCTAACTGCCTAGCGCAGATGTGGAGACGTTCATTCAAATGGTATAATTTGTGGTTCAGACGCGGCCTCCCCCGGCGGCCGCTCGGACCGGTCGCGGCAAGAGGAGGTCCCCGCTTCCCCTGGGATGCTCACCGCCGCACAAGTCGCCAGGAGACTCCGGATGGAGAATGAAAGATTACAGGTAGAGGTATAATAAGCTTATACACAAACCAATT
This sequence comes from Lithophane semibrunnea, assembly GCA_947363905.1. Classification (NCBI taxonomy): domain Eukaryota; kingdom Metazoa; phylum Arthropoda; class Insecta; order Lepidoptera; family Noctuidae; genus Lithophane; species Lithophane semibrunnea. The sequence goes on from OX376200.1 coordinate 7,501,478, forward strand.
TTAGGTTACCGGATCAGTATTTTACCGTTTGACTGGATTTGAGCTTACGCTTTTGAGTTTCTGGGTTGAATAGTTCAGTATCAGCTTTGATGAATTTTGTGTAATGATTGCTGTCATAGTCTGATGATACTTACCTTCATCATCAAAAAAATCTTAAATTCATACATTCACTGACAGACAACGCACACCCTAAACCAAAGGGTGTCTAAAAGCGTGAAATTTTGCATCAGAAAGATTATTCGAATGAACGTGATGCGGCCATACTAAATGTATGTATCGCTACTTCGGTGCCGTCATCTCGTTCTCGTTGACGTGGCGGTGGACATGGACAAATGCTGTAAGTCTTTCTGGTGGAAGAACTTCTGAAAGTTCATCCTCTTGAATTTATAAATAGGTGATAAAAGTTTGTATGGAAGTTCGTAATTTTTGCCGATGGAAAGCCCGATAAAAACCAATTTCTAATAATCGGCTGACTTTGAGTCGATCGTTACTTTGCCTACGCCATACCCGTATTTACTTTCCTCCATGTAGATCCCTCCGAAGCTAGATGCGTGATGTTCCTAAAATTCCAAATTACAAAACTGGCGAAAAAGGCAGGCAGTTCCATAAAGGTATACTTCTCCAATAAACTGTCATTAGTGATTCTGCCAGCGTTCAAGGATCAATTTTTTACTTAACCTTTTTCCACTCGGCCGGACTTAGGCTGATGTTAAGTAAGATACCGGGGGTTTATTACTCTCTCGATGGACCTTTGGGAAGTCGATTACGACATAACTATTTCATGATATTCGACTGTCCATATAGAATACGTGAGAAGAGAACATATTTTTGCTACCTTTATTGGTTTCAGATACTCGATTTCGGTCGTTAATCGTGTGATAAGATATCAGATACTAATGAGCCACTTGGTTTCAGTTCCATGGGTTTTGTGTTTGCTAAGGATTAATGGTATCTTGTAATTTTATTCATGATTTTATCTAATCTCTAAAAAGCTTCAGCGAGGTCATTTCTGAATACAATTCTGGCACGTATATTTCAAACAACTTATTTAACCTTCACCGACATTGGAAACTGTCGTTCACAATGGGCCTCATTAGAAGGCTGAAAGTCAGCCAAAGGGCAATAGAGAGGGCTATGCTTCGACTTTCCCTACGTGATGAGATCAGAAATGAAGAGATCCGTAGGAGAATTATTAACGTAACCGATATAGCCCGAAGAATTGCCAAACTTAAATGGCAGTGGGCAGGGCATATTGCTCGCAGAACAGATGGCTAATAAGGCCTAAAGGTTCTGGAGTGGCGGTCGCTTACCGGAAGATGTAGTATTGGAAGGCCTCCCACAAGGTGGACCGATGACCTGGTGAAGGCCGCAGGAATCCGCTTGATGCGGGAAGCACAGAACCGGTCGAAGTGGCGGTGCTTGGAGGAGTCCTATGTCCAGCACGCCTGCTGGACGTTTTTCAGCTGAAATGATGATGATGATGACATTGAAAAAACATAACATAACCATAAGGTGACCCAAATAACAAAATACATACCATCAAAAAATATCGCATTTAATCAACATCTTGGAGAGTAGGTACTTACTTCAAGGCAAACTTATATTTTCAGCCAAATAAAAATATAAGAAAATGAAAAATAAAACAATAAAAGGTATACCTAAATGAAGTACCCATGTTTATTTACGTCGTCATCATCTTCATGCGTAGCATGTCTTAATCCACATAGTTTTGACCCACCCCGTATATTCATTGTTTCTAAGATGCTTTCTCTATTCATTTATATTCTACATACCTATACTTTGGAAGCTAGAGTATAAGATTCTCGTACAGGCCGAGCTCACCAGAGTGCGGCGCCTTCTGGTGGCAGCTGCAGAAAGAGGAGAAGCTGGCAGCGCATTACTGGAGCGAGCCAAGTCTGACACGCAGGATGGACTACAAATAGACCCTCAACAGCTTGAGAAGGAACTGCTGCTGGCTAGAGAAGCGGTTAACTGTAAGTAGTTCTTAATTATATTTTTACTAGCATTCGCCCGCGGCTTCGCCCGCGTGGTATGTCGATAAAAAGTCTTTCCCCAGGATGCCATCTATCTCCTTGGCAAATTTTGTCGAAATCCGTTCAGTGGTTTAGTCGTGAAAAGGTAACATACAGACAGACAGACAGACAGACAGACAGAAATACAGAGAGACAGACTTACTTTCGAGTTTATAATATTAGTAGGGATAAGGAGATACTTACTTTGAAAAGAATAGCCAGACTTAAAGATGCACCGGCGCTACTTAATTATCATCATACATAGATGCTGTATTATATGGGACCATCTTTAATTCTGGCTAGTATTTTAATTGTAAAATGAGTATGTGACGATGTGAAAAGCATGCGTTGCGCTTGCGACATATTCTTGATTAGAGTAACTGATTTATTTATTTATATACTTTATTTTACACCAGAAAATTACATAACAAAAAAAAATTAAACACTAAAAACACAATGGGCGGCCTTACCGCTTTCTGAGATCTCTTCCAGGACTCACTGATATTCCATGTAGGTTAACAAAAATGGATAGGAAAACAGTTTAATTTGGATTTAAATTACAATGGCTTCTTCAAGTAATAACTTCAACTGACTTTTGTTTGGTCAACAGTCAAATAAAATTATGGGAACCATATTAAGGATATTGACCACGGTGACTTGAAACAAATGAAAAACAAATAAATTACAACTGCGAAACAAAAATCTACAATCGTTGGGGGCTAAACAGTCACTTTGGCAGAATATGAGTCCATCAATAGCTGGTTGCGGCCTAGGCTTGTATAGTACTTTTCTCAAACAATGCGCGGAAATTCAAACTAAGTAAATTAATTATAATTTCTAGAATCAATGACGAACAACGATAATTTTTCACGCTCTAATATGTTCATTTGTTTCTTCTTTATTTTAAAATCGAAATTCATATAAAATCTTTGATGCGTTGAAGTAAAAAGTTCGTTCTATTTTTATTAAATAACACAACAGATATGAGTTTCATAGTCATTTATTTGGCCGCTAAACACGACAGATATGGATTTTCATTCTTACTTTGCCGGTCGCATCGTCATTTGTTTTTGACCAGTACAGCAATTTCGATTTATCTCGAAGAAGGTTGTCAAAATAATGCTCGAATTTCCAAGCATGTTTGAGAAAAAATATGATCTGCGTGCGATTTATATTACGAAATAATTTATCTGTTTGGCAGTTTTCTATGGAGATTCGTAAAATGGTCCACAAATTATGAATTGCTTTTGTGTTAAATTATAAGATTTGCTAATGACAGCTGGTAATTCAGGAAATGAATTGCTTTTAGAGTAATTGCTAGTGTGGCAATTTTAGGCCCAATTTTTATTTTATTTTTGATGTTGGGAAATCATCCAATGACTTCTCCCGCTCTGGGCGGAGCGGAAGGGCGTGTCAGACTTTTACTGACAAAAACCCACCCGTGTTCCTTCAGTTGCCTGTTGCCAAGGTCCCGGTATCCATTTCGGACTAACCCGCAACCCTGGCAGGCATCGGTCCTAGCGGACCCCGCCAATTGTGCTGACATCTCTTTGAAGCGCGCGTGGAACACGACGCGCCATCGACCCAGGCCTGGTCCTAATCGGACGGCGAGCTACCCATTGCTCGCCGTCCGCAAGTCCGCGCCTATGGTGGCCGGGAATCCGCCTGGGATTCCCGACGCCCAGGGCGTCTCCAACGGCGGCGGTTAGGGGCGTGAGGGCGCTTTTCTTCTCCCTCACGCGTTCCGCCTCCTCCTTCGCGAGCATTACTGCTTCGCAAAAGGAGGTGACTGCGTCCCATGCCCGCTCGCTCCGTACCATGGCCTGGACCTGAGCCGGACGCGAGAGGTCACCGCCGCCAATCGCCTCCAAGAGGACACGGCGGGGCTCCGCCCAAGCAGGGCAGACCTCCACCGTATGCTCCACCGTGTCCTCCGGACGATCCACACAGTGGGGACACCCGGGCGTTTCCTCCCGCCTTATCCGAAACAGGAACCTCCCGAAGCAACCGTGTCCGGTGAGGACCTGCGTCAGGTGGAAGGTGAGGACGCCGTGGCGCCTCTCTAGCCACTCCTCAAAGAGGGGACTTATCGCCGCATTTTAGGCCCCCTGTGCTGCTATTCTGCCAGTTAGCAAACAAGCTATCAAGATTATACAGTTCAGCTATTATCCCAGAGAAAATATTTCTAAACATTTATCAAACTAGATCTTACCCAAAAACATAATGGTCGGGTTTATGTCGGGTATTACTTTCCTAAAGAAATTAATGGCGACATTACACTACCCATTATATTTTATGGCATTCGTTTGGTAAAGAAAGTAATACGAGTATTAAACTTAGCTATTACAGTCAAAAGTGAAGTTTAATATCGAATATTATGGATTAGTATTATTACAAAGTCATTAGGTATATTAAAAGTTTAGAATAATATGAAGTTATAACAGTGATAAATCTATTTAATTTTACTGGCTAAATTTTAAAATGGTTTCGTAGAAAATGTAAAGTCATGAAAGCTGGGTCGTTCACGTTAAGCTGGGCCAACGCAACGGCTTAACGTGCTTTCCGAGGCACGGAGGAGTCTCGATATGTAAAGATGGTCACCCATCCACAGACCAACCCCGGCAAGCGTAGCTTAACCTGATGGATTGACCCATGCGGCTGTTATTACTTAGCCACGAGCTCCTCTGCATAACATACTTGAATAAATGACATAGTATTAGCTAAAGTTTTAGTTACTTAACTAGCGAATTTATACAGCATCACTGTACTAGAAATCCTTTGAAATTGTTTGAGTGTAAGTAGGTACTAAATAAACATAAGTTAGGCAAGTCTTTTACGAAATTTACCCAAGCATAGGTAGACCAGAAGGTATATTCAGAATACCTGGAATGAATGGAACATTCTAATAAATAGAGAACTTACACCTACAGTGGTTTTATCTCAATAATCCGATTCGATCCCACAAAAGTGGGCAATTTGTTGAGTGCCGCCTGATGCCAGAGAAGCGTGAGTAAGCCGACATTTTGATAAACTATGCTCATAATATCTCGCAAGGTATACTGCCTTACAGACCCAAATCAGTAAACGGGTCACGTCCCTCTAAGGGTGTGCTGCTGTTACTTGGACTGACATTTTCACTAATGTCATTATGCTGACGAAAGTTGTCGGAAATACGTAGGCTGTATACGTTTAGGTGGATGGTACCATGTGTTGGATTCGATATTCATTATGTTTAAGTGGCTCGTGGGCGAACAAGTGTGAATTACATGAATATGTTATTTATCGGGCTTCAAATAAGGATATATTCATTTGTATCGTATACATTCTATGTAATGTATGTTTGTTAGATGAAAATAATTCCAGATTACCTTTGATGTTGTCTCATCAATCATGTTTAACATAGCGGTGTAATAAATTTACGAATTATTTATTTATTATTGTACACCACAAAAATATATAACGAAAGGAATAAACAAACACTACAAAATATACAATGGGCGGCCTTATCGCTTTCCGCGATCTCTTCCAGGCAACCTTGGAATGGACAATGATTTGCCTGGACATAAAATGGAGCTGTCGTAGGTGCAAATAATAAGTTATACAATATACTAAAATAGATACACATACATACATACATATCCTAAATAATAGATACATACTTATATACATAGGAAATAAATAAATAAGCAACGAAAAATAATTGAAGACTATAGATAATTACACAGTTACGAAGACAAGATCATAACGACAAGTAATGTAATTAATTATTACAGTGTTACAGAATGGTGTTGTACCATGACTAGAACTTAAGATAACAATGACTTTATTTGCATCGTATACTAAAAAGATTTTGAAAGTCAATATGACTTTGAAGTTTTAAACTATGTTAGGTACTGAAAATAGCTTTAAATAAGCAATTTGAAAAGTTTTTAACGAGCTAGACAGTAACTTCTCCAATTTATCTAAGTTAGAGCACAGTTTTGAATTTTATTCGTTTTATTACATTCTGGATATATTGAATTTCCATTGACCTCATTTTACGTACGCCATTATCGGATAAGTAGGTCACTATACCAATCATCTTTAGCCCTACGTTGGTTGCAATGGTAGTAAAACCGATGAAGAAAAACAACTTTTTTTAACATTTCGCGGTTTTTGCTAGCAATATCGAATAAAAGTTACGACAAATTAAATTAAAGTAACTTCATCGGAGCAGTTTCAGTGAGCTAAATAAAATAATGAATGCAGTCATAATTTGAAATGTTATGCCAAGTTAGACAGTATCGTTTACGTCGGATATAGTTGGGCCTGTCTTGTCTCCATCCGCGGTCGATCGATAGAAGGCTAGCAAAATAATGAAGTCACGTTCAACGGTATGTCAAGTAAATAAGCAAAACACTTCGATGTGAAGTCGCTCTAGTCGCAAACTTGTTTCATTATCGTATAGGTAGGTTCTGAAGTCAACTTTTATTTGGACGAAGTAATTTTCTCTGATGGCAGAATTAGGTACTTATCGCTAGTAACTTTTCCAGGTACAAAACATTAAAACATTGATTTATATCACATTTACCAAAGTGTACATAACTTCTCCGCGTACTACATTCTCTGACTAATTTATAACATTCTATAGCCACAAGGCTGAATAACTTCAGCTCATAAAATATTACTTTGGTAGGTTAAATGCCTCTTTTATAAAGTGACGATTTAATTTTCATACTAAATAAAGATACTCGCTACATGAAGTGGGCATACATAAGCAAACAAACACATAACGAGAACCAACGGCCGCATATTTGAGTTGGCCCTGCATACAAAGGTATACCGAATATGTTTACGTTATGTGACTGTTCCACGTGATCGATGAAACCACAATCAAAGGGCTGTTGCCTTCCTACGCACAAACCACACTAATCCACAAACTAAGTTGGCTTACACACCGACGAGTACCTACTGAATTATTATTACGTCATTCGTCAATCGAACGTCAAAGTATTTGACGGTGAACTGAACCTTTGACTAATTCCCGGAAAAAGGTCAAAAATTCATGAACTTTATGATTGCCAATAAAATCTGAGCCGAGAACCGAAATCCAATTTCAAAACTTCTAAAGTGATGGCAATCGTCAAAACGATCGACAGTCTCTAGAATCGTTTGCAAAAACAGTAAAATGCAGATCAAACTCGGATGCGTTTTATTTTCCTATCAAACGTTGGAAATGTACAAATGTCCGAGTTGAGGGGATCTGCACAGAGAGCGGAGCGACAAAGGACACAGGTTCCTAAAGCGAGCAGCTTCGCTCAAAGAGCTTGAATCGCTCGGGATTGAGGCATGGCTCTCGCTAGTGTATCTACTCATATACAAGCTTGTCTGTCGCTTACTTGCCCATTCGATTCGATACCATATATTGCAAAACAAATGCACCTATGTTTTATTCTAAACGATAACTTTACTCACAGCCAATACTTTCATGAAATTTTTGTTCTTTTATCTATCTAAGGCTTTAGGTAAACGTAAAATTACTTCATAGCTTTGTATAAAGTATAAACATTTTGTTTCAGCTTTGAAGGCAGACAAAAAACGGTTGAAAGCAGAGAAATTTGATTTACTAAACCAAATGAAACAGCTCTACGCTACGCTAGAAGACAAAGAGAAAGAGCTGCGAGACTTCATAAGAAACTATGAACAGGTTAAATTTAATAATTTTGTATTACGATGGCAAATATTAGCATAACAAGTAATCCAATAATGTTGTTAGATGGTGCGAGGGAAATGCGTTGTCACGTAAAAGGGTTTGTTACGTCTGAGGCAGGGTTACAAAATTAAAAAAATAGATGGGTAGGCCTTTTGTTCCAAAATATTCCAGTATCATTAACGTAGTCATTACTGTGTGAAGCCAACATTGTGGTCACTCGATTTATTATGCCATATCTTTTGATCATTACGCTTGGATAGGATCTAGGTCACACAGAACTTGCCCAGTTGTTTCCCAGCTTATAAAATTTTACACATACAGAAACTTCTCGGCAAATGCTCTCATATCATAAGTTATTCTCCTACATTGTTCTCGGCTACTGCGAGTCGGGTATAGCTTTTTTTCTTTTATTAAGTTCTAACTTCTAATAATTATTCATGAAGTCTTGACTTTTATAAAGTCTTCAGAAACGCATCAAGTCCAACACGTTCTTATTATTCTTTCCAAGATTTCTCAAAATTACTTACAATTTAATATGATTTATTTATGACTTCACCCTTGCGCTACCTTGTTCTTTTTCAGATAATATTTGCGAAGAGTTGATGTTGCATCTTTCTTTACTGTTTTTGTTATAGTATAGTACCACATTTGTACAGATGCGTTCTCGAGGTGGTGCATCGTCAGCTTTAGGAGCGGAGCGAGCTGAGCGAGAGCGGGAGCGAGCGGCGCTGCTCCGCCACGCTCGCGACGAAGCTGAGCGGTCGCTGCAACTTGCCGCCGCGCTCAGTGCGAGAGATACACAGCTCCGACATGCCAGGGAACAACTGTTTGAGGTAGGTTTACTGAACTAATGAAATGGTGCCTTTGAAACTGTTGTACCTATGCATGAAACCGACATGTTTTCAGTAGCTGAAAGGATATTAAACGTCGATTTTACATTATGATGTTTATAAAATTGAATTAAACTATGTTAATGAAATGACAATAAGCGCAATGCTCAAATTCAATAACATTCTCTTTTATCTACGGCGAAATCACCGAAACAATTCCCGAGATAATTCATTCAAAGCGGTCCATTCTACCGCAGAACTACATCGATATTATACAAAATTGTTTTTGATGAACAATTTCAGTGATGAAGTGCTTCAACCAATAATAAATAAACTTTTATCGACAGCTCAGTACTATGATGAATAGGTGGCGTGATGTGCGCTCGAACCAAGACCATCCATCACTCGCTTGTGTTAATTACCATTTCAAATTGCTCCGTCTGATCTAAATTGCAGGGAAAATTAAACGCAACTGTTTCCTCGACTTAGTACTATTAGTCGGTTGTTATTACACGATTTTCCGTTACGCATAATCCGGATATTAACCTACGACCGCGGAACATTCGATACCATTACGTTGATGCGAGCTCGCAACGGGATGGGCCATTCGAACGGACAAATCCTGTCCAAATTAAAGCCCCAATCGAAATTAATTGAAGCATTAAAAGGGTGTTTCGATGGAGGTATTCCTATAATCGTGTTTGGGATGTGATGTCGGATCGTATCGTGCTGTTACCCACGAGTGTTGTAAAAGATGATTGAGGGATTACATGAGAATGGGCCATGGCATCCACCTGTGGGCTAACATTATGGTCTTGCCTTGCTTAGCGATGTAGTTGCGGAATAAAGCTGAAATGTTGAAAGATGCCATAAAAAGCCAAAATGTTCAGCAGTGAATATTTACGGGCTCATAAAATGATGTTTTATACGTCTGTTACCATGTTGATAATCGAGCGAAAATATTATTCCTTTGTTTTCACTGGGCGCGCATGTTATACATACCTTTATGTAGACCCATGCTATAAATCCTCTCTAAAAGTTTCTGAAACAGTTAGCTTATAGCCAACATTAAAACATCCAGTGTCATAGTAACCATAATATCATCCAAACGGGTGTTATAATGTTGTACTGAATTTCATAATGCAACTCATTGAAAAAAAAGAACATTGTCATTCACGAGCGTTTCACTAACAAAGCACCGTAATTTAAAAACAAAACACATTCGAATTCGAAAAATTCGAATTCACGTCGTACCGCGCCATTTTTTTTCGATATTGGTATTGAAAAGAAACTTATATAGAACATTCATAATCATGGGTGGAGATCAAATCTTGTATGCAACTGTATATAATTAGGTATTAAAACACTCATGTGATAGTTTCGTGTTTTAATACCCTTTAATATATAATAAAAGTTGCATAAATAACTATTAATAAACTATTCAATTTTATTTGTGTACGTTACACATTAATGGAGTGCAGACTGCGGCCGATCGACGTCGATCGATGACATCGTGACATTTATGATAATATGAATTGACATATTTTGAAGCGTTCAATATCGAAATGAACGATCGCAATCTAGTTGCAAGCATTTTCCTATTTTGGCCTTTCCACTCATTATCCCGTTGAGACTAATATCGATATGTTTCTATCAATCAAATAGGCTCGAAGACAGCTGCAAGCGGCGGGATGTCTGTCAGAAGGAGAAAGCGTGGCCTCACTCGGCATGGGGCCTCCGATGATGCTGGGGGGGCCCTCCGGGTTGATCGGGGACAGGGGAAGCTGCAGTGCCGACTCTGGCGTAAGAGGTATATATCTCAGTTGTTTTATATGTATATTTTATCATCATCCTGCCTTTATTCCCATCGTATTATAAATAAATACCCAAAAATATGTATAGAAAAATTTTTGGTCTATCTCCCTACCTCCGAATAACTTTTATGGCAGATAATTTCATACAATTTCATTTTAATATATTTGCTAAATAGTGTCCATTTGGAGATTATGAGACAGGTCCTCTCTTAGGCCTCGTAGTTTACACAATTCTCTAGAATTCATTAAAGCCAAAATAGGTAACCTTCTCCCCATGGCTTCGGCGACAGGTAGCAGCGACGGCGGCGCCACGTCGGTGTGCGGCGGCAACCTGTCGGACTCCACGGCGGAGGGCGCGCCGCCCGCGCTCGACGCGTACGACACGGACGCGGCGTCGCTGGTCTCATCCGCACATCATATCTATCAATGTGAGTACATTTATTACGAAGTGTGCGCTTAGCATGACCACTTCTAACTCTTCTCAGCGAAGAATACCTAGACATATCACTCTCAAAATGAGGGTTCTTTGTTCATTTCTGACATCGTGCCGTAGAAATATTTCTACAATCTGTCAGTTTGTTTTTCGTTTCTTACGCTTCTACGGTGGTCATGTTACACGTGCTGCCGTGCCAATCTGTCCGATACAAAATAGGGGCTGAAAATAATGTTCAGGATAACAATATCCCTTATTTTAATCTGATACCTACTCCACCAGAACATACATATAATTTTCTCTTTATGTTTCGACTATTTGGGGCGACGGTTTGGTCGGTAATTTACTTAATACTTAAAAATTAAGCACAAATTACGTTCATTAATCCGAATGTCGAATTTTCGTCGTTAATTTTTGATGAATTTAACTTAAACGAATCCCTTTTAACGTTGTTACATCCGCGGCATTGTTGTTATGAAGTGAAATATGATTTCCATGATTCAGCTGGAAAATAAAGCGGATTGCAACCCGCTCATGTTGAAAACAAGTATAATGATATCTGTCGCTGTATGGGAAACGTCCAACTTTTACATTCTGAGCAATATTTTACAGCGAAATAACTCATTTAGATGGAGGTTTCTTGCAGTAAATATAAAAAAAAATCTCATCTATTTAAACATTACGAAGTTTGCCATCTCATTCTTATCAAAGGGCATTTTACCGTGAAAAATTGAAACAGCAAAAATGTCCGCTTGTGAAACGAGTTTTTTATTACAGAGTAAACTTTCATAACGATGAAATCAAATTGTTTCGTACGGTTGTGCGACAACGAGCTTTAATAAATGACGATCGAGACCATACTTTATTTCACAAGCTCACTGACGTTTTTTGTTATTTAGATATTATATTCGGAGTTTTACGAAGTATCACTAATATGTGAACATTCTCTTCATTCAACAGTCTGGAAAGTTCTATATATTTTAATTATTTTTCACGCAGGTATTTTTCAATAGTTTCGTTTTTGTTGTAAGCTTGTTAAATTCATGGAAAATGAACCATTTTCACAAGCTTTTATTCATTGTGGTGGCATAAAATTAAGTCGGTAATTGTTCAACAAAAAATGGCTGCAAATTGAAACATTGTTAAATGCAAATGATGGAACTCCACAATATGCTAAATAACAATTTGCAACGCATTCTGCATTCTAAACTGTACACAGTTTAACAACTAAAATTGCTGGAGGCAGCAGTCAATATTGTACTGTTTTACGAAACATGCTCAGCGTACATCAAACAATAAAACTCCTGACAACTACATTAGTATTGCAAAACAACTGTTCGAAAATTCAGAACTTCATTCCATTTGAATTTACCATGTTTTTGTTTCATTCTTTTCATATAACCGGAACAAAACCATTGAGTTTTTATTTCGCAAATATTGGAGTTCGCTTTTACACAATATGCTTTTGTAATAACTGAAGTGATTTTCTTTTGTATATCTGCAAATGGAAAAAGCAATTGGCAATTTTATCAATTGTCTCTGTGGAAGGTTTCGGGTTTAGAAAAATCGATTACATCAGTATAAGATAAATGGGAGATTATTAACACTGTTTTCCTTCGCTATACAGCCTTTTGTGGCAGTGAGTTACATACTTAAGTTTATTACATAAGATAACGCATACTGTATTTTTAAAATTTCAAAGTAAAATGTCGACATCCTCAAATAACGTCCAGTGCCTGAATTCTTGTGTAAACCGTCAAAACTCAACCGTAGGAAATGGATATTGCTCGTAAAAGATGCCGGAGTCCGCAGCTTGTTATTTTACAATCTTTAAGCCCGTTATTTATATTATACATAGCTTTATGTGGTATCAAACGATTCCCTTGTATAATATTGGCATACTTCAAAGCTTTATCTTGGAGGAAATAATAAAATAACGTACATATTTCTGTCGCTTCGAATAATCGGAACGGAAGTCGACTTTTCATTCAAACGCGTCCAAATTACAGGACTGTGAGAACGGTGTACGGAAAAAAAATAATACAAATACTGGTTCCACGCCTCAGTACTTTGCGCCGAACACGTTTTTCTTACACAAGCCTCCGATAGATGCATAGGGACATTTTATCCCGCCGGGGGATAAAAGCTTGAGTAATATAAAGTAGTTTGTAAGCCTCGCCTATTCTACATATACATGTAACATTAGGGCTAAAGTATTCGATGGCGACAATATACTGTTCTATACGAAGAGGACCGTGAACCGCATTTTCAGTTTCCGTTTTCCCTCATACAGCTTGGAAATGAGATTTGTATAAGTACAGAGATAGTAGATATATTTACCGAACTCTATGTTTCCATCGTTACTTTAGGTGATTTGTAGGCGTCATTGGTCTAGTGGCCGCAAGCGCTAGCGGTTCGATTCCCAGGTCGGGCAGGTTTTTCCATCAGGAATTTCTCAGTAGCAGCCCGGAGTCCGGATTTGTGCCCGGTTGATGGCAATAGGCTCCCCTATTCAGTTGCGAAGTCTTAGAAGAACTAATCTTACTCTGTCAATACACGAAAATGACTGATTTGCTTGTCTTAGTGAGCACACCTCGCGACTGCAGTCCAACTCTATCGCCACACAACAGTGCATCGCCCTTCACACGCTCCATTGACGCGGGATCACTATCAAGGTTTGTACATATAATTTTATTTTATTTTCGTTATCATTTTTCTGTTCGGGAAACTTTCAGCTAACTTATTTACAAGATTCCTCAAATTTTCAAGATTTCAAGATTCCTAGATTATAATAAAAACTGAAATAATAAAAAAAAAATTAACATTTAAACAATAAATTCACAGGATCACACATTTAAAGATGTTAACTTAGTTCATGCTATCATTTGATGTGCTTAAAATATGAATACATTAATTTCTTACATTATTATAATTATTCTAAAGAGTATCTTTTCTTGTTATGAGTTTGACTGCTTCCCGTGGGCGTCTGTCGTAGGAAGCGACAGAGCCGTTACAAGGGGACCAGACAATATTAGTATTCAGCTGAGCAGATGTTCATTACCATGATCTAATTCTACAATTCACCCTCTAGCCACACTTTGAAGACGGACCCTTTAGGTGCTAATTTTAGCGGAAAAATGACGTTAATCCTGTTAATAGCCACGAAAAGTTTCTTCAAACAAACTTTCTTGTTACTCGGACCTAAGGGCTTATTTCTAAGGGACCTAATCATATTAAAACGAAATTCCTACAAAAAGTATTTACTTGCAAATGAGGTATAATCTTTATTTTCTGACAATTTAGCACAATCTCGTGAAGAGCCTAGCGGTCTATTAGACTCGATAGCAGAAAAGAAGCCAATAAGAAACTGGGTGATAACATTCTATTACGTTTACTGCCTACTTTATTACTAAACGCGATAATATCGAATTTTGACAGTAAAATTAATCGAGTACGAGTATTACACGATTCGGGTCGCGATTCAGCAGTTGTTGCTCGAAATTACATTTTCTTCCGGCTTAATTCTTTTCCATTCCCTCAGGCTACTTTTTAATATCTTTTATCTAGTCTGCAATATTTAAAGGGCCGCTGCATCAAGGAATCAATCAATCTTCCTAGCCTTTTCCCAACTATGTTGAGGTCTGCTTCCAGTCTAAACGGATGCAGCTGAATACCAGTATTTTACATCGCTGCATCTAGGAACGGTTTAAAAAAGTTGTTTGCAAAAAGTTGGTCAGATGTGAAATCTAGTTCTGACAAGTTGGAATAATCATAGATCGTTAACCTGATGCATATTACAGCCCTCTAAAAGTTAATAGGTAATGGACCGATAACATTCAGCATTCTATTACTTTTACGGGGTACTTTATTTCTACAGGCGATATTATCGAATTTTGACAGTAAAATTTATCGAGCATTACGCGATTCGGTCCACGATTCAGCAATAGTTGCTCGAAATTACATTTTCTTCCGGCTTAATTCTTTTCCATTTTCCGCAACTGTTCGCTGGGTACCTTTTATATCTTTCATTTTGCAATATTTTAAGAGCAGGAACAACGTCTGCTGCTTTGAAAGGCGGCTTAAAGATTAAGTGTCAAATCAAAATTATTAAGATCGTACACCTGATGCAAACTAATGGCTCCTTTATAGTATACCGTTGAATATTTGAAGAAAACATAGAATATTCACTGTGAATGTTTACATAATGCATTCTATTTGTAGCGCCATTTCTAGTTCCTTTGAAACGCATTTTGTCACAGTATCAACTTTGCTGTTTATAAAATAGTAAACTTTTTACAAAAGTGAAAACATTCTACTATATAATTTCTAGTAGTGTTCTCTGACTACATAATCATTTTTAAAATTCTCATTACTTCCAATATACTGTGCCCGTAACGCATTAAGAAAGTTAAGAATAATGAAAAATAATGATATTTCATAAGCTTGAATTTCTGTTTCAATGCCTCCTATGCTCCCATTAGGTCAGTGGAGCAGCTTTCAAGCCCAGGTGAGTGCGAGGCAGCCTTATTAGGAGGGGTGCGAGGACGTTCAGGTGCGGGAAGCAAAGGAGCTCGCGGTCGCGGCTCAGCTTGGGGCTCCATATCACGCGTGTTCGCACGCTCACGACACCGCACCAAGTCGGGCAGTGCAGCCATTAGCGGCCATGAGAGTGGTGAGTTTAGAAACCCATAGCCGGGAAAATAAACAGTACTCAAGCTTTTTCCAAAAATAGATTAAAAAACTAAAAAAGTTTCGTCGTCAAGATTTCTTCTTAGCGCTCGAATTAACTAGCGTCATTTTGTTTTTTTACCGAACTAACCGCAAGTACCTACGAATTGGCGATTCTGATTCGCAGAGTTTAATTTTTCTTACTCAGAGTTTGTTTATACCTGTCTTCATAGCCACCAACAACATTGGGAACCTTCGGGCGACCTATTCAGGTCATAAATGAATATGTTTCAATGTTTTTCAATATAGCTTGTTGTTCAGAGCCGATCTACTCGGGCACTGGTAGCACTCGCGCTTGGTCGCCCTTGGGCAGTGAGGCGGCGTTGCGGGAGGCGGCGTCGCTGCCACTGTCCCGGTGGCGCGCGCCGGCTATCATCGCGTGGCTCGAGCTGGCGCTAGGCATGCCGCAGTATGCCGCTGCTGTGGCTGATAATGTCAAGAGTGGCAAGGTTTGTAGAGTATGATAATATGCTATGCATAATGCTCCGTGATTACTGCATGGCTATTGAGCTAGCACTTGGTGTATAGCTGCTATGGTCGACAGAAAATATCAAAGTGATCCAGGAGTTAGTCTAATTGATTGTGTGCTTTCAATATCCAAATAAAACACATCTTATCATCGCCTGCTATTTATCTAGCACCAAGTATTAGAGAAAATATGATTAACTATATATCACGTCTTGTACGCCAATGTAGTCGATCCACAAATACCTACGTTTTTTTACAACATTATGCTTCTGTTATCATTTTATCCAGGACAACGTTATTTTAAATAGGTGTTCAATAGACGATTGTTTAGGGAGGTAAGAACAATATGAAAGTAGAACATTGTAAAGTCTTAGTAACTCACTTGCTAGCTATTAGGTATACTCGTAAACTTAGTGTCCGTAGATATATAGAGAACTAGGTTACTTATGCTCTGTTGCATTCGACTATATGAGGCTTCAAGCAGTATTAAAACAAATCGTATTAAACACTTAGTATTCCGTTTATTTAACAAGGCAGAAAAGCCTCAATAATATAATGCGTATTAATATATTTTATGTAAAGAACTTATATAACAAAGAGCATTGTTGAAATTTTAATAATGAAATGGTTATTTTCAGCATGAATTACGTGAGAGCTAAAATCAATGTTTACATTTCTGCCGCTCATAACTCTCGATGAAAACGAGGCGGATTATATTTTGTATGTAACGAATGGAATAAAAAAACCATTTTCATTACCCGCAAATCCATTCATTATTCGGAATGCGCTCATTTTATTAGATCTGTATGGAAATCGGGGACCGATACACCACCCCCAGATAAATTCATAGCAGAATTTGCTTATTTATATGTTGAATATTAGAATTTTTTGTAGGCGTTTCAGTCTTCTAACATGAAAAGGAAATCACGAACGTCAAAGTTATTCATGTCGTGATCGGTAGCTGAATTCATATTTGGTAGGGATATATGTAGTAGATCGAGAGACGCGCATTAAGCGTCAAATATTGTGTTCTGGTTGGTTCTAGATCCGTGCTTTGAATGGGCAGGTTCTGCTCGAGCTGTCTGACGCGGACTTGGAGGTGGGGCTGGGCATCTCGCAGCCGATGCACCGCAAGAAGCTGAGGCTCGCCATAGAGGAGCGGAGGAGACCAGACCTCGTCAGGAACCCCAGTATAGGGCAGTTGACGCACGCTTGGGTCGCTGCTGAATGGCTGCCAGATTTGGGACTGTCACAGGTATGGAGCAATAGTTTTACGTGCCATTAAGTTAAATACCTTCTTGACCTGATAGCACTGAGTTTAATAAGGATTTTTGTTTTTAATTTTCATAATTGGCCTAGTACGGTATACAGAACAAGCCGTACAGGAACTCAAATTTATGTTAATTTCGTCCAACAGTATGCGGAGTCGTTCTTGGCAAACTTGGTGGACGCTCGCATGCTGGACACCATCAGCAAGAAGGAGTTGGAGAAGTACCTCGGAGTGACGAGGAAGTTCCACCAGGCCTCCATCGTGCACGGCATACATCTGCTTAGAATAATGAAGTACGATCGACAGGTCAGTGGACAGTGCAACCGGATTTCGTAAAAGATTTGGTGGCGGATAGCAATAGTGATGAAATAAGAGTTTTATTTTAATCAATTTTGAACACGACTAAAGTATTTCCGAAGAAAAGATAAATAAAAGGAAAGAGAGATAGATAGAGATGACAATGACATAAATTACACTCTTCATCTCATTTACAAATTGTGTGGCTCGAAATGAGAAAACCCACGTCCCTTCCGATAAGTGGGGTGAGATAACTAAAAGCAAATGAGCGATTATCCAATGAGCTGGAACAAAATGTTCCGTCTCGCATTGCCGTGCCCCGTAATGTACACCCATTAATCATCGTGCACTCCGCTCTTGCTTGCTCGACAGTTACCTAAAAACCTGTTACATCACGTTTATTATTTCCCTTCTTATTTCCAACATTATAAATTACCCGAGCTGATCAATCATCGTTAAGTTTTAACAACATCTTTGTTTGTTGTAGGCGCTGGCTGTCCGGCGGCACCAGTGCGAGAACGTCGACGCCGACCCCTTAGTGTGGACCAATCAAAGGTTTATGCGATGGGCTCATAATATTGATTTAGGTGAATTTGCGGATAATCTGAAAGGTATGTTTGTTCTCCCGGCTTGTCGTCTATTTGCTAATGATATCCGCGCTAGGACAGACGGTCACGTAGTAGATAATCTTGTTACAACAGACAGTGGAGTGCACGGCGGGCTGGTCGTACTGGAGCCGTCGTTCACCGGCGAGACTATGGCGACCGCGCTCGGCATCCCTCCTTCCAAGAGCATTATCAGAAGACACTTGGTCGCCGAGTTTGATGCTCTCGTCATACCAGCGAGGTGAGTCAGCCACACACTCATTTATATACCTACACAGGAAAATATAATATTTGCTTAAGACACCAATTTGGTTAATATTTATAATTATGTTCCATCGCATCAAGCAACTTGCGAGTCTGTCTTGTCTTTTCGCACCACTTGTATAATGTATCTATGTAAATGTTATATTTTCTTATTATGTTACATGATATGAATGAATTATGTATTTACAATATTATATACTTGAATATATCTAGCAGTTTGTTTGGTGACAATGAGCACAGTATATTATTATATATTATAACCAAGTTCTTAGATTGTTTGTCCCTTAAGTGCATTGTTAAAATGAGTCAACGACGTATGTGAGTGGCGAGCGAGTGCAACGATGTTGTGGTGAGACGCACAGTGCATGCTACCAGTTGTTTGAATACTCAGTAGTGCGAGTGGCCCGTGCATAGTGTGCACAGTGCACAGTGCACAGGCACTGAGCAGTGAGTCCCTCCCGTACGTGCGCATCTGTAGTTGATTATAATGTGAGGTGCAATCCTGCAGGTATACGATATTTTGCCAGGTGGAAGAACTGCAAGTGGAGGCTGCCCGAGCATCCATGTTGTCCACCAAACAAAGATAAACCAACGAAAATAAAAAAACTCTCGTTTAAAAAATAAATTATCGCTTCGGTGCCCAAACCTGTATCTATGTAAAATTTCCTGTATCAAAATGTTTGTAAATTCGCTATTTTTACACAAAATATTTTCTTTGCGTAAGAAAATTTTGTATCTACCTACCGTCAAAACTTGCTCGTTTTTTGAAACTTTTTTGATGGAAAACTTTACGAGCGGTGAAGACTGATAAGTTATCGTAGGGATCGTGGTTTGTAAGTAAAGGATATCAAAAAGTTGGAGCGATCGGACACGTTCACAGTCATTTTGTTTTGTACTTCGCCTTCGTCAGTGTTAGATTCAATGTTGGACATTGTGACCCCCTAGAGTCCCGATCTTGCCGTAGATTAGATTCGTCACGTAATGTTAATTCGAGATTGATCAATTTGGTAAACTAGTAAATGTATACAACTTAGTTGATATTATAAAGATATAAGCATGAAATGCTTCGTATTATTCTTAGGGGGTAACTCATATCCCATTACTTGCATTCACTAACGTTATTGAAAAGGATTCATTTCAATTTAATGACAGTTTGGAATAGTTGTAATAATAATCGAAGATTTTAAAATCTTTACAATTGAATATTCATAGGTGTAAAGACAGAACCATCACCATAGCTTTAGGATTATAACAATAATAGCATTTACTAATACTGTAAGATAACTATGTTTTTGACTTGTATACATTCATACTGTAAAGTTGACAACATTGTATATTAGGTTCACCTGTAACGATATCGATTGAACTATAAATGTGAATAAATCCTGATGAAAAAGATAAACCTAAGGGACATCGAGTCAGTTTCTTTTTATTATCCATCACCCTAAACTTGGCGATCCTTGCATCGAGACAGAACGGTAACGATCATTTTATCGATACATCATGAATGCCTCTCTGTCATCATCACTAGACCGCACTACATAATAATCAGACTCTGTCCACATTTCTCCTTCCATGTAACGTTCCATTTTATTTTGTAAAAATTTCCAACACGTTGTCATTTCGAGCTTGATGGATTTAGTTATGACATTTTGATTACATTGTTGTTGTTATTTTTATTCAAGCGTACAAGGAAGAGTACTGTCTGTTTCAAACATATAATATATCTCTAAACATTTGCTACCAATTATTATAATAGATCCAGTACTTTTCGTTGTCATCCAATCCATTAATATTTACTCGTGTTATTTCCTTTTATTTATATCCATATATTCGTACCTACACAATCAGCATGATTCGTATCATTTCCAGCAAAGTGCATCATGCTTTTGATGTCTATGCAAAATATTATTAATTACCATTCACTTTTTATTAACTGTCTCTCGTAGCTTCCAGTGAACATAAATCTGTGACTATGAAGAAAATGTTTGCGTTATTTTTTCCTGCTAGGAACAAAAAAATCAGTATTGAGGTCCAACATTGCGACTGTAAAATATAACTTAACGAGAATTTGCATGTGAGCTTTTTGTGTTAGCAGATATTAAACACAAATGAGTGCAAATTTGAGAGATTAAAGCGACCATAACTAACGCAAACTACGCTCTGCCTGGCTTCTATATGTGATCTCAAATTTGTACTGCTTCCGTTGTGTAGTGAAATCAAATTGTAATTGGTTTTCAGAAACTTGTTTGGTCACCAAATCAGGATGTTGGGTAGACCGTTCTCAAGGTCGGTTGCTACTGGATTACCAGGCATCGATCTTAGTGGAGACTCCAGGAGGCATAGTTTGAGGGTAAGACTGGTGACTACCTATTAAAAATGATAAAAAATGATTAAGACTCCCAGTACTAACGCAAATTATTTCCAGGGCTCAATAACCCGAGCTCTAGGTGTACTAAAACCGAAGCACGAGCGGACATCACCGTCAAGCTCAAGCGAGAGTTCGAGCGTGTTGAGCTTGACGCAGCCGTATCAGATCTCGTACTCGCCGCCGATAGCCGTACGCACGCTGTCTCAGCTGAGCATGACGTACGCGCCGCCGCCGACGCTGCAGGAGTATGAGCCGATCTACACGCCGCTGAGCTTGTACTCGCAGTCCAGTGTGTCGACGAGGGATAGTTTGACGAGACTGAACGATATCAAGGAGAGTTCTAGTATTACTCATAGGTAAGTGATGCAGTATTATTTATTTTAGTTTGCAAGATTCACCTAGCAGGTTTGGGTAATTTAAATCTGCAATATGTGCCAGAGGCATCGCAAGTGCTTTGTGATCCCAGAGACAAATGTGCCTCTAATACATCCTTAACTAGTAACGCAACTTCTATCTGGAAAGAACTGAAAGAACATGAAGAAACTAGCAGAAACGATGTGTTAGTTCTTTATGAAATTGATCATGTCCGCGATGTGGTATACTGTAAAGTTCAAAATTTCCGACTGGTGGATTGATGGAAAAACCAACGAGGTCCTTAAAATTATCACCATTCTTCATCAAATTCTATGAAAAATTCTCGTGAAACCGTATTTCTATTATACAAAGAATAAAAGTTTCGCATGTTTTCACGCCATTCAGAAAAAACGAAATTATTCAACAGTCCACATTTCTATAGATTGTATAAAACTTTACGCGAAAGAAATCGCGGAAATTCAATAGACGGTGTCGTTTTGTTTTATTTTATTTCTTTATGTACAGCTCGTGTTTTAAAGCCAACAGAATTTTATGACCTAATTAAGTTAGAAGAGTGAGAGACAAAGGTTTGCTGTTTCCCGACGTAATCTAACTTAAAAAATGTGGCACTCTATGTTTGCGTAGGTGTTTGTCTATACGCCTACTTCAATTTTTAGGGAGAACTTTGTTAGGCTCACGAAATTTGCATTTTGGGTGAGGCATTATATAAAATAAATTTTAAATTTTGTTTCGTCTTATCGTTTATTTATCTAGATATCGTAATAACAATGAAAATATTCCTAAAGTTTTTCCCATGAAGTCTTGTTTATACAAAGGACATTTTCTCGAGTGTCGAGCGGGCCACCAATCACGAGACGATTTATCGCACTCGTGTGTTTAATACTTTGTTTACTCTATGAGTGTAAGCACATGAGAAACTCCTCGTGTAAAAGAGCCGTAAGGATATGTTCCTTTCTCGGTAAGAAACCTCAAAAAAATTGGCGACCTTTTTAGTTTCTTCTTTTGATTCCTGTTTTTCCCAAAGGTACGGACATAAAGCGGACCACGCTCACCGAGTGAGCTCACCCCTGCCGGCCAAGTCGGCAGACGACGCGCTGTTAAAGCAGAAGAGACACCGGCGCGTCAAGAGCATTGGAGACATCAACGCCTGCACTAAGGCGCCGGTGTAAACACACCTTTAAGTCAATTATGTTCAGGGCTTTATCATTGAAGCGATCTGTGAACGATGATGGTCATCGGCATCTAGACGCAGGTGACAAATTCGGAATATTTAAGGACATATTGCGTCACCAATTTAGGGCATTCGTCCCTTGTCATAAGTCCTTAGTCCTACGTTTTATCTTTCCAGACATAATGCAGATATATCTGGTTAGAATCATGAAGGTCGGATCTGAAACGTAACTCAAAATTTCGTTGAGTCGCCAGTCCTCAGACATCGCTTGTATGACAGGGCTCTAAATGTGTCCTTTAACCTAAATGTTATTTTGGTTAGAGCATGTTCCTTTCGTGAGATGTAAATCCCTTTGTCCTCATCTTGAATCCTCCTTTTTTTTATTCAATTGTACTACAATCTATTCGAATAGAAAATTGGTTAAAATGTCGTGACCCTTTGAATAGCTGAGCAGAACGCTATAAAGAAAATGTTTTAGAAAAATATAATCGAGCATCGTGTAGACCCATTATTAAGGGAACTGTCGTATTGACTAGTAAAAGCAATTAACCTAGTCATTATAAAAGTATCACTAGATCTTATGAAGGTAATATTTGAAGTAATAAATTGCGTAGAAAACAGAAAGCAGGCCTCCAATAATGTAGTAAACGTAAAATAATTGAGGCTCAAATATAAAATCCAGTTTTAATCATAGTAAATGGTGAGGACTAAACCGACATTTTGAATATGGCAATCAATGATCAGAACTCGTATTAGAACCGTGTTTTGATGGCTTTAACCACAACAACGTTTACATAAAGGGAATAGCCTACGTCAATATTGAACCCAAAGTTTGTGCGGACGCAAATATCATTTTGTACAAAGTCGCATATCAAAAACTTTAAAATGAATTTGTGAAAGCAAATAGACTGAGTTTTAATAATAATAGTTAAACATTTGATCGTCTTATGATACAACTCAGTATTACAACAGGATAGTAGTTTATTAAGTGTAACTTTTAAATGTTTTCGAATAAGTTTTCACACCGACCATTTTACTTATGAAAGTTTTCGTAGTCAAACTAGTCAATACAACGTGTTATACGGTCTAGCACCAAATTTTAGGTATTAGGTAAAAAGACTTTTATAAGTAAAATAGGTAATATTGTAACAGATCACTAAACACGCTGTATTTACTTGCCGAACACTGTGATAACGCAATACTCTCACGCATTGAATAAACCCAGAGCTTTTAACTCCAGTATTTTATACCAAAGTACATATTAGACGATTATACAAGTACATAAATACATAGGAATTACGTAATACATTCCCATCGAGCTTGAATCCTATACTTTTGATATTGATGTGTATTCCATTTTGTTATTTTTTATTGTTTTTTAAATATTTATTTTTTACTTTAATACGTGATTTTCGTTTTGTGATATTTGAGTTACCAATTATTTATATTACGTATAAAAACTTTTAAAATAAAGAATATGTGAAATTAACATGGAGAGTTTTATTTTCACCTGTCGTAGTTTGTCGGGTAAATTGGATAGTGAATCGTATTTATAGAGTACAAAGGATGTGATGAGGGTCTCAGTCAAAATATCTGAACAAATATATTCGAAGGGAACCCGAATTATTTTTCAATTGCGAACATTGTTGGCGATAGAGGGAAGGTCGTGTTCTTTTATTCGGTGCGGTAAGGCCCACTAGCTATTTATTTAATAGCTCATTCTGAAGGTTCTACAAAAGAGGCTGATAAAAGAAACTGCTCAAGTTTAGGGAATACCAATGGCGGACACACGCGGATTTTTCCTTTTGAAGCTTTCGGAAGTAAGTATCTATTTTATTTTCTCAGAACTTCCTTAGATGTGAAAATGTCAATAAGTAAGTATAGATTTTCTTACCACATTCTTATGTAAAAGAATTTCAAATAAATCAATTTATGATTTTTTGTTATGGTTTTTGCAACTACTCATTGCGATCTAAGACAAAGCAAAAATTTGATATTGCAAAATGCCCTACGCCTAACACACTCATGATCTAAGTACCTATGATTACTGGTCCACTACGAACACATTCGTATAATTTATTCACTCATAAAATATACAGGGTGTTAGGGTAAACACCGTTATCCTTGCAACCAGTGATTTGGTTTCATTTATAGAACGTAAAATCAATGGAAAATTACAACTTTTTTTTTCTTTTTTTTAATTCTACATTTTACCACAAGAGACGCAAGTTCGTTGTCCTATGCGCTAGGGCAACGAACTTGTGTCTCAACACGGGCGGGGGGTGCGGGATGTGACCTGACCGGCCGCGAGCGCGACCCCTCCCTCAGTCAGTCAGCTGTTTCGCTAGAGAGCACGGTGTCGGATAGAAACTTTTTAAAATCTTTTAATGAAAATGACGTTTTTTTTTTGTTGTGTTCGGTCATTTATTTTTATATTTAAGTCAACTACCCATGGTTTGAATGACAAGACTGTTTACCCTTACAGCCTGTAGAAATGCAAATTACAGACGAAACTTCGGGAGCGCCGGCAAATATTCAGGAACACTTAAACGATTCCTCTTCCGATAATATAGTGCAGGAGCTATCATCTGAAGTCGCCAGTGAAGTTAGCTGTTCAATTATTTATAGAAGTTGTCGGCTTTCGGCCGGGAAAAGTTCGTTATGGCGTCGCCCGTGACGTGATGTGAAGCTTTCGGTTCATACGATGCTCATAAATGGTGGTGAAGAGGTTCTGTCACACCCAATGAGTTTTATAAGCTGTTTTTAGTGAAAAAGGTCGAGAATAAGGTCGCGTCCTAACAAAAAGCAATCGCCACGTAAATATATGCGCTCGTCTTGCTCTTATATATGAAATATTAATATGACAGTCGCGCAATCAATCAAGTCGCGTTTGTACGTCAAAATTCATACAAACGATCGTGTACTCGCACGATGATCGCTTTTGGTTAGGATGTGGGATAAGAATACCTAGAAGATAATGTTTTAATTCTATCTTTTATTTTAATTATTCAACCTCTTAAACAGACCTATTGCGGCTTGTTACGTAAGTTCGGACTGAAACTCGTTGTAGGTAGGAAGGTAAGTAGGTAGGTACGGTATCAAAATTACTGATGTTATTCGTAGCCTGCTTCTTCGTCAACGTTATAATTCATACTTTCGACTGATGCCATACAACGTTACACAATGTTTTTGTTGGTTCGATTCACAGCAGAAGTAAGCAAGTATCAAAAATATTTGAAAGGGTTTTTTTTTTTCAATACATTTTTCCCTCCGCTTCCGCGTTAAATTCCGCGCTTTTTCCCATCAATATCACGACAAGAATACCTATCAATATCTGTGGCAATACAGGGAGGCGAAATAAAGCAGTGGGTGGTGATGTAAGCACGGTTGTGGTGAGCTTGGCAGTCGCATCACGTGCAGCGCCCGGGGACATTCTATCATTACGCCGTGGACGCCGCGGTATTGCGGTGTTGTGTACACTTGCAATATATATTACATAGCCAGTAGCCCCTCTATTACGATTCCGGAATGACAGTATCCTCCCGACCTTAGGGCCTTGGCAAGTGATAATCGCTTCCAAAGCGTTTCGCATTTCTACAACGACTTTCAACAGGATTGACATAAGCTTTTCGATAGCTTATGTCAGTCCTATACATTTTTGCCTTTTCCATCATCGTTATCGCTGATAGAATGTCACTTTGTCTAGGGCCTCTGATATTTTACCAATATTCAGTGTATCAGGTGTAAACTGAAATATTATTAATTTAATTTTTGCTTGCAATCAGCAGCTCTTAATCTAACTTTAAAGTTGATAGGTTTATTTTATCCAATGATTAAACCATCATACATATTTATAGCTAGACATGTCTATTTAAATACTACCAATGCACAGTATACCTACTGTGCATTGGTATTTACAACTGCAGTACCTAATAGCTAAAAGTATCCTCCTTATCCATTGTTATTTTATCCTTAAATTCACATTCAGATTTAAAACCTATATCGATATGACATGTGGTGTGATTATTGATTGTATCATTGTGGTAAATTTTACCTGTTCTTTATATAGCACGCACTATCAGTTTATCACACGTGGTAAATATCAAGCGAAAGCAAAAATCACAACACATTTTCCCACTAAGCACTCAAGTTTAAAAGCTAATTTCAGTTTAGAAAATAAGACAACATCATTAGCACAGAGTCGTTTCTAAAAATAATCAAAGACGAAGTAATTTCTGAATGGCGGGTTCTATACCGATTGGTGCAAACTTTCCGTTTATGAACTGAGCAAACTTGTGCGGAGCCTTCCTTCTCAAAAGTCTCGAATGAGGTTCGCAGCAACAAGGTGTCGTTTGCGGCAGCGCAGGCGCCGCCGGACGGACCCGAGTAGCCAGCTAAACTCTGCAACTCTCGTGAACTAGCCACGCTTAGTTAGCAAACTGTTCTTTTCTTTTCAATTTCACAAAACGACCGTAAGAACCACGATTGCTTTGCAGATCCAAATGAAATTGAGATAACTTTAGTGTAGAGTTATATCGAGTTGCTAGCGTAAGCACGAATACCTATGAAAAGTAAGTTGATAAAAATCGATCAGTAAAGTGTAACAGCGTACTTATTGATAAAGGCCCACTTCGAATCTGGTAACGACTCAATAATGATAACCTTTACCCATTTTAGGCAGAATAAAGACGAAATAATATTTTCTTGAGTCACGTAACTATCGGAGAACGCATCATTAAGTTTCAATACCGCTGAGAAAGCTCGCCTGCCGCACTCGAGTGGGCGAGACATGGAATCCACGCATTTTATACTGTCAGCGAAAATTCAATCTAGAAACTGGAGTAAATCGACGCTTCATGGTGAGCTTGAAATATGCAAAAATATTCCTGTGAGCTCGGAAATGAAGTTGAAGCACGGTTATATTCACGCAACGAATAAAAATCTACTTGTCCAATTTGCAATGAAAATCGTAGATATAGGTACGCATAGAATATTTACAATTAACTTGGTTTTTCGGAACACAATTTTGGTTACTACAGAGGAAAACATCGAATTGCCTGAATACACACTGTAATTTAAAATGTTCGAAAGTGTGAAACCCGAAATTAGGAAAACAATTTAACAGTTTATTTGTTACGTGTAAGTATGTATAGTTTGAATTTTATTACACCATCTGATATTCTGAACAAAGCTAATCTTTATTTTGCTAGCGGTACCTATCATTCTGTCTTTTGCATCACAGAACCGTAACAGATTGATAGTTCTACGTGACCGACTGCTTTATGAAATCAAACGTGCAAAAATAGTTCGAAAAAATCTAGATAAAATATTAAAAAAGCTCTCGGTAAAGTAACACAATCAATTTCAAATGGCAATCTATCATTTCCTAGCAATATAAGTACTCGCCGTACTAACTCTACTTTTTCCTAGTCCAATTTCTCCGATATTCTATTACAATGGACATAGGTGTAAACTTCCGATCATTGATCTTGAATTAGACACGCGCAAATGTCAATCTCCGTATTGAAAAAAACAGAACTACAATCACTAGAAATGTCAAATTAGTTTAATAATCTCGTAGACTAATTTGACAGGTGCAAATGTCAAACTCCTGAAAAACAAACAACAATCACTTGAAATGTCAAATTAGTCTGCGAAATTAAAAACCAGACTTTAAGTACCGATATAATCCGTAATGTTTTTGAATTTTTAGATCGGTATAAATAAAATGACCATTCCTTGGCAGTCTCCCATAGCACTTAAAAGAGGAAAAAGAAATAGGAGTGATTATTAAAACAAATGTAAATAATAAAATATATTGGCAGTCCTCATTATCTAACGCAGTCTATCAGTGTTGTCGCTGAACGTATCACATGTAAAAAGAAAGGTAAATAAACTATTTATTTTAATAAGAACAAAACGTTTCGGGTACCTACTCGAGAACGATGTTTATTCATAAATCTGGATTTATTTCATACTAATCGCTACTCAATTGTACATAAATATATGTTATGAGTGGCAAACAAGCACTGGCCCATACTATCAAATTAAAGTTCAAATAATTTATTGCCTCTTCACAAACAATGACATGATAAATTATTTAAAACAAGCTTAAAAACTACGCGTAAAAGTGCATGGTGGCTGCCTTTGAAAACTGCATTACTAAAGACAGCACAGGTACATTGTTCTCTGAGTTTTTAAGTACTTACACAGAAATCCATAAATCCGATTTATGACAACTTTTCGTTCTACGTAGGCTGCTGTATCTTTAGCACGAAGAATAAAAACGTTATAGAAATAGTATCAGCATACTATGATCTATATGTGAAAATATTCTAGAAGAGAGAAAGTGTTAAATAAAACTTTCATGTTTGATCTGTGTGCGATAGAAAACGTAATGTCATTTAATGTTGTACTGCTAGCGTACTTAGTCTATAAATTTTAATAAATAGTATAAAACAAAGTCACTTTTCGTCAGTCTGTGTGACCGATTAGTTCTCCTAAACTATACAACGAATTTTGGTGTGATTTTCATCATCGTTTAGAGAATTAAATAAGGAAGGTTTATGTGTTTAATTCATTTATAATTATTTAACCTAGATATAGCATAATCATACATCTACCAATCCGCACTGGGCCCGGGTGCTAGATTATAGCCCACTCCGTCTCGAAGAGAGGAGGCATGTGTCCCAGTAGTGGGAAATTTATAGACTGATAATTTATAGCACAATCTCAATTTTATGTGTGTGTCATCACATTATAAGATTGTCGGGTCAGTTTTACCTATATTATAATAATAAGTAGCTATCAACAGACTTGGGAATACAGTGTGTCAAAAACGGTACTGAATGGCCATTTTCTCTCATAAAAACGAACATTCTATAACCCTGTATTACATTCCAGCAGTCACCCCGAACATGCGACCACTACCACTCCTAGTGATCATCACAGTAGCAGCTGCAGAAATATTTGACAACGAAAGCCATGCATCCAGTCTCATGAAGAAATTCCAGAAGAAAGACTGGTGGGGAGGCTTCTGACATATGCCAGTTCCAAGGAAGGAAATTCCTGTAGATCTTAGTCTGTACAGAATGCTTAGCCGATATCCTCAAAGGAGTTCTATCCGTAAAGATTCAGAGGGGACTCAAGGCCTCCCAATTGTGGCCAGAACCATTGGTAAAAGGCGAAATGGCCGTACTAAAATTGACCGCAGAAAATTAGGAGGTGACGAGACAAGTCAAAATGATAATCACGCTGTAAAGACGAGAGCTTTGTTCCCTTCACTGATTTGCCCTTCAGACACTATCAAATTACATGGGAAATGTAAACATATGCCAAAATCTTACTACCTCGATTATGATGACTATTCGCAGATTCTTGGATCTTAGTGACTAGGCTAAAATCTAAGAAAAAGCCGACTAGAATTAACAAATTAATTCTATTAAATTATTGTGTTTGAAAGTAAGATTCGTATTAAATTTTATTGTTGAATTTTTTTTTTTAACACAAGATTATAAACCGCACATGCTTTTACATTTTGCAGAATATATTAATAAATGGGCGAGGTTATACCTACATGCAAAAAAAAATCGTACATGTATCGAAAAGGCATTGTTCTTCTACATAAAAAAACCGGCCAAGTGCGAGCCGGACTCGCGCACGAAGGGTTCCGTACTATTATCTATAAAAACGGCAAAAAAATCACGTTCTTTTCAACAAACGTGATTTTTTTGCCGTTAAATATTTATCTTATTCTGTTTTTTAGTATTTGTTGTTATAGCGGCATCAGATATACATCATCTGAAAATTGCAACTGTCTAACTATCACGGTTCATGAGATACAGCCTGGTGACAGACGGACAGACAGACAGCGGAGCCTTAGTAATAGGGTCCCGTTTTACCCTTTGGGTATGGAACCCTAAAAACGCTGTCTATTTTTCCGCATTTTCCTTAGATATTCTACAGCCCGTGACACAACAAACTAAAAGTTATTACGCATAACTCATATCAAGGGAGTAGAAATTCCAGGATCACTTGCATATTGAATGCACACGTAGGAATATTATATGATGTATCGGAGGATAGCGCCGCATCCGGCGTATCGCCGTGTATAGCAGCCACGCCGGTGGGACCTAACTTTAACACTACCTGGCTACCTGCCTGACACTTCCACTCCACTTATGTTATTGTACTTATATGAACTAATTCTACTATCATTTTAATGTTTTGTGAATCAATAAGCAAAAACTGCAAAACCATACTGTAACTATAGCATAAACTGTTACACCAAAAATAGCAGACGACGTTCTTCAAAAATGTTTATTGTCGAAATATATAAAAGTGAAAAACAAAACTAAAGATCGCTCTTAGCTATAAGACCGCCCATTGTGTCACCCTATGTTAAATTTCTACATTTGTATCTGTATTCTTTATGGTGTACATAATAAAGAGTATTCTATCTATCTATCTAAAGAAAAGAAAATATGAAGATTTTACAAATTCATAGTCATGTGTACATACGTAATATCCATTACCTACATCAGTTTTTAAGCTGTCGAATGTTAGACATCTACTTTCATAGACTCATGAATAAGTAATGAAATGCCAAGTAGTACTTTAAAGCTACTGAAAAACCGATCGTTTGTAGGGATAGAACGTGGGAGTAAATATTGAACATTTTATTTGCACCATATTCTATGAGAACGCTCGTATAAACAACTTATTATTTGTATACAAGCAGTTGTGACAAGTCCGACGACTGCGGACTACACAAAGTTGAGTTTTGCCGCGTTTAACCTAACTTTGTTGAACGCATGGAATAGTTTATTTGTTGAAATCCCTTTTGTTGGTCGGAGCAGCGGTTTGTTCATAGTTATCACAAACAATACGCCACATTTATACTGTTCACTCATTATAGCCCGTTTCCAACGCCACAGTTCTACAAAAGTCCCCGTGATTGGATCATTGTGTCGGTTTAGCGTGTTACAATAATTAGATGGCTGTGATTGTTACTGAAAACAGATTAATTTACGAAAATTAGACTCAATGTTTACAATGGAGGCCAAACAACAATGGATTAGTAAGTATTAATGGATCGCTAATACTGATATTTGTACAGATAAAGTGAGGTATTTTATCAATGTTTAATTACTGTTTTAAAAGCTACAAATAAAGAATAAATAAAGCAACACCCTTGTAGAATATCTACTATGAAACTGTCTTTTAACCATAGTAAATTTTCAAACTTCACTCTAGCGACACTCAACATGAAATATTTAAAGCGTAGGTAACTACTAGAGCTTCAAGCTACATTATTAAATATAGAACTAGCATCTCGTATGTAACATGGTTCTTGAGAATAAACTAGTACCAGATTGCATTCCACACTCGCTATTCATAATTGAAAGAACCATTTGGAACGTGATCACCTCTTTGAGAGGATTCGACTTCCTTGCCGAGCTATAAACATATCAGTGTGTACGGGGCTCCAATATTTGCATGGCAATTAGAACTGGAGCGGAGCCACATTACCATTTCAATTGTGGAGAATGAACGAACTGAGGAACGAACGCTGCATTCAAGTAACACCTCCGAGTGAATGGAGTCGGTTGGTTGATTTTTAAGCTTTCCGTAGCACTCGGGGCTCAAAGAGCTGGTTTGTAAGCCGACGCGAATTAGCTCCTTCACTCGCTACTTTGTTTGTTCTTATTGTGAGCGAACAATGAACATTATCCTGTCCGGAACTTTGTTAGCAGCACCTGTGCATCACGAAACGATGGATTATCATATTTCACTTCTGAATTTAACTTTAAGGGGGAGTAGTTTGACAGCAAAAAATCATATTTCACCCGCGCAACCCTTACCTACCCCTCTCATTAAACACGACGAAAACAAAACACAATGCCTTCCCGCCAGCAGAAACTTTTCGTCTGGCGTTTATAGAATTCGAATTTCAATCTTCTGTAGTTTATTTTGCTTATACGATACGCTAAGCTTGAATTCAGAACTATAGATCATGTTCATGTTTTGGAACTAGAAACTCAATGTTGACGTGAAAAAGTTCAAATTTAAATGTTTCCAAATTTTATTTAGGACCTTGTACAATTTGTACCTAATGACGTCTTTGTGGAAAACTGTGTTACGAAGTAATACCCAAGCAAAGAGATCGTGCAAAGTGATACCCAAGTAAAAAATAATATTCGTATAATGAATTTTGCAGTGTATTGTGCAACGAATATGGCATGTGTCATGAAAACCTTTCCTGCGCCAAACGCGAACAATCCCCTTCGAAAACATTTGAAACATGTGAAAAAGAGGCCGAGTTCTGTACAAAAGAAATAAATGTAGGATTGTCGGCTTCACCACTAAAAGAATTGACATCTATTCATCTATGTAAATGGGTGCCAAAGTACCAAAGGGACTAATTATAACAAAAGCCCGAGGTACGCGCTCAGTACCGGCGCTGTGTTTCGGGCGCGCGCCCGGCGCGTTTTGGACTCGTCAAACGCAACAAGATTTCCACATTTTGTTGTAACTTTTGAACCGTGTTTCTTTTAAGTTTATTACTAATGCGGAGAAAATGACAAGGAAAAATAGTGAAAAAGGAACTCGCGTCCAAGCGTCAAGGGCACGGTTAGGCTTCATTTACGGAGACGCGAGGAGTCGCGCGTGGCTTTGGGCGGCGCGGCTCGCACTGAATTCAAACATATGGCGTTGTATGAGTGCGTTTACGGAGACGCGATTTTACACGCGTTTGTTTGAAATGGAGCGTTTTTGCGGCGGAGCCCGCGAATGGCATAGCCGCGTCACACGCGGCGTTTCATTACGGCGGCGCACGCAGCAGCAATGCCCGCGGCATATTTTCTCCCAGTCTTATTTGTAAATCGCACAACGGAGATGCAAGTTGAGAGTGGCAAGTTGCGACATGTGCAGGCCTAACGGCGTCCGGCATGGGCGCTCGCTTAGACTGCAGCGCTTGTTAAAATTCGTTACATAGGAATTCATACAATTTTATTGAGCGCCCGAAACGCAGCGTACAAAATGCGCGTCTCGGGCGCTTGTTATAACTAGTCCCTTAGTAGAAAGTTTAGTATGGTCCCTCTTTGTAACTGTTGAAATTGTAGCTTTGAAAACATGCCAAGTTGCATTATAACTTTAGGCCTCATTTACGGAGACGCGGGGCGTGGCGCGTCGCGTGCAGTGTGGCGTCACGCGGCGCGTCTGACGTTTTTTCTGTTTACGGTGCGGCGGCGCGTGAAGCGGCAGTTATCATCCCACGCGTTAACATAAACATATGGCAATATACGTCTTGATTGTCGCGGTTTTTTTTGGGGTTATAATATATATTTTTGAAATGTGCTAATTAAAACCTTTCATTTGATACCCAACATGATATGTCACCTAGAGGGCGCCATTTTCAATTTAATGTGTCTTCATATAGCCTATGACCAGCGGACGATCAAGAAGCTTCCAACGATACCTCATTTGTCAAATTGTGATGAGTCTTTTAGAAGATAATATGTGGGAACAGACATAGATAAATACATAGAAACCGGTCAAAATTATAACCCTCCTTTTTGCTTCGCCGTAGTCAGGTAAAAACTAAAACCCAACTACGACAAAAAAGTCCACTAAAGAGATATAAACAAGACATCACGGACAGACAAATTAAAAATCCGGAGTCATACGGAATCTGTTCGAGTTCGTTCGTTATACCAATAACCGAAGAATAAAGGTATTATTCTAAACAAGTTTTATTTAGGGGCGGTCAGTCGCTTCAATTGTTCGTCTAAGGGTCACCTTACAAGAAGTTTGTCAAAAAAAGGGGAGTAAACGAATTTGGATCCTGAGTATATCGCAATAAGATTTAATCTCCAGTGCGAACTTTCAAATGAACGTGGAATGGGCTCGTTGGCTATGTTGTAAATTTTCTCCGCAAGAAAATTCACCACAATACAGAGCAATGGCGCTAGTTTTACCTACTTCTTTCTATACTCCGTGCTACTATACCAGTCAAAAATCTGTCAAATAAAATGTATGTCATCTTGAGTTTTCAAATATCAACATTGAATTTTATATGTTTATTTAGACTCGATATTTATTTATTTATCAATCAATAACACTTGTAATATTCGTTTTGGAAGTGGTTTTAGTGTTTTTTTCATGTTTTCTATGTCTCAGTTTCTTTTGTGGAATGTGATAAATTACGAAAATATTATTTACGAAAATAAATAATATCTCAGTGCAGCTAAAATTTGAGCGTAGTCCTCTCGTCTCAACAGAGCGACGCCGACTGATTTGTGAAACAAAAATATGCTTGAAGTTCCCGTAATGTGCGACGGAAGATGGCTTCTTCCACGAACTAAGAACGTCGTAAGTCCTACAAGCTTTGATTCGTGATAAAACCAAAAATAATAGGAATAAAAAAAAAAGCCTACACAATTTTTTTTGCCTTGTTTTAATACATATAATCATCTAATTTTTATTGTAATAGGCATTAGCATTTTAAGTACAAATCGAAAATACGTGAAAATTAGAGGTAACTTCGTGATATTTTTTTATCGAGAAAATTTTAATATTTTGTGTTTCTGTTCCACAAAAAGTTTGGAAATATCATGTAGTTACTCATACTATTTTTATTTTACACCTAAGTCTTATCAATTTCATGAAAAATTAAATTGAAGACATGCAATTTTGCTTCCTACCGGCCCTTAACTTAAGTTTGGTGAAACATGTTTTAAGTTTATGGCTTATGGGGTCAATACAATTCCCTTTAATTTTCAAAGTTACGTCCATTATCTGACGGCTACATTGCTTCAATTTGCTTTGTATACTTGCATGTTGGAAAGATAGACATGAGCAACAATTTCCGTCCAACTATTAGACAAGCTGTATTCCTCGTAAACAAACTATTTTCCTACTACATAAGTTTCCAATTCATAATCTGAATCACAATAACAACATTGCCAAGTAGTTGTCAAAATCGATCACTCAACTCAGTCAAACTTAGTTACATTTTGTAACTTGGAAGTCCACAAATGCCTAAAGGTTCCGGGAACAAGACCCCCTGGATTCCCCGGGGTGTTGTAAGAGATTACGCCAGGGGAGTGGGCAGGATCCACCTGTGAGCTAATAACATCCAACAGCGATTGGGACTCCCCTGCCGCGCCAGCTCATTACTGAAATATCTCTCATTTAGGGGAACGCCTGCGTCCAAGAGTTGATGAGATGTGGCTGACATAATAATGATGTGATTACTAAGTCAGTGGCCTACATTTTGTTAATAAGCTTTTAGAAATTCGTATGTATATTGAGCAAAAGCGGTAGCATTTTATAGGCCGATTCTTTGAGACTGGAAGCCTTTGCACCTAATTTCGTACCTTTGTTCGAAAACCGATGAATCGATTTCTATTGAGCTACCTTCTTTGTTTGACGTAGCGGCCTAATTTTACTTTGGTTTCTACCTTTTTCTTCAATTTTCCTTTCGTCAGGTTTGTTTATCGCCATTTCGACATAGCTCTTTGCTATTATTTTTGTTAGTTTCGGCAAATTAATGAAAATGTCTGAAACATATTGAAAAAAAACTATAAAAATCTTGGTAGGTAAGTGTATAATTACGTCCACAAAAATGGATGAAAACGGGTTACCGCAGAATATGCAGAAATGTTTGTCGATGGAGGATTTGGTCCGAATCGAAACGTAACGATTTTACGTGCTCCCGATGTGGCCGCTGAGAACTGCAAACAGCGGACGTGGTATAATCCGATTATCTACCTGTTTCACATATCTACCCGCACTTTGTTGTACGGCAAACTACTGTATTTCTACCTTGTGCTGTAAACTAGGTTGGGTGTTATTAGGTATCATCAAATATTCTAGACAGTAAGTCGACTGAGCACGGGCCGGGATTACTGTTTGATTTTCCAACATCGATCTAAAAACATTAGATTTTAGGTACCTAGAGTAACTGTGAGTAAATATCTTATTTATACGTCTCATGTTCTTCAAAGCCAAACATGGAAATAAAAGCGACTGTTACAAGAAAAAAGGGATGTATCAAACGACCGCTCAGGTGAATTTATCATTTTAATACGAGCCCCATCTATATGTAAAACACACGTGGTCACATAATTCAGGCCGGGCCATATTTTAAATTATATATTCATAAGATTCGGTAAAAGCACAGTTTCGTCGCGGTCATCGTGACGAACAAACACCCTCGTGGGTTCTTCCATTACAATATTCATGACCTGTGAGAAGTATGAAATTATTTCCAGATTATTTGGAAGCCACGGATCGATTACTATGGTAATTTATAGTAAATTACTTTAACTGTACACTCTACGTGGTAGACCTAACGTGTTCCTACATACTACCTACGGTTTAAGCTAATAGTCCAATATAATAACAACGCATCGCCTCGTACGATCAACTGCAACGGCTGGTTCACCGTCTGTAGTCATTACCTACAGCCCAAGTTGCGGAATACATTGTTTTCCATATGAATATCCATCATGTTTCTAGATGAATAGGTAGGTACTACAATATAATGTGCCTTAACTACGATTGTTAAGAAAAAAAAGACCTTCCTTTTTTGAATTTTCACGTTCAACGGTTAGTTGAGTTGACCTCGAGTCACAGGCCTTAAAGAAAAGATTATCTACCTGAATAAATAGCTGTGAAAATTTACGAAAACTAAATTAACGGAAGCTTGAAAAAGCTCCAAGAGAACGTCTCAGTCGTAAAAAGTGGTGCAACTTGCCTCTCTTGGAATAGCTCCCAAAAGTATTTTATTCCTTTGGAAGTTCATAAAGGATCTTAGTATACAAAGGTTAGTAGGAACACGGATCTTCGCTTCGCTACACACTTTCAGTAAAAAACTTGAAAGCTTCCTTTAGTGACTTAACTCTTTAAGGTTTTTTGAAAGGTTCCGATAAATAAATACTTGAATGGAGCGGAGTTTTCATCAAGCTTAAAAAAATATAAAAAAAACAACGCCCATTGAGACGTAAAATGTTAATGATTAAAATCGGAAGCAATAATTTTTTACTTAATAAAACCCTTTTTGCACTTTCCAAGGCCGATTTCCCGGAAATCGAATATTGAAACGCCAAACGTGTCCCATCCCTAATTTACAGTAACATCTAACATCCCTCGTTGGAATAATCAGGCAGGTCCATTCCAGCTAAGTTGACGCGTCAAAAGTCGTGAGCGGACATGGCTGTCCCCTGTCATGGCCCGGATTTATGGACTCGCAATCAGCTTAAACGTACCGCGCTCAACAGTTAACCTATATCGCGACATATAGAAGAGTTATTTCTAAATGAGATTTGACGCGTCGCAATACTGTGAGATTATTAAGTCTTTTTAGGTAATTTGATTTGTCAAATGTTTTTGTTGAACCAACCCGAGTGACAGCTTCTTCTGCCACTTGTATAGATAATATTTTTTGTAATTGTGATTACTTACATAAAGAAATTGTAAATAAGTTGCCATCTGATCACAGTGGTCAAACAATAACATTTTGCGCCTACATGCCTTTACAAAAAATTCAAATTAGGTTTAGGCCAATTACATGTAAAAACTTAGAGAATTTAAATACTTCTTTGGCCAGTAAATGTGTTCAGAGTTTTAATAATGTCTGTGACCCAAATGAGTTCTATGCCGATTTCTTTTCATTAATAAATAAGCAATTTAATGACACTTTTCCACTAAAAACTAAAACGATTTACACAAAGTTCCTATTTAGTGATTGGGCGACTCCAGGTATGCGTAAAAGCAGGGAAAATCTTTTTGAACTTTATGGCCTAAAGCAACATATGAATAATACATCTTTTCATCAGTATGTTGCAAAATATTCTAAAACTTTTAAAAATGTTTGCAAAATAGCTAAAGCTCTTTACATTAGCAATAAAATAAAATCAGCTGATGATAAAATAAAAACTACCTGGCAAATAATAAATAATGAAACAGGTAGGAAAAAACAGCGTAGTACTGAATTCAATTTAGAGACTGAAAATGGCCTCATCAACTCAGATGTAGAAATAGCTCAGGAATTTGAAAACTTTTTTGGTAATATTCCCGTTAAAACTACTGAAGCTTTAAATTCTTCACCCGCGCTTTCTGCTGCCTTACTTAGAAAGAATGTAAAGGCATGCCCTTTGGAGTTTAGGTTTCAGCATACAAACCCCCAGGCAGTTATAAAAGCTTTTAAAGATCTTAAAATTAAATCAACAGAAGATCTATGGGGAATGTCTGTAAAAGTCTGTAGGTCTATCATCGAAACCATTGCGCCTTATTTAGCTTTCTTATTTAACACCAGTGTAGACCAAGGAGTCTTTCCGGATCTCATGAAACACAGTAAAGTAGTTCCTTTGTTCAAATCCGGCGATAGTAAGGAACCCAACAATTATAGGCCTGTGTCAATTCTGCCAGTTCTCAGCAAAGTGTTTGAAAAGTTGATGCTTAATCAAATGTTACGTCACTTTCATAAAAATTCCATCTTTCATGAACAACAGTACGGTTTCACCAAAGGGCGTTGTACCACTGACGCCGGTGTCTCCCTAATAAAGAACATTTTTAACGCCTGAGAAGAAGCACAAGATGCCATTGGAATCTTTTGCGACCTCTCGAAGGCGTTCGATTGCGTCGACCATGAGACACTTCTGCTGAAACTAGAGCACTATGGGATTAGGAATACAGCTCTTGATTTACTAAGATCATATCTGAAAGATAGAAAAGTTAAAGTTCAAGTAAACGGCGTAAACTCATTGGGGTCTGAAATGGCAATGGGCGTTCCTCAAGGTTCGATATTGGGTCCATTCCTCTTTTTAGTTTACATTATTGATTTACCCCAATTACTACTAAACCAACCGAAGATGGTGTTATTTGCAGATGACACATCATTGATTTTTAAAATAAACCGACGGTCGCAAAATCTTGACGACGTGAATAGCGCTATTCTTCAGGTCCAAGATTGGTTTACGGTAAATAATTTGGTACTAAATAAAAAAAAAACCAAATGCATTCGATTTAAATTACCTAATGTTAGAAGTAGCGAATGTGACATCATATTGAATGGAGAAAAACTGGAATTTATTAATCAAACAGTTTTCCTGGGAATCACGCTAGACGAGAAATTACAATGGGGACCCCATATAACATCTCTTGCGGGGCGGCTAAGCTCGGCCGCTTATCATAATCATAATCATAATCATAATCATTTTATTTGCAATAAGTATTGGTTATGCTGTTAGAAAGATAAGACAGTTAACAGATGTAGAAACCGCTCGTTTGGTCTATTTCAGTTACTTCCACAGCATTATGTCATATGGCATTTTACTGTGGGGTCGGGCGGCTGACATTGAATCCATCTTTGTTTTGCAAAAGAGAGCTGTCAGAGCCATTTATAATCTATGTCGCCGCGAATCTCTCAGGGAACTATTTAAAAGGATTAATATTATGACGGTACCTTGCCAATTCATTTATGAGAATATTATGTATGTAAGAAAAAATCTAAATCTTTTTAATAAAATAAGTGATAGGCATAATTTTAACACTAGAAATAAAGATAAAATAGATCAACCATTTTTCAGACTAGCTAAAGTACAAACATCTTTTATGGGGTACTGCGTTAAATGCTATAATAAAATACCTAGTGATATATTGCAATTAAATGAAAGAAAATTTAAAACTCATATTAAAAGTACACTTTGTAAACAAGCATATTACAAATTAGAGGATTATATCCAAGATAAAAATGCTTGGAAACATGCTGGTCTTGCTCCATAGGACAAATTCGAGGCTGGACAAAATCAAACTGGTTGCTAATCTAGTTGTAAAATTTATTATTTTTATATCATCGATTTTTTTACATTTTATGATAATTAATCTCACACACTGTCCTATTAGTATTACTTGCAAGTTTGTAGAAATATTATAATATTTATCGTACGTATACTTTAATGTTTGTAAATATGTGAGCACCATGTACCTATCACATACTTAATTTATTTATTTTTCATTGCTCCATTTTTAATTTTTAATTCTTTTTACCTATTGTAATTGTATTCTCGGTGCATCGTCTTCACATGTAATTATATAATTGATGTACCTATACCAAATATTGTAAAACATTTTTTTTTTAAAGAGTAACGGTGGAGTTTCTTGCCCATTCTTCTCCATACGAAAACTACCTTTTGGAAGGGGCAACTAGAATCAGTTCTATTTCTATGTATTTGACGTTCAAAAGTGCCTTTAATGTGCCTACTTGAAATAAATTATTTGACTTTGACTTTGACTTTTGCAATACTATTATTGCAAAGGATAATCAGTATAAATCATAAAGATCAAAAGGAACTGCCATTGTGTGCTGATAAACAGCAGCTGAACCAGGACCTGCCGTTTATGTCGTATTAAAAGAAATGTCACAAAAATAAAACTAATTTTAACGAATAACTTGACTACTAATTAAAACCCAACTCTTGATTTAATTAGTGATTGATGGGGTGACAACGATGAATATTGGACATTCTGCGAACTGGACATTTTGCGAATTGGACATTTTGCGAATGCTGGACATTTTGCGAATTGGACATTCTGCGCCATATCTGCAAAATTTATACTGATTTGACTGATTTTAAAAACAAAAAACATAGGTAAGTACCTAATCCAATGAAACGAAAGTTGTGTTTTGTGGAAATATTTACTTGAAAATCCGTCAGATTCTGACAATCGCGTGTCTGTAATAAATTCAAATTATACGGTATGAAACTTCCAATAGTGAAGGTATAGGTAGGTAGGCATTATACACACGAATGGAGGATTTTCATAAAATTATTAGTACTTGTAACTTTGTATATCTTTGACATGATCTATGAAGAGAATAGAATATCCGTGTATGGAATTCTCCGTTCCTACATTGACGATAACATAAGAAAGCTACAGGGGACTTAAAACAGCCACTTTGGCAGAATGATAATAGGAAAATATTATTAGCATCGTAAAAAGTCACAAACTGACAATTTATAATATGATCTGCGTGCGATATTATGAAATATCATATCATATTATGAAATAATTAATCTGTCTGTCTTATGAATTGCTTTTGTGTCAAATTAGAGGAATTGCTAATGACAGCTGGAAATTCAGGAAATGAATTGCAGAATACGTCATGATTGTCACAACTACTATCTCGTAGCCGATAGCCGAAACATGAGAGAAACGTTTGCGTGAACAATATTGATCATTCAAAATTAGCCCCGAGCTCAATGCAACAACAGCTTTATCCACGAAGGTGTATACTAACGGTATACTAGGTATATCTGTATTTTAATTTATACAGATACTAAACAGGGGTTGGCGTTAAAAAATAGATTTCATAAACAATAAAGTAAGCCAGGTGTTAGAAATTATTAACATAACAATAACATCACGCCTGTATTTCTCAGAAAGGATATGCTAATATAAACTACTCCCTCGCCAGTTATCTTAAAGTTCCAGTAAACCCCGCGGGCCTTTTGTCACTACCACGATAAACTTTATATTTATTTGATTGAAAACTTTACATAATGCGAAACCTGCAGTTTGCATAAAAACAGTAGCAATATAAAAACTCAAAATTACACATGCTAAGGAGACGCCTACGCCGTAGGCCGTAGCGTCTACGCCGTAGACGGTAAAAACTAGTAACCATTGTGCATTATGGCACAAAACAAAGTTGTTGAACGTGTAAATATGACTTTAAAAACTGCCTCATTTGGTATTGTGGCCGCAGGAGCTTCTGCTGAGCAAGAGATTTTGGGTTCGTTTCCCAGGTCGAGTAAAGTGTTATAAAGGGATTTTCCATCAGATTTTTTTCAGTAGCAGCCTGGAGTCCGGATTTGTGCCCGGTTGATGGTAATAGGCTCGCCTATTACAAGAGTCTTAAACATAACTGGTGAAATGTGGGTGTACTATAGGTACACCTTTGCCTAACCCTTCTGGGATTATTGGCGTGATGTTATGTTATGTGTCTTCTATTGCCGTATGATGATTTTTTTAAATCCATGCCGAGTAATAAACTGCATGGCCACCTCAGCACACCGGTTTAATACTACCATCTAAACACATTATTAAAAACTATCCATAAATATTTGAAAACAACTGAAACTCCATATTTAGTTCCTTGGTCCTTTTGCATAAATAAGCAGTTGTATAATGATCGCAGGGCAATAAAGTGCGGTGGCTTCTGCAGTAACCGGGGCCCGGGGTGCCCATTTACTAAGCCTAATGCAATCCAACCTCGGAATATTTTCGAATTGGGGTTTATCCCAGAAATATTTATCTAAAAAAAAAGATTAAAACAGATTTCTATTCAAGAGTGGAGTATGATCTTTCCACCTCCCTTTAATACATCAAAATTTAATCAATCCAAAGGTTGTCTTTAAAAGCTCACTTTTAGCGATAAGACCGCTTGTGGCACCCTATGTAATATGTTTACATTTTTATTCTTTAATTTATGAATTGTATGATGTAATAATAAAGAGCCATTCTTTTCTATTCTAAAGCCTGAAACTAATTCAACATAGGGGTTTTAGAGATGATTATACGACATAATAAATAATCTTCTTAAAGTTATTTGAGTCATAAACTAAATAGGCTTTGTTACACATTTCTGAAAACCCAACCCTCATTTGACATAATTCTGAGGCTCGACCGAAATGCATTAGCTTTAGTAAATGCGCTGCGGGGTAAATATGAGCATGAAATCTTTCCCCGGGCGAACACCATGCTTAATTAACTGCGCATGCGATTGTGCAGAAATAACTGTCAAACACATATCGTCTAGCATGGTGTTCGCCCGTGTTATTTACCCCGGCAGCGCATTTACTAAAGCTAATGCATTTCGGTCGAGCCTCATAATTATGTCAAATGAGGGTTGGGTTTTCAGAAATGTGTAACAAAGCCTATTTAGTTTATGACTCAAATTACTTTAAGAAGATTATTTATTATGTCGTATAATCATCTCTAAAACCCCTATGTTGAATTAGTTTCAGGCTTTAGAATAGAAAAGAATGGCTCTATAATATTACATCATAAAATTCATAAATTAAATATAGATTTGGTGGTGGCTTGCGAATAGGTAATGGTTTTGTAAATTTCACTGTATATGTATGGTAATGAATAAATACCGGGTGAATTAATTCTGATTGTTATTATTTTTTGCAATTTTCAGAAATAAAACATTAATGTAATGGATAAAATAGAATGGAAATCTTTAATTAATCTCTTGATATCGAAAAACAAAAGTAATGTGTGATAAGTACCTACTCAAAGTGTTGATGCAAACATTCTCGTAAGGCTACACACGGCAAACATTCTGAAAACGTAACGTAAGTTTTCTCTCAATTTTCCAATTTCCAGCACATGTCGTCAAATTCGGATCCCTCAATTAACCAAAAGCTCATCAATTCTTGAAGCTTAACTCCTTAAAATTTGAAGCCCGCGAAATTCAAATTTTCTTACGTTTTTTGCAATTTGCAGGTCTTGATTTCACGAAAGTCATTCAATGCACTTACATGAACTTAGAGAGTTGTATTGCTGATTTTAATGTTTATAATTCTGTAAATCCATATTTGTTACGGCCGCAAATCATATTTAAATCAACATACAACCTGATACCTGCAAATTGCAAAACACGTAAGAAAATTTGAATTTCACGGGCCACCTTAGCGGATCCCCCTTAAGTTGCTTGCATACTACACATCCACACGCAGCAGCTGTAGCTAGCTATCACAATCTAGCAACTGTTACACCTTTTTATTCACCCCAACTTGAAACTAATCCTTGGTTTAATAGCCCGTGACGCCCACGGC
This sequence comes from Lithophane semibrunnea, assembly GCA_947363905.1. Lineage (NCBI taxonomy): Eukaryota > Metazoa > Arthropoda > Insecta > Lepidoptera > Noctuidae > Lithophane > Lithophane semibrunnea. The sequence goes on from OX376200.1 coordinate 7,545,683, forward strand.
TTATTTAAGGGGGCGTTTCAGCAACTTGACGAACAACCTGTATAAAACTTCCGAAGAATTACCAACTCTAATGGGTCTGTTACTTGGGGAGAGATTCTCGCTTTCGAATCGCTTTGATGTTTACAAAATATTGTAAAACATTTTCAAAAGAGTAACGGTGGAGTTTCTTGCCCATTCTTATCCATACGAAAACTACATTTTGAAAGGGGCGACTAGAATCAATTCTATTTCTTTGATTTTGAAGTTCAAAAGTGCCTTTTATGTGCCTAATTCAAATAAATTATTTGAGTTTGGTAATCAAATTATAATAGCATGTATTTAATAGAACCTCAAATATATCCCATTTTGCTTTCCTAAAAATATTATGGAACACTCTAATATAATAAACCCGCGTTTATTTGTAAACAACAAATAATTCCTATTTTGGTCAAAGTAAAAAAGAAAATAGGGGATCTGTTAAATATGTCCCTTTCTAAATGGGATTTTGACTCGAGTAAACAGTAGGTACGTACGATACGTGCATGAGCGCGTATACTATACCTACTGTTTACACGAGTAAAGAAAAATATGATAATCTCCTTTTCCCAAAATACTGACAGCGTCATTGTGAGTAAAAATCATATCTTGGGATGTCAAATCACAGTTCGAAAAAATCGCCTGACAAGTTTGTTTCTCGCTTGCGATCGCTTGGCGATTCTCGCCTGACGATTCTCACATACACATTCCGGCGTATAATTTAGATGTTCAGTATGTTCGCTCTTGTTTCTCGTACTGTGGTTCAGGTACTTTACTTGTAAGTACTTTACCTTTTAGGTGGTTTCAGTTTTACTTTTGTAGTTCATTTCAGAAATAATACGAAAACTATAAGTGCCACTCCAATAACAATAATACAACACAACTGAAAGCAATGATGTTTCCGGTACCATGTAATTTTTTTGTTGGATAAATTTTGATAATAGATTGACTCGTGGCTAACTGAGCGAGGGGCACGTGGGTAATTTGATAACAGCCGCACGAGTCGATCGTCGGCTAAGCTACACTTGCCGCGGTCGGTTCGTGAATGGGTGACCATCAATTACATTACACGACCCTTCCGTGCCTTGGAAAGCACGTTAAACCGGCTGTAATTAATAGATCTTTGACAGTCATTACGGGTAGTCAGAAGCCCAAAAGTCTGTCAACTAGTCATCTGACACCAAAGGGCATCGTGTAACCCAAAAACTGGGTTGTGGAATGTGGAGGTCAAATAGGCAGTCGCTCGATGTAAAATACTGGTATTCAGCTGCATCTGGTAGACTGGAAGCCGACCCCCACATAGTTTGGGAAAAGGTTAGGCACATTGATAACCAGAATTTTATGAGTTCATGCCGTAGGTTCATGCTCATATCTCACATTCATGAAATTAACTACCGACAGAGACTTTTTCTGTTTAGTTAAACTCTTTTGTTTCGATAAGCAGTATAAGAACGCCATTCTAATTTCAAATTTAATTTCTGTAAGACCAGCACAACAACGTAGGTTTAATAAAGCGTCTAAATCCTAGTTCACAACAACATCAAACAGTTAATGACGTAAATACCATAGACACACACATAGAACGTTCGAATTACAAAATTCCATCATGGAACCACGCGGGAGTTGCGGTTCGAGTACGATAAGCTTCAAAATCAATTTCGGCGTGTTTACAGAGGAGGCGGCCGTCAAATAGACCGGTTAGGTATTTGTGGAGCACGCCAGATACGCTCGGAGCCCGAATATTTAGTGCGAGGCTTTAATTGGTGGACTGATCACTTGGAAATTGTACATGACCCAGTATGTGGTGATTAAAACGTAGTGAGTCGTTGATTTAGCTCGAAAATAGATTTTCGCTTTATTATGTTCCAGATAACTATCTAACATTGCTATTGGCTGTTTAAAAAAGCGACTGTCTCAATTTATGTATCATGCAAGTAGAGTTATCTACATCATAGGTACCTCTTCAATTGCATATCACTAACTAAGTATGCAACCTGTGGGATGCAACCTGTGTCGACACCCTCGCGCCATCCCATCTTCCTAGCACGGCAGGCTGTGCTGGGGCGGCTGCTGCAGGTGCAAAAAACCTCAAACGGCGCAAATATAACAACCTTATTGGTAGCTATATTTTTGAGCCGTTTGGGGTTGAAACACTAGGGCCGTGGGGTCCGAGTGCTCATCGAGTATTTCGGGACATTGCCAAGCGGTTGGTCGACTCTTCACATGACCAGAGGGCTGGTCAATTTCTAGGTCAAAGAATGACGCCCTATGATCCCTTCTTTCTATAATAATTTTTATTTCGCTTTGTATATAATTTTAGTGTTAGATTGTATATAAAAACATATGATGAATCAAAAAAAAAATGGCTCAAGTATGCAACTTATATCTACTTCATGACACAGTTCATATGTACACACATAATTATCACATCCTATTTTTCTCTCCAAGAAAGCAGGCCAAGTACATTTTGCATTAAAAAACGAAAGCAGAACACTTAACAAATATGCACAAATGTTTTCCTGGAAGTGAGAGTCGCTGAGGGAAGTATATGAAGAGATGTAATAGCAGGCCGCCAACACTAAAGGCATACATGCAATAAACTCAAGCCGTTTTCCTGGCACAAGTACTTGAGTCTCTTGGGACGCTCTCATTCCAGGAGAAATACGTTACTATAAGCTAGTACGACACTTTAAACCTCTTATAAGATATTTATTCTAGTTTACGTATAGTCCTTATTTCTGTACTAAATACTGGAAAACTAGTAGATATCGTAAACGGCAATAGCGATTAGTGATGTATGACTATGAATGACGCCATTCATTATCCCTTCAGCGCCACACAGACTTCACAGCAGCATATTGGAACTTTAGCGCCATTATTACTGGTAGGTAAACATGGTACGTGGTTTTAACACCCACGTGGTCTTCTTACTGTTTTACTAGCGTTAACCATAAATATACACACAAATGAAAAACACACTCAACGGAAGATGTAAAATGAAAATCATGCAAAATACATCATAAATACATTTTTCGTTTAAATCGGTCTGCATTGGGGCGTAAAAGGCAGTAAATACTGTAGAAAAATATAATGTTACCTGCAAGGCAGTCACGCTCGCACGGCAGTTAAATGAATCAACCGCCTGTTTATTTATTTCAATATCCGGAACTCCGGCCAACCGGAGCGGATTGCAGACTCTCTGGATTCCGGCCGACTGCCCATCACCGCTGTCTCCCTGAAAATTCGCTCGAACTCGGTACGTTTCGAACAATAGTCAAGCCAATACCAAAAATTCTATACCTTCCCTCAAGCTAAACTTTCTTTCATTCGGAAGCCAAAACTTACTGACGGTGGCAAAAGTTTAGTCATTTGCAGTCTACATTCGACAGGTAATCGTTGAGACAGATCCCATGATCAGGGTTCAGCAACGAATGAGTAGCGACGACGTGGTTTTCAGACTATTAAGTTTCAAGAATGTATTTGTGGACCTCAAAACTTTAGATATATCAAGTTATATGTATACGTCAAGATTGAATCTGTAATTACAGCTCCGAGCAACAGAACTCGCCTTCGAACTAGTGCAAAGTTTCAAATTAGCTTCCTATTACAGGCATACTACATCGTTAAATATTCATAAGCTCTTACAGCAATGATAGGAAAAGTTGTGGGGTGTTACAAACATTGATTAAGTGTGAACAGCGGCCAACAGGCGGTGTGGTGGACCACAGACGTGCTGTATCGTCAGATCTTGGACTTTGTGTAACTACACCAAGAGCTAAGTGAAGGAATAGTTCGGTACGATATTGTTTACAAGAATTTCAGTTACGCACGCTTTGGCTCGAACACAAACGTCCGATATAATATGGTAATCAGTTTTTCGTGGACGCAGCGCGTGTAAACAAGCGTAGTGAAAATTGTTCACTTTTCAATAATACCGACCGCGACCGTTAACAAAACACTTTCGGTGACCAACAACATGTAAATTCGAGGTACAATTGGATCTAAATGTCGTTCGTCTGCGTTGTCCCTAAACGTCAAATTGTTATGAGATTCATGAAATGCGTTCGCGGAAAGTTGTTATTCTGTAAACGTGCCAATGTAAGTACTTACGTTGGGTATGCTTTTATTTTAGTAACGGCAGGGGAACTACCGCGAACTGTGTTATGACATTTATGACTGGGGGACCATTTAGAGACACGGTAAGCTAGCCTCATACGTTTTATACGTCGTCTAACTTGCAAATAAATATGAAACGTGACAACTTTTTATTAATTTTAGTTCAAACAGACATTTAAAAATAGTACCTTGAAATTGCAATACTTAAATACTTAGTTTAAAATACTCATCAAGTTCATCTGAAAATTACTTGAAACCTGCCATCTCCCACTTAAAAACGAATTCGAGTCTTAATCCGTCGTGGTTCGTAGCCTCAATCAAAGTATTGATGAGATGATCCGCCCTGAAGCTCTCCAATAAGATTTCAATCATACTTAAGTGCTCAAGGCTTTGCAAAATCATTTGAGAAATTACTAAATATAACTTTGACGAAATTTTCTTGATACAAACTTGAAATCTTAAGCATTCAAAACACTTTCATTTTATATATCTTGGCGTGACGAGAAAAGATATTATAATGTTGTAAACTTACATAAAGAAAGAAAGAAGGAAAACTTAGTCCTTACAAAGTTTTACCCTAATTTCGTAAGCAAAACTTTACGACTAAACAAAAAGAAGCCGCAACTTTAGCGAAAAGAAAAGCTAATTATGTAACAAGAAAGGAATACACGAAATATGATCAACAAGTTTTTTTTTATAAAATACTGGCCGTCTTCGTCGCCTTTGATTGGATCTGTGGTGATTTGTTTGTCGAAATGGAATTCATTTTGCCGCGGAAAAAAATCTCCGACGTGACTGACATGAAAATCCGATGGTGGGATGTTGGAAGTTTTGTTTTCTTTGTGTAAGCCGCGTTTGAAAGGGCGCCTCTCACTTTGACGGTCCCTTGTCAATGATGAATGCTGTGATGTCTTTGTTCGATCTTGCTTGAATCACCAATTATAGTATTAGGTGTGTTTTGATTCTGTTGAGTAAGTATTTTTTTATTTTAAATAGTTAAAAATTGAACAAGAGCAGTGCACAGTGAGTAACTTTTGTACGCGTTTCCCACAACCTATGCGCGCGTTAGTTGTTGACTAGTAATTTATTTCGAACTAACAGGCTATAAAGGACATGACCTTTTCCAGCCTTCGAATTTGGAAATATGTGCAGGATTACAGTTTATACACTAAGATTAAAAAATACAAATCTAATTTATCATGGATACATTATTCCGAATAAAGCCCAGGTTAAAATATATGCAAAAACAGTATATTTATTGCTTCCGCTTTTCTTATATAATGCGTTTCATCATATAGTTCCTATGCCGTAATGTTGGCTCCACTCTTGTTCCGAATTTCCCCTGACCCTACTGTTTGTGTCCTTGATTGTAAGTTGGCAATAAACAATTTCATTCAATACAAGAAAACTGTTGAAATCAACTGACAAGAATGAAGAGTTTCAGCAACTAAAATATTTTAACATCGAACTACATAAAAGACAACATTTACAATGTCACACTTGCACGCATACCTCAACACATTGCTACAGCAACTAGTTACCACGTGCAACGTTCGCGGAACACGTTACGCAGTAAAGACGTCGTCTGACGATATCAAAGGTAATAAATGTCGCAGTTTACGACTAGCTACCGAGGGAGCGCGTCATTCCGAGGGAAAAATATTTTACGCGCCGTCCGCGTTACGTTCCCAGACGTTAGCGTAATAAAGTTAGCTCAAAACCAGGTGTTAGACGTTTCATTTCGTCCTGCCTGCCAGTACGTCTGTTTACTTTATAATTCTATTTCCCTTGGTTGGTTGGGCTAGTAGATGGTGGTGTTTGTTATTGTTTAGTCATTTACTCTCAAAGGAATCGTTGTGATTAGAATCTAGTCCCAGTTGTGCTTTGTGAATGGATGAGCTGTATTTCTTTATCACAAATATGAATTACTTATTTGTTTTCATGAATATCCTCATCCTAATTCCTAACTAATATTATAAATGCGAAAGTGAGTTTGTTTATTTTTTTTTTGTTTGCTTTCATGTTAAAACGGCTGAACGGATTTGGATGACATTTGGCACATGGGTAGACCATGACCTGCGTTAGGAAAAAGAATACTTTTTATCCCGATATTCCCACGAGATCGAGACTTATACGGGTGAAACCGCGGGGAACAGTTAGTTTTTTTTATTATGTTTCAAATATGGGTAGTAAGTATTGGGCATGTTTTAGAAAGGCAGTAGGGATGACCGCAGATCCACCCGCTTGATTTTCGGTGTCTACAAATTTTCTGCCACATAATTTTGATAAAAGATTACCAGTTTTATCTTATATATCAAAGTACCTATTCTAACCGCTAAGATTTATTAGATAGATAGATAAAACGTTTATTTGGTGCACACAAAAGACAGCACAACATACAAAAACACGGTTAAATTATAACTAATTAGGTACATTCATAAACAGCTGGGTGCCAATATACAAAAAAAAAAATTGCAACATTAAAAGAAAAAAAGACACAGTGATGACAATATTGTCTATGACATACTTTAAAAAAAAAAACGAAACATACAAAGTGCGGTGTGCGTCTCAACGTTGCACCAAATGGTTATTAATCTTCCTTTGCTTTTAACTATGAAGCAAAAATGCTCAGTTTTAATCTGAAACACGCCTTACTACTCCTGTTAACCACTAAAGTTAAATCTAGCGGACTTCATAAAAATTAAACGCTAGCGGTATACACGTGAAGCACCTACCTTTGTAAGATGTGTACACACGGCTACACATCAAGCTATACATTTCCAGTTTAAGCTGACCTCGCATTGTACGAAAATCCTATACAATGCGAGATCAGCATAAACTGGAAATGTATAGCTTGATGTGTAGCCGTGCCGTGTGTACATGTAGCCATTTCAGCTTTGCTCAAACGGTAGCTACCGTAGCTGTAGAGGTGGTTCATATTATGTTATATTGATAGAAAAGTAGCTTACTTGTATGGTTTATTCCACTTAAAATACACGTAAATACCTGAAAAAGTAAAAAAAGAAAAAGAAAAAACTACTAAAGCATTTTTTCTTTCTCAAGCCTAAGAATCTGCATTCATAGGCTCTCAATGCATGAGTCACCTAAAATCAAAATTCCATCTAAAGTTCAGGTGTAATGGCTGCATTCAGTCAATGGGAATGCAACTATACTCTTTATAATTAGTGAGCGCGTGCGCTGGCGACTGACGGCGACGACGCGAACGTAAGGGTGGGAGCGAGACGGAATACTTTATTTTATTTTATCATTACCCACATTATTTATTTATGTACGCACAGTGATGCCTGCGGATTAATTTTCACGTTACCTATTTAATAATATTTATTCATCTATTTCGCTTTGCTTAAAGTCATATTATATTCTAAGTACTGTTTATTTTATTTATTTTATTACCTGTTTATTAAATGTACAAATGGTGGAACCTGACTTGATTTCCGTACGTCTTTTTCGGGTGACCACTGAAAATCAGCGCTGTGCTGTGGGTCCCCATAGCGCAGCATCATGCTGAGTGGAAGCCTTCTTGTCACAGTCATGACGTGCAGCTGCCGATTATTTATCTATACTCGTGATCTCATGTTTTTTTTAATTTTTAATGGTATTTAGATATATTGTGGTAAATATTGCTGATTACTGTTATCTTTTTGTATGCACGTGTTTATGTGACAATTAAACCTATTTTTCTTTCTTTCTTCTTTCTTTCTTACTATAGTATAGGTAATTTATCCGACAGTATTTTTCTCTTATGTCGGAAACAATCTGAGTAGAGGAGTAGGTAACATTCGGTCGGCCTCATTAAGTTTAACTATTCGCTAAGGGTTCACCAGCTTCCGAGGAACAATTCCACTGATGCCGACGAAGATGGCGGGAAACTGGACGGAAACTATGACGTTCTTGCTAGATGAAATACCGAGGAATTTTTTTTTAAAGTTTTTCATAAAAAGAAAGTCGGATTTTTTGGCGTGTTTTGAATATTATAAAAGAAAGTAAACACAGTAAGTAGCCTTTGAATTTGTGACGTTTTTCATGCGAATGATGAAATTTGATAAATAATAATAATTAATATGTTTTTTTAATAATTAAATATTATTATTATTTAATTTTGATTTCTGAAATTACTACGATAAAAAACTAATACCTTTTTTAGACAGAGTATTTTTGTATTAGGTACGTTGGTCTAGTGGTCGCAAGCGCTAGTTGAGCATGAGGTCTTGGGTTCGAATTCCGGGTCAGGAAAAGTGTTATCAGGTTTTTCCGTCTTCCGTCTCATTACTCAGTGGCAGCCCGGAGTCTGGATTTGTGCCGTTGGATGGCAATAGGCTCGTCCCCTGTTACATGGAACTTAAACATAACAAATGTGAGTGTACTATAGGTACACGTCTGCCTAACCCTTTGGGGAATACAGGCGTGATGTTATAAAAAATATAAAGCCTTCTGCAGGGCTCTTGAATACCTATATAATCATTTACCATAATAACTAAAAGCACGATGATTGCTAAGTCCACAACCCACATTTATTACTTAGGTATCCATTGTAACAGTGAATACATTTTCACGCCTTAAGACCTAATCATAATCATTTATTTGCAATAAGTATTGGTACAGTGTTGGTCTTAAAGTCAGCAATAAGTTCCTAATACATAGTCAGACATATGACATGCAAAACATTACAATTTATTGAATTTAATGATAAAAGTATAATATTTAAATAGGCCAAATATTATTTGATATTCGGATAGCTCATGACCAAGAGGTACTTTTAATTTATTAATTAGTACCTTATTACTGCCTTGTTATTCAGTACATAAGTGAAATAATTATTTTTATTATAATTATTATAGCAAGTTAACTTTTGGGAAAATTATCACCATTTTGCTATGGTGGTTTTTAATATTAAATAAAAAACTAAAAAAAAAACGAGAATCGCGGGTATTCTGTTATAGAACAATTGTAACAGTAAATACATTTTCACGCCCTAAGACCTAGACCAAATATTATTTGATATTCGGATAGCTCATGACCAAGATGTGCTATGGTGGTTTTTAATATGAAACAAAAATATATTTTTTTTAAACCGAGAAACGCGGGTATTCTGCTATAGAACAATTAGTTTTAATCAAGTTTATTCCAACGTCGATAGCCCTTAACTGAACATGACAAGTTTATAATTGCAGCCCTCGGCTTTGTCTTGCAATTATCTGCATGTTATTTGCGCTTCAGAGCACATTTCACATAATATTATGCAGATGCTAGAACTTCAGTAGTTATTATTTGCATTTATTAATTGGTTTGGTAAATTACTTTTTCTCAAACCCATCTATATATTTAAATATAGGCACCTAATCGGATTAATATTAAGCTTTTTTTAATCTAAGTACTTGTTCATTAAAATAAAATGAAACAAGTAGGAAAAAAATAGGACATAATTGAGACAAGAAGCACATTAATCACTCGTGTCAAGCTGCGAGCCCTTCCAGGTGAACGTATCCGCGTCGCCTCAAGTTTACGGTCAATTAAACGAAAGAACTTATCCCAACTTTGATGTACCGCCGACCTGGAACTAATTAGAATTAGGCGAAAACAGCCCTACCACCACAACCCAGTCCGGGCCACCACTTATTGAGAAACTTATGCTCGAACAAGTTGAGAAAATTTTAAGGAAATCGGGACCAAAGAGGATTATATAAAAAAGTTTAATTAATCATTGGCCAAACTTCTTGAGGTTCGTTTATGCATTGCTGGCGGGTACAATGACTTTGATATATGGACGCCTTTTACAGGGCTTGATTAAAAGTCTGTAGACGAGAATAATACACTTTATATTCATTAAAAAAATTGAAAAAGATACACAAAGAAGATGCTGTAATTAATGTTGTAAAAGCCTAAGTTCTACAGGCCAGAAAATGTATTACAAATTTTAAAGTCACCCCATTGTATTTTTATTTAAGTACAGTACATGATGAAAATTTACGTGCGCTGTTCACCCCTATTTTTTTATAAAAAACCAGCAACATTTCCTCATTGTATCGCCGATTCAAAAGCGGAAGAAATCTACAAACAAACTGAGAGTAAAGAATCAAAATATTTATAGTTCAGGAACGTAGACAATGACGACGAATGCCTTGCAATCTGGAACATCGAACGTGCGGGAGAAGCGACCCGATTCACCCGCAAGCTGCAACATGCTTGTCATCCCTGACATTGTGTTCCACTCTGTCCTCATGTACTCCGGCCGAGCTACATTCCAGAAAGTGTTGCGATTAATCACTCGGCGATACAATATGCAAGTGAACTAGAATTGTATATTATGTATGTATATAAAGCTAGAGGAAACATAAGCCTTTGTGAAACTGTGTTTTCGTGAAATCCTAATCTAACACACATTATAAAATTCAATTAACGTTTCCTAGTAAATGGTATAACGTTGTCAAAGTCGCTTTCTAAGAACTGGTTATAATTCATCACAGTCGATCCTACTTCAATGAGAATGAACACCAAACATAGAACATCAATCTACAAACCATTGAAATATGTACATATTTACAAACGAAGGATGTTTCAACATAATTTTAGTTCTCAGAATTACATTACGTACTCTAAATAGGCTTGCCTATACAAAGTAATTTATTAATACGAAAAAAATGGATACAGATACACTTCACACTTCATTAACTAACATATTAAAAAATATTTAAAAAATGATGCTGATTGCGTGTCGGACTACGAAAATGAAGGATTCCTTAATTGGGATAAAAAAGTATCCCATCTCCTTACTCTGGTCATGGGTCTACCCATGTACCAAATTTAATCCAAATTCGTTCAGCCGGTTTAGGGTAAAACCGAAACAAGCAATAAACTCTCTTTCACATTTATAATATTATGTTAGGGTTTTTAATATAGTCTGATTAGCCGGACAAACCTGTGGAAAAATGCAACAAGGTTTGACTTAATTTCTCAAGGAACCAATCCGATTTAGTGCACTCTTTTACTGCTCACCACTAAAGAACTCTGTATAATCAAACTTGGATACCTATTATTATGATTATAGCACGTACTTTGCTGTCTGGTACCTGGTACACCTGGTAAAAGAAATCCCATTTCAGGAAGGTTTCAAAGCGCCAGAGATTCGTCTTTTTTGCATCGTTTGATTTAATGGTCGTCTGTCTGGGGTAAATTTTATGGTAGTACTTACGACACAAATCTTAAAAACTAGAGGAATGATATAGCGGATATCAAACCAACCAGCAAGTACAGTGATTAATATTTCGATACTTTAGGTCTGCCACGGCCATGTTGAAAATTTTAACAAATATACACAGTTATAAATTATCTGTTTACTAGCTGCGCCCCGCGGTTTCACCCGCGTAAGTCTCAATCCCGTGGGAATATCGGGATAAAAAGTATTCTACGTCCTATCCCAGGTAATGGTCTACCTGTCAAATGTCAATGGTGTCTCTGTGCCAAATTTCATCCAAATCCGTTCAGCTGTGAGCTGTTTTAGCGTGAAAGTGTAACAAACAAACAAACAAGCAAACTCACTTTCGCATTTTTAATATTAGGATTTAAATTGCATCTTAGAAGTAAAGTAATAAGGTTTTCTACAAAAAAATAATTTAATATTCCTCCTAAGTTCAGCACGTGAAAATACATTAAACTTTCTTTAATCAAAGTATTGTAGTGTTCTCTTTACTTTCCATTTTAGTTTCAGCTCAGCTTTTATATCCTTTGTGCTCGAACTAATAGATAAGTTCTACTGGATCTGATTCTCAGTTGAAAACGAAAGCAAAAGTAATCTATTGATTCCACTATTCTGGAGACAAAACAAAATGTTCTTTGTAACTTTGAACAAGTTTTCTTATCTCAGTTCGACAAAAACACAACTAAAACATAAGGTACTTATATAAGTGTCTCAACTTAATTACACGAACAATGTTACATTGAACTTGATATTCGAATTGCGCTTGAAACTATCCATTTTAATTAAGTATTTCAAATTTTCAACTAACAGCATGAACCAATCAGTCAAGTCAGTTTGTTAAAATGTAATTGATGTCATGGTTCGTTTGATCACCAAAAAGTGATGAATCCAGAGGCTGCAAGCCGTGCATCTTCTGGATCAGACTGGAACACAACTTCAATGATATTCTAAGGAAAACAGCTTTCATGACCTGAGGCCAAAAAGTGCCACACAATTCCACAAATTGACATTCTATCAGCGATAACGATGATGGAAAAGGCAAAACTATATAGGACTGACATAAGCTATCGAAAAGCGTATGTCAATCCTGTTGAAAGTCGTTGTAGAAATACGAAACGCTTTCGAAGCGATTGTCAGTTGTCTAGGCCCTCTGACCATCACACTACCTGCAATCACTCGTAGATTAAAAACTGTGCAGTTGCTTATACCGCAGAGCGCAGTTCCAAAAACAAATAGCCTCTACGTAAATCGTGTTATGGTTGTCTACCAGCAAATTGCTATGTCGCTGGCCCGCTGGCCCAAACCCCTGACATTCAATAGCCGACAAACGCACAATCAAGCGGTGGACATGGCCCGGATTCGGGATTCCAATCTCGCTGTTGAATAGGATTATAGCATCGTAACTGGACGTTAGTGAGACGTCATCAGTATTATTTGTTGTGTCGTATGGGGTATTGCTGTAAATTACTACAATATTTTACGATTTTCTGTTATCATAAGGTACCACTGCAGGTCACGGCAGGTTTCTTTAGTACGTTTTAAAAGGTACAGCTCTATTACGCCTTCCTTTCTTTCTTGTGTGTTTATTTAGTTCAATTACCTTTACATCATAAAAGTTCTGGAGCTATATTTTCTAGCTTGGATTTTCTCATGTCCCAAGGCAGTTTGAATTATATTCAAGTATTCAAAAAGATTGTAGTCAAACGACAATATCATCCTGAAATATTGTAATATCAACTAACAAGTTCCTGTTACTCGTTTTCAATGAAAGAAAATAATAATTACATCAGCTGCAATGACTGGCTATAAAATTAGTAAAAATATTATTGCATCATTGACGAAAACGCTATAAATCTTATGAACACAGTGATGAATAGTCTGGCTGACGTAAATGCGTATTAGCATAACTAGGAGCCATTACTTTCACACGCATTACCTATATGTAATGGTAGCTCTACGGACGCCGCCGCCGCAGCCCGGGAACGCGACACAATTTATGCTGATTTTATCACTCGTCCATGTGCGAATGTACTCCCAAGGAGGATATATCTACGCACTCGCCGACTCGTAAAATGTCTACCTCACTTTTACCTATCTTAATCTTTGTAACAGCTATTCGATGAACTTCACTTCCTTCGCTACTAAAAACTTCTGCGAAAGGCTTCCACTTAAACTTAGATTTTTCTACAAAATTTTAATGTATAAACCAGACAGATTTAGTTAAAGCTGAGCAGGTGATTCACCGCGTTTTATGAGTTTTCTAACATACGCCAGTCGCTACATAGAAGCGAACTACCGACACTATACAGTTTATGTGCGCTGTTAAAGCTCAACTACTTAAACTTAATTAAGGTTCGGGCGAACAAACGAAATCTTTCTGGTGTTTAACACCGCGGAATTGTCATTTTATTTTAAGCTTATGGCGGAAACGAGATATATATCTGAAAGAAACTCTTTGATGCGACAATTCCTTTGATATAAATTATCAGATGGAGGGTTATGTCCGTCGAAGCGAACAAATTAAATCAAAGACTATATCTGCTTCTTCCACTTACAGTTTCTATCAGAAGGTTGTAGTGGCAGCTGTGACATAACCCAAAACCTTATGAATTATTTAGAGGGGAATCGTCCGTCGGCAGCCATTTGAATTATTTTGAAGGCCTTGCTTGTGCATAATGAAGTCTCGCGGATGTCCCTAAAACTCTTTCACACGCGGGCCGCGGTAGCAATTGGGTGTTCGCTAATTTATTTGTGAACTTGTTTGTCGGCCTAGTTAAAACTTGATACGTTGAATTTGTTCGGAAGCTGACCTACATATGGTAATAAGCATTATATGAACAAGGTAGGGAATTGTGGTAATGAAGTTAGTCTTCGAAACCGTGTGCTTGATATAGAAAATGATGGAAGTTGGAAAATTTAAGTTGTGTCTGAAGCTCGGTTCTTTCTCAACTCGTAATATCTAAAGCTGACGTGAAAATACAAACAGATGAAATTAACTTACTGGACTGAAACGATGAGAAGTTTTTTTGTTTAGTTAGAAAGAACGGTTTACAATTTCCTATTCAGTTGAAAAGTGTTTATCCGTATATAGGTCGTGTATTCCCTTTGTGATTTTGTTGGTAAGTTCTTAGTAAAACATACATTCGCTTGTGTTCTTTTACCAGCCATTGTGTAAGCTCTCTCTTACATACATATTAACCTATATTTAGGGGCAGCTGTATCCTAGTCTGGGTCGCAATCCAAGCACTTTCAACATCGTTCGCCAAACTATAGGAACTTCTCGCCTACCTCAGCCCTCTTGCTCGGCAAAAGTCGTCTCCATATCCGCATACTAAATCTTAACTGGTCGCTTACATACATATGGATTTTCTCAAGTTTAAACTTTTCATATTCTCGTAAATCTCCTAAAGTTTGACCTGAGCGCTCTAACTTGTACTACTTTGACCGACTTAAGATGAATTGCACGCAATACATTTATTCCACTATATCCGAGAAGAGAAGGGATCGTTTCCTGCGATTCCTTTGTCTCAATCAAGACACCTCGCTAGGGAAATTAACCTCAGCATAATTGTACTGGGTTTTATCATAATTCACCTCGCAGTAGTATGGATGGAGGAGTACGATATGAACGTAAGGCGATTATGGGGTATTATCCAGTTCTGAGTAAGTAAAAGATGTTCAATTTTGTATAATGAAATATTTATACGATGGAACTTTTTAAGGTGTATTACAAGGTTATTAAAAAAAAATATTTACAATAGATATCTATACAAATCACAAAATACACAAATATTTACATAAATTAATGTTCAGAATGTGTTTGTAACATTAAACCAGCATTAACTAACAGTCTTTGCATTTTACTTAATGTAAAAAAACATCTATTAAATTGTCACTGTGTCACAAAGTCGGTGTTTTTTAAATGATGTCAATAAAATTGAGATAAGCTCTCTCGCGGCTCAAACGTACGAAAAAATTGGCAAATATAAATATTTAAACGGGTTGTATTTTTGTTGCAAGCAGTGGCAAGTGACGGGTCATTGATAAGGCTTATCCAACATAGCCGTATATAGAACTGCGATATGCGAAATGCCCCAAGTGCCTATATTTACGATTGCTGTAAAAATGAAACTAACTAGTGAATATCTTTTTGTGGCATAACATAGCAACAAGACTCGTCAATTGAAGGACCTGGGCTTCAAACAAATAAAACTAGATTTAATGCTTATTACGGTTGAACTATCATGCATTTTTACCTTTTCGATTCCATTTAATTAAAACCCGCATTCAATTACACGTAGAGCCCAATATTCCAATGTTTTGTTAAAAGGACACGCTCTATAAATGTTTTCAAACGGACATAGATAAGACTGACTGCTAACATCAATGAAAACCAGTGTACATTTGTAAAAAAAAATCAAATCTATCGTTTGTAGAGCACTGCATCGGTCGGTCGGACATGACGAACGACGAAATTAAAAACGAACGCTGAAAACGATGCATATCGATTTGTTTCCCCCATTCAGTCAAACACGAGCGGTAGCGGGGGCGAGATCGGGAGCGATTACAGACCGCGTCTAAATACCGCGCCGACATCACTGCCTCGGGGTATTTCTGTTAGCCAGAAATTCAGGAACAACTAACATACAACCACCACGCCATTAATTGAAATGAATTTTGCACCGGAATATTCGTTACGAGTTTTTTAAAACTTCAGCTTGTTTTCATTTGCAGTTGGCAACTTTTAATAGCAGTTTTTGCTATTCTTCATAATATTGTCAGGTTCTGCTTATGTGCTAAGTAGATACTTCGCATATTGTACAATTATTTCGTAAGTTCACGCACTGCGGAAATAAAGTATTTTTATTATTAATAATTTTCATTTTATGTTATGATATTCCAAAGTCATCAAAAGTATTCAACAACGTAATAATCACTTAAGCTGTTCTCAGAATTCAAAGAATTTCTAAACATTTGAGAGAATGTTAAAATAAATTGAAAACGATTTTTCCTGGAAAAGTTGGTAGATCGTAGATCCAGTAGGTATATTGCTCACGATATTTTTCTTTCGGAGTAATGGCTCGTTTTAGTCAATACGAAATGACTGCAGCATGCGTCAGAGTTCTGGATAAGTGTGCCATACAGGACCGAGGAGGGTTAGAAATTACAGACATTTTTTCTCACGCTTTTCCTCGAACATGCTTGGAAATTGGAGCATTATTTTGACAACCTTCTTCGAGATAAATCTAAATTGCTGGACTGGTCAAAAACAAATGACGATGCGACCGGCAAAGTAAGTATGAAAATCCATATCTGTCGTGTTTAGCGGCCAAATAAATGACTATAAAACTCATATCTGTTGTGTTATTTACAAATGGAACGAACTTTTTACTTCAGCGAATCAAAGATTTTATTTAAATTTCAATTTGGCTTGCAAATAGAGCTGTTTAAAATAGAGAAGAAACAAATGAACATTATTGGCGCGTGAAAAAACTATCGTTGTTCGTCATTGATCCTGGAAATTATAATTAATTTACTTAGTTTGAATTTCCGCGCATTGTTTGAGAAAAGTACTATACAAGCCTTGGCCGCAATCAGCTAATAGCCCAGTAGCAGGCCGCGACGGTAATGTACTATTCCCAGACTTTCCCAGGACAAAAACAGCAAGCCTATTTCCAGATTACCTGTCTCATGTATCTCATCCTCGATGCAAAACATATAAGTACGAAAGCAAATATCTTCAAGCTCAGTCAGCTTAACTAAAACAAAATCTGCATCGTATATGCAGCTTATATGCAAAATAGCTGGAATCAAAACAACCAGCAGTTTCCACGAACAGTTTCCCAGAATGTTGGTCCCCGTATATACGGTGACCCACTTACCGACTTAGCCAAGCAAGCAATGAGTTCTGGAGACGATTCTAATACGTCTTAGGTCAGGAGAACTGCTTCGATTGATTTGCAGTTTCAGGAATATATTGTGCAATCTTAGATTAGGTATTCTATTGCTGTTCTGGATAGATGTGATCTGATCTCTGTGGTATTTTCATGTCAATGATTTCGCATCGTCATACGTTTCCTAGTGGATTATAGATAATAATGTCAATGTCATCATCTGCCTAGCCTTTTCCTAACTATGTTGGGGTCGGCTTCCAGTCTAACCGGATGCAGCTGAATACTAGTATTTTACATGGAGCGACTGCCTATCTGACCTCCACAACCCAGTAACTGGGTAATACGATACCCCTTGGTAAGACTAATAATAATAATGTCAATGTAATCAATTTAAAAAAAATGTATTTACATAAAATATACTGGTAACAAAGCACAAACGGCTGTTGACGTCATAACCCTAAAAATTCATGCACCTCGCAATCACACCCCACAATAAAACAATAAGTAAAAGGAGCCTACACCAACATAAGTCAGAGATAACATTATCTAAGATCATTTTACCATTATTAAACCATTACCTGAATATTCAAGTAAACACAAGATATAACCGTACATGTTCCTCATGTTATGTTCTAAAGCAAGAGCCTTTAAATTCTGCCCGTACTTTACTTACACTGGTTCTTTGTGAGGCTTATGAATAAATAAAGGAAGAAATTTCTTGCGCCAACCGCTCGGGGGATGCATGGGGTAGTTATTTCATTTTAAATAGATCACGGTAGCGGCGGTGTACAAGCCAACACCGCGGTTTTAATTAAGTCTTATTATGAATTGCGCAACGGTATGAGGGAATTCTGCTTGTATCGTTTGTATTGTTTGAGATGTTTGTAATTAGTAATTACTATTGTTATGTGGAAGTGGTGTTTGGTAGTAAAGTTAACAATACAGGGTCGATTGATATCTAAACAAGATAAAATAAAAAAATGATTTGATGATATATTTCATCATCATCATCGTCAGCCTATAGCTGCTGGACATAGGCCTCTCCAACTGTACACCATTCAGCTCGATTCTCGGCAACTCTGCGAAGACCGTCGCTCCACCTAGCCTGAGTGCTTCCTACCTTACGTTTGCCGATTCGCGGTCTCCACTGACGAACACGTCTATCCCAACGGTCATCGGTTCTACGGCTAATATGACCGGCCCATTGCCACTTCAGATTGCTACAATTACTTGAAATATCAGTAAAAAAAATAAGTAGACTTTTTTGTGTAAACTTCATAGACGTAATGGTTATCGAGATATAAACAGATTTTCCCAACTCCTACATCAAATCCAGCGGTCGTTGACCTCAAAAAGGCATCATCACATGTTTAGAAATTTAATTCGTTACCCAACACGTCTACGGAGTTTCTCTAACTAGTTTAATTTATCCCTGTATATCTATTATTTATTCCCAAACCATCGAATAGCTCGATGTAGTATCCTAACTTCCTAACTAATACTATAAACACGAAAGTGAGTTTGTTTGTTACGCTTTCACGCTAAAACGGCTGACCGGATTTGGATGAAATTTGGTACAGGGGTAGACCATGACCTGGAATAGGACATAGGATACTTTTATCCCGATATTCCCACGGGATCGAGACTTACGCGGGGCGCAGCAAGTTTCCTAGAGAACTTTTGTCAAATTTTAGGAGTATCTTAATTCTCTCTGCTCATCTTGTTTTAAGTCACCTATTAAGCTACGTAACGGCCTACGTTATTTAGATAATCATCATTTTAATAGCCTATAAATGTCTTGGTGAAAACTCGCTTGTTTCAGTTTTCAGTTAGCAACTCCCCAACCAAGATTATAATTTAAAACACGCGTTTAATTGTTTTAATAATATCTCAATCAGGCTTTATTTTTGATGGCTCAGGCTTTTCTCGGCTTTTCACGGCGGAAAAAGCTTCAAAGCCAAAATATAAACCTACACAAACCTGACTTTGGGAAAATAAACCAAAAATACTGTAACGGCTACTTGTCTATCAAGAGTAAAACCGGTAAAACAAAGGGTAAAAAACTGAACCGGCTACCTATGTGGAGAGGAAAAGCGGGAAATCCTATTGAATAATTTTTGGACGGTTCTATCCGTGTTTAGTAAAAAAATCAAATAGTCTAGGTGAATTTTATCCAACCAATTTTAACGGGTTTATTGTTCCTCCATCGCGGTTAATCTAGTTATGTTATAATGTTGTCGGAAAACTGAGTTTCTTTTTTTTTTTAGGGTGGGAAATCATCCAATGACTTCTCCCGCTCTGGGCGGAGCGGAAGGGCGTGTCAGACTTTTACTGACTAAAACCCACCCGTGTTCCTTCAGTTGCCTGTTGCCAAGGTCCCGGTATCCCTTTCGGACTAATCCGCAACCCTGGGAAACTGAGTATGTCTGGAACTGGGATTTGAAGAAGCCAAACTTGCATTAACTTTAACATATTTTCTTTGTAACATGAGCGTTAAGCGCCCTCTACAGAGCGCCTTTCAAACCATCGTGCTTGGAAAGGAGCACAGACTGTGAACACTACGCGGCATTGTAAGGGTTGGGACAGTTTTAGTTCTCCACAATCACGAAAGATGTCGCCCTTACCGGAAAAGTGATTTGTATTTCTTTTTCAACCTTTGATCAAATACTATTTGACTGGCTTTCTCGCGTTCGTTTTCATTTGCCTTGGTCCTTTAAAATCCCTTGAGTTTATAATATGAGGTGATATGCTTTATTGACAAAAGTTCTACCTAGGTTTGCTTACATCATTTTTTGTATATTATTAAGGTATTGACTGCTCAGTTTTCAAATAATACGGAGGTTTAGTAAATTATTCCTATGTGCATCAATGGCCAACCAAAATACACAGGTGCGCTCTGGTTCAATTTAATTATAATTACGGCAATAGTGTTCAACTAACGCTCCATTGGATAGCTAATTGCCCATTGTGTAGTAACAACTCTATTCAGTCACCCCTTCCTATTGTAAACATTCCTATCCATTTTTACATTCCATCTACCTAATAGAACATTTCTAATTCGAACTCACACTCGGAATTTAAAAAAAGGAGTTCTATTATTTCTTCTTATTTCTAAATAAAAATATTTGTTTCTGTATTCAAATCACGAAACTGCGCATATACCTACTTGTACACTGCATTCATGCGTTGCACATCTCTTGGCAGTGCAATTCAAGACGTTTAATTTAAATACAACAAAAAAAAAAACACAATCACATGAAGATGAACCCATCGCAGACATAGTTAAACATCAACCCTTCCAAAAACAAACCATTAAAACCGAAAGCTTACAAAGAAACGCAATTACAAACACAATAAAGAGACAAAATGGCTGGCACGCTCACCTTTATGATACGCATATGACGTAAAGAAGACAGGTTAAAATTATTGTAATGCGATCTGTAATGCACAAATCAAAGTGGGTGCTGTATGAGATGGAGGGTCCGAAGGTAATTGAGCTGTCAGTTGAAATTAATGCTATTGCTTGGTGGACTGGTTGAAAGATAAGGGCTCGTGTGCGCGTCAAGTGTTCGTGCTTGTTGAGGTGTGCTCTCGTTACGAGCGCGAAACTTCGCGCCCACGCTTGATGTTCTTTTGTTTTTTTTTTTCTTTTGGCTAGGGTGAAGGTGACGTTTGAGCATATTACTTATCATTTTTATACTGCGTATAGAGCAGAATTGTGGTTTTACCAGCTCATTAGGCTAGTACTGCCCATATATAGATACAATAATATCTATATTGTTTAAAAAACAAAGTCGGGTTTGTTACAACACTAACTTATAACTCGAGAACTGCTGGACCCATTTTGATAATCTTTGATTTGTTGAATTTATCTCCGCCCCGAATAGCAGAATAACTATTAAAACATCTGATAAATTAACGAAAAAAAAACATGAAGAAAATTCATTTTCTCATATATTCTGTATGGAATAGCTAATAGATATCCCAGTAGATAGCCGTGCGAAGCCGGGGCGGGCTGCTAGTTATAAATAGGTAAGCTACACTAATAAACTGCTGAGTTCGTAGTATTTATAATGAGTAATGACTAATAGGCATATTTCCAAGTTATATTAATAGATACTGTCGCATTAAACAGGTAAAATAAACGAAGATAAGTAGCAATTCCATACCTATTAATAAGAAATATTTTAATTAATAATTACACAAGACATATCAAATAAGCTAATAATAGTCACTTATCTACTTAATTATTGCAAAACAAGTAACAGGTGGCTGTACACAAGTTATTTATTTCTAATTACGTTCGCAAATGAACTGCCTGAGGGGTCCGTTATTACGGCTATGTCTCAACATAGTCACTATTTGCTACTAGACCATATTTTTAAGTTATGTCGTAATAAGTATCAGTTCTTCCATTATGGAGACCGGTACTAAGCTATCTAAACGATTGATCTTGAGGGTCTGCGTCACAGCAAATACAGATGTAGCGCGGGTACTGCAGAAATACCAACTTACCTAATTAACCCAAGTTTAAGAAAATATGTTACACCCGGTTTCTGAATTGAGAATTTGAGTTTGAAATGTCTTAATCTGTACTTAAGTGTAACTTAAACATTTTTTCGTTTCTGAATTAAGTTTTTTAAAACTTTAATCAAGATTTGAGTAATATAACATCATTTACTCAAAGTCAGAAAGCATGCTTAACAGTCGCCAGTGATTTTAACTTGTGAAACGCAAAAAACTTAAGCCCATACTTATGTATTTGAGAATAATCAGTTGAGATTTGCTACTTTTCTTAAATCAGAAACCGGGTGTAAGTATTGATAGGAAGAGCTATTTGTAAAAAAATTGTCCACGTAAATACTAAATAACTTAAAATATTACTATTGAATACTTAATAATATTTGGAGTTTTGTTGCCCATTCTTCTACATAAGAAACTACCTTTGGGGGGGGCCACTGGAATCAGTTTTAATTCTTTGTTTTCGACGTTCAAAAGTGCATTTTATGTGCCTAATTGAAATAAATTATTTGACTTTGACTTTATAAATCAATCAACACGTATTGCATCTACCAAACACTGGCATTTCTATTATTAGCATCTTTAGTTTCAGGAGTAGAAGTTGGTATGAGTGTTGATGTGATAACAAAAACAGAGTGTTGAGTTTTGACAGTAATTGAAGTTGTTTACCGCCCCACAGGTGCAAGCAATGTTCGATCTTTCTTGTCAATGGGGCATCCATTGACAAGAAAGATCGAACATTGCTTAAAACGTTTACAAGTAATTTCTTCAACAGCAAGACGCCTACACTGCGCTTTAAAAATGCAGCATTCAGTGTCCCCAACCTTAAAATCCTGGCGACTATCAGTCACTGCGCAGATTATATCTAATAGGACAAGAGATGTATGGCCCTCACAATCAGAGGGCAGTGAGGCTAAGAGACGAATGGATACTTACGGCTCGCTAGACAATAATGACCATCATTAGGAGGGCCGCAAATCTTCTTTGATATAATACCATTATTATCCTGTGTACTGCAGTCGGCTTGCAAGCTCAATCAGACGAAAACTTTCGTTTATTAGTACTTTAGTACGCTGTAAGATCCTTTATTGGTACCCAACTACCCATGATGATGAAAAAAGGATAACGTAATGTACAATTTCGCTCGTTATCTGATCCTGATGGAATAAAAACTGTAACTATAGCGTCTCTTTTCAAGTAATTTTCAAAGGGCTTTAGTTAAAGGTATATTTTTAAGGTATCACATACAAGAGTAATCAATGAATTACGAACTGAATAAGGTTACCTTTGCATCGATTATTGTTTTCTCAGTATTCACTTTCATGCTGACTCGGGGATCCTGTTGACCCTAACATAAAGTATACGAAGCGTATCGTCTGGTCATCTCGCGCAATTTGTAAGAATTTAATAGAACAGATCTCTAAAGGACTTTGTATTATTTTATCGTAACATTAAAATATACTGTATAGTTATACTACTGTATAGTTTATACTGCATCTGATACATAGATCAGATGCAAAGTCAACCATACAAATAATCTGATTACCTACATTATAATTGTGACGTCGCGCCGTAGTTATGTCGAGACACGGTATATTACACGGTACCAGTATTATGTCTCCGTAGTGACCTTGAAATAATTACCTACAGCCGGCCTAATTAGCTTTCGCGTCCGTGCGTAACTGCAGCGCATTCAAGACTGTTGCGTAGTTATACACTGAGATTCGAAGCGCGTCGTTTGTGCCATTTTCAATGAATACATTATACTGTCAGTTATTTATACTGTGGCTGAGAGTCGCTGACAAACAACACACGAAATCGTTATGACATTATATTTAATTTTCCCATATAGAAAGTTCCTATATCTATACTAAAGGTCGTCCAGGTCAATTTTAAAGAAACTTGGCAACTTACCATTATATTCTGTTAGTCAAGAATCTTATATCAAATCCTGAATACTCAAAACATGCGCAAGCCTCGAACCACAGTAGAATTAAAACAATAACTCTGATTCTTACTTCATTAATCATCTAAGTAGCGTGCAGCCAACGCCATAATAAAAGGCTTGACTATCATATATCATGCTCAGCCTATAAATCTTAAATATCCCCTCGGTTCATTGAGTGAGAATAAGTGCCGGATCCCAGAATGACAATACACGGGGTCCCTGATTTATTCCCAGTTCTGAAATCGAGAGATTAAGTCTACAATGCGAGCCTATGCCCCCTACATCAGACGTGTCAGAAATATATTTTATTACAGTCTGCCTGTCCTCATATTTCTTCTTCAAAGCGTTATGATATCGCACTTGACCTACAGTCGATGTAAATCTTTAATAAGATTGCGTGCACACCAGAGGAAGAATAGTTTTGTCTGCTGCAGACAGAACAGTTTTTTCTAGTGCCAAAACAGTTTCCTCATTACCTACATGTTTAATATGAGGCTGTTTTGTTGCGACTGTGCACGCCATCGTTGTTTTCACAGAGCAATGGTATGTCTAAAGACAATCTCGACTTAGGTCTGTACACAGCCTTAGTTCTCCGTAAGCTAAATCCTACTGAAGAGCGATGTAGTGGTGGGTTATCCTATTGTTTCTTTTTTAGCAAGATATCTTTGAGAATATCAGATAAGTAGTAATAGTTTATGGTACTTATCGAAGATTTTGTGTGATTAAAAAAGGAAAGGACGTTTTTACGATAGCTTATGAAATCTTTTTTAGCCTACCCTACGGCGTATATTGTTAAGTTTAAATAATGTTAGTATATGCGCTGACTTTAGTTTTCTTACAAAAGGAAGATTATTTACCCAGTGCTTTTTATTTTTAACCGACTTCTTCAAAAGGGAGGATGTTCTAAATTCGTCTTTATGTTTTTTTTTTTGTGTCTGTGCTGCGCGATTGCTCCGCCAGTTATGAATCGATTTTGATGATTCCTTTTTTGTTTGGTAATTCATGTCGGTCAGAGGTGGTCCCATATAAATTTTATTAATTTTGCCTGCATAGTTTTTGAGTTAGCTTCAATATTACGAATTTTTTCCCACTTAGTCTATGTAGATGACATATTATTTGACTCCGTCACTGTTATTTACATAGCAGTTACTGGTATTCGAGTTTGTGTGGAATAGGTAGTACCTCAACTAAAAAGTGAAAAATAAAAACTTTTTACAAAAAAAAAACAACTGACTTCCAAAAAAAAAACAAAAATTGAAAAAAATGTTAGAATGAAATGTAAAAAATGAAAAAGTCTGTTGTTTTTTTTTTTGAAATATTTTTTTTCTTTTATTTCTAGCCTCCAGGAATGGCACCTATTCATACTATACATAATCATATCGTACCTATGACGATAAAATAATTCCAACGGCTAATGGTTCGATGTTTTTCCCACCTCCATTTTCGATATTCAATACGCAGCTTTAACCGGCGAAGGAAATCCTCATAAAAACTCACCCTTTCGATAATTAATTCTAAACTGGTAACATTGCTGCCACTGCGCAAGTGTCCACACGGCTACATATCAAGCTATACATTTCCAGTATAAGCTGATCTCGCATTGTATAGGATTTCCGTACAACGAGAGGTCAGCTTATACTGGAAATGTATAGTTGCCTATGTAGCCGTGTGTACAAGTGAGCAATATGGCTGTATAGGACGCCTAGTATGATAATTACTATCTCTAGATCAAATACCTATGTCTATTTTATGTGTTCTGCAAAAAAATTTGAACAGTAATAGTTATTAAGGTTCTCCTGAGCTGCCAAGTATGGTTTGTTTTGTTAAACTAATCATGCGTGTCATGGCACCATTGCACAATTTATGTATCTTAGAGATAGCAGCAAGTTTCTTGTTCAAACAGACATAAATACAGACCTGGTACTTCCAAATAGGAACACAGAACATAAAGCTTATTTTATTTATGGATTAAATTGTAAAAATACAATCCTTGCTCATAACAAGGCAGATGGCATTAAAAACGAACAAAGATGAATTTCTTGTTAAAAAAAACACAGTACCTAATTGGTTTAGTGTGTTACAAGCAATCCGAGCTACGTGCGTGACACCAACGATGCGGTACCGTGCGCAAAAACATCGCTCGTGAAAGCTGCGCCGGCGCAATTACTGACAGGATCGCCTCCGTTTTTGTGGCCGCGTAATATATAGGTCTTCGAAAACTGTACCACTGGGTCTTACTCCGAGAACCGTCATTAGAATACCGTGTATAACCATTAGCTACATACTGTGGTCTAATTATAGTCACTCGTTATAGTTATTTCACGGCAAAATGCATCAAATTAACCCATTATTTCTCCCGCTTCGCACACTACGCTCAACTTTTTTGTTAAAAAATAAGGTCCGTCTCACTTGTTCATTTTATCGTGAAACTAAACGGTTTACGTAAAAAACAGATTTTTTTAACATTATTTTTAATGAGGACAGATTCACACGTTGTTGTGAAGTGGATTTGCAATCTGAAAACTGTTTAAAAGTGTTAAAAGAAACGATTAAATGATAAACAGCCAAGATCGTGTTCGTGTTTTTTGGGCGATTGGAAGCTTTCATTATAATGTTATAATATTTATTTTATGAACATCGAGACGATATTTTTTTTTTACTTTTTATCTTCGTAGTTCTCACAACAACTGTAACCAATCCCTCCTGTAATTAATTCCATGGCCTGTAGCAATTCACTAGCTTTCTAACTACATCTTCAATTTGTAATAATCTAAGAAAAAAAAAAATGAGGCAGCTTAGAATATCTCTGGAGTTATATTTGCTGCTTCCTTTCGCACTCAATAAATAAATACATTAAAGCGGGCGGTGTATACATTTTCACCATAATCATTCACTCCGTGTACCTACGTAGTCATTATCTGCAATAGAATTAATAGCATTTAAATGCTTAAATTGCACCCATTTTAAAGCACCCGAGTGTACAAAAATAGTTCAGTCTAATAAAAGTGTTTATAATGCGAATTTTCAATCATTCTGGTGATCGCAGGAACTTTAATCGAATGGGTTCAATAATAGTTATCGGGCTTTAGATCTCAAAATTAGCCTTACGTGGCTGTATGTTTTAGGAAATTGTCTAGACTCCAAATGAAAGGTAATATAGGCAGTGCAAAAAAAAAAGAATTTTACCGACATGGATGATTGCTAATCATTATGATAGGATATTGAATTATTCCCAATCTGAATACCAAGCTCCAGTTATTAATAGCGGTACTTATGGGAAAATTCGCTTCCAGTACCTAATTGGAGACTAGAAATTTTCCGTCACTGACCCACTAAGTTCGTTATGAGAACTACTTTGTAAGTATACGTGATCCCACTACTGCTTCTTCAGTCAGTCCTACAAATCACAATTTTGGGGCCGACTATGTGACTACTTATTTATGACCTTGAATGTCTTTCCCTGTCATTCAACGCAATTCGATTTTCTTTTACAAAACTCAAGCCTCCTCCTTATAGAACCAACACCCTCGAGCACTAAGTTATGCGCACATTAGACTGTAATTAACTCTCATTATCATCCACCATCTGTTTCCCAGCGGATTCTAATCAGAATACAGGTTCCTCCCCACATAGTAACACATGCATACGGTGGTTCATTAGCCACTCCATCCATATTTACATTTATCATGTCGTGTCAACAATGAGGATTTATGACGTGCAATTATTGCCGCAGCCGGGCAAAAACAGGGTGATTGACGTCCCCGATCGAAGCCGACCTCAGCCGAGCCCTCCTGACAACGAAGAACCAACAATGTTTAAGAAATCTGGTGCATTATTAATGAAGTGGACGGAGACATAAGATATGTAAAGTTCCATTAACTTTATGCATAAAACGAAATAATATCGGACAAAGGATGTGCCGATACCTGTTTTGTTGTGTGTTTTGAAAGATTCTGGAGCAAATATTTGAGTCATTTACTGGTCAAATATGTGCTTACTGCACTGACAAAGTTTTATCACTTATAAGACCGACGTTTGCTGACAATTCCGTAGAAAAAATATCACACTTAGTATCCCAATAGTGTCTTTGGTCTCTGGACTTGACATCAACCAATGAACAAATGGCAGGGAGTCAATAATGTCAAACTTTTATTTTACTTTTATTGGCTTTTGGCTACTTTTGTAACAGTCCTTATTTTCTTTTTCTATTGTGTGTGCGTTTTGTTTGTGCAGAATAAACAATTTTTTTTACTTCTTCGAGTATCTAGGTACTTACTACGATGAAAATTGACAACAGTAAAATATCATCCATCCACTTACTGGATGTCTCTGTAATTGAAACAATTGAGTAAAGTTTAATCTTCTATTGTCTTGCTCCAAACACAGATAAAGGACCAAACTAACGGTACCTAGTCGTTACCCTGGAACAATAAGGCGACCTGCACCGAGGGTCCTAAGGTCAACCCACTAGTGCAGCCTTATTTGCCTTCTATTCACTATCATTGTTCTCTAAATAATACGCAGTCGCACATTATGTGCGTTACTGGTCGAAGTCACGTACTGTAACGTACAGGGTTCAAAGATTACGACTATTCTAGATACAGTAACAAATGAACGTGCTGAGTTAAATTTTACCACAGTTTCTTGGTAAGTTTGGTATTTTATTATATGAATTCTCTTTTATTTATTTTAACTTCATGTACTGTACGTAGACCGCACTTAACGCAGCATTCTCTACCCGTCAACCTGTTCGTTTGTCTTTTGTTTTTGTAAACCTGTAAATTGATTAGTTATGAGGTGATTAAACAGACAGCGAAGATAATGCAAATGTTAATTTCAACGTTGCAGAGTGTCACAAGTTAATATTTATTTAATGTCAAATTCTTAAAGTTAGTTTTCAGGTTTGGTTATATCTGAAAACAGTTAGTTTCTACGGTTACACCCCACTTTTTCCACATGCACGAAAACATTTCTCCGACGTCAAAAAAATGGAAAAGAAAAGAAAGAATACATATTTGCGAACTATTGAGAGGGCTAATTGCTCTGCCAACAACTGAACAGAAAACATATTTGCACAGTACACAAACAAACGACCTAAAAAGAAAAACTCCCTGAAACAAAAGAAAAAGAAAAGCTTTTTTCTTTTGTTTTCGAGTAATGTAAACGAGCTATTATATTAAGAACTTGAAAAGGAGTAGTTTATGTTCTTACCTCAGAGCTTAATTTGCAATGATGAACATTGGCTGATCTGAAAAAGAAAAATGAAATGAACATTCAAACACCAATTAGATTTATCGAGTTTTTACAAATACGAAAAAAACTAAAATTCGATTCAAATAGAACTATAGTCCAAGAAATAAAAATAGGTTCGCAAAACCGCCTAGAGCGAGCCAATCACGGGCAATCAATAAATGATTATTTCGTGCATGTCCCAATAAAAACAAATGAGCATACCGAGCGTCCGCGGCAGTCTGTGACTTTGTATCGATAAATTTAATTCTGCCCTTCAAGGATCAATCATGAATGTGGTCTTTGTGGCCGCCGTCCTGGGTGGTACGCTAACTAAAATATTTATTCAGCCAGCGCCTCACAATGGCAACGTATTTCAATGACGGACGTCGGCGCCCGCGCAGCCTCCTAGCCTAAAGCGTTGCGCACGCCTTCGCCTCCTCCTTACGAAAATATGGTAATGTTCGT
This sequence comes from Lithophane semibrunnea, assembly GCA_947363905.1. Taxonomy (NCBI): domain Eukaryota; kingdom Metazoa; phylum Arthropoda; class Insecta; order Lepidoptera; family Noctuidae; genus Lithophane; species Lithophane semibrunnea. The sequence goes on from OX376200.1 coordinate 7,575,090, forward strand.
GTTGAAATAATTATGCTTTTATTTTTTGAAGTTTTTCTTGCTTTTTGTACAGTTTGATTTATGTGTCAATTTATTGGTTAAGGCATTTTATTCAAAAAATTACCAAATCTCTTTTCAGGAGTTGTCGGTTAAGTAAAGAACGTGCACGTTCTTTTTTTTTTTTTTTGCTCACAAATGATATACATTTTTTGAAAAAAGGGTCCAGTATCATTCACATACGAAGAGCGAAAAAGGTATTGGTATTATTAACCTACCAAGGTACATTAGACCTTTCAAGCTCACATTTATCACATACTAAAACCCAAGCCTCATCGATAGTCTAAGTTTTTCCTAGGTTATAAATCATTCAATACACGAGCTAGAGTACTTTCAATGTTATTAAATTCATAGAATTTCATTTTATAATTTATACGAATATAAACCATCATACGCATGGGCGTACCCAGCTTCTGGCCTAGGGGGGGGCAAGTCAGATTTTTTAGGTCGGGTCGTCCGCGGCTATTTTTAGGTCGGATCGTCCGCGGCTGTTTTTAGGTCCGATCGTCCGCGGCTGTTTTTAACCGACTTCTTCAAAAAGGAGGAGGTTCTATGTTCGTCTGTATGTTTTTTTTTTGTGTATGTTCATCGATATTTTCGTCAATTGTGAACCGATCTAAAAAAATCTTTTTTAGTTCCAAAGGGTATACTCCCGAGGTGGTCCCATATAAATTTTATTAACTTTGCTTGCGTAGTTTTTGAGTTGGCTTCAATATTACACATTTTTCCCACTTAGTCTATGGAGAAGATATAATTATTTGACTCCGTCACTGTTATTTACGTAGCACAATTAAAAAGTAAAAAATAAAAACTTTTATAAAAAAAAAACAACCGACTTCCAAAAAAAACACTAAAAATGTGAAAAATTACTTTAATTTCGGAAGTCGGTGGCAAAAAACGAAGCAGCCTGCCCCCCCCCTGGGTACGCCCATGATCATACGCGCTCAATATTGCGAATATTAATTTTATTATTGGAATTTTAACTCCTGGACGGTCGGTCCTCGGTTCCCAAGCTTTTTTCTACCTCTCCCAGTGTTGGCGTGACGACTGCATAATAATACAAGAACTAAATATAAAACCAAACACTTTCAACGAAAAAAACTCTTTATTAAATCCTTATTTACAACCCATAGAGGCCAATTTTGCCTGCACCACAAGAATATGTGACTAGGAACCCGTTTAGGTATGTTTAGGACAAAAAGTTGATCGTTGTACAGCGAGTTACGCAAGACTGGGACTAGATAAAAAGTGGTCACCCTTTCAAGGGTTAGATGGTTCAATACTCGGTCTATAAAACGGAATTCAATGCATCACGATGCAGCAGATGTTACCTGAATAAAGCCTTAACAGGAATCATAATTTTATTTTAAATTAATTCAGCGTATCGCAATGCGAGTAAAGTACCGGCTGCGTAAATAAGGTGTTAAGAATCGTGAGAAATAAGAATATGCTTTTATTTATAAATAACAGAACTTCGTATATTGCACGTAAATTGTACATTGATAAGAAAAAGTAGTTTATTTTAATTAGTCTTTTTGCTCTTTAACCTTGGAAAAATGTTTAAATGGACGAAACGCTTGCCAGGAATTTTTTCGCACTCTAGAATTTCTTGCTTATTTTAGTCATCCATAGACCAGCCTGTCAATCCTTTTTTCCTTTTTTGTGGGTTGGAAATCATCCAATGACTTCTCCCGCTCTGGGTGGAGCGGAAGGGCGTGTCAGACTTTTACTGACTAAAACCCACCCGTGTTCCTTCAGTTGCCTGTTGCCAAGGTCCCGGTATCCCTTTCAGACTAACCCGCAACCCTGTCAATCCTAACATATAGTTCTGTGAACTAGTCGTAAATAACTAAGATTTTTTTTAATGAACATAGGCAGTAAGTATTATCATTATCTGACATTCTAGCTGCTTTAACTGCTGGCAAATCTCTTAACAACGTTTCGTGACCAATTAAAGTTTAATTACTATAAGTAAAACAAATGTTAACACAATACAATCTCAATAAAACAATCGATTGAAGATATCTTTCCAGAAATAATTTATACCGCGCTCTACATGGCGATATCTCGAATGGACACGTCTCTTAGTTTTTATGCCAATAGAAGGAATCGATGTCCCATAAACGGGTTCAATAAAGACAAAGTTAGGATCTGAACTTTAATTTCTTTTTCCCGGCCTTTTATATGCAAATCGGGAGCAATTTATCAGTGCGCGACATTTGAATAGGCGAGTCTCCATACCACTCGGTAAATAAATGGTAGCTGTCGCAGCAGCGTCGTCGATGCGCGTGCGCGGCGATCACTCCGATTGATGCGCGCTGATGCATGTGATTGTAAAGTGACAAGATACACTAAAGATTTCCAGCGGATTCCGATACGAATTGTTCTTATTATCATTCCCGTACAACCTTTTACAGTAAAATGTTGTCTGTGTCGCCCCACGGCACACTCTCATAACTTCCAATGAAAAACAAACAAATCCTTAAGCCATGTGAGTCTGGGAGATAAGTTTAAAAAAAGACTGTTCGGCACGTGCCGGTGGACGACTCCCAACTTTCTATGCGGGACTGGTTTGAGTCCCTAATGAGTTCTGAATTTTATATTGAACAGTTGTGAATTCTACACACGAAAAAGTCTCGAGAGCTGAAAGCTATCCGCCGTAATTAAACCATTTATTCAAAAAACAAATCGGTACTCAGACCAAATGAAGATTTATAAGGCAGCTTTTACACCCACGGCTTCTTATCTTTTATCTCTTGTTAATTGCTCGAATATATCGCATATCAAAGTAGCGCTCAGAATCAAAACTTTATGATGCGCAAACGCAATTTACAATTAAAAAAACAATGCATTTCATTAAACGTTGCTTTTATGGGCGCCGCAAAAATATGAGCGTTGGAAACAATTAAGATTTTAATATAATAGCCAGAGCCGACGCCGACGTTGTGAATAGAATAAACTGAATAAGTAATTTCGATGTCAACTAAATCATGTATGGATGCTGGGTATCTCGAGTTTCTTAATTTATTGTAGCAGGGATTGTGTGGCGATGGCGGTAGGTGAGTGAGATAGGTCGCGGTACTACGGGCTGGGGCACACCACCCGCGGACAATCACGACTCTTTCAATTTGCAATGTGATTCCACATCAAGAAATACAGTCTAAACGGTATGAATGGACGACCGATGGGAATGGTCACTATTATTTTGCAATATTATTGCTCTCTTACGACATAAATACTATAAAGAATACTTATGAAGTCCATTGAGTGTATGTGACTGGATATTTTATTCTATTTTTGTTGGATTTAATTTTAACTTGCTACTTTAAACGCGGGTGTCATTTAGAAAATAATTTTGCAGATTATGCTTAGGTTTAACCTGTTGAAAAAAGTTGTTAATCATACATTATACAGGCTGTAAAAAGGCCATCACATAGCGGTCAACTACGCATTCTGTAGGTACATAAAACACAGCAATAATTGCTGAGAAACGACTTTTATTTTTGGTGTGATAAACGCTGTTTACGGTAGTGCGCAACGTAACGCTTATATGGGTTCGTGGGGGCATTTAAAAGTAAGTAGTATTATAACATTTAAAACTTACTTTCTTTAAAAACGTTTGAAGTTGGAAGTTTGTCGTTCAATATCTCCGTAACCAGAAGGTTCCCAGTTCAGAACAAAAATAAATGACTTTCGGCTTTGTTAAGCATCTTTTTACACCCGTTATACGCTTATCTATAAAGTATAAACATTCAACGGTTTCGTGTGATAAGCAACGTCATGTTAGTATCGATACTATGTAGGTATCGATACTAACATGACGTTGCTTACAAATAAACAATTAATTATTTAACGACTTATCAATATTTTAGTTAATTCCAATTGGTTATAAAATGGAAAATGTCTAACATAAAATGAAAAATTCTGTGCCTAACATAAATGTTAAGATAGCAGACGATAAACATGGTACTTGATGGCACTTTAACTGTCAACGGCAGGTTATTAGAGACCGTACAGTGGCGACTAACAAGGATGCTCATTTGACGATAATTTTACGACTGCAACCTCAAGGGGCTCCTTATAGTACATATAATTATGATTGTCCCAAATAAACAAACAAACACATTTTCGCATTAATAATATTAAGTTTAAAAAAAGACTGTTCGGCACGTGCCGGTGGACGACTCCCACTAAGTTAGGATTTAAGACGTAAATTGAACTTGAACATTTTAATTCAATCACATTTGGTAAGACCGGAAGCTATGCCGAATAAGCTAACCAAAATAGATAAACAAATAAATTGAACGCACCTAGCTAAGGTCAGCAAGGAAAGTCAAGCCGTTGTGCAAAATATCCGTATCAAGCAGCAGTTCAATGCTCCAACATACATTTGCTTTTTAAAACCAACACGTGGGCGATACAATACCATTGCAAATGTCAGGAGATAAAGTAAAGTTAAATCCGACAACAGAATTCGAAAATAAAATTTTAAGCTCCAAAATGAATGAAATATTACATACAAGTCTGTAAAGTACCTCGATTGCGGCGTGGGAAGAGATTCTTATCTTGATAATGCGTGTACGCATAATTTACCCTGTTTAAGCGTATGCACGAAAATGCAGCTTCAAAATGCATTTTATTCGGTACTGTTATGCTGTGTTAAACTGTGTTTTATGATGATTTGCGTGACACATCCAGAACAACCTTCTACGCTTTTTTACTTAGTCTAAAGCGTGAACTCAATATCCATACTAATTAGTTCTGGGAAATATATTCACCCCTCGATATGCAATCACTACTTAGGTACAGTCAACGGCACGTCAGTGGTAACACCACTTTGACCTGGCCTAGCGTACTACAAAGTTTGTTTAATGATCGCACATCATTAATCAGCGTACTATACTACATAGGTACGGTAAAAATATTCAACGCTTCCAACAGTTACCTTCAACAGGAAATGTTGAATGATTCCAAATCACAACTTCAAAGAAATAAGATTTTCCAAGTGACGTAGACAAAGTCCGACAACATTACGAGTACTTAGTAGCAGGTAAATCTTTCATCCTAACTGTATATATGTTATAATATAATAATATATATTATAATAATATAATATCCTAATCCTAATTAGTCCTAACTAATATTATAAATGCAAAGGTGAGTTTGTTTGTTACTCAATCACGCAAAAACGGCTGGACGGATTTGGATGGGCACACAGATAAACCATGACCTGGGTAAGGACATATTTATTTGCTATTTTTCATACTGGATCGCAGACCAAGTCACGCTAGTATTTCAATAAACTGGTGAATCATCTGAAGTAATACCTACGAGATCAAGCAATCAAGTGTATAATCTTCCTTATTCAGAATAAAATAAATAAATAAAAAAGAAGTATAAAGGAAGAAATATCAATAATTATAGTTATCGGTTTTACAAAAAAAATCCCGGCGCTACATATACCTTTCAGTTTTCCACTGATGAACACGAAAAGCCGCCTTCAAATCAATTTAAACTTTAATAGACAATATTTCAATAAAAGACTTTTTAAATAATCTTATCCTCAAAAAAATAGAATCCGTACACATAAACATCTCTACGTATTATTATAAAACAAAGTCGCTTTTGATGTCTGTCTGTCTGACTGCGATGTATAAACTGCGCAACGTATTTTGATGCGGTTTTGATCACCGTTAAATGAATCATTCCGGAAGGTTTATGTTATGTGTATGTAAACTTACATTATAATAAATTTCGATGTTTTATCAAAGCATAAAATCCCTGCGGAGCGGAGCAGGGGCGGTCAGTATACTATTTAGTTCTCTCTTACTCAGTTATAGAGGTAACTATGATGATAAAATCGAAAGAACGAATCCCAGCAGGCGTAGCATGGCGCTTTCTATCTCTACGAAGACTAGACATAGCTCTTTCTATACAAAGTGACAGTTCGTTTCTTCATTTTTGACATCCACCGTAGAAATCTTTCTACAATCTGTCATTTTGTCTTTCATTTCTAACGATCTTTGTCTACGTCTTTAGAGATGTAGACTATTTCGGAAGAAAGTTTTCTGTCAAAATCACACTGACAACCGATAAATCCTATGATAAAACCAAGAATTCTGAGTCGAATTATGTAAAAGAGTGAATTTCGTAAAAAGTGCAGTTGACTCTTTCTATTTTGCTGCCGTCTCGTACTGTCTACTGTCTACAGGAAACGTCATTTTTGTCTACTCTTCTGTCGACAAAACGGTGCTCATGCTACGCTTGCAGATATAGAGGCTTGCTTCGTTCCACTAACAGAGGTAATTCAGTGCCAAAGTTTTGGGACCTTAGCATGAGTTCAGTTATGGAGATTTCTTACTTATCCAAGTTTCACTGTAATAGATATAAAAATAGTGACAAAAAAAAAGATAATATCCTTAATCTAAAACCACTCAGGTTATTACCGGGTACTGGGCAAAGCAAATTGCGATCGTAGGCTCTGATTAGACTGGGCAATTTGTTTTGACATGTACTTAGTAGTAGTAGGTACATGTTAGTTATTAATGGACGTGTGAATGAGATATTGATTTAATATGTACACGATAGATTGCTATTACTTTATCGATGTAACGAGCTCACATTTACACATTGGCTTAGTAATAAGTCTACGTCTTTTGGACCTTAATTAAAAATAATATTATTATTATAAAATGGATGCTGTTTGTCGTTTTTTAAACGTGTATTAATAAGCTAAGATTTTTCACTCGTAGCAACGAGTTATTGAACGAGTTTATTTAAAAACTACTCATTCTTTCGAAAACTATTTTAGTCAGACATGAAATGATCGCACAAGGGTTTGACTTTTTAGAGGTATAAGGAACAGGGTGTAAAGTTCACTTATCCACCATAGAAAAGGGAGGATCCTCCGACCAGACCGGTGTTATATCTGGCGGGCAACTGCCCAACGATTGATGTCCATCGCGCATATTTCCATCGCGCGGTAAACTCTAATTGCGCGATGCAGGATTTTTGTGTGACGTCAGATCTTTTGATGCGTAGTTCGCATGTGGCGATGTAGATGCCGCCACAACTTTACGGTTTCAAAAACGCTTTCTAGGAAAATTTTCAAAAATCGTTTCGACGATAAATTGCTGACGCTATGTGGCGGCCACAGTATTAGGAAATCCTGGAATAACCCCACCAAAATTATTTAGAGCAACGACGCCAATAGTCTTCTACAAACCGACGAACCAATTTGGTGTTGGATCAATAACCCCAAAATTATTTACCAATGCCAACCTTTTTTGTGTGGTCGGTAATACGTTATGTTCTCACAGCATCCATCAAGATCATATCTAATTACGTTAACGTATTTCAAATTATCTTTTGTTTTTGCACGGTGTATTAAAATGTCGTGAAACTGTGTAATGTTAATGTGAGCATGTGAAAATTTTAAATTACCTAATAATTATTCATTAATTATTCATTGGGAAATTAGGAAGGCTTTTTGCTTCAGGCGCTTTTCACATACACGGTACTGTAAAAAGTAATAATAAAGCAATTTATTTAAAAAAACATAAAACCCGACTGCAAAAACACAACTGAAAAGAGAAAAATAGGCATTGAACTTTGTTTTTTTTTTTTTTTTTAGGCGGAGGCACGAAAGTTAGACCATATTCCAGGTTATTGGTATGTCGGCCTGCAATACCTTACAAAAACAAAGTTCAATGCTTGTTATTCTCTTTTTCTTTGTTTTTCTCACATTCAAGGTAATTAGTATTTAATAAATGTTAGTTACAGTGTGCTTATTAACGTCTCTGAGTACAGAAGCTTGTTTATCCTAGGAAACAGGACAAGTTACAATCAAAATAAAATTTTCTAACGTTTTCTTTAAGTTTTCATGTTTAAAACTCGTAAGTCGAAGCATTCCAAATATTGGCCACAGACCATAAATATTTTTACGGCAGTGACTAAGGCCATGTTGTCTTTTCGACCTGCGTACATTTTATAACCAATGACAAGGTATTTGATGCAAAAACAACCATTACTGTAACATAACTTAGAAGTGATAGAGCCATCCAATCTCACCTGCTCTAACAAAACACCATAAAATTTGTTTCTCGCACAAGTAGCACAATTGCTTCTCTTCAAACAGTTAAATGTTCACACATAGTTTAGTAAAATGGCGTACGGCGTGAAGCACTAACTGTGCGAGTAACCCACAATGTAACAATGGCGACAGTTATGATCCCACGCGTCTGTCCACACGCTCCTAATGTTTACTTAAACCACATTCTTCCTCTTCACTATGATACACAAATGAAGTTACTTCCTCGCTTAACCAAGCCATTCATTAAGCCTCATTTCCCATTGCATTGAATCCAAAACGTACGATTATTCTCTTTGAAACGTTTACCGCCTTTTGATGCCCGTAAACGTTGTACAATCGTGTCCTCAAAAGTGATACTCTCAGATATTTATCTTTATTGACTAAAAAGTATCATTTATGATCATTTAGACAGACCGTAACGTATAAAGTTGGATCTTTGTGGATATGGTCACGAGCACACGAAGCGTAAAAACCATTTAGTACGCAATATATTTTTACTATTGTCCTTCAATTCAATTTCAGATGACATAAAGAAATCTGGGACGTGGTCAAATTTCTGAGATTTGAGCACTCATTTTCATGCAATAATATTTATTAAAATGTATTTGCTTATCGAAATATATTTTAAACAATCGGAAAACATAAACAGAGCACACTAGATATAGATATACCCTGGAAGTCTCCAAAAGGAAAACCGGGAGTGCTCTCATATGAAGTAAATAACAAGTTAACTCCTTAGATGGTCGGAACATGGTCCTGTAGCAAGTCGGGGACAGCCGAAACAAAAGCCTATAAGTAACGTCACAGTGCCGGGACCCGTCGCAAATTGGTTTATTGAGATTGCAACTGCGATGCGCGCAAAAAGCTCCACGCCGCTTTGAACCTCACCTTACATCCCTTTTTCTACTCCGAATTATATGTCCTGTAATCAAGTCGTAATCGTTAAATAGAAAAACGCTTCGGAAACATTCGTTCCATGGGCATTTTTATGGGTAGCAACATAGTCCGCTGGTTTCTACGACCAATGTAAGCCAATCACCTCGATGAGCAAAAAGTTTCCCTTTGATGTTGATATACGCCTAACAACTTAATAACAGAACAGATTTCTGATTCGTGTTCAATATTTTGCAGTTTTTGTTAAAACTTCGCACTCCGGTATGTGGTGCAACATTGTAAAGATAATCAAATATTTTCATGTAAACTACAACGTTGGAATTTTATCTAGATTTTTCAGGCAGTGGCGTAAATTCCGGGAAATTCGGTGAATTTTCTTTTAATTTAGGGTTGTAATTTGTAGGTACCGTACGGAGTATTGTTAAAAACGTTTCCAAGTGAATGTGCCCCTACATATCACCGTAACGACCACTCAATACCGCATTGTAGATTCAATTTATATTGACCACAGGGCATTTTCTCTCTTAACGCCGGTAACTCCGACATAATGTTGCCCTGCACACTATTTACGAAGCTATTTATTTCTGAATTGCGTGCAAATAACTATGCTGTGTTTTGGTCCCCTGTGTTTTAACACAACTTTTATTTTTATTCAGTAAATTGAAAGTCGACACTCTTACTGATTATGTTGGTAACAAATAGAAAAAGACGTTTTAGTTTGTGTCTGTGCAAATTGCAATGGTAATTAACAAGTGCGAGTCGGACTCGCGCACGAAGGGTTCCGTACCATTATCTATAAAAACGGCAAAAAAGTCACGTTTGTTGTATACTCCTATACAACAAACGTGACTTTTTTGCCGTTAAATTGCCCCCTTAAATATGTATTTTATTCTGTTTTTTAGTATTTGTTGTTGTAACGGCAACAGAAATACATCATCTGTGAAAATTTCAACTGTCTATCACGGTTCATGAGATACAGCATGGTAATAGATGGACAGACAGACAGACGGACGGACAGCGAAGTCTTAGTAAAAGGGTCCCGTTTTACCCTTTGGGTACGGAACCCTAAAAAATGAGAAATAAGCTTTTGTTGATTGTCTCGTCTTCTGTATGAATGTCATCGGTAATCTACGGGTGTGCAATAATACACCTTGCCTTGTTCCTCCGGTGTTACAGCTATAAGACTATTATTTAAATTATTAAAAATACAGTGCAGCGATGATGAACAATTAAGTTATTAAACGAAGTCAACATTTACAACATAGCGTAGCAAATCCAGCTTAAGGGCCGGACTCCACCAAAGCGGAGACGAGACGAGAGGAGAGGACAATGTGTTTGGAAACAACCAATACAATTTCTTTATTCACATATCTCGTCTCCACTCAACTACAGTGGATACCACTGAGCGGAGATGTATCATATTCGTATGGCTCGATCGAAGCGGAGATGTGAGCTGTACCTCGCAAGCTGCTGGCGATGGCGCGTAGCGGAAACGAGATGTGAGCTGCGTGCAGTGAGTTCATCTCCATATCTAACACTCGCTACACGTAGAGTTCCGCTCTAGCCAGGGCACATCTCCGCTCCAGTCTAGCCAGTACGCATCTCCGCACAGCTTCAGTGGATACACCGAAGTTGAAAAACATCTCTTCTCGTCTCCGCTTTGGACATCTCCGCACATCTCCGCTTTTGTGGAATCCGGGCCTAAACAAATAGTTGTTACTAGTTTTTCCATTTTCTTCGAAACTGAAACATTCTCCGAGAAAAAAAAAAACTTTCCACAAATAAATCTCTTTCAGAATTAAATGTAGGTATTTTTACAGGAACAAACCCCTCTAGCTGAACGAAAAAATAAAAAGCAAAACGAAACTGAAAATAACGCCAATATATCTGAAACAAAAATTAAACAAACAACTGAACACAACAAAAATGAGAATTTTGTCCAGACCCCGAAACTTCAAAACCTAAATAGAAGAAATATCGATAAATTACAAATAAAAAACAACACACTTAAAATATGTACTTACAACGTAAGGTCGTTATCTTCCACAGAAAGGTACCTAGAATTAACTCACGCCCTTGAGAACATCGACTGTGACATATTGGGACTAGCTGAAGTCCTTCTGACTTCAGCTATGATTAGGCTATGAAATAGAAGAATATCACGACCATATTTTTTGCTACATTGGGGAAATGAAGGGTCCTTATGGTGTTGGGTTTCTAATAAAGAAAACACTGGAAAACAACATCAAAAGTTTCATTGGGATATCCGGCAGAGTGGCCCTGTTAAAAATGCAATTCGAGGATCTGCTAATCTCTGTAATTCAGACATATGCACCTACAGAAAGCTCAACTGAAGAAGAAATCCAAAAATTCTATAATAATATTAGGAAAGCGCATACGCTAGCAGATGATTTAGTGATTGTCATAGGAGATTTCAATGCAAAAATAGGAAAACCCACACACCAAGAAAACCTCATCATTGGAAGCTATGGCTACGGAGAACGCAATCAAAGAGGCGAACAACTAATAAACTATGCATATGAACACAAGCTATCAATCATGAATACATTTTTCAAGAAGAAAGAAAGCAAAAAGTGGACGTGGACTTCCCCAGATCATAAAATAAAAAATGAAATAGATTTTATACTAACCAATAAGCCAAAATTAATAAGTAATGTAGAAATATTAAGTCAGGTTAGCTTCCCATCAGACCACAGATTACTACGTGCAACATTTAGACTGACATCACCAATAAGAAGTAGGGCAAACTACAACAATGCACCTAGAACACCTACAACAGATACCGAAATAAATAAATATCTCAATGGTTTGAAACAATACAGGGTGTTAGGGTAAACACCGTTATCCTTGCAACCAGTGGTTTGGTTTCATTTATAGAACGTAAAATCAATGGAAAATTACAACATTTTTTTTCTTTTTTTTAATTCTACATTTTACCACAAGAGACGCAAGTTCGTTGTCCTATGCGCTAGGGCAACGAACTTGTGTCTCAACACGGGCGGGGGGTACGGGATGTGAACTGACCGGCCGCGAGCGCGACCCCTCCATCAGTCAGTCAGCTGTTTCACTAGAGAGCACGTTGTCGGATAGAAATTTTTTAAAATCTTTTAATGGAAATGACGTTTTTTTTTGTTGTGTTCGGTCATTTATATTTATATTTAAGTCAACTACCCATGGTTTGAATGACAAGACTGTTCACCCTTACAGCCTGTATACCCAAAAAACCAGAAATTACTTCCTTGATAGACCATATAATGTACAAAATTGAACAACATGTTGGAGGAAACCATTGTAAAAAGCCTACAAATTGAACATATGCCAAAAGATGGTCACAGAATATTTAGTAAAAATACCAAAAACCTGATTAGAAAACGAACAAAGTTAATAAAACACAGGATGGAACTAAGCACTATATTCAAGGAAACTAGTAGGTCGGTTAAAAAAAACTACCGTACCCATAGACACAATATAATCGAAGAAAACCTTAGGGTCTATCGAAGTACTAAAAGGGCCCAAAAACTGCTTACAATACATAAAAACTGGAAACAAAACCTCGAAGAATGTTCCAAAATAACCACGTCACGCAAACAAATATTAGACTGTGCAACCAATTTCTATAGACAACTATATGGTAAAAGTAGCAATGATGGAACATACGGAAATGAAGAACCACATCTATCTGATACGAGGCTTAAAGAAAACAGTATAGAACAATTCCACATAAGTGAAGTCATTAAGAATATAAAATTATTGAAAACAGAAAAGAGCCCTGGACCGGATGGAATTACCAACGAAGCTCTCAAATTGAGGTCTACCATCCTAAGTAGCTTATTAACAGACCTATTTAACCTGGTGCTTCAAACAGAAACCGTGCCAGAGCAATGGTGTTTTCTTTACTTATGTATAAAAAAGGGAACCCTCTCGACATAGGAAACTACAGGCCAATCAGTCTACTACCATGCATATACAAACTCTTCAGCTCACTTCTGCTTCGCCGGATAACCAAGAATATTGATTTCGACCAACCAGTGGAACAAGCTGGTTTTCGCTCGAGATTCCCGACAGTGGACCAAATCCATGCTGTAGAACAAATTATGGAAATTACAAAGAATTTGTAAGACCTCTTTATATCGCATTTGTGGACTACAGCAACGCATTTGATTGCATCAGTCACAACTCCATCTGGGAAGCTCTAGAAGCTTGCGGTGTCGACCAAAAGTACATTAGTATCATCAGAAATATCTACCGGAAGAGCACAAGTAAGTTAAAACTGGAAAAAAGAGGAGAAAAATCAAGATAAAGAGAGGTGTTAGACAGGGAGATCCCTTGTCACCAAAATTATTTATTGGAGTTCTGGAACAAATATTTAAAAAACTTGATTGGAAAGGAAAAGGTATCAAAATAGGTAACAGTCATTTGAACCACCTCAGATTTGCTGATGACATAGTCATTTTCTCCGAAAACGCCAAAGAGCTCGAATACTTATTAGAGACACTCGCTCAGGAAAGTTTTAAAGTGGGCTTGGAATTAAATGCTGATAAAACCAAAATAATAACAAACAGCTACAAGAGACCGATCAAAGCAAGGGATAAAGAATTAGAGTATGTAGATAACTACATCTATCTAGGGAAACAAGTGTCATTCACAAAGATATCTAATGAAGAAGAAATAAGAAGACGTATAAATATAACTTGGAAAAAATTTTGGTCCCACAAATAAATTCTTAAAGGAGACTATAACCTTAGTATGAAGAAAATAGTAATGGACACTTGTCTTCTACCTTGTCTCACATATGGCTGCCAAACTTGGGTGTACACTAACAAAAGTAAATCCATGCTGAGATCCTGTCAAAGGGGAATGGAAAGAAGTATTTTAAAAATAAGAAAAGTCCAAAAAATTAGAAGCGAAATTATTAGAAGCAAGACGAAGGTAACTGATGCGTTAAAACATGCACTAAAAATGAAGTGGCAACAGATAGATAACAGACAACAGATGGACCATAAAAACCACAAAATGGGAAGGACCAGAAGGAAAGAGGAAAGTTGGTAGACCTAATAAACGATGGATCGACGACATCACCCAAATAGCAGGCAAAAGATGGATGGAAATAGGAAAAGACGCATCGATAAATGGAAAATGCTAGAGGAGGCCTTCACCCATGATGGGGTCCATATCTCAAACCAGGATCCAGAAACTTTAAACTAATAATACTAACAACTAGATGTAAGCAAACTACTAAACCAAATACTAACATTTATATTTTTCTTAATATTGTTATGGAAGAAATAAAGGCTTATTTATTATTTTTACAGGAATGACGGGTTTCACATGCCTATAGATACTTAGTCGCTTCCCAATAAATCAACAAGTTGTAGGTATACGAGTACCTACTATCGAAAAAACCATATAACCCACAGTGTACGAGTATTGCACAAATGTACAGCAGCAGCGAATTTGAATAAACATGAATATTAAACGTGCACATAGAGCTAGGTTTTTTTTTTCTATGGAAGCCATGCTAGGCAAATTTCATTAGTTATGCATGCACTATTGTTATCTAAAACCGTATGTAATGAGTTTAGCAATTGTATAATTAAGTAGGCATGCACTTTCTTGTATTATAGTGCCTATAAGCATCTTAAAAGTCATGCACGATCTTCTAAGATATTTAAATAAATAGTTCATAGCAATCGCATTTCGGAAATATCCGAAAGATTTTTAAACAGAAGCAAACGATAACTATTTATCTTTTAAGGGGATCAAACCAGTGACCCTAAGGGCAGAAAGTCAAATTTACCACTAAGTTAACGCAATTTCTAAAACAATGAGAAATGTAGGTAGCTTTAATTAATAAATATTTAAAAATAAAAAAATGCAAATTTAGGTAAAGTTAACCACTCAATCATGTTACAGTATGATGATCGAAATACAAACAAACATTATATTCCTACCAAATGTAAAACATTCAAACTCGTTCTTTCCCTAACATTAATCATCCAAACTCTAGCTAACCCGCAAAATTATGTGTTGCCAATTAAACACCACTCTCCACACATCGTGGGAACCTAAACAAAAACTTTATAAAAATAATGTTTTCATATATTTTTTCTGAGCCTAAAGCTTCCAATTAACGCGTCAGAATGATACCTGTATGGTGTCGGGGTGTCGGGCCCAGTGTTAGAACGTGAGGATGGCCACATTCCCACCACGCGCTTACAATTTGCAACACACGACGCCAATTAAATACATTTTTAACAATGAAACGAAGAGCCACGACTCTGACCTACGCCTCTAAGGCTTGGTGCAGACATAGTCAAGATTATCTGAACTCAGACTAATGTTCTAGTAAAAAAATGTACACCGCAACAAAACTGTCTCAACAGGTAAATAGTGTTAAACTGTAGGAAAAACTAATGTAATGGCCCAGTGGTTACCAGCGTTTGTCGCCTCTCATGCCCGAGGTTGTGTGTTCAAAACCGAGCAAGGATCAATGTGAGGTTTTCAATTCATATGTACTTTCCGAGTTTATCTTGGACATTACTGACATCGGTGAAGCAAAACATCGTGAGGAAACCTGGGGGCCGAGTCTACTAATTTTACGAAGGTGTCAGTGGTCTCACAATGATCAGTTTTTGACTTGGCCCCCTGGACTGCAGTTAATATAAGTCTGAAATCAACAACCCGTCTTGAGCGAGCGTGGATGGTGATCAATGCATGTGCCTTCTCTGTACGTGAAGAGGCCATTACCCTGGACAATAACAGACTAATTAAAAAAAATGTTGTTAACGATATTCAACGTTAATAACGGTTCGATCCTCAAATTGAGTAAGATGTTATTGAGATTTCCCGCAGGAATTTTCCGGAAGAATCCCTTGAGTCCCGATGTCAGTCCGGTTAATTTAGATAAGCTCAGCCATGAATTAAAACTTATCTGGCGAAGTCTTTGTATAATGTATACCTATTATACATCTCTGCCTAATCCTTCGAGGTATACATGCGCGATGAAACGTTTTTATGCTCAAAATTACTAAGTTCCAGACAGCCTAATACCGCTATACATTAACATTACCACTAGTGTACTCGAGCCTTTAAATGAAGCCTCGATCTAAAAGGATCCTCTCGTAAAATCCGCAATAGACAGGTAATGCTTAGAGAAACTTTGTATAGCGTTTTATTCGCCTATTTATATTTTATGGACTAGTTAACATCTAATAGAGTTAATACGCCATGGGTGAGAAGAGGTTTTAACTTTATTTAGAATTATGTTGAGTTGAATGCTTTGGTAAGTTTAGAATGTGTTTTTTTGTATTCCAAGTTGGAATTACAAACGTTATGCTAGGTAATTCGTTGCACGTAAATATGTTGGTATACGAATTCTAAATATATTATCATGTAATATTTTGGTATTAGTTATGTAGCACAAATTAGGAGGAAATTATAGAGGAGCTCGTGTCTAAGTAATAACAGCCGCACGGGTTGATCCATCAGGTTAAGCTTGCCGGGGTTGATCCGTGGATGGGTGACCATCTTTACCTATCGAGACTCCTCCGTGCCTCCGAATGCACATTAAGCCGTTGGTCCTGGCTGCCATTTATAGATTTTTAAGTTGTTACGGTCGTCAGAAGCCCGAAAGTCTGACAACCAGTCTTACCAAGGGGTATCCTGTTAGTATCTGGGTTGTGGAGGTCAGATAGGCAGTCGCTCCATGTAAAATACTCTATACTAGTATTCAGCTACATCTGGTTAGAATGGAAGCCGACCCCAACATTGTTGGGAAAAAGATAGATGATGATGTACCACAAATTATGCGATACCAAATAAGCTCAAAATTATAATTTGAAAAGCTTATTCTTTGCGACACAGAAAATAAACTTAAAAAGAGAAGTTTAGTACTTAGTGTTAACACGTAAAATGTTTAGCATAGCACACCTCTCGGTATTTTCACACGTTGTGCTAAAGACTGGAACACTAATGAGATACTTTCATTATAAGTCGCATGTTAAAGTTCGTCGAGCATTTGCAAGTGAAATAAAAGTGGGAACAGCACAGCTCGGCTGGTTATTGCCTCTCTAGACGCCTCTCTAACGCCGATAGTGGGTTCAATAGACGGCGTCCGCGCATGCGACTAACGAACGAGATGCGCGCGCGCCGATAAAGCCTGCATTTCAATAGTGCATGCGTTGTGCTGCGACACTCGCACTCAGCAGTGTGCGCAGACTTCATATTTATTGCGATTGTGTATTAGTATATTGTGTCGTGTTAGAAAATGAGGACCTGAGTGCTGTTTGTTGTTATTATTGTTCTACTTCCCTGATAATATTAGTTTTTAACCTTGAAAATACTTCAATTATCGAATAAAAAATAATTAGTAAATAATAATAATTTAATTATCGTAATATTTATCGCTTGCTTAAATCTTAATTAATCAGGATTTTATTATTTGTACCTTACATTCCAAAAACTTACTATATAAGAAGAACTTTTAAGCTTTAAAAGCTTATTAGTTCTTCTTACAAGAGTTCAATCGATGTCAAGATGCAGCATCAATCACTTTGCGAAGCTTGAGAAATTACTTGTCTTTATAAAGATAAAAAACAAGCGACCCAACGACGTTGAGGATATTGCCTTTATTTACCTTTATCGAACAGGCTACTACTTACTTTGCTAAAACATTATTATTTCTTCGAACTTATATTGGTATATTTTACACCTGCAGGCCTAACATGACACACGCGACAACTACTCACGCGAGAGTGAGTAATTTTTGTCTATTTCCTCACTTTTCTCGTTTTCTGACAGCGCTGCCATACAAAATACTCGACTCGTTCTGTCAAACTTGATGTTTTCTCTACAAATCCTAACATGACACCCAACATATCTCGACTTTTGACAATTTAACACGAGATAATCTCCGATTCTTCTGTCATTTACTCGTCGTCGATTTTTACGACGAGATGAGTAGACAAAATTATTAAACCAAAAAAAAAAAAAAACTCCGTTAAAACATGGCAGTTTCTTAAATTGTACTTATTTTAGTCATAATTTTATTGATAATATGTAATATAATAATGAAAAAACTTAGTTTTAAACTACTATCTCTATTGGAACGAAAATTCCTTTCAGCAGCCACGGGAGAAACTGTGGCGGAGGGGAGCAATATTAAGTAGATGAGCATCACTTTCAGTAATAACCAGTCACTTTGGCAATTATGGTGATTAGTGAAGTCTAGGGATTATGGCTGTATGGCAGTATCATATCTTCGCAACATAATAGGATGGTGATTAACTACGTTTAGTGTTTTGTGGTTATAATAGCGAAATCAACTCCAGCTGCATATTCTGAACATCAGTCCTTTTGGCAAGTGTGGTGATTAACAAAATTTGCAATAACACGGGTTTTATGGTTATTGTTACAATATCAACCTTCGCTTTATCAAATGGCGATCATCGGCCCCTTTGTGGTAATTATTTAGTGAGTATACAGGCTGAAATTCAATTCATTGGCATTATTATCCACGTATTCTAACCGTATCGTAATCTATTCTTTTTCATTTATGACAACAATACTTATCGAAAAAGAAATGAAATTTAAACTTATATTGTGCCACTAATTTTCATTTCCGTCATTTTGTATTTTAATTTCGGCATGCCAAAGAAAAATATTTAATTTTAATCAATAAAATCGGTTTCAAAAGAGGTGGACGTAAAATTAATATAGTACATACTAATTCCATGCGTAAAATCGAATGAATGAAACCGAACCTTAAGCTGATGTTGCTATCATAAAAATGATTTGTTTTTAATAATTTGCTACATCGGTATCTCGTCATGAGATAGAGAAGTGTCAACGTGCCCTTTTCGATTATACTCGTGCGTAACGGTCATGTTAGGGATTAGAATGACGTCATAATCGACGACAAATTTCGACAAAACGAGAAAAAGAGCGTTCTCGCGCTTGTCATGTTAGCCCTGCTGGATTGAAACCGCAAAATGTTAAATTAACCTTTTTTTAAAGTACAATAGACTGCTCGTTGGCAATATAAGTTGTTCTTTGCCATTGCACAGGAAATCGTTTTATGCTCCGCTTGATTACGCTCAAAGGGTAACAGCAGAAGCATCCTTCAATCGCACTTACAGACATAAAATAAATATTACATAAGTGCAATAAAAGCAGCTGGAGATGGCGTGTTGTTACGCAGTAATCTAAATGCAAACGGATGCATTAATATGAATTAGAATAACAGTAATAATAACAAATGAAGTTGAAACCCTTTTTATACGAAGATTTCCATGATTATAGGTAAGACTTCACTTCCAAGCATGTTATTAAATAAAACAACAAATGGTATCTCTGTTTGTTCAACTTGACGACATAATAGTTTTCTTTAATGACAAACAGAACATCGGATGACAACATATGATTTCATAATACTCGTTAATTGCCGGTTTAGCGACGGGACGAGGATTAAATACGATCCGCAATTACAATGAGCCACAGAAGCTGTACCACTTGTCAAATTAATACCACAGATGTAATCAGAAGCTATTGAAAAAGCGTTTAAAACTTGATGTGTTTATTAAATTGTCGTAAGTTATTTACGACTTTTACGAGCGTGCAAGTACTCGCGTCGCGTATAATTATTGAGAACACGCTTATTCTTACTGTAACTTAACTTTACTTGTATTCGAGACTACTAATCTACCAATGAGAAAAAAGTAAGTTACAAATGTGTCGATTGTTTTATTTTATCTTTAACAAGCAAACTAATGTTGTCTAATAATGTCTCCGCTGTTGTCTGTGTACGCAATTAACTTCAGGTAAGGGCAATAAAATAATACATGACTTTGGTTTTACGACTCTGTGATATTACAGGTTATTCTTACACTGGATATAAATAGAATAATATTATATTATTTATTCAAGCTCTGGTTTCTGTCGGATTTATTATTCAAATGATGCTGAGGAGTACAGTTGAGTGAACCTGGACGAGCCACGCGATGGGACATCCGTGTAAACTGCAGTCCCACGAACATATAAGTCAATCAATAATTACAGTGCCTGCCGTGTATAATCGATCTAAGGTAATTAAACAAATGGCTAGATGAAACAAGTCTTGTCCCTTGAGTTGCCATAAAATTTCTTGTTCCGCGTGAGATTGCCACAATCTCATCTTTTTATAGCGAAACTAGTCGCGTTTAGAAGTGCGTTCACGTTGCGTAGTCGCAAAAGAAAAATCGCAACTAAAAACTGGTATAGAAAACTAGATTTCCACGTCTTGGCGTTTAGAACGATTAGCCGCCAGGGACGCATTGTTGATACGCTATCAGCTGATTGCGCGCAGTCCGCCATGGTAGCGCGGCCAGAGCGCATGCGCGCGCGCGACCCCGCCACCACGCGACCACGCACGCGCACCTCGTAAAGCTCCCGACACTTCATGAATGAGACTCTTTTATCAATTATCGTAATGGCATAATTAGTACGATGCCGGTGAACGGGCGGAAGTTCGTGCGTGTTGTGAAGTACCTTCTGGCGGGTGTGACGGTGTCCTGCGTGAGCTGGCTAGCGTGTGTGAGCGAGTGGCCCAGCGGCCGCGGGGAGTTGGGCCGCGCCATGTCCACCATGAGGACCATCGTGGCCTACTCGGAGGGCAAGCAGGCAGAGATGGACCGCCCCACGCCACTCACCTGCGACAGCTTGCCAGTTTTCCCGAAGCTATCTCATATTGTTAGTTTCTATTCAGTACTTTTCCACCTTTTCTAATTTTTACGAGCTAAAACGCTAGTTTAAACTTAATTTTTATTAATTCCAATATTACTGAATCAAGGAATTCATACAGCTTATAAAACTGCTGCTCGTAAAAAGCTAGATTATTCGTTTTGAGAGCAAAAAATAAATCCATAAGTAGGTATAATCCTTGTAAAAAAAACAGAGCGAAATATATAAATTAACAGATATTTTACATTTTATGAGCCAGGCCCGGAGATAAACCACATTTTAATGATGATTTTATGATCATTATTTCGTGAAATATGTTGAGCAGCGAACTTAATAAAACTTTTTTATTTTTTGTTTTCTGATTGTATTCGCTAGACTATTATGCAAATGAAGAAACTGCCAGAAAATAAATAAGATCACAAAAAATATCATAAAACGACAATAAACCCACAAATAAAGTGATAAATAATATTTATGTAACATCCAATACAGATGATGATAATATTACCTATCTTGTCTGCATAAAGATTTCGACGAACGTTAATTCTTTCTTCATTTTCTTGGAAAAAACAAGCCGAAATCAGAATCGACCTATTTCAACTATAAATTAGAAAAAAGTTGCGCTCACAAAAATTAACCAAGTATGTACAATATTAAGCAAGTGTGAATTCCATTGAATATGATTCAATCTAAAAGCCGTTATGGCTTACATACAGAAAACACCATCACGCCGCACACCTCATATCACGTATGCAAATATCTCAGACAATAATGGATGAGAAAACACAACATCTCCAAGAAAATACGATCTATTGTCGCATCTACTTTGTATGCAGCTACACTTCCTGTTCCCAGCCACTTCACTATTTTTAGAATTTACCGTAAACCGTACAGCACTCAACTTTATATTATATTTACTGACCAATCTGATATCTTTATGTCTTAAAAGGTATTTTAAAACCCTCGATAAACTTTAAAAGAGAACCTCTCCTTCGCTAATAATGTAAAAAGTTGACAAATCCAACAAAGATCTTTCGAAACGTCATCTCGAACGCCAAGTTAATAAACGTAGTGCTCACCCTTCTCATACATTAACTGCACAGCTTTTCTTATTTATTAACACAGTGCAACAAAAGTGAAAGATACAAAAGAGCCCGCGTCCACCTACAGACAGATAGACATAAAAACATATCGTTTCTTATTTCTCACGTCATCTAAACAAAATGATTGCTATAAACAAATTGTCGACGATAAGAATCGAGTGGTATCGCACAAACGCCGATAGCCTCCGCGCAGCGAGCACACCATGGTTTTATTTCAACTCGTTTTGTGTAGCGATAATCTATTCCGATGCCGGTCACGAATGGAAAATAAATCGAAATCAATATCCTCTACGGGCATTTCTAATAGTATGCCGCCACTGGCACGCTGCCTCCTGCTTGCTGCTCTATATACTATAGCCAGATATTATAAGCAGATCGCTAGCCAGATACCGGCGCATAGTTGCATACTCATAGTTCCGATACGGTAACCCGACATATTTGCATGCATAAATAGAAATAGATACCTACCTACCCATTTCCGGTATATCGCCCGAGGTCGGTACCTCTCCACTTGCCTTATAGGCAGGATCTCCGTCGTGCTCGTGCATGCATCATTTCATACTGAGAATATTTTACAATGCATAAATCTGCATATCGAGAAATAATGTATGAAGGCAAAAATTACTAATAGGAACGTGAAAATTTACTAACGTGTAGAAAGGATGTACAAAAGTTACGGTACTAGACTAGATACAAGTTATCCGTGCAAAGCTTTTTATGTAGCCTTTTATTAGGTTTTATTATCTATTTATACCTACCTATCATACAAGTTACAAACGAGAGTTAAAAGAGCAGCTCGCAAAGCTCACGAATGTAACAATAATTTAGCGAAACCTTTTATTCGCTACAGATGAAAAATGTTATTCGTGTGCACAATAGGATAAATACCATTTATAAACAATTCGTTTCATTCTTTTGCCAATCACATAAAAATAAACACAATAATCTATTCGCGGTAAGCACTGGCTGGTAAGCAAACATGGCATATTTTGGATTAAAAAGTAGGCGAATGTGCGCAGCAGTCACCAGCCGATTAATGTTTAAGTAATCCACTTGGCGCTTTGGTTGGCTGGCATTAACATCGGCCATTAATAAATGCCGCTGCATCCACAGCCAAATGATCAGATTAATCTAATCTAACGATAAGCAACGTTATTGCAATTACTAAACGTGTTTCATAATTAACCGGGTTGGTGTCGTTTACAAGTTTTGTTGCAGTTGATGCAACTTTTTTATTTAGTTCTTTTATCATTGGTAAAAAACTTAGCGAGTAGGTAGGTACCTAAAGTAAACCTGATCTAACTATATTAATAAATTAGAAACTCGCTCTACCATGTCTTTCAACCAATTTGGTGTTAATAACATAAGTACACTTTTCGGATGAAAATCGGAAATATTTCGTAGAGATGTCACATTCTTCCAATCCGTGTTAATTGGACGAACAAACAAAATACGTTTGCTTTAAAAAACTTGTTTTGTTTTTTCCAGACCAATGGTGTTCGATTTTTAAGTGTCTGTCATGTGCAGCAGAGGAAAAAATCAAATTTCTATGTGCCAGTGTGTGCTCTGTTTTCTTGACAAGTCTAGTTATCTTAGGGGAACTACACACGTTCGGTGCCGATTCGATTCAACAGTATGTGATAAACAACAAAGTCGACCCGAAAAAATTACGACATATATTCGGCTCGTGCTGATCAGCAAACTTCGTTACCAATCTACCCGCGTTAACCATGTTCGGGTCGATTCACCACAATTCGAGCTAAGCGGAGCATAATTTTCCGGAACATAATTAATTATCAACATCGATGTTGCCACACGGCTGGGCTGAATCAGGCCAACCCAACCATTGTGTGTAGCAGCACCTCTTAGGTGGATAACATAGTAAATCTTAGGGACTTACCACTAAAACTTAGACACTAACTTGTGCAACGCGTGTTTAATGTCAGTTTTATGTCAAACTCCATACAGAAATATCATGTTTAAAAAGTATTTAGACTAAACAACTGATAAACACGGTTTTGTGGTATGAAGGTGATTGTTTTAAATCCTAGCACGGTACTAGAATATCACCACGTCGTATCTCCCACGAACTAGACCGAATAGTAATGTCTGCACAAGCTTTATTATTGCTGCGGCCGACGATCACAAATAAAGATTATCATTATCATACTAAGCATTCCCGTCACGAAAATGTCTGTCTAGAACAAAATTAATATTTAATTCCGCAAAAAATGTACCTAATAGCTCACGTTTTGTTTTTTTCGTTATAAAAATGTGATTTACACATCGCACCTCAAACTTATTCTTGGTATATTGTGTCGGTGAAGAACTGAATTGATTACATATTATTAGTGTTAAAGGCACAGTAAGATTGTACAGATGCGATCGATATTTGGTTCGTGAGTAATAAGGCCACGTTTTTCACGTTCGGTGTATTATTACATTTTATTGCCGTCATTATGTTTTTATTACCCTCTTTGTTTCATTTATCGTTGTAACACCAATGATGTTTAATTTTCACACTAAGTCGCAACAATAAAAGTACCTATCTACTGACATATTGTACACTGATAATAATATCTATTCAAAATAGTTTAAGTATTATTAAAAACGCATTCAAGAGCTGTGTGAATAGATGTTCAATTGTTCATCTATCGTGCAGCGATTTAAAATTGTTCAAGGTTCATATCGAGACTCTTCTTCTTTTCGTGTGGTTAAGTGACTTGACTAATCTGAGGGCCTAGACAAGTGACAGTCGCTTCGAAAGCGTTTCGTATTTCTACAAAGACTTTCAACAGAATTGACATAAGCTTTGTCGATAGCTTATGTCAGTCCTATACATTTTTGCCTTGTCCATCATCGTTATCGCTGATAGAATTTTACTTTGTCTAGGGCCTCTGGTGTCAGACTTTTAAAGCCGCCCAAGGGCCTCTGACTTGGTTTTACATGCCGTCGAGAAATATCTCTCAGGCTTTCTATCGAGACTATAAATTACATAAATATAAAACATAACGCCAGTAATCCCCAAAGGGTTAGGTAGAGGTGTACCTAAAGTACACCCACATTTCGCCGGGTATGTTTTAAGTTCACGTAATATTTAAAAAAATATATATACGTGTCGAGTGTCGACTTGAGAACCTCCTCCTTTTTGTTTCGTCAATTAAAAAGCACGTTTTGTTATAAAAATTGAAAGAGAAAACTTAAATAATACAGGAAAACAACATTATATATTTCTAGACGCGGAGCCAGTCCTTATCAAACAGGACTTGATGAGCGCACCATACAATTACGATCACAGGAACCTACACCTTCCAGATCCAGTAGCGTGACGAGTGACGTGTCTATAATTACGCAAATACCCAGCAATATGCAAACCTTTTCTAATACCAAACGTAAATTCCCATTTCCTACCATAAACCAACGATTATTATAACCATGAAACTATCAGAGCATGACATATATTGCAATCCACTCTTTTTTTCCTGCCACGTCGTGTCTGTCTAGGTACATGAGAGAGTTCATGCTATGCCGTGGTCAAAAGAATAGTCAAAGAGTTTACCGAAATTTCGCCCATTGCATCCACCACCAGCTTTTTAAACCAGTCCTCTTTATAATTTCCATAAAATAAGATTTTTTGTGAACATAAGTCCAATCAAGGTACTTTCCCAGATTGAGCTTTGTCTGACAGTCCAAGAAACCTGCCGTGGCATCGAACACCAGAGGACCTAGACAAGTGACAATCGCTTCGAAAGCGTTTCGTATTTCTACAACGATTTTCAACAGGATTGACATAAGCTTTTCGATAGCTTATGTCAGTCCTATACATTTTTGCCTTTTCCATAATCGATATCGCTGATAGAATGTCACTTTGTCTAGGGTCTCAGATTAGGTACTCAGCAAGGTTAAGTTAGGTGGACGGCCCAGAGTGCATTCTTGGAGGATAAGGGGAATCCAATGCGAGATAAAGCCCTATAGAATGAAGACTAGTGATAAAATAGGAGTAAATATTCTTCTTCTTGTCTAGTCCAAGGCTAATGTCAAAACGTTTTATCGTGTTAGATGAGTTGGGCCCAGTAGCTGGCCATGCCAAAAGGGATGATGCAGGGATAAAAAAATCTGTTTAGGTACTCCGTTAGTCAGATAATAAAAAAATATTAGACAATAGACACGTATTTTTTGTTATATCATATTAATAAAAAATGACTTAGATAAAACGCATTAAAATTGGGGAGTAAGGGCTCGCTACGTCACAAGTTACTATAAAATCTAGAAAGGCGTGACGTCATGTCACATTTTAACTCAATTTATCTCCGTAATCTTTTGGTTACGTTATAAAAGAAAAAATACGTGTCCAATATAATTTTAATAATCTACGTGACCGATGAACAAAAATTTTAATCACCATCCCTATTCTGGTATCAGTAGAGTAAATATTGACGATGTAGGAAAAGCCATTTCGTCAGCGCTGGATTGCCCTTTGTTACACAAAACGTACGTGTCACGTACTATGAGATTCTATAGAATACTTCCATGCTTACAATAGAAGTATCCTATAGAATCTCTTGGTTTATTACGTGACAGAAAACGGTGCTATCATAGCATGAAACCGTTAGGAACACAAAGGAGCTTTTTATTAACACTTTCTCTGATGAATTATTTACAAAAGTAAGAAGATCGGACTATATTTGAAAACAATTTTATTTGTTCAGTAGTTCAGTAGAGCATGTAGACTTTGTAGAGAGAGAGTTTTAAAGATAGCATGGATACGATTTCAATTTGTCTGAGACTAACAGATAAAAATGATATGTACAGTACAATACTTATCATTATGTTTTTTATCTGTTTCAACCAATCAAGGATCGTAATAAAAAATATTTCTTTCTCATAAATGCATGAAATAATTGAAAAACTTATTTTTATTTACTCGCAATTTTTATTACCTACGTTTCAAAATTATTATTTGGTGCAGTATTTTTTGCGGCCAATCATAAAATCTTTTACAGTTCACCTTGCGAGCTAAACAAGAGATCTAAAATTACCATAAAAAAATGTTTTTATACCTTTATATGCGTTTCTAAAGTGGACCACAAACGGATACACCTCGCATCGTTAGTGGAAATACTAATATTTCTCTTTTTTGAGCTTCGAAAGCACGAGAGAGTTCCAATCTGGTCGGCGTTGCATTCCCCTTATAAATCAGTGCGGCGCAGTAAAACCACGCGTCGGTCGCGGGACAGGCCAGAGCTAGCTTAGACTTATGCAAATTAAACCGACGGATACTCAGCGTCGAATTGAAGCGAACTTTAAATCAGCTTTATGGCTTATTATAATTTAGCTCTTACTTCTTCGCGATAGTTTCTTCGCTATAGACGTGGCTATCCGTCCGAGGAGTATTTATGCACAATTGTGCCTAACCCTGCCGGTCGCTGCAAGTCCCTGCCGCTGCACGTGTCTATGAATAGTTCGCTCGCGTTTAGTGCCGCTTCTAACATTTCGTTCAGTGAGCTTTACCTCATAGACGGAGTTGAACATTTGCGTACAGTTATTTGTGTCATAAATTGTTATGACTTTACTGTATTTCCATGTTTCTGATTGTATTGAAAAGCTAATTTCAAGTTGGTCAAGATATTTCCTGCAACATATCTTTTATTCCAGATCTGGTATGTAATCTCGCGATAGATATCTAGCGGTCTTACCACTAACGAGCCGCGAAGTATAAAGCAATGACCGTGTAATTGCCAATAATCGCGTCTGTCAGTTTTCGATAAGCATATCATAGATGGTAGGAAAGCTTTTAAATATAAAACATATCATCTACCTATCAACGTTTTGTTTTATGCTCTCAAATCAGTTTACAGTTTAAATTATAATAAAGCGAGTCTCTATTTTTGAATAGTGCGTGCATGTAGTATATGCGTGTGTTGAATTCAGTCTCATAATATACTGTCATGCTGGCACGTAGGAAACTCCACCCGCAACTCCTACTTCTTCCATTATTTGTCATAGACAAATGATACATCTAAAAGGTTTATTCGTCATAATGATGTACATACCTACTACCTACAATGTTAAAAAATAATTATGTTAACATTTACCTAAAAAAGGGCTCTTCTGAAATATTTTACCTGTCCATACAACATTTGTTTGTATTTTGTGTCATTAATTTGCGAAAAATTCATACGTTGTCCAAATCTATAAAAATAATGCAATTTCTATAGCAACGCTACCTGTAACGCTACCTTACGTTACCAATAAACAGTTACAATATTTAATGTATTTACATCATCGGACTTATGATAACATAACATTACATTACATAACATAACACATAACTTCCCATAAAACTTATATTCAAGGAGATTGTTTGGCAGTAATAAAGATGTTCCATTAAAAAGCCCTGTTATTACTTGCGATGGAAGTATTAAACATAAAAATATCGGACTAAACAATTTTAATTGATTAAAATATGGAAATTAAACTTTAATTGAATAATAATTGCAATGTTCTAAAAACTGGAACTATTAATTTTTATATGTCGGATTCAAACGCTCTTATGAAATAAATTGTAGTCGATGAGCCTGCGCTTGCGCATACGGGCCGATTTTATTACCTTGTTCACACCGACTTCGTTACAATTCACAAATAATAGTAGGTGCTGTGAGAATTTAATTCAACACCTTTATTTTACTTTACTTTGCGAAGATCTAGCGATAAGCGTCATGCTTACACTTTAACTTACACATAAACAGTGTAATAAAATAAAATGTGACGACCATCTTATCCAAACAAATACCTATTTGGTTTATAGAATCCACTTCTTGGGTGGCATGAAGGACCAGGAGAAGGTACAACCCCTAAAATATGAACTGTTAGATTTATTTATTTTTATTATTCCAACTTGTATGATCTACTGCTGGAAATCGCGAATATGTAGGAATTATTGTTTCTATTAGATTCTTTATAAATTCAGGAGGTGAAACGAATAGCTAATAGCTTCCGCAGACAGATACATAATGATCCTTGCATCCTAGTTAAGCGTCCAATTTGCCACAGTCTGCACCTCCAAGCTAGCCTGTATTAGACATCAACGCGCTCCAGCGACCAATCATAAATTTTTCAAACTAAGTTGACCAATCAAACGCCTACTGAAAAGCTAATCCAACCAATCAAAAGCGTCCTAGCAAACTAATTACGATTAGCAACGCTGCTTCGAGGAACACCGTGAAGAATCCTTAATATCCGGTCACCCACCTACTAATAAGATACATTGATCGACAGTATCGAACATCTAATTATCTAATTTAAAATATGCTCAGAAAGTACGGCGGAAAATATGTAATAACATATTGAACAAAAAGTAATTGGATAACCGTTCATAGAAGTGAATATTAACCGTATTTAATTATTCTTTCGGACTTTAATCATACCAGTGCCATAAATAAACCATCATTACAAAAAAAAAACTTTTTACTCTAATCGCCACTTGAAAAGTTGTACATAAGTGTTAAAAAAATCACATGTAACATTCTAATTACAACAAATCGATCTATAAAAATCTTGTTAAGAAAATCTAATTCATTTTGAATCATTAAGTTAATCAGTTAAACGTCGTGCACTTATATAATTATAATACCAGTAAAACCACTTGGTCGTAACTCGAGGTCTTCCCTAACAGTATAATTTTACAGCCCTGCCATTTATATTAGACCCATTAATGCAAATGCCAACTAGGTTATTAGGAATGCTCGAAGATAACACTTGTGCCTACACACTGACGTTTCACAGTACAATGAACTGCATATAGGCTAGAATGTAGGTACATATGGCCTATATGCAGTTCCTTCCTACCATATTTACATGTACTTACATCATAAATATTAACTATGTGCGCGTGAGTCGCGACTAGGTCACAATGTCACATGAATAACTGTTCTGTGAATTGTTAATGTGTAATTAAAATAATTTTGACGTCATCCATTTGGAGGTCTGACACACAACTTGGTACCGTAGGAAATAAACTAGTACAGTCGTGATCACGAAAGGCCTTCCACTCCATGAAATAAGGCTCCCAGCAGGAAGGCATGACGCGACTCTAGTAGAACAATTTCTATGAAAACTTGGAATTTCATCAAAATCGCAATTTAAAAATGATTTCAACCTTTGACCGCGGGGGAAAGCGCTACAACAGACAACATCAAGCGATCAGCTGCTGCGAGGAAGAGCCGGCATTTTACGCCACAACTAATATTAAAACAACGGGTAATTGAGTGTAAAATACACATTATTCACAAATATTGGACTTTAACATATTCAGAAAAAAAAATATTTATTGTTGTAACCATATTTTAAATTTATAAACATTATAATTACCCATTATTCAGCTATAATATCACTATTAAGTGGTGTAATTTAATTATTTAAGCACGTAAAACCTGGTTGAGAAGTCATTGGTCGACTTGTACCTAATTATTAAAAATAAAAGTAATTTATAGCATTATTTTGTTTTCTCAGTAAAAGCTTGGAAACTGGATTTGTGCCTGGTTGACAGCAATAGGGTCGCCCATATTACATGGAACTTAAAAATAACTGGCGGAATGTGAGTGTAGGTTCCAAAAGGTACACCTCGGCATAACCGTTCGGGGTGTACAGGTCTATTTTGTTATAGAAAGTGTGTAATGATATTACTTTCAATTTTATTCGAGTTCCACGTGTATAGGTACTATTTTTTATTTCATAACTAGAACAAGATATGAGAGGAGATAAACAAATATAGGTACTTACCTAATTGACATGTTATATTTCTTCATATTAATAAAAATTGTGGCATTGTTTCAGGACCGCAGCTGGCCTAGTGAAGGGCGTAGTGCGCAGGAGTGGCAGCATGTAGCTGGTACGCGAGTGTCGCTGTACGCCGCGTACTACGACGACCGTGCTCCGCAGCGCTACGTGCGAATTCTCGCCACCTTTCACGGTACAAAACTAGGCTAATTTATACGACTAGACTATGTAATAAAAAGAAATAACATACAAAAACGATAAGTTAATTCAAATAATAAGTCAATAGATAATAAGAACCAGGAAGCTTTGAATTCATGTCCAGAGTTAACCTAAGATAGTCAGAATTCATTTAATAACTCGCTACACATCGTACATAATGTTGGAGATGAAACATATTTGACAGACTTGACTTGTAACGCCATCTATTGAGCTCAATGTCAAACTAAACTTTAGTAAATTCCTATCTTCCAAACAATAAAATAAGCCAATCTTTTTTACAGTACAAAATTATAACATTACAACAAGAATTCTACTGCACGAATGTGACAAAACTTAACTCTAAAACAGAAATAAACAAATTACCCCTATACTAAACCACTAACTAAGCAAATTACATAATAACCTACCACTTAAACTAAGTTGCAAAATGCACATCCATTACTTATATTGTCCATCTAATTTGTGCTCGTCTTCCTGCAACATTGTATGACCGCAGCAAAACATTACCGCCTTCATAATTGACAGGACATCGTCACATGCAAAGGGTTAGTGACACTTAATTAAAAGTTACGTACGTTACATGAATTATTCAAGTTCCACCCGTCGCCATTTTTTCGCAATTAGTCTCTATAATCGTAGTAAACAAAACTGGTTTAGTATAACTTGTAATCAAGCCCACATGCTATGCTTAGCAGTTTATGATATTAGATACGTAAATGCATATATATGCAAATAACTTCAACAGAAATAAAAAAAGCACACAAACCACTTAAAATATCAAATGTGTTCTAACTATATTTGTTAAGTTTGCGCTTTTCTATCAGATTTAGCATTCCTTCTCGTTTACAAGATGCTATCTGATTTCGCCTCATGCAAACGCATCGTGAACTTCATGCTTTTCAAAGTTTTAATTTTATACAGAAACTTAATCAGCAATTAAGTTATATTTGTTTGTGCGGATCGCACGCGCGTCGCCGCGAGCGCTCCTGTCCTCCCGTCCTGTCCTGGCTGCGCGGACACGTGTAATTATACTCTTCCTACTCATACGTTCCTCCTTAACGATTTAAGACGATTATATAAATTTACCCTAAACACATATTGAAATATGCAAACAACTCTAGTTTCTTGGGAATCAATTTAAAAATATTATCTACATAAAATTTTATGACATAAACATGCATGCGCGAATATATTGGACAATGCAGAATTTATTTAACACGCCCCATAATTTCACACCTTGGGCGTTTTTTACTTCGTAAATTCTTATTCTCTTTTATAAACCACATTTTGCAAGCTTAAGTTGTCCCCTATAATACACATTTATATGAAAACTATGAAAATCCACCCAGTAATTCTCAAGATTAGCTCGAACAGACCGCTTACTAAAGATTTTACTGTCTCGCCCTCTTTTACAGAAAAAATAAATGAAGCCAGGTAAACAAAATAATCTCGGTCAATAAAGACATCAGGGAAATCTCAAGTACTGATAAACCAACGCCATAATTACCGGAGTCTGTGATAGCCGATCGCCAGTCCTTATTTTCTCTGCATAAAAAAAACAAAAAAGCTGCAACGTTCGCAACTTAATCAAGGGAGGAGATTTTTTGTTTGAAGATGTATGTGCTACCAATAAGTCACGTAGGATGTCTCATTAAAATGGTGCTAGTATTAAGTACAGTTTGTAGAATTATTTTTGTAACACATTAAAGGATTTAAAGTAACAAAAGCTTGGATGGAAAGTGCGCGGGCGGCGACAGTGCCCGGCCCGATAAGCTCACACTCATTTGTCACTGGAGGCGAGCGTACGCGTCGTGTAAATTCCTTCCCGGCCGAGATAAACCCACCCAACTCCTATGCTGTGGTGAGGAATGAGAGACGGATTAAACACTGGCTCTTCCCGCTGCCTTTCGCTTTTACGTTTTGTATTTGGTTTGGAAAGATTGTTTGTCGATTTTATAGCTCCCTTTTGCGGTTAAAAATAAACGTGCCTATTGAATTCAGTGGTTGGCTTACAATTTACTTGTTACTTATGTGTTTTATTTTAAATTACTTTGCAGTATTATTTTAACTTTTTATTGATTCTCTGTAGGTTCGTATAGCCCTCTATCATCTGCATGATGGGTTTTAGGATCATGTTCGTACATTTAGATGTCTGCCCCGTTATATAACGTTATCTTCATAAGCCCATCATTATTAATATCTACGATTCATCTGAAAACCTCTAAATTTTGAGACTACCTCGAAGTTAAACAACTGTAAAATTATTATTTATTGAACTGTAAAACCCATCCACCTATAAAAACGTTTGTACAACAAAAAGGGAATTGGTTTCGTCGCCGTCTCCACTAGGAAGGCGTACCATCCTGATCAGGCCTGTAATTGAAGCACCGTTTTAATGACAGTTCCTCGCAAAGCACCGCAAGTGTACCCGAGGAAATCATTTCAACAAATTACTATTATATAAGTCCAAGTAATGGAGTTTCTCTATATAAATTATGAGTGTCGGGAAGATGGTTGAAACGGTGCCAGCGAGCACTTTCCGTTCACTCACATCTCACTTAACTGTAGGAATCATTTTATTTTCTCATAATAATTATTATATTTATTTCCTTTGAATGCCCGTGTTTTCTAGTGCCTTATTCCTTTTATTTTAAAAATTAATTTGTATCTATTTCTTTCACAGGACGTAATTATTCAACGGAAGATACACTATTCTGCCAAACACGTTCCAGAAACGGAGATTTAATTGAAGATACAGTCGAAGTTGTCGCAGCGAAGCCTTTGGAAATATGGTGGCATAAGTGGGACACTACGTTATCAGAAGTTGATACCCCGTTGCTACTGTCTTGCCCTCTAACAGAACCTTTGTACGGCCCTTCAGTGGTGTCAGTTGTAACAGAACCCTGCGATGACCCTACAAATGCTTTCCGATTGGAACCCGATAAAGAAAAGAATAAAAGAACTAGAATGTTTACAGTTTGTGTCAAAGACGTGAACTTTGATAAAGATATATCACAAAGCTTAGTTGAATGGATTGAAATCAATAAAATACTTGGTGTAGATTTGATAGATATGTATATAGATGAAGTTACAGAAAAGACAAAGAGAGTTCTATTGCACTACCAAGATAAGGGTCTTGTTAGACTATTCCATGTTCCTATTAAGCATAAGTCGGAAAGATCTCTGTGGCAACGAAGGAGAGATCATATAATAACATATAATGATTGTTTATATAGAAATATAAAAGAATCTGAATATATTGTTCCACTCGACATTGACGAAGTAGTTTTGCCAAAAATTGCAGATACGTGGCCAGAGTTACTAAATCGTCTAAATAAGCACGGTTGGAAGTCTTCAGAACGTTCCTCTATAATAATACAAAATGTATTTTTCTTTGACTTCATGCAAGAAATTGATAAATACAGCATGGATGGCAGAGGAGTAAAGAGCAAAATTTACGTCAAAAGAGACGATGTTCGGATTAAAAATCCTGTTAATTTAGAAATAGATGAAATAGAATTAATAGTAGATTCAAATAATATAAGCAATGAAGTCATAGATGATAATGAAGAAGATGAAGTGCTATATGAGAAGTACAAATCTAGATGTGGTAGTGAATTGCCTACTCCTAAATTAGCGAAACACATAGTAAGTTCGGCGGTGATCAGTCCTATAGGATACTACAGCAAGAGTTGGATGTTGACTAAAAAGGTTTTAACAGCATTCAACCATTACCCTTTGAAGAGCCTCGGGGCGTCAGGGTCCGTTGGCTGGTCAGCGCCCTTTAGTGAAGTGCAACTCAATCATTATAAGGTGAGAACTGAAATTAAGTGCTATTTTATTACTCTTCTCGCCTTTGTCTATGACAAGTGGGCAATTACTGAGCTAATTGCTCAAGACGTGAGGAAAGCCAGTTTTCCTAGATAAAAATCCCAGTATATGTATATATGCATCTACAAGGTATTTAAATTAGCACTTTGCCAGCGACTTCATCCGCGTAGATATCCCACACACTTTCATATTTTACCGCTTTTGGGTTTAATTTCGAAAATCCTGAGACACGTATTTCATCATTTTTAACCCTAATACGATTTTACTAAAAAAAAATACTGTGTTTCAAATACAAGCTATCATCCCCTGTTTTCATTTTTTTGGGCGCGTTGAGCGATTTTTGGTAGGGGGTAAACTTATGGATTCGCGTAATGCTTTACTATAGAATATAGATGGCGCAGATTTAAGTTTCATTTCTGTCGGCAGTCCCCTTGAATACCTAATTTTATAAATCTCTTTTTTGTGGATTCCTACGTAACAAATGGAACCTACGGCCTTTCATGTTTCTAGCTTTAGGCTCTGCATCAATGAGTTAGCCAGTCAGGAACTCCCTCTTTATAGTAGGTATTAGGTATAGAAGATATTCCTTACATAGAACACTTTCTTCCTCTGTACTACTCTCTATAAAAATCAACTCCTGAATAAGTATGTATGTCCGACTATGTCAGAACAGCTGGCCACCAAAATTTGTACACCAAATTTCACCAGTGAATTCCACCGTGTGCACAAATAACTGTACCGGCAATACCGAGGGATATTTAGCTCACGTTTTCAAATATTTCTCTAATAAATAAGGGCATGTTGTGAGGTTATAATCACGTTTGCAGGAGTCGTGCAACACGACGGTGGTGGTCGAGTGCGCGCGGTACGGCCGGCGCGCGCGCTTCGATCGCGCCGCGCTGCGCCTTCGCCGCCGACTCACGCGCGCCCTCGCTGACGCCATCTGCACCGGAATAAATGCTATCTGAGAATTGTCGTTTCATTTCGTACTAAATCTTTATTCATTTGGTAGCTAGCATTGTTGGAAAGTAGTGGATCCACTTTCATCTGTACAGTGAGTTTTTAAAAAGGTACCCACTGTTTCAGTACCATCACCTAATCCTTCTTGTTAAAATTTTTAAACAAGATTGCAAAAGCTTGTTGGCTTCTTTCTTAAGAATTATGTTAGTTTGCTACATAATGAACGATCAGATTAAGTTGCTCTTCAAGCTTTCCTTATTATTTTCTTATTTCACTTTCCTACAAAGACAATTGAAACCAGTACATAAAAGCGTTAATTTTCTACCATTTCATTGAAAAAAAAAATTGACAGCCAACTACACATTTTTCTTACATTCATCTTAATACCTACCAACATACAAATTCAATGCAATATCCTTAAAATTCCATTTGTGTTAGCTTACAAATGGCATATTAAATCAATATAAAGTATATAAAATCATTATAAAGTAACACATAGATGTGTAAATACAAAAGAAGCACAGGCACTAAACTCCACACGATCAAATGTATGTATTATGCAAAACGTTGGACATTCCCAATATGGGAGGACGGCAGATATTTTAAAATATAGAGCTGTACGCCTACCGGCACGTGGACCAGAGTACATGCAAAAAGTATTTCGTAAATATTTATAAAGAGAACTATATGAAGGCATCCATCAGATGGAAAACACGATTGATGGCGCTGTCCCACGGATTCACCATAAACGGTCTTGTCGGTTTTGATTTAGATAAATATGGAATACTGAATGTGGATGTCTATTATTCAGCTTAGGGACAAAACATAATCAGTACATAGGTACTGAGTCAATTTTGTAATTAAAATCCGGTACATGAAGCTGCAAAGTTTTGTCGTAGTCTATGCAGTATCAATCAGTAATTCAGTACCTACCTATAGATCTCTTCCAAATAGGGCGTCGTCTCTTCACGTTTGAGCATAAACGGACTACCAAATGCCGGCCATGCTTGATTTGTTTTACTGAGGTAAAAGGTAAGAAACATAGACATTATTGAGAGACAATTATCAGACGGCAGGCGCGGTCGCAGCCCAAGATTTTGGGGGGGGGGTCACCATTGGTGCCGAGTTGGCGAGGAATATTTATTGGGAAATGGTTAATTGATAAGTACGTAAATCATTCAGTCTCTCGACAGCTTTAATGATTTTGAGGGGGGTCATGAACCCCAGGCGCGGTCCGAGGGGGCCCCCCCTCGGACCGTGCCTGTCAGACGGATTATGGGATCGCAATATTGTAATACATATTTATTGGCACATAATAAGAGGGTGCTGCCTTTAGCACTAAAACTTGTTCACCTTTTACGGCACACGGATGCAGTGGATGTGGTCTAATATTGCCCGGAAATTGCTAGGCCCAGCGCCAGAAGGCACAAATGCAACGTTTATTTCTTTGCAGAAAATTAAAACTTATATGACTCATTATGAGGACTTCGATTGCTTTGAAGCGCTAAGCCTCACTGGAGTCAGAGAGCATAATCATAAAAGCGTACTAAAAGTATAAGAGTTGGAAAGATTCACGGATATATCTACGTTATTTCTTACTAGCTGCGCCCCGCGGTTTCACCCGCGTAAATCTGCCGTGGGAATATCGGGATATAAAGTATCCTATGTGTTAATCCAGGTTATAACTATCTGTTTGCCAAATTTAATCCAAATCCATTCAGTAGTTTTTACGTGAAAGAGTAACAAACATCCATCCATCCATACATCGATACTTACAAACTTTCGCGTTTATGATATTAGTTAGATTAGTTAATACATGGAATTACGCAAAATAATTTAACTAAACTCCCCGTCTAACAATTCCTAACTCTACAACTAAGTTAAATCACAATAATTTTGCGTAAATGTTTATGATCGACCATATTGCGTAGCTCCGTGTTCAGTCAGGCAAAAAAATAACGCCAGAGAGCAGTCGTGTGTGACGAAATGAATCGGTAATGTGGTTATAATGACATGTCCTCACACACTGCCGCATTATCCAGATGGTACGTGACGCTACGGTCTGTCACAGCCAGCACTAGGACTAAACGGTAAATAGCCATATGCCAGCGAAATCTTTCGTATCTTAATCAAAGTCAGCTTCGGGGCACAAAAGGTGTTTAACAAAATGCAAATCTTTATTAACATTTTACCGTTAAGAGAATTTTAACATACTTTTATTTTTACCAAATTCGGTTTAACGAAGTCATCCGCGTTCTTATGATGTGCCTTTCATTGTATAAAACTTTGAATTTAAGAGAGAGCAAAGTTGAATTCTTGAAATGTTTTTCGTGCTTTAATTTTTCCATATCTAATCGTAAATACTACGTCGTTGTGCCGGGCACTACACATCGGCGCTGGCCGCGTCGCTTAATGCCCTCGTATCTGTCTCTAGGATTACACTTTACGCACCTCGGTCGCACTGGACGCCCGTCGAACAAATATCCTTACACCAGCTACATGTTATTATTACCATGTTCGCCTCCAGAATGTAAAATAACGCTAAAAATTCCAATAATCAACATAAAAACGTTTCAGTCGAAGTGCGATTTAAATGTCGCTAAAGCTCTAGGAATTTATTGACATTTAACGATCACTTTATGTTTACATACGATGTAAAAAGTTGGCCGTACATTAATTTATTTTATTGAATTAAGGCGTCAAAAGCATTTAGGGATACATTAACATTTTATAGGCTTGTCCGATGGACTGGACCATGCATTATGCAACAGTAGAGAATTCATAACATAACATATACGGAGGTGAATAAATCTCGATCCGTTCAAAGCAATACAAAAGAAACATCAGAATTACTAAGTCCACATTATTCAATTACTCAGTGATTCGTAACGACCGTTCATGCAACTGGATACGAAATATATTCAGCCAAAGGTCAGGAATAAACTCGAACAGAACAATAAGATGGACGTGAAGTCTGTAGTATTTTAGCGAGTAGAGCCGTCACCTCATCCCTCGTCTAGGGTTTCGAGCTGAGCTGAACTGATTCATTTACAACGACAGATAACATCACCTTGTTTATTGGACATTGTGCGTACGTTCCGATGCACCGATAAGCTGATACGGTGTTCGCCACGGTAATCAATTACCACCGCCTACCTACGCGCTCCCATTCAATAGCGAAACGTTTTTATTGCCGCTCCCGACGCCGCGAAAATTAAACACTCGTTACTTTTGCAGATGCACGATAAAAGTACGATTGAATTTAAAATATTATATTCAATTTACTTTGTTTATTTAGGACTGAACTGAGAGTTAAATTATACCCTTTTGTATTGCAGACTTAAATGCGTCTTGAGTCTTGACGCCGCTTACATGTGGATTGCACAAAATAAGTACACAAGAGAGTAAATAACAGTCGATGGGCTAGCTTAGGTGTCGTCCGCTTGGAAGTTATCAATCATAGAGGTACAACTAGTGTAATCAGCATCACAGCCATCATCAAACTACATCCGAACGGTATTTATGGAATTGAAACGTGTTTCATTCGACACCCGTCAATCATGCGACTCAAATGGTTGGTTAGACGCCGAGATCTTACATAAATTAGATGTCAGAGAACGTACTCGATAGACTATCATTTGGAATTACGAAAATAGCATTCAAGTACTTTAACTGAGGCAATCATTTGATGGACTATTCATTTTCTTTGTATCGATCCAGCAAGTTAATGATGAATAAGAATGTGAACCTGTCCATGGTCAGAAACACATATAAATAAATGATAAGATCGATATGTGAAACAATACTAGCAATATATCGATAATGAAAGAGCCGGTAGTGATGTGGCTCATTGTCCAGCAGTCGATAGGATCAGTCCACTTACTGCGCGCGATGGTAGATAGTGCGGTGTCAGTGGTGGCCATTACAATTACGATGCTTCGCATTTTAGTGATGTCATTTCGGTGCATTAGCATGAGCAAGGCCTCTAGTGCGCCGACGCATGCACTTAGGGCCAGGCTGCAAGTAGCAGACCCGCAGTGATTCACAATCAACTTACAGATGCAATCGCCAGACTCGCGTACTGGCAATAAGCACCGTTCCAAGTCGACTTGGACTTAACAAGAATACATTGACGAATAAAAACTGGAGTTATAAGAAAAAACAAACCTTCCTTTCAATAAAACATTAAAGAGGGAATTAATGTTGACTATCAAGACATATAGTCCCTTTCATCCCATCGCCATTGCCTTATTTGATGATAACAGGCAATCCACAGACATCCTGATAGCTATTACATCTAATACGGTATTAGAAAATTGATGGTCCTACGAGTACGTTCCAGCATTATTAATGAGCTAATCATTCATGAAGTTCCATCCGGGCATCATTAAAATGGTTGTATACCTATGGCGGGATAGCCTGGGGTTAGTACATTAATGGTGTGTCAGTCATCGTTGATGAATGCTTCGTAATCCACGTATCGACGTGCTGCGATCTATACCACCTATTGCCACGAGCTGGTTTTATATTAGATTTTTATAGATAGTATACCTACACGCCGAGGGATGTTTGTGAAAGACTGTGCGTTTGCACTGGCGATACATTCACAACAAAACATGTTGAAATCTCTAGTTCCGGTCAAAAATTGTATGGAACATTGACAGATAATAGAGATTTCAACATGTTTTGTTGTGAATGTTTCGCCAGTGGAAACGCACAATTATAACCACAGAGGAATAATATTTATGAATCTACATGAGCTTTCTTAAACTTTTACTTGTTAAAACATGGGATTATTTTGAGGTCAATCTACACTTCTCGTAGAAGCAATCACAGAATACCATCAATCACAATTTTGTGTATCTAGAAATTGTTTATGATCATTGAAACGAACCATAAAGTTGCAAGTCGTAATATATTACCAACAAAATTATAATAGGACGTTTACTCCATTGTACGTCACATACATATTTCCTGTACTATGTATGCAAATAACAGTATAATAAAAGTGAGTAGGACCTATCGCATCATTCACATCCAATCAATGATATGACGCAGACATGAGTCAGGCTTTCACGCTGAATACCAAGTGTCTCCCGCTACAAGTACTAAATTATCTTTCTTACCTACATTGACAGATCCCTATTAATATATTTCTTAGAAGGATATTTTGAGAAGACGTCCTACATGTTAATTTGAGTCTTCGAATTATGGAATAAAGTAGAGTCTACAGTGTTGGAATTTCAGCATGACAAACTTCGAAGTCACACTTTACATCTTTCAAGTAGCAGAGTAGTAAATTATAAGTTTATGACATAGGAGACAAGGTCTGGCTGACTGGATGCAATCTCAGCTCTTACGTAGATTAAAACCATGATAGAACGAATATTCCATATTGAACTGAGCTGAAACCGAAGCTACTGAGCTTATACTTCATTATGTTCTCTCAAGTAAGAATGTGGTTTTTAGCTGCGTTCTACTTTACTGTAGCGTACGGATGCAGCTGAATACCAGTATTTTACAGGGGGCGACTGCTTATCTGACCTCTTACCCTGTTATTAGGTACCCCTTGGTAAGAAAGGCTTATAAACTTCTGACTACCCGTAATGACTGTCAAATATCTACGAATGACAACCGGGACCAACGGCTGAGCGTGCTTTTCCATGCACGGAGGGGTCTCGATATGTAATGTATTAGTCACCCATCCACGAACCAACCGCGGTAAGCGTAGCTGAAGGTTGAGCTACGTTTACCGCGGTTGTTTAGTGATGGTTTGATCGAACCTGGCGGCTGTTATTATATCTAAAATCATGGCAACAAAATATTGGAGACAAACAAACCCTGTTGTTGAAGACAATTTGAAAATAACTTTGATTCAAGCTTTAATAACAACAGGCACATTTATTTGCATGATTCATATTTAATATGGCTGGAGTACAGAACACGTCATGTAGTTAATTAAGGCAAAAACGCTAATGAGCGATGTGGCACGTCCCGAGTCCTGCGCAGGCGGCGACAAGACGTGCGCCCGCGTCGCACGCCGCTCCCGACAATTGTCTCCTCCAGATATAACTCAGAAGTTCACCCTCACAGCTCCGTAATTCCACATAATAACATAATTACATTGTTGTCGGCAGTTCCTTGAACATTTAACAAGTTTTCTGTAAAATGCAAATTAAATTCGTCATAATTACCCAGAGGCCTTCAAAACCATGTTCAATGTGCGTATTTTTGCAGCTTTATATTTTATGGGAATTTGCATAAACAATAAAGAATAATAAGATCTGACAACCTAAATGCAACACAAAAAAGAGTTATAAAAAGAGTCATAAATACTTAACTTTAACAAAAATAAAACAGGATGATCATCAACATCCTCAGGTACAGACATTTCCAATTTGTCATACTATAAAAGATCATAAAAACTTCAAAAAGAAACACAAATAAAGGACATGTTCTCTTATTATTATAACAACGAATTGGCGTCGAGTTATATTAGCCCTCGCATTTAGAGTCGGCATTAAACTTAGTTTTATTATAGCGGACAACTGCCGTAAATGTCGTTGTTAGACAACGCTTTTAACTACACGCCACAAAAAACCAGCCCAGTTTACAATAGTGCACTAACAATCACTGTAATGATGCAGAAGGTATGTGAGCACATAAGTGGCAGACACCCGGGAGAGATGCCCTCACTTCCAAGCCTAGCCATAGGACATAAAAGTTACGAAACAGCCACACTTTACAACTTCACATGAATCTATTTATTACCATAAAACCAGGGTAGTTTGTTTCGCAAGTCATACAGGATCGCATAATTCAACTAGCACCTTTTAAACGCAAGTTAAGGCTTGTTATACTACATAATATTACCTCTAGCATCTCAGTAAACATCACCCATTTGTTTATATCTACTTAGTATAATTTTGCAAAAACATTTGCTTCTCTCTTAGCCGTACAGGACCTATAGAGTCTAAGAGGACTTTTACAGCGGCTGAATAAACACATCAAAGTTCCAATGACACGGCGCTAATGGTCAAGTCATGGTTGATTGCGTTCCACAGGCTGAGAATTGCAATCTTGCTTTAGACTGCCAGTATTTACAACGTCATCTTCAGAGCTCCTGGTCAAAGTAAATTGAAAAGTTTTTATACATATACCACAGATTGTTTCAACCTTTCAACGTTTGAGAAAGACTGTAATAAAAAGTAAGAGCTTTTTGTAATTTTACAGAATGAAACTTTTCCATAACTATGATTAATTCACGATTCAAGACAATTTCAAATATAAAATATACTTTCTCAATAAAAAGTTCTTTGAACATTCAGATTAGACATTAATGAATATGATTTTGCGTTGCAGTGGCTGTCTATCCAGACTGGACCGGGTACATGCAGTCAATGCACTATTGAAATTTATCGTATCCTGCGAATCTACCGCCTCCGAGGCTAGGAAGGTTCGTCGACCTAGGAACGGCGTTAGGATACCTAGGTCGGTAGGTACAGTTTAGGTGCGCGGGCTGGATAGCACGGCGAACCCGGATGCCTTGCATTTATTATACTACAACATTTACTATTGAATGGAACGAGCCACATTAGCGCAGAGTTCGTAAACAAAGCAAGAGGCTGATTATATTGTTTAATATAAAAACTGGAGATAGTCTTATCTTATTTTAAGTGAGTAGGTAAACTTAGATAAAGTTTAATGTTATGATAAACAAACTAAACTAATTTATTTTGTTGTCAGTCAAAATCATGTTAACTGGAGTAACAATAATATTTTGTTCCACTAGATAATAAATTAGTGTACAAGCACGTAGTCTAACACAGACAGGTGACTATTAGCAGTCAAGCACCATTACAATTTATTTCCTCTCAGCCGAACGACCGGCAATATGCGCAAAACATACGATACACGTACGAATGCACTCATTAGGAAGAGCACGACTGACTCAAACAAGTCCCTGTGGGTTGCTTCCTCTGTTGAAAATTTCTGGCTTTACGCTGAGCTATAACCGTCTAATCATAGAGATCTAAGTCCAATGAAGTAATAGATGTATTGTGACTAAATATGGAAGCAAACGTTTCATGAAAACGTTACTTTTGAAGTTGGCTAGCACGAGGTCCTGACTGACCGGGATTTCGTGATTGAGTCATTTGGTTTTGTAGGTACCCTGCATACCGGTAGACTACATCTCTGTATAATCTCTGTTGATTCCAGGAGTGGCTAACTACTTAAGGGCGCACCCAATCACAAATTGCTTAGCATGATCCTCGGTTATGCCGAAAATACTGCAGCATTAATTTTTAAATAAATATATGTTAAAGTTGAGGATTGATGCTAGGTCTTATGTGAGGCGAAAATACGATTACACAAAATTTTATCGACAGAAAAAAAATCCAAAGTTACCTCTGCACAGAATTATAAACCGCTGGTATTCAAAAAATACTTCAAAGTAGATCATGAAACTTTGCATGATAACTGAACTAACCATAAAGCAGGTCTTATGTGTGTCATTTTTTCTTAATTACCATTATTTTCACCGTAAAAAGCAATTACCTAAACTTTTCGACGCTCGGTCTCGTTCTCACTCAGGTCGCGAGTAGTATGGTGCAAGCGGGATAAAATCTGAGGTAGGGTGCGCCCTTAATGTTATAATTATTGGCACATATGTCATGTGTATGTTTGTAGTGATACAATTAGGTACTGGCCGTTTTTTGGGTCATAAAATTGGCGATCTC
Organism: Lithophane semibrunnea; assembly: GCA_947363905.1. Taxonomy (NCBI): domain Eukaryota; kingdom Metazoa; phylum Arthropoda; class Insecta; order Lepidoptera; family Noctuidae; genus Lithophane; species Lithophane semibrunnea. Next base: position 7,619,480 of record OX376200.1, read on the forward strand.
GCTGCAACAATTCAATTAAATGTTAGGCAGGTAGGTCCGTAGGTACGAGTACACCCCGATACAAACTTTATGGCGGCTCGGAACATGAGGCGAGACGCTGCGCAGTAACAACTTCACGTGTTAGCAGGGGTGAGAGGTGCGGTACTGCGCAGCCAGTAGCGCTCTTCAGAGCAGCCATAAAGACGCTTACTATAACCACTTCCCGTTTCTGTTATTTGTTGTGATTGTTTAAAAACAAAAGTTAACCATAAAAGCTCTGAATATCAATCAATCTGCCTGGCCTTTTTTCAACTATGTTGGGGTTGGCTTCCAGTCTAACCGGATGCAGCTGAATACCGGTATCTTACATTGAGCTACCGCCTATCTGACCTCCATAACCCAGCTGCTGGGTAACACGAATACACGATATCCCTTGGTAGGACTGGTTGTCAGACTTTCGGGCTTCTGACTACCCGAATGTCAAAGATCTCGGAATAACAACCGGGACTAAAGATTTAACGTGCATGCCGAGGCACAAAGGGGTATCGATATTTATAATGGATGGTCACCCATTCACGAACCGACCGGGGCAAACATAGCTTAACCTTCGGCTGCCCCTCCTCAATCTCAATCATAAAAGTTCTCGTGACATTTAAAAGAACAGAGTAAATGGAGTTGTCAAACAGAACTCAACACAAACACTCAATTCTCTTCCATAATTATAATCTCATCATCCCACATTGTCTTCCAACGTCGGCCAATGCACTATTCAATAGGAAGTAAATTAAACTTCTTGAAAGTCAATATGCCATAACAATATATCACGGAGCATGGGGCATTAATGTAATGATGGTAATTCCGCGTTAGTCCATAAAATGGCTCGCTACGCCCAAAGAAATTCAATGTAAAGATTTTTACAGGTAAGCCTGTGTCCACAAGGAACCGTAGGTAAGTAGTTACCTTTCTTTTTTCGGCAGAGAACCTTCAAACGGCGGGCTTTGGGTATAAGACCGGGGAGTGTGGGATTTTTACCTAACTAAAACCACTCCGGTGGTCACCATCAGAAGGAGGCACCGTTACCTCTCAAAAGACCGTTCCAAGAATCCCCTCTGTGCAAGGCCTGTTGGACAAATCCCTTGGAAAGGGGTTTCCCCGAAACCTGACTGTGCAAGAGTGCAAGGCAGCACGTGAACACTGTGCGTCGTCTCCTTTGAGGAGGTAAGTATAAAGAGAAGAAAGTCTGTGCATGCCTACAGTTCATTAGTTCACAGAACCGTAAAATTATAATATCTGTGACAGAATATTAGTTCACAGACTTACAGATTTTTATCCGACAAATATTAAGACATCTGAGAAGTTTTGTCTACCATTCTGAAAAGTAAGGTTGAATCCTTTTGGCACCAAATTTATAGGTATATCAAGTGAAATACAGCATTGTTATGTTGACAGAGCATGCTACAATCTGAATGCCATATCTGCAATTTTTTTTGCTATTGTCAAACGGGTGATAGACGTGCGAGCAAGTCCGCGTACTTATGGCTCGGCGAGCTTACTCGCCCGTCTGCCATCGCCGCGAGCCCCGAGCCAATTTGACAATGAAATTTTGAGCCAGCTTCACGTGTGTCTCCGATGGCGAGCCGAGTAAGGTCGCGAACTTAGACGTACGCACTTCTATCACCCACTTTAAGTTAATCATATTATGATCACCTTTTTTAAGAAACTAGCTGTTGCCCGCGACTTTGTCTGCGATTCAAGATGAAAAGTAGCTTATGTCCTTCTCTACGAAGTGAAAGCGTAAGAATCAACCTCACTTTCGCATTTATAATATTTGTTCGGAGTTAGGATAGTAGTATGAAATAGGTACGAGCTAATGTGTACAGAAGCCTTAATATTCTTCTTTCACTTACATACATAACTACTCCATTATCTATTCTATGAGCTAACCTGTTTAGACGAACGCTTGGAATTCTTAAAGTGAGTTTAGATCTATGGTTAGCTCATACCTACTCACAGTTGCATCATTAATTTTACATAAATGTTCCAAGATACTTAAATAGAAAGAAAATAAATGTATTTGACCCAGGTTCCGCTGTTAAATAAAACATTTCGCAGAAACAACGCAATCGCAAATTATTGCTCTTTCGAAAAACAAAGACATTGAAGATTTTATTCAACTTCTCATTATACTTTGTAAATACATAATCTGTTTCTATATTATTATCTCTATAATGGACGGAGCCCACCTTAATGCATCAATGGTTAATGTTCCTATACAGCACATTTCCATAAACGCCGCATTTAGGAACAAGCTCTCGTTTCACATAATAATGGGATCCATTTGGCTCTCTCTTGATAATAACTGAAAATTGTTTTATTACACTGCACAGTGGATACATCATGGCAGACATTACAACCTTTGTGCTAAAAGTACACGAGAAAGTACTTAAAACCTCTCTTTTACATAACATCGTGAAGTACCTTCCTCCGATATGACTTAGACTTAGGTACCATAACAAGTCATGGTAATGCATTTTATTTATAGCCATTAAACATCCGCGAAATTTTAGCGCTCAGTGAATACTAAACACGATTATATAAACACTGATCTACCAAACTGTTTTTCATATTGAAAACAGACATCACAATATGACACTTGCCAAGAAGAAAAATAAAAGTATCTAGTTCTTACTTAATTCAATTCGCAAATAGCTTTGCCCGCTATTGCGTATAATTATAATGCCAGACTAAATTACAGTTGGAAATCAGTAAACGCACAATGTGAAAAAAGTAAACAAGTGTCCTATACATCCATTCTTTAGCCTGGTATGACAAAAGTAATAAAATTACTTATTCATTAAAACTTAATCGTGATTGTATTCGATTCATTGCTTGGCTTCGTCCCACCATCTTCGGCCAGTTCTTGTTCTACGTCTATTGACGTGCTAACTATGGTTATGGTTTCATTATTGAAGCGTAATTGATTACTGACTTGGTCTGGGAATGGAACCGATTTTAATAAACAAGAAGTGTTTGAGCTCATGAGCTGCTTCTCATCAATTCAATCCTGAGTATTTTCTGTAGGTATTTGTATAAGTTACAATACCATTGTGTTACTCACTTGTGAGAATATATATTCCTACACATCGTGCACATTACGCTATTACTTCAATGAATGCCGTTTGTATTCCATGCCATGCTACATTTAAGTTGTTGGTAAGATTATCTAAGGTAGCAGTGAAATATGAAATTGGTATCTAAAAGATGTTGCAATAAAAACACGTCATTCTGTGTTTTCTCAGATTAACCATGGAACCGCTGCCCGCGGAATCGCCCGTGTGGACCCTATGCTCCTGAAGTTTGTTGAAGACATCTTTGGGATTGTTGCAAAACAAAATACAATCATTAGATAGAATCCTCCCGTGTTCGAAGTAACACGAACATATTACTATAGTTACACGAGGATTTACCTGTCCGTTCGCCAGTCATGATGAACATGATCGGCCTAGAAGGTCCATCTTCCATAGAGAACACTGAGCAGTTCAAAAAGCTTCCTGTCTAAAAAAATAGAAAAGGTAGTAAGAGAGCCCTTGTATGGGTAAAACCCACAGCATTTAATTAAACTTATGTTGTCTACAGCCTTCCATCCTAACCCCACACAATACATCAAGGTATATTATATGTGGTGTGAGCACAACTGCACAATGTATCTCCCGAGCGAGTGGGCGGACTGCACTAAGTGAAATAGGAGAAGACGCCTCTGAACGGCGGTGTTAGTATTTTATTTCATTAGACTCCATGTTTATGCACGGACTCTTCCTACACACTCTAAAGGCTTAGCCAGACGATGAACAGACAGATTTATAGTGTTTAAAAACAACGAAATTATAAAATGCCTATAAATCTTTACAGGCAATCAATCTGCCTAGCCTTTTCCCAACTATGTTGGGGTCGGCTTCCAATCTAACCGGATGCAGCTGAATACCAGTATTTTACATGGAGCGACTGCCTATCTGACCTCCACAACCCAGTAACTGGGCAATACGATACCCGTTGCTAAGACTGATTGTCAGACTTTCGGGCTTCTGACGTCCCGTAACGACTGTCAAAGATCTACGAATGACAGCCGGGAACAACGGCTTAACGTGCTTTCCGAGGCACGGAGGAGTCTCGATATGTAAAGATGGTCACCCATCCACGGACCAACCCCGGAAAGCCTAGCTTAACCTGAAGGATCGACCCATGCGGCTGTTATTAATTAGCCACAACACACTTTTCAGGCACAATGCGAAAAGGTGCGAATAAAATAATTGTAGTAACAAAACTGGCTTAAAAGCGAAGATTCGAATCCTAGACATCGTCATCGTTATTTCTATCTTTTTGCTTACAAACTGCTAGTCTGTGGCTGACAAATTATTTAGGCATTCATACAAGTTTGCGGTTCGGAAGTGCACACTGTTGTCGCTGACCACTATTCACCGCTGTGGCATACACATTAGGCTATTATTTCAATGAATGCCGTTTATATTCCATGCCATGCTACATTTAAGTTGTTGGTAAGATTATCTAAGCGAGCAGTGAAATATGAAATTGGTATCTAAAAGATGTTGCAATAAAAACACATTCTGTTTTCTCGTGCTTATATTAAACCAGCTGCTGCCCGCCGCATCGCCTGCCCCCTAATTCTTTTTCTAAAATATAAGTTGCCTAAGTTACTCTTTATAACATGAGCTACCTGCCAATGAAAGTCCTGTCATCGAAGATCAGCCGGAGCAAACAGACAGTACCGTATAACCTTTCATATGCATTTAGTAAAAAGCTGTGTTATTTTCACATTACAAACAGACACTTAAATTGTATTTATTTGTATAGATGTATATATATCCCTTCGGGCATCAGAATTATATCAGGAAAGTCCTGATTTATTTCAAACTAGCTGCGCCCCGCGGTTTCACCCGCGTAAGTCTCGATCCCGTGGGAATATCGGGATAAAAAGTATCCTATGTGTTAATCCAGGTTATAAACAATCAATTTGCCAAATTTTATCCAAATCCATTCAGCCGTTTTTGCGTGATTGAGTAACAAACATCCAAACACACAAACACACAAGCTTTCGCATTTATAATATTAGTAGGAAGTAGGATATAATACTCTTCTAATCTTCACGCTACGCAGAAGACTCAGAACCATAAACTATGACAAAACAGAGACGACATAGGTAGTATAATAACGACACTCAAAGCATTTATTAGGTACCTTTTCTTCCGAGAAAACCTGATTTCTACCACCTTTCTGTCATAGAAAACGCTGTTGAATATGATTAGAATAAAGAGTGTTAGGAATCCATGTCCAATCCATCCATATATTTTAACGAGTTTTGTGACATTATGTGAACATAAATTTTAATTTAGGAAAAAGCTGATTGCTTTTTCGCGATTTTAGGTTTGCCCCCATAGTAAAACTTGTTCATAATGATGAGTACAATGATCTCTTATGAGATTTCGTGTATGAATACATATAACATTAATAATAAAGTAAGTAAAGGTTTGAAAACTTAATTTTGTTATGAAGTAGCAAAAAATTGCCACTTGAGCGCGCAGTATTCAAAGTGTCAACCATTATGCTCTGAATAAAGTCATAGAAGCCTCCTTGTTCAAAACCATAGAAGCTTTGTCCAAATCACGTATGGTAATGGCTTTATCTAAAGACTGAGGCAGACTCTTCACGATTAACATCCAGTATAAACCAGTGTGGATACAGTTACAGTTACAATAGATGTAAATACTACCCACACCATGTGTATGTTGCCGGAAACATTTAACTATCCCAGCTAAGGTAAATGTCTATTCCTTCAGTCAGTGAATAAAACTTGTTTATGTGACTATACAATGTCGTATCTGTACTTGCAGGTTACGTGAGCACAACTACTGTAGGTAGGTTGTACTAGCTTCTTGATACTCAGTTACAACATTTCAATTTCGCAAGATCCAGAGATTGTACGGTTGATCGATTAATTAAGATTCGCTCACACGCTATGCATCTCATGTTGTGGATGGATTACAACACCTTCACCAAGAGATTTATGAAATTAAAAAAAAAATAAAATGAAATTGTTTTTTCTATAAATAGAATATCTGAATCACTTTTATCTATACAGTAAAAGAACCTGGTCGACCCAGCTTAACTCGGGTGAAAATAGATAAATATATTGTCCATATAACTAGCAACATCTACTATGTTGGTATATGGACAATATTTTTATCTATTTTCTACATGCCCGAGGCTGTGAAAATATAGAAAACGAATTTTCCCAGATATGAGACCTAGCTAGATCGATTTTTCGCCCCGTAAAACCCCTATATTGTAACTTTCATCGAAATCGTTAGAGCCGTTTTCGAGAACGTGATTCGATGAACGTGACAAATATATACATACAAATATTGCTCATTTAATAGTATATAGGATACGATAAGCTAGATGGAGTCGATATTTCCTGTCTGACTACCCTGAGAAGTCTACGTATCTATGTAGATACAACAACTTGATAAACGTGACCTTGTTATGTAACCTTCAAACAACATTTTTCCTAGTGTGAGCATTCCTAAAAGTGGTCAAAATATTAAAATTGAGTTGAACCCAACCTCTAAACATTTTCCAGACAACTACTACTAAAAATAAAACTCGGAACACGTAACCTGCATGTCAACGACGCAAGCGCATTTACATTATGATCCACATTAACGATAACACATCACATCTCAAGAATTCCGTTACTAAATGTGATAGCAAGAAGTGTATACATGGTAGACATTATAACGGGTTGGTAATGACAGCCAGTCTATGAGTTCTATGCACCAGGATTATGCAAAGTACTGGAGGCTGTGGGGAGGGACAGCAGACCGCAAGGTCGGACCCCGTTATCTAATGTTACTAAATAGACAGGTTTAGGACGTTGTTTTCCTCTAATCGGATGTCTATTTTATAGGAAGCCAGTTTTAACTATGGTTTTATGCGCTGTTTTGAAACATGGTTATTCTTGTACCATAAAAGTATCCAATTACCCATTTCTGTTAAGGCTTGGGAAGCATATCTCGAGTCCAAATGGGTTACCTCAATAAAAAGGTATCAATTATGATCCTTCACTATACTACACGCCGTAAATCGGGCCAAACCAAACTATCGATGCGCCTACTGTAATGCATGTGAATATAGATGACCAACTGTAAATCTGACAAGACATTTTTTGTAGGTACCATTTTATATTTCGAGATGATGGTCGCTCTTTTCCAGGAACTACTTCCTACACTGTCAAGTCTTGAAAGGTCTTTTTATCCACTAACTACGAACATGAAATACTTATATTAATCCTAGCTATCCTAACTAATATTATAAATGCGAAATTAAGTTTGTTATTTGATTGTTTGTTACGCTTTCACGTTAAAACAGCTGAAGGGATTTGGATGAAATTTGGCACAAGGCACACACACACCATGACCTGGAATAGGACATAGGATACTTTTTATCCCGATTCCCGCGGGATCGAGTCTTACGCGGGTGAAACCGCGTGGCGCATCTAGTAAAACCTATAAATATATTCACACAAGTAATATTAGGTACCTGTTATGAAATGATATCTAACTCCATAACCAACCTCATTAATAATACCCAGGTACTTAACGATACCTAGTGGCACAGAAACTCTGAAAAACATTTTACAAACGAACACTAATAATGAATAGATAATTTTTTAGGTAAACCGTAAACCAATTTATTAAGAGAAACATGCCAAGCAATTAAGTACAGAAAGGGATAAAAAGTAAAGGTCAATTAGCTCGTGGTGGCCAGTTATGGTGGCGCATGCCGTGAGGAATATTCCGTATGTATGAGGAATACTCCGAAACGGCCCCCCTACCCTACATACACTACCTAATGAACGAATGCCTTCGCTGGATTATATATTAGCACTTTTTTTTTCACTGCCTGGACCTGGTGGTTAGGATTGTTAGGAACAGTTACTAAGTATCAGTCAAGAACCTCTCCAGTGTCTACCGTTAGACATCCCACCCCACAGGTTTTTGTTTGTGCCATCATTCGTCCTTACTAATAGATTTCCTGTAGATAGGATGGCGATTAAAAGTTACTTTTACATTTGCAGTTGAAATACAACTTGGTGCAACTCTGAAATTGCTTGTATCACGTTTCGGGTTGAGTTGATAGAGGTTTATTAAATACTATCTATTGCCCGCGAATTCGTCTACGATCCACGATGAAAATCAGCCTATGTCCTTCTCCAGGTCAAGGTCTACCCATGTGCAAAATTTCATCCAAACCCTTTCAGCCGTTTTTGTGTTAATTGTGATAATAATAAAAAAATGAATTATCCATATTGTTAGGGTGGGTATATAACTAAACGAAAAGATAAAACTAAGTAAGCTAGGTGGCCTCTATTTATTGTCATTAGTAACTTATATTTTAAGTCGGTCACGCAGAAATAATTTATTCATTAGTATTATTAGACTAGCTAGAAATAATTATCTATAGGTACCTACGACGAGCGTTAACAGATCTATAAGTAGGTACGTGATTGAGATGAGACTAAAATAGAACCTAAAAATAAATGCCAAGTGTCTCTCATCTCAGTGCACATTGGAACTAGTTAATTTTAGAAGCCAAGGTAGCTGCTGTTTTTATTACACTGAACTAAAAACCTATTTAGAACATAGCAGACCTTAATTTCGTCGCGATTTCCCAGTGGTCCCATGGTGTAATGGTTAGCACTCTGGACTCTGAATCCAGCGATCCGAGTTCAAATCTCGGTGGGACCTGCATTTTTACTGCCGTACCGCATTCATAATTAGGTATATTTAAGCAGTAATTTCTATTAGCTATTAATTAGTGAATGCGTATAAATTATTTTATGCTTTAGTTACCCCATTGTGAATGGTCCAAAAATATATTAATTTAACTTCAAGAAACTTAATGATAGCTAGGCTCAGGCCAAATAAAAAACCAAGACAGAGCACTGCAAACAATACAGTGAAGCATGCCAAAACTACACCTCTGCTCTGTGCATACCCCCTCACACGCACCCATATTTACAGCCATTTACAATCAAACTACACCTCACTAAGTGTACCCACACATGTTTACAAAACTAGCCTCACGTCACTGTTCACAGCGCTTGGTCTCGTTTTCTGAATAGCTAGATAAGTAGGTATCTGGTTCGCAACTGGTAAGGCTACTTTAGGGCATGAATCTCGGAATCTCAGAATATCGTAATATCTGAATCTCGGAACGTAAGTTCCGATATTACAATTCCGATACTGAGTGATCCAATATCGGAATATCAATATCGGATTTTTTTTCTATATTTTGAGTTTCAAACTAAACCTATATTTTAGATCCTTGTCTAGCGCCGAGCGTGACAGCGCGCTGCCGTATTCCCGTTGCCAGCTCGCTAAGCATGCGATTCAAGAACAATAATAGTGTTATCTGTCTCAATCGGAACGGTCAATTCGGATTTTCCATCTGGAATTTCTCAGTAGCAGTCTAGAGTCTGGATTACAGCCCGATTGATGGCAATAGGCTTGTCCCCTTTAACATGGAACTGGAGCAAAAGTGTTGAAATGTGGGTGTACTATAGCCTATCACTTCGAAGAATACACGCATGATGTTAAGTTATGTTAAGTACCACAAAGTAACTAAATATGTGTGAGAATAGGCTATAATATTGAAGGATGATCATAAAATGGCACGTTAAGCAGTTGGTACCGGCTGTCATTCATAGTAGAGATGGGTTTTAACAGGTTAAACACGATATCTGATATCACTGTTACTGTTATAAAAAAATAACAGATCCAAATAACTGTTATTAAATAACAGCCTGTTATTTTTGTTCGGACGATAAATATGTATTGAAATCTCAATTGAATATCTTCTTTATTTTTTTTTTGTTTAAAGTCGAAAATCGTATCGGAAGTTTTAACAGTAACAGCCGCGGTAACAGTCTTGAGGATCCTTTATTTTGAGTAACAGATATGTTTTATTGTTAGGAACAATTGTTATCTGTTATGTTTTAATATCTGTTATTTCTATCTGTTACGATAAATACGCCTCACTCCTAATTCATAGATCTTTGCCAGTCGTTACGGGTACTCAGAAGTCCAGAAGTCTCAACCAGTCTTTGCAAGTTCCTTGGTTGTGGAAATCAGCTATGCAGTCGCTATATGTAAATAAATGTAATATTGGTATTCAGCTGTATCTGGTTAGACTGGAAGCCGACCTCAACATAGTTGTAAAAAAGCTAGATTGATTGAAATAACAAAAGTTACAAATTAAGTGCATGATAAAATGGGCAGTATATTTATAATATTGAAAGGTTATCACAAAATAGTAAATACAGTAATTACAGTGGGCATACTTTTAACAAAACAACTAATGTTTGAACTAAATTAAAGAATACGATTTAAAAATGTTTTTATTGCACTCAATCCAACCTCATACCGAATTTGTGCAATTGTTAAAGAAATAATGAAATTCCGATATTAATATCGGAATTCCGATATTGAGATCTAATATCGGAAATCAGTATCGGAATTGAAAACCTTCCGATATTACATGCCCTAGGCTACTTACTCTTTTAAACAATTTTCATAAAGGCAACTCTTAAGGTTGCGCTAGTCGAAGGCTCAAACTCGATGGTGCTCAAACTCGGTAGTGTCTATTATGTATGTATGCTAGTACGTATAGTTATTAATTTATTTAGTTTTATTTATATACTTATATCTAGTTTTTATTTATTTAGTTGTATACTTATTTATTTATTTATTTAGTGACATATAGGTACGATGATTTACAACGAAAACGAACGCGTAAAATTTGATGAACAGACCTTTGGGCGTATTGATATTATGGAAAAACATCTATCACGATAGATGTGCGACTTTTTAACAAATTATCTATCGCTATACGGTTTCTATTTTGCCATTTCCATACTACATACGTTGTTTATTTACGCCCAGAGATGAGTTAAAATTAGTGTTGAAATATGGTTTTCGACGTTTCGAAGTTTCGACGCTCATTACTTCCAAACCAGTATATTTTTTCCAATTCTGCTTTCATACAAGGCTAGATAAATTGATATAATTTTTAGTTTTGAACGTACACCGTCAAACAGCCGAGTAATCACCATACTGCCTTTGTATGGAAGAATGACTGACTAGCGTAATCTTAATAGAAAAGCGTGGTCGGCTTTTACATACGTGTTTACCATAATTATGCAGATATAATTGGCTAACTAAGATAATACAGGTGTTAAACTGATAATATCAAATAGAGGTCAATCATCATCCATATTATTTACGTTTCAGTTAAAACCAGGAAAATGTTAAAATAACAGTACCTACACTACCTAAAAACAAGGACAATAAATAAACAAGGACATTATTTAGCAGGCAATCGATGTTAGAAACTCAACAAATGAAAATTGAATGATTTATATTGAGTTTAAATCACATTATAGCATAGAAAACGGCACAATAAAGTTTTTACATAATGAAAAGAAAATCATAGGCTCGCGCGCTCGCGTGTTGCCTAGGTAATGAAAAACACAAACAAACACAACAATGTCAGTACAAAGCTTCGCACGTGTGTTTCGTGTTTGCTTATTGTATTCGTTTGATTGTAAAATAGATAGAGTTTTAAGGAAATAAATACCGTGTCTCTTAGTGCAATGCAGCCAAACAAATTGAAGATCTTAATGATTGGACCTTCAGAGGTAATCAATAATTTTGTCATCAATTTTTCAATCTCCAGGTGATTCAATAGGTACAGGATCCTACTGGATCCGACATACCTAATCCTATATTAGTAGGTATGGTTGTGATACCTATAAGTTAATCGGTTGTAGGAAACTGAACGAGACGATAGAAGTTTTATTCTTAGTAGTAGTATCCTATGTCCTAATCCAGGTTACGGTCTACCCATGTGCCAAATTTCATCCAAATTCGTTCAGCCGTTTTAGCGTGAAAGCGTAACAAATAAACAAATTCACTTTTTATATTACTAGCTGCGCCCCGCGGCTTCACCCGCATAAGTCTCGATCCTGTACGAATATCGGGATAAAAGGTAGGTATCCTATGTCCTTTTCCAGGTCATGGTCTATCCATGTGCCAAATTTCATCCAAATTCGTTCAGCCGTTTTAGCGTGAAAGCGTAACAAACTCACTTTCGCATTTATAATATTACTAGCTGCGCCCCGCGGTTTCACCCGCGTAACTCTCGATCCCGTGGGAATATCGGGATGAAAAGTATCCTATGTCCTATTTCAGGTCATGGTCTAACCCTGTGCCAAATTTCATCCAAATTCGTTCAGCCGTTTTAGCGTAACAAACTCACTTTCGCATTTATAATATTACTAGCTGCGCCCCGCGGTTTCACCCGCGTAACTCTCGACCCCGTGGGAATATCGGGATGAAAAGTATCCTATGTCCTATTTCAGGTCATGGTCTAACCCTGTGCCAAATTTCATCCAAATCCGTTCAGCCATTTTAGCGTGAAAACGTAACAAACTCACTTTCGCATTTATAATATTAGTTAGCATAGGATAAGTTAGGATATTACCTAAGTTATTATAGGATTAGGATTAAGTATTAGTGAGGATAGTTAGGATTACGTCTCGGAGCGTTTAAGTGTCCGTCAGTGTTAATGGTTTTCATTTTAGAGTGGCAAAACGAGAATAGCCAACTTCATATCAGATTCAATAAATGTCGAAGAAGCAGAACCACCTCGGGCCACACAAGGCGTCAGAATAGTGGAGTTTGAACTACCCAATTTGAATATTATTGGGAAATCAACAAGCATTGACATTGAACTTTGGGACTGCAGCGGTGACCATAGGTGAGGTTCATCATGAATCATTAAATCTTAACCTGTTTTATTGTAAACGTTGTAAATCCAGCATACAGCTGAACAATAACCTTATAAAGCGCCATCCATCGAAAGAAAGTATCAACTGTTCTTTGGATCAACAAGTTGAATACCTAATTCATTAATTTAGGTACTTACTATACCTACGGTACGTTATTTTTATAATAAGTAATATAAGATGGCAGCCGGCCGGAAATCGTGTCCTTTCACTTTATTCTTTGTGATTATGTACCTAAGTCTGTAAAATCCTACCTAGGCCAAATTTCCTTGGATAAATAAGGGGGCTGTCTGGTTACACACGGCTACACATCAAGCTATACATTTCCAGTATAAGCTGACCTCTCATTGTACGGAAATCGTACGTAATACAATGCGGCATCAGGATAAACTGGAAATGTATAGCTTGATGTGTAACCGTGTGTAGGTACCTTCTTACCTAGAGAAGTTAGGAAAACCGAATGACTACGATGTTTAGGTAGGTTACCTATAATAAGTTCAAGACGTGTGACTGCCATTATTTTCAGGTTTGAATCATGTTGGCCGGCCCTAAGGGTTGGAGTTCAAGGAGTCATATTGGTATGTTCTCCTAACACTGCTCAAGCTGCAGCAAGAGAAATGGAACTTCTTTATAACTACTTCGTCTCGCAGCCTAAGTTGTCCGCAAAACAGTGCGTTCTGTTCTATAACTGCACTGATGATCAAGAAGAAATGGATTCTTTGAACCTTTGTAAGTAATTGAATCTGACAGCATACCTTTCCTTTGTTTGATGTTACCTTACCTACCTACTTTCTTTCAGCTCCTACATTTTCAAAGGTCTCTCAAGTTGCAATCAATTTAAAAACTGGTGGCAGCCGTTTAAAAATAGACTTTGCCAGCTATATAACTTCAGTTCTGCAATCAATAAATAAAGACAGCTCATAATCTTATCTTGATGACTTTGATTTCTCTCCACTCCATGCATACTTACGACATCCCAACAGTCGCTGATGATAACAAAACTAGAATACATGAAATTCATCATTGAAGGACGACCTCATTCCAGCTTCTTTAAAAAAAGTCATAGGTACCTAAATACGAAAACAGACAGGCAGACTGATTTCTGAAAGAGTACCAAGGGTAGTCAAATAGGTACCATATTCAAGTGACAATTATTGATTGTATTTATTTTAAGATAAGGTATTGGTATGTTGCACATAACTTATAAGTACTTATTGGTTAACTAAGCTAACACGCCTGTGATAGTACACACGGCTACACATCAAGCTATACATTTCCAGTTTATGCTGATCTCGCATTGTATAGGATTTTCGTACAATGCGAGGTCAGCTTAAACTGGAAATGTATAGCTAGATGTGTAGCCGTGTGTACAACGGATGGGGATCGAACTCACGACCGCTCGCAGCACAGTCCGTGCTCCTTTGCGTTGCGAATTGGTATAATGCCTTATTAAAACCTATGTATATTGTTGATTTGACAACCTAAGGATGGTGGTGACAAAACTAATGCTAATAATATAATTTGTTTTTGCCACTTTTTACTACTCCATTTTAAGCCTGCACCCTATGCCGTAATACACGATCAATCAGAATTGGAATCGGTTCGAAACAAATATCTAATCGATTGCTTTATAAGTTCGAAAAAAAATCTGCTCAACAACTTATGAAGCAATGGATTAGACATTTGTTTCGAACCGATTCCAATTCTGACTGATCGTGCATTACGCAATTAGGGTGCAGGCTTTTAAAAAAGTGCGTTTAAAAAGTGTCAAAAACAGAAATGATATTATTAGCACCAGAGAAATAAATAATGAACTTTATCTACACCCATGCTATAAATCCTCTCTAAAAGATTCTGAAACAGTTAGCTTATTGCCAACATTAAAACAACCAGTTTCATAGTAACCATAATATCATCCAAACGGGTGTAATAATGTTGTACAGAATTTCATAATGCAACTCATTTCAAAAAAAGATCATTGTCATTCACGAGCGTTTCACTAACAAAGCACCGTAATTTAAAAACAAAACATATTCGAATTCACGTCGTACCGCGCCATCTTTGTTCGATATTGGTATTGCAAAGAAACTTATAAAGAAGATTCATATCATGGGCGCAGATAAAATCTTGTATGCAAATGTAAATAATTAGGTATTAAAACATACCCCTTATTACAACAGTTGCATAAATAACTATTTTGTACCTAAGGTGTTTTCAGCGAAGTAAGCGGTAACGATACGGTACGAGCGCTATCGATAGTAATATCGATAGCACTTATTGTAGTTTGGTACCTACTACATAATTATCTTCAGGTTTAGTTACAACAAGATTACTTTATCAAGATATTCGCTATTGTTATTTTTTTAATAGTCTTACAACTTTTCGTGTACCTACATAAATGATTAAAGAATATTGACTTTAGAGTTTTTAAATCCTATGTACTCAATAAAGGTACCTAGATACCTATTTATTACATCATAATTTGTACGTAAATAAAATAAATTTTGTTAAATAATAACATTAAATATGATAAAAAAATAATTTCATTAAATATCTAGGATGTAGGTACCTTTGAGCAGGTATATCACACAAAATTTCAAAATTTGTCAGCGACATAGCGTCTTCGCCCTTTCAAAAGGTTTTAGTCGCAAGTTTTGAAAAAATGTTATATATGTGTGCGAAAGTATAATACACAAATATGAAATAAGTAAACTATTGAAAGAAAAGGTATGAAAATCAAGACATTGATAAAATATAAACATGAATTTATTTTAAAGTTGAGTAGGCCCGTCTCTATGTTTTTTTTACAATATTTACCTAACACACAATATTAACAGTTCATCAATCTATAATGGTATATTCGTATTGCTTTTCCACTATTACCGAGCATAGTTTCTTCCCCAGCACTTACTTAATACAAAACTTGACAGTTTGTGTTCATAGTTAATCACGGATCGAAACAAATTAATAAAAAAACATATAAATCTCGACGCACGCACTCAGTCTTAAAACATTTGGCTCTTATAATGAGTTATTTTTAATAAACTTAATTCAGTATTTCAAATAATTATTTTACATAGATAATGATACTGAAATTGATCAATTACCTGCTACTTAAAACGTATTTACAATATATAAAGGGACCTTATACAATAAACTATACACGTAACCATACCTATACTATTAAAATACAACGTACCTACAAAAGTCTGTCATTAATAATATTATCACCTTGATCACATTTTGCTGCATGTGGAAGGAGTTCCTCTAAATTAGCTAAAATAATTTATTACGTTAACTTTATGATATAATAAAGCATTTTAAGATATAATACAAAACCTAATTTCTATCATTCTTCCAATTTCCACGATCATTAAAGTTTTTTCGATCTCTATGCCCCCTACCAGAACCTCCACGATTCCACCGGTCGTTGCCGCGTCCTCGATGACCTCCTCGATTTGGGAACCTTGGGTAATTTTGATCACCATCCATAAAGTTAAAATCATTACCGGGACCAGGACCATTAAATGGCATATTCCCAAAGTTATTAGGTCCACCAAACTTATTAAAGTTATGTGGAATATTTGGAGCTATTCCCAGAAGTCCAGGTGTCGGTCCACCCCGTGGATCTGGCATCGATTGATTAAATCCGTGCATGTTACCTAAATTCATATTATTCATACCTGCCATACCCATTGGCGGAATATTCATCATATTCATGTTACCTCCATCCATGGCGCCCGGAGGCCCACCCATATTGCTGTTCATACTAAATGCAGTTTGATTAAAATTAACTGGTGTTTTGAGTAAAGCTTCTTTAGGTTTTGGTAAATAGGAATACTCACCATTGTCACCTAAGGAGATCCCCAAGTTGTTCAATATATTGCACAACACACTATTACCTTGAATGGGAGCTAGATCGAATTTTTTTCCAGGTATCCTTTCTTGATGATACTGTTTAATCATTTGAGTCACTGGTGCTAAATTTTGGTTTACAAATATTTTTTGCGTCGAGCTCATTTCCTTGTACCAATTGGAATTTTGGAGTATAGTTTGCAAATCCAATGAACTAGACTTTTGATCTTGAACAACGGTTTCAACGTCTTTGGGTTTTCTTCGAGGGTCAATTCTAGGGCCAGTAGGAGTCGTGGTTGTCGATGTCTTAGTGGACTTTTCACTATCACTATTAGACTCGTCAATAGATAGTCTAAAAACTTTTCTAAGTCTAGGATCCACTAGTGCCTGTGACTTAGCAGTACTATTTCTAATATCTGTGTAGTCTGGCCGTGGTATCTCAATTAGCACAACTTTATATGGAATAGGGGGATGGCTATTGATTGACCCGTTTATTTCAGATGCGGGTGTGTAATTTGGTAGAGGTTTAAAAGGCAAACCTAAACGAAAATCAATATCTCCACTAGTTTGACGCAAATCGGTATCGCCAAAAGTAGGGAGATTGAAATCTGATTTCCGCAAATCGACATCGGTTCTTCGTCTACCGTCAGTGGGCTCACCATCTATACACTCATAAATCGATACTCTAGGAGGTTTTTTAGTTGTAGTCTTATTGGAATCGGTTACTTTTTCTGGAGATCGTTTAGCTCGGGGATCCCTTGATCTATTGTGTGGTGATGCCGCACCCTCGGTGCTATTTTCAACTTTATTTTCTTGTAGATTATTTTTCATTGTGTTCAGCAATTTTGTTACCTCTTCACTGATATCTATTTTGGAAAGATCACCAAGCCTACTTAAAACAGCAGAAGGTTCTATAATCTGTAGTGTGGAAGCCTGAGGAGAAGGCGATTTTTGTATTGGTGATGAAGCTGGAGACTTCTTCTTCGTTCCTTTTTCTTCGTCACTTGAATACCATTTTTCATCTATTAATAAATTGTTGTCTTCGTCATCTGTAGTCGATCGACGATGTCTCTTTTCAGGATTTTTAAACAGTGGTTCTGGCTGAAGAAATCTTATATCTGTATCACATTCTTTCCTCCCATGATTGTCTTCAACAGTAGAATGTAGAATCCTGGGACCATCGTCCGAAAAAGGAAGAACTCTGTGATCTACATCTTTCGACTCATTAGCAATTACAGGTTTTTCAGCGTCATAGGACTCGTTAGAAATATCAATATTTTCCTTATCTTTTGAAGCGAATTTTAAAGCATCTTTTGTATATTGATCTATATCTATCATATCCTTACTCATCTGTGGTTCTTTATGACTGCCCTTACTTGAAGAGGTATCTTCAGGTGCTGGTAGCATTACAGATTGCTGGAAACGCATGTCAATGTCTTTACCTGGCAAATCAGACGGTGTCGTTACATTGCTAGGTACAGGTACGGGTACAGGTGGCACCCTCAAATCTAAATCTTTACTTCCAGTCGTTTGACCCATAAACTGTTGCGGTTCACTGTTCGGGTTTATGAGACCTAACTTTTGTATGTTCATTGTATTTAACTGGATTTCAGTTATTTGTTTTAGGGATAATCCAATGCTATTTAATTGTAATACCGTCAGTTGACCAAGTTGATCTAAATTATCTATACCCATTTTTGTAAGGTCTAAAATTTGCCGAGGTGTCAGGACTCCAGTTAGATTCTTGATGCTAAGTACATTACTTGAATTTGTATTATTATTTGGTGATGAGTTAACGTTAAAGTTCTGATTATTTGATAAATCGTTTTGCCACCTCGATTGTCGCACTTTTGGTGATATTTTATTTTGCCTCTCATTCATATTATATTGATTTCCTTGTAATGAGTCTGCTGTGTTTTGAGGGTTTGGTATACTTACTTCAAAAAGAGATGGAATGTTTTTCTCATTACTTTCTGAAGCGTCGGAATATTGTTGTATTAATTTTCCTTGAGTCGTTTGTAACATTTTTAATGCCCCTTCTCTGTTGAGTCTTGGGAAATCACCTAAAATTTCTTTAGGAGCCGATTCTATGTGTTTTAAAAGTATGTTCTTTATAGCATCAGTTAACGGTTTACCATGTGCGAATTTACATTCATCTTTGTATATACACGGAAGCCCAGTATGATAATATTTACATGGAAAATCAGCATGCATGTACAAACATTTATCTCTCTTTGCACAACAATCCATTAAATAAAACTTGCACAGTTCCATTTTTCTTGGAGGTTGTGCATCATGTGAATAAATACAGTCATCGCCTTTATGGCATTTACCTTGCATATAATATAAACAAACACCGTCAGGGTCTTGCATTGGATGATTACCTCTTCTCCTATCGTTCTTATTGTGTTTGTTACGATCACGCTGTCTGTTATTTCTCTGCTGTCGATGATGCTGCTGCTGTCCTCGAGACTCCTGGCTACTATCAGACGCGTATGAATCTCTATCGTCATCAGCATATCCATCAACAGGCGACTGCCTATGAACTGGAGAAGCACCCCTAACACACATCATTTCGCTTTCATCCATCTCATCTGAAAATTCTTGTTTTTTACGCTTTTTACTAAGACCATCTTTATTATCGTATTTCTTCCGTTTTTTAGGTTTACGACGTTCATCAACGTCATCTTCATTGTGGCCCTCTACACCATCATTTTTGCTCATAGCCTTTCTGATGGCTTTTTCGATGTTACCAGCAAAATCATCTTCTGTAGGACTAGAATATTTACGATTCTTTTTACTTTTTTCCTTAAATTTTTGTTCTTTATTAGACTTTGATTTCTTTTTCTTACCTGATTTTGAATAATAAAAATCTTGGGTTTCCGATTTTTCAAGCGGTACTTTATCGTCGATAGTTGGTACAGTTTCTATACCTTTCTCTTCAGTTGTTATTTCAGTTGCTTCTTCACCTTCACTCTCAATCTCCCCATCCTCCAAGTCTTCCACCTCTGCGTTCATCACTGCTGCAGTCACCTTAAAAGTGCCACTGAAATGAGATAAAATTTATATATTAATAGTTGTGATTTACTAGTTTAAATCTCCAGCATTTGGTTTCAATAGATTTGCAAGAAACTAAAACAATGTCTAACTATTGTATTACTCTGTAACAGCATTTACTTCGTATTATGTATAATAATTCAAGTGATAGTCCATTGTAAAACCTAACAAGTATCTACCTACTTAAAATATTTCTGCGATAATAACATCGATTATTACTGTTTAACATCCTACTTAGAATGATATGGTAAAAACGATAACAATGACATAGAAAAACAATTTTGAAGTGGTTATTCGAATTCTAAGTATTATGTACGGTCGAAGTGGCGATGATGGGGGAGGGTGGACGTCTTTCGGCTGAAATGACGATGATGATGATTATTATTATTTCAATTTAATACTATTGTTTTATTTATCATCATTTTGAGCCTCGAAAAGCCATAGAAAGCCACCGAAGTTAGTTCCCATTACTCGATAGTTGCCTTGAGGAGACAATAGATGGCGTTGGTACACATTTCAAATCACAAGTACATGTCTGCCGCGCTAATAATATCAAAACGGGTAGGCAGTTGTCTACTACCGCACATCCATTTTTCCTAAATTCATCAAAGAAATTTCGGCCATGATCGGCATGCAATAGTACAATGTACAAAAAATATATTTATATTAATAAAAGCTATTATTTAGGTAGTGCTAAAATTAAAAGTGATAATTTAAGGTCCACTATCACCATAATGAAAAGTGGAATGCAATGTTCATAAAAACTACTGAAAACCTTAACGAAAGCTTAGAAGACTATTGCGGATCTAAGATGATTAGTTCAGGCAGATACCTAATCAAGTATTCAAAAATGTTATTTACATAAAATATAAGATAAGTAGGCATCGCAAATAAGCACAAAGAATCAACTTAAATGCGAGTCATTTACGGCATCACCAAATAATATAAGTGTATAAACCAACAACTTTTTTAGCTATTCGTATTATAAAAATGGAGATATATTCCGATTTCTCTGTGAATTTTAAGAGTCATGGTCAAATCTGTTTTACTTGCGTTCCTACCTCAACTACGTTGTATTCTTAGCATGTTGCGTGATAGCTTACCCACTTCTATATCTCGTGAGAAAGGGACAGCAACAGTGTTAAAAATACTAACAAGTCTGTGAGTGAAACGGCAAATAGGTACGTCATGCAAGCAAAATCTACGATGTCATGCTCGCCATTTTTACCGGAGGTATTACGCGACCAAATTGGGGAGATATTCAGCTAGAACATGTTAGCAATTTAGGGGATAAAACACGTCACAGGGATTTAATAAGAGTGTATAAAATTAGACCTAAGCTCTCAGAAAAATAGGGATTGGAAGCAAAAAAAAATTTAACAGAGGAAAACTCACATTCACATTGTACGTTTAAATGCATAACACGCCCTTTGTGACTGCGCAATTATATAAATATATAAAAAATGTTGAGTAATAGTTTGCTGGTTAATAAGTGTAATAATCTTCTAGTCAAAGAGAACAAATCTCGATTTTCTTTCAAATACTATACCTAATATTCGTCGGAACAATTAGCATTGGGAATGTAACTCCAGGAATCACAAAATTACTTAGGTGTTGCGTAGTTCGAAATTCAACATGTATGGCAGAAGTCAGTACAATAACTGTTCTTAGCCACTACTTTCAAGAGTAATTTAGGTAGATACAGCCAAGCCAAGCAAGCAGTGGGTGGCCGTTCACATTTCACAATATCTAGCTGCGCGCTGCGCTCTCGCTAGTCGCTACGATTTGAATGACGTCAACCTTCTAGAACGGCAAGATATCTGTCCTTCCTTTCATCGAGGTCACGAGGCGTATACCGCTCACACACACTAGCACAATTTCGTTGTGGTCGATACCTACGTGTAAATATGGCGTGTAACCTACATACACTACCTAAACCATCTTAGTTTAGTAGGATTATAATAATGCAAAATTTGGACGTGGAATGCAGAAATATGATAGAAATTAGAAAATAACATGTTCTGTGCAAGAAATGAGAATATTCACATTACCAACACCAAATAACCCCCTAAAGACATAGAAATGATAATTTACATAGGTATACACAATAAACATTGATAAAATAAATACAGTACGGTACGGAAGGACCGAAAGTAATGTAGGTAATATCATGCACAAAATAAGTAGAGTTGTTTCAGGAATGTCAAATCTGATCTCTGTACTTGTGTACGGCCATGGCTGCCAAGCAGAGACAGTTTGTATCGCTTTGTTACAGCCGCCATTTTGGCCCAGGTAGCAATATTATAAGATTGATCAATAACGAATGATACGATTACCGATTTGCAAAATACTATGCATTTTTCCTTCAAACGCGTCTTAAACAAAAATGTGTAACGAAGATGGATGTTGCACGTGTATGGTAAATCCTTTAGCTGACCAAGCACTTAGTAAAAGGGGACACGCATTCATAAAATGGCCTATCGAGTAAATAATATTAATTGTTACCAATCTTACATTAATGAACGAATCACTATATGCGACTACTAAACGCCATATAAAATGTAAATTTCTCGGTCATGTCCTGCATAAAGACGTAACAATTCGAGTACGTTATATTGATATCGAACGTCGACTGTAGCAGAACAAAGCGGCGATCAAAAATTATTTAGTTTCAAATTTTAACACGCTGGATACGGAAGCGCTAGTGTTGCGGCAGCAAAACGCCCTCTGTGGTGCCCAGAAATAGTACGACATTTCCGCTCAGTAGTAGAGTCTTTAGATTAATTACGAAATACACACATTATTCTACTTCATCATACTTCATGAAATTAATATATGTATTAAATATTTTGTAACATATCAATTTATTCTTCATTTTATGTCTTCCTTTCGAATATGAATTATGAGTAACTAAATTCATCATCTTAATGTTGCAATAATGAAAATATCAATAAATATAACTTACAAGCTGAAAAAAAAATGTGTTTCCATATTATTAAGTTCCATTATATTTAATAAAAAACACTTACCAGAAAAACATTTACCAGAAAAAACATGTATTTAATTCACTTATGCGATTTGAAATAAAATATTAAAACATTTATGTAAAACATACCACATCTAATTCACATTTCAAAACCGAATGTAAATGTCATCATGATCATCGAAATCGTAATGTCATTTTTATTATCAATTTTGTGATAAGTCAGCATTTCACGAAAATACAAAATTTTATTATTCGTACTGTTGCTATCCTCTCGATTATTTCAATATTATTTCAATAGTATATACCTAGTTCTTTATGAACAAAATGTTATTAGACGCTAATTGTGACTGTGTATTAAGCAAATTTTAATAAATAACTTGATATTGTTAGTGCTCGTCAAGTTTCGAAGAAATTTAAAGGATGTCCGAACCAAATAATCCATTTGCTGGACTCTTAGGAGCATCTGAAGTATCATCTGCAGTTGAATCACCTCGTGTTGACGACAATGCAGCGTTTCAAACTACCTCCAAAATATCGCCAGGCGATGAAGACACTGAAACAATAAATAACATAGTGGAAAACGTTTTCCACTTTACAATTAATCCCAACGTTGGGGAAGGCCACCCAGTTGGAGACAGACAATTGGTATTTTTAGAGGAATTGGCAGAAGCCACTAAACCTCAAGTGTTTTTAGATTTAGAAGCCTTAGAGCAGGCTTTGTTTGAACGGTTACTTCTTACAGACATTGAAAAATGTGTTGTACCGAAAACAAGTAGAATTTACATGGAACATGTTGTTCAAAAGCAAATCTTCCCATACTTGTTCAGTTCTATTCAGAATCTACAAAGTTATGAGCAGGTGTCCTCCCCTATTGTGAAGACTGCTGTACAAAGGATGAAAGAGCTTATATTCCGAAATTCTGTGACTGCTCTGAAACAGCCGGCATTGTTTGAAGGACAAGACTTTTCTGTACAACTCGTGGAACTTTTACAACATGTAGACCCACAATGTCATACATTTTTCATAGATATAGTGAGAGCATTCATGTCTGATGGTAAATTATGTTTTACCTTACTACTTTTTGTTTTCGTATACATATACATAAACTCACCCCTTCTACCCTTGGGGGTAGGCAGAAACTACAGAACGTCATCCACTATGATCCTTACATACTTTCTTCGGTCTCATTTATACTTTAATTTAAATTTAAATGCCATCACCACTTTTCTATCTATCTTCTGTCTCTTTAATTAATATCTTATCTCAGGAATTATACATTTAATTGAAAAAATATATTATTTTTCCTTCTTAGGGGATCCCAGCTCCCAGGAACAGTTGCGAGACACAATGATTCCTGTTTTGAAGAGGATCCACACGGATGTCAACAAATCAAATCTTATTAATTTACCTATTTATGTGCTGCCATGTTTACAACTTTTTGCTGGTAAGTGACAGATATAACTTTGAATTTGTTACAAATGTATTTTTTATGTTTTTGAATATCATGTACTAGAAAATAGATCTACCTGCGAGACAATGGAAATGTCAATGATAGACACAGCTGAGCAATCAAAGATGTTTTCATGACTTACACTTGTTTTAGTTTATTACTTTTTCTATAAAATTTTATGAACAAGATGAACATAATTTCAATAAATTTCAGCCAATCAATGGTTAGCCCCAATTTTATTGGAGGCATGTGAACCTAATAATGAGACCAATGGGAGATTCTACCAGGATTCAGTCATTGGTGCGTTACTGAGTCTCTCAGTTCTCCCCAGAAATGTGTCATTACCACATGACTTTTTTGACAACCCTATGGACCAGGTAAAACTTTTACAGTACATTTTGTAAAATATTTTTAACTATCTGTTCGAGCTTGACATTGCCAAGCTAAATCTTTTGACATTTCCAGTAGATTTTCCAAAAAAAATCTTTCACACAAACCTTGTCCTGATAATTACGAACACAAAAAGAAAACAGCCAGATTGGTTGAGCCATTCTCCAGTAATGATCTTTTCATACATGCAATAGATTTTTATTTATACATATTATAGAACTTGGCTAGTGTCTTGTAATAAGATATGGTGTTAGTTACTTGGCCACTATTTAAAAAATATTATGCAGATATGATTAGTTTATTATTATTATTTAGACATTGGGTTGTAAGCTTTTGTAAATATGTAAAAACAGAAATTAACATAAGCAAAAACTTGAATATTACAGGCAGCAACTTCAATGATAGAGACTTCAGTTTGGAATGCATCATCTCACCTAACAAACCACTTGCACAGAATATTCCTAACTATTCTCAAGGGTGGACCACATTTGAGGAACCGGTTACTATCATGGATTGGAAAGTGTTTGAAATCAAATGTTGGCAGAGGAAAACTCTGGAATGTGCAGGTGAATATTTGTTGCTTTTGCAAAGTGTTGGTGGTTATTTGTTACCTTTGTTAAACGATTGGTGTATGGTAGAGATGATGAATATAACCATCAACCATTAAATTTAACTAATATTTAAAATTAACCATGATATTCAATAAATAAAATTAACATTAACGAATAAAAATATCATATCAACTTCTTCGGCGCAAAATTGGCAAGGACGAATATTTCTCTGTCTCGCTCGAACAACGCGCTGTCTCTCGCTCGCTCGGGTTGACCTTCGGAGCGGCAACGCAGTGTCGTCGGTGTCGTAGAAATATTTATTCCGTTACGTGCATTCAATTGTATGTTCTATCTTTGTTACGTTAAAACACATTTACTGTTGGGGATATTTTATTCTAAAGAAAGTTGTTGATATTTTTAACCAATATTTCGGTCGGTTAATGGTTGATTTTTGATATAAGTTTATTTTATTAGTTAGTTTTGATATTTTATTCAAATAACAAAGTCGCGTCGTTGCGTTGTTGTTGTTTTTTTTGTTTTACAAAATGCCGAGACGAAAGTCGCAACTTGTAAATATTGTAAAAAAGCCTGTTAAAGTATGAAGGGAAGTTTAACTTAACAATTTCAACATGCATTAGTTAATAGAATATTCAACTTTTCAACATGTTGCAGATACTTGAATAAAAATATTAACTAATATTTTCAACCAATAAAAATATCGATATTTTTATTTAACCATTAACCAATAAACAATTTCAACCAATATTCTCATCTCTGGTGTATGGTTGGTTTTACGGTTGCTGACCTTGTGAAGTTGTGAGCTAGTAAATATGCTATTTACATAACCACATCCCATCCCATTTCACTACAAAGACAAAATGGAAAAAATAAAATGGGCATTGTTTTGTTTCAGTGTAGTTCCAGTTTAGCCATTCCTGGTGTAGTTTCAGTTGAGCCACACAACACTTTCCCCAGAATTTTTGGCATTTGTCCAGCATACTCATTCTTACATTACTTGCATATATTAACAAAATTCCTTTGTTCAAATTTCAGCACGGCGAGGTCAGTGCGGCAACCTTAAGTACTGTGTCGGATGGCTTTATGCTAAACTTGGGTGCAGTGCTGCTGCAGCTGTGCCAACCATTTTGTAACTCAGCTGATGATCCTAAGGCACTGAAAATCGATCCTACATATGGGGCCGTATTGGTAAGCAGTGTGTTACAGTTTGAAGTAAATGAATGTCATGCAATGGACTTAGTAAAAAAACGAATGTGGCATGTTTTACCGTTACCGAGTGATTCGTTAAGTATTTTAAGGTATTTAATAATAATAAATCTGAATCACACTATGTCACACCAGAAACTCTTTAGTAAGATAAACAAATGTATTGTTGCTCTGGCGCCTAAATTATTAATAACTACAGGTCGTTAAGGTAAACACCGTTATCCTTGCAACCAGTGGTTTGGTTTCATTTATAGAATGTAAAATCAATGGGAAATAACAACTTTTCTTTTTTTAAATGTCCATTTTACCCGTCTCAACACGGGCGGGGGGTGCGGGACGTGACCTTACCGGCCGCGAGTGCGACCCTTCCCTCAGTCAGTCAGCTGTTTCGGTAGCGAGCACGGTGTCGAATGAAAATAACGTTATTTTGGTTAACGTTGTTTTACCCATGGTTTGCATGACAAGAGTGTTTACCCTTACACCCTGTATAGCCCAACATGCCAATCCACAAGTCATGTGTTTTGTTGCTATAAATATTTAAAAATATGTACAATCTTTTTATTCTAGCCACAAGAATGCGCAGACAAATCAGTGCATTTGGACTGCCTGCACAACGAGACTTGTTTACTGCCATCAAGAGAGACAGAAGATGACCAGTCAGTCAAGCGGCCTACTGCAGAAACTTACAACTTTGTTACCGAGTGCTTCTTCATGACACAGAAGTGTATTGATCTGGGTGAGTGAATTTAACCTCTTACATGCATAAAAGGAGAGACTGTCTTTGTGGTTCTAATGGCAGCTTTGTTTTTAAACTCATTGATATTTTCTTCTTAGTATATAAGAAAGAATAAAGAAAGAAAATAAATTTATTTGACCCAGGTAAGGCACACAATATCCACACAAAAAACCTATCTATATATCATATTTTGCAGCAGCAGTCTAATAATTAAATGACGGGCTGCAAAAAAAAAATTGAATCATCAATGTCACAACTCCTCCCAATCAGTATGTTGGTGTCACTCTTTACTTTATATTTAACTAGCTTTGCTCACGACTTCGCCCGCGGTGAAGTCTGAAATGATCCCATGGGAACTTACTACAGGGATAAAAGTATTCTATGTCCTACAGTTCATGGTGTACCCATGTGCCCAATTTCATCCAAATCTGTTCAGCCGTTTTAGCTTGAAAGCGTAACAAACAAATAAACTCACTTTCGCATTTATAATATTAGTTAGGTTTAGTTAAGATTTATAAGTCATCATTCTTTTGCCCTTACCCCATTTAATGGGTGGGGGGGAAACATTTCTTCTTCCGTAAGTCTCTACTATTATAAATTATACGTAAAAGTTATAAAAATAAACTCCTGTCTTCATATACTCAGGTGTCCGCGTATGTGCCGAGAAGCTCTGGCGGTGTGGTCAAGAGTTGGGGCAGGCTCAGCGCGCTCTCGCCGACGTGTCGGCCGGGGCACACCACCTAGTCGAGCCCATGAGGCAGAGGGCACACCATCTTATGTCCAAGTAACTATAACTTATTATATATTCATCAAAGATTTTAAATACAGACTGACTGTCAGCTCTGGCCCTTATACAAATTGAGAGCGTGTTGATATAACGCACATTTAAAACAAATGAGTACAGTAATTACAGGCGCACTGACCGATCGATCAGGTTAAGCTACGCTTGGCGCGGTAGACCTGTGGATAGGTGACCGTCGTGCCGCGGAAAGCACGTTAAGGCACTTGAAACTCGAACCGCCGTTCGTAACTCTGACAACCAGTCGTACCAAGGGGTATGATATTACCCAGTAACAGGGTTGCGGTGGTCAGATAAGCAGTGGCTACGTGTTAAATATTTGTATTCAGCTGCATTCAGTTAGACTGGAAGCCAACCCCAACATAGTTGGGAAAAGGCTAAGCAGATGATGAATCATCATATTCGGCCTTGACAATGCCAATGCTGAGCCCAAAGAGGAGCCCTCCCGACACTGCGCGAGTCAGATCCAGCAGAACGTCCAAAAGCTGTTTGATCCAGGCATAAATCGCGATCATACGGTGCGAATTATTTGGCCTGTCATTGGAGTAATTCTTATTTCTTGCCGTAGAACTGTTAGTAGGTCTGTTGGAGCGTTGACTACCGCCAGTCACACTCTGCCCGTAGTTCGAACATAGAACCGATGGGACAGACATCTTACTTATTTATTTATTTGGGACAAACAAACAGTAACACATTATATCTGCGCAAATAATCTAAACAAAGATAATATATAAATGTGAAACTCACACCGTTATCCACAGCATATACCTACATTTCACCCAAGCTCTTCTACCCACTACACAGATTTGTGAGTCTCCGTTGCGCGTTACTGGAGAAGGAAATGTTAACAAACCTGAACCGTCTGCAAGCGACAACTTGCACGTGGCTAGTGCAGGTTGCAGTCCGACCAGACCCAAAAACTCCTCAGGCATGCTATGCGCCTATCAACATGGTGCCCATACAGATGCCTGTGACTACGCCGCCGCCGGATACTTTAAGGTTTGTAATGATAGGAACTGTTCCTACCATGCGTAATACAACAATTCATGTTGTAGGATATGAGGAAGTACCTACCTTGTCGTACCTTGACCGGTTTTCATTATTGAGGATTTTGATAACTTTTTTTAGTATGCTAAGTTCAAGTGGCATAACTCAGAACCGAACAATACATAACCAATAATACAACAGGCGGTCATATCACAAATAGCCATGTCTTGATGAGGAATTGAGGACATCTCTATGTACTTCTAGCTTTAGTCGTGTCCGTACGCGGCCTACTCAATTTCTGTTTCAATAATCTTTCTATTCGTTATGCTTCGCGTCTAAACGTTATTTTCAGGGACTTGAAAGGTTACTCAAAATATAGGTACGATAACGTTACGTAATATCATTATGCATAGTTCCAGTAACCATTTATGAACTAATATCTTGGCAATATAACGAAAATCTATCGGAACGAAATCTTCAACTATTCATTTAGTTACGATCCGGGTGGAACAGTAGAAATTATCGTTACTGGAACGGTATAAATTATTGTACTATACGTAACGCTCAAATTATTGTACTATACGTATCGTTTCAAGTCCCTGGTTATTTTAACTGATGAATGAGTCATAATCTACGATAGAACAAGGAAAGTTGCCACTTCATAAGATTAACTGACCATTCCTTATCATAATCCACAGATGTGTCCCAGAGTTCGTCCTCGAGAACGTGGTGGTCCTGATAACGATGGCGCGTCGCACAGTGGGCGCCATCACGGAGGAGGCCGACATCGCGAGCGTGCTGCGGCCGGCCATGACACTCGTGTTGACGTTTATGGGAGATTCTACACGAACTTATAATCCGCATCTGAGGTAACTGTTGTAACAAGAGGAAATTACTTGACCCCAATGCGGGTAAATTCTCTTGCGGATTGTCTTATCAGATATGTTCATCAAAACATGATTCGCGACCATAACGACTATGTATTTATATAATTATATAGTCATTAGAATCAACAAATATCATGATTTCATGAGATAGTTATTCAATTGGGTAATTTGAAGCGACTACAAGTCACAAATCTTCCGTTTTTGGAGTTCCATACCTCAAAAGGAAAAAGGCTCGCCACTTTATTTATTTATTTAGGTTAGCCAACAATTGTTTACACAATACATTTAAAATTATTTGCTTAATGGTAGGTACAAGAACAAGTGTAACAATTACTTAAAGGTTAACACAACATGCACCATTTTTGGTTTTACAAAGCCAAAAAAGGATATTTACAGTAATAGATAATCATTTATGGCATAGCCTCTTATAGAAGACTGACTATTATTAATAACAAATAATTAATTAATTATAATGACTTGTGTTTCAGAGCTCGACTGGCAGAATGTCTGGAGGCGATGTTACCGAATCACCCGGATGATCAGCAGCCATTGAGCAGTTTAGCGTCCTTCTACAGGGAACAATTGTTCAAAGAACATCCACATCGATTGCAGGTATAATATGCAGGATTACAGGCCAATAATTTATAAAATTATAGTTAACACTCTTCCTGGCAAAATGTAAATTCTATCTATTGATGACTTGTATGAAAGATTGGATGAACATATAATTTATTTTTTATTAAAAAGTTAAAATAAATTAAAAAGACGAGAAGACCCTACTAGTTTACGAGACGCCGATGATCCATAACACGCTTGCTTATATGGCATTAACGACTCTTTAACTGATAAATATTATAGACTAGCTAAATCTTCAAAAAATTGGAAGAATCCTTTAACACAAATTAACATTAAATCAGATTAAAAGTTCTCATAATACGCGTTATCTCTGTGTAACTCACAGCTAGTTCCCTGCCTCATGGACGTGTTCGTCGGCATCGAGATGACCGGTCAGAGCGTGCAGTTTGAGCAGAAGTTCAACTACAGACGCCCCATGTACCTCGTCATGGACTTCTTGTGGGAAATGGAGGAACATAGAGACGCAATCACGTGAGGATAAGTCTCTATTATATGCCAATATCTGAGGAAACAATTGTGTACCTAAAAGTTTTACCTAACGATTTTTGCCAAATGAGGGACGGGTAAATCTTGCCAGGGTTGCGGGAAAGTCCGAAAGGTATACCGGGGCCCTTGGCAACAGGCAACTGAAGGAACACGGATGGGTTTTAGGCAGTAAATGTCTGACATGCCCTCCCGCTCCGCCCAGAGCGAGAGAAGTCATTTGATGATTTCCCACGCTCAAAAAAAATCATCGTCTGCCACGCTTTACGCCAAGTTTTGTGACGTCAGCTTCCAGTCTAATGGGATGCATCTGGATTATGTATATGGCTTCTAATAATATGTCAAGAATAGTAAAGGCATCTTACACTCACACTATGCAAGCGTTTTAGTAACCGCAGAAAAGACTTCACAGTTAGTAAGATAAATTATTAAATCGTTATCAATATTTAAATTTTAAAACATTGTCATTTACAGGCGACTAGCAAAAGAAGCTGAATCCAACATGGAGGCGGTACACCCACCGATATTCCTGCGATTCGTGAACCTTCTCATGAACGACGCCATCTTCTTACTAGACGAGGCGCTCGGGAACATGGCGCAGATACGCACCATGCAAGCTGCACAGTATGTAGCGTTTATTGCTATAGAATACTTCTATACATATTATAAATTAAAGTCGCTTTTCGCGTCTGTATGTCCGCTTTGTTCTTCTAAACCACGCAACAGATTTTGATGAGCTTTTCATTATGATTTTATTCCGGAATGTGTTTAATAGTTACAAGCTAAGCAATCTGGATGTTTTGTCAAGTCCAAAAACCGTGCGGATCCCGAGCAGGTCGCTAGTACCTTTTATACGAAGATTCGTTTTATGCGACGGGAAGATTCGTTTTATGCGAATTATTTATACGAAGACTCGTATTATTTCACAATTATTTTTTTGCTACTCAATCACCAATAACACTATTATTTGACAAAAGACAGAACATGACAACAAAAAAATTGAGTCCTATACCCAGCAGTGGGTTTTTACAGGCAGAGATGATGATGAAACTCGTTTCCACAGAGAATCGGGCTCCTGGGCAAGCTTACCATCACAGGAACGAGCTCAAAACATGTCAAACCTCTCCCACATCGGGATGCTAGCTCGTTTCGACAACATCCTGGGTCGCGACACTATCCGCACGCTAGTCCGCCTCACTGCGCACGCGCCATACGTGTTCTGTCATCCTACCCTCGTGGAGCGCATCGCGTCCATGCTCAACTACTTCCTACTGCATCTTGTTGGGCCTAATAAGAAGAATTTCAAGGTGGGTTTACCTTTTTTTTTGACGTATGTACACACGGCTACACATCAAGCTATACATTCCAGTATAAGCTGACCTCTTATTGTAGGGAAATTCTATACAATGCTAGTATAAACTGGAAATGTGTAGCTTGATCTGTAGTCGCGTCTACAAGTCTTTCGCGCTTACTAAGTTTTATATTTCATACTTATTTCTATCATTAGCTAATTCGGGTTTCGTATATTTTTATTATTTTCTACGGCTCAGACGCTCAGGTGTACATACCAGTAATTTAACTCAGGGTATTTTGCCAATGCCGACTATTTTCGAACTCAATCAGTCTTTTTCAGGAGCTCTTCACTTTTCAAAGCAATATCGCCAAATGAAAAATATTTATCGTATGTAAATCATGAAAACTACCAAAAAAAACCAGCAATAACATCACTAAACAATTTGACTGATGCTAAACCGTCTTGAGCAAGCCTGGTGGTCAATGCTACTGCGGCAAAGGGCTCTTCTCATGGTTCGATGAGAACAGCAGTCCTTTGCCCTGCAGTGGGACAATAATAGGCTGGTATACAAAATTATGCTTATAAACATTTTTTTACTTCTCAGGTAAAAGACATGAAAGAGTATGAGTTCGAGCCAGCCAGCACAGTGTTGGACATTTGCCGCATGTACGTGGAACTGGGCAACAATGAGCGCTTCTGCGCCGCAGTGTCAGACGACGGACGGTCGTACTCACCGCAACTGTTCACCTTGGCTGAAACGGTGTTAGGTAGTTTACGGGAGTTTTTTAGTTTGAGTTTGATGAAATCATGAAAGTGACCTACTTACTAGGTCATTTATAAATGTTCTAATGACAAAACATTATTCCTCAGCGCGCATCGGTGGTGGAGGCCTAATAGGCTCGTTACGGGAAGTGGCAACTTGCGTGGAAAGGTTCGCCGTGCAGCGACAGCGAGACGAAGAGATCCTCGCCAACGCGCCCGAGGAGTTCCTCGACCCCATCATGAG
This sequence comes from Lithophane semibrunnea, assembly GCA_947363905.1. Taxonomy (NCBI): domain Eukaryota; kingdom Metazoa; phylum Arthropoda; class Insecta; order Lepidoptera; family Noctuidae; genus Lithophane; species Lithophane semibrunnea. Next base: position 7,652,722 of record OX376200.1, read on the forward strand.
CACACTGATGATGGACCCCGTGATCCTGCCCAGCTCGCGCACCACTGTGGACAGGACAACTATCGCTCGGTACCACTGATTTTTTAGTATCTTTTTCTGTTCGAGTCGATTATAAATACATGTATTATGTTAAATGAGTTGGGCCCAGGTGGCCGCGCCAATCGCGGCGTCTCTGGCGTTTTTTACTATTAACTCATGACCGGCCCGGATTTTAAGTCGCTTTTCGTGTCTGTCTGTATGACCACGTTGTTCTTCTAAACTCCGCTATGGATTTTAATGAGGTTTTCACCATAATTTATAGAATTTATTCCTGAAGGAAACTTACACATAATAAGTTAAAACCTTGCGAAGCAGGGGCGTATCGCTAGTAGAATAATAATAGATTATAGTAATCAATCCATGCATATGAAAATGATGAGCTAAGTGCAATGCGCTACTCGAAGTTTTATTTTCTGATTAACTTCGTGTATTTCAAAGTTTTATATGATTGGAGTGACATTATTTCATACCCTCTATATAATCTATCAGACGTCACTACCAAACGCTTAGGAGGCTTATACGAGGCTTTTGGCTACTTTTGTATTATTTTTTGTCTTTTTTTGTTGTGTGTGCGTTTTGTTTGTGCAGAATAAACAATTTTTCTTTCTTTCTTAGTGGAGAAATAAAATAATTATAATCACAGTTAAAATTAATAAATGTATCCTCGTCGTTAATTTTTTTTATTTTCGTTCCAGACATCTCTTGAGTGATCAATCGGATCCGTTCAACCGCTCGCCGCTGTCCATGGACCAAGTAAAGTCCAACACGGAACTCAAAGAGAGGATCCAAGCGTGGATTGCTCAGCAGAAGTACATTGCTCAAAACCCGACCAGTAACGAATAGAAGACAAATATAAATAGGTTTTTGTATATTTTACTAGGCAAGCTAGTAATATTGTAGGTTAGTTTAGAGAGTAGATTTCGTATTGAAGGCAATACTATACATATTATGTAAGGGCGCTTGATAAATGGGATGTTTGTGTGATTTGTGTCAAGTGTAAACAGTGTTATTTTGTATAATATTTTCAGTTATTTTTCAACTATTGTAAATTTTAGTTAGTTATCCAAGTTCCGGTACATATCAGTTGCAATGATATATTCTATTGTTTATTCTATATTTATTTTTATTGTTTATTTCAGTTGAATGTTCAATTTAATTTTGTCGGATTTTAATTCGAATGATTTAATTGAGTGCATTTTGTTTACTGGGTAGGTACTAATTTGCAAGTAAAGGTTTGTACCATCCTTATTATTGTGATAAATTACTATTTTCAGTCTTTAGTTTAGTATAATAAAAATAATTAGATGTAATTAATTATAATTAATATATTTCTTGAACTCGGTCTCTTTTTCTTTTTTATCTTATAATCCACCCAATTGGGCAAAACAATTGTCTGACTATTCTTACTCATTCTCTTCTCATTATTACTCTTATCAACTCACTTTGAGTGCTTATTAATTAAGAGATGCGAGTGAATGAGTTGAATTTGAGATGTGGCGACAGATGGTATACTAAGATAAATCCTTGTCTACTTCAGTGACTCTTCTGCTTATAAGGCGTGGCAATCAATAAGAAAACGCAGGAAGAATGGAGCATGCAGGACCCCCTATTACTTAATATACTCTTTGTCCATAATAATGCCATTTTGGATTGAAAGCTTCATTTAGACTCGAAGTACATTATTCCGCATTAAAAATAGTGTACGTTACCCCAGCAAGAAAGTGTCTCCTAGAGTTATATGAGTAGAACGTATAATTTGTGCCTTATTTGCTGTAAATGTGCCCCCACATAAAAAATGTGTGCCCCCTGTCGTTTTGGAAAAAAACGGAAAAAACGATTCTTGCTGGGGTAACGTTTTTCTAGCAGGAAAATTCTAAACGAATGATCGGAGAGAGAAAAATTATGCATGGCCATAGAGCTTATTTGTGTGCCAAAATGTGCCCCCAAAAATAAAATCTGTGCCCCTTCAGGTTTTCGAGATATTGCATTTCCTGCTGGAGTAACGTTTTGATGAATCGTATATCTCTAAAACCATTGCATGTGCCCCTGTAGAATAAACATACAGGAGTAGCTCTTAATGTGTGCCCCTTAGTGCCCCAATTAGATTTAAGAAAATATTTATAGTTTTCAAGTTATCGCGGTTTTATGAAAACCCAAAAAAACATCGCAGCGCTTAAATGAGACAAGGTATAAGTTCGCTGAAAACTGTATTCGGTCCTTCTTAACGCTAATAATAACCATACAAAGTTTCAAAACTTCACATGCATGCGTTTTTGAATAATCTTGCTAAAAGTCAAAACGATGGTGTCATAACTTTGACGGCAAAATACAAGGAACCGGCTCAATCCCAGATGTGTAGGTGTAAACCAAAATCTTGTGCCTTTAGTCAAAAATATATGGTGAAAATATTCAGCTTGGAATGTTTCGCATTAAGTAAATATTAACAAAAAACCAAAATATGTAAGCAACGGCTGGCTATCCGACCAAATATGAATGACTACTAAAAAGCGACGGATTCATACATATCGATGACCTTCTTTACTTTACTCACTAACCGGTTCACACGTGTTGTGCCTGAGTACAATGAAGTAGAAAAGTAATAAGTAATAAAATTAAGTTGTTATTGGATTATATCCTACTAGCTGCTTCTATGACCTTACACATGATTAAGTACATTATAAATAGTAGCCTAAGTGCTATATTCCAAGGTAAGCTATCTTCTCCATTCTAAATTTCATTAAAAATACATCCAGTAATTTATTTATGAACGAAAGAAATACATCCAGATATTTGCCATTTGCCAGGTCTTTGACCAAAAATTTGATTGGTCCCGATGTTTAAAAAAAAAATATAGTTCATGAAATGTGTGATGAATGTGAAAATGATGAAAATAAAACTACTAAAAATAGGTAGCTCTTTTTTGTATATAAATAAAAAGCCCGTATTTGTCTTTATATATTTATTGATAAGCCGTAGGTTAGATAAATTAACAGTAAGTCGCGGCTGTAAGACGTAAGTAGTTACAGAATTATAATCATCAAAATCACCAATACAACCGTCCAAGTTCATAAAGGCGTAGGAACAAAAACAAAAAATAATTCTGACGTGGTGTCGCAAGGAGTCGCTTTGTCTAGCTTGGAGAAAGTGAGACAGCTAGCACGCGTACGGTGTTAGTGTGACAGAGACAGTTACGTGTAACGTCGCTCTATTATGAATAATAGGTACGAAGTGTTTGTTGACTAGGAAGTGCGTTTATTACTTTAAGAATTAAAATTAAGGGAATAAAAATAATAATTTCCACATCAACAAGCTGTTTCATTTATTATAGTCACAAGGTGCATTTAATATATATTTTAATTAGCCCCAAAACTTTTGAACGCGACTGTACGGACAACAGCTTAGGTATAATACGTCCAATAAAGAAGGTCATCGATATGTATGAATCCGTCGCTTTTTAGTAGTCATTCATATTTGGTCGGATAGCCAGCCGTTGCTTACATATTTTGGTTTTTTGTTAATATTTACTTAATGCGAAACATTCCAAGCTGAATATTTTCACCATATATTTTTGACTAAAGGCACAAGATTTTGGTTTACACCTACACATCTGGGATTGAGCCGGTTCCTTGTATTTTGCCGTCAAAGTTATGACACCATCGTTTTGACTTTTAGCAAGATTATTCAAAAACGGATGCATGTGCAGTTTTGAAACTTTGTATGGTTATTATTAGCGTTAAGAAGGACCGAATACAGTTTCAGCGAACTTATACCTTGTCTCATTTAAGCGCTGCGATGTTTTTTTTGGGTTTTCATAAAATTGCGATAACTTGAAAACTATAAATATTTTCTTAAATCTAATTGGGGCACTAAGGGGCACACATTAAGAGCTACTCCTGTATGTTTATTCTACAGGGGCACATGCAATGGTTTTAGAGATATACGATTCATCAAAACGTTACTCCAGCAGGAAATGCAATATCTCGAAAACCTGAAGGGGCACAGATTTTATTTTTGGGGGCACATTTTGGCACACAAATAAGCTCTATGGCCATGCATAATTTTTCTCTCTCCGATCATTCGTTTAGAATTTTCCTGCTAGAAAAACGTTACCCCAGCAAGAATCGTTTTTTCCGTTTTTTTCCAAAACGACAGGGGGCACACATTTTTTATGTGGGGGCACATTTACAGCAAATAAGGCACAAATTATACGTTCTACTCATATAACTCTAGGAGACACTTTCTTGCTGGGGTAACGTACACTTAAAAATAATCCTTTAGTCATACGGGCCTGGCTATTTTACTGATTTTACATTTTAGTAATAGCCGTTCTACCGAAGAAGCAACTGATTTTTTTTTTTTTTTAAAGCATGATCTAGTTTATGAAAATAGCCTACATCCACCACATCAACAAAAGTGCTCGCCCTAACAAAGGCACGCTTTATACTTAAAAAAAAAAATCGTAATTCGCGCCACTATGGCAAAGAGAGCATAATATAGATCGGAATGTGCTTATAGACGTATCATTAATTTTATTTATTGTAAAAGCACGATAATTTTAACAAGCCGTAATTAGTACTTACTTTTAGTTACCTACAAGTGGGTGGGCCATCCAGTCCAGCTACCACTGGGTGTGGATGCTTGACCTTGGTTTCAATATTATTTACTAATGGCATGTAAAGCATTATACCATGTCATTGCAACTATTTAATTAATTAATTTATCGAAACTTTAACATTTTAGACTAAAAATTAATACAACTTTTCTAAAAGGTTACCATTCTTATTTTATTTCGTGAAACGGGGAGGAGGCCATAACAATCTCTCACAACGAGCATAGACAACTTAGTTGACATGGCGGAATAATCAGCTGTTAATTGTAATGCTAACGATTATGTGGAATAATTCTCGTAGGTAATAATTAGTTTAGTATTTTATCAAGTTTTTACTTATTCTAGTTTCCAACGATGCAACTCATACATATTTTTGTTAGAGTAATTTAAAATTTATTGTAAGAAAAAAGGAATGGCGCGATGTCCCTTGTCATCTGTCAGCTTCATTCATTCATCCATTGTGCAGAAAAAATGTGACTTGTTCGCTTTGTAATTTTGTTTTTATGTAATAAGTGCTAGTTGAATAATAGATCCACCCGTTATTAAATCCCATTACATTAACGAAAGTGTTAATTACCGTATTGCATAATAAGAACAGTCGTAGTAACAACAGGGCCTGGTTTACTGTGCCCCAAGATTATTCCCTCTACAAAGAGCTTGGTGCGGCGTCGGCGAATGAAATACTTATTTTTCTTGCGCAGTGAGTTGTTGAGTGTGTCGATTGATGAAGAAATAGGGGTGTTTATAAAGTAGTGAAGTGTGAAAGGAAGCAAGGATGTCGGGCCGCGTAAGAAAGCAGTCGGACTGTCCTGTGGGCAAGCAGGGCCCGATGCGGGCGACGCTGCCGGTCTCGTCCGTCATGAAGAGCGGCGGACTCAAGAAGAACGCCAGCAACAGCCCGACGTTGTCGCCCACCAATGCATGGCGTCGAATATCACCAGATCACGCCCTGTCTGGACAGCGAAGCCCTGGAGCTGTTAACTACAAAGGTGACTACAGATTACATATAATTATTTATTTTTCATGTAAAAGACATGCACTAAAACAATTTATTTAAAAATAGCAGTTAACACTAGAAACTAGCCACAGTAACAAAATAGTAAATAATGAAAACATAAATGCTAATGTTGTAAATTAAACAAGTGAATCACAATGTTTATATGTATTCCATAACTGTGATAACAAGTAATCTGTAACATTACATCATTTGTTGGTTGCAATCTAAATAATTCTCACTCAAGGACTAATGGTAATGGTCCTGAAATGGTAGTCTGTGAGTTATAATTATGTCATTTAACATAGAGTACCACTATTCATATTCTTATAAAGTCATGGCAGTAGGAAATGGTTAGGAAAAATCTAGATAAATTTTCCTTGTATTGATTTAAAAATCTGCTCTTTAAAACAATGAAAATACCAAATAAAATCCTTCTCAAAATCCTTCTCAATTCCTTATTTGTTGGAGGTAACTGCATTTTACACGTCTATATTAGAATAATGCCCAGTTCAAATTATTCCAGTCCAGCATTCCAGAATACTACTGGAATAATGTGAACCGGGCATTAGAATTTATTCATACTAATATTATAAATTCGAAAATAACTGTCTCTCTGTATGTTACCTTTTCACACCTAAACCACTGAATAGATTTCGATAAAATTTGGCAAGGAGATAGATGGCATCCTGGGGAAAGACATAGGCTACTTTATATCGACATTGGCGAAGCAGCGGATGGAAGCTAGTCTCCTATAAATAGCCTTTCTTTCATTTTAACCCATTATAATAACCAGGTAAAAATAAGTAAGTAATTGTAATTATTTATCAACATCCTCCTGCCCATAGTCCAGTTTTTTTGGAGTTGCCGGACAGCACATACATAATATAACTAGCTTCTGTCCGCAGCTTCGCCCGTGTGTTATGTCGATAAAAAGTAGCCTATGTCATCTATCTCCTTTCCAAATTTTATCGAAATCCGTTCAGAGGTTTGGGTGTGTAAAGGTAACAGACAGACAGAGTTACTTTCGAATTTATAATATTAGTTTGGATTATTACCCACCCCCTTTTGAGTCATATCATCTTTCACACAATCCATCCTTTGTTTATTGTATTTATTTATGTCCTTGTAATAAGAACAGGACAATGTAAAAAAAAGACAACTGTATTGAACATTAAATTAATGTATTTTCTAGGCAAGGGCAGGTTCGGTGCTAGTGTCATCAGGCGCACGGCTTCACTTGACACACTATATCACAAAGGACAGTGGTCCAGGGACTACTATCTACATGCTGGCCAGTTGCAAGTTGATAAGTCCACACAAGTATGTTGCTATTTTTATATTTAAATTATCACTAATTTTACCATTATGAAATTCCTATTTTCACATAGTAGTTGTAGTTAGAAATGATATCTCCTATTTGTTAAGTTTAAAGACCACAGTCAAGTATTGAAATAATTTAATTTACTTCATGCAGTTTTTATATAAATAGAAATTATTGTCATAAAAACATTTAAAATATGTAGCAGCACTTAATAAATTAAATAATATTATACATTAAAAAAAGTTTTTAATTATTGAAACCTTTTTGGACAGACTGATGATGGTGGTGGAGCATCAGGACGCTCCTCCCGGAGTTCTGAAGATGACAAGCTTGACCGTTTTTTGCGCAGTCGCCTTCAAAGGCCACACAAACCATCTGCTTCTGGGGACTATTCAAGCCATTCTATGAATACTACTCTTTGTGAGTATTGGTTTAACAATTTTCCCCTTTATTTATAAACATTGCTTAAAGTGAAGTAATGAATAGCGACTGTTTAACCATACATTTTTGAAGTTTAAATGTCTCCTATATGTTGCAATGTTTATAAATAAACCTCATACTTTTAAAATTAATGTAAATTAAACATATTTTGTTAAGTTGTAGATGAATACTAGAGGTCAATGAGGTCAATTAAAGTAATTTCATGGGCCACATATTTAGAAAATGATGCCGAATTTTAAGTTTTCATACTATTATTAGGCATCTAGTCACAATTTAGTAGACAGTGGTTCCATATAAATACTGGTATTCATATGCATCCGGTTAGACTGAAAGCCGACCCTAACATAGTTGGGAAAAGGCAGATTGATTGATAAGCTCAGTCACAACTAGTTATACTAAAGTATGTAATTAAACTCCAGGGTCTCGTTTCGGAGGCAGCAGTGTCCCGCTGAGAGCAGCGAGGTCATCAGTGGAAGGTCTCAATCAGGAGATAGAGAGACTTGTGCTGTATCCAGCCAGTGGCACACAAACTCCACATCTAGACCGGCTAAGGGATAAAGTATGTATTACCTAATGTTTAATTTTTCTATATAGGAAAAAAATTGGGATTTAGTCAAGTGAATATTTTGAAAATAAACTTTACACACATCATCACGCCTGTATTCCCCAATGGGCTAGGCAGAGTTGTATCAGGTGTACCTATAGTTCACCCTTAATTTGCCAGTAAACAAACTTATATAATACCTTTATGATGAATAAATAATTATTTGTAATTTCCAAACTACTTTTAATTCCAAATAAAACATTAACTTCCCCTTTACAGTTTGACTCTGCTTTTAATATTTTTTAATATAACACAAGATGTAATATTAAAAAATATATGTTTTGCATTGACATGGAACATTTTAACCTATTTCGGCCTTTGCACAGCTTTGTACCCATGAATGTTTGAACAATAACATCCTCATCTCTACTATAAATAGTCTCCAAAGCTGCTAATTAGAAACATACACGTATTTGTGTGCTAATGTTTAGTATTATTTGGAATTCTATTTGTGATTCGTGAGAGAACATTTTGTTACTAAACCTTTGTTGATGCAACACCTGCTAAATATGAAAATATAAATAGTGTAAAACTTACAGATATAATAACATAGTGATAATTTTTTCTCCACCCATTTTATGCAGATATCTCCAAAATGTATGTAAAGCAGAGGAGTGGATAAGACTTCTATTCTATTTACAGGTTACACCAGAAGGACATCGTGCGCCACTTGCAGAACTTCTCCGGCGTTCCGTCAACACACAGACACCACACGATCTGTGTCATACTGCTCATTCATCAGGTAATATCCTCATACCATTACTGAGTGGTCCAGTAATGTCTTAACAATAAAACAGTAACTTACAACCTTTTGAGAGTAATTCTTGTAGTGTGGTTGTAAACGAAAATATTTTCTAATTATTCTATTTACTAATACAGGTTATACAGGTTATTTACTTTACTATCTTTATACTTTCTTTCTAAACTGGCAGCGGCAGTCATAACAAGTTCTGTATTTATTATTTAATGGGATGACAATAACTGTAATACTTCAATATTCTGTTTTGAATAATTTGTTTGTGGTTAAATATACAAATATCTAAACAATACATTGTGGGCATAGATCCACCGTCCCGGGGGTCTCTCTCAAGCGGTGGGTCCGCAGAGCTACTGGCCGCAGGTCTCTAACTAACTATAGCTTTTAGACAACCCCTCGCAATTAATAGTTTATCGCACTAAACTACAGAATGGTTTGATAGTCCTAAAGCATGTTTTTTTTTAATAAAATATTCTTTGCTTATTTGCTTCTATAGGAATGATTCAGTTTTGTTGTAGAAGATACAATAGCAGTAGACAGAATAAAACTGAAAGTAGTCATTACGATTTTCTTGAATTTGCTTCTCAGAATGTTGAATAATTAGTTCCAATGACTTTGATCCTTTGAGCGTCTCTGTTTCAAATAACTTTTATGTATTTCAGGCGGCAGTGTCTGCTCGTCTCCGGATCTTGACGGGTCTAAATTGGGCACATCCCCCCAAATAAATCGCTTCTTAGCTCGTGAACCTCCCGATGGTTGTGAAAAGGTAAATATGGTTTTTGATATAGTTATTAGCATCATCATCAATATCTTTATTTATATTGTGGTAAAGTATTATTGCTTCAGAGCTCATTTTCTCTGACTATTCAAAGGGAGTTTTCCTGAAGGTCACTTTAAGTTGATACTCATGGAACCTAACATTCATGTCACAGGTGAACCTGAAAGCGGGCGAAGGAGCATTCTCAGAATCAGTGTCTGTAATGAAGCCGACGATACCGGGCTTCACGCTGCGGCCGTCGCTGGGCTCGGCGTTCCAGCCGCTGCAGCCCGCGCCGCCGCCGTCCCCGCCCGCCTCCAGCTCGCACTGATCGCACGACTAGAGGGTTCCTCATCCACCAAACTCGACAATTCGACATTTTATTAACATTGCGTTCAACTAACCCTCTTATTTAACGTCCTTTGCTCGTTGAAGTTGAAAGTTACGAACTATTTTCCATTTCACGTTGTATTTTGTGACGTACAAATCGATCACTTATGATGATATTATATGACAGTATATTAACGTTGCGGAGCTAGCACTGCATAAATGCTATAACCAATTACTTTATTACAGAAAATAAAACGTGTTAGTGGCATCCAAAGTTTTATCACCACATAATACACGTGTTTAATTAATCTGTTGTGACAATAATAAACATTCTTTAAATGTATTGTGACGAAATAACGATGTCCTTTGATACACGAAGTATTGAATGTTTGTCAATTTCCATCAAATTTCGAGTGAGAGTAAGAAATAGGAATGTCCCAATGTATCGGATCCGTTTTAGACTTGCAATTACTTTGCACAAATTATTACTTTGACAAACAAAGCAACCAAAGCAATTTAATCGCAGCATTAGATTCACTAACGAAGCCAAACAGATGGCAAAAATATTTCATAAATACGAGTACCTATATAATTATGTGTTAGTTTGCCCTGATATTATTTTAATGGATACATTAGGTAATGAGGGAGCTATTTTTCTAAAATGTTTATTTAGCTATTTTAGCACTCACTGCTCCAGCTTATATTGTTTACATGACTGGATATATATTTGATCTCATTTTATGTATTATTTTAAAATTATGTACATAACACTACATGTTGCAAGCATAGAATTTTAAAGTGTTATAGTCATTTTTTATTTTCAACATACATAAGTTTTTGTTAATTTAATAATTGAAGATAAATTACTTCGGACCAAATTTCTGAAAGGGCCAGATCGTCTTATTTGTGGTAATGGATATATCGGTTGCTAGAACGATTTTCTAATGCAAAAGAGCTTTAACTTGTGGGATTTGATAAAGAAAATGTAAGTAAGAAAATAGACTGAATTTTTAAACTTTACTCATACTTTGATACAGGTAACTTGACTTATTTGTTATGTAGTGTAGTGTGCTATAAAGTGCCTATTATGGACATGCTTTCTTGTTTGTTTACTCTCCAATTAATAAACTTTGTAACTCAGTAGTACCTTATTTTGTTTCTGAAATTCGATCTTTGATGTTTCGTCAGTATCTGTATCAGGTACATGAGGCATTTGTTTGTGTAACGTTCGTTTAGGGAAGTTTGGACCGCACTCGTTGGATTTCTCATTTTGGCCAAAATGCATTTTTATCATCGAGACTGATAATGTAGTATGTTGACAACTTACACATAAACATAGTTAGATCTGCTTTTGGACATACGCAATTATTTTTTAACCTTTTTTAAAATTCGACGGCATATATATATATATTTTGGATGGCTCACCTTTGGAAATATATAGTATTTTAAATCTTATCATTGCTCAAACAAAATTTTTATTAGGAGCCACACGCCGAATTTGAAAATGTAACTTAGTGATTATAATATTTCCAGTTGCTGATGTAAATTAGTACCTATTGATTATATTGGTTATTCAATAAACAATTGTGATAGTGTAAGAGAAACGGTCGAATCTGAATGTTGATCGTGGCTTGACAACTTTCGATACTGGTGCGGACTAGAGCTACTGTAATCATGTTTTAACATGCTGCACAAAATGAACAGTATCCATAAGTTGTGAAGAATTATCGAAGGTGCTGCGTAGTGACTATAAGTGTACAGACTAACCGACTTGTGACAAAGGAGCAGGGTGTTTTGGATGCGATTATATTATTGTGTAAGCAATCGCACTTGACGGCAGAAATCATTTTCTGCGAATTGACTGCGAATGTGACAAAGAAAACCAGTATCTGACGCTATGAAGAAAAAAACGTACAGGAAATGTACAAAAAGTATTATCATCATTCATTTTAACACATAACGATTCTGTGTAGTTTAAAGATTATAATATGTTGTATAAAATGCCACTACAGTCGTTAATGATTTGACATTTTTAATAGTGAATAATATTGTGCAAAAACATTAACATGGAAGAAAAGCCGAGCCAATATTTAAAATCCGGATTTCTGTGTAAAATGTTTCTGAAATAAGTGCAATATATAGCTGTAATTCGAATAAATATACAAGCAAACAATTTACGATATAAATTTTGAGGGTTATATGTATATTTTATTCCTTATAATTAATTCTCTTCATGCCTTCATTGACCCACATTTTCAGTAGCTCGATCGTTGTTGTGGAAACTCATTTTCTGTAATGTAAGCTTTATGATTTTGTTCGCATTGCTTCCTAACAGCTTCCATGTCGCTTCTAGACTCCCCCACACTTGGAATCCAAAACAATATTATGCTTTACTAATAATAGACTTATGTCACAGGTCCAGGTTGTAATTTAGGATTTATATAAGCCTCTCCCAATGTCGTTACCTAATTTAAGGTTTAGTAAGTTTTAGTAAAGGACCCGAAAAATTATTAGCTGTTAATAAATGTGTGCTATAAAACGGTCCCCTTACTGTTTAATTGAAAGTAACCACTGGGATGTGGACGGAGGTTCCTAAATAAAGATGTTTGTATTGCCACCATTATTATTTAGACTGGTTTGAGCACAGTATTCCGGAGGACATCTTTATTTAAGGGCTTTAAAGTACATAAAGATATTTTTATATGTTCAGGGTAGGAGAAGGGCGAGTTGTACCATAAAAGTAACTTGGCTAGGACCTTAGATTTGATAGTTCTTTTATAGATGGTTAATATTATTTTAAAGTTTGCTTTTAGATGAATGCTAAGTTTGTAATTTTTATTAATACAATATTATAAATACTAACATTTAAACTAAACCAAAAGTGCCCATTGAAATAAGTTTATAATTCAAGCAAGCCTTTTGTTCGGCATTTTGTTAAAAAATAATGTTTAGGCAACAAAATTAGAAATTAAGAAAAATTATCGAAGGATTGTTGAGTTTTAAGTTATCTAAAATTGTTGAGGTTTATTGATAAAAAATTTCTTTAGTTTTTTTACAAATAATGTTCAACAAAGGGCTTGTTTAGTTAGAGGCATTAATTAACATCAATATGAATAGTATCTACATTTAAGTAATAATAAGAATGGTTTTATTATAGTTTTGTTTCAGAGAAGAAATTCTAATTACTATTTTTGTTTCCAATATTTTATCACTTTTATCTGTTTTCACTGTAATGTATCTTGCTGTATTGCAGACATATCCAATATACAGACTGATTTAAAACTTTTCGTTTTTTATTTATATTCCTTTAATATGAATTGATGTTTTTTCTCAGATTGTGAGATATTGATCAAGGCTGATAAAGATAACATGTCTTCATCAGGTCCTTAATGTAAGAGCTAGTGCATCACATCACACATATTTTGATAGTGATGATGTCATCCTGTTTGAGCCTTGATCATTAGTACCTATTCCAGGAATTTTTGTAGCCTTAGACATGGTGCTAGTGGTATGGGAGCCCAGTGTTTTTGAGCAAGCATATGCAGGGCGAAATAATTGCATGTTTATGGTAACACAAATTATAAACATGGTTTGATCGAAACATAAACAATAATAATTATATAGGCATATCAAAATCATAGTTAATCTATATTATATAAAAATAAATCCCTATTTCCCTTGGTCGCGGCATCACGCGTGAACGGCTACACTGATTTCTCTAATTCTTTTTCTGTTGTTTGTTAGTGTCAGGAGAAGGTTCTTATGAAAGAAAAAATTAAGAAAATTGCGCGGAAAATTAGAAAATTTACAGGACAACATCTGTCTATATTTATTCAAATGAATCCCTATTTCCCTTGGTCACGCCATCACGCGTGAACGGTTGAACGGATCTGGATGAAATTTGGCACATAGGTAGACCATGAATTGGAGAAGGACATAGGACCTATTATCCCGATATTCCCATGGGATCGAGACTTATGCGAGTGAAACAGCGGGGCACAGCTAGTTAAAAATAAAATGCAAGGATACATCTGAAATTGTATTAAATTCAGTCTTAGCATAATAGAATAGATAAAAGCTCATAATGGAATAATGATTATACATAAATTTTACTAGTACTGCAAACTCCTCTTAGTTTGTATATCATCCAATAATATTCTTAGTTCCTCATCCTCAAATCTTCCTTCTAAAGATGGTATTAGAGCTTTGGCTTCCTCAGGTGTCTCTGGGCAAAGGTTTGCTAAGCTTGCCACTTCGAATTTATGTAGTTTTTTAGATTGAAGGAGACTGAAACAAATAATATACATTGTTAAGATATTATTTGGGATAAAGGCAGGAGAATGATGATGATTCTTAAGGAATCAATAGCCCAGTAAGTCTTGTCAACTAACAATTGTAATGCAATTACATTAAAATCAAAACTTGACCCTGTTGTCCAAATACTTACTTTCTAACAGCAGCTATGGTTTCTTTGTTTTTAAACTTTTTGAACATGTTAGTGTAAGTGAGGGTCTTCATGAAAACCTCTGAGAATTCTTGTTCCTCCTCTGCAGACTCATTCTGGGCTTTCCTATGTTCCAACAACATGTCGACTTCAGATATCAATAAAGTTTCGGCATTTTCAAACTCTGAAATATGGTTAAGTAGGTATTTTATTCTATTTACTCTTGAATATGCATTTCCCATTTTCATATTTTTCTCTTAATTCTAATAACAGCCTATGGTTTGGTATGGCCATAGTTTAAGGTTTTATTTATGTGGCTTTTGATATCACAGCTTGATCAACTATTTGGCTGTGTTATCAGAATAAATAACATAAACTTACCTTTGGGAAACTGTAAATCTGCTGCATCTTCCTCTACAACGTCTTGTATAGGTCCAGCCATTGTGGGAGCCTATATAATACAATTTGATAGATCTGAAAAAATATATGGACAAACACTCAAACCTCATGTAAATTATGATGACATGGAAGTAAATTATGACATGAATAAAGACCTGGAAGTCGATGAACGATTTAACTTTAGATTGAATTACCAACTTCTCCAGTGAAGACTTCAAGAGATTTCGTGAGTTTCACTACGAAACGAATGAATTTCAATGTTTGCTGTGAAGACGCCTCTCCTCTTGTCTTGTTGTTTTTTGACAAATTATGTTGACAGTTGTCAGTTGACTTTAACTGCATTTTGAAGTTTGACGTTAACGTCCTAGGAGTGCGTTCAATATAAGAGTTTGAGTCTTCGTAGTGAAAGGATTACAAGTTTAAGCTGCTAGATTCTACTTTTACGTTACCAAGTGATAGCTGTAGGGTGCGCCGAGCGTTTGGAATCGCAATACAATATTTTTAACACCACTCGGGGAGGCTCCTTTTAAGCAACTCAAACATTTACACACGCACGCAGCGACTTTGTCGCCGGTGAATTGGTAGCGATTTCTTGCATCGTTACTCGTGACGCACATCGTCGGCACATCGCTTTGTAAGCAACTACAACATAACGACTTACGGCTGCCAAAATCTGAGGCTGAGGAGAAACTTCCGTATTTTTCTTAGTCTAATCTCAGTCTCGATCTGCTCAATCTGTGACAAGAACAAAAAGATTGTCGCTACAGTCGCTGACTATGCGTGCCCCATATGGTGTCGTAGGAACTCAGAAGTCCGGCATAATCTGTGACATCATTGAACCAAAAAACAAACAAACGCAAGATCAAAACGTCAAACTGACAGTGACACTGACAGCCACCGGGGTGCGTTCCTTATTACGCTGTAATCGATTTGGGCGCGATAAAACCCGTACCGTATTAGTTTGATCGCGATAACGATATCCCTTGAATATCATGACATGCGCCATTTTGCGATAACGCCGACCATGCCCTACATTATTATCACTGTGAGCGCTGTCAATGTGGCTGTCAAATAGTGTCATCGTGACAGACGTGACAGTTGTATTGTTTTATTTTGAGTCGTACCAATAGTTCCAAAATTGTGAAGAAGAAGAAATTTGATGTATATATTGTAATAACCACGAAAATTCAAATGAATATAGCCGACGAGAATCACGGGCGACTGTTTTCTGTTATGCTAACATCAGAGGAATACGAGAGGGCTCAGAGAGGTAAGTGCTGAATTTTAGCCCACTTACAGTTCTGCCCACTGCTTAAACGATTATGATGGAAATGTTTTACAGCCCACAACTGCTTGGCTGTCTGTTTGCAAAAGCTATCTTACAGTTTTTAAAGTGCATACAACCACTCTTTAGCTATTGTCTTCTGATCAATCATAAATGTTTACTTAACTGGTTCTTGCTGTTTACAGATACTGAATATGTACAGCAATTGGTGAATGACTGATGCAAATATGCCTAGCTAAGAAACAGAGTCACAGCAATTGGTGAATGACTTTGATGCAAATATGCCTAGCCGAGAAACAGAGTCACTGCTGAATGAACCAAAAAACAATACGGTAAGTATTTTATGTTATTATCTGGTTATGTGCAGATACTTATTAGCTGAATGTGCCTGTTGTTTTTGCATAACATCATGTTGACAACAGTTTATGTGGTTACGCATACTCCAATAATTAATCTATAACAAAAGCAAGATAAAAGTGTTCTATGGTTTTGTGTTATTAGTATGTTGACAGTTAATTCTTAAGAACTTGCTCTCAGATTTTATAAAAGTATTTTCTTTAGTATATTAAAAATATCCTGTTTTATTCCAGGATATGATTATCCATGTGCCAAGTTTCATTCAAATCTATTAAGCTATTATTGAAGAATTCAGTAAAAAAAATCATCGCAAACAATATTATTGCAGTGTTAGTAGGAACAGAAGTACCTTCTCAATATATTTTTTTTTTTCAGTAGATCAAGAGTCACCACCTCTATTCATTTGGAACGAGTCATGCATTTTGTTGCTACTCACATTATTCAGTGAGCATAGAAAAAATGCATCTTGAGATGGTGTATGACGTCAAAGCAAGAACAATGTGCAACATACAATAATTATGTTACTGGTATCCAGTGCCAGTCAAAAATAAACAGCTTAAAAAAAAAATTATAAAAAGATAGTGGATCACAATGCAACATCTGGAAACGATGGCCTGTAATCTGATGTAAGACTTTACTGTGCTTTTTTTGGCTGTTAACATGGAACTGATTCATTTTGCAGTTGTTGTGTAACAAGACTAACAACAACTATTAAATTGAAGTTTTTTATAGATCTTTACATGTAAGTATAGATATGATCAGCACCTGTTTTATTATTAGTAGCCCTACTTGTGATTTTTTATTCGTTTTTAAGATTTGATCAGTACCTGTTGACTTAGTAGTATACTGTGATTGTTGATCAGTAAGTACTTACCTGTTTTAATACGAACTAAGTATAGCTCTACTTGTGATTTTTTATTAGTTTTAAGATTTGAACAGTACCCGTTTGAATAGAAATACCTGGTAAAATCTGTGAATTTTATTAATGTTTAAATTGCACTGTATGTTTTACATAATATTTACTAAAATAGATAAGGAGTTAATAATATAAGTACATAAGAATTTTGTTACTGTTGTACTGTTTGATATTTTTCTTATATTAGCATAAATAATAATAAGGAGAAGATTGTGGCTTGGAGCGCGACCAGGGTACCACCCTGTAGTGTGATTCTAATTGATTGTTAATAAAAATGTTTTATTACTATTATTGTTGAACATTATTTACATACCCATCCCAATACATGGCGCAATGGTAAAAAGTTCCCTTCTCAAATATTTTAAATACTTAAGTACATGAATAAGAAGTATTTAAAAAAAAGAAAATCTACTTGCCAAGAATGAATTTCACATTTACTTACCTATCAGTTGCATTAATGTACCTAAATATAATACTTATTCAAATGATAAAGGATGTTCTAAGTAAAACTACAAAATAGATTATACATTACTTAATTAGATAATTTATTGAATATTAAGAAGTTTATTAAAATTACACTGTCCTATTGGACAATGTTTGTCGCTTGCGCATCCCTTCTTCTCCCCCGTTGATGCTGTCGTTAGTATGGCGACCAGAGTCGATAGAGTCAACCAACAAACAAATAGTACAACTTCCATTTTCAAAAAATATACAATCAGTCCTTATTGTTTGAGGTTATGTTTATGTTTTGAAGTTGAGCGAGGACTGTGAGCGCGTTCACGAGCGTTCCGAATTGATGACAGCCGTCAGCTGTCATAATTGTGATATCTAAAACGGAACGCAAGATATCGATGTGAGCGCTGTCAGCGATTATTTCCTAATTCGGAAAGCAGCCCAACAAACAAAAAACTAAAAAATGATCTTCAAAAAAAATCAAAACAGACAGAGCTATGTTTTGTGAATAGAACTGAGTTTTGTGTGAGTATAGATTATTAATAAATAAAATGTCTACGAATGAGCCTACGGTATTTGAATCCAAAGCCCCGGACCCCAAACCGGAGACAACAATAACCGATTCTTCATATAAATTTACACCTAGAGGTATGTATCAGATATTAGATGGATAGATAAAATGAGATTACATCAATGATATTATATTAACAGATATGTTATACACTCACAAAACAACCGAAAAAAGTGTTCCGCGCAGCAGCGGCACAAATATCCACGTTTCATTCATTTTTACATTTCACTACAAGTAAAAACGTTACAATTGGAATGTTTTCGAGTCTTCACGATTGCGCGCTTATAACATATCTGTTAATTTAATATCATTGGATTACATCGATAAAACACCGTAATTTCAAAAATATCAGAAACAAATATAACTTCCTTATTTACTTATCATTTTAGAAACAAATAAAGTTCAGCAACAGGAGCTATCGAAGACGGTGTACTCCCGCATCTCAACCCTGCACACTCTACTAAGCGACTGGAAAAAAAACCGAGACAAGGGTTTTCGATTGGCAAGAGCTATAGATGCCTTAAATTTATCCCAGTATGATGAGGATTACTTTCCTAGCGAGCTGAAACCATTAATGGACGGCTTGGGGGAGATAGTGGATGCTTTGAATAATATTGTTGAGGGTAAATATTCTTGCATATACCCCTGTATCCTGCAAGCATAACATTTACTATTATTAGTTTAAACAACTTTAAAAAAAATGAGGAGATTCTCAAATTGTTGTTTTTAATTTTTAATTAGCTTTTTTATATAAATCTGTCTAATACCCAACTTGGTTTCACCAATCGCATACCATTATAAATTGTTACAGAAATTAAAGTATTGAACAGTCAACTACAGGCACTAGCAAAATTGCAGCCTACTGATGAACCAGTACTTATGACTTGGTCGGTCAGTAGAATATCGGAAGATGTCGCGAAATTGTATAACGAAACAAAAAAAGAATGTGAATTAGTGCAGAATGTAATAGGTATGTATTATTAATTTGTTACTTAAAAACTCCTATTAGAATGAAAGGCAACACGTGCCGTCAGCAATAAAATATACATATTTTATTGCTGACGGCACGTGTTGCAGAGCAGAGCAGAGCTATTCATATTCATCCTGAATATTTTTTACTATGATGGCACATATAAGTTTTTGGTATTTGCAAAACCACAACGCAAGCAAATCTTAAATGTTTCTTTTGAAAAAAAAAAACCCTTTAAGCATCCAGTATATTAACGGCGAGCATTCGCTTCACGAATTTGTTTGCAAACATTCGTTGCGCTAGAGATGATGAAAATAAATCATCTCGGTTGCGCGAGGTTTTCATAATAAATATAAATGCCCCACGCTGCGGCACCGTATATGTGAAATGCGGTAGTGAGGCGCGAGTTCCGGGTGGACAAGCCAAGACATTAATTTTTCTTCCATTTTTTTCCGTGTCTGTTCTCTACTGTAGTTTCTCTGACCGACTAGGACCTATGTAGCTTGGTTGGTACTTGGAAACGGAACAGCTCTGTTGTTTGCCTTGTTCAAATCCTGAAAGCATGAGAACCGTCACATATATTTATTTATCCAAACGGTTAGAGCATTACTGTATATAATTACTTACCTAATTCTCATACATATTTTGTTTCAGAAAACATGGCACACTGTCGAGATGAAGATATTCTAGGTGTTTACGTGGCTACGTGGAGGCCTGGCCCTTATGTTAGACCTGAATTGTATGCATATCTATTTTCGGAAGCCGGATTAGCCCCTATGTCATAACTCATAATATATTAAGTTAATTGTGAATATAGAATATATATGCATGTAACTTTTTTATACTGAATCATTGAAAGACAGTATATTACTTAACTATAAATTTATAATACAGGGTGTTAGGGTAAACACCGTTATCCTTGCAACCAGTGGTTTGGTTTCATTTATAGAACGTAAAATCAATGGAAAATTACAACTTTTTTTAAAAATTTTTTTAGATCTATATTTTACCACAAGAGACGCAAGTTCGCTGCCCTATGCGCTAGGGCAACGAACTTGCGTCTCAACACGGGCGGGGGGTACGGGATGTGACCTGACCGGCAGCGAGCGCGATCCCTCCCTTAGTCAGTCAGCTGTTTCGCTAGCAAGCACGGTGTCAGATAGAAACTTTAAAAAATCTTTTAATGAAAATAACGTTTTTTTTGTTGTGTTCGGTCATTTATTTTTATATTTAAGTCAACTACCCATGGTTTGAATGACAAGAGTGTTTACCCTAACATGCTGTATATATATTTATAAGAAAGTGAGTTTGTTTGTTTGTTACGGTTTCACGCTAGAAGGGTGGAACGAATTTAAATGAAGTTTGGCACATGGGCAGACCATGCCCTGGGGAAGTAAATAGTATACTTTTTATCCCGATTTTCCCACGGGATCGAGACTTATGCGGGAAAACTGCGGGTCGATTTGATTGT
The DNA here is from genome assembly GCA_947363905.1 of Lithophane semibrunnea. Taxonomy (NCBI): domain Eukaryota; kingdom Metazoa; phylum Arthropoda; class Insecta; order Lepidoptera; family Noctuidae; genus Lithophane; species Lithophane semibrunnea. The sequence goes on from OX376200.1 coordinate 7,673,443, forward strand.
TTATTTGGTTGACGCTTGCACACTAAAACGGCTGAACGGATTATATTTACGTATTATTTGGCACATGGGTAGACCATGATCCGGAGAAGGACATAGGCTATTTTGCATGCTGTATCGCAGACGAAGTTGCGGCCAACAGCTAGTTGGGTAGGTACTAATATAAATTTAGAAAATAGCGCAGATCAGCGCGTAGCTATTAGCAGTCTAGAATCAGCTTTAGATTGTGCGATTAGTGTTAATAAAATAATTAAACAAAACACTTGCCTTATTATTTTCAAAGTATGTCAATTCGAACCTATCTGAATTCAATCCGTGAAAAATTATATTACTTGTGCTTTCGAAAACTAATTTCCTACATATTGAAAATGCTTTGGTTCTAATAGCAGGTGACCTCGGCATTACCATTAATTTACATACGGCTATTTGTCTTGAGATGCGATAGGGCGATCAGACCCGTTGTCATGGCGACTTTTAACAAACAAACACTGGTCGAATGTTACATAAAAAGACTGAGTTACTAATCTAATAACGATAAATAATTATTTTATACAAATGTAATCGCGAAAATGAGTTTCTTTGTTTGTTACGCTAAAACGGTTGAATGGATTTGGATGAAATTTGGCACAGGGGTAGACCTTGACCTGGGTTAGGAGTAGGACATAGTATACTTTTCTATGTTCTATGTTACGGGTTTGGTTTCTGCACTTAGTCCCTAAGGTGGACCATTGTGCGTGAGCCATGGCGGCCGTTGGGGGTTATTCCATCCAGCCCACCTCCCTCCAGAAGTTTACTATGTCTCCTGGTTTGTACAGAACCTCCGTGTAAGATCTGGGTGACCTGAGGGTTTCAGTTCTAATCTGGGCGACGCCCGTGCATTCAAAGAGCACAACGTGCGCGACGGTTTCCTCAGCCTTCATGCACGCTCTGCATAGTCTGTCCGTTATGCCTATAGTGTGGAAGTGTTTGTTTAACGAGCAGTGTCCTGTGATGGTTTCCGCCACCAGACGCAGGCCATTCCTGTCCAGGCGTAACAAACGCCTGGTTAGCCTGCCATCCAAGGATGGCATAGCTTCCTTGGACTGCCTGCAGCCCCGTGCCGAGGACCACCAGTTCTCCGCTTGGGTATGGGTGAATTCCTGGAGCCACCTGCGTATTTGGTTGAAGTAGTATACTTTTTATACCGGTATTACGTTCCCGTGGGATAATATCCGACCTCCCCAGGCGAAGTCGCGGGCAAAAGCTCGATAGGACACAAGTACCATAAAAGGCATGTTATTTAAAAAACTTCTTCATGACGCCATAAATCTCATCATGCCCGTCATACAGCCAGCACCCTAATTGCGTGACACACTTTCGATGACAATTCGAGAGTTTTGAAGGATAATGCCAATGCATTGCTTCATATATTTGAAAAATTCGTCTGCTCAACAAGGTAAACGACGCAATAAACGTGGGTGAACTGTCAAAATGAAATCCATTGCGATCAATTGTCATTTTATGTGCGTTACGAATTACCCCTCAGGATGTAGCAGTCAGCAACCCTTGGCAACAGGCAACTGAAAGAACACGGGTGGGTTTTAGTCAGTAAAAGTCTGACACGCCCTCCCGCTCCGCCCAGAGCGGGAGAAGTCATTTGATGATTTCCCACCCTCAAAAAACAAGGATGTAGCAGTCGTGAAGGTGTAGCATCAATATTGATAATAATAAATTTTACGTAGTGCCAAACCTTTCGATGATTGCTTCAGCTACTAGGTAGGATATTATGTAGGTTACCGTGAAAATTGTTGTTTAGGTACAATCAGCCTCAAGACCACCATTCTTCAATTCTTTATCAAGAATGGTTACATGTAGGTACTAAGCAAATCTATATACGTAGGTATGTGAATATAAGTATTCCAGCCTATTAGAACGACACACCGGCACCGTGACAAAAACGTCGCTGAAAATAAATATTTTTTGAAGCCTGATAAGTGTAGCCTAGCCTGGATAAGCAGTATCAAACCTAACAAATGAAAAGGTTTATGAGAGGAAATTCAACTTTTGCAATACTTCCATATCCAAATGAGTTTAAGCTGATTCTGAGAACATGAGGTACTAAGTACCGAAAGACAGATTCGGTGTCGTACTCGATTATCTACTTAGGTAGGTGTGTAGGTACCTACCTAGCTGTAGAAAATGCATCAAGTACCTACCTTTAAACTTACATTGTGTTATTAGGACGTTAGGTACGTACACAGTAGGTTAATTCACGCAGGTAAACTAAAAAAATTCAGTTGCAGTTCCGATCAAAAACCATTGTCGCGTCATGCGAGCCCTATAGGCACATTCTACTGTTACGGTTTAGCACTGAATGCACCGTAACCTACTCGTATCATTGGCGCGTCATCAAATTAGGTTCTTGAATACGCCGTTACTTGCCGAACCATCATCTACACCACACCACCACGCCACCAGCCGGACGGCCAGTGTTCTAACTAACGATGTAGGTTCTACATAATTAAGATTTACGCGGAGTTACAAACTAGACTGTTTTACTTAGTTCTATGTTATCATTCGTTCCCCCAATATAACTATAAGTTTATCCCATTTCTAAAAATGTGGCGTTCAGAGTTCGACAATATAAAGCTGCTGTGGAATAAAAGAGCTTCGGTATAGAAACCTCTATTGTAAAATCTGCAACTTATTTTACAATTTTCACTACGGGAGGTAAACCAGAATGTCGCGGAAACGGATATCATGCATGAAGCACACTAAAAATTTAATGTCATCCTGAAATATGCACGTTGTAACTTTACGCAACAACCTGACAAGCTATATTGACGTGCATATTTATTATTATAACACCTATTTCGGTTTACGGCTAACAGATATAAATAGAACGCGGAAGGAAGGGCCCGGGTACCGTGTCCCTGCTACTGACGAAAATTGACCCAAATTCGTGAAGCAAGGCGTTGCCAGCTCCCGGCTGTCATTTCACGCTCAATTTACTTTCTGCTAAGCACATTTCCGAAACGACATATTCGAAAATTTAACATTTATAATAACATAACATGAGGCCTGTAATCCCCGAAAGGTACATAAAGTACCTATAGTACAGTACAATTCGCCAGTTATGTGCCAAGTAAAACGGGGCGTAGGTAACGTATGTAGTATCTGGATATAAACCTAGGTTTTGTAAGTAAGTAGGTACTAAACTTAGGTACACCGTACACAAACATATAGGTAGGTGTATATGTTTTATGTTCATCTACACAGCTAGATACACTACACTATGAATGAAAAGAAATGCGAGGAGTTGATAGTAAGTATTATAAGACAGCTCACTTCACAGTCGGCTCACTAAGCTCACTTCACATAACTTTTCACCGTGAGATTTTGGAGAATACGTCGTCGGCTGTTCGCTTCCTGACAAGTGAACGGTTATTTCCTGAGTAATAATCCGGAAAAACGCAATACCTAAAAATAATTTTGCTTTATTATTTGAAGGGAGAAGGAAGGCTGCGTTGGTGGTGCCGCAGAATTTAAACACAAGTGGCATGTAGGAGCAGCAAGTGAACCCCATGCCTAGGTATTTAGATAATGCGTACCTACCTACCTTTGGGTCGGTAATCGAACTTAGAACCACGAACCCAGAAGTAATAGTTCGCGTTCACGACGAGAGGTTTTCTGATGCAAACTCAGTACCTACTTATCTACCTGAGCGTAATGGATATGCTAGAATGTGTATTTGAACATTCTAAACAATTGCACAAGTTTAGCGTAGGTATCTCAATATTTATTTTGTTGTTTTCGTAAGGTACAAACCACAAGGTTATTCCGGTGAATTTATCACGCTATGTCATGTTAACTGTTGGTATATTGTGACATTTTTATTTTCTCAGACATCGCCAAGGCATTGGTAACAGTGGTTCGAAATAGTTGAGCGAATACGCTACCTGAATAAAGATTCGTTTTACCTACATAGATATTATAAATACTGTGATAATAAGTACCAATAGATATTTTGATGATTGGTGAAAACCTCATCGAAATCTTTCGAGGTTCAGAAGAACAACGCGGACATCCAGACTAACACGAAAAGCGACTATTATGTATACATGTATAGATAGGCAGATGTGTACCTATGGTACACCCACATGTAGCCTAACCCTTCGAGGAATACAGGCGTGATATAATGTATGTATGTATACATATAGATAACAACAGTAGCCTATAGCTAGCTAGTACCTACCTAGTACCTACCTAGATAATAAAAAGTTACATAGGTAAATAAAGTTATCATTGGGATAGCTGATAGGTGTACCTAGTAGAGGGCACAATGTTGTATACAGGTAACCTTTTATTTTGATTGTAACCTTGAGGGAGTCCTAAGGTAATAAATATACCTAAGTAGGTATCTTACCTACTGGTTGTAAAATGTAAGAGATATATAGCGGTGTGTACACAGGCCTTCAGTTCAAGTGATGAGCTGAGCGACTTGAACGTTGATACAAGTAGTAGGGCATGTAATATCGGAAGGTTTTCAATTCCGATACTGATTTCCAATATTAGATCTCAATATCGGAATTCCGATATTAATATCGGAATTCCTATAAAAATTGCTCAAATTCGGTATGAGGTTGGATTTAGTGCAATAAAAAACCTTTTAAATCGTATTCTTTAATTTAGTTCAAACATTAGTTGTTTTTTTATAAGTATGCCCACTGTAATTACTGTATTTACTATTTTGTGATAACCTTTAAATATTATATATACAGGATGTAAGGGTAAACACTCTTGTCATTCAAACCATGGGTAGTGACTTAAATATAAAAATAAATGACCGAACACTACAAAAAAAACTTTATTTTCATTAAAAGATTTAAAAAAGTTTCTATCTGACACCGTGCTTGCTAGCGAAACAGCTGACTGACTAAGGGAGGGGTCGCGCTCGCTGCCAGTCAGGTCACATCCCGTACCCACCGCCCGTATTGAGACGCAAGTTCGTTGCCCTAGCGCATAGGGCAACGAACTTGCGTCAATTATGGTAAAATTTAGATCTAAAAATATTTAAAAAAATGTTGTAATTTTCCATTGATTGTGCGTTCTATAAATGAAACCAAACCACTGGTTGCAAGGATAACAGTGTTTACCCCAACACCCTGTATACTGCCCATTTTATCATGCACTGAATTTGTAACTTTTGTTATTTCAATCAATCTAGCTTTTTCACAACTATGTTGAGGTCGGCTTCCAGTCTAACCAGATACAGCTGAATACCAATATTACATTTATTTACATATAGCGACTGCATAGCTGATTTCGACAACCAAGGAACTTGCAAAGACTGGTTGAGACTTCTGGACTTCTGACTACCCGTAACGACTGGCAAAGATCTATGAATTAAGAGTGAGGCGTATTTATCGTAACAGATAGAAATAACAGATATTTAAAATAACAGATCACGATTGTTCCTAACAATAAAACATAACTGTTACTTAAAATAACAGATCCTCAAGATTTTTACCGCGGCTGTTACTGTTAAAACTTCCGATACGATTTTCGACTTTAAACCAAAGAAAATAAAGAAGATATTCAATTGAGATTTCAATACGTATTTATCGTTCGTACAAAAATAACAGGCTGTTATTTAATAACAGATATTTGGATCTGTTATTTTTTTGTAACAGTAACAGTGATATCAGATATCGTGTTTAACCTGTTAAAACCCATCTCTACTATGAATGACAGCCGCTACCAACTGCTTAACGTGCCATTTTATGATCATCCTTGCCTATTCTCACACATATTTAGTTACTTTTTGGTACTTAACATAACTTAACATCATGCGTATATTTTTCGAAGTGTTAGGCTTAGTACACCCATTGAGACAAATAACACTATTATTGTTCTTGTATCGCATGCTTAGCGAGCTGGCAACGGGAATACGGTAGCGCGCTGTCGCGTTCGGCGCTACACAAGGGTCTAAAATATTGGTTAACTTTAAAACTCAAAATATAGAAAAAAAAAACCGATATTGATATTCCGATATTGGATCACTCAGTATCGGAATTTTAATATCGGAACTTACGTTCCGAGATTCCGATATTCCGAGATTCCGAGATTCATGCCCTAACAAGTAGTGCAAGTACACACGGCTACACATCAAGTTAAGAATAATTTCCAGTTTATGCTGATCTCGCATTGTATAGGATTTAAGGGGTATGAGGAACAGGGTGTAAAGGGAGGATCCTCCGACCAGACGGGTGTTGTGTCTGGCGGGCAACTGCCCAATGATTGATATTGGGTTTTTGTATATATGTCCACTGCACGGTAAACTCTAAGTGCGCGATGCAGGATTTATGTGACGTCAGGATTCTCGTGTGACGTCTTTGATGCGTAGTTCGCATGTGGCGATGTAGATACCGCCACATCACTCCCCTCCGGAGACCGGAGGTCGATAGTGGGCTGAGTCTTGTATCTTGCGATGCTTGCCAGTGCCAGTTGTCTGGTCGGAGGATCCTCCCTTTTCTATGGGGGATGAGTGAACTTTACACCCTGTTCCTCATACCCCTAAAAGTGCACCGTAAGATTCTGCTGTCTATCCCCACATAAGTAACTATTTAACCAAATTTTATTAAAATAAGTCTTAGGTAGGCATTTCAGTCGAGAGCATACTTATTCCTTTCATGGGAACATAACTCTGCAATTTGTTGGGACCTGCTGAATTTCAGTAGTATTTTCCGCTATAGCTCGCACTAATATCTCGGAGTAGCAGTGTTTGCTTGCGCGGCTCCGCTGCGCGCACGCATGCTAGATAGCTTCATTGTTCCCTTGCTTGTGTCAACATCTGACGCCGGAACGACAGCTACTGTGGAATCGGCCATGTTGATTTTTCTTTTTATGATCGTTTAATCGAAATATTAATGTTTTAATCTCGTTATTTATTTTATGATGACAGGAGTGTCGGATGTTATGCAAAGATTAACTTTTAAGTCTTTTACGAAGATGTGTCTATCTCCATGTTTCATACATGAAATGTGATCATGATTATTTTAAGAGTTTGTTTGTTTGTTACGCTTTCACGCTAAAACGGCTGTACGGATTACGATAAAATTTGGTACATGGGTAGACCATGACCTGGAGATGGACATAGGCTACTTTTCATCCTGGATCGCAGACGAAGTCGCGGGCAACAGTTAGTAATAATTATATAAGCCACGTTTTGGCAGTTTTTACTTCCAGTAGAATTTTATTTATCCTACTTAGGTAAGTATAGAATTGACTTTATAGATGGGCCTATAAGACGAAATGTAACATAACTTATCAAAGACGTAATAAAAAAAATTATACAACTCGTTGCTACTCCATTATGTTCTCTGTTCGTTCTCTTAGCTCAGCCTATAATTTCGGTTAGCGCTCAGTTTACATCATTTGTAGAGTGGTGACGCTACTAACGACATTCATTGGCTTTCTTCTATTACGAAAGCGAATTTATCAATTATAACTACAGAGATGTAGCCCTTTATCGTTTCCACCGACTCGCGCGGTAATCTTTTTGCCTAGATTCTAGATTTATATTTTTTTATTATTCTTTTAAAAGTTCATAATCGTGTTTATTGTGTTATTAGTATCTTAGATGTAAAGATTCATTTATTTTTGCACACTCTACAATTTGCACAAAGTCAGCATCGTAAGCTGTCCAGAATGGGTCACCTCTTAAGAAGTGCGTACGTGCTGGGCATGGGGAAAGACGATGACGGTAAGGATTTTATCTTGTTTTAAAGTTTTTTTGGTAGATATAAAATAAATACTCGGTTCCTTATGTTACTGTGTATTTATTTTATTTTCCTTTATTGGCCAACCAACAATTGTTTACACTCATAACATTTACAGTAAGTAGGTAGGTACATAACATCTAAGGTTAGTGTAACAATTAATTACAGGTTAGCACCGCATGCCCCATAAACAAATAAGATGTGCCACAAGCACTGAACTATAATTAAAGATTAATATTTGAGTACTTAACTAAAATTAATATTAAAATTAAAATTAATAGGTTTAACAAGCATTACGTAGTGGGGTATAAAACTATATATATATGTAAAACGATCATTTACAGTAGGAAACGCGAACAGAAACACATTGAAACAGTACATGATAGCAAAATTATAGCAAAATTGGAATCTGAATTAAAAGTCAAATTAAATTCACAAATTAAAAACGAAATCAAAAGTCAAATTAAAATCACAATTGATACCAAATGAGAATTAATTAATTAAAATCCGAATCAAAAGTCAAATTAAAATTAATTAAAAGTAATTATCGTAGCTGTGCATATTGGTGCTCAACTTGACGTGTCTGTATGTTTAGTTGACGTATGGTAGGTGATCGATTTATTGAAACGATAGAGTTAGGTAAACCTTTTATATTTAATGGGTTCGGTCGTTTTTGAGAAGTATATTTTTTATTGTCATGATGAGGTTGATGAGGATGTAGGTTATTATCAAAAACCTGTAGGTACATGTAGCACTATAAGTGCCATTTGCAGGCGATCACACAAAACCGTACACGAACAGTTTTGGAAAGGCTTCAGTTTCGGCAGCTGTCTGTCAATTCTGATGTCACAGCTGTTTTCTCCGGAAATAGCACATGCTGACATGCTGCCTTTATCGACGAGTGACGTATCAAGCCGCGTCACTCATGGTTCCTATAAATATGGTATCGGTTAAGTGCGGAATCCTGCAGAGTTAAATTATGCATTACTTACATCATGCTTGCACCCCGAAGGGATAGACAAAGATGCAGTATAGTAAGACTACCAAAAATTCTCAAAATTGCTGGAAGGAACTGGTTTAAAGAGGTTCAATTTATGTAAAATGACCCAGATATAACTTCAAATAAATTACTTCAAATTGTGACTGATAGCGGACGTGAATCGAATTAGTCTTAACTGAATTTAGATATCTATAATTTATTAGTGCCATACCATAGCACATGCTATGACCACTTTAATGTTTGATCGTGTTCAATAGGTAATCTAGCAGATTTTTAGGTAGTAAAGTGGTGTCATTGACACCAGTTTAATCCATGATGTGGGTACCCGATGGAGAAAAGTGGTGTCAACTGTGTGAGTAAGTGATGGTAGATAATAATCTTAAAGTTGTATCTGAATATACTTTAGTTTGACAATAAACGTAAATATTTGCAGTGGTCCCCGCGTGACTATATATATTTACTTGGACTTCGCTTGTTACTTTTATTCGTATCGTAAACGCCAATCTCGGTACAGACCGAGGTCAGGGTCAGGTGAATTTAATGGCCACTAATTTAGCACTTTCGTTCTCATGGCCACGACAAAGACCGTTTATCAGATTAAGATTAACAATACGGTCTTTTGCAGGCCTTTGCTTGAACTGATAAAGAAAGCATGTGTCATGATTTTGTCGAGAGAGATTCGATGATAGCGTGACTTTACCTTCGACAGGGACGAGTCTTGCTTGACAAAATTCTGCGAGCTAGCTCACTTGATGTTATTGGTAATCTAACTAATATTATAAATGCGAAAGTGAGTTTTTTTTGTTAAGCTTTCACGTCAAAACGGCTGAACGGATTTGGGTGAAATTTGGCACATGTGTAGGCTTTGACCCGGAGAAGAACATAGGCTAAGTGCGGGCAACAGCTAGTTGGTAATATTGCTGGCTTGTATATCAAGAGGCTGAGTGTAGCATCAGCTTAGGTTCCTATTACCATTAATCTGCGTTCGGCGAGCCATTTGACATAGACAAGCAGGTTATATAATATCCTTAATATCAAAATTAATGTTTTCCGTTTCGGGTCTCCTTAATACACTAAAAGGTGATTTAAAAAGCCTCATGTCTCTGTCTAGTTATTTGGGTGTTAATAGGCACAATATAATATATTGGTATCTCCTCCCCGATTCTTATAATTACTCAACGCAATGATAAGAATTTTGTTTTTATACAGACAGGTAAAAAGTAAACATCAAATCTGAATGCCGCCGCCATGATAAAGGTCGGTGAACTGTGCTTCAGTGGAAATGTTGACTTTCGTCCATTTGTAGCTACTTTAGGTAACGGTAACGTCCATCCCTTTTTTTTTGCATTGATACGTATACCTATCTTATTTTTTATTATTGAGTCGAACACAAATGAATGAAAAAGTATCATTAAAGTATGTAATTTCTGTTATTCACTAGGTACTTACTAGTCGGTATAAGGAATCTAAACAACCTACTTAGTAGGTACCTAACTACCTATATAATTAAACTTATTACCTATACAATTAAAACTCACAAGAGTTTCCTACAGTCTTTAATATTTATAGGTAGTCCCTTATTAGCAAGGCAATGTGCTTTGCATATTAAAAGTATCCCAGTCAACTGCTCCTTCTAAGTAAATATGTTCACGACGATTCACGATAGTGCAACAAGTGGGTAGGGGTCGATCGCACGACCTCTCGCTTGCCTGCCCACGCTGTAACCGTTGGGCTGATGCCGCTTTTAATGATAGCTTGACGAAGGTACAAATAATACCGTACATGAACGCACACTTTTGCCTTAGGGAGTTGGCAGAACTCCGAACGCAGGTGCATGGCCACGAATTATTACGTTGCTTCCATTTTCCTGAAAGTTGCGTCATAAAAAAGAAACTAAGCTATGTTGCCCACAGATGCATGTCTCACCCTCACTTTCTTGGTTCCAAACACAATGGTGCAGGTGTAAATAGGCCAATCTTGCGTGATTGGAAAGAAAACCTTAACATGAATGGCCCAGGCATGCGTGACCAGTATGATAATGTCATTCGACCTTACTCTTACGTTTACATACATGTTTTTCCTTTATAAAATATTTAGGTCGTGTCTTAAATATTATAATTAAATGTTAAGAGATGACTGAATAGATTTATGTGGCCAGGCCTATGGGGATTTTCTCAGCTTTTCTGGCCTTTAAGGGGGAAGCGGTAAGGTAGCCCGCGAAATTCAAATTTTCTTACGTTTTTTAATTAAAATTTGAATTTCGCCATCATCACGTTCGTGTGTGTGTAGTAAAGTAGGTACATTGAAAAAAAAAAATTTCAAATGTTTGAAACAGGTTAAATAAATAATTATATTTCCATGTAAGGAAAGAATATTCATATTGTGTTTGCATTTAATTACGCGTTCAAGGGAAAATCATATATTTTCTAAGAAAATTTAATGAAGCCGGCAGGTCTCTTTTGTTCACGCATGTATACCTTTTTATTTGAACAAACTTGAACTTGATGTGAATAGCAGATAAAGTACCTATAAGTGCACAGGTAAGTACCTACTCTGCAGTCATTTTCCTCATTAACAATAAAACGGTACTAGATAACTTATCTACGTAATTGTTTCACTTATCACGTAGTGTTGAATTTAAGATCAAATACTTATATACTGAGATTCCGCGATGTATTTGCTAAGTCTTAAGTATATAATGTGACGCAAAAAATAATTCCACTGCGCTTTGCGTACCAAGATAAAATATAAAGTAAATATGTAAAACAATTACAGGTCTTAGAATTAATTAGGTTGCTGAAATCTAGTTTAGTCTATTTGATGTCTTTTTTATGGTGCCTACATATCTGTTTAATGTGGACACATGACACACACCGTTCCATCAGTCATATGATCTTGTTTACTGTGATAAAAAATGTTTCATTAAATAAATAAGGAGACTGTATGTTCCTACTCAAGTATTCATATAATATTATTCTTTATTGTACACATCTACATACATTGTAACAGCGAATCATTTTTTACACCTCCCCTTAAGACCTAGGCCAAATAGATTTTGATATTCGGATAGCTCATGACCTAAAGAACTGCCATAAACATAGCATAAGTATAAGCATAATCAACCTATAATGTTCCCACTGCTGGGACACAGGCCTCCTCTCTGTGAGAGGGAGTTGGCTGTAATCCACCACGCGGGCCCAGTGCGGGTTGGTAGATGTCACATGTCTTCGAATTCTTGGTTCTAGGACATGCCGGTTTCCTCACGATGTTTTCCTTCGCCGTTTTGAGAGCAGTGGCGATGAAATAATTTACACAAAGTAAAGCGCCTCTCAGAGTTCGAACCTACGACCTACAACTCGTAAGTCGTGGCCGTTACCACGCCATAAACAATATTAATAAAAAAAAACGCGTTTCGCGCGTACTGCTAAATTACAAAAAAAATGTATATAAAAACCTTATAAGGACAGCTTTTGTCTCGTGTATGTGTCTTTTTATTTAATTTCGACACCAGCAAGTAGCGAAAGCTTTGTTAGCAAGTTTGTTTGATAACATGCGCCTGACGTTACTAACTACAATATCATAGTACCTACCAAATCGTGAAGACTCACGCACTCCATCCAATAGCATTAATAGCAACTTTTCGAAACGAGAATTTCGTGAATCCAAGAGTTTCAAATGACGGCTGTTTTGCCAAGTAATCAATGTTGTATAAGTAATTTAAATGTCAACGTATTTAAGAATCATAAATAGTACAATTACTGAGCAAATTTTCTGTTATAACTACATAATAATATTTGCATTATCAATAGTAATAATGACGACAGGTCTGTTAGATTTTAGTCAGCCACTCGCGATTCTATTTGATAAAATTCGCACACTGCATACGGAACTCTATTCACACCTTTATGACGCTCGTCACGAGGAGTCAATACGGGTGTTGTTATTAAATATTAGGTGTTTGATTACATTTTGTGCACACTTTCATAATAATATCGGTAAACTAGCGTCACTTGTCCAATTTGCGATTTAACGTTACTATCAAATAATGTCGTAGCGGCGTAGCTGTGGCGTAGCACTTTATCTTTTTAGTTATATTGTATGTCTTGTTTAATATTATTGTTTGTATTGGTTTTATATGTGAAATGAATAGAAAATTTTCATCACGTAAGTATAGTTTTTTTTTGTTTGACCCAAAAATATGTCGGTGCGTCGCTATCATCTGGATTAGATAAACGTTTACAAGCTCGTCATCATCCCAGAAAATTATGATTGTTCCACACATTTTCCTTCAAGGAAACGTAGTGTATCGTAAACACGAATGAAATGAAACTATTTATTGTACCTACTAGAAAGAAAAACAGCAAAAAATTAAACATTCTGAAAACAAGTAAAACCGGTCGGTAGGTATCTAATTTGAAACACAACATTTACCATTGTCATGAATGTTAGTTTATATTGCTTATCAATATGGATCGCGTTCGCTGTCCGCGAAAATTCGTCAGTTGTGCGAAACGAAACACGGTCGCAAGTCCGTCACAAGACCGTCGGGAGATACTTTACAAAGTTACTTATAATGGCAGTTCCACTATGGTAGTCGTACACGTGGCGAACTAACGCTAGGCCGATGCCGCATGAAATAAAACGGTGTGATAGTGTACCGCGTCTTCAATAATATGTACGGAGGTTCTAGGAATGCCATCGTGAGTACTAAGTTTTATGATGCTTCAAATAATGTATGATTAGACCGCATGGAAATCAGTGTTACTAATTTACTGTCCGTGAAATCATCAATAAATTAGTTAAATACCTATTTTAAATAAAACCAGTACCTACCTATCTCCAAATAAAATAAACAAAAAAAAATTTAAAAGTTTAACTTGAAAACTTATAATAACTTGAATAAATACTCGTAGCTGTTATCTTACGATGGTTTTCAAAAATTTTGTTACTTTTATGAATTCCCTAGTTAAAGTTTTTCGTCGTAATTTTTTTTTCGTTAAACTTTTTGAAAGCCCTTTCATTAATGTATAAATCAAGTCAGTCAATAATTTTAATTTACTAACAAATATCAGTATCAACAGAATACAATCTTCAAAAATTCAAATTAATTAGTAGTTACCTAAATATCTAACTTATGTACTTACTTGTTTCCATTTTTCTTGGTAACAATAATTACCTACCGTTTTCAACTTACCTAACCAATTAGCTAACGATTTAGGTACCATATTCTTGCGAATAGTTTAACGATAACCAGGTACTTTAATTACAAAACTGCATCTAAAATAAATGAGTACAACGATAGCGGCCCCTATAATCCTCGTATAAGTAGAAAAAGACCTCGAATACTTCGTTTTAAACGTAATGCCGTAAATTGTTCGACACCATTTTACGCTATCGAGGTTTCTGGGACTGGTTGCCCTTAGCCACGTATAATTTAACCAACCGAGTTTAACCTTAAAGGTAGATCAACTTTACTAAGTATCTAGTAGCTGATAAAATATTAACGAAGCCTAGATACAATGTAGAACAACTGTTTGTATTTCAATCTTAAGTGTGAAATACAATTATCACTGTCATTAATAGGTATTATATTTTATTGATGTAAGGAAGGGTATTAAGAAAAATTATCCCAATACTTTGACGCAATTACGTCAAAATATTGGGATTAAGTATCTTAATACTTTTAAAGCTTATCACTTATCAGTATCACACAAGGCCGCGGCAGGAATTCTTTCAATCAATCAATCAATATCTTTATTGTGGATCATAGGTAGGTACATAATACAGGTCTAAAATAATTAAATTGTGATCATCTATGTCTCGCCCCTAAGGCATGCAATAATTACATGTACATTTTTTACATAATTGTTACAAATTATTCATAAAAGTATTTAAAAAGATAAAAACAAGATGGAACGAATTCGAGTATCACATCACACGTATTCACATTCTTTGGAATAAAGATATTATTAACTTGTTCAAAAGGAATCCATATCTAACGGTAATAACTTGAGCTCTTTTGTATTTAATTAAACTTTGAATCGAGCTTTATAAGTCCTTTCAAATGCAAAATATAAATCTTAAATTCACTGACAGACAACGCACAGCTTAAACTGCTGGGACTATAAGCTTGAAATTGTGCACAAGAGTTCTCTATATAACGAAAAAAATGCATCCTCAGTTAACTAGTGAGCTCACTATTAGCTAAGGATGGATAAAAAAAATATACATCCATATACTATATATATATTAAATAGAGGATGAAAGCTTGCATGGAAGTTCGTCATTTTTGTCGATGGAAAATCCTATCGGGCTTAATAAATACTTGCAACCTAATAAATAATTTCAATTAAATACTGTCATAGCAATTCAAACCTCACCTTACAGATAGCGGCTGCAAAACAATACAAAAGGCACAATCTATATAATTACGGTCATATGAGCAATAAAAATGAATTTAAGAATTAATCATCTGTTTTATTTTTAATTTATGTGCTATTAAAGTAACGGCTACAATATTAATTATTAACAACGTTTGCCGCCAGAGTTGAGATAGTAAAAATAAACTAGTAGATAGGAATTTAGAGGTTATTACAAATTAAAAACATCAATAAACAAGTGATGATCGTTCGAGAACATAATATAGGTACTATCTACAATGACGTGCTAACCCGCAATGATTTATTATCGAGGAATTAATTGATTAAATACAACCACAAAAACCGTCACTCTTATCATTGATAACGGTAACTTAAATACTTGCTACGTAGCTTAATAAGACTATAAACAATTGTCGTGGGTTATGTACCGACACCGACAATGAATCAGATTGTAAATAGTTGTAAAACTGTGTTCAGATAAACTTCCATCCTCTGTACATTTTTATTCGACAGTTATTTAAGAGATTTCCCTCCTCGGTTGAACGAACTGCTTTAGTAAACAAGGAAAGGTTGATAAAGGTGATCAGCAACCACCATATTAGTAATAAGTAATAAAGAGAACATTGTTTTTTCCATTAAAAATTCTCACACAACAATCTCACCCCAGAGATGAGTGAAAACAATGAGTATCAATCACTCTATGACTGCGGTTAGCTTTAACCGAGAAGAAGAAATATTTTAAGATATAATTGATTAACGATTTTCCCAGTCTGGTCAGGTCAGGTCAGGTCAGTCTTTCCCAGTCAATGGGATAGTATAGGCTAATTTAAAAAAAATCGGTAGCTTTCGTGGGACATCCTGTCGGAACGAAGTTCCTTTCGTTACATAAGCTGTCTATAGTATGGTTTCAAGTTTCTAAAATTGATATTTTCGAGCATTGGTAACGCATTTTCTTTACGTGACGATTTCTACGAGTTTACCTACCGCAGGACGAGTTAAAGAACTAAGTTCGTTCAAAAAAAAAATGATTCAAGTCAACCAGAGTTAGTAACAACCCAAACACGAACTAATTAGTGCAGAAGTGCAGAAAAACTTATTTAGATTTTAGAGCTATTTTTGCAGCAAGTGTTAAACTGACATAATATTACTGCGTTGACGTCCGTAGTCCAGTATATCTATATCTTCCATGACGGATTTCGTGTCTGTCTGTGTGACTGCTTAGATCTTCTAAACTACACAATGGATTTTGATACGATTTTTATCATCATTTAGAACATTTATTCTGGAGGTTTTTATGTAGGATACTTAGTTTAATATTTAACTTACCTATAGCACAAAATCTCGTTGTTTTGACGTGTACCTAAAGCAGGGGCGGGTCGCTAGTGTGGGTATAAAATTGAGTATGTCAACATATTGTAGGTACATGCACACGTTTATATTATTAACATATTGCTGCCAATGGTGCTGATTCGTCTTAAGTGTTAAGTGGCGTGTCCCGTCACAATAGCTCCGCAAATAGAATGAAAATAACGAACGTTTCTGTAAACTGTAATCAATTTACTTAGTTCTGACGTTTGTTCTACTTTAGTTTCAGTTCGGAAGGTTCTTGATCTATTATACAAGGTGTAATTGACGTACCTAACTGAAAACCTCTTTACGGGTTATTGTACTCAACGAACTAAACAGGAAATCACGTCTAGTTTCTATGAATTTCTATGAAATACTTACCTTCCGCAGCTAACGACACGTCGCGTCGGTTTCATAAAATGCATAGAAACCAGTAGTGTCGCGGCGACACGTCGACTATAGTTGCCGCTTGCCGCCCGGTCGGCCACGGAATGGACCTAATTAGATTATCTAGATATAAAATTATTTTTGAAACAAATGCATTTAATCTTTTGCAAATTATCCAAGCCTAAAAAAAATTATCCAAGCATAAAAAAGCTTTTAAACTAAGCTGTTTCAACTTCAAAAAGATAATTTCGACAGCTAGAGTTCCTATTTTATTATTCAGGAGTTAGGTATAATATCAACGCTTTATTCTGATACTTATTGTATAAATTATAAATGATCAGTGACCCAACGCCAAAGACTCAAAGGCGGTCAAAGATCTTACCAATTTCAATTGTAAGTCATGTGCCTACGGAGTTACTAACATAATTACAACTTTTAATAGAAAGACAAGTAACTACTCCAATAGAGTTTATCGAACTCAATAGGCGGGATTGACACTATTGTACAGAACTTTTCAAAGCAAATTAAGGAGTAATTTTCCCTTATCATTTTTCATGAAGCGTGACCGATTTTCATGTGACAATTAAGGTCGAGTGAACTAAGCCAACATAAGATAACTGCTCACCCAATTAAAACGTGTAACACTGTCATTCAGATTCTGAAACATCTAGCTCATGGATTTATAAAAACATTCAATAAATGTTTCCTAGAATCCAATAAAAACGCAATAAATATTTGCGTTCAATAAAACATAGCGGCGATGCAGGCAATCTCACATCTCCATTCCTTATATTTGTGCAAGTGGCTGGCAGTCGTGTTTACTGACGGTTGTTCACACGTCAACAGCAAACACAACAACCCCACACAGAAGGTGAGAGCCGAGAACAACGGCGAGGCGAGCGTTATCACGACGCACGATGCGCCGCCGGCGACAAACGACCGACTTACCGTACTATTGTCAATAATAATGACCCTATGTGTTATTATTCATCGTCAATCGTTTATCTCATTTGTGTCTGGTCGCGAAGACTTAATAATAAATCAGTATCGCATAAGCGTTTAAAGTGGCGTGGTGTTTGTGTATGCCTACAGTGTCTGTGTCATTAAAATTCTGCAAAAGAAAGTAGTGTTTACATAGACGATAAGTGTTTAAAATGGAGTTTCAATATTACGGGAACTTCGACCGTCCGCCGACGCGCAGGATTCTTGACCAGCCCTGGTGGGACGAGGAGGATACGCTGTCTGACAGACGAATCAACGGTAAGACGCGCACACTAACTGTTTTAATACCTTATTCATATAGAAACAGCTGCCTCTTTACACTTAAAAGTTAACACAGCACAGTTCAGTAATGACAAAGTTAATCGTAGCATTTGGAACGTGTTTTGTTTTACTGTCTCTTATCTCTTCAAAATTGGAGCACAATTAGGCTATATATCACACTATCGCACGAGAAAATATTGTTCGGGTACGTAAACACGGACCGCGTATACAGTCTGTTGCGTTAATTTCACACAATTACTTGTAGATGGCGTAAAAGCATAGTGTTAGCGTGTAGGTATGCATATGTCTGTCTAGACGGTACATAGGGAAGTTGAGGGCGTATCGATTGGACGCCGGGATAATTTTAGAAAAGGTCCTGGTTGGGAGGTTTAGTGAGAGCCGCAGCCGTGTGCACGGGTCCACATTAATCCGTCTACACTCTTGTTCATCCTGTAGAGCCTTAAATAAAGAATGGCAGCAGGAAGGACCTCATGCTCACCAGTAGCGCTTACAACCACTAGACCTACGAGGCAGTCAATCTAAACAAGTTGTTACATAACATACTTAAAGACTGGAAGCAGAAATATTGACAAGTTATTATGAACACCGGCGGGTTTGGTCGACGGAAGAATAGACAAAATGACAGATAAACAATCAAAATCTGTCATTTGGTCTATTCTTCCGTCGACAAAACCCGTGGTGGTCTTGCTACGCGTGCTGCGAACCACAGATTGCCATGTGGTATGAAAGACTTAGAATTTGGTGGATTTCTTATGACATTCTTAAAACCAGATGGTGATATACTCGTAGCTCCACAATTATTTACTAGGTAGGTAATAATTCTCAAATGACTCAAGTATGAATAGCTCGTAAAGACCTAGACAATAAGTTACAATGATGATACCTATGTAGATAATCATGTGTTTCTGTCTCTTTCGTCATTAACTACTTCAGACCATCAAGTTCGTCATTAGTTGTTTGTGAAGTCAGTTGGTAAAACGTCTTAGGTAGGTATCTTTCATTTCCGCGCCGCCATCTTCATTTTCATCTGTTTGTAATGGAAATTCTGTTGGTTCGTCGATGTTATCTGTGAATGTTGACTTAAAAACATAATAAAGTGCTAAATTGGGTACTTGGTGTCTCCTATAATGGGTATGTACTTAAACATTCAGTTTCAATTATAAGGTAGGTACTTAGTGATTTTTTAAAGCAAAATACGATATCGAAACTAACCTATCAATTTTTGATGGTATTCGTAGCTTTTCAAGTTAATTTTCTCAACATTTGACAAGTAGATCATTTTTTTTAAATAAAGTTGAAAGTCGCAGAATGTAATTTCTCTATTCGTGAGTAGATACTGACTGAGTAGATACTAATACAGAGCTATTCAACTGTTCATACAAAGATAAAAAAAAAATGTCTTTCTGCCTTTTTTCAACATCTTTTTTTTCAAATAACGCCCTCTGAAGTTTCACTTAGAACTGTTTTCTTACAGCAATCAACCATGAGTTCGAAGTAACGAGAGCACTCTCGCTAGGCTATCAATACAGTCTATCATGATTAGTCTTTAGTGGCCTCGCTCTTTTATATCTTTGAAGGGGAGTTTTCTTTTTCAGCTATCTCTATATTAAATTAAACAATAACAGATGTTAAGGATCCCGATCAATTTTCCTTATATCAAATGTTAACCGTTATAGTATTGAAGGACTGAAGGCTATAATGAACCCTCCGACAGTCGAGTAAAATCTATTCAGGTCAGTACGTTACCCCCGACGTTGGTAGGGTTGAGTTGCGAGGGCTGACTCCAATCAATCCTCGCCCGAACTAACGAGTTCCTTCACATAAGTCGTACTAAAATAACCTTTTATTTCTTATCACTCTGAGTTTCTCATAGAATTTTCTTCTACTGCCTACACGTTTTCACAAAATGACAAAATAAATGTTTTTCGGTAACGTAAAAATTCTTTTCGCCAAATCAAAACCATTTCTAGAGGGTCCGGAAAATCAGACATTTGTAAACATTATGCAGAAGTATGAGTGTTGAAGATTTTCCGGAATCGAATAAAGTTATTTGCGCATTTTTTGTACTTACCTAATAATGTTCTCACAGTGCACAGTGGGGGCGAATTACGTGTTGTTAGCTTATTTAACTTCTTCGAAAAATATTATAATAAATAATAGATTTTAATGTCAATGGGAGCCATACCTAATATTATTTTTTTATTACGCACATGAGATTGCTCAGTCCTCACACTTACTCATCTTACTCATGGAGAAAATTGCAACAAAACCACGCTTAGAAATCATAACAAATAATAGTAATTATATAATAATTAAAAAAGCTGCAACGATAGTTCTCGTTCTAATATCACAACACCTGGCGTTTGTCACACATTTAGAATCTATTATTCAAACTATTATGGATTTGTACCAATCATTTCCTTTGTTATGGACGTTAAATTGGTTTATTATAGAACAAAGACCGGTCGGTTTTCTTTTAATATTTTCTAACCGCAACCACGTCATAGTTTCGGTTGAATAACTTGCATTTTCAGAAAATTACCTTCGTAAATTGTAGACACATTGGCACTGTTTACACCGTACATTACAGTAGGCGATCTATATTTAGTAATACTATTGTGTGGTTTAGATGTCTGCTTCGATAAACAGCATCTAATAGAAAGGTGAGGCCATTATTCGCGATTACGTAGTTGGTCCCATGGAAAAAATTGTTCAGTTTGATGGTTGTATGTTGATCTAAATATTATTAGCGCTCGTAACAAATATGGATTTACAGAATTATAAACATTATAATTAGCAATACAACTCTCCAAGTTCATGAAAGTGCCAAATGTCATGATTTCATGAAATAGTCATTCAATACACTTACATGAGCTTAGAGAAGTGTATTGCTGATTTTAATGTTTATAATTCTGTAAATCCATATTTGTTACGAGCGCTAATAATTTTTAGATCAACATACAACCAGATACTGACCTGCAAATTGCAAAAAAACGTAAGAAAATTTGAATTTCGCGGGCCACCCTAGTGCATTCCCCTTAAATATGACAACACCTTTCTCATACATGCTGTATTAAATATCAAGAAAAACATTTTTCTTTCTTCCTTTGTAGGTTTTGTTCATCGATTGAGGTAATAGTTACATTTCAATAATATATTGTCAGTTCCCTAGCGAGACGGTTTAATTTTATTCCTTTGTGGGGCGGCCGATGCCAGCCATGCCGGTGATGGTCGGGATAGCCGATGTGGCCGGGTCAAGCAATATCCATCGCAATAGAGCAGTGCTTTTAATTGAAAAATGTCTGCTCAAACAAAGCGGATTGAATTTCTATCTCATCCGCAGGGAAAGTTCGCTTTCGTAAATAAAAGGTACATTGGATGCTTAGGAATTAAATAATTAGAAGGACGTTTAGATTGTTCTAACTATTATTATAAATGTGAATATTTTTTTATTGGTTCTATAACTATATATATTACTATTATATTAGTTGATAAGTTTGTTGTTGTACATACGGCTACACATCAAGCTATACATTTCCAGTATTAGCTGACCTCGCATTGTACGGAATTCCTATACAATGCAAGATCAGCATAAACTGGAATTGTATAGCTTGATGTGTAGCCGTGTGTACTAACCAGTGGACCAATGTTGTCAAGTTAAACAAATAAATAATAATAATATTTACAGTGTATGGTTCTATTATAGCTGATGGAATTAAAATGGCTTACACAAAAGCATTTATCTTAGAAAAAAAAAGCCTTTTACACGCGACTGAACCCGTAGACTTGTAGTGTCAGGATTTCAGCCCTACTGACTCTAACAATATTTGGGCCATGGTTATCGTAGGTGTTAACTTTCAGGTAGTCAAAGAAAAGCGAACGCAACTAGTTTTACTTATTTTCCCGGTTGATTTGTTAGCGAATATGTATACAGGGTGTTTTATTTGGGTTGAGAAATTTTGAACCGTAAGGTTCTAGAGAAAAACGCTGAATGGAACTATGTGCTAGTAAATACATAAGGAAAAAGAAAAAACACTCTGTATACCTACAGGATATACACCATTCGTGTAGTAGTAGGTAGTTCTCAGAACTGACTTGCCTAATAAATATAAGCAATGTAGGTAATTTCGAATTGTTTTTTAAATAAAATAATGTTCTGATATGTATTCAAATGTTATACAATTTCAGGAAAACCGCCTGGCATGTAGGTACTTAGGTACTCAGGTAAAAATTTCCTTGAATTTGGTTTAATAACTAAATAAACTTTATAAAACCACACAACATAGTGTTTCTTATTCCTACAAATACAGTTTAATTGAAAATGTTTTATGTTTATTTAACTCCGATGCACATACATAGGGGTTATCATGATTATACCATGTTATAAGTGCATTTGATCAGTGGACAAATGGACATCCGTGTACATAAAACGTATCGAATCCAAACTAACATAAATATTATAAATTCGAAAGTAACTCTGTCTGTCTGTATATTACCTTTTCACACCTAAACCACTGAACGGATTTCGACAGGCAAGGAGATAGATTGCATTCTGGGGAAGGACATAGGCTACTTTTTATCGACATACCACGCGGGCGAAGCCGCGGGCGGAAGCTAGTAATATTATAAATTAAAGTCGTTTTTCTTGTGTCTGTATGACCACATTGTTCTTCTAAACTACGCAACGGATTATGATCCGGTTATGACCATCATTTAGAGAATTTATTCCGGAAGGTTTATTTTAATACATTATTATTAAACTGACAGAAGTCTCAATGCGTTGTCACATCGTAAAACCGAGCAAAGCATGGGCGAGTCGCTAGTCATAGATAAAACTATGATCATTACTGTAGCATCGATGTATCATGTTCACGCTATCTTAATGGCACCTGATGACGTTTTAATTTTTATTTCATTGCCTACGAGAAATAGCTATTAATCTAAATAATTGTATCTATTATCGTACGATGATAGGAATTAGGTCTTGTTCGCACGAGCGCTTTCCTATCTCCATTGAAAGATCTTATCATTTTTTCAGAAAGTATTCAAGAGTTTGATTAAAATCACCGAGAAAACGTAATTTCTGTACTCGGATAATGATTAATGAAAAGTCATTTATTTAAACTATAGTGCGCGCAAGATAAGTCTGCGCGCGCCTGGTGGTGCTGGCTTGATAAATATCTATAGTGTAATATTTAAAATATTAATAATTAATCTTAATATTTTTCGTTTATTTAATTAGTTTCTTAAATATTTACATTTTAAAATATAAAAAATAGAAGTCCGCCGGTGTCGGGAGCAGGGTCCAAGCTACCGGTGGGCTGCAGAGAAATCTTAATATTATTATTAATCTTCTAATAATATTAATTAATTCTATACTTAATTTGACCTTACTTATACAACACGACGGCGGTATATATATTAGTTCCGATTTCAGCCGCGCGACTTATCTTGCGAGCACTCTAGGCCGATAATCAAGATTTTTCGAACGTCAAATGCAATCTATTTCTATAATTAGCACTATTTTCTATTTATTAATCTAGATTGGAATATTCTTGACCTAGTGGCAGCTGGCTTTTATAAGGATCCATGAAGATGGGCTGAGATGGGCTGAAATGGGCCCATGGAAATGGCTGTTACGTTTTTATTTCATGAAATATTGAGTGTTATTAACTGGCTCGTTAGTCTAGTGGTCGCAAGCGCATGCTGAGCATTAGGTCTTGAGGTTCGATTCCCAGGTCGGGCAAAGTGTTATTGGGTTTTTCCCAAAGTGTCATTGGGTAGGAATTTAACAATAACAGGTCGGAGACTGCATTTGTGGCCAGTTGATGGCAATAGGCCCACCCCCTATGGGGCTTAAACATCTGGTGAAATGTGGGTGTTTCATAGGTACACCTCTGCCCAACCCTTCGGGGTTTACAGGCGTGATATGTTATGCTATATTAATCTCACTTCAAAGATTTTAGATCGTAGATATTATTGAACTCGACATTAATATCAACCAGATACGTTACTACTCGTAAGTTTATGAGTTCAAACTATATCTATTCAGAGAGTGAGTCAAGGTTTTCGTTTGCAGTCGGCCAGTTGAACGCATCAGTCTAACCCGACTTTATAAATAAACAACATTCCCTGTTAGCTGGTAGGTATTTCGGCTGTTACTGTTACTAGGAAACTACGCGAAAACACCATGTGGAGATACTCGCGGATACTAGATCGTTACAATGGATACTTTATAGCTTGGTTTTTCCTTTTAATAATTTCTTTGAATAAGTGATATATTTACGTCATAGAGGGGGAATTATTTTATAAACATTTCCTGGACCTGTATATAGTAGCTCGTAGTTCATATGGCATTATAGGTCGTTTAACGTCTGCTTTAATAACAATGTGTATGAGTTTTATTTTATGACTCATCATCTGCCTAGCCTTTTCCCAACTATGTTGGGGTCGGCTTTCAGTCTAACCGGATGCAGCTGAATACCAGTATTTTACATGGAGCTACTGCCTATCTGACCAACTCAGTAAATGGATAATAACCCCTTGGCACGACTGGTTGTCAGACTTTCGGGCTTCTGACGATCCGTACGACTGTTTTTTTTAATGATCGGATACATACATCATCGGAACATAAGATAACATAACAGGACAGATTTTTTATGGAGTTATTTATTGTCCGATGACATAGGTACGGTTATTGATGATCGTACACTAGTTTCCCGCGTCTTTACGTTCACTTTCCTAGCCGCTTAGAGGTTGAAAAATCCTTCCATATTGCACCTCTTTACCCTCGTGGACCAGGCCTAAAATCTGTCATCAACTGACAGATTTTACAAAAGAATACGTGTTTTATGAATTTATACTTTATTTTGTTCCTAATCGTGTCCAACTGACAGGTGTCAGGAACGCATTCTATCGGCGGCGGCGGCCGGAGTTTAAGTAAAATAATCTTGTTTGTATCTTCAATCACAAAACTGTTTTCGGTTACCTCTTCATGTTTCCTCATACTTACAAACAGGCATTCAGATTAATTAACCTAATATAAGGTTAAATTATATATTAATTTATATATCCTTAATATTCAGTAGGTATAGGTAGTAAAACCTTGTTTGACTGATTGTTTTTAATTATAAAATAGGTACTCGAACGTAAAGGTTACAAAAAATTAATAAGTACGACTCGAGTAAGATGACAAATATTCTGAGTTCGTCATTAAGTCCTGACGTATTTTATGACCAATTAAAAATCTTGAAATCACACGTGAAGTATGACGTTTTTTTCTAATCAGAGGTACTTTTTACGACTGGAACGTCACGAGAAACCATTGTAAAACATATTACATCACGATTCAAAGAAAACTGTGTCCTCCATATGTATTTACACAGCAGAGCTTATTTCTTACATGATTCAATGGTATAACAACAAAAGATAAACGTTAAGTAGGTAATTACATCACGACACCATTTTACATATGTTGAAGAGCATCTCTTTACACATTACTAGTAATTGTGATCGAACAAAAGAATAACGACAAATTACAATATTATTATTGTATCGCCTCGCTATTCATATCAACCTAGTATTTCTGTGGGAGATATAGCTACTATGGATGAAATAACATCATCATCTGCCTAGCCTTTTCCCAACTATGTTGGGGTCGGCTTCCAGTCGAATCGGATGTAGCTGAATACCAGTATTTAACATGAAGCGAGTGCCTATCTGACCTCCACAACCCAGTTACTGGGTAATACGATACCCCTTGGTAAGACTAGTTGTCAGACTTTCGGGCTTCTGACGACCCGCAACGACTGTCAAATATACATAAATGACAGCCGGGACCAACGGCTTAACGTGCTTTCCGAGACACGGAGGAGTCTCGGTATGTAAAGATGGTCACCCATCCACGGACCAACCCCGGCAAGCGTAGCTTTACCTGATGGATCGACCCGTCCGGCTGTTATTACGTAGCCACGAGCTCCACGAGCTATGGATTAAATAACATAGTATGTAAATAATCACATATCCTTGAGTAAAAAATTTCCCTGTTCAACAGTGGTTTTATAAGGCTTTTCCATCAGGTATTTCTCAGTAGCAGGTTGAGGGGCACTTCCCGATTTTTTAAGCACGTTCGCATTCTAATCAATGTCTCAATCTCTCAAACCTACATTTTTGACAAGTATTTGACGCTGAGATAGGAATTGAACTGGGGGGTTTAAAACGGCCACTTTGGTAGAATGTAATAGAAAAAGATTATGAATCATCGTAAAATGTCACAAACTGACAACTCATAATAGGTGACTTATTGTTCTTATTAGGTAACTGACAATTCATGATTCGTGTAATTCATATTACGAAATAATTCATCTGTTTGACAGTATTCTGTGGAGATTCGTAAAAAGGTTCACAAATTATGAACAATTAGAGGAATTGCTAATGACAGCTGGGAATTCAGGAAATGAATTGCTTTTAGAGGAATGGCTAATGTAGCCGTTTTAGGCCCCCTGATGTCTGGAAACCTACTAACATTATGTTGAAATGTGGCTCACACGATGACATCAGGCTATACAAACCAATTTAAGCTGACCTCACATTGTAAATCTAGGCTTTCCGTGGGGACAGCATAGACTGGAAATGCATAGTTGAGCGCACTAGGTACCTAAATATCTCTGCCTTCCTCTTCAGGGAATAACAAGCGAGATTTTCTGTTATGTTATTAAATAACATCACTTCTGTATACCCCGAAGGCTTAGGCAGAGATGTACCTATAGTACAGCCACGTTTCGCCAGATATGGTAAGGTCCCATGTCATATGGGGCGGCCGAGACTATAGTACAGCCACGTTTCGCCAGATATGGTAAGGTCCCATGTCATATGGGGCGGCCGAGACTATAGTACAGCCACGTTTCGCCAGATATGGTAAGGTCCCATGTCATATGGGGCGGCCGAGACTATAGTACAGCCACGTTTCGCCAGATATGGTAAGGTCCCATGTCATATGGGGCGGCCGAGACTATAGTACAGCCACGTTTCGCCAGATATGGTAAGGTCCCATGTCATATGGGGCGGCCGAGACTATAGTACAGCCACGTTTCGCCAGATATGGTAAGGTCCCATGTCATATGGGGCGGCCGAGACTATAGTACAGCCACGTTTCGCCAGATATGGTAAGGTCCCATGTCATATGGGGCGGCCGAGACTATTGCTATGTTAGTATAGTCAGCATTTTCCTTTTCACTCGGTTTTTATTTTAATTTTAATAAATAATATGTGTCCGGCCTACAAAGCGGGGCAAAGAAGCAAATAACTAGACTAATCTTACCTACAAGACTAATGTTTTACATAAATAGGTACCTACAGTTAGTTTTACCTACATCTTATCCAGTTAGTATTTTTTATTTTTTTATTTTTTATTTTACATTTTATTCAGAATTAAAATGACAACTTATACCAAATTAATGTTTGATAAGACATTATTTTATTATAATTTGCAAAGCGAGTCTACACAAAAATAGTTTCGGTTTCGATCTTGAATGAGAAAGGTCAACATTTATTTTTAAACATCCCAAAAGTGGAAGAACTTATTAGCAAACTTGTTAGCTGATTTATTCATAATATCAGATTAGTTAGCATTTAGTTAATAGTTGTGGAAGTGTACAATTTGCAAGGTGTATTCGTGGCGCATATATTGAAATATTAGGTATTGTGGAAAACATCGTCGTTTTAGAACAAAATCGGATTCCTCAACTGAATAATGAATGCTTCAATAGGTGAGTAGTTACTGTAGAGTATTGCCGTTATATTCCGAGAACCAGATAGACGAGAACGTGTTAGTAATGTTTATAATGACGGTTTAACGATTCTTTTGGTGGCTTGCGGACGGCGAGCAATGGGTAGCTCGCCGTCCGATCAGGACCAGGCCCGGGTCGATGGCGCGTCGTGTTCCACGCGCGCCTCAAAGAGATGTCAGCACAATTGGCGGGGTCCGCTAGGACCGATGCCTGCCAGTGTTGCGGGTTAGTCCGAAAGGGATACCGGGACTTTGGCAACAGGCAACTGAAGGAACACGGGTGGGTTTTAGTCAGTAAAAGTCTGACACGCCCTTCCGCTCTACCCAGAGCGGGAGAAGTCATTGGATGATTTCCCAGCCTCAACAAAAAAAAAAAAAAAAAAGAGGACGAACCGTCGTCGTTGTGTTAATGATTGATTTATACGTGTATTCAGATGCTCAAAATAATTACAGCATGCAACGTGTTATGAACTTATTATGCAAACAACCACCTCTTTGAAAAGCAAAAGAGTTTTTATTAAATATCCCGATTTGTTTGTGGACGACCGCATGTCACTTTGCTGAGAGAGTAAAACTCTCACCCCTGCGCGGTCGATCAGACAGTCAAGGACCTCTTGAAGGCTTCTCTGTATAAAAACTTAAGATGGCGGCCTAGTTACCGAACACGCTAATAATAAACCAAATCTTTAACACTTTCTTATTTACTAAAATGTGTTTATTAAAGTGGTTTTAAAACCAACACAAACGGGTCTGTGACTCGGAAACACGCCAGCGCTGCACCTATTTAATTTTATTTTTATAAACAGCGCCGTTTATAAAAATAAAATTAAATAGGTATGAAGTAAACAAGTTTACTTACATTTCTAACCCCACGTTTACACCACAGCATAAAACATTATATTAATCTACATGTTGTGTTTACTGTTTTTGTTTATCGTTTACACCTAAAACCAGTTGTAAAGACTGGTTGTATGCAAATTTTGTAGAAAATTCGTCAAAAATATCATAGCGGTGAACAAACTAGTTAACAAAACATGTCTGAAACAACGTTAATACGTGTATGGTACATGATTTATACACGACACCTTTTCGACAAGACTTGTTGAAAACACGTATCACAACTTGTTTAAATGTGCGGTGAGGATGCTACTTTATTGCTGTCGATCGACGTTGAGTAGTCGCCTCCTCAATTTATACTTTACAAAATTACATAATCGAAGGTCGATCGATAAACATAATCCAACTGCCCTGCTCCACACTAGATACATCTGAATGATCGATAACTTTGATCGGCCGCAAACGAATTGCAGCTTTATGCACTTTTTTAGTTTTTATTTAACACCTTTAGGGGATACATTTTCAAAAACCCTACCTTGTTTCTAGACACAGCCGTTTAAGCTGTGCGTTGTCTGTTAGTGAATTTAACATACTCGTCACTAATACTAAGCGACATCTAAATGTAATGCCTAAATAAAAGTGCATCACTGTTCGATTTTCAATGCTTAGCTTAGCGCTGACAGTTGAAAATCCAACAGTACAAATAAATTAGTGAAAAATCAAGTAATAAAAACTAAAACCCAACTACGACTTAAAAGGTATAAACAAGACACCACAGACAGACAAATTAAAAATCCGGAGTCACACGTGTTAGGGCATAAATCGAACAGTTTACGTGTGACTCCGGATTTTTAATTTGTCTGTCTGTGGTGTCTTGTTTATACCTTTTAAGTCGTAGTTGGGTTTTAGTTTTTATTACTTGATTTTTTTTTTATTCTTTTGGGGTTATAATATATATATTTTTGAAATGTGCTCATTAAGCCCTTTCATTTGATACCCAACATGGTACGATTAAACCATTTTTTTTTTAATTTCCTCACTTTATGTCCTCTAGAGGGCGCCATTATTAATTTATTGTGACTTCACATAGCCTATAACCAGCGGACAATCACGACGCTTCTAACGATACCTCATTTGTC
This sequence comes from Lithophane semibrunnea, assembly GCA_947363905.1. Classification (NCBI taxonomy): domain Eukaryota; kingdom Metazoa; phylum Arthropoda; class Insecta; order Lepidoptera; family Noctuidae; genus Lithophane; species Lithophane semibrunnea. Next base: position 7,703,361 of record OX376200.1, read on the forward strand.
AAATTGTGATAAGTGGTTTGGAAGATAGGAGGGAACAGATGAACATACATACATACATACATACATACATACCGGTCAAAATCATAACCCTCCTTTTTCTTCGCCGTAGTCGGGTAAAAACGGACATTCATTCAAATAAAGCTTTTTTTTAATGTAAGCTTATAATCTGTTTATTTATGTTCTACTGTTCTTGTTTCAGGTAAGTGATGCCAGTTGGCGACGCAGGTCTGATAGTCAGGACAGTACCCGTGGTGGGGCCATGGCTGCCACGCCACAGTTCCATGTCTGCCAGCTGGGTATGTACCTATCTACTAGCACATAGAACTACCATGTTATCGGGAAAATCTTAAGTGAAGGCTATTTTTTGTCCGTATTGCACGAGCTATACGACAATAGCAGGTGTCATCACATGTCAATCATAATCAGTCAGTGATTCATCAGAATAAGGTTCATTATCATCACATTCTGTTACGTGTGTCGTGCAAATATTGGGCACATAGACTATAGTTTAAGATTTGCCAGTGGGCAAGGATTGTGACCCCCAGTAGAAGTGGAGCGTAGGACGAACTCCTGAAGGCTCTTTCTAACAGCAATCGCGTTGGTGATAATAACACTCATTTTTCCAACGTAAACCGTAACTTTAATGATGCTCACATCTAGAAAGGACTTGGTGTAATCTTTGTACTGTCAATATTATCATAGGTCTTACACAAGACTGACTAATATTTCAATCAAACTATGACACATGGTTTGACGAATTCACTCTCGTGAAAAACGACGTAACAAAAACGTTTGAACGTCACGACACCGTAATTATGAATGAATGAGGTTTAAATATCAAGAAAATGGGAAACTCAATCAACGAGATAAAAAATCAATACTAAGGAAAAACCACCTGAGGTATTGTTGGAATTACGCTTAATTAGAAAGATGATATCATTTTTACATTATTTGCGGAAAATCAGCATCTAAATCTGTTTGTTTATCTATGTTTATCTGTCTTTTACTGTTTCCTTAATTGATTAATGACTTGCTTATTGATGACGTAGAATGGTTAGGCAACCGGGTAATAAATAATGATTAGTCGATAATTGCAATATTTAAAATCCATCTGATGGTACTATCCCTAACATCTTGCTTTCTAGGACTCCTTTAGGCGATGAGGATGGCCATGCTCTTGAGTCAATACGAAACGCTTGCTTCTAGCAATATTCTCTTAGGAAAGTATATAACATAACATAAAATCATGGCTGTAATTTTCCTAAAGTTGAGGCTGAACCTTAGACATCCACGCCCACAATTCGCCAGTTATTTTTAAATTCCATGTAATAGGGGGCGAGCCTATTGCCATCAACGGGGCACAAATCCAGACACGCTTGTTACCACTGGACCAACGAGGTAGTAGGTATACTGTAAAGGCTTTTAAAACTACATACATACGAGTATACACACATATATTATGTCTGCAACCAGTCGGCCTTACATATCAATTTTCTGTTCCAATATTGTCCAGGTAGGCAACTCAATTAGCCAACCATTATCTATGATGTCATTTGACCATAGGTAGTGTTTTAGTGTTAATTTAATAAGTATCTGGCTAGTCTAAGTAAACCTACTGAACATATAGACACGACAGGTGGAGGAAGTAAATATAGTTCTTGTAAACAAATACTGGTTCATAATTAATGCATTTTGTGGTCGCTTCTTCGTCTTTTTCTTTCTTGTTTTGAAGAATTTGTATTCTATTAATGATAAAAAAACCCAGTCATATTAAATCTATTGCTCAGTTTTTGGTCATTCAGAGAAAAAAAAAACTTATTTAAAATTAACGTTAGAAAATAATATTTTATTCCAATATTTTCTTTTGCTATCAGCAAAGCTGATTTGATTCTTTGGTCACAGCATAACAATCTTATAATTTTATTTAAACATGTGCACAAAAGTTTTTACTTTAGAAATGTACTTTTATTTTTTTATCTTACGGTCAACCGGTGCTTTTTTATTGTAATATATTTTTAGTTGTTAGCTAACCTGGCTGTTTGTTCCTTAATTATTCTCTTATAACATATAAATCAATGTTTATTTATAGCAAAGATCAAAAGAAAATTAAACGGTGTTAAAAAAATTGGACGTTCGAAACTCAAGTTAAAATCACAGGTTAAATGAATCAGCTTCAAAAACAAATATACAAAATAAATGTTTCATCAAAGTCCGCTTAAAATAACTAAATAACGTGTTATTTATTTTCGTTGCTATAAAATGTATATCCTGTTTACAATGTTGGTTTCAATGAAGCTTCAAAATTATATACGCAGATACTCTTTTGAGTAAATTATAAAGCTGCGTCCCGATTACACGCGTGGAACCGATCGGGCGAATACGAGCCAAAACGAGCCCTGTACAATCATAAACTCATAAAAGTCGATTAACAGTAGTTCAAAGCTTCAGAATTCTGAGCTTTATGAAAGTTAGCTTCCCTAATTTAACATGCTTGTACTATGATGATAATGATATATTTCAATAATGAAGTTTCTACAATATAAATGATTAAAATTCCAAAACGATCAGCATATTTTGTCGGTGATTGTACGTGCGTACGCGCGGTAACAGCAGTCGAACATGCTCACATTCGTTGTTCGAAAACGAGGCTTTATACAAACTCGATGTAGGAAGCGAAATTGAACGCTTACAGATCACCTACGCTCTCTACACAGTCCCTTGCTTCCTACAGTCTCACTGTTCCGCCTTTTCGATGACCGATTCGATGTAAAGTATTCTAAAATATTATTCGTACATTTATCTTCACATTGTATGTAGAATTTTTATTCCTCATCCAACATAATCTCCTGTGTATTCGGACGGCTGTTAGTGGCGCTTAAGTCCTTCAGTTATTAACGATATTTTCAGGTCTTATTTCATAACCCTCTTGCTAAAAAGACTGACACAAAAATTATTTTATGAATAACACCGACATTATTAAAAGGTTTTATAGGAAACCCATCAAATGCATGACTACACAATCAATATGCGCTCTTGCACTACTCTAGTGGGGATGTATTTTGTTAAAGTCAACTACTGTTGTCTCTTCCCACATTCCTGATATACAGGGTTATTGGTAAAACAACTTTTACTATGGAGTACAAGTTGTTCATAATAATTAGTACAATGACTCCTTAAGAGGTTGTTGGTGTTTTACCAATAACCCTGTATAGGGCTTATCTCCACAGCCGGGGTTGTCTCCGGCTTTCTAGATATCAGTACGATTGTAGTAAACAACATAATATGACGACAATGAACCTCTGTGGCGAGAGGTTATCGTCAAGCCAGATCAAGGTGCTCGCTGAGCTCTTGAAATTTCTTCGTTAACATACCTATTACGAAGACATTTAGGTATCATGCTTTTAATAATATGATAACATATAACAGCGCGCCTGTTTCCCCGAAGGGTTGGGCAGAGTTGCATCCATAAGACATCCTCTTAACATAGGGTCCAGTTGATGACCAGCATCAGGTACTGGTTGTTGTACTGGCATTTATGCTGAAATGAGCCTATTTGGCGCAGCCGTGAGGCAGACAATGCCGTTTTAAGTTTTTTCTGTATGAATAATTTTATTTTCTTTCTTTGTTTAGGTGTAAGTAGCTATTACGCCATCCACATTTCACCAGTTATGTATAAGTCCCATAATTATAACAGAGGGCGAGGCTAGTGTCATCAACCGGGCACAAATCCAGACTGATGATATTATGGATATTAATGGGCAAAAATTCATTTTTTTATACATTATCGATTATAAACTTTTATTTAACTAAACCTTTTAAAAACGGGTTCCAATCGTGGCAGACCTTACAAATTATGTGTAAAGTATCTTTTTATTAAATGACGGTCATTACCTGACCTTGGTAGGACGAGCGATTATTTTTTTTCTTTTAGTGAAGCATGTTGTGTTGCTGCTAAAGATAAATGCGTAGGACGGTGTGTTATTCCAATTACACACAGTTTGTTTTATACTTGTAACAGTCGTGACAGGTTTCATTCACGACATTCGACCAATCCTACTATATTATTTAATGTATATTATTTATTAATAACTATAATAATTAATATTAATACATATATTATATTAATATTATAAATGTGAAAGTTTGTGTGTTTGGATGTTTGTTACTCAATCACGAAAAAACGGCTGAATGGATTTGGATGAAATTTGGCAAACAGATAGTTTATAACCTGGATTAACACATAGGATAATTTTTATCACGATATTCCCACGAGATCGAGACTTACGCGGGTGAAACCGCGGGGTGCAGCTAGTATTAAACAAATATGTGAAGACCACATACCTACTTTACGATCTAGTTTCCATTGTATCTGCAATCCAAGCAAATACCTAAACTAGGTAGGTTCTTGAATGGCTGCAATTCAATTAATTTTATTTAAACATTTGCCTTTAGTTTACTTTACAAGATCCATGGGGTTACATTTTTATCCGGCTCTTACCGCGCCACTTGACATGGGAATGGTATTCTGATTGCCTTTATTAATTTCTTCCAACTAAATCCATTTTCAACAGACTTTCAATTATCATTGAATCATAAAATACAATATAAAATAACTCTTTCCATAAGATTCAGCCAAGGAATGAAGGAAAATAAAATAACAGGAAAATATTCACACTGTCACATAAAATTATTAGATAAGTACGTACTAAGGATATGTACGCATAAGGATGTAAACTCATTCATTCATTAGCTATATTTATCAGCCTTATTAACAGTTTTAAAGCCGTCTGTTGCGAGCCAGTCGTAAACCGCTACGTCATCAGAAAAACACTTCCCGATTTCTATAAGAGACTGAATGGCCTTCACGATCGGTACAATACGTATACGTAGGCTCACTGACTACATTTTGCATATTCTAAATAACCACACGCCTGTATTCCCCGAAGAGGTGGGCAGAGGTGTCCCTAGAGTCACCCACATTTCGCCAGTTATGTTTAAGTACCATGATATATGTAATAGGGGGCGAGTCTATTACTGTTTGCATATTGTACTTGTTTATATGGTTTAGTCTGGTTAGTATCTGTTAATTAATTCAAAATAATTAAAGGATATTCCCTAGAGAGTTAGAGGCGTTAGGCCATCGGATTAGTCGACAAATGTTCAGTGGTGATAAATGAGTTGTTCACACGATTCGTAACGGATTTTCTTTTTAAACACATTTATTATTGGCCTCTATGGGTTTTTTTTTATATTACTGTTTGCAGTACTTCCTTGTAGTTGATACTAGCGACCCATCCCCTGCTTCACATGGTTTTTACGAGATTTCTTTATAATAAAAGAATGTAAGTTTAATATTAACTACTGTATTAAATATATATAAACCTTCCGGAATAAAATCTCTAAAATCTAAATGATTGTTCATACCGCACCACAATCCGTTGCGTAGTTTAAACGAAGACGCGCAGACAAACACGAAAAGCGACATTAATTTATAATTTGTAACGCATACCTAATTAGTTGAGAAAACACTGTTTATACATTTTTTAAATCGTTCAGTTAATCCGTCTTTGTAGACTTGTATCAGTCCAAATAATACCCAATAAAAGTCTTTCGCGAAAAAAAACGTGGATGGAGGGGTCTCCTAAGTTAATTTAGAGGCAAATCGTTTAGCATAGTGAAGACATTTAATACCCGCGAAGCCGTGTAACTACGACACGTGAATCTATAATACTTTATCATAATCTGTACCCGTCCTATGAAAGAGTTCTCAAGAAAACTTATTTTGTATGAACGAATTTTACCTATGTAATAAAACACCCTAACTTGAAATATGGTGTAACAATTTTACAGATTATAATGCTTGTTTTTCTCTTTTAATAAGTTATGCGTTTTTGCAGGCGGGTTTTTTGTTTTTTAATTAAATCATTTGTTTTATTTCAAGCTTTTTAGTTTTATTAATTTATATATTTGGAATAAACTCATTACTAGCTTTTATTTGATAACAATAATGTAATATTAGTTTTAAAAAAACCTTCCCCTCCCTTTTTTTTTGTTTGCAGATGAAATTTAAAAAAAAAACTATAGCCTATGTCATTCCCACAATTAAGGCGAACCTAACGACACCTCGTATGTTAAAATCCATCAAGCCGTTTAGGCTACAGAGCGTGCCAAAGAAATAGACATACATACATACAAACATACATACATACATACATACATACACAGGGTGTTAGGGTAAACACCGTTATCCTTGCACCCAGTGGTTTGGTTTCATTTATAGAACGTAAAATCAATGAAAAATTACAGCGTTTTTTTTTTTTCTTTTTTTTCAATCTACATTTTACCACAAGAGACGCAAGTTCGTTGCCCTATGCGCTACGGCAACGAACTTGCGTCTCAACACGGGCGGGGTGTGCGGGATGTGACCTGACCGGCCGCGAGCGCGACCCCTCTCTCAGTCAGTCAGCTGTTTCGCTAGAGAGCACGGTGTCGGATAGAAACTTTTTAAAATATTTTAATGAAAATAACGTTTTTTTTTGTTGTGTTTTGTCATTTATTTTTAAATTTAAGTCAACTACCCATGGTTTGAATGACAAGAGTGTTTACCCTTACAGCCTGCATACTCTCGAAAAACATTACCCTCCTTTTGGGGCAGTCGGGTAAAAATCGAAAGGAAAACTTACGCATCGTTTATGAAACTTGCTCATCGCTACTGATAAATGATAAAATGTTATGTAGATTTGTATAAACACTTTAAACGTCAAACATAATTTAAAAGAAAATTGATGAAGTTGGCGTTATGTATCTGAGAAGAAAGGTCGAAACAAACTTAGGGGTCACTCGGTCTCTTTTAAAATCCAGACTGCATAATCTTGGTCAGGTCATATTTGTGAGGGCCATGCAGAATAGTGTCCGAGTGTTTTGAGGAAGGAACCACACAGATTTGAGTGGACCTGTCCAGTCAGTGCACGTATTATGTTTTATGTTGCGTAATGTAAATGATTTTGCATACTTTTGTATAGAATCATTTTTTTCTAACTGAACAGACAGCTGTGCTGCTGGAGAGTTTGTTGCGCCACTTCTTCTTCCTAGTTAAAGTGGTGAAGGGTGGGCGTTTTGGGGGACTATCTTATGTAATTTTGACGTTCGAAAAGTGCTGATTCTCAGCCTAGTTTGAATAAATGACTTTTGATTTTGATTTTGATTCGTCAATAATCGTGCAGCTCAATTCAGAACGAATTGAATGGCTATTTATCTGGTGGTCAAGTTTCATGCCAAGTGATTTGATTTGTCACTCATATTTTGGTTATCTGGTTATCAAATCTCTGTAGCAAATATGATCTGACAGCAGGTTAACTATTCAGGGGCTTAACCACTGAATACGGTTAATGGCTAGTATTAACTAGTTCAACCAAATGTTTGTAATTTAAACTTAAACATAGGTCATACATAATAATTATATTTAATCGAAACTCAAATAATTACCATTTTGCTTTCCTAAAAATATTATTGAACACTCGAATATAATGATTGCGCCTCTTTTTGTGAACCTTAGAGCCTATTCCTATTTTGGAGTCTAATACTAAAAGCCAGAAACTGCGACCAAACTGAGAGTGAGAAAAGGAGAGAAAATTAAAAAGAGCCTCAATTATTTAGGAGTGTGCATGATTAGAAGCGCAAAAAGTTTATAGGGGTGCAATAATTTAAAAAAAGTGTCTACGGTCAATAAGTTTTAGAAAATCAGATAAATATTTTCCATACTAAATTCAGCTTGACTAAATTACTAACATATTGCGAACTGACTCATACTGTAATGTAATACCTATTTATCTTTTTTAATATGTCGTGTATAGTCAGTTATTAAATGTAAAAAATACGGAAGTATTTTGATTTAGGCTTTATATGATGCTATTAAATACAAATTAGTGGCGTTTGGTTCTTCCGTGTTAAGCCTCGCTTGAAATAAATTTATATTTGAAAAAATATTACTCTTTTCCGCTACGTTACAAAGGGTAACTTTTCAAAACTATTTTCTACTTTATTAAAACGTGTGCATTCTTAATGGTTTGCAGGTGTCCGTAGGTACGTGTACCTACTATACACTCTCATTTCACAAATAATAATGATTACACACTAGAACAATAAGACAGTCATATACAAAAGTTTAGAGTACCATGATTCAGTATCAGTGAAAAACATTTTCTACGAACTGTAGATTAGGAAAAATTCAGTAGATATGTATCATCTGTTTTCATCCTACGCTTGGTACAGTCACCCGCGATGAATGGATCATCGCAGTGTTGGTAAACAATCAGAGCGGATGTCACCTGGTTGGTCCATCGTTCATAGCAGACATGGCGGCATGACGGCAGGTGACGTGTTGAGTGGTTCTCTGGCCGGCGTAGCTTACGAACTGAGCAAGTGCTCCAGCACCCCGACCAAAGGTAGTTGAAGAACACCGAGTAGATTTTAGTCCGTAATGTTCTGACAAACCCCTCCGCCCACCACAGTGCGGCGGAGATCGATGAGGACTGCAACAAGCAATAAAAAAGTAATGATGTCGAGTGGTTCTGCGTTACTAGGTATAATTAAAAAACGGAGGGATTTCTGGGCCCTAAAGCTAGTATGGTGAGGATTTAAGATTTTGTGTCTTGCTGTCGGAGTATACTACGGGTCGGCTACCGTTAAACTCTACGGTCGACTTCAAGTAGCACACTATGGATCGACTTCGCGTAGAACACTATGGGTCGCCTACGCTTACGTACAGTACGCTTCGGTTGACTACGCGTGGTACGCTACGGACCTGTTACGCGTAGTACGCTACGGGTTGGTTACGGGCTTGCTACGCATAATACGCTACGGGTCGGCTACCCGCTACGGGTCGGCTACGCGTAAAAGCTATGAGAGCCAAGGTGTGCAAAAATTCGTCACAAATGACACGTGTATTCGTAAAAGAATAAGACAATGGACGCATGTTTTTAAACTATTGTAGAATAGTTTAATAATATTATTATCATGTTACAGATTACTCACATCGGGTCTAACCGAAAGTATAATAATAAATAAAAGTCTTGAAGTAAGAAATTGAACGTGATTAACTTCTATTTGTGGTCCATTTCTTCTTCTTTTAAAGGAATTGAACGTCCTGCAAAAACCGGTATAGACCTCGATGGACGGATCCGTGTGTCGATGAAAGGTGGATCTAGAGGTTAGGAAAACCGGGCTATCGTAGTAGAAATTATGTTCTTGCGGAGTTAGTAGAGATTGTCTGACCGGAATCGACTAAACGTGATCTCGTGAAACGGTACTACTTTGGTTTAATAGTTTCCATATAGTATGTTACCGATTTTGCTTATCGAAGTTACACGACGATAGTTCCGCACATAATATTTAGTTCCCCATTTTTTGTACGGCAATTTTGATAAGAACATAAATACTTAAATGTTGAAGGTAAATATGTGAAGAATGTTTAAATAAAAGCAATAATGTGCCGGTGCCTTTATCAGGCATTGTGATCACGCTTCCGGACTCACGTACGGCCGTACACATTCGTAGAGCGTTGAACTCTTTTGTACGACATTATTCGGACAAGATTTTATTGTCTCGTAATTTATGGTATTACTTGTTTACATTCACTAATTTATTTATTATATACTATACCGACACCTAGTATGAAATGCGCTAAAAATATTTTATTTCAACTCTTGACTTCTAGTGATAAGCTAACGAAATTGCGGTGGAGCGTGGGTAAACTTATAAAAAACAATTTGTACAACAAAGTAGTAACTAGTACACACGGAAATCGGTTAAGTAAATCATCTGTGGACTTATGCTGTACCGCGTTTTTCAGCGCGTATGGTTTCGTCGATTCCGTCGATCAACGCTAATAATCACATCGTTTTTCGCGAAATCTGTGCATTTCCTCGTTTTTATTATATCCGAGTGAAGTAGCGGTTGCCGGTGAGGCTGGGGGCTGCGGGCGCCTGTACTCGGCAGTCGCACGAGGGCGCCCGCACCGGTCGCACGTCGCGCTCTGCCCCCGATTGCCCGGACGATGCCGACGGCCGCCGCTGCCCCGACCACGCGCGCTCGCTTTCTACGCTCCAACGGTACACAAGCGAGCATCTGAGCCGCTAGCTGACATGTTTACGCCGCCACTGTTTACTATAACGTGAATAAAGTTTTTCTCAGCTGTCCACATTAACGCGATCGTGTGAATGCGCACCGGCTGAAGGATTGCGAAACTGTACAAGTGAAGTTTAAAAATACATTGGCACTAGTGCGAAGTGACGTACATCGAGATGTGTGCGTGCAGCAAGTTTTGCGACTTCTGGAAGAACTCATGCGGAGCAGGTGAGATCCTCGGCCACTTTCTAATGCCCGTCGCTCATGTACAGCCGCCCTATTCCTTTCTAAACCGACACTGTTTGCAAAAAGTTTACAAACTGGTTTGACAATATAAAGTGAAATCGTATCCACAAACGATGATCGGATGCTGTCGTTATTTCAAAAACATACAATCAAACCGATTGAATCTCAAAGATTGTTTGAATTAAGAGGCGCGTCAACGTCCTTAGTGTATCAGAAACTAATTGGGTCCGTGCTCATACATAAATTGACTTTATTAGCTACGGTTGTATGGCAAGATTGACTTTAAGGAAACAACAAGGCTTGAATTATAAAATGCTAACTATGTATCTTATAAAGGAAATAATTAGCAACTTCTAGATACCTGTAGGTGTTTTTATATTCCAAGTCAATGATCAGTTGTTTACTTCCAGTACCGCATATTTACAGCAGCCCAGTCATAAATGCATTTATGATTAATTTGCATCTAAAACATTTCCAATACGAATGTTATCGAAAAATGTAAACAAGCGAAGCTGCCAAGGTAATAAGCGATGAGGGCATCAGTAGTTTGACTAGCGTCTAACTAAACAATAACAAAGGAACTGTGTGTGAATGTTAATGTGATCATGTCTCTTACAACATGGAGGCTTCAATGACATTTGACATGTTATAGTCCGTCGCTTAACCTTGTAACTTATAATACCAGAGGGGCAATTCCTGCAATTTTTAAAAACGTTCGCATTCGCAATCTGTCAAAAATATAGTGTGTTCCTCTGTGGCCGGACCACAGTTTAGTACTCAGATGCTATAGTTCGAAATAATACCTACCTAAAGCCTACTTTCATCGGAATATATATATATATATTTAGTACCTCAAGAGATATCTTTTTAATCAACAATTTATGTGGTCCGGCCGCCAGGTAGTGCTCTCTGGCCGCGCCACCTCAAATTAAATAGAGTATAATGAACTATTAATAAATCAATATTCCGAAAAAAAACTACCTAAAGAGTACCTAGCATACGACAAATATGGTCCAATAAACCCCTTTAGTTAAGGAGTTATTAGTCATAGGGAGTGGTCCGGCTGGAAGGTATACTCTGCAGCAAGTCGATTTTGCAATATTTAATATTAACTATCCATAAATCAATTTATATAATAGTACCTTTTCTCTACTCTTCGTTAATACTTTTTTCTCTCAAGAAACTATTCATTTTGATTATTTAATCTTTAAAGTATGTGGCGCGGCTAGGGAGGATTACTTTCAGCAAATATAACGAAATATGCTTTTTTTCTTTATGCCAACGAAAGCCGCATAATAAGTACTTTATAAAAAGACCTGGACTTCATCTATGAACTTTTATTTTTATTACCAACAATGATTTTGAAAAAGGTGCACTTTTTGGTTTTTGTTTACCTATCTACCTAAGAATAGGTAGTTAATTTGACGAAGTAAGTGAAAATTTTGGTTTAAAATAAACAATACGTACTTATACAAATAACAAATATATTTTCATAATCTAATATTAACAATTGTTAATAAAAGGTATTGTAAATGACGGAAAAATGTTTTATATAACAAACTAAAGTCAATAGATTCTTGATTTAAGCATTTAACCCTTTAAACAAGAAATAACAATTAAAAAAAGAGTGTACCAAAACCACGTATTAAAAATATAGTTAATCAGTATTACAAAGGAGTTTTGAAGTTATTTTCCAACTTTAAAATGCAAGGCCTAAATTAAAAATAAACATTTTGATAAAAATAAGTTATAATTTACAATTTTGCGTATAAAATACAATGAACATTCATTTGCTGGTTTTTAGTCCTAGTAACTTTAGTACTTAAATCATCATATGTTTCCCAAGTATCATCCAGACGCTTGCAGTGAGCGACGTAATGGCGAATATTTGGTAAATACTCAATCACTGACAATAGTGTAAATAATTTTCCTTGTAATGTCATAGTGTCTGGAATGTCATTTAAATCAACTCCTAAATCAATTTCAAATATTAATAAGTCATTCAATGTGTAGTTAATAATTTGTTTACCGGTACATTTTACACCGTCGTCATTACTTTTAACACATAGCACACCTGAATCAATCTCTAACATTGTTTGAGCCGATTCTTCAAGGGCTGAAATGCCCTTATCAGACAAAATTAGTTCATTCAGTGGCATGTACGAACATACTCGTTGAGATGTGGAGTTGTTCTGACTGCATTGTGTATTTGTGCATCGTTTTTCCGATATAACTATAGGAATATCTTTTAATAAAATTTTGTCTAAAACAAAAGTAATATTCGACATACAATTTATGATCGTCAAGACATTTGTGATTGTTTTGTCAAAATAATATTTGTTTATAATATTGGCTCGTATGCTGTATAAATTTATGGGATCTTTATTAGCAAGAGACTTAATAAGCGTCATAAAACCGGAGGTTTTTGTTTCTATTAGTTTGCGGATGTTCATTCTATCTATATAAGCAACTGCTAAAGATTGCACCAGACAATCGAAGGCGCAAGTATTTTCTACAACTACGCCTTTAATACCAGTTGAACTACTACTTCCATTTACCAAAAAATCGACCGACTTATTTTTGGACCGCATCTTTCGCTTTTGTTTTTCCTGTTTTCCTATAGTCAGACCTCGCCAGTTCTCTAGAAGGATGGGTTCATCAGACATGACAGATTCTTGCGAAAAGTCACTTGACTCAACTTTAGCTTTTTCAGTAGCCTTTGTTTTCTGTTCACTAATATCATCACTGAATTTGTTCTTTAAATCCCCAGATATATATTCATGGTGCTTCATTAGGAATTCGTCCACCCGTAATCTGTCGTTGGGACTTTTCAAAAGTGTTTTAATATTTTTGAAATAACTTTCCACGTCTGAACTGGTTGATGTCACATTTTCTGTATAAACAAATGACAACATCACATTCGACCAAATTGGCAATCTAGACATTAGCCTCTTAAACGTATTAATAAAATCAGGTAAGTAATATAAATTTTCATATATCGTTTTTATCTCAGATAACTGCAATTCAAGTGAAACTTTGTCAACTTTCATGGTAAATTCTTTCATAAAGTCTGAGGTAACATTTTCAATTTCTTCTGAGTTGAGTAGGTCGTTAATAATTGTATTCACTTCCTCATTCACCCTGACCTCATCATCATCTTCGTGTTCTCTATTTGTATTATCTGTGTCTGTCTGTAGCAACTCCTGTAAGCTTTGGTTACATAACGTAGGATGGCCGTTAGAATCTTTTCCTGTGTATCTATTAAGTGCAATAACAATAAGATTTTCCATTATCAATTTGATTTCTCCGAACGATGAAGAATCTTTGATTTTGCAAATATATTTTATATAAAATTTCATAACCCTTTCGTCAACGTATTTGAAACATTGGTAATTATAAAGTGTTTTCACAAAATGCGATGTGTCCAAGCGAATAAGGCAATGATTTGTTTTTATTTTTTCTTTTTTCATTAGGACATCAAAGCAATATTCAATATAATCCTTGGTAGATTCAAAATCAGTAAAAGCTTTAATGATTGCTCCAACTAATGCTGCTGAATCATCGCAAACTACTTCATCAGGAGTTTTCTTGGTGCCTATCCATTTTTTGAGCCATTTGTATATATTTTCTAACGTATGCAAATCAGTTATCATTTGAGTTACCGGTACACAAGAATTTCCTGTTTGTAATACAGCCACATAAAGAAAAATGTGCTTAGCCACATATATTTGTGCGGGATCTCTAGGAGGTATAATTTTTTTAAATATTGACCCCGTAGCGTCAATACTGAGCTTTATTCTTTTATTACAATTGACAAGATGACAATAGTAGTTTTCTTGTAGATCCGTCCAATAATATAAAATGAAAGGCAAAACACAAAACAATCGAATCACATTCTTGTATAAAGTACTACCCATAATCCATAATGAAAGTACAACATTCTTGTCCAAATAAGCTTCTTGTTTAGATCGTTGCCTGATATTCTGCAATGCCTTTAATGATGGTACAAATGGTGGCTCATAGGTGTCATTTTCGTTCATGACTTTGTTTATTATTTTGTTCCGAATTACGATCGCATGTTCCTTAATCAGTTTTTCAGACAGCTCGACTTTTTTCTTTTTAGTCAATTTATTTTTAATCTTTGGATCATGCACAATATTTAAATCACCTACCTCAATAATACATTTCATTTTAGCATGAGTTTCTGACGCTTCTGTTGACTCTGCTCTAATTTTAGCTCCACATTGCTTACAATATCCACTGAATCGAATATTGTAATCAACAGCTGAACTGCGTTTAAATATCCAAGTACATTCTCGCCTTGTTTCCTTCCATAAAATCTCACTCATAACGTTTGTCCACTTATGTTGAGGTAAAACTGTCTTCTTGTGCCGCGTTACTGATGGTCTATCTTTATCTGTTCGCGAACAATAGGTAGTGACTGGTCTTATATTTTGCCAATCGGATAATGAAATTTCAAAATTCTCAACGGCATAGTTATCTTGTACAGAAGACTTTGGTGAATCTAAGTCTTCAGATGTCAAATTATTATCATATTCTGGAGAAGAACTCCGTTTCATTGTTTTATTGAAAAAATAATCAAAATTCTTTTTTAAAGAAAGATAAATAGCTTTCACGCTCATTCGACATGATAGGTTTTTGCGAATATCAAGAAAAATCTTACTTGATGGTGGTGGCAGCAAATCTTTATCTTTAAGTTTGTCTTCATATTTCACGAACTCAAATTTTTGTTCATCAAGGGAAACTGATAGCACTTTTCCGCGTTTTTTCTTGTTTTCACTCATTTTCGCTGTTATAATGGCCGATACAAAATAGTAGGAACAAACTACTGAAGTAAAAATATATTCAAGCTATGATAATAAAATAATAACAAACTACCCCCGTACGTAAACTATTGTAATAACGCCTGCACATTCTGCTAACATTGTAACGCTTATTCTATTAACTTCTAATACAAATTGTTTACAAAATATTGGAAGGCGTTTAAATTTATACTAAGTTCTGCAATTTATAAAACCTATTCTATTAACATTTTTTATTGTTTATATTTGATTATGAAAATATATTTGTTATTTGTATAAGTACTTATTGTTTATTTTAAACCAAAATTTTCACTTACTTCGTCAAATTAACTACCTATTCTTAGGTAGATAGGTAAACAAAAACCAAAAAGTGCACCTTTTTCAAAATCATTGTTGGTAATAAAAATAAAAGTTCATAGATGAAGTCCAGGTCTTTTTATAAAGTACTTATTATGCGGCTTTCGTTGGCATAAAGAAAAAAAGCATATTTCGTTATATTTGCTGAAAGTAATCCTCCCTAGCCGCGCCACATACTTTAAAGATTAAATAATCAAAATGAATAGTTTCTTGAGAGAAAAAAGTATTAACGAAGAGTAGAGAAAAGGTACTATTATATAAATTGATTTATGGATAGTTAATATTAAATATTGCAAAATCGACTTGCTGCAGAGTATACCTTCCAGCCGGACCACTCCCTATGACTAATAACTCCTTAACTAAAGGGGTTTATTGGACCATATTTGTCGTATGCTAGGTACTCTTTAGGTAGTTTTTTTTCGGAATATTGATTTATTAATAGTTCATTATACTCTATTTAATTTGAGGTGGCGCGGCCAGAGAGCACTACCTGGCGGCCGGACCACATAAATTGTTGATTAAAAAGATATCTCTTGAGGTACTAAATATATATATATATTCCGATGAAAGTAGGCTTTAGGTAGGTATTATTTCGAACTATAGCATCTGAGTACTAAACTGTGGTCCGGCCACAGAGGAACACACAAAATATAATCATGATAAGTTTGACAGACTGCGACTTGAATGTGAACGTTTTTTAAGTACGAGAATTGGCCTTCTGATTATAGACATGGCCAAAAAAGTTCGAGATTACATTTCCAATTGATATTGTAACTGAAAACTTCCTAACAGTAGGTAACCCTATTGCCCCCTCGGCGACCACCGAACGTACCTAGGACCTCGCGAATAGATACTGCACTTTTAACCACCAGGCTACATGTGCTGTGCCTACATATAATTATTCGATGAAAAGATAACAGCAAACCGTACTAATGTCAAATCGTGAACCAAAAACTACATTCACATACATTTCACAACACGAACTACAGTCACGTCACGATTGATCACTATCACCATTATTATAATACACCTATATGTATGTACGTCCGGGTATGCCTGGCTTCGGAAGGATTTAGTTAAGTGAATGTACTCTCAAGGTCTGTGACGTCACGCGTTTCTGGCTGTGCTGAACAGTGAACTTCTACGTCAACGTAGCACTATCGCCTACGACTGAACCGACAGGTTTATCACCAGACCTTACCCGATGCATCACGTTACACCTTGACACTGTTGCCAGCGGTAATCCAATATGCAGCAATATTCTATTTCCCACATTGACAGTCTGTTTCGCAAACGAACAATAAGGTTGCAAGGCGTTGAAGACTCTCAAGTTAGTTCAAATTTTGAATATGATTCAAAAATTATGCTCCGAATATTTATTTCAGGTCACGGACCTATTATCCTTTTGCCTTTTATTACAAGCTTTTCTCTTATAGAATGCAGCAAGTGTGCCTGTAAATAAATAAATAAAAAATTGTTGCAGGTGCCGTCATTTTATTTAGTCTGTCACTTACTCGTATTATAAACAAGACTTCATATCTAAAAAAAGATGAATCCATGACAATTTACTAAATGAGAATATTAAAATAATTGAGATATTTTGGCAGACATGGTCCGCTACGGGTTTTGTCTTAACTTTGTTTAGTGTGGCCTTGTTTGTATGCAGTTATCCTATAGCATTCTAGCTCACTAACATTAAAGCTATAGCCCGCAACTGTAAATCCACTTTTCTAATTTATTCAAGACGTTTTACGCGTGGGAATTACAAATATAAATGCCGTATAAACATCGTTAGTCGAGCTAAAATGGGACCTCATTCAATAAAGTATAAAATTTTTGATTTCCCAATAAAGTGTAAGTGTCGAACCATTACTCGTTATAGTGTTGGGTTCTTCGTTGCCATAGAAATGTATGTTAATTTTGTTTCTTTCATGTCACGATAGTAAGGTCAAAATAAGTTGAACGGTCTGTTGTACACTAGATTTGGCCGCGGTTTCGCTTGGCCGGTCAACAGAAACGAGAGCATTTGGCTATCACGGTTAAGAAATGGCCTTACAAAGTTAGGGTAAGTTTTAATTGCCATTTATATCATATAATTATTGTATTTTATTAGATATATAAAAGCATTCTTTCACTAAAATCCTAAGATCAGTACCTTCTGTTAACCCATATTCTGACGTCCAGAGGTTTGGTGGTACAGTTCGATTCAAACGTAATGACGGCTCGGAACATGAGGCGAGTCGCTGCGCAGTAACATTGTCAAGTGTCAAGGGGGTGAGGGCTGAGGTACTGCGCAGCGAGTAGCTAACTTCAGAGCCGCCATTAAATTTGACAGACATCGATACAGGCATTACTGGGTTAATTTTGTTATAATAATATTGTTGCCAAGTTGTTATGTAACCTAGTATTAAGTTGTTTGAGAAATAAACATTTATTTATTATTTATTTATTTAATTAATGATTTGTTTTATTAATTTAATAGAGATTGCGTAGTTTTTCACTGATGAATGAATTGAACATGAACTACCAGCCATACTTTATACACAAACTGCTAACCGATTTACAGTACAGTAGTTAAGAAACTCGCACGCTACTAACACATTTAGTTATAACGGTGAGCGTTATATTAAGAACACTACTGACCTTCAAAATATAACATTGCAATCGCGGACAGTTCTCATAATCTCGATTAATTTTTTCAAACAATGGCGCTTGCCTTCTACGATTGTTTTAATTAATTGTTAGTATTACAAACAACAGACTCATCACTCAAACTCGACCTTAATAAAACAGACGGCTATTAGTAATTTTATTTTCTTCGCAATGAGAGAAACATGCTCTTTATACCTAATTACAGAAAATTTAATTAAGATGACATAACATAATATTGTGGGGGTATCTACATCGCCACATGCGAACTACGCATCAAAGACCTGACGTCACATAAATCCTGCATCGCGCAATGAAAGTTTACCGTGCAATGGGCATATAAACAAGAACCCGACATCAATCGTTGGGCAGTTGCCCGCCAGAAACAAGACCCGTCAGGTCGGAGGATCCTCCCTTTTCTATGGTGGATGAGTGAACTTTACACCCTGTTCCTCAAACCCCTAAAACATCACGCTGGGCGAGCACGGCCTACTGTGACATAGCTCGACTCACAGATTTTATCACATGTTATATGGCTAAACTGTGATAAAATATGTGACTCGAGCCATGTCACAAGGCCGTGCTCGCACCGCTGTAATCCCAGTAGGGTTGGACAGAGGTGTACCTGTAGTACACTCACATTTCGCCAGTTATGTTTAAGTCCCATGTAATAGTCCTAAGCCCATAGAGCCTAATGCCATACACAACTCCAGACTCCGGGCTACTACTGAGAAATTCTAGAAAAACCCAATTAAAGTTCCCGACTCGGGAATCATACCCAGGATATCATGCTCAGCAGTAGCTCTTGCGGTCACGACCACTAGACTAACGAGGCACTAATAAGATAAATAGCTTGAAAAAGAACAATAATAATCTTGATCGCTGCTAAATATGGGTGAAAAAACAAATAAAACATACTTTATCCGCTCTCGTAGGTATGGGGTTCCTAAATAATCAGCCACAGGGATTGACAACCAATAAGACATGTCTGCGAAGCTTCATGCAGCTATGAATTAACCACATTAATTCTTAATTAGTGTTAAACGACACTTTGCTAGCCTGTTACCTGCAAACAATATAAAACCCAGTTGACTGTCGCAGGTTGATGTGCCTCGTGTCTCGTTTGGACACGCCACTCGACTTGCGTGGGATGGAAAAAGGGAACACACGGATGCATTTTTTGTTTTGTAACTACACCAGTAATTCGTCTAATCGTCGTACATACCTACGACCCTTTTAGAAAGACTTGCAGAAAATCAAAAGAACTTCCTAAATGGGCCGTAGGCATGCAGGACGAGTTGACGACTCAATTACACTTTCAAAATGAACACTACGTCTCTTAAAGTGTATATTATTGAAAATATATATATATATATATATGTATAGGTAGTCCTCCAGACCGTATTTCGGCCACAGCGGCCAATCTCAACGGAGATTAGCCTTCGCCGCGGGAGATATTATAGTGCACAAGTGTGTGCGCAGACACAAATGCACTCTCTCTTTCTACCCTCCTCCGAAGGGACGGCAATCCGACACGACCGGAATGCCGTCACGGATAGTCTGTCTGTATATCATGAACGTGATTTATATATTAATTATTATTTCTGCTGTTGATAGGAGAAAACTTTACTCAGTCTTGTAGTAAGATTCCCTCACATTTAACCCTTGTAGATAGAATACTTTACTGCTGCCATTGACACGCCTTGACATTGAATGAGATAGTTATGCTTGCACAGACAGTTTAGCCATTGTATCATATAACTAAACACACGTAAAGGTTTGTTTTTTATCATCTATATATATTATTTAAAAAAACGAAAGTAATAAAAACTAAAACCCAACTACGACTAAAAAGGTATAAACAAGACACCACGTTTAAACTTTCAAATAACAGAATCTTAGGAAATTATTGGTGGAAGATTATCAGAGATTTCAATCAAAATATCCGTAAACTATTAATTTGAACGACCCAGCTTTCATCTTATAAACGAAGCTTTTATATAACTCCCATAGAAATACAAGTCCTGTTGATGATGTGCTAATGCATCACAATTTATCAACAGTTCGCAAGGTGGGCCGACTTTTCCCTGTCAGAAAGTGGGCCGTTGTTGACGTAACGTTAGCAATTATTTCCCGAAGCTAATCTCCATGTAGAAGGAGCGTTGTATATAGTGTGCGGTAACATGTCAGGCATATTGTAGTACGATGCATGCCGGCCGGCTTAGGACGTGCTAAGAATCAATCCTTGCTAGTTTTTCATAAGATTATTTAATAAGTTTTCAAAACATCTTTCATTATTTAAGTGTTGCAAAAATAATCATACTATTTTATTTTACTGTTTATGTGTTTGGATTCCAAATATTTGCAAATAACCAGTTCACATGAATTTAATGAATTGTATCGTATCCTGGTGCAAGAAAACTTACCGATATCATCGATATATTGCGGTTTTGACAAAAAAAACAGAAGGTTATTGAAATCAACAAGCAATGTTCAAGGCGACGATAACCTACTAATAGTTAATTACCTGACGGCGACCTTTTTGTTTTTACTTAGAGGAATAAGTACCGGAAAACTGTTCGTAGGTACCCCTACCCACTGTTTCGCCAGAGCGTGTGAATCCCTACGATTTCTCTTACTTTGATAACGTGCCAACATTTTCAAATATTTGTGACATTCTATTGTAAATAATTATTTCCACATAAAAAACTTTATCACCTTTGCTATGTAATTAGACGACATTTTCCAGTCTTCATTTTAAATAAGAAACCTTTTAAAAGAGTACGGACCAGTTTAAAAGATTTTCTGAACATCGTCGTCACAGTAACTCCTAACCTAATACCCCGTATGTAGGAACATTATTTTCAAGTAAACTCTACTCATGGGCCGTGGCTAGAAACAAATACTATATCAACCACGCTTCTCTGCGGTAATGACTAATCGACATACCAAAGCATTGTTCTTTTCGACTTGATTGTGTATCGTGGAAATCTTAACTGCGGTAAATATTGAATAAATAAATATGAATCCTATTGTAATTCAACCTAATTTGCGCATTTCAAATGGCGGCTTTTCGACATGTTGATCTGTCATTGTTCTTCTATGAAACCGCGATATTGATAACATTGTTTGATAGATAATTCATGTCGGTAATGTCTACTCTTGTTTTAGCTGTAAACTTTGTTTTATTCAGAGAGTAAATTAATTTAATATTTATCATTCAATCAACTGAAAATTATTGACGGTTGCGTACCTAAATAAAAAATACTTAAGTAGGTACAGTCGTCACTGTTATCACAAACAACTTAGCTATTAACGTTTTCAGACATTGTAACCTATGGCTATTAAAATGTATGATTATTATGCATTCAATAATCTCATCAACATTAGTTTACGTGGCTGAGAGGAAAATCGTTAAAAATGAGATCATACCTGCAATACATCGTGCAGCATCACTATATCCAGTAGGTATATTTAGTATCTTTTTTATGTATAAATGCCTCGTAATTTGTTTACAAAACATGTAAGAGTGAAGTTGACTTGCCAAAGAAAACTTTGAGGAGTCAATTCCTGAAAGTTTTCTTGTCAACAGAAATAGTGTATCAATAATTGAGAATAATACCTATAAAAAACGGTTTAATAATCTAATGAACTAACCAAAAGCCATTCATTCATTGCACAGTCTTACACACGGCTACATAACAAGCTATAACTATCCAGTATGAGCTGACCTCTTATTCTACGGAAATCCTATACAATGCGAGATCAGCATAAACTGGAAATGTATAGCTTGAAGTGCAGCCGTGTGTACCTAGTGGTGAACTAGCGACTCTTTGCTTAGTGTTTAAGTAGTATTTTGTAACCATTTGCATGACATTGAGCACCTTATCCGATACAGTTTACAATGACATTGGTTATAATAGGGATGCCCCTTCTCATTTAAGATGCTACTATATGATTAACTATTGCTATCTATTGAAAGTAATAAATAAGATAATTGCCTTGAACTTGTTTTAAGTTTTCACATTACATCGAAACTTATTAAAATAGTGAAAAGCTTTCTTATTTCCTTATTTTTTGGCTGTCAGCTATGTTTGATCTTACAGTCAAATTCACAGATTGACAGATAAATAAGAAAATGCACTTAAAAAACTGGCACTACTTTAGTTTACACACGAAGATGCCACTCTCACGTACAAGGAAGCCTTTCAAATAAGATCCTGTAGGAAACAATATCCGCGCTATGCAATATTCATTCCATTGCGCGCGAGAATACACTTATTTATGAAACTAAGTGTATTTAGCACACAATAGTAAAGATAAAAAGTCATGACGTTAGGAA
This sequence comes from Lithophane semibrunnea, assembly GCA_947363905.1. NCBI lineage: Eukaryota > Metazoa > Arthropoda > Insecta > Lepidoptera > Noctuidae > Lithophane > Lithophane semibrunnea. Next base: position 7,725,903 of record OX376200.1, read on the forward strand.
AAGCCGGCAATTTCCTTAATTGCAGTTGTAATGTAACCTAGATTAGCAAACCCTGTGTACCATAAAATTATATGATTGATAATAGATATCCTTGGGTTTTCACATTTCACATGTTCGTATCATATTACTTAGTTGTCATTTATTGTAACTGTTACGGTTTCAAGCATAATTTTTATTACCTCCGTGGATATAAAAGATAGAAGCCCATTGAAAATAGCTATAAAGGCTCGAGACTACAGGCGCGGAACGACACTAGTAGAACACTTTCTTCGAAAACTTTATGGAAATTGTTCTACTAGAATCGCGTCGCACTGTCGCGTCGCACCTGCAGGCGTAGCATGAGCACCGTTTTGTCGACCGAAGAGTAGACAAAAATGACGTTTCCTGTAGACAGTAGACAGTACGAGACGGCAGCAAAATAGAAAGAGTCAACTGCACTTTTTACGAAATTCACTCTTTTACATAATTTGACTCAGAATTCTTTGTTTTATCATAGGATTTATCGGTTGTCAGTGTGATTTTGACAGTAAGGATAGAAAACTTTCTTCCGAAATAGTCTACATATAAAAAGACCTAGACAAAGATCGTTAGAAATGAAAGACAAAATGACAGATTGTAGAAAGATTTCTACGGTGGATGTCAAAAATGAAGAAACGAACTGTCACTTTGTATAGAAAAAGCTATGTCTATTCTTCGTAGAGATAGAAAGCGCCATGCTACGCCTGCTGTTAGCCCGCTTATCTCGGAAAAAAAATTATTTGAATCTCGGAACTAATTCGAGCTCTAATAAAAATATATCCTAATATTCTTGTTTCATTAAAAACGTGGGTTGCTATAAATTACAAACCAACATAAATAAATATATTAAGATAAACGATAATTAATTTTGGGGTCCACGAGCGATCGTAGGACATGGCACCCTATGCAATGTAAAGTAACCTTTCGTGTCGGCCGTAATTACAGGCTTTTACGAGAGTTGCACTTCAACCGCTGATTATATCGCTTTCAGCGCTTCAAACAATGTCGTCATCAGAGTTATTATTTCTGATCAGGTGCAATCGGTCACAGACGATCGGTTCGTTCGAAATCGTCACCGCGACTGATTCATTGGTCACATTGAGCGCTCGTGACTGCGCCTGCGCCAGCCGACCGTCTCGAACTTAGCTATGCGTTTTCATACTAAAGCAGGTTGACGGCCAAGAGCTAACCTTAGCTTAGCTGGGCATTTTAGTTTACATATTGTTGTGCCAGCTCTTGTTCGATATATCCAAACTAATATTATAAATGCGAAAGTAACTCTGTCTGTCTGTCTGTCTTTCTGTCTGTCTGTCTGTCTGTCTTTGCTTCACGCCTAAACTACTGAACCGATTTGTGTGAAATTTGGTACAGACATAGTTTGGAACTTGAGAAAGGACATAGGATAGTTTTTATTACAAAAAATAAAATAAAAAATAAAATTTATTCCGGACATACAGCGCCATCTATTGGTCAAGAGTCGGCATCAATTCAGTACTGAAAATTCATCGGAAAAATGTAAATAAATAGTAAAAAGGTATGAAAAATATAATATAATACAACTTTTAGTACATAGAAAATGCTCTAACGGAGTATAGATAATTCTATTAGTACTATATGTCGAGTTGGTGATCGCGCAATGGTGTCGATCGTTACACGAGTTCGGTTCATATTATTGTTTTAATTCACTGAAAAAAGTAAATAAATAGTAAAAAGGTATGAAAAAAATAATATCAATATAATAAAACTTTTAGTACAAAGAAAATGCCCGAACGGAGTATAGATAAATAATCCGAGTTGTCACTATGCTCGATAGATGGCGTTGGGATCGAAATAGATCGCGCTATGGTTTCGTTACACGCATTTGGTTGGGTATCGGCCGAGCGCTTCGGTACTGTCGTGGAATTGTGGATTGGTGAGTATACATATCTTCATTTCAAACGCAGAGCTCATTATGTTGATTTTTGAAGAGTTCCCTAGAATATTTTCCACATTTCGTTTTTGAAGAGATACCGCGAGATCGGGAACTATGTTGGTAAAACCAAAAATCTGCCGGAAGTCACTATTCCACGCGAACGAAGTCGCGGGCAAAAGCTAGTCAATAATATAGAATGCCCACAGCTGCGTGAGCTAAGCTTAAGCTAACTAGCTCTCGGTCGACAAACCGCTTTAGGGTTTCCTATAACAGACGGCGAAAATGAAACATAATCTTAGAATATTCTCACAAAAACTTGTTCAACTGGTTCTGTCGTGACGTCAGTATTGAGACAATGTGTGGTTGCAATACAATTTTAAGAAGACCATAAAATGAATGATGAGACGACCACGTCTCAGGAAGCAAATTCCAAGGTTTAGATCGATGTGTTAAATGCAAATCTTGATTAATGTATTGATTGTCACTGCTTTATTTTTATTACATTCAATTTGTTTAACAAACTATTAATTTACAATTTTTGTTTGTTTTTCAAATGACCTATGTTTGTTATTAGTAAGTAGGAAAATAGTTTAAATTCAAATTGTGTAATAACGTACATAATTATTTTTATCGTTCAACTACCCGTTGGTCGCGACTTCGTCTGCGGTCCAGGACGAAAAGTAGCCTATGTCCTTCTCCAGGTCAAGTTCTACCCCTGTGCCAAATTTTATCTAAATCCGTTCAGCCGTTTTCGCGTGAAAGCGTATCAAACAAACTCACTTTCGCATGTATAATATTAGTTAGGATGATAGCTATTATACCTACGCCAAAGCTTTTGTTTTAAAGCCAAGAGCTCAAAAACATTCATTCGCAAGTACGACTTGGATGTTTAATACTGATCAACATACAGGAAAATTTCGAATGACCGATCGCATTAATAAATTACGTGTACCCACATGAAGCAGCGATCGTTCAAATGGTTGATATTGATTATAATAAAATGATGTCCCATTCATAAGACAAAACAATACAATGTTTGTATTAGTGGAGTGGGACACTCGGAGAATGTCTGCGGTTGTTCGAGCGTTCTATGTAATCATAGTTAATGGAGCATTTTGATTGTTATACAACTATCTGATTTATGTGTATGTCACGTGGTCCAAACGGTAATTGAGAGCTCGGTACGTGTGTGGGTGCAATATTGGTGCAAAACATTTAGCCACTTCATACTGCTTTCGACCAAATCTGCTTCAACCTGCAACCTGCTTTGCCGTTGCTTTTACGCTTGCCGGGGTTGGTCCATGGATGGGTGACCATCTTCACATACCGAGACTCCTTCGTGCCTCGGAAAGCACGTCCCGGCTGTCATTTGTGGATCTTTTACAGTCGTTACGGATCGTCAGAAGCCCGAAAGTCTGACAACAAGTCTTGCCAAGGGGTATCGTATTACCCAGTTACTGGGTTGTGGAGGTCAGATAGGCAGTCGCTCCATGTAAAATACTGGTATTCAGCTGCATCCGGTTAGACTGGAAGCCGACCCCAATACAGTTGGGAAAGGGCTAGGCAGATTGATTTTATACTGCTTTCGATGGCGAATTGGCGACAAAACATTTCTACCGCTCCATTCCTGAAGAGCGTCATTAAAAGTTTATTATTCCAACATTTCAACGATTGGCGCGTTGGGCCAACCTGTAGAGGCACCGATGTTAGCCAATTTTGATGAGCTGTATGAAATCAAGTTTGTAAATGACACGACCGTGTGAAGGTGAGCGACGCGCGCCGCCTCCTGCGACGAGTCTAGTTCTGCGACTTGTGGACACAAAGAGAAGATACGAGTTGTTTAATTATAGCTCAATAAGCTCGTATTAAAAATCCGGTCAGGTGCGTGTAGGACCACGCACAATGAAGAGTTCCGTAGTTGGGATGAATTTATCCCAAGGACAAACTTAACATTGTAGTTGAAAAACATGTTCTACCATACGAAACGTATGGGAGAACATGTTTTTGCAACTGCAAATGTAAGTTGGTCGATGATTACTCGTTAATTGTTGAGCCTACTTAGCTGTGATTTCTTTCACATGTCCAAAACCAACTATTTAGCGCTAATTTGTGTTAGAATCAAGTGTGGGGGACACTTGACTATAACAAAAATTAGCACTTTAAAGCTTCATATTTCGCGAAACGAGCGAACGGATCCCAAAAATGGTTTTCACAATATTTTTGAACGACCTTTCTAACGACACCATGGGACAGACGAGGAAAAAAAAAACAAACCCACTTTACATGTCTAAAAACCCATTTTTTTCATGATTTTATTTTACCGCTTTGTCGGCGTGATTAATATAATATATCCCCATGCTAAATTACAGCGTTCTGGTACTAACTAACAGTTTCTGAACTAAGCCGCGGACAGACGGGCATGGCAAAACTATACATAAGGGTTCCTTGTCGACTACGGAACCCTAAAAAAAACTCATTCAGTATAGTTTATTTGTATATTTTCCCACTTAACTTTATGTACCTATCTACCTCTATATTTTAAAAAGCCTGTTTTTTTTTAATTTATGTTTTTTAAATTATTTATCTGGGTAGTGTTTTGCGAACGGTCTACACCACTTCAACATTTCATATACCTATGTATAAAAGAATAAGTAGGTAAACCGATCTAATACAGTGTCTACCGATCTTGATTCACATAATACTTTGCTTGTTCCTACATGTGTCCGCCCCATGATCTGTGAGTTGCATCTGTCTGGCCTATGACCCATTCTGCTAAACTGCAGTAAATTGCTCTAATAGGCCCGATGTCCCAGGCCACCAACGACTTTATTAAAGTCAAGGAGAGCAACTTTCATTTGATTATAAAGTAGAACAATGGTTTGCAAAAACTTCTGTTTAAGAAAACCATTTAAATGAACAAATTGATGGTTAATTGAATTTTTAATAGAATTTAATTGCTGTAACATTGTTCGTCTACGTTGTGAGATACCTACTCGTAATTTACCTACTTTGAAGGTTTGTGATTTAGCTTGTTCTAAATCTAAATGAATAATGGGTGTAGCAAATAATTATTTATAAAACTATAATCAAAAAAATCATCAATACAACTCTCTAAGTTCATAATTAAAATCCTATTGAATGACTATTTCATGAAATCAAGACATTTTTTAGGAATATTCTAATATATGGAGTTGTATTGCTGATCCTAATGATTATAATTCTTTATAGCCATATTTGTTATGGTTGCGATTGTCGTGAATCATATTTCAATCACGATACAACCTGACACTAACTTGCAAATAGCAAAAAAATAAAAATTGAATTTCGCGAGTTTTAGATACCTATTCTAAGTATAGTAATAGAACATTAACATAAGTAGCACAATAAAAATGAAATAAGTATGATTTCATAAAATATGTCAAACCCAGTAATAGGTACGTTATATTAAATTTATTCGTGGTCAAACAAAAACCTTACATTTTGTATGGACGGCAACTGAGAAAAATCATAATCCAATAAACGAATGACACAATGTTATTTACAGTCGACTCTTGTAGACTTCGATTGTAATTATCATATAGTTCAGCGGTTCTCAAACTTTTTTGGCCATGGAACCCTTTTGGAAATGGCCGTGGAGTTTCTTGCCCGTTCTTCTCCATAGGTACCTACTACGCTTTGGAATGGGCAACTAGCTGCATATTTCTGACTGACCGACTCCTTGACAATTCAAAAGTGCCTGTAAATGGTTTAATTGAAATAAATGCTTTGAGTTTGAGTTTGAGAATGTAAATATTTGACGGAGCCCTAAAATAATCAAAAACTGCGCTTTGCTCCACCAACATGTCCCACCAGTGGAACAAAGTGGATTGATTGTTTACAATTTTGTCGTCCACTGTGTCCCACTAATTGATTTTGGTGGGGAAATAACACTCTCAAAACTCTGACTTCACTTTTTCCCACTAGGGCTGGAACTGTAGGATTATGGCGAAAATAAAAACAGTTTTAATAATAAAATACGTGTTGAATTGATAACCTCCTTTTTTTAAGAAGTCGGTTATAATATAGAAGAAGTGAGGTGCTCGTGGCTAAGTAATTACAGCCGCTCGGGTCGATCCATCAGGTTAAGCTACGCTTGCCGGAGTTGGTCCGTGAATGGGTGACTATTTTCACATATCGAGACTCCTCCGTGCCTCGGAAAGCACGTTAAGCCGTTGGTCACAGCTGTCATTTGTGAATCTTTGACAGTCGTTATGAGTCGTCAGAAGCACGAAAGTCTGACAACCAGTCTAACCAAGGGGTATCGTATTACCCAGTTACTGGGTTATGGAGGTCAGATAGGCAGTCGCTCCATGTAAAATACTGGTTTTCAGCTGCATCCGGTTAGGCTGGAAGCCGACCCCAACATAGTTGGGAAAAGGCTAGGCCGATTGATTGGTTATAATATAGAAATTAGGATGATTCTGAAGTAGCTAAAATACCACAAAGCAATGTCGTCTACAGTTGGACATATGCCATAGGCTTTTCACAGAACCCCCACTGAGGCTTCGCGGAGCCCCAGGGCTCTGCGGAGCACACTTTGAGTATGACTGTTATATTTCAACCACATCAAAGATTATCCGGACTGAAAATAACTAAGGTACCCAGTGGCGTCCAAGCAATGTTGGTACCTACTGACATGCCTAGATACAAAAGGAATTACAAAGGTCACTAATCACTTTGTACAAATAATTAATTCAAATAAACCACAGAATTTTAAGGAAATTTCAAGTTTACCGTGTCTATAAATGTGGTCCTTATTTCTCCATGGTGCCACGAGCCAACGACGCGCGACGTGATGTATGGGCTCGTTCGATCGATCCTCCATTATGTTTTACCTACCACGGTGGGACACGTCGTCGCGGACTAAACCAACATTAACACTGATTACGAACGATAAATCTACTAGCTACTGGCCGCGGCTTCGCCCGCGTGGTATGTCGATAAAAATCCTTATCCTATGTCCTTCTCCAGGATGCCCTCTATGTCCTTGCCAAATTATGTCGAAATCCGTTATGGTTTAGGCGTGAAAAGGATGCAGACACACAGACAGACAGAGTTACATTCGAATTTATAATATTAGTAGTTTTGATGAATACAATACACAAATTAAAGAATTGTGAAGGTTTTATGAAAGGTCAAAGTCAAAGTCAAATAATTTATTTCAAATAGGCACATAATATGGAACTTTTGAACGTCAAACAAAGAAATAGAATTGATTCTAGTTGCCCCTTCCAAAAGGTAGTTTTCGTATGGAGAAGAATGGGCAAGAAACTCCACCGTTACTCTTTTAAAAATGTTTTACAATATTTTGTATAATTAATAAATTAATTACCAGATACATGGTGCTATTCCTGTCAAAATTCATCTTTAAATGAAATTTAAGTACATTACATGATTAACGTTAAATAATAAAACATATAAAGTGTGTGTGAATAGCTTAGCCGTTGACATCACTTTTACTTGTTCCATTGTTGATAGGTTCTTTATGCCTTAAACAAAGTGTTGGCCCCCGGATCTGAAAAAACATTCTTCCCCGAAACACAACAGGAACTAAATAGCACATTTTTATATCAGTTTATAATCAGCACCAACGATAATTCATATGTCAAATTATGATGACTGCCTCGTTAGTCTAGTGATCGCAAGCGCTACTGCTGAGCATGAGGTCCTGTGTTCGATTCCCGGGTCGGGCAAAGTGGTACCAACCCTCAGTTTTCCTCAGATAAACGGTAGGTATCCATGAGGTATCCATTTACCCACAGAAAAAGAAAGATGTATTGTCATTAACACTTTCACGGACAGTAAACGCCCATAGACGTAATAACAATAAAACTTCACTTGTGTCTCATTCAGCGTTCACGAAAGCGTTAATTATGATTTTATTATATTAAAATCTAACAGGTATATATAATTTGTTGACATTGCATCGGTTTTCGAGTACAGCGTGTTTTGTTACTTTCAATCCGTGTAGCTGTGACTGCGAATCATCAGCAATGTGTAATGCTAATGTGAAGTAATGTGTCATGTCGTCTGTAGCCTGTAGACTCAAACACGTGATCGATGGATTACCTACTCACTCTGTAACATACATTTATAATGAGACACGCTATCGATTGACCTGCCGTCTCGCATTAAACCATTGACATAAACGTGGGGGAATTAATAAAATAATAATCTTCAGCAGCCAGCGAATGAAGTGACGTTAATTCGACAGCTCTGCATTTTGGTTGTATCTTGGTTCCGTACTTAGGCTTTATTCATCTGCCTAGCCCTTTCCCAACTATGTTGTAATCGGCTGCCAGTCTAAACAGATGCAGCTGAATACCAGTATTTTAGATGGAGCGACTGCCTATCTGAGCTCCACAACCCAGGAACTGGGTAAAACGATATCCCTTGGCAAGTCGGACTCGGGCTGTCAGACTTTCGGGTTTCTGGCGTAACGACTGTTAAAGATCCAAATGACAGCCGGGACCAACTTCCGAGGCACGGAGTAGTCTCGGTATGTACAGATAGTCACCCATCCACAGACCAACCCCGGCAAGCGTAGCTTAACCTGATGGATCGCCCCATGCGGCTGTTATTACTTAGCCACGAGCTCCTCTCCTCAAGCTCCTCGTACATAGGCTTTATTATTGATACGATATGTCTTTTATGTAATACTAACTTTTGCCCGCGGCTACACCCGCGTTGAGGTCGGAAATTATCCCACGGGAACGTGCTACAGGGCTAAAAAGTATCCTATTCCAGGTCATTGTTTACCCTTGTGCCAAACATCCAAATCCGTTCAGCCGTTTCAGCGGGAAAGCGTTACAAACAAACAGACTCACTTTCGCATTGGTATACACGCAAAATATATTCATTTTCCGCTACACTGCCAAAATTAGTTTTCATTGAGTGTGTAATTAACTCACAAAATTGTTTAAAGTGCCTAGTTGCAAGTTATCCGCCTGTATACCAAATATATCGACTGTACACACGGCTACACATCAAGCTATACATTTCCAGTGTAAGGTGACCGAGCATTGTACGAAAATCCTATACAATGCGAGATCAGCATGAATTGGAAATGTATAGCTTGATGTGTAGCCGTGTGTACCAGATTTTTCTTGAATGTATATTATATTCGTAGATAATAATACATATTATTGCCTCGTTACCTCCTTTATTGTCCTTTTATTCAGTTTTTTTAATTTCCTTCTATGCCTTATTAAGTTATCACGAATACGCTCCTTATTCATGTTGTAGAAAGATTCACTAAGAGCAAAATCTAACCTCGAACGTGTTGACCTGGGCAGTGAAGGTCAATGTTGCTAATCATTTAATAAGTGCTACTCGCTCGCTCCGTGGAGTCACATTCACACTTTTTATATAGGTATCGGTAATTACTGAGGTCATGTGCTCAATCTTCTTAAGAATCTTATTACTGTAGACTGTACCCACATTGCCTGCAGTTTCGACTTGCGACCATACTGTGATAAACATCTAGATAGTCTAGATCTTATTCTGTCACCTAATTTAGTACTTAATTCTACTGTGGTAGGTACTACCCACACATGCGTGTGTGCTATTTCATTTACGTCTCCATTATGCTTTTTATGATACTATTTAGATATAGCGTGTTTTCTATTCGTGCTTAGACCATCAGCATATAATTGAGGCCTGACTATGAATGAATGAAGTACAAATCGAAGTGTTCAACAGAACTTACATTTTCCAGAATCAGATTTTCGGGAAAATCCTAAAGGGATATCGGGGCTCTTGGCAACAGGCAACTGAAGGAACACGGGTGCGGGTGGGTTTTAGTCAGTAAAGTCTGATACGCCCTCCCACTCCGCCCAGAGAGGGAGAAGTGATTTGATGATTTCCCACCCTCAAAACAAAAAGGCAGCTTTTGTCAACGTCAATTACCTATGTTAATCCTAACTTCATATAATTATAAATCCGAAACTGAGTTTGTATGTTTGAAAAACGGCTGAACAGATTTGGACGAAATTTGGCACATGGGTAGACCATGACCTTTACCTGACTTTTTACATGACCATTAGGATACTTTTTAGCCCGACATTCCCACGGGTTCAAGACTTATGCGGGTGAACCTGCGGGGCGCAGCTAGCCATATATTTAATGGGCAACAACCATTTTTAATTTTCTACATAAATACTGGCAAACTTTTTAAATGCTTAGTTGTATAGTTAGAACGTCAACGGTTTTATTTATTCAAGAACTAGGTCACCGGAACAGGCTATAAAGTAACAATAAAGTGTATTCATTCACATGATGGTTCGCGAAATGCCCACCTCTCCACTCTTTACGTATTTCCATTAACACCATTTCAAAGCAAAGTGATAGGTACTGCACTGAACTCAAACGCAACGCATTACGACGGCCGAGGTGAACTTACATTTAGGCACATTTAGGTTTTGTTTACATTGACTTTGACAACGACACAGACGCTAATTCGCGTGGGGCTTTAACCTCTTTATTTCCACAACGTGAAAATATAGAAAACATCATAAAAACCATAATAGAATGACCTAAATGTCAACTGGCGAGTGTATCTGTATGAAGTCATTAACACCGGGCAGAAATAGAGTTGAGCTCGAGTTGTGATTTGTGCACCACGGCCCACGGTCCACGGCACGCACCGCGCTCTGTAGGTGTGTCTCCCGTATGAGTGCAAGTGTCCACAGTAAGCCAGCTATTCCCGTCGCCATCAGCCAACTAATGACTTATTAAAGCATTCTAAATATATATTTCTATTTACGCTAATCGTGCCGACAGACAAGAGTGCTCGATCAACAAAATAATATATTATAGGTAATGCGAAGTCACTTTCATACATGTATATTTAGTAAGCTTCTTTAATGGGTTGTTTACTTTGTACCTTTACATTACCCAGCGCCCCAGCGGCTCTAGCTAGTGTGCAGCGCCCGCGCAAGTGCCCAAGCCAATTATTACGGCAAAGTCATTATAGAGAAGAATCCTAGACCTTATTTTTTGAACGAATATGATATTATAAAATACGTAAATAACCATGTCTATTTTAATAGTTATTATAACAACATAGAAAAACTTATTTGGGTTATTAGCGTATACCAGGTAAAAAGTTCAGTTTGGGCGCCTGAGAATTAACACATCCCAATATAAAATTGTCGCAAAATTTCCACTGTAAGTCACAAGTATAATTCGTTTGATGATTGTGGATGATTTTAGCAAATATTTACCTACAACGTGACTTAGATTGCACCTCATAATAACAACTTGTTTTGACTCTTTCTCATTCATAATTCTACGCCGTGATAGTTTCTATTCCTGCGTGTAAGTAAACATGGATAAGTCAATAATGTTGATTCGTGATTTCTTTAACTGACTGTTGACTCCGGTTTACTACGCCTGATAAAACTTGTGGGTTTAATACGTGTGGCACATAGTTGGATGACAACATCTCTTTATAAAATGACGTCAGATTCTCGGAAAGTCTTGTTGAATTCGTTTGAAATCTACTACATATAAGAGGTTGAGAGGAAAACTGTGGGAATAAATTTGAATTATATAAATATCTTTATCTTAAACGCTTGGAATTAGCGCATAACTTTGACAAAGAAAACCCTTTATCTATGCTTTAAGACGATATAGATCGCAATTTTCCGTTCCGTACATAGGTAGGTACGGAAAATTGCGTACCTAGGTAATAAACAGATAATAAAAGCCGTTAAAACCCGCAGGTAACAACTTGTACAGGAAAAGAACACAACCTAACAATATATGTCTTAAGTCACCCTAACTAATATTATAAATGCGAAAGTGACTTTGTTTGTTATGCTTTCACGCTAAAACGGCTGAACGAATTTGAATGAAATTTGGCACATGTGTAGACCATGACCTGAAATATGACATAGGATACTTTTTATCCCGATATTCCTACGGGATCGAGACTTACGCGGGTGAAACCGCGGGGGGCAACTAGATCAGATAAATGTTAAAACAATAGATCTAAACCTAATAAAGATCTGTAATGTTATTCGATGGAACTATTTCTGAAATACTAGAACTCGGGGAATTTAGTAGGTAATAACTACAGATTCTTGGACTTATAAATATAGAAATATAATGAAGTTCCTACGTATGAGATACGTGACTCAGTGCATGAAGACAACTGTTCGAAGGAAATTACGGTTAATCATGATTCCTCTTTAGATACAAAGATAATAATAGGTAGATACTGTTTATGTCATACCCTTATGTAAGCACATTTTAAATGAATGCTAAACTAAAACAAATGTTCTCAATAAGGACATAATTTAAGCCTAGTTTTTTTTATTTGGAGGGGCTTGTGGCTAACTAATAACAGCCGCACGGGTCGATCGATCAGGTTAAGCTACGCTTGCCGCGGTTGGTTCGTGGATGGGTGACCATCTTTAAATACCAAGCCCCTCCGTGTCTCGGAAAGCTTGTTATGCCGTTGGTCCCGCCTGTCATTTGTAGATCTTTGACAGTTGTTACGGGTCTTTAGAAGCCCGAAAGTTTGACGACCAGTCTTACCAAGCCTGGGGTATCGCCACCCACTTCTTACCCAGTAATTGGGTTCTGAAGTTCCGATAGGCAGTCGCTCCATGTAAAATACTGGTACCTATTCAGCTGCATCTGGTTAGACTGGAAGCCGACCCCAACATAGATGGGGAAAAGCAGATGATGTTGACTAGTTACCTTATTTACGGGCGGTTCACAAAACCTTAAAACTTTCAGACTTATTCTTATTCTTAGTTTATTCTTCCGAATAAGCCTGGAATGTCATTTTTTTACGCTAAATCCAGAAGTATTAAGTACATTCCTTAAAAACAATCCAATTATGTATACTAAATCCGCATACAGTAGGTAAGAAGTACATATGCGAATATAATAAGTTTAGCATTAGACAACTGGAACTAACGTTGTTATTACCAGTCTGTGGCCTCTCACAAGACAAAGAAACACAGAATATTAAAAGCCGGTATTGGTATAATTAAATAACAACGATATTCGTCAAGGAAAATATTTATAAATCATGCGTAAAGGTCAGTTGTCCCAGAAGTGATACAGCGATTTCCACGACGTGTAAGTTGTGACGTAATTTGGTGAAACTTGGGGGAGTTTAGTGCACGCGTCACGAGTGACGTCACGGCCGGCGCCCGGTGCTGGCTGTCAGCTGGCGAGCCTCACCGGTGCCATACAAATGTGGTGAGCACCGCCACACGCCTCCATACGTACCTCGCGGCTCGTCACAACCGGTCGCTGTCAATGTCTAGTGCTCCTTATCACTACAATTAACTGATAACTGACGATACTTAAGTGTTCTCTGACGTCACAATACTAGTTATTAATTGTTTCGTTATTTTAGAGAAGTGATATTACTGCTGTGTTTAAAAGTGCAATTGTGTTTGTGATAAGATATAAGAATTAACCAGTATTTTTTACCAGCCTTCGGAAATTCAACAGGTAGACTATGATTATTTTTATCGCACCTGTATAGTATAGAAATAAAACAGGTTTTTGAATTTTAGTATTATAAAACAACTCACAATTTAAATCCTACCTAATATTCAAACGGATTTTCCTCATACTTATATAGGTACCTATCCACATTATTTCATTTTCTTTATTTATGTATAACTACTACCACGAAATTGATTCTCGAAGCTTCACAGACTTTAATTTTACACAGCCTTATACTAGGTAATACACACCTGAAACAAGTTTTCCGGCTACTCTCATCTTAGTTCCGCGAATTCAAATGTGAATAATCGTAACAGATATTATATTTTAAAAAAAATACACTAAAAATTAAAAAATACCTTCAATTTTGGAAGTCGATGTCTTTGGTTTTGAATTTTCGTTTTTTGCCTTGCCAAAAAGTACGCAAGCAAAGTTAATAAAATTTATATGGGACCACCTCTGATGCATGATCTACCAAACAAGAAAGAATCATCAAAATCAATTCTTAATTCAATCAATAATTGGTGGAGTAATAGCGTAACCAAACAAACAAAAAAAACAGTCGAATTGAGAACCTCCTGCTTTGTGAAGTCAGTAAAAAAATGTCAGTTACGAATGGTGATAGGTACATACCTACCTGTTCAAATACCGGACACATTTGAGAACATTACCGGGAGATTAAGGTTACGACAAACATTTTACGAATTGTGCAATGTCTCTATAATAATGGCAGTTTGACCTCATGGGTGATTTGACGTATTTTCTCTTTGATTACTTGATGTGCTTCATGATGACGGTACCTATAAAGTCATAAGGTAGCTAGCTACTAAGAATTGGAGAATATTTCCAGTTCTCTAGAATTTTTTAACGGTTTTTTCTCATGGGATCCAGTCATCCTTTTCAACATACAATTGTAATCAATAACGCTTCGTTTGGTGTCATGAGAACATTTTGCGGACTGCGATGTGTATGACTAAGTCAAGGCACTTTCTACTCTACTTTTACTTAAGTATGTCGCGGCTGTAATTTCCTTCATGAACCAATTGAAACAAGCAAATAAGATAGGATGTATTTAGCCTTAGATACATAGAAGGTACAAATATAGCGCCAAACTTTACAATTATCATCTATACGACAAGATACCTTTATTGTCTTTGTCAATACCAAAAAACAGAAGGCTGTACAAATATTCACACAACCTTTGTTAATAACCTTCCTTCACAAAATATAGTTACAATCAATTTGAAACTTTGCACACGTTATCGGTAACTATGGACGCTCATTTCAACGTCACAAAAACCAAAACAAAATCACTTGTTACGCAATACTTGCTTACGATTTATAGTTGCACGCTCATGTAACAAAACCAGCCAAGATTGTGTACACATGTGTATCGATAAAGCACCATACAACACAGAAGTGAGCCGTTAAACAATAGAGCCTGTAATACTAAATAATCGCCATTTGGTGCCGAAAATTGCAAAGTTAATCACCGATTTTTTTGTTGTATGGTCCTACTATATGTGTCACATATTACCCTACTGCAAAACATTGAAATGCAAAACGGATATCCGGAACTGAAATCTTCATTTCAGAGATTTTCAGGACCATGCAAATGTACCTAAATCTACTTAAGATTATGCTAGTCGGTCATTCTTCCATACAAACGTATTATGGTGATTACTCGTCTATCTGACGTTGTACACACGGCTACACATCAAGCTATACATTTCCAGTTTATGCTGATCTCGCATCGCATACGATTTCCGTACAATGCAAGCTCAGCTTATACTGGAAA
Source organism: Lithophane semibrunnea (assembly GCA_947363905.1). Taxonomy (NCBI): domain Eukaryota; kingdom Metazoa; phylum Arthropoda; class Insecta; order Lepidoptera; family Noctuidae; genus Lithophane; species Lithophane semibrunnea. The sequence continues at coordinate 7,741,142 of OX376200.1, forward strand.
TGTATAGCTTGATGTGTAGCCGTGTGTACCTACGTTCAAAACTAAAAATTATATCAACTTGTCTTATCATTATCTAGGCCCGAATGGAAGCCGAATTGGAAAAAAAAATTGGTTTGGAGTTTGGAAGTAATGAGTGTCGAACACTAATTTTAAATCAAGAATTTTATTTTGAGTAGATTGATCCAGTAGTCTTCTTAAAATATCTATACGTCCAAAGGTCTGTTCATGTTTTACGCGCTTGTTTCCGTTATAAATCATCAACTATGTCACTAAATAGATAGACGAATATATAAAAAAAACTGATACTTAAATAAATACTAAATAAATAAATAACTATACTAAATAGTATTTATATTAGCCACACGCACCAACGAATTCGAGCCGTCAACTAGTGCAAGTTGCAACCTTAAAACCGTTCCATAGTGGAAAATTGTGGTCAGAAAAATGGTGATGAAGGGTTTAGGCGAACAGATGACCAGACTCGAGATTTCTCGAACAGATACGTAAGAATTCAAAAACAACATACCTACAACAAGCTGTTTTCATTTTGGCACAAATCCAAACATACAAACAAGCGTTATCTGCAAAGAATTTGATTTGTTTTCCATTTAATCAGTTCCATTTGTTTATTTGAAATATACTAACATTATATTAATGGTTTAATGGATAACGAGTAGATAATGTCGACATATGGTTGATGGAAAGTTCTCCTTGGGCCGCAGCCGGATATGTTGCCGGCGTGCGGTGCGCTTGCGCTTGCTTCGTCCTAATGCAACGTGCTGTTGAAGCCAAACATCGACTAACCGTATGCACCGAGATATTCAATACGTGGTAACGACCGCACACGCATTTTGATCAACCAATAACGGTTTTCGCTTAGCTATCGGTAAATAATCGATCATTTTCATGCCGCAACGATTTGGTTTATCCAATACAGGTATAAAAACTGTTAAGTTTTTACTTATCATTAGTCACCAAAAGATTTAGCAAAATTACGCAATATTTCGTGAGTCAGAATAACTTATGTCCAAATGAATTCAAGTTTTCAAATTCTCTTTCATTGAAATTAGAAAAAAATGAAATGGTAGTGGATATCATTTTATTTATCAGACTATCAATATGTACTTACAATTTACATATTTTATGAGCTATTTTCTTATTTAAAATTCGCAGTTATATGTTATTATTTTTATATTTTTACATGAATATGCTTCGGGAAAAAACTGCGGATAAAAGAATGACATAAGATTCCCATGAATCATATAAACAACTGCAGTCATGCTTACATACAACTAATTAACTTGAAATACACTTTTCCTTCGCATGTTTTCTTTCATCTAGTATAAGTATGTGTAAAAGGGTTTTTACTGGAAGGAAAACAAATACCGATACATGAACAACAATCGCAAAGCCGGATTTTTGTAATAAATGTTCGAGTTCGTGTTTGTTGGTGAAATCAAAGTTAATTTTTCACTGCCGCCGCCTGTCTTTCTGTCAAGGTGATTTTGTTTACCTTCAATCTAATCGGATCAGCGGCAAAAACTGCCTCACAGCAGATTTAATCTATTTTTACAGCATCGTGTACCTACTGAAAAGCAGTTTTTTTTATTATGATCGCTCTGATCAGTTTTTGTGCGAACACCGAAATCATTAAATGAAATACTCGTAGGTAGCTATAGTATTAGTTGCTATGCTATAGTTTACTTACCTAAGGAGGAAAAAAATAAATTCAACTTTTAGAAAAGAGATCAGTTTTCAAGGTTCAATACGAATTTGTCTGTTTATTCTGTAGTAAAAGAGATTTCAACTCTCAACGAAAAGTTAGTTTTGACAGCCATTTATGTACGTGTTTCTTTAACAGCCCACTAACCCACATACACGTGAACTTTACGCACTTTGTCTAGAATATTTAACTTATTTGTAACTTTGTCGTGACAACGCATCCTTAAAAGGAGGACATCATAATTCAAGTGAAAGTGGCAGACCCCATTTATGGGTGGCGAGACGCGTGCAGAAGACTAAATCCATTATGCTTATGATGCCATTGATATTCTCAGCGGCCACTGAAAGCGGAGTGCCCCTGGCCATTATAAGATAAATGGTCGCGTTACCGCACTTGAGTGCAAAGTTTCCCGACTCCTTAGATGATGTAGTACTCGCGGCCGACGCAACGAGCTCCCGCTGTAGAAAGTAACTCGCCGACAACTAGGTACACATCTGGTTTTACAGAGTAAACTTACCCCACAATGTAACCTTACCGAATAGTCCATTGACTGGCTCCAGTCAAAATAATGTGTTATTTAAGTACGTGTAAGAATGTTTACGTATCATTCTGTGGTCTGAAGCACGTTCTGTTTTGCGTTTACGTTGAAATTATGCGCATTAAGCACAGCTGCGCGTGCGCGGTGTGGCGGTGCACGCTGCAGTAAAAGGTTCAAACAGAGCTTGTTACTACAGCGAAGGTTCAGGCAACGTATCATTTCCGGGTCGAAAGGTCAACGGCTCGACCCACGCCTTCAAGTTGCTTGAGTTGTTAAAACGCGTCATAAAAGTAAGCGATTAATATTTTTTAACGTATTAAGAGTTAATACGTAGTTTCCGTCCCCTTCAGTATAGTACTTACCTACCGTATTAAATTATAATTATAGAAAATAATACAATAGGTACCTACACTTGATATTTACGATCACTTGACTGATTGTTTTTCTGCTACGTTATAATATGTTTACCTGTACAGTACAGTGGTCGAATGTCTGTTAATATAGTAACTAACTAATGTAACTATTCAGAAACTTATCACATAATGGCGATTATCGGTGTCCGTATGGACTGAGGAGCTATATCTCCTATTTAAACGCGAGCACTACCAATATTTAGTAGTCAATTGGCTGATTTAGTAGGCCCGATCTTGGAATTTGTAGTTAAACCCATAAAAAAATACAGTACGTTTAAGATGGCTCCTCAATTCATACTTCTGGATTTAGAGCAACCTTAGAACTCGAAAAATAGCCGACGGATCTTTCTGAAAATTTGGTATAAAGTCATTGCATTGCGACATCGGCGCAAAAGAGGAAGGTCACAAGCTGAGTAAACACCAAGTTATAGGAGTTATACAAGAAAGACTTTAATTTATAATCCTTTGTTTACGTCGTAGGTACGTCTGTATCGCCATAAAAATGAATAGAACCTGCATTATGTTTGTTTTCACAGAAGAAATGGCAATTTACCTTAACTCATCTTATCTTTTGTCATAGCAATCTAGGTATAGGTACATATCTTTTATGAAGAAACGACTGGAATTATAATGAAACTTCAGTCAGAGTGGTGTAATAGGGTTGCCAGGATAAAGAACGTCCTCTATTTCAGACCTAAAAATTGATCTTGTCCCTTAATTTGAAATCTTCAGTAGAGGACAATACTTTCATTATAGAGAACGAAGAAGCTCTTAGAGCAGCCAAAAGTAGGTAATACCAAGTACAAAAAGACTAATTAGGTCGTAATATCTACTTGGCTTCTATTCGATACAAACATTGCGTATTAACATTGTTTTTTATTAATATTGTGTACCACTACTAATACTACTAATACTGATACCATAACAGCATTTAAAAAATAATATGATTCAGATTCAGATTCATTTATTTGCGAAAACATGTGTAGATAATATACATGGTATGATGCATAATATAGGTGTTACAATGTTATTTTTTGCTCAACATGTTTGACCATTGCTGGTGTACAAATTTAGTCGAAAGACTACGTTTTCAAAGTAAAAAATATAAAAATACAAAGAATAATCATTTAGATAAATCAGCAATTAACATCAATATTAAATTAAAAATTAGGTCAATAGTCATGCGATTCAAAATAGATAGAAAAGATTCAGTCAGTATCTTCAGAGCGATTTATCATTTAAAAATTCATTAACGTCATAATAGGTTTTTTCTGTCAGTATTTTTTTTAACGTTTTCTTAAACTGGTCTGTGTTTAATTTCTTAACACAGTTAGGGATATTATTATAAATTATTGGCGCTCTGCATACAACGCTTTTATACAGTAGCGCTGTCTTAGCTGGCTGAACACGAATTTTACTATTATCCCGGCGATTTCGTATTATAATGTCCGATATTCGAGGAAACAAATTGGGGTTATTTTTGACAAATAGGGCTATTTCCAAAATATAAAGTGACGGAAGTGTGAGTATTTTATGCTTTGTAAAATGTGATGATATCCTTTATTTTCATCCTGTCTTTTATTTAATTAAATAATCAAATCCTCTAAACCATAAACCGGAGCTGGCAACCATATAGTGTAATGGTATGTAGTATTTAACATGTTATTCAATCACAATCGATACCTGGTTTCTGTATAGTTTCAGAATTATAAGGTACTGAAAATCAGAAAATGGCACACTAATTTAATTACGCAAACTCTAATTAATTACCTACATAATAAAAACGAATTAGTTACCTACTTAAATAACAAACAAACCCATTATACTTATTGGTTTTCTACCGGTGTTTTCGATTTAAAAAAATACAATTTGGATTAAGTATCCTGAATAACAAGCTGAAGGAAAAAAAAATTCAATGGATAACTTCGTGCAGAACGCAGCCTTTTTTTCAATATCGTACCTTTGCCTGAATAGCGAAAAAACCTTACCTACTTACTGTAATGATGCCTGTAGGTAACACCAATTATATTCAAAGAATCGCTCAAGTGATCAAGTCTAAGTGGAAGATAATTATGCTTCTACAAGATTGCAACAAAGCGCGCAATTTTTATTAACAAAACGTTATTTAATAACCAAGATTTTTTTATTAAATCTAACGATGATAAAAATTACAATTAATACCGAAGAAGATCTTTCGAAGCACATCTAAAAAGGAAAATGTATAATTCTACTGATAGGCATCAGAAGCTTTTACAATCACAATAATAGAGTCACGGAGGATGCGCAGGCGCAGAGCACCGCTATAGTTTCACGGCGCATGCGCCGACCGGCCGAACAATCCCTTGCGACCCCTCACAAATTGCCCTACCGCCATTGTATAGAGCAAGATGGCGTAACCACTGTTTTAATACCACCTCTTTTGTTACAAAACCTTATGTGCAACCTGACGAAATATGAATGTGCCTGTTCTTTTGTTTCAGGTAAGATATGCCTAAACTGTGCAATGAAGTGAGGTGGACCGGACATGGATATACAAAGGTCTTTCGATACTCTCATCTCATAACATAACATCACTCGGTTAAATCCATAAAGGTAGGCTCTAGGCTATTGGAGACTGGTTGAAAGCCCACAGCTCTGATGGACATAATAATATGGAACATTATGTCAATTTATCAATCTACAAAAAGCTTTCTGGCTCGAATAATGCAACTTTTCAGAGCTCCATCTGGCAAATTATTTTAAAATAGGTAGGTATATGGACGATGCGTGGTGTGGATGCATAAGCATGTATTAGAAACTAGCTGCGCCCCGCGGTTTCACCCTCGTAAGTCTCCATCCCGTGGGAATATCGGGATAAAAGTATCCAATGGCCTATTCCAAGTCATGGTCTACCCCTGTGCCAAATTTCATCCAAATTCCTTCAGCCGTTTTAGCGTTAAAGCGTAACAAACAAACTCACTTTCGTATTTATAATATTAGTTAGGATAGGTACACACGGCTTCACATCAAGCTATACATTTCCAGCATAAGCTGGAAGCTGCACCTCGATTTGTAAGGAAATTCTATACAATGCGAGATCAGCAAAAACTGGAAATGTATAGCTTGATGTGTAGCCGTGTGTACCTAGGTATATGGACTGTGCGTGGTGTGGTATGCATAGCATGTATTAGAAATTATTTGCCTGTCACAATTCTTATGAAAATAATCAATTAAGGCCGTATAATATAGTTCTAGGAAACAAATAAATATAAATAATATTTTTAGTGGTATTCCATTAGAAAATCTGTCGTGACCGCATTCTGGGTTTTTTAGATCATCAACTTGTAATAACAAGTTCATAGTCATACTATAGACTCACGACGAACACCTAATGCGCAATAGTACACTGATTTACAATTAGTATTGAAGACTAAATCAGAATAGTCACACGACGCGCGTCGTTGTAAATACTGCCTGTCACTAAAAGGATAAATTATTTTGGACATTCTCAACTGGTGTAATTAAGCCAAATCTCAGAATAGAATAACTTCCGTGTTCGTAGCTACGAACATAAATGTTGATCTGACATTTGCGCAAACGCATTCATACGCAAATGAGTTCGGTTCCTTATCCAGTAGACGTCCACCCACATTTGATATCATGGGTCGAATGGCCATAAAAAGTGTGAGACAAAACATCTCTATCAGTTTCCCTTTGGTTAGTAAATACAAGTTGTAGCAGACACGCAATTATAATATACTAGATGATGCCCGCGACTTCACCCGTGTGGATGTCGGTTATTATATACTAAAACCTTCCTCGAGAACAACTCTATCCATTGGTGAAAACAGCATGCAAATCGGTGCAGTACCTAGTTTTTTAGTTTAACGCGGACAGACGTTTGTTTTATAATATGTAGTGATACTTACTGATTATCGTCGGTAAGTATATGTTATAAAATACACGCTATAGTAGGTGTTATTAATTTTGATAAAACAATAAAATATGACATCCAAATTAATCCCTTTAACTCCCAAATTAGGTCATACTCATACCTATATATCCGACGTAGCAGCTTATCGTTTCTCGTAGACCGCCTACGGGAAAAGATAAGTGTCCTATTTTTCGTAGACCAGGCGGCGCCTACGCTGTCCTATTTCGTAGACCATGCTACGAGAATATAGTTCTTAGTGATCATACATAGTTACGAGTAACCGACTTCTTATTTAAAAATGATTTGAGTCCAATATACTTAGTACACAAAAACTTTCTTCAAAAAATGACAGAAATTATAATTAATCGACAACATTAGCGATTCTTGCATGAAAAATGACAGAGCCGCCGAACAAAAAACATTTAGAAAGTAAGAAAGCTACAAATTATTTAATGCCATCGTGAATAGAATAGGAATAGGTTTGGCAAATGAGCGGTAACGATTATTATCTAACCCCCTCATTCATAAAACTGACATCCGTTAACGAACTATAAATCTCAACTGCCATTCGGAATTTCTTCATTAAATAGGTAGAATAGTTTAGTTCGAAATGTTACATACCTAGCTATGTTCTTTACATACCTAGACTCCTCCGTGCGTCGGAAAGCACGTTAAGCCGTTGGTCCCGGCTGTCATTCGTGGATCTTTGACAGTCGTTACGGGTCGGAACTTCAGAAGCCCGAAAGTCTGACAACCAGTCTTACCAAGGGGTATCGTATTACCCATTCATTGGGTTGTAGAGGTCAGATAGGCAGTCGCTCTATGTAAAATACTGGTATTCAGCTGCATCCGGTTACACTGGAAGCCGACCCCAACATAGTTGGGAAAAGGCTAGGCAGATTGATTTTTTTAGTTTAGTTCGAAATTATTGGTAGTACATCCACGAATAAGGCCACCAAGTCCTCTCTAGACCCATAAGTCCCATAACACAAACAAAACAAGGGTATTCGGCACCAACCCGTATAAAGTTTAAATGTTAACCGGCTCCCTAAGTCGGCATAGGAACGCACGGTCAAAGCCCCGGGTAGGGGAGGCCCAACTTAGATACCGTTTTCAATGAAAACGTGATTAAAGGTTATCAATAACAAAACAATGTAACGGTGTCAAGTGCCAAGCTTTCGGTTATCAGCACGCTTCTGAATTTAGATATTGGTCGGTACTGGCTGCAAGTACCGCAGTAGGTACCTATCTCTAAGCCCGATAATTGTTTATACAATTTTAATTAGGTTAATGACTATCGAATCACCGAAAAGTAGTAGTATCGATTGAAGTGCGACAGTGAAAAGTAGGTTTTATTGAAAAAAAAAACTTGAAATATAATAATGATAGAGTCCGCGATTAATTCTATCTATTTAGTTTAAGTATGTTTAGTTTATCTCATTGTTGAATATTCACGATGTAAAGTAGACTAACTTTAAAACCGGTTTCCAGATTACATTGACGTAATTTTAGTACCTATTTATCTTTATTGTAGGTAGGTAAAAAACACGATTAGGTATATTATAGTTCTTAGTGACACGTACATAGAGGTATTTTATTATTTTACACTAACAAATACCCGTTGTAAACAGATTATGTAAGATGCGCAATGACATAACTTCATGTATGTAAATTTTATTTGTTTATCATAATTTAAACAACATTATAAAGAAGGAAGGACGTTTATACTATTTGTTAATAATATTTCTGGAAAGACCTAGACAGATGACAAGGAAAATTTTATTTACTCATTCTAGCGGTAGGCACCAACTATTAATGTGCATTAGTAAAGTATATATAGGAACTCGTGGCTAAGTAATAACAGTCGCACGGGTCGATCCATCAGGTTAAGCTACGCTTGCCGGGGTTAGTCCGTGGATGGGTGATCTTTACATACCGAGACCCCTCGGTGCCTCGGTCCCGGCTGTCATTTGTGGATCTTTGACAGTCGTTACGGGTCGTCAGAAGCTCGAAAGTCTGACAACCAGTCTTACCAATGGGTATCGCATTACCCAGTTACTGGGTTGTGGAGGTCAGATAGGCAGTCGCTCCATGTAAAATACTGGTATTCTAGCTGCATCCAGTTAGACTGGAAGCCGACCCCAACATAGTTGGGAAAAGGCTAGGCAGATGATGAGTAAAGCATATTAGTTACCTATTTACTTATTAATTAATAATAACTCAGCGTAGTGAGAGAGTAAGTAGACTTATCATGAACTGCATTTTCCTTAACAAAAAATCTTCAAAAGTCATTTTTGGTTGGTAGGTAGGTTATACTTATACCACTGTTTACCTTCAACTCATCCGTTAAAAGTACAAAACTGACCGTGGATTGCCACAGAAAAAAAACTTATGTAGGTACCTAGTGATATTATTGCCTAGTTACTTTGTCGGACTTTTGACGTATCATTCAAAAATAATAAATTCACATACCACCGCTTTGTCTGCTTTTCCTTTAACGTAGTCAGTAAAGATATCTTTTACAAGAATATTTGAAAATAATACTTACACCATAAAACAAAAGATGTTTGTTTCCCACAAATTAAAAACAATAACAACAACATTCAGTGACTGCATTACTCGTCCTACCTCATATACCTAAGTACCGGTATTAAGCGGTATATCGTAGGTGGTACACAGGTATAATGTCCTGCTGTGGTGGCGCACAACCGCGGTATACAATACCTATACATAATGAATCGGAGACCACATGCGGCCGGCTCGACTGTAATGCGATATGCTGTGGTTGTGGAAACCTTGTCCAGTCAGCTACCGTACACCTATCAATACAACGTAGCTGTATCCGTCTGCTTCAAGTCTGATTCTAGATAAGGATTAATAAAACTTTTTACTTTTAGCCGACTGCAGCGAAGCCAAAAAATGAGGGTTATATGTCTGATCTGTATGTATTTATATATATGTGCGTGTATGTATGACCGTCTCAGTTTCCTAGTAACTACTAAACGGTTGAACCGATTTTGATGAATGATATGTCGTTAGATTCGTCTTTATTGCGCGAGTTTCTCTGGGTAGGTATATTAAAATTTAAAAAATCAAAATGGCAGATTTTTGGCGCTAAAAAGGATGTTTAAAAAAAAACTCGCGAACCTATCGAGTGGTGTATCAAAATGAAGGGTTTTAAAAGGTGATTACAAATATATATATACAGATTATTTTTTTTAATGTAATTTGAAATGAAGAAATAATAAAAAAAATAAAAAGCTGAAAATAACAAAGTTATTAAAAAAAACTAAAAAACCCGACTGCAAAAACACTTATTAAGTAACTGAAAAGAGAAAAAAAAAAAAAAATCTCTTTTCAGTTATGTGCTTTTGCAGTCGAGACTCGGGTTTTTTGTTTTTTTTAATAATTGGATATAGAGCTCAAAATATGCATAGGATATTTTTGTTAGATATAGTAGAAGGTACTGCTAAAGAAGATGGATATGTCTAGCAAGGTACGGTATATCACTACAAAGATAGACAAAATAGTGCTAGCTTTTCAGCCAGTTTCAAACTCTCATTTTGCATATCTACGTAGGAGAGAAAGTGTCGAGTAAAATACGACAGACGTGACTCAAAATTAAGTTCTGTATCAATGAACCTTAGTTCAGCGACTTTTGAACAACTAAAGTTTACCTAAACTTAGATGCTTGCAATAATGTAATGATAAGTGTAAATAATATATTAGCTGATAAACATTAGGTATTAGTATGTAAATTAAGTCACCTCAGACAGATTTAGTCACTACCTACTTAATACCGATGTTTAAAATATCTACCTAAAAACGTCGGTTTCACAAATAAATGTAGGATACGTAAAACAAATAAAATAATAATTTTTGCATATCAAGATAAACCCGAAATGATAAAAATACCTACGCACTAAAGTTTCCACTGACCGACGTTAGGCAGAGTTTATTGTTTATCCAGACTTCTTTAATAAGTTATTTCTGGACATTCCCGCATTCCTGATTTCTGATTATCAATTAGCGAAAACAAAATGAAGAGAATAACTGGTTCGACAAATAATCAAATACCTAAACTTTTATACTATTGTTTTCCTGAAATCACAACGCTGAAGGTTATCAAAACAAATGCAAACGTAGATATTTCAAGAATTGTTTTTTGAACGCTGAGCCAAAAGTGAAGTTAATAGGTAGGTATCTTGGTTGTGTTTTAAAATAGTCCACTTTTTTCGTGTTGGTTCACTGAACTTTTCGGTCACTGCCGATCACCGACATGGTTTGCAGATAATTGTCACAATGCACCAAAAACATGTTTTCAATATTTTTGAATCGATCACGTCGTTGTGGTTCTTCTCACTGCCCAATGTTGCGTGACTATATTCACTAAAACATTTTTTGCCTCTAAATTCGATTGAATGCCGCCAAAAATCGAAACTTGTTAGCTGAATAGACATCTACTCAAGAAATTGTAACGTATTTAATTTACTTAAATAAAATGATCTTGGCATTGAGAAAGTTATCTCACATGTTAGAGTCACCTGTGTTTTGACCGTGAGGTGTGACCGTGTCATTACTTTTAGTTATTTCTAACACTCATGTCTCTCTTTTTGTCATAACTTATACAAATTATGCATAATCTAGTATTATTTCTGCATACTTAAAGCTTGATTATGGGCAGTAGGTATCAGAAATATAATAATATAGTATTAATAATATCGTATCTTATCAAGTCTAATATGAATTTATTTATATCTCAATATATGAGGACATGAGTGCTTATAATGCAGCCGTTGTAGGTGAATAGAAGGCGGACCAAAAATCCTGTATGTTTAATTTAAATTCCACGTATTTTGTTCGAGGTTCTGTGGCCAGTCAAAGTGGACACACTATTAGAAAATTGATAATTTTATCCTAAAGTAGCTCGATTGTCAAGCTACTAGACAAAAATAGCATTAACCTGAACCTAGATATAACCAACAACTTCAACAGGTTTTATTTGGTCCAACGAAAATAAGTGATGCACATGAAAGCGTATCTAATTAATTCACCATACATTAATTAATTTTAAATGAAATGGAAGTGACAGACAGACCGACGGACGAACGGACATGATAAAGCTTTAATGTAGGTACACACGGCTACACATTTCCAGTTTATGCTGATCTCGTATTGTATAGGATTTCCGTAATATGCGATGTCAGCTTATACTGGAAATGTATAGCTTGATGTGTAGCCGTGTGTTCCTAAAGCTAAGTCCTATAAGGGGTTCGTTACCAAACAATGATTTTTTCACTAATCTCTTCCATTAATTCTAAATCGTATAACACACGGCTACATATCAAGCTATAAATTTTCAGTGCAAGCTGATCTCGCATTGTATAGGATTTCCGTACAATGAGAGGTCACCTTATACTGGAAACGTTTAGCTTGATAATGTAGCCGTGTGCACCTACTTACGCGCCTCTTTCTAGGTAATCGGCAAAATAAAACCTCACTCCTATTAAATTTCGTTGGCCTGTCAAAAAACGTGATCACTATAATATATTCTAAACCATCGACAACGATCAAGGTTTGCTAGAATCCTGCCATAATTATTTCTGTTTCACGTAGGTTATTTGCAGCACATATCTAAATAGATGACAAAGCATTTCGCGAAACATGCGGCGGTCGATAAAACTATGTCATGTCATTAGGTAGACAGTCGTGGGAATTAAAAAATCACAACCAGCTAGATATAATAGCTTTACTTTGCATAATCAATGCCTATACTTAGCTTTTTGCTTCCACTGTTTAATGTGACTTAGGTATACTTGCGTGGTGGTAATAATCATTAAAATCTTCATTATAACTCTCTAACTTCAAATTTCTCTATTGAATGACTATTTTATGAAATCATGACATTTGCGGCCAATTCTAACTTTAAGAGAGTTTTATTGATGAATCTTATTTCTTTCTGTAAATCCGTATTTGTTAGGGTCACGAATCATATTTTGATCTATATACAACAACGGCCACTTTAGCAGAATCATTAGGAAAATAATATGAATCATCGTAAAATGTCACAAACTGACAATTCATAGTATGATCTGCGTGCAATTCATAATACGAATTGTTTCATGTGTTTGACAGTTTTCTATGGAGATTCGTAAAATGGTCCACACATTATAAATTGCTTTTGTGTCAAATAATTAGAGGAATTGCTAATGACAGCTGGGAATTCAGGAAATTAATTGCTTTTAGAGGAATTCCTAATGTTAGGCCCCCTGAATTTTAATTTCGCGGGCTTCCTTGTCGCATGGGATCTGCTGTGATAGATTCTCCGAAATAACAAACTCACATTGAGTTATGACAAATGATTTTATTCAATGAGCAATAAACAAGGATTAGTGCACACATGGTTAGTGTTTTATTATTGGAACGCACAAAGGAACATAAACAAAGAAAGATTGGGATTTCTCAAAGATAACTTCAGAACTATTTTGTATAAGATAATGAAACTTAAACAAAATTAGGTATGCATATTATTATGGTTATTGGTCAAATACTACGGTAGTGCGTGTTCAATCAGTAGGTGATACCTAACCGCACATTAATTTTACCTTAAAAAAAAACGTAATTATTTATTTTGATTTTAATTTCATACTTAATTTTAATGCTCTCTGCGAGGAGGCCTGTCTCCCAGCAGTGTGAAGATTTTAGGCTGAAAATGTGTAAATTGTTAGCAGGTTTTGGATTTAAAAATCAACAAATAGTATAAGTAGTAGATATCGTTGATTGCGTGTGCTATTGAAAAAATGCTGAGACCTTGCAGAGCAAATGTATGAATACGTAAAATTAGACGCCAGTCGCCACCGCCACGCACATTTTTATAATTTTTTGCCTCTATTTATATTACCTTCGGCTAGACTGACATTCAGTTTTTGCATTTACGGGACATAATATTACATTTCATTGATAAGATAACTAAGGATTGACGATGATTTATGTAGGCACTAGGCACCACGCCACTGTCTATCAAACAAAAATTTCACTTATGCTCTTCACGATAATGTTGGAACTTTGTTTTTTCTACACTATCTTTTGTAAAAATGTGTAGATAGCCGCAAAAATAGAATGTTGTGTCAATGGCGTCATTCCTATAATTAAAAAATAACAATAGTAGGAACAACGTTATTCAACTATTGTCTAGGCGTAATCCATTTAACGAATATTATCGCTTTAACGAAATGGCGCGACCGCGACGCCGAAGCCCTACTACGTGCGAGTGGGCGAAAAGACCACTTACAAGTGTGCCCGGGCTGCAGGGGCCCGATACTTGAAATCTGACAATAATTATCATAATCGGAAACCTATCAACCTTGTGGCAACAGGGATAACCTCGCTTTGACATTGCCAAAGGTATTAAACTGTTTTGCACCCTCAGTAAATGGGTTGATTTTGGGTCTATAATAATGATTAGGTGACACTCGTTAGTATCTACATACACCTGCACTTATACCACGACGTATTAATGCCACCATTTTCCAGTGTTAGTGAAAGACGGAGCTATACAAGGCCGCTAGCACCATCCTTTTTTCGCAGTGGAATAATGATGGCATTAATACTTCATAGTCAGCCCCTGTTAAAAGGCCATTGCCCAAAATATTTCATTGTCATGATGTTGACCTATAATCATATCGACGTGATCTGGCGTCATCTATACAAACCGATAAGATTACACCTTGCTCTTAGTGATTTTTGTCCAGTAATATCTGATAATCGAGATGAAGTGTACATTTGCATATTTAGAAAAATAGTTGCGACGTCACATTGATATTACCTGCAGGAAAACATCTTGCGTTCTATTGTTTAATTAAGTAATTGATTTTACAAATTCATATTAGAGACGTATTAGAGAAATATGGCTTTTGGTACAATGCATCCGTATGGCCCCTACATAACAGACATACGAGGGACAGGACAACCAATTCGTGAGTAATTCCTTCAACATTATCTAGAAAAAGGCACACGCCCATTCTTAGTTTAATCATGATAATAAAATGTAACTACCAAATTACCGATAAACTCTAGTGAACTTTGATTTGTCCTTTTTTTTAGTTCATAAGATACGTTCACCCCATTCAACCAAATCTATCGTGCCTACTTACAGAACATGTCTCTAATACTTACAGAACATGTCTCCAATACTTCTGGAATAATTAAGTATATAGATACCCTTATAAAACTCACTTATCAAACGCACGTTTATAGACATGATTCAGTGGGTGCATTCGACCGTTTTTAACCGATCGTTACACCGTGTAAAAGTATATAGGTAAGGTACGGTTTTGATAATTGAGAACGCAATAACATAAAGCAATCAGCCTTATCGCCTGCAGTTTGCACGACTGCAACACTCACTACAATACAATCGCACCACGATTAGGAGACGATTACCGCTCATATTGCTACATTATTATCATGTTGTCAAAAACCATAAAACATTCCATGTGTGTCAATGATATCGTTATGTTTTTACGGAGAGAATCATATGAGTGTCAAATGGTCGGCTCGTATCGTCATTATTCCTTCGAATGCTTCTGTATTGTGTTTTTCTTTCTTCGTAAACATAAGTCACACATTATGTGTATAGGCTTCCGCTTCGTGAACAACACTAATTAAATAAATAAAGTCTGTTTCCGCAGAAATTGACACAAAACACTTAACAATTTAAGGAGAGAAAACAAGGCCTAAAACAGCGTTGTTTAAGATTCTAACTTGTCAAAATCTAATTTTAGGTATATCAGTTCAATTCACTCATCTAAACTTTAATTTTACCTTTTTTTGACTGCATCATCGTCATACAATAAAGAGCCCAATAACGATTTATAGGCATATCAATCAATTAATTGCTGTGTTTGTCCGTGTGTCATCTCGGCGATGGCCCGCCACCCGCGTGACTGACCGGCGCTACTCCAGCGCACGTCGCGAACTTGACCCACTTCTCCCGAGAGACCATTGTCTTCGCGCTAACCTCGATCATCGACGCTCGAGCACCTCGAAATTATCTCTCATAAAGTATTCCTCAACGCCACCTCGCGAAAACAATTGTGTTCTTCCATGACCTTTCCATAATCACGGATCTTTGAACAGCCCACATTTATTGTATAGAGCAATCCCCCGTGTCATCTAATTGTGAACTTTCCCAACTTTCGTTTCGTTCACCGGTTCGTGAATATAGAATCCCGTTATTACGCCGTGTCATTGCCCCAGTAAACTACATGGCATACACTTTCCACGATTTTATGAGTTAACAGTTTTGAGCTTCCCGAACTACCTACTTCCTGCGACCGATAGCCAAATGTCTCTAAATGAAAAAAAAGCGAAAGTGACTACACTGCCCACTGCTTCAAAATACAAAAGTCATAGACAATGGAGAGATAATCATCGTCATATTCATTAGTCTTTTGGAGTCCAAAGCACAATCCTGGACTAAAACCTTTTTTTTCACCTAACGAGGTCGATGCTCAGCCTGAAATCCATATTAGCGCACAATAAGTATTTAATATAATTTTCTTTTTTTTTCCAGGCATGTCCCTAGACGAAGGCAGACAATCACAGAGGCCGTACAGGTACGGCATGGTGTTGCTGTGCGCTGGCGCGCTGATCAACTGGCTGGGATTAGCGGAGGACTACGCGGAGCCCGTGCGCTACGTGGGCGTGGCCTGCATCGTCGCAGGCGCACTGCTCATCTGCGCAGCCATGTGTTGCTGGCTGCAGTCGCCCGCGAGGCAGCCGCAGACTGACCGCGCATCACCCGATACACATCAAGTGAGTTTTAAAGCGTCTGATATCTATTTATAATATTTTAACAATATGTATATCCAGGGCCATTTGTGCAAACATACAAAATATGGCCCTAGTGGATAGTGGAAAATCATGATAGAATCCAGAACTGAAAAACAAACCGATTATATTGAATCGGCGTATGTGCGTAGCATCGCGTAGCAACTCGTAGCATCACGTAGCTTCGCGTAGGCATTTTGAAACTACGTCAAACTAAACTAAAGATACAACTTAATCCAATTTTGGAAACTAAATTGGATTTGATATTAGAACTAACCCAGCTAGTTTCTGTTTGTAACAATATTAAACCATTATATTTTTATCAATTTCAGATTGACGATCCTATCCACGTAATATCGATGCCGGATGAGGAAACAATGCAGCAAAAGCCTCCAGACTACGACACGGTGGCAGGAGCCCCGCCAACATACGACGACGCTATCAAGCTAAACCCCGCCCGACTGCTGCCCGCCACCAGTAGCGCGCACCACGCGCTGCCGCCGCCGCTGCTCTCGGACGTGGCCGTCATCCCCGGCCAGCCCGACGCCTCGCTCCCGCCGACCCCGCTGGCCGCCATCGCCCCCATCCATCGGTCGCAGGTCCCCAAGACGCCGCCGCCCCCATACAACCCCACACACGCCATCAGATGAAAGCCCGGCCGGACAACTTTGTTACTTTAAATCGACTGCTGTTTCATGTGATGAGACTCGTATAGCAATTAGTCCACATTGTTGACATCCCAACAATGTCATGGTATTATATTTATATTGTACGTATATCCTAACATGAAACTATTGTTTTTATTTAATGTAGGCGGTCGAGTAAGAGCGTTGCGTACTTATGTGATAATAGGGAAGTTATTATTAGTTACTTATTTTCTGCTCTGTACATAATTATGAAATTTTGTAAAATAGCGTTTTGTTAAATGTACCTATAGTTAGGCAGTTAAGTGAAAAACTCTTCCAATAATTATTTTATTAATTGTGTTCCAAACAGAGCACCTCTGTGGTTCGAAATAATTGTAAATTAGGCTAAGTCACCGGAACGCCGCCGTGGAGCGGATCGGCCAGTCGATGAGAAACGCCCGTACACGTACCCTACATATCTGATTAATCAATTATTAGTATACAAGCAGTAGTAGTGTCCTACGTCACTGTGCCATTTATTCAAAGTCCTCTGGATGTTGTCACTGTGTGTGAGCACATCAGTGTTATCGAATACAGCCGTTTCCTTAGCTTATAGTTTGCTCACGAGCCTGTAGATATAAGACACACTACTACCACTTTGTTAGACGCAAAAGAATGTGCACGTACACAATCATCGGATAGTATAGATGATCCTTACAACATCTGACGAATTCGAAATGTTGTTCAATAATAAATTAGTAGATTTGATATTTCCAACTCATTTGGTAGCTTGTCGTTGTGATATGACCGTTAGTATCATCGTTTTAGTTGACTATCGCGTTTATAATCTTAGTAGAGGTATTATAGTTTCCTGTTCCGATTTGTCTATTCTAGTCTTCAAATTAAAGCATATTTACTTAAATATTCTGTTATATGATCCAGTCATGCATAATAATTTGTAATTTGTACATATTCTGATTGCACAACTTGAAGATTTCGAACAAAGTGTCGTTCAATAAGTGCTTATCGAATTGAAATAGGGAGACACATGCATAACCAAGTGTTTACATTGACATGTGCTAGTCAAGAAGCCCAATGCATACTTCTCAAAATTATAATTGACAATTGGCATGTTAATTGCAGTTGATTTGAAGTTAATAATGCAGTCACATACGAAATCGAAACCAATTTTATCGGATACTAACGAGTTGACAGTCGATTAGGAATATAGATTTTAAAAAGACTCGAGAATCCTCACTATACCGGGTCTCGTAGCCTAACAACTTTAGGAATAGAATTTGAAGCAAAATACATTAATAAAATCGTCATTGACGTTATAAATAGCCGAGTGCTTTCGAATGATTAAAAATGGGACCAATACTGTTAATAAATAATACTTAAATCGTGTGCTTATACTAATTGATTCAAATAGCGCGTGCCTGCAAGTCTTTATGAGGATTTTACAATGCTGAAGTTGTGCATTTATTATTTGTACATTGTACAAAGTTCGGAAGATAAGAGTGTATATAAATAAAAAAATAAATGTTGTTGAAAGAAAATTTTGTTTTATTTGTGGTATTTCATAACCTGCGGAAACCTAATTGCTTTGTTGTGAACTGAATCCGGGATGAAGACAGAGGGCTGAAGCCCTGAAGCCTGTCATAGGTACCTAGGTGCGTTTATAGATGTATTATTACGTTCAAACAACCAAAACTAGTGCCTTTCTACAACATATCTGTACCTAGATCAGTTACAAATATGTGTCCTAACGGGAATCGAACCCGTGAACACCAATTAATCACTCTGCCACTATGCCAAACAAACTGTGGACGAGATAATACCATAATACAATAAAAGAATAATTTCTAAATAGTCACTGTTATCTAATGGGTAGTTAACAATTGTGGTTACCATCGTTTATGTCCTTGCCAAGGAACATTTACTCACCCAATATATATAAAGTAGTCTATGTACTCACCTACATGCGAGTTCCTGACTCATGTTTGCAACGTAAATACGAATAGAAGTGCTACTAGGATATTGTAGCGCTGTAGATTTCTTGCATCCTCACCTCAGTCAGTCTGAATGGAAACAACCTCTATCATCTGCCACGGGGTAGTACATTCAGTACACACAGTAACAGAATATGAATAGGATAGGCTTGCAGAAAAAATATCGATATATCGAAATATCGATATTTTTTGTTAGATATATCGATATTTTCAGGCGATATTTATTATTTCGATATAGCGATGTATTGATATAAAATATCAAGTATCGAAAATGTATCAAAAACGATATATTTTCAATAGCAACACCGTTGTCGCCGCTGACTAAAACCGCTGGAATTCAGAGCCGTAAAAAATATTAGTAGTTTTTTTCCTAGTTTGGTATTTTAAATTATTATAAAACTTGAACTACAAAAGATTTTTTTTTTTTAAATTTCACCGATATATCGATATTTTTTTTTTCGATATATCGAAATCGATATTGATATTTTTTTTAAATATGGATACGATATATATCGATACTTTTTTACACTTCTTGCATCCCTAGAATAGGCTACACTTATGAGTACATGATCGCCTTCCAAGCTCGCCACCGAGGTTCCAATACCCACTTATCCAACCTATACCAACTGTCCTCTACTGTCCTCCCTCAACGACGCCGCAAGCCGAGGTTCGTACCCTACAGGGTGCCCTTAGCGAGCAGTCGCCTAGTTTATGCGCCCTGCCCTGGAGGCTTAAAGTTAGTTGGCAACCATAGCACAGGATAGACCGGCTAAGTAGTTACGACCTCAGAGGTCAACGACAAGATGCCATTTAAAAAAATTACATGATCCTGTTAGGGCTTAGCAAGTGTCGGAAATCCCAAGCGGATTCCTGGCTACCATAGGCGCGGGCTGGCGGACGGCGAGCAATGGGTAGCTCGCCGTCCGATAAGGACCAGGCCCGGGTCGATGGCGCGTTGTGTTCCACGCGCGCCTCAAAGAGATGTCAGCACAATCGGCTGGGTCCGCTAGGATCGATGCCTGCCGGGGTTGTGGGAAAGTCCGAAAGGGATACCGGGACCTTGGCAATAAGCAACTGAAGGAACACGGGTGGGTTGTAGTCAGTAAAAGTCTGACACACCCATCCGCTCCGCCCAGAGCGGGAGAAGTCACTTGATGATTTCCCAACCACAAAAAAAAGGGCTTAGCAAGTAGATATTTTACTGTCTCGTTACCTACTCGTAAATGTGACTGCTGAGCATAAGGTACTGGTTTCGATTCCCATGCCTGGCAAAGTGTCATTGGGTCTTTCTATATTAACTTTTAAGTAGCTCCCCGCCTAACCGATTCTCTGGCCTAGTGGTTAGACCACCTGTCTCAGACCCGCCAGAAGTCCTGGGTTTAATTCCCAGTGGGGGCAAAATTTTCTGCTCGGTTTGATTGGTGGTACGGCTTGTTCAAAGTCCCCATGGCTAGATACCACCATCATATTACACTAGGTAGCTAGGGGTGGTAGGTAGGGGGCTAGGTAGCTTACTTATCTTGATGACCAATTCTAATACTTATTTCACGATGATTCCAGTCTAGAAAATGAGTAAATGTCACTGACATTCTAATAAGTATCATCGATTCCATTTTGAATCGTATTTGCGTTATCTGCGCTGGTCTCGTGTACAAACGCCCTATTCATGACAGTATTGACAGTTGACGAAATATGACATACGGTATGACACTGACACTTAAAAAACGACAAGTGACGAAGTGACATGACAACAATGAACACCTCTTGATGGGAATTGATTATTTATTTTATACGTGAATTATGTATGATACTTACTAAACAAACGTTTCGGCTATACTACGTCCAATATAATCATCATCTATGAAAAACATGCCGGTAGAGATAAACAGCCTGATAGAGGGATGGCTCGAATTAGAAAGCGACCCAGGATTGTTTACCCTATTGTTAGAGGACTTCGGAGTAAAAGGGGTTCAGGTAGAAGAGATTTATGACTTACACAAACCCTTAGAGAGCCCAGTCTACGGGTTCATCTTCTTATTTCGATGGATAGAAGAGCGACGCTCCCGCAGGAAGTTCGTGGAACAGATTGAAAGTTTCGTTCGCGATGAGGAGACTATTAACAATATATTTTTTGCACAACAAATGGTTCCAAACAGTTGTGCCACTCATGCCTTGCTGTCCATATTATTGAACTATCCTAATCTGCATTTAGGAGAAACACTGAGCAGATTAAAGGTAAATAATCTTTGTTTTTTTTTTAAATACAAAGGGTTCATTGTTTTTTAAGTACTTAAACTGTTTTTCCATTCAATAAACAGCACCACACTCTTGGAATGAACCCTGAAAACAAAGGCTGGGCCATTGGGAACACACCAGAGTTGGCTTGTGCTCACAACTCCCATGCCATACCACAAGCTAGAAAAAAGGCTGATAAGAATGCGGGAGTCTCCACTGGGCGCTTCACAGGTAGATACAGTCATCAATTTTATCAAAGTTCACTTATCACATCAGATAGCACGCAGCTATATAGGTGGTAAGAAGTAAATATCTTTATCTGACACAGACTTGACAGTTCTGTATCAGAACATCCTAAAAGCAAATGGTCCTATTAGCAAAACAACCTATTATCAATACGACACCTTAGCAAAATGACTTATTCGCAAATCGTCCTATAAACAAAAGAACGGAAATGGTACAGTCATACCTCACATAAATATGAGATTTTAGGAATAATCGTATGTGTCATCTGCTTGAGACAACAAACTTTAAAAACTAAAACTTACTTTAATAAAAACAGGCCAAGTGCGTGTTGGACGACGCACCATGTAGGGTTTCCTAGTTGGAAGTTGTAACAATAAAGTTTTTCTTTATTTTTAATTTCAATGGCACCTAAGAAATAAATCCTTCCGGCTCGATCATCAGACCCTGAACACCACCTGTCAAAACACTTGTTAATACATAACCAATGAGTCCAAACACGATGGTGCTATCTTGTTTGATTGAGGAGTTCCTATGAAAAACTTCCGGCTCCATCATCAGACCAGCTCCATGGTATCATTTTTTCAAAATGTCTCGGTAGTTGTATAAGTTTGTCAAGTTTCAGCTCAATCAAATGCCAGAAAGTGCTTGAAAAATTGATGACAAAAGGAGTAACCGGAACATACGAACAGAGCAAGCTAATATAAAGCTTGTAAAAAAGATGACCTGTTTCTATCTCCAAGACCACTTAATACTATAAACAATTTCATATATTCGGAGGCATCTTCATAAATTTAACAATTAAGGACTGTTGATGTTACAAGAAGGACGTTCTGCTAATAGGACCATTTGCTCATAGGACGATATGTGAATAGGACGTTTTGCTAAAGTGTCGATTTGCTAAAGTGTCATATTGATAATAGGTCGTTCAGCTAATATGACCATTTGCTTTTAGGACGTTTCGATACGGAGGGGATTTGACTACTCAGTACAAATTGTACTCATTGCTTTTATTGACTAGTAAGGATGAGATCATTGAGGCATATTTTGTCATTCTTCTAGGTGAAGCATACCACTTTGTATGTTTTGTGCCTATCAATGGGCATTTGTTTGAACTGGATGGCCTTAAACCATATCCCACCGATCATGGACCATGGGCATCTGATGAGGACTGGACTGATAAGTTTAGGAGAGTCATGGCTGAGCGGCTTGGAAGAGATGCAGGGGAACAAGTTCATGATATCAGGTATGATAAAATTTGAAAATTGCTTGCTGTTAACAGTTTTTCTAGTAGTCTGTCTTTTAAAATTAACAAATAATCTTCTGAAGATCTAAAAATAATTACTTCAACTGAACATTAGCTAGGTTTTTTTAACTGACTTCAAAAATGGAGGAGGTTATAAATTTTTATGTATGTTTTTTTATTTTTAAAAATCAACATAAATCCAATTATATTTTTCAATCCTAACTAATATTACAAATTAATGTGAAAGTGAGTTTGTTTGTTATGCTTTCACACTATAACGGCTTAACGGATTTTCATGAAATTTGCCACAGGGGTTGACCTTGACCTGGAGATGGAGATAGGCTACTTTCATGCTGGATCGTAGACGAAGTCGCGAACAACAGCTAGTTGTTTCTAAAAGTAGAAATAGTGTTTTATAATTGAAGGTCAAGAAAGATGTAATATTGTTACTTACAACCTGCACCCGCGGTTTCACCCGCGTATGTCTCGATCTCGTGAGAATATCGGGATAAAAAGTATCTAATGTCCTATTCCAGGTCATGGTCTACCCATGTGCCAAATTTTATCTAATCCGTTCAACCGTTTTAACATGGAAGCGTAAGAAATAAACAAACTCATTTTCGCATTTATAATATTAGTTAGGATTTTTTCCTGTTAAAAATTAACTTTTGCTGTACCCGACAGGGTCCATAATTGATTCGATGTCTTAACATACCAACTTATTATGTACACATTATGGATTGCAATAAAGTATTGAGTAATGAGATTGTTTTTTTGTAGATCGTTCTTTCATTCTTGTTTCTATAACAGGTTCAACTTGATGGCAGTAGTGCCTGACAGAAGGTTAGCGCTGACTCAGAGGCTGAATGCACTTGAACTGAATCAAAAGAGGGTAAAGGAAGCAATCTCAAAGATCGGCAAACATATGCGACATTTATTATCAAAACGCAGGGAAATTAATGGTATAATAAATCTATTTAATAGAAATTATTAGGAGGTTGTCCCAGATTTTTTTTAATTCTTTTACCTTTATAGGGCAGAAATGTTTGTGCAGTGCCTGAAACCACCCGAGTAGAAGCTGGCTAAGTAATAACAGCCGCACTGGTCAATTCATCAGGTTAAGCTACGCTTGCCGGGGTTGGTTTGTGCATGGGTGACCATCTTTACATACCGAATTACCGACACTCCTCTGTGCGTCGAATAGCATGTTAAGCCGTTGGTTCCGGCTGTCATTCCTGGATCTTTGACAGTCGTTACGGGTCGTCAGGAGCCCTAAAGTCTGACAATCAGTCTTAACAAGGGGTATCGTATTACCCAATTACTGGGTCAGATAGGCAATCGCTCCATGTAAAATACTGGTATTCAGATGCATCCGGGTAGGCTGGAAGCCGACCCCAACATAATTGGGAAAAGGCTAGGTAGATTGATATTGCCTGTAACCACCAGACTAACCCTACTTGAAGGTCAATTCATAAAATCAATAATAAAGTTAGACTAGTCAAACAAATTTCGTTTCGCTATAAATCTGCTGTTGCTGATTTAAAACTATAGAAAATTGAATTCCTAAACATGCAAGTCCTAAACGTAATCTAGAAACTCCTCATATCCATATTATTTAGAGATGACAAAACTATTCATATGCAAGCAAATGCACAAGACCTAAACTGAGAAAGCAGTTGTAGAATTTTGTTCAAAATTCAAAAGTTTATTCAATTATTCACAGAACATGGTGAATTGTTATCAGAAGGCAGCAATGATAACTCCCTTAACGAAAACATTGTGCAGATCAGTGAGGAGACAATACTGACTGCTCTAGAATCATCACAGTTGCAGTTATATGATGTGGACTACACTCGTCCTATGACCATAGAGATTGGAGCCAATGATCGTCCACATCAAGACAGCAGTATTATTTTAGGTAACGCAATTAAACAAGCATGATAATTTTGTGGCGAACCTTTTTAAGAATAGGTAACTCAACAATCCAGACTACCTGTCTTCTTCAGTCATTAATGAGATTTCTGTTTCGTCTTTTTCAAATCAAAATAATATGCAATCAAAATAATATGCAATCAAAATTATCGTTTTCAGTTGATCCTGTAGAGCAGGGCGCAATTGTAAAGTTCATAACAATCAACAGAGACAACCAAATAGTAGGAGACGTAAGTATGCTTATTTCAGTTATTTTTATGAACAACTAAATTGGTTGAACCCCCCATATCTATTAGTTCAACCTTCATAAATATGGGTAGCTACCGCCGTATCAAAGATATGGGGCTTCCAAGCTACTGCGGTCCCCTACGTGTGTAAGCAAAAATTCGTAAAATATTATCCAAAACTTGATAATGGCTTACAAGGTCTACAAGCTACAGAGATAGAGACTGTCCAATTATCGAGCTCTTGCATTCATTCAGCAAAATCGCAGGTAAACCTCCTGAATCAAGATCCTATTATATTATTTTTGTAAAAAAAATACAATAGCCTCCGTTTGATCTTCGCCGCGGTCAGGTAAATAGGCATTCAACAAATGTTGATACACGCCCCCTTTAGGACTAGCTACGCCGCAAATCATAAAATTAGTGTCTAAAGTTTTTGTTATATGTTTCAGCTGTACCCCACGTCCATCACAGCCCTGATAAAGAGCAATGATTCTCCCATACTGGTTTGTTGTGAGACTGAACCGGATCAACCAATCAAACTGAGGAAGCTATTACTGACGCACTCGGAACTGAATGCTTTGATGAGCAGCATTGTGAACGAGGTGCAGCAGTGTCAGCAGGCACTCAATGATGAGAATGATAAGAGAGATATGTATAAGGTAAGAAAGAGTTAACCATTAGATTACGTATACTTGAAATTATTGCCTGTGAAATTAGCAGCTTGATACTACGAATAACTTTATATTTAGATACGCTTATGCTGCGGTTTCCTAAAAAAGCAGTGAACGGTCACACAATAACGGGTGTCCAGTTATGGGCTAGCGCGTTTTTATCACCATAATGTCAAATATTGGTGAAAATGACAGATTTTCATAACGTTATAATATGTCGGAACCGCTCTTGTAAGAAACCGTTGCTTTACGCTACGTCAACGACGCCACAAACCTTAGTTCACATCTCAAACTCTACAGTTAAACCCTCGTACCCATGGGACACGGACGATTTTTCAACGAAGCTATTTTTATCGCGCACTGGATTTTCAACGCACAGTTTAGCGCCGAGAGTTGAAAATCCAACAGTGTATTTTTTGACGCGCTGGGATGCTCTCTTTGGTATTCTCGGGTCAACAACACCTGCAAATGTCTAAGCCATTGCTTCATAAGTTCGTAATTTACGTTGTTGAGCAGATTTTTATTCAAACTTATGAAGCAATGGATTAGACATTTGTTTCAAACCGAATCCATATCTGATTGATCGTGTATTACGCAATAAGGGTGCTGGAGATGAAACCCAGGCGCAATAAAAATCATCACGTTAAAAAATCGCCAGTGGTGGACCAGGACTAAATGACTGTATTTCTAGGTGGACGACTGTCGTCGCACGCACAACTACGACGAGTTCATCTGTACGTTCCTATCCATGCTGGCGGAGCGTGGCGCCCTCGGTGAGCTAGTGGCGGCGCAGCTAGAGCGAGGCAGGTCCTCCCGAGCGCGCCGCCGCAGACCCAGGCCCCGCCCTCGGGCTAGGCCCAGACCTAGACCTCGAGCGCGGAAGTAACGTCGTCTGACGAAAATAAATGAAGATAAACGAAACTTATGTTGGAGATGCAGCGTATTTCCCTTTCCTTGTTAAAACAGTACAGTTTACGGTTTATCTACAGATTATTTATGGATGACCCTTAATTGACCTTGACTTGTCTAGTTATTGTTGGATTTATATCGGAAACCCTGTTGTCCAAGCGACAATGTAAATCCAACAATTTTTGACAAAGGTTACGGTCAAGGTCCGTTAATCTGTAGACAAATATCCCGGGGGTGTCATTCAAGGAGGGGAATAAAAATTTCATTATTCTAGATATAGGACGACTAGTTTTTAAGATATTTGCGAAAAAACCGTCCGTGAATCGAACACGGAAAGAGAAATACGCGCAAATTCAATAGTGCAACTAAAAACCATTTACAGTGAGTGTAACTGGTGGTCGTGTTCGATCCGTATTTATTGCAAAGTAATCGAAAAAATACCCGTATACCGGTTTCGGTCCCTGCTTGTAAGCAACGCAACTCTGTTAGAAGCAACCATTGTGTATCTATGAAAGCAACAACTCTGCCTATAAAATGCTGTCAATCATTAGGCCCGATCGTTTTCTACCCCAGACGGATAAGGCAAGCAATCTTCTGGAAAGCCATATTTGCAGACTCGTCTCCGTTGGGCTATATTAAGTACTCATAGAAGTATAATATCTTTTTTATTTATAATGGTATTCATTTACAGCTTACCATTTCGGAACATTTGTGTTAATTTATTTTTACTTGCATGTAGCAGGACTACTGTAACATCGAATTGGTGTTATTTTGCAGTATATTATTAAGAGTGTATGTGTAATAATAAGTAAATAAAACGAAGTTTTTTTAAAAACGATTTTTATTTATCATACTACGAACAGCGCCGTATTTACATGGTCATCATATTGTTAAAGAAATGTAACAACAACGATTGATTATTGTTTGCTTAGGCACGTACTTCATCGAACAACATTCTTATATATTTAGCTAACGAGCACAGTACGATACGAGTATCGATGATGATCGTCTTTCCATGCGTTGACAACACATCATTCTATCGACATATTGACAAGTAAATCGTTATACAACAATCCATATTCACACATATTGATAAAAATATATGTTAGCGATGTGCAACGACACATGTCACGATATCTAAAACAGGTATGAATTTGACGATGGATTGTCCGGTTTAGGAAACGACTGTATCGATACGCACTAACGTGCAATCTATTACTATATAAGTGAGTGGTAACAGTACACGTTTTACATACATAAGTATGGCCTGAAATATTTAAAATAGATGTAACCTACATGACAGAATTGACTCAAAAGCACAATCTATGAAAACCCATAAGTTACGCTATTAGATTAGGATATTATTACAACATGAAGAACAGCCTTAAAATTAACCACAGTTATTGCCAACAGTTATTTACATCCTTTATTATAATTGTTGACTATGAATTAGAATATATCATTATGTTTGATACAAATAAAGACATCTATGATTATATATTGAAAGCTTGTGTTCGATGCATTTAGTGAAGTTTAACGATTTCTAAGTCACACAAAAAAGCTAATTCCGATATGTAGCGGACACTGTTGACAACGATTAACGACAAACTGCTGATTTCGAAAGGCAAAGTACTCATAAAATACATTTTTCCCAAAACACTAATTCATAAACATTTGTTCATTTGGCGTCACTGACAAGATATCAATACCATTATAAGAATAGTTGATTTATATTATAGAAGTATAACATGAATACACAATAGATAAGTGTTTCTTTCACATGGCTCGTACATTATATATTGACGACAATTTATATGTATCATTACACATTATATATACTAATTTATGCTTTGTTGATTAGATCTCACTTTGCGTACCAAACAGACATGGAAGTCGAAACCATATTGCCAATAACAATTTCTTTATTGCATTAAAAGGCAAGCCACTCGATGATAAACATGCTATATCACAGACTAACGAAAATTATTACACAAACTTACATGCACTACATTCATATTATGGCACTAACAACTAAACCTGAAACTAAAATGTAAATATTAAAGGCAGTGTTTGTAACAATCGAGCGAAACTCATTCGAGTAGTTCTTTATAAACTAATCCAATTTTGCATGCAGTTTACTCATGGACATTGACTGATAGACTAACTCCAAGTCGCAGACTCGGGCCTTTCAAGTTCTGTTACATTTCAATCACAATATAACTGAATGTCTACTGCTACAGGTGTTTCAACAATATACTCCCGTACTAGTTAAAGAATAATAATAATACTCGACAATAACAATTCATAAAACCATTAAAATATATACGAAGGACAAATTGGCAGTAGCACCAGTTACCATAACATAGCGACGCACACGGTCTCAGGTTCACAACCAAAACTTATTGCTATTATCACTACTTGAAATTGCACTACTTTGGGTGTAGAATAAAATTGTGAATTTCAAACGGAAGCGTAAAATTAAAACTACTCTCCCGGAATCCTAAATCGAGCCACCGTACATTCCTGTGTATAGGCCTAAAACATCAAAAGTCAGACAAAAAGTTTTATGCAGTTTTGAAGGTCATTACTTCGGTATCACCATTGTTTCAAATTTGAATTCACTGCAATCTGTGAAAATTTCGACTGTGTACCTATTACAGTTCATGAGATACAGCCCGCTGACAGACAGAGGGGCGGACAGTAGAGGCTCAGTCCGTTGGCACCCTTCGGTTATGGAACCCTAAAAATGAAATCCGCACACACTGCAAGAATTGTTCGAGAATACCGGCATGACGGTAGTATCAGTAAGGGTAAGGGGGGAATGGCCAGCAGGAAGCCCTAATATGAATCCGATAGAGCACTTATAAGATGAGCAAAAGAGGTGTTCGAGCTAACCAACCAGCTCCAGAAACTTTAACAGGACCTGAAAACTGCCATCTTGGAAGCATAAGAGAACATTCCACAGCACTTCATAGTGGCGTTAATTAATTCTATGCCGAACCGCATGACCGAGTCGTAAATACTCTTGGAGGAAACACAAATTACTAAATAAACTTTGTAAATCATTGTTTTCTTCTAAAATTCCACGCAAGTTTTGCCCCTGAGCAATGCAAAAAGACAACTAATGTAATTGAAACCGTTTCTCTTTTTAGTATTCCGATTTCAAATTTATGACAAACGGAAATTATACAAAGATAGAGAGTGACTGGCTTCAAGACGACTTTTGTTTTTCTTGTGCATGCCATTAAAAAGATAGATTTTTAAACAAAAATATGCAGGGTGGCTCGATTGAGTTATCCGGGAGTGTATGTATATCTGCGTGATTTGAGCGAAATGTACGCACATGCATCAAAGACCGCACTCCGCGAGAATTCACTCCATATAACACTTAATTTGATCAAAATAATATCCTCAAAATATACTAACAAAAAAATCTACATCAAACCTTAGCACACTATTCACTACCGCATACATTCATAGATAAGGAACAATATCATCAATCAATAATTATATTAAAGTAACAATGTATATAGTTAAATGTCCAATATGAGTGGAACATGGCGTGGCGGCTTCAACTCTCCGCGTCGCGCACCTCCAGCTTCTCGTCCGACGACTTGGCGAGCTCGCCCAGCACGCCGGGGATAGGCAGCTCCTTCAGCTGTCTCTTCTCTATTTCTGCCTTGAACTGCTCGATGTCTTGCGGACTGGAAAATATTTAATATTGTACATTGGTATAGACTAGACTAGTTATACATTGGTCATAAAGATCCAAAAATTACACGTTATTTTGGAGAAATTCTTTTATTACATAAATTATTGTATGCGGTAGATATTTGTAGCGGCATCACCGTCAGAATCATCATTCAGCCCATTGAAGTGCACTGCTGTACATAGACCACCCCCAAGCGTATTTTTACATCGACCGGTCTTCCTGCATCCAGCGGATCCCTGGGATCTTCACAAGGTCGTCGGTCCACTTTGTAGATATACCCCAGAGATGGCAAAAGGCACAGGGAAAGACAATACAAAAGATGGGAAGACGAGTTAAAGCTCACAGCGGGTCCAAAAAAAGAGTTGCGAGAGTGTTGAAGTCGCCGGTGCGCCTCGGCAAGGGCCTCCTCTTTGCCAACAGGCACACCGAACTAAAAGACATTCCGCGAACTACTACTGAAAACAGCACAACGCAAATGTGTTATTCTTATTACGCACCTAATCTGCACAAAGAGTATGCCGTTGATGAGGTTGAGCATGTCGATGACGGAGGCCATGCCGGGCGGCTGGATGTGCAGCGGCGGCGGCGCGGGCGCGGGCGCGGCGCGCGCGTAGGCCTCCGCCAGGCGCTTCTGCAGCACCACGGCCTGCTGCGTCAGGTGGCGCAGGCACTCCGACGACTCGCGCGTCTTCTCGTGCTTCTCGCCCAGCTGCGGTACATATGGTTGATATAGAACGAACGTGCTAGAATGTATTCCACATTAAAACCTACGTTTCCGGATTGATGTTAATTCCACTTTAAGAAATATTAAATTTATGCCTGTATAAATTATGTCGAAATTAGAATAGACTAGTTCTATTGAAACAGTCATCAAAAATTTGAAGTTGCAGGGCAAACTGAACTTCATAAATGTCGGTAATAAAGTTATTTTTCCAAAAACACATTTGTTTATATTTTTGGAAACTAAATTACAAAGAATACAATGCTAACTGCCTTCTCTGTATGACAAGAGGCATTCGCGCTGCATCGGGACGATAATAGGCTGATATTATTACTATTTAAAATTGCATATTATAAAAAATGCAATGATACAATGTAAGGAAATGAATCTGTGTATGGTAGCGGGTAAAGACACCGACCAGCTGCTTGTATATGGAGTAGGTCTCCTTCTCGTGCTGCAGCGCGGCGCGGAAGTCGCCCAGACACGACAGCGTGCGCGCCAGCAGGTGGCGCGCCACGGCCGCCTTCAGCGAGCGCGCGCCGTGCGTCGCGCACGTCACGTGCAGCGCGCGCTCCGCGAAGCGCAGCGACAGCTCGTACTCGCCCACCGCGTGCAGGATCAGCGCGATGTTGCTCTGAAACCAAACATGCGTTAGTCAAATTCAATTTTGAATTGTCGAGGAGTTCGTCAGAAAGATGAAGCTAGTTCGCATTCCAAAGCGTAGTGGGTTCCTATAGGAAACAGGCCAAGAAACTCCATTATTGGTTGGTATTGGGTACATAATTCTTGTTGATATAATAAATATAATTATGACAGAATGATGCAGAAAAATGTCCACAACAAAGAGAAAATAAAAAATGGCCTCTTGAGGCAAACATTCTCGTCAAATAAGAGGCCTTTTGCACGCTATCGTCACAGATATTATAATACTACGTACAGATACCCAATCCCATACAAAGAAATGACACCACCCTAAGTCTGGCTATTGAGCTGGCTATTTTTCTTCCACCATTTTTTTAACAGATGGCAGCATCAACGACTCACTAATTGCCAGAGACTGTAGTTTTACAAGGCCATCTAGGAGTCTTGCCTAGATACTACGCAAGACTCCTAGATGTTTTTCTTCCTTTTTTACGTTTTTTCTTCCTAGGTGTTCAATTTTTATATTTCTACGTAAAACACTAGATTAAAAAAAATGTTGTTTGATTTTCCTTAATGAAACGACTTAAACGCAAGTTGAAAGTGACCCTGTCATCACTTGAGTAAAACGCCATCTATTGCAAAGAGCTCTCGACAAAATGATTTACAGATGGCTACTTCTTCATTATAAGAGTTCGAATTGAAGTAAACGGCTTAATTTAAGTTTTGTAAATACGAAATTTATGAGTGTAAATACATAAATCAGCATTAAACAAAGAAGTTTTGATTTTTACTAATATTACCTCAGCCAAAATTTGCCGTATAACGCTTTTTAGTGATTGTTAATTTCATAAATTGTTACTTATGCTGCCATGATTTTTTTTCAAGACTAATTATAATTTGTTCGAGTTGAGACCCCATGCTATCGTACATGTATTGCCAGCATTACTCTTAATCATTTATTGGGATATGATTTACATTCTTCTTCCTACCTTGGTCCCATGTTACTTGAGTTTGGCATAATATGTTTTTCTTTTCCGTTTATAATGAATATATAAACATACATATTTTAATATTAATTTTATTTTACCTGGTTCAAATTAAAAATGTTGATGTATGTGGTAGTATAAGATTTATTTTTCAAACTTACGTCAAGTAACGCCATTTCCGGATGATTCTCGCCGCAGACGAGTAGCGCTAGGTAACGTGCGCGGTACAGCAGCTTCAGCGCTGTGCTCACTTGGCCGTTAGCGAAGCAGTACAACGCTAAATGCGACTGGAAATAAAACTTACTTAGAGCACAGTTTACCTATATTAACTTGCAGTCAGGCAACACACTTTTGCAGTTTGGGACATTCACATAATAGTCAGCACGCGTAGCATGACCACCATAGAAACGGGATTTCTCGACTGAAGAATAGACAAAATAACAGATTGTAATTGTTTATCTATAATTTTTCTATTCTTCCATCGTGTGTTCGCTTTAGGATTTTGGATGATTGAACAATACTTCACAAGTAGGTTCACAAATTGAAGATTGAAGAATAAAAACATGTTACATTATTTTATGATTAAATATCGACCAATACTCACATATTCAGTAATTGTATACGGATGATCAATTCCATTCACCCGCTCGGACATTAGAACAGCTTTCTGCTGGTATGCCATCGCATCTCTATGTTCTCCGGTGACGTAGCACAGTCGCGCCACCATGCGGAGACATTGTGCAATCTCGCCGTGCATCGCTCCGTACACGTTATTGAGTAGGTTCAGTGCTTCGGCGATTAATTCGTGACCTTCGGATACCGCGCCTGCTTGAATTTTGTTCTGACCGGTTGTGTAGAAGTTGTATGCGTCAGAGGCCTGCAAAAGAATGAGTGTAAAACATATCATACTAGCAAAAAGATAAAAAAAGTTATTGCCACTGCCGAAAAACATTTATGAAATAGTAATAGGTCTTTACCTATGAAATTGCCGTTCTGCAGTACTGGCCATTTCAAATCAAAATAATTTTTGTTTGGCTAAGAATTCTAATTTCAAATTAATTTTATTTTAAAAACATGGAATTCTTTTTTCAAAAGAAGTCATTTGTTTAATGATTAGTGTTACATTTTCATCGCATTTCAATATTTTTCGTCATCATGGATACGTTAAAAATTCGAGTAATTATGGAATATGAGTACCGTCGTGGCAGCAACGCGGCACAAGCGGCACGCAACATCAACGACGTTTACGGAGCTAACACTACAATCCAACGCACCACCTGTTATTGGTTTGCTCGCTTTCGTTCTGGAAATTTCGAGCTGAAAAATGAACCTCGCGGTCGTCCGAAGACTTTGGTCGACAATGACGAATTAAAGGCGATTGTGGAAGCTGATGATACACAATCTACGGCTGAATTAGCAGCAGCTTTCGACGTTAGCGTCAAAACAATATTGGTCCATTTGCGTCAAATTGGCAAGGTAAAAAAGCTTGACAAATGGGTGCCCCACGAACTCAATGATCGCCAGCGCGAAGTACGCGTCGAGGCGTGCCTTGCACTGCTCAACAGACACACAAATGAAGGAATTTTGAGCCGCATTGTTACCTGCGATGAAAAATGGATTCTGTTGGATAACCGCAAGCGCTCAGCAAGTTGGTTGGATCCTGGTTCAGTACCTAAACAATGCTCTAAACGAAAACTTACCCCTAGAAAAGTGATGGTCACTGTTTGGTGGTCTAGCGCCGGTGTGATTCATCACAGCTTCTTACCAAACGGGGTGAGCATTACTGCAGATGTGTACTGTGAAGAACTGAACACAATGATGGAGAAGCTGGCACATCTCCAACCAGCATTGGTCAATCGCTCGTCTCCGCTGCTCCTGCACGACAACGCGCGACCTCATACTGCACAGCAGACGGTCTCCAAGTTGCAAGAACTGGGGTTGGAAGCTCTCCGTCATCCGCCCTACTCACCAGACCTTGCGCCTACAGACTACTACTTTTTCCAGAATTTGGATAACTTCTTGGCGGGAAAAAAATTCAATACCCGAGAGGCAGTACAAAATGCCTTTGAAGAATTTGTTGCCTCCCGTCCAGCTGATTTCTTTAAGAAGGGCATCAATAAACTGCCACTGCGTTGGCAAAGATGCATTGATTGCATGGGTGATTACTTCGATTAATACAAATAAAAAATACATGAAAAAAATTCGTTTAAATTTTTTCATACAAAACGGCAATTTCATAGGTAAAGACCTAATATAACATGAAAAAAAAGTACTAAATTATTGTATTGTCATACACAAATAACTTACTCGTGGATTGATATGTTTGACGACTGGGAACATATTCATGATATCGACCGCGGTGAACGGCGCCTTGTTCTTGCTATCAAAGTCAAACTCGCGCAACATCAACTGTAGGCCTACTTTGAGCGCAAAAGATCTATAATCAAAAATAAATTATAGTTATAAATCAATGTATATTTACTAAACAGAAATTATTTGGATTGCAAAAAGGCTATGAAAAAAATTGTATACCTGAGAAGTGAAATTTTCTGTAAACCATGTTTCTCTATGACAGAGTCCATGCTCTCCGCGTTAAGTTCATAGCCCCAGTATGCCTGTAACAAAATTATTTAAGTTTTAGTAGTCAGCTGCACTACCAACCTGCTCTGTCTGGTTAAACTTTCTACCTCTGCTTCATCTGATATTTATTTTTATTGTTAGGCTCGTATTATCCCACTGCCGGAGAAAGCCCTCCCTACTTTCCTTCCGCGTATCTATGACCAGAGCTGCAGAGACGTCAGATCGTCTCTGCAGCTCTTGTCAGAGACACACACAGATATTATCATAATTATCTAAAGGAGAAATACGTCCTTACCTTAAGCTCCTGCTTGATCTGCGCGAAGAGCGACTTGGGCGTGAGGTTGTGCCAGTCGGGGTGCGGGTCGGGCGGCGCGGCGTGCGCGTGGCGGCGCGCGCGCCGGCCGCGGGCCCCGCGCGCGTGGCCCCGCGCCGCGCCGGGCCCCCGCGCCGCGCCGGGCCCCTCGCCCGCGCCGGGCACGGGGCTGGCGCACGCGCCCACGAGACAGTTCAGGAAGTGCGCCACCGCCGCGCCGATGCACATAGCCTCGCAACCCTGCACGAAATAACAAATATCACTGTCCATTCTGAGGTCTCCGAAGAGAACGCAGTAACCGATAAGGCCGCCCATTGTATGTAGCCTTTAATTTGTTTCTTGTTACGTATTTTTATGGTGTGCAGCAAAGTATAAATAATATATAAATGTGTGTGTGGCGTTCAGGCTTCAAATCTCAAAAGCGTAACCAGTTCATGTAAAAAGTTTGTAGCCCAACGGTAACAGTTTTACTCATTCATTATTTATAATACTTTGTTTTTTTGTCTGACTAATTGTGTTACTTACAAAATCTGCGAATCGATTATAGCTATGAAGATTATTTTCTAATACAAATATGCCAAATGTAATTTCGCCATAATTAAATTATAATCCTCCCAATTCCGCATCGAACATCGGCGCACCTGCAGATAGGCCGTGTAGACGTGCTTGCCGGCCCGCAGCAGCAGCTCGGCCAGCGCGATGGCGTGCAGGTAGGCGAGCGGCGCGTGCACGCGCAGCGCGCCGGCCACGCGGCCCAGGTAGCGCACGTTGATGCCGCGCGCGTGCAGCGCCTCCGTCAGCCCCGCGCCGTCCATGGGCGCCGACGTGTGCTCCAGGCACTCGCGCACCTGCCGCGTGAGAACGTGATTTAGTCCTCTAGCACTCGAACACGTAATAGCGGATATTCAGAATAATGTTTATGGAGAATTCAAAAATCAGTCATCATATTTTACCTGCAAAATCTTTTTGCAACAATTTCAATGCCTTATAAGGTGGACTTCTTATTAAAATATTTTACCATAAATATTACTAATTACCCAGCATAAATGAGTTTTGATTTACCAGAATTTAAAAAATAGAAGAAAATAGCTAACAGCATGCCAGCTTCCTGGGCACTGTTCCTATTATCAACGATGCGGACTTCTCCTTCTTTTTTATATACAAGTACATATTATTTTAAAATTTGGACCACTTGGGCTCTCCATTTGAAATATCTCAAAAAAATTTAATAAATATTTTTATTATTTTATGTTGTGTGAAGGTAGTTAAGATAAAGATAATTTATTCATATCTCTAGCCCAACCGTAGACTATGATGAAAGCAATATTCTTGATAAGATCTACTCGATTATTCTAAGGTCTGCAAAGTTCTGCAACACTCGCTTTTTGTAAGTAAAGTTGACCAAAGCTTAATTTTGATTATTTCTGCTCGTTTATTGATCATTTAACTTAAGTTTTTAACCGACCCCAAAAAAAGGAGGTTCTACATTCGACTCGATTTTCTCAAAAACTTATGGAGGAGTTTTGATATTTGTTTCATTAATGTTATCTAAATACTTTCAGGAAGGTTTAAATACACAATATAATAATATTAGGTTATTGTTAATTAAACACACGCAGCACGATATGGATATTTTTTTTGCACGCAAGTGTACTATCTAAATATAACAACAAATACTCACAAAAGCCGGTATCTGCGTAGTAAGCAGGAAAGCCGCAGCCTCCTTCACAAGGTGCCTCTGCTTGGCGAGCTGCTCGGGCTCCGCCGCGTGCTTGATGCCTGCAGAGTACACGTCGGGGTTGAAGCGCACGTCGAACTCCGACTCCTTCAGCGACGCCACCGCGCGCGCCGCCGCCGCGACCACGGCGCGGGAACGCTCTCCCGCTGCGGAACAACAGTTACACCATCAAATATAACAGGAAAATTGGTTTATTTGTCACAGAAACGCGAAGTACGCGACGTTCTAAAAGAAAATGAAAAAAAGTGAGTCAGGGTATTACACAAATGAACTTACAATCACTTTCTTGTTTGTCTCCTCCACTACAGATAGAATCTGTTATGCTCTCCACGATCTTCTTAGCGACATCGGTATCAATCTCAGAATAATTCTCATTCAGAAGCAACTCATCATCTTTCTTCTCGCCCTTCGCCACTGCTTTATCATCTTCAGAATCTTTTGTTACTTCTTTTTTGGCACTTTCTTTCTCTTTCTTATCTTCTTTCTTTGGTTTTTTGTCCTTAACTTCTTTTTCTTGGCTCTTGGTGTCTCGCTTCACTTCTTTAGTTTCAGTCTCATTGGCAGCCTCCTTAGTATCGATCTCCTTGGTTTCTATCGATTTTTGTGCGGCATTGTCGCGTTGACGCTTCGCACTCAACTGTTGTAGATGGAAGGCGGCGTAGCGGATAAACATGAAATAACGTGCCCTGAAACACATTTATTGTTAGATTGTTCACAGAACAACAATATTTACGATTTTCGGTTGTAATAACACTACTTACTCGACAAAACTATCAACTAATTCCTGTCTGAGGCAACACAGTTTGTGCTTGTGGATGATTGGGAAGCCCATTGTTTTGATGTCCTCCCTGAGTTCGTCGTCTTCCACTGAAATGAAACGAAATACGTTACGACGATCTGCATTACTACTTTATATGTGTTAAAAAGTGGACATGTTTATGAAAATCATTAGTTTTCCCACATTTACGGACGCGTTTACTTCAGTAATGTTTTATGGATAGTTTACTTGTACAGTCACGGACTTTAATTGATGAGCCACCTGGTACTGTTCGCATTTTAGCCGTGTAATGCAAATCGGGTTTATTCGGTTCCCGACACGCAAAGTCATATGTCTTCGTATTAGAAGAAGAAAATTATATTTCATATCTTTACCGGTTGGCTAACCTGAGAGCAGAACTACAAACTTGACAGCAGTGACTACTCAAAGTCAACCAATTGCAGGTCTAGCAACAGTAACCTAGCAACGATAAACAATTGATGCTAGGTTACTGCTGCATAGTAACGTTAGCGTACGGAGAAATTCTCTGACATCGATATTTCAACTGTCACTGTTTTCAGTTAAGTTTTCAGAATTATTGAGTTAATGAGCTATGATTCAAAGGAGGTCAGTATCAAATAGATTGGATAAACTTAATGCAACATTGTATTTATTTTTATCATTAAGAACGTATTAGTCAACCTCTATGGATAAGACTATTTCCGATTAAAAGTAATTTATTTGTCATCTTGATATTTCAACTGTCACTGTCTTCAGTTATGTTTTCATAATTATCGAATTAATGAGCTATGATTCAAAGGAGGTCGGTATCAAATAGATTGGATAAACCTAACGCAACATTGTATTTATTTTTATCATTGAGAACTTATTAGTCAACCTCTATGGATATTTCAGATTAAAAGTAATTTATTTGTCATCTTGATATTTCAACTGTCACTGTCTTCAGTTATGTTTTCATAATTATCGAGTTAATGAGCTATGATTCAAAGGAGGTCGGTATCGAATAGATTGGATAAACTTAATGCAAATTGTATTTATTTTTATCATTGAAAACTTATTAGTCAACTTCTATGGATATTTCCGATTAAAAGTAATTTATTTGTCATCTTGTTTACGAGCTTGCGATTTGAGTTCGTGTTTAATCGTGTAATCTCGTGAATGTATGAAAGTAAACAAGATGACAAATAAATTACTTTTAATCGGAAATATCCATAGAGGTTAACTAATAAAGTCAACCTCTATGGATATTTCCGATTAAAAGTAATTTATTTGTCATCTTGTTTACGAGCGTGCGATTTGAGTTCGTGTTTAATCGTGTAATCTCGTAAATGTATGATACTGCAAAATTGAAAAGTTTGAAGGTGGCTCATCAATTAAAGTCCGTGACTGTACATATCCGACAAAAATGCATCGCATAACTAGCATTGTGAAGGAACTATATACCGTCGCAAATTATTGTCGTTCATGCGTAATTTTTGCCGACTGCCCCAGGAGGGTAATGTTTTTGACGTCACTATTTGCATCGTACTAATATTATGCCCAAGTTCTATGGTCAAGATATTCACTGGGCGTGTGTAAATGCTACTTACACTGCAGGAAGTTGACATCAGGCGGGAAGGTGCGAAGCAGATCGAGTATGTAGTGTCTCCCATCATTGCCGATGATGCCTTTACACTCGACGCTGGAGCATAGTTCAATAGTGTCCCCGTTGGCGCTGATCACTGAGTGCGGCATTATCTTCAACTGTTGGCCCGCTTTGCTTAGCTGGTTAGAGTGAATGTCAATTTTAGTGATAAAATAAACAAGGCCGGATCATGCTGATCGGGGTACAGCAAGACCTGACATGATTTTTAGTGATGTGTTTGACGAGCGAATTACAAGATGCTACATTAATAAACGCGCTTGCAGAGTACTGCTAGACACAGATCCAGTCTGCTGTTCAAAGTGTCCATTCATCACTTTTGTTCTTTGTGCGACAATGGCTGATCTGTCTGAATAAATAGCGAGATTTCCAGTATACACTCACCAGCTCCATATACTTAGGGTGCGAGAGGACCGTGGTACCGAAGTCGATGCTCCCATACACGACGCTCTGTTCTTGCTCCTTCTCCAGTATGCCGGGGATGATGGACTGAGCCGTGACGCGGTAGCCGCGGTAGTCCACGACCACCGTGCCCAGCGTGTGCAGGCCGGCCGTGTCCACGGCGCTGTACACTCGCACGCCTTGCAGGTCGTTGCGCTGTGTAGCGTTTCATTTCATTATTGATAACATAATAACACACCTGTTTTCCTCGAAAGGTTGTGAAGAGTTGTACCTATAGTACACCCAAATTTCACCCGCTATGTTTAAGTCCCCGAGTCCCGTATTATACATCGCCGAGCCTATCGCCATCAACCGGGCACAAATCTAAACTGCAGGCTGCTACTGAGAATTTCCTGACCGAAAAACTGAATGACACTTTGATAGTCGACAAGTAAGTAAGAAAATCAATGTTTCTTATAAAAGGTTCCAAAACCCATACTTATTTCCAGCTTTGCACACGGCTCTCTCCGCGTGGAAATTTGAGAACCAGATGCAGACTGTACCTAACCAAAGTACGCAATTCGCATATCAAATAATATTGTCACATGAATCATCCAAAATTAATAATGGCCAAATTCTTCTTTCAAGGAAGGTCTTCTGAAACAACTTAATTTTTAAGGCAATCCATGGATAGTCGAATGTATAAACCTCAAAATCTATTTTGTCTCTTGACACAAAATACTCCACAATCTCCTCAGTATTTGAGTTGATAGAAACGATTAACTCACTTACTTTGTTTTATACTTGATAGAATCTTGACCTTGATCTTGCATTGCATTCAAATTCAAGATGGTTGCTAGGGTCACCTTTGTTTCTTTTTTGTTTTTGTGAGTAAGAATTGATTTATGACATTTATGGTCCTACTGCTGTTATTTTCAATACATTATTATAGCAACATAGAATTCACCTTGAATTTGTTAGATAAAGGTCAATCAATGCTAGTAAATATTAGCTTTAAGTACTTACCTTTTATTACTGTTTGTTTTTCCTACGCGTGTCCCAAATAAAATATTTTTCTTTCTTTCTAAATGTAAGAGGTCAAGTTGAGACTTCAGACAAGTTTTATATTCAATAGAGTTAACTGAATACGTCTAACAATCATGGTATAATGCATAATAGTGTATGTCTTGTTAAATTGCACTGGCGAAAAAAAAAGTAATTCCTGCGCACTTTGAGCAGTCAGTACCGCTATCAACTTGCTGACTGCATTATGTTAATCCGAAAAATTTCTGGAAGAAGATTTGTATGATAATAACTTACCGGTGCAACGAAGGCCGCAGCGTCGCCGCCAAGATCCTTGTAGTGGTCACGAACATCAAAGCCAAGAGAGAAGAATATGTTGTTCCATATGAACATCTGCATCTTGGGCTCTTCGCCGGGGTTGATGGCCATCACGTTGCCGTCGACCACGGCCATTGCGCCGCGGGTTGCAGCCGCTACGAAGTCACTGTGAACCTGTGTTATATTGACGATGATCAGGACATACAGGTCAACTTGTCTTATTTATAGCCTTGTGGCGGTATCTACATCGCCACATGCGAACTACGCATCAAAGACCTGACGTCACATAAAATCCTGCATCGCGCAATTAAAGTTTACCGTGCAATGGACATATATACAAGAACCCAACATCAATCGTTGGGCAGTTGCCCGCCAGACACAACACCCGTCTGGTAAGAGGATCCTCCCTTTTCGATGGTGGATGAGTGAACTTTACACCCTGTTCCTCATACTCCTAAAGCCTGCTTAGTTTTGGAGCAGTTTCCAATCGAAACCGAGTGTAATAACAAAACAAAATGACACAACAATCTGACTGATGTTCGTTTAAATACACACAGAACAAGTTTAATGCGGTTCAGTAAATAGATATTGTATACATATTGGCGCAATTCCATTGGCATTAGGTCCATTTGTGTATGGTATGTTCAAGTTAACTGAACATTTAGTTTTTTGGACATTAGGTAAGAAGAAACTTATTACTGTAGATATGATAAAACCGCATTTTTATTAGAAATATGAATACTACCTACTGAGAACTCCGAAAGGTTACCAAACTTAACCTCAACAAATGAACATCATACATCTTCGCATGTATAACTATTATAAATGCAACTGTAAACTAAACAACACACCCATCATTAATAATGAATCTCAATGAAAGTTACTTAACAAGTTGCGTGCGTTGCTCGCGTGTACATGAGTGTGTTTGAAGTGTGCCACTAACCTTGAAGATGGCTCGCTCGCGCAGCAAACGTTCGGGCAGAGTGGAGCGAGGCAGCTCGCGCGTCGTCTGTAACTCTTCGTTCCAGTCCCGGGTCTGACCGGGAATGTGCTCCTCATAACCCAACTTTGAGGAGAATGCTGTTGGAAAATTTTAAATTAATTACACATACTACACAAAACGGCGAGACGAGCTGGTCATAACTCATAACACATGAATGTCATGGGGGGCCACCATTCATACTTCAATCCTAACTAATATTATAAATGCGAAAGTGAGTTGGTTTGTTACACTTTCACGCTAAAACGGCTGAACGGATTTGGATGAAATTTGGCACAGGGGTAGACCATGACCTGGAATAGGACATAGGATACTTTTTTTCCAGATAGTCTCACGGGGTCGAGACTTACGCGGGTGAAACCGCGGGGCGCAGCTAGTAAGGAACATAAACAAACATTTCATTAAAAAGCTTATTATTAATAGACATTATTGCAGATAAAAACTTATTTCCATAAGCTTTATAAATACTGACTGAAACCTTTAAATTTTAGTGCTAGCGACGTAAGAGGCCATTAGACTTAATCACCATTTTAGTATTGAGATTGATGCTGATTGTGAATAGTCACTTTTGTGTATGAGAACTAGAAAAATGTATGACAAATAATAGTAAAAGATACAATAAGGTATATAATAGACAAATAAATATATTATATTATTATTTCGTTTATTACGTAATAGCTTTACCCGCGGCTTCGCCCGCGTGGATGTCGGATATCGTCACACGGGAACGTACTAACCGCAAACTATGACTTATGTGTATGCCAACCCTTAAATATTTTTTTAAAGAAATTTTAAAATCGTCCCCTATTGTACGACCTTGGGGGGATAATTTTACAAAAACCATGTAAGACATAATTCTTTATTTCTTACCAGAACCATAAATTTGCATTTTCATATTATGCCTAAATTAAGAAATGCTTTCCTATACAAAGTTTCATCCCCTATATCACCCCCTATAGGATTATTTTTTAAACAAAAAG
Organism: Lithophane semibrunnea; assembly: GCA_947363905.1. Lineage (NCBI taxonomy): Eukaryota > Metazoa > Arthropoda > Insecta > Lepidoptera > Noctuidae > Lithophane > Lithophane semibrunnea. The sequence goes on from OX376200.1 coordinate 7,784,475, forward strand.
TAGCCTATGTTTGTTGTTTCTTTCTTTCTTTCTTTCAGGCCATTGGCTGTTACTACAATTGGCACAATGACAGCCTAGCTCACATACCACATGTCAACAACCTCGTGAGCTAAGTCGAATTATTTTATTTGTTTGGGAGCTTGTCCTCGTCAGTGTTCACTCAGACCGGCCAATAAAGGCAAGCCAAAAGTGAGGAACAAGACTTCTCCTGGGAGATAGGGTGCGTGGGATCGCTACTGCCCAACAGCTCGCCACGTGCTGCCCTTCGTGTTCATATGTGTCTCTCTTAGTCTGGCTCCTCACCTTAGACCTTTTGCGGCAAAGTTAACTCTCTCTTTCGTCAAAGTAAAGTAAGCCCCACCACGACGTCAACTTAGAGATACGCCGTCGGTGGGGTTATTATTATTGTAATGGATGTTTTTGTTCATTACATGTTGAATGGAAGCTAAACGTGTTCCTAATTGGAACACTGCCTTTTGAACGGAGTACGCCACATGCAATTATAATAATAATGCTTAGAAACTCCACAGAACAAAGTATAATGCTGCTATTCTATTCCCGCGCATTACAATGTCATTTTCATTACGGAAATTAGTTGCGTCCGTTTATGCATGACGGTTTATTTGGCTTTCATATGATTTCCCCATTGTTGATATGATCATGTTAAACCAGCTTTTGCCTGCAACTTTGAAGAAAAGAAATAAATAAATCCGTTCAGCCGTTTTAGCGTGATAGTGTAACAAACAAACAAACTCACTTTCGCATTTATAATATTAGGATTATTATACATACAGAGTGTTAGGGTAAACACCGTTATCCTTGCAACCAGTGGTTTGGTTTCATTTGAAAAAGGTAAAATCAATGGAAAATTACAAGTTTTTTTTTCTTTTTTTTACAACTACATTTTTCCACAAAAGACGCAAGTTCGTTGCTCAATGCGCTAGGGCAACGAACTTCCGTCTCAACACTGCCGGGTGGTGCGGGATGCGACCTGACCGGCCGCGAGCGCGACCCCTTCCTCAGTTAGTCAGCTGCTTGGCTAGCGAGCACGGTGTCGGATAGAAACTTTTTAAAATCTTTTAATGAAAATAACGTTTTTTTTTTTATTGTTTTCGGTCATTTATGTTTATATTTAAGTCAACTACCCATGGTTTGAATGACAAGACTGTTTACCCTTACAGCCTGTATAGTTAGGATAGTTAGGATTAGGATTACACATTTTTTACTATGCTGCAGGCTTGTAAGATACTAGAAATTCAATAATAGTAGGTAATAATATTTTTATTTCTCAACATTCATGTGTAGTAATGATATTCCAGTGGTGTGCTATACACGAGTATTGCCCAGAGACACCAATAATCCCGATAGATAGCACAGCATTATTATATTTGCTACAGGGAAACTCCTACTAGGTAAAGATAAAGCATTTGAGTAAAAATAAGTGTTATTATTTTATTCGTCCATTCAAAATTATATTAGACTTGGGGAAGGAAAATAAGGTAGTCGAACATCAATTTATAATTATCCTTATTCGTGCGAAAACATCAAGAAGTACCTGACCGTCCTGACCGACCTCATTCATTATAAAAAAAATGGAAAAGCAGCACAAATATGTAATGAAGCCTGTGATGAAATTTGTTACTCCATCGCGCATAAACGACGGATTTATGTTTGGCATACCAGTACACCATGTCCTGGATTAAAACATGGGATACATTTTATCCAGGCACATTTAAGTTATTCCCCTAGAATGCAAATAAAACAGCTAGTAATTGAACAAAACTTACTGTCTTCAGCGCGAATGGCATCGATGGTGTGGTCAAGCATGGGGGACGCCCATTGGTACACCTGGTAGGGCGTGGCCACCCTCTCGAAGGGGTGCTTCTGCATGCGTTTCTTCTGCACCAGCGCGAAGTTCCGCTTGAACGCCGGCGACACTATGCTCAGCAACTCGATCAACGAGTGACATAGCAACGATGGAGTCGCCGGACGGGGGTTGAATAATTCCTCTGTAGACCTGTTCATTAGTTGGAATTTAACTTCAAGTTTCCTCAGAATAGGTTATTTTAGTTTAAAGTGTACATTATAGTAAAAAACGACATAGGCCAACGACAATGGTGACAGCCGTCGACCCAAAGGCATAAGTTTGATCGATAGCAGTCTGATGATCAACAGAGTTTACGTTGATATCAGGCGCCACACAATAACCCAATCTTAACTTACTATTCCTGGCCAATAAGGGTCATGGCAGACAAGTTACTTTTAGCACTTCATTTAGATGGATAAGTGTACCCATGACCCATAGGTATTCAAACCGGCAAGTAACTTCAACTGACGCAATATCATGCTAACGCGGCCATAAAAATTATCTACTTCAATTTACCGAATCACCTCATGGGATTTTTTAGATAACTCCTGACTAATTATAACATCAAAATGGAATTTGACCAGTGATGTGTGTTATCTTCGGTTATCCAACTGACAGATATCCAGACGTGTTTCATATGGATTAATTATGTGAGAGTTAATGTGCACCATGAGGTTTCCCGTCACAGCCAGACAGCGCTCTGATTCCATTATTAGAACATATTTCACGCGCAGCATGTGGCCCATAAATGAATAATGTAGTAAAATCTTGTTGCTATCCACTTGGACCTGTGGCAACAAACTCGGGTGGGGAAAACCACGTGTTTATTAGTACAAAGCATGTTATAATTACTGGTTAAGGTAAAATCCTCTGGGACACGCCGTGATGTGAAAATGGCGGTCTTCGAGCGTGACCACATGCAGGTATAGTAGGTCTCCGCACATTTTGCGCGGCCCAGGCGGCGGGTTCCAGCCCGACGTTGTGAGGACCTGGCATCAAACATCATCGAGTTAATTATCAAAATGAGTTTAATCTGTTATAAGTTATACTTTCAGATATGGACCTCCCAGACTCCCAGCAACATTAGTTTGAAAAAAAAAAACGTTTCGTCATATATAAATAAAATATATTGATTTTTATGGGAATCAATTGCGAAAAAAAATTGCACCCTGTCTCAAGTTTTGATTTTACGACTTCCCACTGTATTTTATTGTTTTGAATTTTGTTAGTTTGCAATTGTCTATTCGTAATACCAGAGAGCCCCATTCCTGTTTTACAAACTTACCTTCAAGCATTGTGGAGCCTTATTCTCTTTGGTAAGTCCTGGATGCAGTGGCAACAATGGTCGCTCGGTACTGCCCGGCATTATGTAGTCCGGAGGTGTGCAGTCTACACTCTCAGGACGGGATTTTTTCTTTTCTATAAAATTATCATCATTGAGCTTAATACACTGACATAATAGTTTGCTTAATATCAATAGACAATGCATTATATTTCATAAGGTTTGTTTATGTGCAACAAATGATCAACTCATACGTTCGTTAACGTATATGACTAACAATAAAGATGTTGTATTATGTGCTAATACTAACTTGCCAATACATCCATTCCGGGAGGACACTCAGTTTTATTCATTAAAACTACTTTAGAAATGTGCAAAATAGATAGTTGTATAAAAAACCGGCCAAATGCGCGTCGGACCACGCACAATGAAGGGTTCCGAGTTGGGATGAATTTACCATGTTGTTTTAAGACTATAGACTTCTTATAGGTTTTCCTGTAATCTATATGTGTATAGAACTATTTTCTATATTTTTTTTCAAAATTTTAAGTTTATTAGTTTCGGATATAAGGTTGTTAATTTTCATGTATTTTCTTAAATATCTTTGAAAAGTTTTTATTTAAAAATTATTAAAAAAATGTTGATTTTAGATCTTTGCAACAAGCCCTTTCATTTGATGTCACACGGTGCAGTTTGCAAAACTTTTTTTTTAAATTTTCTAATTGGCCCCCAAAAGTGAATATATTCAAAAATCATTTATTTTTGTTCCACATCCTTTTTTGGGTCACAGAAATACATATGTGTACCAAATTTCAACTTAATTGGTCAATTGTATTCGGATCAAATTGGCTGTGAAAGACAGACAGACAGACGAGTGATCCTATAAGGGTTCCGGTATTTCCTTTTGAGGTACGGAACCCTAAAAACAAAACAGCTAGTTTCAAGTGTCTACCGAAAGGACTGGCACGTAATGGCAGATGTGTGTGGAAAATGGAGAGGGAAGCCTTGGCCCAGCCGAGGGACAGATAGCTTACAGGTCAGATAGCTTAGATTAAAGTTTACCTAGAATGTCTCCTTGTGTGATGACATTGAGGAAGGCTAAGGAACTGCATTCTTGACCGGCGTAAGCATCCGTGTAGTCTATGGACTTGAGAAGATCGCGGACATGACGGACGTGGATGCGAGCTTCACGCATTGTGTATGGTTCTTCTACCACCTACGAGAAACATTAAATTAGTCTCTTATTCAAAGTAAGTACCTACAACTTCTAACGTAAAATATAATACATGGGTAGGTATAAGAAGTCGTAACATTGATAACATAAAATAAGATTACTACGTACTTTAATGACGGATCCCTCTTTCAATCCTTCGATATTCTTGAGCTCTGCAAAGTTGTCCAAAGTGACGCCATCTAATTGTAAAGAGAAGCAAGTCCTGTGACACGAATCGTCGCGATCCATCAACACTTGATGGATTTCTTGTACAAGTTCCATACTAGAAACCTATAAAATATAATTATAAAAAATCAGTATCTTCCCCATGGTACTAACGGTGTTATTTTTTTTTCTTGTTTCAGCTTATTTCGTTCTGTATTAAGAGGTCTCACCTGAATGTCTAACGGTTCGGCTCCAGGGCTCACAATCTTCACAGTAAAGCCCATGTCCTGAATGAACACCACTTCCGCATCTCTCTTCTTCTCATCTCCGTCCTCGCTTGGAGAAGACTCTCTGTCTCCATCTCCATTCAAAGCTTTAATACTGTCTCCGTTTACTTTATCCGCACCCTCAATTTTATATTCATCTTTTGTATCTTTTTTCTTTTCAGTATTTTTGTCCTTTGCAGATTCAGTTTTCTTTTCGGAGTCATTAGATTTATCCGTCATTTTTGTCTTTTTGTCTTTCTTGTTTTCCGATACCTGTTTTCCTTCAGGCTTATTGGGACATAACAGTTTTATTACTTCAGGTTTTTCTTCAGACTTATTCGTTTTAGGGTCATCGGTGTCACTGTTAATTCCATTAGAAACTACTTTAGTATTATCACTACTACTAATATCACAATCTAATTCTTTTTTTGGGTCACCATTGACAATGGTCTCAGTTTTGTCTGTGCCGTTTACAATTGGTTCTTTGGTACCTATTTGATCATCACTACTGCTGGGTATAAGACCTTCTCCATTTACTTTCATTGTACAAAGCCCGGATTTCGGTTTTGACAACTTCTCACCATTAGCCTTTATCTTCTGTGAATCTGTAAAGTGTTATTAATTACATGAAGTAGAGCAACAAGTCAAGATAAAAGAGCTGCATATGCTAGTATAGAATCATACAATGCCCTCAGGTATTAAATGACACATCGAACGGGAATGAATTGTCAAGTGTAATAGTAACCTGTGCTAGGGGGGAAGGGCGCGGGTGTGTTGTTGATTTGTGGCGAGGGTGGTTTGCGCGCCGCAGCCGCATACGACACACGTGGTGCCGGCGCACTGCCGCGATCGCCCTCGTCTTCCGTTCGCCCGTTAGGCGTACTCGCGTGCCCATTACTACAAACCACCGGCTTTACGCAAACTTCCTTCTTATCATTCTTCATTTTTGCCGATTGTTTATCTTGTTTTTCAGCTACAACAAGGAAATATTGTTACCTTGGTAATTATCTTTCAAAATCAACTTTAAAGTTATTTGGCATCTTATAGTTTGCTATGCTAATCATAATTATTATATTTATTATCTATTGAATGTATAGATAGCCCGGCTTATAATAGCACTAAGTGGTCTTATGTAGAGCAAATATTTGAGTAGGTTTGGTACTTGTTATTTCTATGTATAACTTCTGCCGTGGTTCATTTGTGGGAAAACAGGTTTTTAGGCTAACAGCGGTAGCAAGCGCACACGGGAGCGAGACGTGCGCGCAGGGGGCGCGCTGGTTGGACTCAAGCGCGCATGTCTCGTCCCGTGACGGGCACACACGTGGTCTGCGCTGGCGCACCGCCAACTATCTCCAGCGTCGAGTCAATAATAGATGGCAACGGGATGCCGCCAACAATAGACGCCATCGATGTTGTCCATACGCAACACCAACTTACGCGCAAACCCAGTTTGACCGTGTATTTGTTTGTATCTCTAGAACGAGACAGATTCATCACAGTATACACTCGTAGGTATGTTCCCATAAATGCGTTGCAAGAATAAATACTATGTATTTTACAGAGCCAAGCATTGAGCAAATAGGTAAATAATACGAGGCGCTAAGAAACATGATGTGTGCTGGATAAATTGTTGCTTTACGACGCAATATGGGCAAAATCGACGCAAGTGGACACTTGATTTTTGAAAAATCAACTTCAGTTTAGGTCATATTTATATATCAGATAATTTTCTACCTTCCATAATATTCATTATATAGCAGTTTCAACTCGGTAGTCCTGTAGGCACGGAGAAAAAAAACCTGGACAAGTGCGAGTCGGACTCGCACTTTGAGTTAGCTATAATACGTATTTTTCCCACTTAGCCTATCTGGATGATATTATATTCATATTTTATTTGCATTCCATGTAGATAAGGTATTACAATTAAATCCAATTAAAAGGACAATTACGGACCCTGTAGGGCACAGTAAAAGTATAAAATTAACTCTTTATATAAAAATTAAATTAAGAAACAAATTAAATTAAGAAACAAAATAATTCAACAATTATAAGTTCATATCACTATTATTTACATAGCAGGTAGTGGTATCCGAACTTGTTTGGCCTAGGTACCACAACTAAAAAGAGAAAGAAAAAACAACCAACTTCCAAAAAAAACACTTCATAGTGAAAATTATTTTTTTACTTTGTAGGTAGTGTTTCTTTTGGAAGTCGGTTTTTTTCATAAATAAATTGTCCCCCTTAATTCGATTTTGACCCCATAGTGCGTTGATGATTTGCATTTAATTTAACAACGTCCTCATGTGTACAGTATGTAGTACAGTCCACTTATTCTCACACAATCGTACGTAATATAAAACTGGCTTGACCCATAAACACATATTTTGTGACACAGTTATTCATATGACAGTGATAAGTTGATAACATTAGTACTTACTTATAATTAATGTAATCATGCAGATAAAAACGCCAAAATTAAAAAGATGAATTTCTAAATACTGCGTTGTAAAAAATGTGGATAATATATTCGCGTAATATAATCACTGTAATCTGTAGGAGACTTTAAACTGAAAATAAGTATAGTATTATAATATAAAACAGCAAAATATTAAACATACGAGAACGGGAAGATAAATTTTATCACCGGAATGATGTTATCTTCCATACCTTTACCAAACAAGATAACAACATAGCGCCTGGGAGTCAAGATAAGCAGAAAATCAAAATTCTTGATAAACTGCCGTTGACACCATTTCTTTCGTTTGCTATCGTTCAACAACGTGGTGTCTTAAATCCCATGCAAGTCATGAAATGATCAAGTGTCTAAACTTAAAACTAACCCTAATACGTTTCGAACAAGTAAGTGCTAAACGCTTAGATTATACTTAATTTTAATCTAAGGTTAAACGCTTATCAGCTAATGTAGTACGTTCATTGATATACTAAAAAACCCGCATACAGTATTGTTCTCAATTCTACAGTACTTATGTTGTACGGCGAAACGCGCCAGTATGTAATAGCCTTAAGCCGAGTAATGACGAAAAAGCCCGAACACCTCTGACAAGTAGGTATGAGAATGATCGGCATTGCCGATTAGTCGGCCGACTAATCGGCAATTTGAAAACCGATTAGTCGGCTAGTCGGCAAATACTATAGTCGGCCCATCACTAGTAAGAAATAAGGAATCATGTGTCTTACAGCGTTATTGTAAAATGTTTGTAAAATCACGATACGTGCCCGTGAGACGATATCCGACAACCAGCGGGCGAAGCCGCGGGCTAAAGCTAGTAGTGACATATACTACGCACATAGTCCAACTAAATCGTAAATATATTGAAAGAAATCGGAAATTATCCCACGAGAACGTACGACCGAGATAAAAATTATTCTATGTCAATATTAGTAAGTATGACAAGCAGTAGCCTATGTACTTCCCCGGGATGCGATTAATCTATCTCCTTGCGAAGTTTTATCGAAACCCGTCCAGTGGTTTAGGCGTGAAAAGGTAACATACAGACAGACTGTTACTTCCGAATTTATAATAGGTATAGTAAGTAAGTATGTCACTATACCCATTGGTATATTGTGCGATTTCATAGGCCAACTTATTTAAATACGCGGGACTTTAGTAAATATGCAGGCTCCATTAATGTACAAGTTAAGTTGTGTTAAGTTGAAACACTTGAAACCCATCCCTGGTGCTAATAATGTAGCATATTTTATTGAAAGTTTGACGTCAAGGCGCATCCAAGCGGAAATGTCGATTTCAAATTCAGATAAACACCGCGTCTCGTCTGTTGCCTACGGTTCGAGCAGCAACTGAACTGAATCGATCAATGAATTATGCAAACAGAAACAAGCTCGTCAGCGCCGGCGACGATCACTGAATATTTAACCTTAGATCATCGATTATTTTGTGCTCTCATTCCTTGACCTTACCTTTGTAACTTTTGTTCACATAAAGTACGTACCTACCTATGACTTTATGACAAACTCTAAAGATATCTCACAACTATGAACATTTATTGTATTTTTCCGCAACAGCAACGAATTTTGCAAAAAAACCTTCAATACTAAATATTACCTGTTTTTTAGCAGACGCTACTACAAAGATTAAAACAATTTTATGGCGCTACTACAAAAAAATAATTTGACATTTTTGAGTGCTATGATGACATGACATTTTAGAAGTTTTTTTTTATCAAAAAAGGGACAAACTGCGCGCAAGATTTGTGTCTGCGCGCGGATGAAATCGGAACTTCGTAGGCCGCCGTCTTGTCGTTTATGTAAGGTTAAAAGTAATACATAAAGAATTATTTATGTAAGGTTAATAATATTAAGATTAAATGAATAATATAGATTTAACATTTTAAATATTACAGTATTAAGCACGCCAGCAGCACCAGTCGCGCGCAGACTTATTTTGCGCGCACTCTAGGTATCAATTTGACGTTATCTATACCTACTAACTTACGAAATCACGAATCCTTTTGGATTCTGAAAGGTGGTTGAACTTTGTTACCATCTGCATAAAGCTATAAATAGAAATACCTTTAAATAGAGGGTTTATTTATAAACTTTGCTTATAGTGAAAAGACGTAAGTAAGTATATCTACTCTCTTAACGTAAAATTAAAAAAAAACTTTTTACAAAAAAAAAAACAACCGACTTCCAAAAAAAAAGTGAAAAATAACTTTAATTTCGGAAGTCGGTGTCTTTGCTTTTCAATTTTCGTTTTTTGCCACCGACTTCCGAAATTAAAGTTATTTTTCACTTTGTTTTGGAAGTCGGTTGTTTTTTTTTTTTGTAAAAAGTTTTTATTTTTCACTTTTTAGTTGTGGTAACTACCCCACACAAATTCGTATACCGTTGTCTGCTATGTGACGGAGTCAATTAACATGTCATCAACATCGCAAAGTGGGAAAACTACGTAATTATTGAAGCTAACTCAAAAACTACGCAAGCAAAATTAATAAAATTTATATGGGACCACCTCTGAAGCATGACCTACCAAACAAAAAAAGAATCATCAAAATCGATTCATAATTGGCGGAGTAATCGGGTAACATACACACAAAAAAAAAAAAAAAAAAAACATACAGACGAATTGAGAACCTCCTCCTTTTTGAAGAAGTCGGTTAATTACAAACTTCAAAACGAGTTTAAATTAACATACCTACATACTTTACACAATACCGAAATTTAAAAAAACAACCGACTTCCAAAAAACACTACTAAGTGAAAAATAATAACTTTAATTTCGGAATTTGGTGTCCTTTGGTTTTGATGTTTCCTTTTTTGCCACCGACTTTTTGAGTTAGCTTCAATAATTACGTATTTTTCCCACTTTGCGTATGTAGACGATACGATTATTTCACTCCGTCACTGTTACTTACATAGCAGATAACGGTATACGAACTTGTGTGTGGTAGGTACCACAACTAAAAAGTGAAAAATAAAAACTTTTTACAAAAAAAAAAGGGTACGGTATCTACCTACTCCACAACCCACTCATAAATTAAATTTAAGAAAAAAAAAATCCCTGTGTTACCCTAAATTACTATTTTAGTACAAGGTTACTGGTAACGATATTGGGAAAATACTCGACTGGAGTAAATTACTGGTAACGGAACCTCACTAGTTGCAAAGGTTCCGCGCCGTGTGAAATGTGTACTGAATCTACATATTTAGTCGACCTCTTGCTTCATTTCGTGAGCAATAAAGAGTATTTCCGGCCATTTTAAATTAAATTGACGGAACAGTTTTTTTTTTGAACAGTTAACTAACTAAACTCCATAATTATGTATTCATTGAGTGCCTGTTTATCGAGAAAACTGCATAATTTGCTTATGTAGGTGGGTACGGGTAGGTATTCCTCTGCTTGGACCACAGCTTTGTTACCTGCATTGGTTACTTTTATACGACAGGGCGAATATTCGTGAAAGCCCTAGTTTGGCCTAGAAATAACCGAATATAATATGTTCGAGGTAATATAATAATATTAACAAATACCTACGTGTTCGAATTTCGAGTCAACAATACCACAAAAAGACTATGCTATTATTGAGCAACGTGTTACTTACTTCAAATTGGGAGCTCACGACAACGTTTTGCGGCAGACAACATACAAATTCCGTCACCGGACACGAATTATCACTCAGCGGTTACCTACCATGCCAGTAAGGTAATCTCATCCATAACTGCAAGTTTTTATGGTTTAACATCGTTTCATCTTCAAACTTACGTATGATTTCAAGATACCGATATTGTGCTCTGTGTGTATTTTTAACTAACTTCTTCAAAAAGGAGGAGGTTCTCAATTCGACTGTTTTTTTTTTTGTGTATTTGTTTCGCAATTACTCCGCCAATTATGAATGGATTTTGATGATTCTTTTTGGGTAGTTTTTGAGGTACTTAGCTTCAATAATAAGGTATTTTTCCCACTTAGCCTATATGGATGATGTGTTAATTTCCCGTCACTGTTATTTACATAGCAGGTATTCGAATTTGTGTGGGGTAGGTTAGGTAGGTAACACAACTAAAAAGTGAAAAATAAAAACTTTTAAGTAAGTACAAAAAAGAAACAACCGACTTCCAAAAAAACACAAAACGTGAAAAATTACTTTAATTTCGGAAGTCGGTGACAAAAAACGAAAATTCAAAACCAAGGACACCGACTTCCGAAATTATTCTATCTATATCTGAGGGCCTAGACAAGTGACAATCGCCTCGAAAGCGTTTCGTATTTCTACAACGACTTTCAACAGGATTGACATAAGCTTTTCGATAGCTTATGTCAGTCCTATACATTTTTGCCTTTTCCATCATTGTTATCGCTGATAGAATGTCACTATTTGTCTACGGCCTCTGATCTGATGGCGCAAAGTTTTATGATTTATAAAAACGTTTTTTACAAAAAAAACAACCGACTTCCAAAAAACACTACAAAGTGAAAAATAACTTTAAATTCGGAAGTCGGTGTCTTTGGTTTAGAATTTTCGTTTTTTGCCACCGACTTCAGAAATTAAAGTTATTTTTCACTTTGTAGTGATTTATTGGAAGTAGGTTGTTTTTTTTTTGGAAAAAGTTTTTATTTCTCGCTTTTTGGTGGGTCAGTTTGTAATCTAACTAAGTTACAATAGCCTAATGTCATCTGCTCATTATGCAGTTTGCTATCTTGAATTACATAAATGATAAGTGAATTACAAATACGTTGCGTAATAAACTTGGCTTTGCATTTTATCTATCAACCGATACCCAATAGTCTCTTTGAACAGAAATCACATCACATAAAACGTTATCAATAAGTCCGTCTGCGTACCCACAATGGATCAATCATAGCCACACTCACTTATTTTTTTCCGTCGTAACTGCTCAAAATAAAGCAATACATGTAATGATAGATAAGGTAACATTATGACATAGATGCTTTTTTAACCTTTTAACCCTCCCTATATAAGACTACGCAAGAATAAATCGTTGGCGAGCATGCTGTTCATAAATTCACTGATCGATACGAGTGAGTAGGTCTATCATCGGTAATGTACCTAGCTAAGTACATAACATGATTCGTTAGCTTGAAGGGTAGATAGATAATTTTATTACACTTTGGATAACCTGCCACGTTAACACAGCACATGACAAACACATGTTTCATGCTTTCGGAAAAAAATGACATGATGACAGATGATGACAGACAGCTCCAGTGGAGGTCATTAAGATATTCATTTTCCTTAACTAAAAAAAGCTTTATTTGTAGAAATAGAAATAATATTTACTTGCATAAAACATAGTACCTACCTATATGTTTATGGTTGTTTTCAAAAGACATTATCGAGCATAGATGTTGAGCATGCATGTAAGAACATCAATCAGCAATTTTATGCCTTAGTAATGAAACAGAAACACTAAAGAGTTACTGTTACTGATGAATCATTGTCTTAGGGCACCTCCCAGAAGTAAGAAGTCTTAGAAATTGTGTCTCGTGTACAGGGGCTGCTTTTCGCTTTATCGTCTTTAGCACCAATAGCAGAATAGTGCCGGAGTACGTACGGCGTACCTACTCTCCAATGGACGCCACTGACGGCCACTGAGGTTTATAATTACAGGGGGGGCTACCACCATCACTTACAGCAGTATTATTTTAATATTACTTCAGTGTAGTAAAGAGATGATGCTCTACAGGACGTATAGCTTTAGCCATCTGTTTCCCCCACGAAGTAAGATTAATGTGTATCGCGGGCAACCCAGGTGTTGCCCGGCCCGCGATACACAGACATCTTTTCGCTTCAAAGAGCTGCATAGTTTGTTTAGGGAACCGACCCCAAATATCAGTGCTGCAGGCTCCACTTTCAATTCATGGAAGGTCATGGGCATTGCATGACTACAGAAGACCAAGACTCTCGTCAAGTATGCGAAATGTTGACTAGTCAAATACATTCTGTTGATTTCCCTTTTGACAATGCTAAATTTTCGCGAATGAAGTACTTCGCAAGGCAAAACGGTATTAAACGCACCTCTTTGTAGCTAACAGACAGTGACCCTGTTGGATAGCACAAAAAGTTTTGGGTATTCATACATTGTGCCGGCCGTACAACTCCCTCCCAGAATCTGTTTCCCGATGCTTTAAGTCTTGAATGTTTTCAAGTCTCGAATGAGTGAATAAGTTACTGAAGCTTCTTTCTACACACGGCTAAACATCAAGCTATACATTTCCAGTTTATGCTGATCTCGCATTGTATAGGATTTCCGTACAATGCGAGGTCCGCTTATACTGGAAATGTTTAGCTTGATGTGTAGCCGTGTGTGTACCTTCTTCTAGGCAAGCGTGCACCAACCATCGTCTCTCTGGTAGACTCTACCATATTATCCATAGATCGACAGGTCAGTCAGACATAAAACGATTCGGCAAAAAGTCACTAACAACCTGACTTTTAAACGACCTTTTGTTATTTAAGCTTTCGGTTGTTCGCCCCTCAAGGTGCGCCTGACCGCCTGACACAACAAAATTATTATGAGACATTTTTTAGGGTTCCGTACCCAAAGGATAAAACGGGAGCCTATTACTAAGACTCCGCTGTCCGTCCGTCTGTCACCAGGCTGTATCTCATGAACCGTGATAACAGTTGAAATTTTCAGAGACGATGTATTTCTGTTGCTGCTATAGCAACAAATACTAAAAAACAGAATAAAATAAATATTTAAGGGCGCTCCCAAACGGCAAAAAAATCACGTTTGTTGTATGGTATACAACAAACGTGATTTTTATAGATAATGGTACTGAACCCTTCGTGCGCGAGTCCGTCTCGCACTTGGCCGGTTTTTTTGTTTTGTATTGTTCCAAAACTAGTTTGGCCTAGGTTACTAACTATGTAGTTGTGCCCGTAATAAGATACTTTCATTGTGGTAAGCGCAGACGTGTTAAGTTAAAGCTGCGAAGATGGGACACGCTGTAACATTCGTATTAGTTATTTATGGAAAACTCCTGCTGTTTATTAACTTCTAAATTTACGTTAGAGCAACTTCTACTATAGAACGCGCTTGAAAAAGTGTCAACCTATTTATTATTAAGTAAATATTGTATACGTAAATATCTTTCCAATGTTCTCTGTCAACATTTGTGATAAAAGTTATCTTGAATGTAGATAACTTTTACATACAGAAAAATACTGGATAGGAAAACAGGTCGATACCTAATGATGTCAAAATTTGGACTTCCGTCATCGACATGACGATATCGCGTATCGCTTTAATACGTGTAGGTACACCACACCCTAATTCTTTTTACAAGCTTCTTATACGTACTATTCCTTACATAAATTACTATTAGGTTAATCAAGATCACGCCCTATCTTAGGGCTTCCTCAATTGAATGTTGATTGATGAACAAGTCCATTATTGTAAGTAATGTAAAATAGAATTCGCATGAACGCTTTTTAGGGTTCCGTACCCAAAGGTTGCTAACGGGACCCTATTACTAAGGCTCCGCTGTCCGTCCAGCCGTCCGTCAGTCACAGGGCTGTATCTTTTGAACCGTCACAGGCATAGGTATACACTTAAGCTATAGCGACACTGTAAAAAATTAAATAAAGTTAATAAAAATTAAACCCCATACAAGAAACGTGTTTTTTAAATATTTTAGTGTTAATTGTGTTAAATATTGTATAGATCCCTACTACCGCATTTTACGTACACTGCGCCGCGGCGTATACGGTGTGTGTACTGTTTAATTCGGTAGTGGGGCGCGTCATTTCAGAATGGATAGACATGGACAAGCTATACGGTGGTACGGAACCCTTCGCGTGCGAATCGGACTCGCACTTGGCCGCTTTTTTTTTTAAAGATATTTTGCCTTGGTTATTTATTATATGTATAAGTCGTAGGGCTATTTAATAATACGAATTTTCGCGAAAACCCTAGGAATATTGCAAAAACCTGGAAAATTTGGAAATACTCAAAAGCGCATTTACTATGGGAATTTTGTGTGAGTTATTGAAATAAGGAGAGGATAACTTCTTTGTTGAGACTAGAGATTTTTCAATTAAATAAATTAGAAGTAAGAATGGATTGGTGCTAGGATTAAAAATAAAATATGTAAGTAATAGAGCACTTGGCATCTGAAGAAAAACCAACAGCACAGCTATTATGATATGAATGGTTTTTCAGAATATTTTCAAGATTCTTAGAAATAATGAATGCAATAATAAAATCTGCAATTTATTCTGCAATGTGCTTAAAATGTATCAATGACAACGAGAAACTATTGAAATTATTCATGCCTGAGTAAAGTTTACACTAAACAAAATATTTGTTCTAGTCAAGAAACTAGGTCAATTAAGATGAAGATTGTTGTACTTACCAGTGTAAGTACAACATACAACAGTGTATGTACTGCACACAGTTGTGCAGTACATACTAAATACCTATCACACTTAAGTAACAAATATTGTGCAGGTCACTATTCTATTCCCCTACATGCAGATTAATAAAAGAAAGTATTCTGAAATGTGATGATAGGTTTTATACATTTTTTAAACTCTATATAGAAATTATCTTGATTAAAGACTTTGTGGGTATGCATTTTTCTTCATATCTAGTTTTCTTTTGAAAATATATTATAATATCTGTTAGCTTTAAACCTTTATCTCAGTATAAACCAATGCATGTTTGAGAAACTTGCCCTAGCAATGAACATAACACAATCTGATAACCCAGCGTCTTCAGAGAACTAGGTGAGGTCAGTAACTGAAACGGTATGTATTTATGTATAGCATTATCCTGTCTGTTACAAACAACCTATCTGTTAGAAAAATAATAATATTAGATATTACTTTACATTAAACTTCCATTCAACAGTGATAAATACATTTTTTTTTCAACTTTTAAAAATAAATGGCCTTGCCTAGTTATCACTAAAGCATTTACTTCTGACACTCATCTTTTGATTGTGTGGTTT
Organism: Lithophane semibrunnea; assembly: GCA_947363905.1. Classification (NCBI taxonomy): domain Eukaryota; kingdom Metazoa; phylum Arthropoda; class Insecta; order Lepidoptera; family Noctuidae; genus Lithophane; species Lithophane semibrunnea. The sequence goes on from OX376200.1 coordinate 7,800,723, forward strand.
TCTTTCATATGTTCCTAAACAACACATAAAAATAAGACTCAGTAAATCAATTAAATTGAATGAAAGCTTTGAAAGTTATTTATTAAAATTCAAACAAATGACTAACATTGTTTCAACATTCATATTTGTGGCAAGGCAACAATGAGGCAAGCAAAAAGTAGAATTTATTCTAGAACAATAAGTAATCATTAAGCAGAGATGTGTTGATTAAAAAAAATATAAATTAACCCAACACACTAACCAGAAACATTATAATATTTAGTGGAGGTCATTTTTAGGTCACAAAGAATGTTTTGTTGAGAATAATCTAATTACTATAGACATATTTATGATTTAGGATGAATAAGATACCATAACACAATCTTGTTCCTACTAATAATATCCAAGTGACATACTATACTGTCTTTTCCAATAAGAATTAGCTGATAACAAGACACATTATGAATGGCAATATTGAATAATGCAAGTGGACTTACTTGCAATACAAACTAAAACATAATTTGTATATGTAACCATAATGAGAAGTTGTGTAATAATTTACATTTCAAATAAAGTGCACCAAGGTCTCGTATACTATAATCATTACGGCCAAAACCAATGGCATAGATTTATTGAAAATTAAATGTATACAACTATACGAAATTTTAGTACGCATGTCATGAAAATGCATAGCGTTTTCGTAAAAATCAATGGATCACATGATTTATCGAATGAAGTCACATGACCAAAATGCACATAATAAGAGCAAGCAATTAATATTTTAACATGGAAAACTGATAGTAGCTCTAAAAACCGTTCTCAATGTTACATAACTGAGGGCATGACCATTTAATACTTACTATTGTTACCATTACCACTGCCACTCTTGTCGCTCACGGTATTGTTCGCTGGACATTTTTTCACTTTTTGAGGAGCATTTTTCGTGGAGTTATCATTCACTTCACTACCGAGAGCCATCACAACACGAGGAATCAATCCGGTTCAGATTGACCGCAACGAACACGGCTCCACTCAGCTGAAAGAACACATGCGGTAGACTTAAGGTTCAATTTGGACTAACAAGATTTCGAAATTCAGTATAACCCGTCAAAATTCAAAGTACACAGCTTCTTATTAAATCTTCAGGTAATGTTGTGCCTACACAATATTATAGGTTTATGGTACAGTCGTACCAGAGGAAAAAGTCATTTCCAATAAGAGTCAAATGAGTAGAATACGTAATTCATTGCTGTCTATGTTGAAAAAATTGTTTTACTTTTTATTGATTAGGCAGCAAGCTATAGTGAACAATTTGTTTGTACGTTTCCTTTTCAGCAAAAGAGACATCTAGCGAAAAGTAATTCAACTTTTAAATCAATGACGTCTATTTAATGACATTTCCATAGCGCTCAAAATGTAAAACTCACCATGGAATTCGTAAGTACTATATGTACACGAAAATCAAAGACCATGAAGAATTTAGGATGCAAGAACAAATCGCCCGTTTTCTTTGACTATTCTTAGGGCGAATTTCACCAAACTTTTATACAGAGTGTAAGTCTTATCCTGCGAATAAATTTTGAATTTTTGACATTTTTTCCATACAAAAACTGTCGTCAGACGCCATTTTTATTCCACGGATAAAAGATATCTGACTTTGGTAAAATCAGCCCTTATCCATACAGAAATAAAGCTGATTTCACACTATGAGATAAATATAACATCTCTAATTAAAAATTAAATCACTCACGGAGTCACCGTACTTTTAAATGGAACCGTTTATTTTTTATCTCGGGATATTATATCTCATAGTCTGAAATCAGCTTATGAGTGCGGGTACAACAAACATGCGGGTATTACAATAAACTTATGTAGTAGGTACAATACAACTAAAATACACAACAAACATAGAACGTCACGAGAGTCACGGAAGATGCGTGACTCTGCGGTGATCGGAGCATATAGTGCTCTGTGATCGGAACCTAACTCTTTTGCTAGCGACGATGGTGAGCTTTTTATAACTACCGGAATGACGATACCGCTAGCGGTGCATTATTATATAATGCTCTGTGGGTGCATTCCTTCTGGTGTTGTAGTCTGACGAGACGTGATGTCCAACTTCCCCCACCCGACCAACGGACCAATAGGTGATTTTGTTATCTAGCGAGAGATCCCTGCAAGTAGGTTAAACAATAGGAACGAGCGTGATAGAGAGCTGTATTCTTCTAGGCAGTGGTAAGGGCGGGTAAGGCTCTCGGAACAACAATTATTTAATTTGTTAGAGTTTTCTCGCGATAAAGAGTTATTTTGTTTTGTCGACCTACCTAGTTTAAGCAGAAACCGTAGACAAGAACGAGTGTAATGAGCATGAAATTTTTTGCACCCTGCATTTACATTTTGAATATGTGGGGTGGGGCCCCCAAGTGCTTCTTACTGAACTTATTTAGACCTATTTTGGGATTTGAAAGTATACATCTCAAGATTTGGGGCCCCCCAGGTCCGAGCGACACTGTTTTGTTTTCACCTAGGAATCGTGGCGGGATAGATATCTGTGTAGCTTTAAAACAAAATGTGTCAAAACTATGTCACAACCATCTATAAAACTTCATGGTCACAAGCAACAACAGTGCTCCAAACCTACAGAATAGTTTTTTTTTCTAGCTGCAAAACATCATTTCTTACTTTTTTTGCGAAGTTTTCTAATCTTTCGAATACTGGCAACCTCGCGAAGAAAATGTCAAACAAAGAAACAGCCAAACGTAACCAAAATAATCTATTGAAAAAAACTATTTTGTAAGGAAAATAAACTATTTTCTTAAGTGTTCGCCACAGTTTTTATACTGGCGTCGGAAAATTATTCTAAGGTTGTATTACTGGGCTGTTTTAAAACAATCAGTCATTTGTTTTGGATATAATTATTTAGTTGTTTTCGAGTAAGAATGCAACAAACCCGCCTGCTAAGAATAATTACTGCACCGAACCCGAATGAATGATTTCAAACCGAAATCATTCAACAAAATCCAACTTGAAGCATTATAAGCGCCTGAAATAATTATACTTAACGTTGTTGATATATTTCAATTTCAGAAAATGCTAGACGGGTGGTACTGCCGCTCTATAGCAAACATGCAAGCAAGCGAGGCCAGCGTGAGCAATAACGCTCCAGCGGAACCCCCGCAGGCGCGTGACTCTCACAAGGAATATTCTAGTGACAGCAGCAGTGAGCCTGAACCAGAACCCAATTACAGGGTTCAGTACATGGCACTTAAAAAGAAACTTAAGTATCTCATTTATGTAAGCTCAATGATTTATTATTATAACTGTTGTTTACAAATTAACCTACATTTTTAGCACACCCACACCCTTACTTCCTATGAGTACCTTACATAAATTGTTATCTTACTTTATAAATTTCTTGAAAAAGAAGAAGAATTTAATGGGTTAAAACATTTTAAATTAATAAATTGACACAAAACTATGATTATTTGTGTTACATATTATTGTATTTTATTAATAACATGAAATGATTTACCATCAGTATCAGGGCTGGATTTAAGGCTGGGCGACAGGGGCCACGGCTTTGGGCCTCCTCAAAATAGAGGCTACTAGCATTATTTGATATGTTTTAGATAAAAAAAGTTTCATATTCACAAGGAACCATTTTAATTTTCTTTAATACTGAAAACCAAATTAAATTAATTTTTTTTTCTTGTTGTCAAATTTTCTATTTTCGGGGCCACTTCTTGGTTGCCCAAGGGCCTCCACACCTTTAAATCCGGCCTTGACCAGTATTGTGTATTTTCGATTGTATTATTGTTGTCACTTTCCAGGAAAACGAATGCTTTCAAGATGCCCTGAGATGTAGCCAAAAAAGACTGTTGAAGGTGTCAAGAGACCGTAGTTTTCTGCTTGACCGACTGTTGCAGTATGAGAAACCAGAAAGTACCACATCAGAGAGTGAAGACACAGAATCTTCTGATGATCCTGAATACTATCGCATGGATGTTAAAAGGTACAACAAATACATATCATCTTTATTGTTATATTAATGATATTGGTCTTGTTAATTAATGAGAAATATTGCAGTATGCTAGTACACTCCCGGACGTCTAAATTAAGCCTCCATACATTTCCATAGTAGATAAATAAAGACCTACAACATCAAAATAGTGATAATTCAAAAAAAAAGTTTTGATGCAGATTGAAGCTGACATACTGGCGTCATTTTGGTGTCATCATTGTTCCAAATTTGAATTCACAACCATTTAAAAAGTTACATAAAGAACTTAATCCTTATATCAGTCCCCTGTCGCTTCTGTCTGTCGTCTTGTTCGCGATAAACTCAAAAACTGCTGCACCGATTTTCATGCTGTTTTCACCAATGGATAGCGTGGTTCTCGAGGTAGGTTTTAGTATATAATAACCGACATCCACGCGGGCGAAGTCGCGGGCATCAGCTAATTACAAAATAAAGCAGGGTGCTCGAGTTAAGAGTCTATTTTAATAGAAAATTGGCATAACATAAGTTGGCATAAGACTGAATTTACGACGCCAATTCAAAAAATAAAGAAAATAAGTTTATTTGCCACATGTCATAAGTACACACTAGCTTAAAAACAAAGAAAAGCCGTATTTAAAAAAAATCATGCACCAAATTGGGCCATTTAGCAAAATGCCAGGCCAATTTACTTAAGTATTCAAACAGATTTGTCAGTCCCATTCAGTCCATCTAACATGTTTCATTGCAGGTGTACAAAGTGCCTAAAGCATCTCCACGTCTGCTTCCTTATAAATTCTAATTCAGAAAGAACATGGAGTGTAATTTCTATGAAATTTTATTTACAGGAAGAAAATGGAAGCCAATGCTGCCAACCAGAATATGTCAACAAGCTCTTCAGTCAAGGCTTCAAGTGCAATAAAGAGAAAAAGGGCAACTGTTCCAAAGAAGCCACCCAATGCTAGTCATCTTGTAAGTGCAGTATCCAAATTTTACAAGTCAGCAAAAAGTAGAACATTATCCATAGAAAAATTCATAACAACCAGTACAGAAAACCAATAAAATAAAAAACTGGCCAAATTCATGTGGAACCAGCACAATGAAGGGTTCCGTAGTAATTGGGGTGACTTTATTCCAAGAACGAACTTAATATTGTAGATTGTAAAATGTTCTCCCATAATAATATGGAATATATGGGAGAACATGTTTCTGCAAATGTACACCCCTCACCATAGGAGAGAATAGAAAAAAATGTCCCAACTTGAAAGTGTTGAATGTAAAAAAAAGTTTTTCATGATTTTATTTTACCACTTTGTCAGAGAGCTGTAATTTGGCATATATGTAATTTCTTCCAGCACCAGTCCAGTGGTTCAATGCTGTCCAAAGTTTCACCGGCGTTGGGTTTCGGCCTGTCTGCCGGTGATGGCCACATGACTCCCGAGGAAGTGGAGCGCCACCTACAGTCTCGGCAGTCGTACATGGAGCTGTTACCAGAGCGTGCGCCGCCTACTGTGCCAACTGAGATGTTTAGCAATGATCCATCACTTGATAGGTAATTTTATGGAATGAACCCATCACATTAAACAAAAAATATTATATAGGTTAATATACAGTAGTATCCATCAACCTGCACTTGGCTTGCATGGTGAGTAAAAACCACTCTCTCAGAGAGGAGCCCTGTATTCCAGCAGTGGAAACATTGTAAGCTGAATAAGCCATATACAGTACAGGCTGTAAATTTGACACATCAAGATTTAGTTAGACTTTTTTGAATGTCATCTCGGACACTCATGCCCGTGCAACAGTCTCCTTCCAAAGTTAATACCGGGTCCGTACCTAACAACATAATAACATTAATACTTTGCTGTTTGTTACAGTGAATCAAATGATGTATTGGAGAATTCGCCGAATGTCGAAGAATGGTTTGATTAGTTAAAAGTTCGAATTATTTTAAGTGTACTCCTAGAATTATTTCAAAATATAAGTAAATACTTATTATTTGATGTTTACATTGAAAACTGCTTTGACTTCTAATACCTAATTCATTCAATAAAAATGCACAAAATACGTATTGGATAAATATTTTATTAAGAGTTACAATAATGGGTTTTGAAGCGTAAGAACAAACATCTATCTGTTACAGAATCACACCCACTTTGTGATATATTACATTTTTGATAAACACACATATATACGAAGTGTACAAGTACATGTATCAAATAAGCATAAACATTCTTTTAATTTTCATAATATACATACAATGTATGGGTACCACATTCTTAACAAGATTAATAAAAACGTTTATAATGATATATTAATTTATTAATAATGTTCTCTTAACAAACCTACCATGCAAAGAAAACTTAGCATGCTTGCTACTAATAAATTTATAACAACATTTTATGTCCATAATACTAAAGTCCCTATATCTAATCTCTATTTTGTGGTACATATGAAAATAAAATCTTCTAGGTTTGTGAGATTCCTACTATCGACTCAAAAACACGTATACTCAAGACACACCAACACATTTTAATTAATCTCTAACAAACAAGTATGTTTAGATGTCATGAGTATGAAGCTGATATACTAACACACATGTTTAATTTCGCAGCATTGGTTTTTAAATGAGAAACTGGTACCATTATAATAAACATTGGGATAATATTTAAAAAATAAATTATAATGCAGTATTATCATGAAGTGAAGCCATTAACGCAATGACTCAAAAAAATACAATTACTTTTAAAAACAATAAAAATAGGCCTATTATATAGGAATGCTTGTGAAGTAGAAACATTATATTTTTTTAAACATTGAAAAGCACCAGTCATGATGGCAATGTTGATGACTTGTATTCAGGACAACAATATTGAAGTTCTTAAAATGTTGAGTAGTTGTTTAATAGGAAAGAATAAGTTACTTTTAGGGTTTGATATTTTAGTTTATGTACAAGACGCTAATGCATTGAAAATGTAATAGAGATGACAACCAGGCTTACAATCTTCTTTATGGCAATATTATGAAAATCATAAGATGACTGATGAAGATATTTTAAGACAGTAAAAAGGATTTTATTACCAAAGTTATAATACTGTATATCAGCTTACACTTGGGAGATATATATTATTGCCATTAGTATAATTTACTACAAGTTAACAGGAACATTAAAGGAAAAATAAAGGGGGTGTCTGTATTACAATTTGCAATGACTATAATAGTGTACCAATGATAAATACTACAGTCTATTCTAACTGGAAACATATTTCATACAAGTTACATTAGATAATTTTACAGACAGAAGTATTATACTCACCAGCACCCTAATTGCGTAATACACGATCATTCACAATCTGAATCGGTTTGAAACATAATTTCTAGTCCCTGATAAGTTCGAAAAAAAATTGCTCAACAACGTGAATAACGCAATGAATGTTGTTGAACTGTCAAAATGAAACAGATTAGTCTCAATCGGTTACGAAAATAAGTTAATCAATCAGCGAAGCTACTCCTGAGTATAATACTTGATGGAACAATCAAAATTTTGATACATGATGACATTAACAGCCAAATAGTTACTTTGGTATGAATTATAATTTTCTACATTATTCCATAAATACATTTGAATATACCTAGAAATATGCGAGACGAGACAACAGTACAATCTGTGACACTAAATAGCTACCTATTCATCGCCCAAACAAGACACTATCAACCATAAAGTAATGCATGAGAATTTCATTTATCCTCTATATATACAAATCAAGCAGTATTTGGTGCAGATGTTATACCATACATAAAATATCATGAAAACGTATTGTAAAATCCATCAAGCATGCTGCAGACTGCTGATCTTGATAAATGATTACAAATGACAAATACTTAATTATTTTTATTATAATACTACTAATATCAAATTAGGTTTACAAATGGATGTGTATTGATTTATGAAACGCGATGAATTAGGTAAATTCTCAGCATATTATAATATTGAATATAATATTATTGTAATAACATGAAAGTAAGTAATCCTTGTCTTTTGAACATCTTATCAAATCTTAAAAATCGCAGTTTAAATGTTAACTAAAATAAATCTCGTTTTACAAAACACCTAACTCTATATTAGCAATAAAATAAATCCAAAATTGTACACAAGAGATTTCATTTCATTCTATGTTCAGTGCAAAGTTCACAAGTGTTTTGCTTCATATATTTTCCGAATTGTACGCATTATTTTATCAACTCTACATGTAAAGTGACTGTGAACTTCTAGGCGACTATAACACCAACTTCATTGTCTAACAATGTTGTTCTTCCTTTAAACTAAACTTAAAATTGATCTGCTAGCAGATTGCAAACTTCATGTGAGACTGTTTCCTTGCTAGATCTTACAGTCAGTCTAAACATTTGAGCTTGTTTGTTTGGTTCCAATCTCATAAGACATCCTACTTGCTGCACTCTGGTGTGAACAATACCAGCACACACAAAGTTATCAGGATTAGGATCAATTCCATCTAGTAACTGCATACCAAACCCAGCTAATTTGGTGCGCGTCGCGGGTATGTCAATAGAACCAGAAGCTTTGAATATCTTTTGTGCCCGCTGTTGTTCCCCTCCTAAGTTTTTCCATCTGGCAAAGAATGACTCACCATTCATTTCAGTTGGTTCAAAGAATTTGTTCAATGTGAGTGGTAGTTTCATAGTAATTTTTTGGGGCACATTATTGTACACAAATGAAACAGACATACTTGGAGCATCAATGAAATCTTCAATGCACTCAGCAGTAAGCATTTGCTGAATCTGTGCACCTGCTTCTAATATTGGTTCCATGGGCTTCATCTGCACATTCAGCTTATGTAAATCAGTCCAGTGTAGTTCAGGACGAACAGTTTGAATGGGAAACTGTGTTTTGTTGCCATAGAATAAACCAATCCTTCCCAAATTCTGTCTGAATTCGCTTTTGACGCCAATCTGGATTAGGTCATTTTCAAAGAGAACTCCATTATTCTTGAATAAGAATTTTTTAATGTTGTTTTGTTGCACAGTACTAGGACTGATTTTTGGGGCTGTATACAAATCTCCAAGTACATCAAGCAACCCATTTCCAGTTGCTGGAGCTGTAGTTCCTGGAGGTGTAGACAGTCCTAGCAAGTCAGCACTTGAGCTGTTTGTATTATTTGTGGAGTTAATCACTGCAGTGGGTGCTGCTGTGGGCTGGGGACTCTTTGATTCTCTTACATCATCTGGTATGCGGCCAGGTTTTTTCTTCTTCAAAACAGCCAGAATAGAAGATTCCCTTTCTGGAAAAGCAGGCATTTCTTCCAGTACTGTTGCTAAAACATCAGCACTAGCTACAATACTTAACTGTAGATATTCAGAAGCCCTTTGTTGTAATTCAACATCAGAGGATCGTAAGTTGGAGTCAGCACGAAATACTTCTTGAACGCGATTTTTTATTTCTGGGAAGAGATTAACAAGTTTGATGTATGTCGACAACAGAAGTGCTCTTGTTGCTGCTGAGCATAAATGGTATTTTGAGTGTAGCAACTCAAATTGAACTTGAGGTGAGGATCTAGTATCTCCAGCTATCAAATTGCCAAACTCTCCAAGTATGTATCCACCAACTTTAACCATATTTTCATGACAAGTTGGTGCTTGCAGTGCTTCAAACACAGTTTTTGCAGCATAGCCCTGAACTTCTTCTCTGTTAATCACAATCTGAATGACTCTGTACCAAACTTCTTCAGAAACATAATCTCCAGCAATTCTTATAAGATTAAGAATCACATCAACATACCATGTGAAATCTGTAGCATATTTCTCAGCCAAAATGGCAACTTTCAAAACCATTTCTTCCCTTATGGAATAGTCAGCAGTTTCTAAGTAGGCTAACATCTCTTGGACAATTTCTTCAGCATTTGTTTTATCACACATAGCATATAGCAGGTCCACAGCTTGCTGCCGGACTGAGACATCCTTTTCCATTTTCATGGATAGAATAACAACTTCTTGATGTTTTTTGACAGCCTCATGAGAAAATTCTGATGTAGCAAGATGGCACATGGACTCAAGTGCCAAGTATCTTAGATTTGTCTCACGGTTGCTAAGGAATTGGCCTAGTTGGTTGCATGCACGAACAAGCAAATTAGGTTCACTGTCATTGTGTATAATTAGGCTTATGGCCTCAAACAATACTGCATTCTTAGCATTAGAATGTTGTACTTTTTTAGATTTAGGAGGTTCTTGGGCTTTATTAAAAATGGTTTCCAAACATTCTGATAGGCGACCTCTGACACCAGGCTCCTCAGATGGTGGAGTATAGTTCTGCAGCAGGCGCAGTAGTTTGACTGAAAGCCAAGGGGCCGGCACAAAGTAATATGTATAATCTTGAAGGTCAGTGTAACTAGCTGTAACAATCCTACTCAGTCTAGCAACAGCCAGTGTTACGCAACCTTTGTACTCTTCTGGATTCTTTTTGACAAGGGCATCAATAAGAGAAGTTGCTGCAGTTACAACACCCATATGTGGGTCATTCAAAAGGTGTATGATTCGAGAAGTCCACTCACCTCCAGGAATAATTTCAGGTGACTTTCTGAACAGTCGTAACAGGCATAGAGCAGCAGATTGCTTCACCACATCCATTGTATCTCCTGAGACAAGAAGTTTTGGGATTTCTGTGCCAAATGCTTCTGCCATGTCTTTACTACCAATGTTAGCAATACATTGCAGAGCCAAATTTACATGTATTGGATTACGTGACTGCAAGTCATTTTTAATGCTCTGGATGATAAGCTTAATAAGATCACTGTTGGTGTTGACCAGTACGGATATGAACAAATAGCCTATTTGTTTTTCAGAATATTTGTTGGATGAAAGTAAGTTGACTGCTTCCATATGACCAAAGTCGATATCATGACCCAGCAAAAAGATAAATAAAAGTTTACATACATATTTCTTTTTTTGGTAGCCATCAAGAGTTTTGTCACCTTTGAACTTACTCCTTATATTGGCCAGTTCTTTATTGATCCTCTTAATTTCCGCTTCTTTGCTTTTACAATTTCTTATGTCTGATATGAAGACTGCGAGCCCTCGCATTCCATCTCCCCTGACGGCAGGCATATTGCCAAGTGACTTATCGAACACCAGTTTTATGCCTTTTCTTTACACTTTTGATCGAAATATTGTCTTCAAAATACTATCACAAACGTATAAGATGAACAAATTGTAGATCGGCGTTGAATTCCAACTAATCAATTAGCGGCCGTCATTACAATTAATCGGAAAAGATGAGATTTCTTCTGCTGGTTCTACAACGCCTTCCTTTTCCATAGATCCGTTTGAAACGTCAGACTAAGCTTATTGTTTATGGATCAATATTGTACTCCAATCAAAGGGCGCTCACGCGTTTATAGCCGCTGAAACAATAGCAGTAAAGTTTAGATTGGTTCAGGCACGCTTTAACGCTTTTGACATATGAAATAAGGCTGGTAATATAACGATGGCATATTCTAAAATGACATAGATACCTTTTTCTACATTTATTATATATACTTTATTGTACACCACAAAAATATATAACAAAAGGAAAAAACAAACTACAAAATATACAATGGGCGGCCTTATTGCTTTCCTCGATCTCTTCCAGGCAACCTTGGAATGGACAGTGATTTGCCTGGACATAAAATGGGGCTGTCGTAGGTGCAAATAATAAGTATAAAATATACTAAAATAGATAGACCTAAACATACATATCCTAAATAATAGATACATACAAAGGAAATAAATAAATAAGCAACGAAAAATAACACACTAAATTACATAAGGCTGGAAGCCGAATCTCTAAAGCAAATTAAAATGATTACCAATATGGACTATAATAGTAGTTAATTTGCTTTAGAGAATCGTATAAATACTTAGACCAAAAGGTTTACTATTATAAAAATCTTTAACTACAATTGCCATTGCAGAAAATGTGTCGAAGTCTAGTTTTTTCTTTAGTCTTTTTGATTTCTACAGGCAAGCGTGTCTATGGCTGTCTGTCCAATGTTCATGTTCGTTCATCAGTCACGAGACAAATGTAATAAAAAAATTGAAAATACGTCTAATATACTTTGTTTTAAATTCGTTGTGAAGATAAATATGACTCTTAAGTGTTGTTGTTCCCTAAAAATGGTTTCGTTAGTTTCATCTGATCTCTTGTGAAAGGCTGGTGACAAAGTACGATTCAACTGATGAATGATGCAGTCTATTTTCTGGACAGGGAGACTGCTATCACGTGCTTTACGAAATGGACTTTCGAATTTCTCAAGTGCTACTGAATTAAACGTTTCGACGACAAAACACCCTTATTTAATATCGGTTGTGTGTGGTTTTCCCAAAGACATTGCTAATGGAAGAACGCGCAAAGGACAGTTCGGTGACGACGCATGGTTCTCCACCAATTCCAGCAACGCGGATGTTATTGGTGAGACCTTGTTACTTTCATCACTTTCATCTGTTTTCATTAAATTTCAATATCATGAATCTGTATCATGCTTAGAAACTACGTTTTACAAGTGTTTTTTTTAACAATCAACCGATTGTATAATTATTTACTTTATCATTTATTATCATTGATCAACCGTAACTGATGAAAATGTAACTAAAAAGGGGTAAGGTTATCCTAAACAGATACTTTCTTGTTTAACAAATCAATAATGTAAACAAAATTTTGATTATTTTCTTTAAAAAATATTATAAATCCAGGTAAATTGAGGACAGGAAAATTGCTGTTTGCTGTTTACCAATATTATAATTCTACTACATTGTTGTATACATTCTTTTCTTAAATAATACTTATTTAAGTATTCATTATGTCTGATTGTAACTACATCATTGATTCAAAACAAATAATTTGATTAATAATTTATTGCACTAATGAGATGTTTTTTTTTCTTCTATAAGTCGCAAGTTATTTTTTTCTTCAAGTGTTTGTCACAAATCATGTTCTACTTTGTTATGAAGTTTACACAGTTTGTGACCATGATTTAAGTATAAACATGTTAATTTCTTTTAAAAAAACGTGGGTTTTTTCAATGAAATATGTTTACTTTGCTGCTTGTTACTGAACTTGTCACTAACTTTTCCAAAACAGGTTAAAAAAAAAAAGATTAAGTACTAGTAATAAATTTTTATTTTTTTTCTTTAAAAAGAAAATGAATTTAAATTCCTTTGGTTTTTGTTTTCTCCAAAATTGAGGCCTTTGACCATTTTTATAGTTTTTGCCCAGAAGTGTTTTTCTTAAATGTCTAATAGCAAATACCTATATTATGTAGAATGTTGACATGCAAAACACATGATTCTTTGTAGACCTTGAAGCCTAAATACATATGTAGGAAATTCACCTCAGGATAGGAACCTCAGCCTTAACAACCATCTTGACAAATCAATAGTCATAATATATGACATGAAATATGTTTATTTTGTGGCTTTATGTACTGGTGAGGAAACTATTGTATTTATTTAACAAACAAATATTATATCTGAATAAATACCATCTTTAAGGTAAACTAAACCCACAATATGTATGGTACATTTGCAAAACATCAGTCAATGGTTAACATCAAGATTTTTTTTGCACTTTAACATTTTTATAATGAACACAGAAATCTCAATAACTCACCATAAGTTGCATGATTAATTGTCTTAATAAAAACCATGATGAATTTCACTTAAAAGTTATATCCAATAGGTGTGGCAGATGGTGTAGGAGGATGGCGTGCTTACGGCATCGACCCTGGGGAGTTTTCCTCATACCTCATGAAGACGTGCGAGAGGCTCGTCCAGATGGGGCACTTCAAGATGTCAGAGCCAGGCGACCTGCTGGCTAAGTCCTATTACGAGTTATTGGAACATAAGAAACCAATACTAGGTTTGTTAAAAACTTTATCTAGAAACATATTACCTACAAACAAAAGAGGAGATTACTTTTAAACAATCTTGTGAATGTGCAAGGTATTCCTATTCAGAGGTATTAAAACATCACTCACCTAAACTATATTTTGGGTACCAAAAGTTATTATGCACCCAATGTAAATAAATATGGACATCATAGTGGAAAGATGAATATTTTTACCTGTACACATACTCTTTTGTTCACCTTACGTAAAAAGTGGTAGCTCTAGCAATCTACAAGCACATCCAAATTCATAGTAATATACCAGTCTTGAGAGTCAAACACTGACTGATTTGAAAACAGTAATGAGCAGTTAATATCAAAATCCAGGCTCAGTAGCCAATACAAACATGAAAATCTTATTTTTCTTCTACAAGTTTTGAGTTCAAAACTTCCCTGAAAAAAGGCTCACCTTGACCAAATTAGATACAGATAGACTGCTGTTGCAGCATGTAGAATTTAATGATTGAGATGTATTCAAGACTACATAATATTTATACTACAGACAACTGCTCAATTGAACAATACAAAGTCCTCATTTATTTTTCTTGAGTTAAATAGCAAACATAGATCTACAGCAGTGTTCAAGAAAATAAATTACTGATAAACGCTGTACCTATATGCCAGCTACATTCTTCGTTTTTTTATTTGTACTAAGACTGGTCTCAAACTCTCAATATATTTGTTCATTTACATAATTCCTATAATTTAATTTTATAATGATAGTTAATTGGTTGGGTACCAAAGGACATTGACCATCCATATATGGGAGTTGGACCAAGTGCTGCCCAGATTGGACACATAGTGCATTATGTTCCTTGGGTTTATACTAGTTTGTAAACCAAAGCTCAATAAAATCTATCCGAGGAGTTTTGAGAAAAACAATTTTTTGTGGAGTATTTTTTATTGATGAATACCAACCAACCGATGGTGCATTTTACTAAAAATAATGACAGTCATTATGTTAAATAACACATTATTATTTCATTTGTATGCATATCATTAACATGTTAAATATTTTTTACTGACCATCCATATTTGGGAGCTGGGCCAAGTGCTGCCCAGAATGGACACATAGTGCATTATGTGCCTAGGGCTTGTACTAGTCTGTACACCAAAGCTCACTCAAATCTATCCGAGGAGCTTTGAGAAAAACTATATTTTGTTGAGTATTTTTTATTGATGAACACCACGCAACCAATGGCGCATTTTATTAAATAATGACAGTTATTATGTTAAACAACACATTCTTATTCCATTTTTATGCATATCATTTACATTGTAGTGTAACACTAGTCAATGCATATTCAACAAGTCCAAACACGACGATGCTGTCTTGTTTGGTTGAGGAGTTCCTATCGGTACCTTCCGGCTCCATCACCAGACCCTCGATGCAACCTTGGGCTATACTAGGTAATTATCAAGACAAAGCCAACGAGTTCAAACACGATGGTGCTATCTTCTTTGGTTGAGGAGTTCCTATGACCACCTTCCGGCTCCATCATTAGACCCTGGACACTGCCTAGTGTAAAGCACTTGTCAATGCATATTCAACGAGTCCAAACTCGATGGTGCTGTCTTGTTTGGCTGAGGAGTTCCTATGGATACCTGCCGGCTCCGTATAAAGGCAATAACTTTTTAACCCTGGGACCGATTTTTTTTTTTAATTTTTGTATGTATAAATTGATGCAAGGAACCATTTGGAAGCACTCCCACGGCTGGGCAGCATTTGGTCCAAATTGGTCAATATCCTTTCACGTCAAGGTTCTTATTATACTGTATGAGAATTTGTCACTGACATTAAATTTTATTTGAAAAAAAAACTTGATTAAGACTGACTAATAATAAAGTCCATAAAGGACAATAAACCTAGAAAGTTCTTCTATTTAGTCTAAAAATGATAAACCCCTGCATTAAAATAAAATAAAAACATTTATTTCAGGTCCTTGACCCTTCATAAATACAAAAACAATACACATAATATATAAATAAAGTTAAATAAATGACGAAAAATAAAAGTTACAGATAAATGTGTTAAAGGATTTGATTACATCCCTCATTTTTAAAATCAAACGCCAGTTAGTCAATTTTGAACAAGTTAACGATGCACTCTCTAAAGTTGTGCATTGGTTTAATGTTAATAATCTCCTCTTGAATGAAAAAAAGACTAAACTCATTAAATTTTCAACGCCAAATGTCAGGCAGCTATCTACCAATGTTAAAGTTAATGGAATAGAGTTGGACCCCGTTGAATCGACAGTTTTTCTTGGAATAACCATTGACGGTAAATTACAATGGGGCCCACACATAGAAAAATTGTCAGGTAGGCTTAGTTCGGCCGCCTATGCCGTTAAAAAAATTAGACAGATAACTGACGTAGATACAGCCAGAATTGTTTATTTTAGTTATTTTCATAGTCTTCTGTCTTATGGGATTCTTCTCTGGGGAGCCTGTGCGGACATAAATGCTATCTTTGTTTTACAGAAAAGGGCTGT
This sequence comes from Lithophane semibrunnea, assembly GCA_947363905.1. Classification (NCBI taxonomy): domain Eukaryota; kingdom Metazoa; phylum Arthropoda; class Insecta; order Lepidoptera; family Noctuidae; genus Lithophane; species Lithophane semibrunnea. The sequence continues at coordinate 7,817,128 of OX376200.1, forward strand.
TCGAGCCATTTACAACCTAGGTCCAAGAGATTCCCTTCGAGAAAAATTCAAAGAAATAGATATTTTGACTGTAGCCTCACAATATATATTTGAAAACCTATTGTATGTACACAAAAACATATCAAAGTTTAAGAAAATGTCCGATATTCATAGTTTAAATACCAGGAATAAACACAATCTTGCTGTACATCGCACTCGTCTCCACAGAGTAGGCAACTCGTTCATGGGTCAATGTATACGCTTTTATAACAAACTTCCCATTGACATTCGAAACTTACCCATTAAACGATTTAAAAGCTGTATTAAAACCAAACTTTGTAAAAAAGGGTACTATAAAATCACAGATTATTTAGAAGACAAAAATGCATGGGATTGAGCTGCTCGCTCTGCTAAGCATTGTGACATTTTGAATATTATGGAAAGCCATAAAAATATACCTACCAGTTTTATATACAAATTGACATTATTGAATATTATATACAAAATGACATGATGATTACTTATAAGTATTGTTGTATTGTGAATGTGAGGACTATGTGGATATATATTTTTCGTTCTGTTAGTTTTAGGGAAGGTCTGGCAATTTGAGAACTTTATGCGACCTACCCAAACGTCCTTTCTTTGGTATTGTTCGTCGAGTCGTTGAGCTCCTTTAGTTCTGAGTTGAGCTCCACTATTACTGACAAATGCTTGCACTGACTGGACAGGTCCACTCAAATCTGTGTGGTTCTTTCCTCAAAAGACCATTTCAGACTCTTATCTACATGGTCCTCATATGGCCTGACCAAGATTATGTCTGGACTTTAAAGGAGACGGTGACCTCTGAGTTTGTTTCGGCCTTTCTTCTCAGAGTAGTCAGATAGGAAACGCCGACCTCATCTAGCTTATTTTTACAACTTTTTAATATGACGTGTAAAAGTGATTCCAATATCCTATTTACAGAATAAACAATTTCATTTCATTTCATTTCATTAACACAATCATTGTTTGTTATAGGAAGTAGCACGGCATGTGTGATGATCCTAGACCGGTCGGAGAGCGTGATGCGCGCGGCCAACATCGGCGACAGCGGGTACATGGTTGTGCGTGGCGGTCGAGTGGTCCATCGTTCACACGAGCAGCAGCACTACTTCAACACGCCCTACCAGCTGAGCCTGCCACCGCCCGGACATGACCGAAATGTGCTAAGTGACAGGTATTGCACTAATCATTTCTCGAAAATATAGTCGGCAAGTGGTGTCTGTTACACCAAAGTCGAAAGTGTTTATAGACATCAACAGTGTCGTCACTCACCTTAAATTTTCTCGTTTTCAGAAGTTTTACTTACTTATTGAAATATGATTTCTCAATAGAGAGGATAACTCTCGTGCCCACGGGCGATTTTTTCCCGCGGATATTTTTATCGCGCACTCAATTTTCAAGTCTCGGTATTGATCCGAGCATTGAGAATTCAACAGAGCTCACCCCAACGCGCCAAAAAGCGCACTGTTGGATTTTCAACTCTGGCCCTAAGCGGTGCGAAAAAACATCGTCGCGTTAAAAAATCACCCGTGCGCACGAGAGCTAACATACCAGCTCCTGTGTATTGAGAAATCATATTTGAATTTAGTAAGTAACACTTCTGAAAATGGGGCAATGGAAGGTGTGTGACGACACTACTTTGATGTCTTTAACACAGACTGTATTTTCGTAATTTACGTAGGAAGGTAAATACAAGGTTCACATTAGGCCTTGGAACTTCAGTTTACTATGTATTTTCCACTAACTTTACTTAGATAGTGTTTCGTAACAATATTACTGAACAAATTTTTAAAACAACAATTTTCGATGTAAACTACGGGAGTAGGTGATATGAAATCAAGATTATTTTAAAATGAAACTGTCTGTCCAGGAATTGTTATGTACGTGTTTATCTCGCGTCTACATATTTGATAAAAGAATATACATAGTGCGTCATAATTTCTTGATGATAAAATCAGAATTAGAGCGAAAGGTTACTTCAATACCGATAATAGTGTAAATACTACTGAAGGCTTACTGTGTCTTACTTAAAGAGTTAAGGGTAACTCAATCATGTTTCAAAATATCGTTCGTCCTGGAGGCGTAGCATGGCGCTTTCTATCTCTACGAAGAATAGACATAGCTTTTTCTATACAAAGTGACAGTTCGTTTCTTCATTTTTGACATCCACCGTAGAAATCTTTCTACAATCTGTCATTTTGTCTTTCATTTCTAACGATCTTTGTCTAGGTCTTTTTGTAGGTAGACTATTTCGGAAGAAAGTTTTCTATTCTTACCGTCAAAATCACACTGACAACCGATAAATCCTATGACAAAAACAAAGAATTCTGAGTCGAATTATGTAAAAGAGTGAATTTCGTAAAAAGTGCAGTTGACTGGTCTCGTTCTGTCTACTGTCTACAGGAAACGTCATTTTTGTCTACTCTTCCGTCGACAAAACGGTGCTCATGCTACTCCTGCTGATACGACATTGAACTGCACTATGCTTATTTTTGCCTTAAGAATGTCGGCCATTCTACGATAGTTTGGGCGAAAATGAAAACTCTCTGCGTATTGTTGACAGTTTTCATTTGGTGTCGTGCCAAATTCATTTTTTTAAGTGTCCCGTTATGTTTTTAAAACGCTGCAGCTCTGTACCTAAATTCGTTGTGTTCGTTTATTCGTCCAACCATCATTATTTTGCATCATCATTTTGTGTCTGGATTACTGCTACGGAGCGGTATGAACTAGAGAAACGGCCACTAGGTAGCTGGCACCGAGCGGTTTATGTAATTTAGCTGCATTGTGAGCTCATATTATACCTACTTTAGGTCAGTAAAACGATGAAAGACACTCTTTATAACCGTGTCATGTAAAAATGCAATCATTGTCTTTCCTAAACTTGTATCATGGCATGTATTGATTGCAGTATTATTTATTTTTCTACTTTGAACGAGATATCTCCGTTAAACTTGACGATAAATCGACATTACTTGATCTTGGTGAAATGATACTGTGATATTAATTCATTAATAATTAAACTACAACGGTCTACAATATGTAGTGTTACTGTTAGGCATAGGTAACAGTAGACGTACTAAAGGCTACTGTCTCCTGTGCTAAAGGTTTACAAATAAATTATATTTACTAACATTGTCAATATTACGTAACAGTTTTATTCAGACTCATTATAAGAGCACATTAATGAACTTTTATGACCTTGTACTATCGCGTTTGCGGGTCAGAAGAGATTAAAATGTTGAATGACACCGCAATATAATTCTTCTTAATTAGTTGACTAAAAATACCTAAGAATTTTCTTATGGCAAACAGGAAACATGAAATATACGTTAAGTACATATTATAATCTTATCCAGATTTAGTCTCCGCAGTCATAAGACTCATTATGCGTCGACCACGAGACTAGTAGTCATGTGCTCATTCCACATACAGCTGTTGTATTTCTGTATGTACTAATATTAGAGTTTTTAGCTCATTGGATATTTGCCAATATTTAAACTTGTGCGTTCTCTTAAAATTTATGGAATTGTGTTTACTTGTTTATTATTGGTACGATTAACGAAATAATTTGCCCTTTAAAATAAATCCTAATGTGTAATCACGGTAATTCGTAAATGACGTCACAATGTAAGAATAGAATAGCTGTGAGGTTGTTGACACTTAAATTACATCATTGACATCAAACGAACGACACACTGTCGCGTCACTATTTATATACTTTAAATGTTATTAGTTTAATTAGTACTGTATAGTACTACTTACATACCTAGTATAACTACATCCTAGAATTGACAGGTTACGTCTTAGCGCACCAGTTACGTTATAATATGTATTGGTACGTGATAAAGAATAATTTGCATTGTTTTTTTACTCTCCTGAAGTGCTCTGTTGTTTCTTCTCATTATTTATAAACGGTGTATACTTACTTAGATCATTTAATAATCTAAGGGTGTATAGTTATTTATTTATTTTCAGTTGCGACGTTTTAGAATAATTAGGGTATGTAGTTACCAAAATAGATGGTGAAGCTGTTATAGCGTATTTTATTAGCTTATGTATATAAAGGAATCTTTCAATATAATTTTCACCAACTTCTAATTGGATACTTTGTATACCTACATGTATATGTAGTTTAGACAATACTTACTAAGTATATAATTTGGTATCTTGGAGCTGATCTGATGATGGAGTTAGGAGGTGGATAGTGGAACTCTTCAGTGGCTACTAGTAAACCCCTATCTGACTGATTTGAGTAGTCTGTTAAGAGTTTTATAAGCCAAACAGACAAAGAGAGGATTTTTTTTATTTTGTTGTAAGATAGATAACTCCAATAATATCCGATATACACGCGGGCAAAAGCTAGTTATAAAATATGAGCTGGTTCGACTCATACCTATGAAAAAATACTATCGATAAGTTCTTGGAGAAGTCCCTAGTCCTTGCAAATTATCCTTAATCTTAAGTAAGTAGTGTTTTTATCATAAGCTCTTTGATCCGTCGTAAGCATAAACATTGCTAAAGGTACTGACACTGTCCACGTAAAATAGTGTACATTCAACATCATACATATTATCACTGCATTCAAAGCGCGTTGTTTACATAGTGATCATGATAACATTACTGCGTGGATGAATCGTACCACTTTTATACTCTTATTTATAATACAGGATAAGGGTAAAGATCTGTTAATGGTGTCATCATTGAGTGTCACTACCGTGTCATGTCTAAACACCATGCAACCCAGTAATGCTGGGGCTACACTTCGCGTTATCGCGAACTTTTCTTCGTGCGCTCTCTCTCGCACACCGCTCGATGTCTCGCTGAGCAACAGAGAGCGCACGAAGAACAGTTCGCGATAACGCGAAGTGTAGCCCCAGCATAAGAATAGGAGGAAAACCTAATATTAAGTTATAAAAGGTCTGCTCGTCTGCCATTCGCTCTCATTCGGATTTTTCCAAAGTAGTACTAATAATATTTATAAAGTTGTTGTTAAGGAAAATTAGCTTGTTGATCGTATCATTTTATTACCTAAATTTTGACCGACGTAAGCTTTAAGTTTTATAATTTCATTGTAATCAAAAGCTGCTGCAGTGGATATTTGGATGATAATTCCATTAAATATAATTCATCAAAATTTTGATAATATGTGGTGTGTAATGGTCGGACTTGAGCACCGTATGGCCGTATCTAAGCATAATACTGACGCTTAAACCTTTTGCTTCCGGTATTATAGTTTTGTATATAATACAGTCACGGACTTTAATTGATGAGCCACCTGGCACTGTTCGTATTTTAGCCGTGTAATGCAAATCGGGTGTATTCGGTTCCCGACACGCAAAGTCATGTCTTCGTATTAGAAGAAGAAAATTATATTTCATATCTTTACCGACTAACCTGAGAGCCAGAACTACAAACTTGACAGCAGAGTGACTACCCAAAGTCAACCAATTGCAGGTCTAGCAACAGTAACCTAGCAACGATAAACAATCGCTGCTAGGTTACTGTTGCGATAGTAACGTTAGCGTACAGACACATATTAATAGTCATTTCGACAAGTTCGAAAGTAACGTCTCAGACATCGATATTTCAACTGTCACTGTCTTCATTTAAGTTTTCAGAATTATCGAGTATGAGCTATGATTCAAAGGAGGTCGGTATCAAATAGATTGAATAAACTTAATGCAACATGTATTTATTTTTATCATTGAGAACTTATTAGTCAACCTCTATGGATAAGACTATTTCCGATTAAAAGTAATTTATTTGTCATCTTGTTTACGAGCGTGCGTTTTGAGTTCGTGTTTAATCGTGTAATCTCGTGAATGTATAAAACTGTAAATTGAAAAGTTTGAAGGTGGCTCATCAATTAAAGTCCGTGACTGTACCACTAGATGTAATTCTCGAGACAATAAACGTTATTCTATTCTATGGTCCATGTATGCTAGTACAACAAAATTTGTAAGAACCAACAACATTCTTTTTTAGGCCCGAATCAGCTGAGACGGCAGAATTCACCGTGGAGTGCGGTGACGTGATTCTGGTGGCAACAGACGGAGTGTTCGACAACGTTCCCGAGCCCGTGTTGGTGGCGGAAATGCGGCGCGCGCAGGGGCTCGCCGGCGAGACCAAGCGGCTGCAGGCCGTCGCCAACTCCATCGCGTGGATGGCGCGCAACCTGTCCTTCGATGGCTGCTACATGTCGCCCTTCGCTAAAAGCGCACGACAGAACGGCATTGATGCCATTGGTGAGTACAAATAAAGCATCGTACTTCAATAATAGGTGTCAGACCCAGACTGATTGCTAAATAAATTCAATTAAAGCAGTTCAGCATTTCTTTGTGTTGCTATTTCTAAACATTCTTATTCTTATTTGGTATCATAATATTGATTTTCATTGTTATTTTACCTAGTTAAAACAATTGAACGATTAAACTCCTTAGGAATATCAATTCCATCACATGAATGCCGCGTCATGACTGATTCTATATTTTGTTTGCAGGGGGAAAACCGGACGACATAACGGTGCTACTTGCTATCGTAGCGCTATGAAAATGTCCCCATGTGATTTATGTAGCTAGATCCTAGGTACATTTTTGTTCCAGATTATATTACTACAAAATTTAGTTAAATAATAGTAATAAACAACGAAGCCAAAAAATTGAAGTTTGGACCCTTTTTTGTAATTGATCTGTAATTATTTTTGGATGCGTTTGGTTAAAAGTGAAGGAGGTGCCCACTTCATTTGATTCATTGCGATTAATTATGAGACAGATTTGTTTCTGTAAATCTGTTTTGTATGTATATTTGTCGTTTAATTATTACATTGTGCATAGTAATGTGTAAATACTTTTTGTACTATATAACTTCGGTTTTTATTATACTAGATATTTCTGTATGATCTCAAAAGTTATTGTATGCTTTATTGTAGTGTACAGGGCCAGGCCATGTAGACATCAATAGGTCACCTCCTAAGCTTGATTCTGTCTACATATGTTGTCAAATAGAATTGTTTATTCAAAGATATCACGCTGTGACGCCATGATCTGACTGTTGTGCTTCTAAATTATTGTGATTTACATGAAGCTGCTTGATGTTGTTGTAATGCTGAAAACAAAGTGCCGTATACTTGGTGTAAGATTTGAGAGAATTCTGAATGTAATTGGGTCAGCGAAAGTTATCCATGACCGACATTAGTTATCTTTGAAACAACAGACCTACTTCCACAATCTGTTATTTTGTAACTGTACACAAACTTACTACAGTTTGATAGAATATCTATGTTGACTTTTTAGTCGCTTTAAAAAGACATGATTGTGCTCGCTCTGTACAACGATGGTATAGTCGATAATATTGAAGTCAATTGGACAACATTGAAGCGAGCGAAAAAAACTGGCTTGTTTAAATTTTTTCAGAAATCATAATTTTTTAATCTTCTTTTCGTGTGGTTCGTGACTAACCCAGTGACAGAGTTTTAAAGCCGCCCAAGGGCCTCTAACTTGGCTTCACATTTCGTCGAGAAATATCTCAGGCATGCCCGTTTCCTCACGATGTTTTGCTTCACCGTTTTTAAAGCAAGTAATATACAATACGTACAGTCGAACAAGCTATTTGGTATACAAGCAGATAACTTGCCGCTAACATTAAACAATTGTGTGAGTGTTTTCAGTAGTCAACAATCCTTTTACGTCACTCTCCTAAGCCATAAGCTCAAAATGTTAAATTAGACACACAATCAAAACAAATTTTGGCAATGTAGCGGTAAATTAATATATTTTGCCTGTATACCAAATAGCTTCTTCGACTGTACATGAATCCGAAAACTCAGAGGTGCGTGTCTTGGGTTCGAACTCTAGACCTATGACTTGACAGTCCGACGGTCACACCACTATCACTGCTTAACAAAATAAATTTTAAATGAAATGTTTTCATAGAAATCGATAATACACAGTGTAAGCAAATTGTAAGAGCACTGAAAAGTCAGCCTGTACGGGTCAACGCATTGCGTACTAGATAATATTGTGATTTTTTCCTTCTAAATGAGGATGTAATTATAAAGAACAAACCGTATTTAATGTGAGAAAATATCATGCCGCCTTTTTAATAATTTTGATTTTGTTGGCCCAATTGTAAAATAGTAGAATATAGTTTTATTATTGTGATTACAAAGTTGATGAGTATATCCTTTAAATATTTGATTTTACAATCAACTGTGTTTTGGAATTGAATGTGAGAGTTTGAATGAAGACTGAATACAACTAGATATACTGTTCTTGTTGTTACTAGTAGTTTTAATAATGTTACGAAACTATATTTGAAACGATCACAACTAACGGTTCTATTCTAAGACACTTTATGTTCTTTTATAAATTTTTATGTAAATTATATGTGTAATGATTGTATGTCTGTCTTTTTTTAAACGATTATTTAAACCTTTGCAGCTTTTATAATTTAATTTAAAACGATACACACACTTTGGCTGTAAGAACTTGTTATAATTACAAATAGTTAATCATTAGCTACAATCATAGTGAAAAGTGCATTTGAAGTTTGTTTTAATAATAGAAATGATGTTGCAGGTAAAATGAAACTAATATAGCTCACTCATTGCTCTGTAAATAGTTCGAGAACTGGTAATTTATTCAAGTAACGCTTGGATCCATAAACGAGTCACAACAAACTTTCAAATTGACTTGTTGTTTCAATTTGTTGCATTTGGGCTCTGTAAGTTTCGCTTTAGCCGTGACCTTATTGTTCAAACGTCGTGTTAACCAATTTAGTGAGTGTTCTTTGATATAACTACCAAATTGGTCAGCCAGATTAGCCGTGGCTTACAATTTGTAAATAAAATCAGTAGCAAAGAGCTATCTTGAAAGTAGAATAATAATTTACTACGCTTTTATTAAAGTATGTCAAGGTATTGTCTGTAAGTAGTCACTGATCAAACGCTTATCATTACTTAACTTATCAACTGTAATTTGTGTTTTTAAAATTCACCATGTTAATGCGTGAATATAGAATAAACAATTCTGATTACGATCTTATCTTTGATTACTTCTTCTTTTCGTTTGGTTGATGACTTACCTGGTGGACTTTTAAAGCCGCCCATGGGCCTCTGACTTGGCTTCACATGCCGTCGAGAAATATCTCTCAGGCCAGGTATGGGGTTTCCTCACGATGTTTTCCTTTACCGTTGAAGCAAGTGATAATTACAACTTACTTTTTGATTATTTACCACCCGATGGTCCGTTATCCATTGCTGTGTGCTTCGCCCTAATTCTTTTTCTAAGGGGGCGTCCATTAATTACGTGAGGCGTTTAGTAATTACTTATTTTCGATAGGTACGTAATTTTACGAGAAAACTGGGTATTTAGTATAAACACAAGCAAATTATATTAAATACTAGCTGTGCCCGCGACTTCGTTCGCATGGATGTCGGAAAACAATAATATGTCGCTTAGAAAAGTTATACCTTCATTTCAAAAGGGGGAATCTTTCGACCAGGCCTGGTGATTTTTCCTAGTAAGAAACTGCCAAAAAACTTGTGTTTTTATTTAAGAAAATGCTTCTCTTTATAAAATATTAGCGGTGGAACCACCTGGAGCGTACACAAAAAAGTTGCTAGGGTTGCTCACACGCGAAAGAGCTACATAAAGTTGGCCGTGGGAAAATCAACCAATACTAAGATCCACCCCCGCAACGGATAATGTCTGGCCCTGAGCTTTGTTAATGGTCATGGCGTAACACAGGCTGACGGGGAATTGCACACGCTTAAAACTAAACGGGAAATTATTGGGAATGAGAGGAATTCTTGGAATAAAAATAACATCTCCGGCGCCGCAACCTGTTAAGATTTCGGCTTCGATGACGTTTTGTTGGTGATTGGTGACTATGAGCCGAGTGCAGTTGCAAAGTTTGGGAGGACTTAAATTTCTGAGAAGAATTATTGGCACTCCGACTTTTAAACAAATTTTGTGTGCTGAAAGACCGGGTGTGTTAAGGGATTCTAAAGAACTCTACTGGATAGTGTGTGGCATCTTCTTCTTCGGTAACCGTATTTATCGATGTATATTGTTGACTTTCCCCAGAAACGTGCCATTATTTGTGTATTTATTGCTGTCCGATAGTCGAACAAATCAAATCAACCATAAGGCCTCTGCCTCGAATCTTACGGGCGTGGCAGGTCTTATGCGTAAAATCAAATGGACCGGTTCTCGAAAACAGCGGCGCGGCAGCGGCGAGGCGGCGGGCAGCGAGCGGTGCACTCCATTCAAGCGGTGACCGCCCGCACGTCTGCATTGCAGTGTTGTTGCCCACAATAAATTGAGCGTTAGGAATAAATTTGAATCAAAAAGATGTTGCCGCCATTGTTCAGACATTTCTTTCGCGAATAAAAACAAATATCTCGACGACAAAATCGTGAACACAACACTACGCGGCTATAGTGACGCGCGATCTGCCCGCTAGTTTCGAGAACGGGTCTTTGATGCCCGCCCCGCTCCCGCGCCGCCGCCGCCGCCGCCCCGCTGCCCGCAAGATTCGAGGCCGAGGCCTTACACACGCCAACAACGATCGAATCGAATGAGCGGTGGTCACGAATCATACGAACTAATTACGAAGTATAGTACAGTTCGATTCAAACTTAATGGCGACTCGGAACATGAGGCGAGTCGCTGCGCAGTAAAAATTTCATGTGACAGCGGGGGTGAGGGGTGGGGTACTGCGCAGCTAAAAGTTAACTTCCGAGCCGCCATCCGCCCCGCTGCCCGCAAGATTCGAGGCCGAGGCCTTACACACGCCAACAACGATCGAATCGAATGAGCGGCGGTCACGAATCATACGAACAAATTACGAAGTATAGTACAGTTCGATTCAAACTTAATGGCGGCTCGGAACATGAGGCGAGTCGCTGCGCAGTAACAATTTCATGTGACAGCGGGGGTGAGGGGTGGGGCGGGGTACTGCGCAGCTAAAAGTTAACTTCCGAGCCGCCATCCGCCCCGCTGCCCGCAAGATTCGAGGGCCGAGGCCTTACACACGCCAACAACGATCGAATCGAATGAGCGGCGGTCACGAATCATACGAACAAATTACGAAGTATAGTACAGTTCGATTCAAACTTAATGGCGGCTCGGGACATGAGGCGAGTCGCTGCGCAGTAACAATTTCATGTGACAGCGGGGGTGAGGGGTGGGGTACTGCGCAGCTAAAAGTTAACTTCCGAGCCGCCATTAAGTTTGAATCGATCTGTAACGACTCGTTTCTTGACTTCTTAATTTGAACCTAATGAACGAAACCAACCAAAATAACAAATCAAAACCAATCAGATCATAGGAGTGAGGCGTATTTATCGTCACAGATAGAAATCACAGATATTATAAGATAGCAGATAGCAATTGCTCCTAACGATAAAAAATATCTGTTACTTAAAATCACAGATCCTCAAGACTGTTACTGTTAAAACTTCGGATACGATTTTCGACTTTAACGAAAAGAAATAAAGAAGATATTCAATTGAGTCAATACGTATTTATCGTCTGTACAAAAATCACAGGCTGTGATTTTATAACAGATAGATACGATTTTCGACTTTAAATCAAAAGAAATAAAGAAAGATGATATTCGAATTCGATTGAGATACGTATTTATCAAAAATCACAGGCTGTGATTTAATTACAGATATTTGGATCTGTTATTTTTTTGTCAGTCACAGTGATCACAGATATCGTGTTTCACCTAGACAAGGTGCGTATTTACGCGACCAGGTTTTTACACCATGAATTCTGTCCGTTCTGAATTTATGAATGTCACGTAGGCGCAACTTCGTGACACGTTCATAGTTCATTAAAATTTATTGTAAAAAAAATGTAGGCAATAAACTGACTTTTTATGACAAAAATGGTAGGTACCTATGATTTAGACATTGAAATAAATCTAAAAGCATTTATATATAAATAGGTAAGTAATAATTATTGTCTCTAAATACGAATACCTATACCTATGGACATGGCCGCCAATGAAGGGAAATTAAAAAAAAACTTCACACTTCATGCGAATCTCGTAACCATAGCAACAACACCGTGTGGTTTCTATGGCAACCACTTCACCGTATACTCGTGCAGTGTTGCCATCTTAGCTACTTCGTAGCTAAGCTATTTTACAGTGTCAATCAATTGAATAAAAAATTTAATAAAACTTTTTGCTAGATTTTTTAGCTACTTTATACATGACGTAAATACATTCGATATTTTTTAATAGGTCTAGGTAGAGTGCATCACGAAGTATGAAATGATATATCTATGGTTTCATCAAATAGTTCCTTTGCCGTAATGTTAGCTCCATAGGTAAACTTATCAACATTTTTATTGTGTTGTGTTATCAGTTTAATTAATTTAATGCTCGTGGAAAATGGCATTACCTATGAAAAGAAGTAGATAGAGTAATTTGACAGGTGCAAATGTCAAACACCATATTAAAAAAACAAACAACAAAGATTTGAAATTAATAACTAGGATTCAAAAACGAAGTAGAAGTAGCATTTAGCTACTTTATTGGGTACAATCTGACGATCTAGCTACATTTAGCAGACCGTCTAGCTACTAACTAAAGTTAGCAGTTGGCAACACTGTTCTCGTGGCAGGCAGTGAGCTTGCGCGCGCTGCTACTTGCTAGTGTCAGGTCAGTTGAACTTTTCGTAAGTTCATAAAATTATTGAAAACAAAATGTAGGCCAATAGAGGTAGTGACATTCCATAAATGGTTGGATTTAGACATTGAAATATCTAAAAGCATTGAAATAAATAGCTACAAAATTATTGTCTCTGAACTACGTGTCACGTTACATTCATAATATGTTCATAGATCATTTATTGTAAAAAAAAATGTAGGTAATAAACTAACTTTTTATGACAAAAATAGTAGGTATGATTTAGACATTGAAATATATATAAGCATTTAAATAAATAAGTAAGTAATAATTATTGTCTCTAAATACGAATACCTATACATATGGACATGGCCGCCAATGAAGGGAAATTAAAAAAAACTTCGCACTTCATGCGAATCTGGTAACCATAGCAACATCGCCGTATTCTCGTTCAGAGTGAAGAGATGGCGCGCAGCTGCTACTTGCTAGTGTCAGTTGAACTTTTCGTAAGTTAATAGTTAATTATTGAAAACAAAATGTCGGCATTAGAGATACTGACTTTCCATAAACGGTTGGATTTAGACAATGAAATATCTAAAACCATTGAAATAAATAGCTAAGTACTAATTATTGTCTCTGAGCTCAGCTAGAATACGAATAGGCCATAACATGGCCGCCAACCGCCAATGAAGGAAAATTAAACCAAAACTTCAGCGCATAACGCGCATGCGCGAGGTGATCACCTCACTTGATTCTGACACATCATTCCACCCGATTCTGCAAAATCACTTCACTTGTGTGAGCCTGCGCGCGTTGGAAATGTCAGTTGAATTTAGTAATAGTAGTAACTTGAGCGCCTAACGCGCATGCGCGAGGTGATCACCTCAACCGATATCACTTCAACGCAACGAGGCTGTGCGCGCGTTGCAAATGTCAGTTGAGGTTAGTAATAGTAGGTAATTACGATGATGATTAATTGATGAATATTTTGTTATCTATTTGCAACGCGTAGGTAGGTACCTAGTACCTAGATTTAGTCCGCACGTCTTTTTATTTAAATGACATTTACTTATGTAGGTTCCCACATAATTTGTGTGGGGATAAATTGTATATCAGCCAGGCACACTTTTAGCACTCGATCACTGAATGCTTGGCCGCACTGGGGCACTGGTAGCAATGGTAGCGCGGTGCGGGAAGCGGCGCTGCTGGTTCGGGGACGCGCGCAGTCTTGGCTGCAGTTCTGTCCGGTGTCCGCAGTCGAGCCGCGAGCGCGACTTCGTTCCGAGCGTTGTCGTGTCCAGTGTTTGTCAAATATGGATGAAGAAGACTTAGGTAGTTTTACTTGAAAATTCTTACTTTAAATGGCAAAACGTGCGTGGTCAGCTCGAACTAGTATGAGATCCCAGCACCCGCGCGTTTTGTGTTTGCCGCGCTCACAGTGCTCACACAACGACAACTTACTAAATGGACGCGAGCTATTGCGTGAGTTTAAGTTGCCCGCGCGCTCTCGCTCCAAGCAGCCCGCACGCTCTCCGCGCCATGCAGCCCGCGCTACTCAAATGAAGTTCCTAAGTATCTTGCGCCACGTCGGCCCCGCGCCCCCTTTTGCAGTCTCGCCAAGCACTGATGACCGACCGAATCTCTCTTCATAATGAATAGATTTGGTTTCGTTACAACGCTGAACAACGTCGCACAGTCTTTACCTACTGGACTCGATCCCCAATCGCTTCTTCAAACACATCGCGATTAGGTCATGGGATTGCGTTTATACAGGGTTATTGGTAAAACACCAGCAACCTCTTAAGGAGTCATTGTACTCATCATTATGAACAACTTTTACTATGGGAACAAAAATATAAAATCGCGAAAAAAAAACAGCTGTTCCGTACATTTTGACGAGTTAAGCGAACATAAATGTACGGAACAGCTGCTTTTTTTTTCGCGATTTCATATTTGTTAAAATATTATTAAAATCTCGATTATGATTGTAGGTAAATGTAATGCTTAGGCATCCCTAGCTTCAGTGACACTGACGGCTCACTCCACGCTCACTTCACTTAAATTTTCACGGTGTGATGGTTACAGAATCGACCGGCTGGTACTTACTAACAAGTACGCCGACCAAGTGCCGACCCGAAATACTTCAAAGTATTTTGCTCCGTTGACACTCGACGCGATTCTGCTCTTTATTTATATCTTGTTACGGATCAATGTTCTGTGAAAGTATTTTTATTTTAAAGGTTTGGAAGTATTTTTCTTGAAGACGCAATTCTGCTCCTTATTTATATTATATTACGACTTACTGTTCTATGCAAGTATTTTTCTACCAACAAGGCTTGGATCTTAAGGAAGTCCGACCAAGTGCCAACCCGAAATACTTCAAAGTATTTTGCTCCGTTAACACTCGACGCGATTCTGCTCCTTATTTATATTTGGTTACGGATTAATGTTCTGTGAAAGTATTTTTACTTTAAAGGTTTGGAAGTATTTTTTTTTGTAGACGCAATTCTGCTCCTTATTTTTATTACGTTACGACTCAATGTTCTATGCAAGTATTTTTCTACTAACAAGACTTGGATCCTATGCAAGTATTTTTCCTTTAAGGTTTTGGAAGTATTTTGTTTTGTAAACGCGATTGTGCTCTTTATTTATATAATGTTACGGATCAATGTTCTATGCAAGTATTTACTTCCACCAAGGCCTTGGTTGGAAGTTGGACGTATATTTTTTTGGATACGCGATTGTACTCCTTATTTGTATGACCTTACGGATCTATTTTCCATGCAGAAAGAAAATACTTGAAAGTATTTCAAGCCCTGGTTTTTGGCGCTGGTGTCTAAAGGTGGACGTACTTGGACGCCCTGGTACTCGATTTTGCTTGTACGACCCATGTCTAGTTTCACCTGTTACAACCCATCTCTAACTGATCAAATTACTTTCAACTATGACAACCCAACCAACAATTTATTATTTATTTATTATTATTATATTTTTGACACTAAAGAAGTCATAAACAAAGATACCTACACTAAAAATAATTTGGAATATCTGGGCGAAAGTCATTCTTCGACGGAGACTCTTAATACCGCGATTCAGAAAATGACATTAAACGAACAACGCCATCTATCGAGCACGAAATGATACTGTCAAAATATATGGGAAAACGTTCGAACACTCTGTAAGCTAAATAAACTATGTAGAAAAGTGAAAAATTAAAGAATAAATACCTATATTTTTTAAGAAATTAACATTTGTCACTATTCTTTCATGATTATCAAGATTTGAAAGATAGGTAGCGCCACCAGCTAAATAAACTATGTAGAAAAGTGAAAAATTAAAGAATAAATACCTATATTTTTTAAGAAATTAACATTTGTCACTATTCTTTCATGATTATCAAGATTTGAAAGATAGGTAGCGCCACCTATCGCACTAATACTAAACTAATAAACAAACAACGCATCTGGAAAATTTTAATTAATCTTACTTTAGAGTTATATTCTATACACAATGTATCGCGTTAAGTTTCCGCGCAAAGAAAATGACGGTCATATAACAACACACGATCTCACAAACCTAGTAATTAAGAAGTAAGTATCATTTCGCGTCAATAGATGTCGTTACGTGTATGTACATTACGTAATGAAAATTCCTTCTTGAACACTTTAAATTCATATATCTTTTGATATTTTGAAGCGATTGCGATGAAACAAAAACTAATTGAAACATCGAGTTACACACAATATTTGAGTATAAAAGTTAACCATATTGATTTCGTACTTTTTACGTGATAGTGGAACAATCAAACTAAAGAACATACAAACAGACAGACAGACAAACAGACAAAAATTCCAAAAATGGTAGAAATGGAATCTGTTGGTTATTCTTGGACAACCCACCAACTTTTTTTTTTTTTTTTTTCGTTGTACAGAAACGCCTCGTCTACAGATTTATTATATGTATAGAAATCCGACGCAATCAAGTAAAGATGAATTAACACTAAAAATACGCATTTTGAAAAATCTTACCTGAAATTTTCGGTAGGGGGGACAGGTCGAGCGAAATCTCACCAAGGGATGAGGGTCGAAATATAATCAGAATTTTCTGACGTAATTAATAGACGCCCCTTACATAAAATCCAAGTAACCCTTATAACATCAGCTATCTGCCAGAAAAGTCCCATCAAAATCGGTCCAGCCGTTTCGGAGATTGAAGTTAGCCGGAAGAAACAGACAAACAAACAAATATTTTTATAATTATCGTATTTATAACTTTCATAATTATGCATTTACTTTGTAAAAAGCTGTAAATTTGAAATTACAAACAGTGTCAATTTTAAATAAATTTGTATAGATAGGTAGTAGGAAACACACTATACGTACTAGGTACTTACTCACTCATTACGATGAATGACTATTCATTTTGATGCGTTATCGCTTCAATTTTAGATAAACGCTGATTGCAAGAAAGAGAACATAATGTTAGTGGGTATTGGTAGGTAATGAACTTTCCCATTTCATACAACAACAGAATTTTAAGTATCTATAGAAAATATTCCCCGCGACTTCGTTCGCGTGGATTTCGTATTTTCCTCTACTTTCATTCAACACACCCCCCCCTGCCTTTACCCTTCAAAGAGATTTCTTTTCGAAAATGAATGATTACGATCTTAACTATTTATTTCTATATTCGGGCCAAGGTTATAGATCAAAGCAATACGATTTATCTTTTATATAAGTACTTAACCCTCACAGGGGTTGACAAGTACATACAAATCCCCTCTTTTCACCCACATAAAGATTGAATTTCCAAAAACTCCCCCTTATTGCTCGCCTACATTATAAAACCAAGCCTTGTTCAAAATTACAAGAAAGTATCGTTTTCTTTTTATTTTTTTTTGTTTCCCAGTATTTTGGGCTGTGCGCTGGTATTTTTTTTCGGTGTTTTGGACTTGCGAATATTTTGAATAGACAAATAATTGTGAGTGTGTATTGTTTCATTTCCACTTCTGAACACCCATTACAGTTCATGAGGGTGGGAAATCATCAAATGACTTCACCCGCTCTGGGCGGGTCAGACGGGTTAGAAGACTGACTAAAACCCACCCGTGTTCCTTCAGTTGCCTGTTGCCAAGGGCCCCGGTATCCCTTTCGGACTTTCCCGCAGCCCTGGCAGGCGCGCTGGTATGTCAGTCAGTTTCCCTTTTTATACATATAGCGCGCGAACTCCTGCGCTGTGATCCCGGGCCTTACTACAATAAAACAATATTTTTTTATCAATCATTTGTATTCACAATTAACAGACCCTTATCAATAAACTTTTTACTAACACAAAATACATTATATCGATTCAATGCTAATGACGTAATCTTAATCGCGTCCAGCATTTTTTTTGTACAAATTCATACACCGTTAATTAAAAAAAAAAACAATTATCTGTTACCCATGAGAAAACATATTGCTTGGTGTTTTAATATTATTACATATCAATTGCACTAATTACATGAAAGAATACTAAGTTTTTAAATGGTAGATAAGATATTGATAGATCTAGGAAAAAATGAGCATGGAAACCTTAACTCCGCGTCCTAACTAAAATGATGGTATGCGCGAATACGCAATCGTTGCGTTTATAATAATTATGTCACTCGTTTTGTTCGGAAAACCGGAAGGCGCCCTCTGGCGATGCGGGCACTTGTTCGGTTTCACCGACCACAATGAACTCGGCGATCGCATACTCGCTCGACGATTACGTTGGTTAGGAAGTGGCCTTAAGCTCTGCTCAATATAACTATGGAGTTGTTTTATAAACATGGAGAAAATCACTAATTTTATAAAGAGTGATGCATCAAAAGAAATAGTAGAAATCATTAGACATATTCTTAAATAAATATTTTGGCTTGGAAATAGCATCTAATCTGCAGTAGTAACCAAAAGCTAGCTTATCTAGCACCCTCATCCTCATTATTAGGGCGGCGCCAGTCGAACCCTCCTGGTCGTACGTGATCCAGCTCTGGGAGTGGACCATAATCTGGCTCTGGGGCAGGATCAAATAATTTTTTTCTGAAATCAGTAAACATGTATGTGTAAATTATATTCATATTAAAAAAAGCTCCGCAATTCAAAAACATAAAAAAATATGCAACTCTCAGAATGATGAAGGAAAACATAGTGAGGAAACCGACCGGCGTCCTAGACCCAAAAAAATAGAAGATATATGAAATCTCCCACTCTGCACTGGGCATTACTCCCCCTCACAGAGAGGAGGCCCGTGTTCCAGGCAGGAGTATGAACATTATATACAGGCTGATTATGCTAATGCATGCTAAGAATGAAAATATTATGAGACAGAAAGTTCTGAAATAAAAACACACTTACAAAAACTTTGGAGTCTTCAGTATTTTTTGACCCCCATTCTGTCTTGGTAGTACATCCTCCATAAAGAAATATATATGGCCAATAGCCATACCCACTAAATCTACTGATATTGAATTACCAAGTAGCACAGAGAAACCCAGTAACACCCAGGGAAGGTATGGTGCCTGAAAAAAGAAAAACTAAGTTACATTTAAATTAAACAAACAAAATGGTCTAGAAAAATTAAATTAATTTATTTGCAAACATAAGTGTAAACATAAAACCTCTGCTTCATGAACTAGGTACTTAACCTGTATCTCAAGAGACAGAAATAGTGAGAATACAGTACCTGGAAATTCATGAGACCAAAGAAATTCATCCTCACAAAAACATTTCTTCGAGACCATACATACACAATCATTATAGTAAATGCTTGTCCTAAAAATAATAAATTCACGAAGAAAGCACACAGCTGTAATAAACACTGTTAAGGAAATTTAAAAATATTTGGCAAACAGTAATTCTTTATTTCTAATTGGCAATGATGATATAGTTGTGAGCCAACTATTACATCAGTGAAATTGGAACTTTTTATCATACCTCCTTTGCAAGTCTTTGACTTACTATTGTGTTGTCTTCAAGGCCTTCCATCAATTTAGTCAAGCTAAAATGACTTAAAAAAGTATGTAAATATTGAATAACTTGAAAGAAAAAGGATACAATCATAAGGACACCTCCAAACACGAACATAACAACGAAATCAGCAGTTCTCCCTCTAAATGAGCCCTCTTCAAGCATTCTACAATATCTGTAGGTAAATATCATATTGAAGAAAAAGTTGAATCCTAAATTCCCAAAGAAAAGGAATGTGCTTATTAGCCTCCATAATTGGTATTTCCTTAATATAAGATTAGGATTGAAATATAACTGAAATGGTGAGACTAGGTCCAGTTGCTGAAATTGAGAAATAAAATTTGTTAAGTACCAATTGTTTCAGAAAAGGTTTAAATGTACAAGCAAAGCAATAACAGCTATGACTAAGCAAATGACACGTATAATTTATTAAGTAAACAAATAAGTAAACTTACGACAGCTAGCGTAGTAACAACACAAGCCGTGGTATATGCCCTGGTTACTGGAGGTATGAGCATGTATTCCTGGAGAAGCGTCTGATATGCCATTTTTCAGTTCAACTATGTTTTCGTTTTTACACTTCAACGTTCAAAAGGAAATAAAAATAAATTAGCTAAGATAACAGAGTTACAGTGCGACTCGACATGATTGGGCCACATCAGAATTAAATTGTTCACAACAGGAACATTCGTTAGTGTGATTACAGTAAATTAAACTTTGCGGAAGCCAATCTTCATTTAGCCCTCAAATAAATTTCATTCAGTAGAGTAAATGTTTTAAAAAGTTTACAGTCATCTTATAATGAAAGGAGTACTCAAAAACATGAAAATTCCCAAAATCTACAAACTCGCAGAAAATTGACAGACAGAGATGACATTTACTTTACTCTTTGGATTGGATGACAATGACAAGACAAAGACAGCATGACCTGTTTCTCTTTTTAGTAGGCAATGTGATTTGCAGTCCTTTTTTTTAGTTGTACAAATATGAATTTACAGAATTATAAACATTAGAAATAGAATGTTTATAATTCTGTAAATTCATATTTGTTACGAGCGCTAATAATATTTAGATCAACATACAACCTGATACTGACCTGCAAATTGCAAAAAACGTAAGAAAATTTGAATTTCACGGGCTACCCTAGCGCATCAACCTTAAAATTACTTTTTTATTAGTTAATATTTTCTGATGCTGGCAGAAAAACCCGACACAGGAGATGCCCAAAAATTTTTTTTTTTTCTATTCTGCCACCGTCTACATCTTCGTCCAAAATTAAAAGTGGTGGGGAGACTGTTAAATTCTTTCTTTAGTAAAGGACTTCACAAGGACGAAGTCGCGGTTAGAATGCTTGCAAACTGAACGACGCGAGAATGTACAGATCGATTCAAACTTAATGGCGGCTCGGAAGTTAGCTTTTAGCTGTGCAGTACCCCACCCCTCACCCCCACTGTCACATGAAATTGTTACTGCGCAGCGACTCGCCTCATGTTCCGAGCCGCCATTAAGTTTGAATGAATCGAACTGTACATACTGTGATGCACTCGCGTCGCGTCGCTTTACGACTTTGCGAGGCTAAGCGAGAATTGGGATCCTTTGACTCGCGTACAAAAAACGGACTCGGAACGGAGAGCTGGGGGCTTGAGTTGAGACAAAAAGAGACCGAGCTATATAGTGTTGTTGCATGAACATTCTTGCACTCTTTATGCCTCGGGTTACCACGAGAATGTACCTACAGGCGCGGGTCGCCATAAGATTTTAAAGTTGCCTGCGAGTCTCTGCGTGTGTACCCGCATTATGTCCTATTTGCAATCCTCCATGTGAAGCTCTGTGGCATCGTTGAATTTCGATAACCGTACGTTTGCACTGTCGAAACATTCAAGACAAAACATGTTGAAATCTCCATTTCCTGTAAAAAATTGTATGGAAAATTTACAGAAAATAGAGATTTCAACATGTTTTGTCTTGAATGTTTCGCCAGTGCAAACGCACGGTTAAAGGGGTGATAGACGTGCGATCAAGTACTAGTAGTGAGGCGTATTTATCGTCACAGATAGAAATAATAGATATTAATTACACTCCTTTTTTTGGGTAGTCGTGTAAAAAATAGCAGATCACAAATTCCTAACAATAAAACATATCTGTTACTTAAAATAACAGATCCTCAAGACTGTCACCGCCGCTGTTACTGTTATAACTTCGGATACGATTTTCGACTTTAACGAAAAGAACTAAAAAAGATATTCAAATGAGATTTGAATACGTATTTATCGTCCGGACAAAAAATAACAGGCTGTGATTTAATAACAGATATTTGGATCTGTTATTTTTTTGTCACAGTAGCAGTGATAACAGATATCGTTTTTAACCTGTTACAACCCATCTCTAGCAAGTACGTGTACTGAACGTGACTCGGCGAGCTTACTCGCCCGTCTGTCATCGCCGCGAGCAATTTGACAATAAAATTTTGAGCTAACTTTACGTGTGTCACCGACGGCGAGCCGAGTAAGGTCGCGAACTTTAAGACCGCGTACGCACGTCTATCACCCACTTTACTTTTCTCGTGAAAATGTTACTTGAGCTGTATAATGGACTATCTGCCATTGGCATCACTGATATTTCGATTCAAACATAATGGCGGCTTGCACGG
Organism: Lithophane semibrunnea; assembly: GCA_947363905.1. Taxonomy (NCBI): domain Eukaryota; kingdom Metazoa; phylum Arthropoda; class Insecta; order Lepidoptera; family Noctuidae; genus Lithophane; species Lithophane semibrunnea. The sequence goes on from OX376200.1 coordinate 7,839,430, forward strand.
AACATGAGGCGAGTCGCTGAGGGGTGGGTTTCTGCGCAGCGAGTAGATAACTTCCGAGCTGCCATTAAGTTTGAATCGAACTGTAACTTAGGGTACTTTTATTTTGGAAAAAGAATTAGACTCCACGCGGGCGAAGCCGCGGGAAGCAGCTAGTATCCCACACAATTCAAGGCATAGTGTGTCTTTCGGCTTCGTTAAGTGTCTTTTTTATACTCATTATACTAATAAGCTATGGTACCTTTATTTTTTGTGGTCTTCTTTCAACAAAGAGATTTAAATTGATGCGAACTCAAATGTTTATTAATTTGTTTTAGTATACAACTACAACATCCTGTATTTTACTATCACTCATTAGAGTCAGTGATATACAGAGATTTAAATCATTATCACTGACTCTGATAGTAAAATACAGGATGTTACTACAAGATGTTGTGGGTTCAACTGACTAAAAACTCTGATAAGGCTATTTACAAAGAGTGTTAATTATGTCTTTGCATCACAAGAATATAATGAATAACAAAATAAAAAAATTGATTAAATATAATAGATATTTACTAAAACATATATGCTTAATAGACAAAAACAGATGCTAAATCATCATAATCATAAGTTCTCTTCAGGAATAAATCTAATAAAGATACTCCAGATATATTACATAAACCTGTATTTATTGGTAGAGCGGTTAAGCTTATGTAAAAGGATTGGCCAGGTTCCAAAGGTCCAAGTTTCTTGTTCGAAATGCCACACCAAAGAAGACTTGAATTCTGAAGGGAGCGTAATTTTAGAATTAAGTCTAGCGTCCTCTCACTGGCATTGACTATTTTGCATTGGAAATCAAAAGGCTCCTCCACAGACACTTTACTGGGTAATTTTTCAAATGTGAGCCTTATATCTCCATAGTCAGGTGTCATTCTCTGCAATTGACTAGTTTGTAACCGCCCCTTTTCACCCAAGTTAGATCTCCATACAATATCTAGTTTACCAATATTTTTAGCAGCTGCCAATAGTTTTATTTCCTTTGAAATATTCTCTCTTGGTGTCAAGCAATATAGATACTGACAGCTTTCTTGTGGTTGAAGTAAAGTGACATCTCCAAATACAGAAATTCCATCATCAACTTCATTCAATGATTTAACATTAAACTGTTGGGAGCTTTCCAAAGAGACCTGCTCTAATATAATTGGTCCAGATGTTATGTTTTGCACTTGAGCTTCGAGATACACATCATCAGACTCAGCATTGTAAAACTTTGTCTTCACATCCAATGGTTTCATTACTTCAAACTTAAAGAATTTTCTGAATGATGCAAGTGTGTTATAGTTAGACATGTATGTAACTTCACAGACAAGAATGTGTGTGCCAAGATCCTTGACTTCATGATGTATGACATCACTTAATGTTTCATCTACATCAAGCATTGTAGGAGAGAGGTTCTGTTGAGTTGTTAGTAATATTCTCTGCGAGTTTGTTTGCAAATCAGCTTTTATAGACACGCTTTGCACAGGATTATTTGTTTCATTATGTACGCAAACATAACAGGAAAACGTTTCACCAAGATAAATATTCCCGAAACTTTGAGGAAGTAATAGGAACTGGCCTGCAGCAAGGGTTTCCATTTGGGTGACAGAAGTAGCATCGTCTTTGAGGTAATTGTTTAATATATTTCCCGGCAAGTCTTTAGAATCGCATGTTACGATTTTTGGGCTTATTAAAGCAGGTTTGGTCAACCTCATCACTTTTAATGCAACTAGATGTTCTACCACTTCCTTGGGATCCATTTTAAAGTACAAGTTAATTAACACAACAATGTGGCACCAGCGCTGCGTGTCAGACCGTCTTCTATGGATGATGTCTTATGAAATTGATTGAGCCTTTTTATCATCTATCAGTTTACACCGAAAATAACAAAGTTTTTGGTTTTGTTCTACAATAGGACACTGAGTATTCCGATCATTATCGATTTTGATGTTTCCACTTTTGTTGTCATCAGTCCACCACCTTCAGTCAGATAACTGTCAGCCAAATGTCAATGTCATGTATCAAGAACTATTTTCGGATACACATTACACAATTTCAGGGGGCTCGTGTCGTGGCTCAGTCTGAATGAGTATATACTGGATATGTAATAAGTCAGCGCTTGTGTCCATGTCATTGCACCAAATTGCATTTAAAATGAAATAAAATGTAGTTCCACAATTTTCCCCCGGACTACAGTGGTGGCGCGGACTATAGTTATTTTACTCTTTGCGCGGACTCTAAAGCCCGTATTACAGAACCTCACTCAAGACATCATAAGACAAGTCTCAAGCATTGTTTTAAAACTAGATTCAACTCAACCAATCAAAAGGCTTATATGAGTTTTTAGTAAAGCCGCGTCCCCACTAGCTCCTCGCGGCTCCTTGAAGTCCTTGTCCTTGAGGCCAAGCCGCAAGCCGCGCGTCTGAGCCTCTGAGCTTCGTGAGTTTTTAAACGTATTCACTATTCACTCACGAAGTCACGACGCTCGGAGTTATTCCTTATTGATTTATTCACAATTAGATGTTTTATCATTGTGTCTGCTCAATGCAGTGATTCAATCTATATAGTACTAATTCCATACCTATTTTCAATGCGGTTCAATTCAATGCAATGTTGAATGTTGAGTGATGTTGAGAAATGTCAAATCATCAATGAGAAATGTCAAATCAAATCAATGTTTGTCAAGTCAAGTCAAATTTCAAACACGGATTTGCACAGACTGACTTGTTTGTACTTTATAGTGATTTTGTGAATTAGTACGCTTGCTAAAATCAGAATTTATTATCGGTTCAGAAAGAAAATATTGTTTTATTTAACTTGATCAAATTTAGAAAATGGTGTTAACAAAGGAATTCAGAATTTGTATGCCGATGACAGTCGAGGAGGTACTTCCAAATATCCACTTTGCTTGAGCTACGCAGGAATAATATTTTATTACAGAAACGATGTGTAATTTTTGCTTTTTTCTAAAGCTTATCTGACTTTAAACACTACTTTGTAAACTGATTACTATGGCATATAACTTTTCTTTGCTATTTAGGTTGTATTTACGACAAAAACGGCCTTGGAAAGATTAGCATTTGATTTATAGTTGCATAGCTATAACATTGCTTATGTATGGCTGCAGATTGATGTCTGCAGTGCGTATTAGTTTTCTATATGTACTATCTCTTATGATTCACTAGACTGATAACTACAGGGCACAATTATCGGCTCAACCTTTAATCATTTTAATTGATCACATCTTATCGCTAATTGCATATCATGGAACTGAAGTTTAAAGTTCATATTTATAAATTATGTAAATAGTCTGGTAGCATAATCAGAAACATGTGTATGATTGTAATGCTTTCTTCCAGTATCGCATAGGTCAGCTTTATATGATAGCACGGCATAGCTTCGAACAGTCCAGCAATGGAGAGGGAGTGGAGGTAGTGGCTAATGAAGAAGTCACTGATGAAACCAACGGAGTGGGACAGTATACTGAGAAAAGAATACACCTGTCTAGGTGTGTGTATTGCTTTGAATTTGATATAAGTCTCAGATGTAATTCTAAGAATTTTTCTGCCTTTATTATTTTAATATACAATTGATCTTACCTTGTTAATCCATACTAGGTGTGGCCAAAAGTATTCCGGAAGTACACATTTTTAATTTATAATCTAATCTTGAATAGATAAGATTAAGATTTATGAATTTGTCAATATGGTGTGACACATTTTTTTATTTATAAGGTCATGGATTTTTATAACTAAAAAGAAAGTATGTTTTCACTCAGTGGCTACTTACAAGATGTTACATAATAGAAGTTATAACTAGAACTATTTTAAAATGCTTGTACAAATGTACAGTACCTGCATAAAATGTTAACTATATTTCCTTTTTCCTTGTTTTACAGTCACTTACCTTATTGGGTCCAGTCTCTGATACCAAAAATATTTTATGTCACTGAAAAAGCATGGAATTATTACCCTTACACTATTACAGGTAAATAACATTTCTTAAAAAATACTGGCTATCAACACAATGTGGTTTTTAAATCAATTTTTTATTTTTATTGTAAATGTGGGTCAAACCATTTTGTGTTTCCTCCTAGCATAATTATTAGCTTTATCTTTTTTTGACCAAATGTAAGTTAAGCTATAATGGTTTTGATAGATTTTTCAAATGGACTATTGAATTAAATGTGAAATAATTGACCAGCTGACATTTACTTGAATTTTTAAGATACCTGTTTTAAGGAACTTGTACTTAAACAAATTATTATTAAACTGTCATGTGTCCTACTAGGAAGCCATTTGTATGTAAGCGCTCAACAGTTTTTACAATTATATTCTTTTATTTCATTTTTCATACTTATAAATTATATTTTTAAATATTAGAATAAAAAATTATATAAAACATTTAAAAATATAAAAAATAGTAGCCCACCGGTATCGGGAACAGGGTCCAAGCTACCGGCGGTCAGGGCTCCAGAGAGAGGAACCTCAATTATATTATTATTATATATTGTTTTGAATGTATTCTTCTTATGAACCGGTGGGGTTCATACAACATTTAAGAAGAGTTTCCTATAAAAAAGTCCCTGTTCCAAAAAACCATCTAAAAATATTCTATATTTACCTACTGGTTTATTTTCATTTGCAAATACTTTAATATATTTTTTTTGTCTTTTTCATGATGCTGAATTTTCACAGAATATACAGTAAGTATTTTATTTAACTATATCAACTATATGTACTGTTGTTCCAGTGCGAGGATAAATAAATACATAGTAGTAAGTATTTTTTGAAAATGGGTTTATTATGCCTATAATGTTAATAACATGTTTATTTTTCCAGTGCTCCTTTATTCCAAAGTTCGCTATCTCAATTCAAACAAGATATGAAGATAATAATGGGACTACAGAAAATGTAAGTTAAAGAATTGCAACTTTAGCAATCAACAAGTTTTTCATAGAGATTTTCATAATAATTATAATAATTTTTATTTAATTCTAGTGTCTGGGCATGACTCAAGAAGAATTAGAACAAAGGGAAGTAGACTTCTTAGACATAGCTTATGACGAGATCAAGCCGCATCATTACAAGGAGGCGGAAGATCCGAAGTTCTTCAAGTCTGAGAAGACTGGACGAGGTCCCCTTGTGGAGGGTTGGCGAGACTCTCACCAGCCCATCATGTGCTGTTACAAATCCGTTAGCGTCAAGTTCGAGGTATGGGGCCTGCAGACCAGAGTCGAGGAGTATGTTCAAGCAGTAAGTTCAAGTTCGAGTTTGTAATGAACAGGCGTGAGCACAGGTGCCACTTTACGATGTCTCTTCCTTATTTGGTTCTTGAAATATGAAGATGTGCGTGACTCTCATACATAATGTTATGTACTTACTTGGCGTCCATGATCGATAATATGGCGGTCAATGTAGGTTGCTTCAAACTTGCTGTGGGGTACCCTCACTTGTCATAATAATCAACTGTCAAGTGTCAACTATCTGTCAAACACCACATGCCTTCCCCCATAGTCTTTAAGCAGTTTACTCAAGTTATGATATTATTTATACTTAACTAACCTAACTATCCTAAATCTAACCTAACTTCCTAATATCTACTTCACTCTTTATATTTAATTGTTTTGTAACCTGCTTCCTTCACAAGTTACTACTGCATCTGTTGGTATGCCGAGCATATCCCGCATTTCATTACTAGGACCTGGATCTTCATTAGAATCACGTCGCCGTAACTGGTTGATATGTCGTGTAACGATTGGTCCATCGTTTATCTTTACCAAAAACCGAACAGGACCCTTGATTCTGAAGACTTCTCCTTTCACCCACTTCTCCCCTCTTGCATAGTTTCGCAGCCATATCTTGTCCTTCAATCTAAATGCTCTCACGGGTACTTCTGTATTACTTTCAATTTGTCTTTCAGCAACAGGTTTTGTAGAGAAGGGATGTATGATGTCAAACCGTGTTCTAAAACGACGTTTATTCAACAATTCAGCCGGAGACTTTCCAGTAACCGTGCTTGGCGCTACTCTCAAACTAAACAAAAGACGTGGTAATTTAATATCCATGTCAGTTCCCGCCAAACTTTGTAATTTCTTTTTTACTGTTTGCACAAATCTTTCAGCTTGGCCATTTGACGATGGTGTATATGGTGCAGTCAGTATATGTTGAATGCCATTGCATTTCATAAAATTCTTGAATTGTTCAGATGTGAATGCGGTTCCATTATCCGATACTAATGCTTGTGGTAATCCTTGCTGGGCAAAAATCTCTCTTAAAGCTTTAATTGCACATTCACTTGATGTTGATCTAACTATTTTTACTTTCGGCCATTTTGAGTGTGGATCCACCACAATTAGATATATTCTTCCGTCAACTGGACCAGCAAAGTCAATATGTAAACGTTGCCATGGGTTAGAAGGCGTGATCCAAGAATGTCGTGTGCTTGCTGGCATATTTTTATTTACCTGACAGCTGTCACAATTTGCCACTAATGCTTCAATCTCATGATCCAGTCCTGGCCACCAAAAATAGCTTCGTGCAATAGATTTTGATATTACTATACCATCGTGAGTCTCATGTAAACCCTGTAACATGTGTTACCGCATCGGTGGCGGTATGACCACTCGAGTGCCCCATATTATGCAGTCATTAGTAACAGATAACTCCTTTCTTTTGAGCCAATACAATTTCATATTACTGTCGGTTACGGTATCAGGCCATCCATGCAATATCCAGAATTTCACTTTAGATAAAATATCGTCTTGCCCTGTTTGTTCTGCAATATCTTTTGCTGAATACTGAACGGCGCTTGGTATCTCCGACAGTAATAAAATATCTTCAACATCATCAGTATCTGACTTCCCATCTTCAGTAATATCCATTGGCCACCTACTGAGAGCATCGGCATTACCTATACTAGTGCCACGTTTATATAGCAATTCATAATCATGTGAGTTCAGCTTCAACGCCCATCGCATCATTCTTGGAGATAGTACTTTAGGTATTGCTTTATTGTGATTCAAAATCCCAAGCAACGGCTTATGATCAGTATAAATTACTACATGCCTTCCATATACATACTGATTGAATTTTTCCAAACCGAATATAATCGCCGCCGCTTCTTTATCGATCTGTGCATAATTACGCTCTGATTTTGATAACGTTCTTGATCCCATAGCAACAGGTTTTTCTGATCCATCATCCATAACATGAGATAGGACGGCTCCTACCCCATATTCTGAAGCATCACATGTTAATGTTACCTTTCTGTTATTATCAAAATGTATTAGAGTATCTTTACTAGATAGTGTAGCTTTAGCTGTCTGGAATGTTTCTGTCTCTAACTTGCCCCACTTCCATACAGCATCTTTATCTAGAAGCCTATGTAGTGATTCCAATAATGTAGCTTTGTCTTTCATAAACCTGTCATAAAAATTCAACAATCCCAAAAAAGCTTGTAGCTCTTTAACATTTCTAGGGCTCCTCGCATTCATAATCAATTTGATATTTTTGTCACTTGGATGAATACCATCTTTATCCACCACATAACCAAGGAATTCTACTTTATTTGTTGCAAACTCACACTTTTTTCGGTTCAGCCTGAGTCCTACATCTTTTAGACACGCCAGTACCTTTTCCAGTCTTTCATTATGCTGTATCTTATTTCCACTTATCAAAATGTCATCTAACAATACAGTCACTCCTTTAATACCTGCCAATGTTGTTGACATGATCCGTTGAAATATACCTGGGCAAGCCTTTAAACCATAGGGTAATCTCTTCATCTTATATAATCCCTTTAATGTGTTAATCGTCAGGAGCATACCTGTTTTATCCGATACTTTCAGTTGTGTATACGCCTCTTTTAAATCCAATTTCGTATAAATTACGCCACCTGCAACCTCAGATAGACACTCATTTATTGTTGGCTGTGGGTATGTATCCGTGTCAGTTGCTGAATTTACAGTCAATCGGTAGTCTCCACATAGTCTTATACTACCATCTTTTTTTAGTACTGGAACCACCGGTGTGGCCTAATTTGAATAAGCTATTGGTTCCATTACTCCAACATTAACCAACCTATCTATTTCTTCACCAACTCTATCTCTTATCGCAAATGGTACTGACCTGCTTCTCATAAATTTCGGCTGTACATCCTTCTTGCAATTGATCACAACTTCAGGTCCTTTGTAATCGCCAAGTCCATCAAACAAGTCTTCATATTTTTCAAGTATTTTTAACAGAGATTCATCCTTTTCACTATCCAGGGAATTGATGTTATATATACCTTCAACTGAAATTCCTAGAGGCTTGAACCAATTTCTACCCAGGAGATTACCTCGCCCCTGTCCAATGATTATTTGCAGATAACCTTTAAAGTTTTTATATTCAATGAAAACTTTGGTCCTGCCATGCACCTGCACTTTAGCATCAGTCCAAGTGTGCAAGTTTAGCCTGCATTCCTGTAAATTCAATCCATTTGGCCAGATTAATTCTGCTTGCTCCCTTGACATAATTGTATAAGAACAGCCGGAATCAACCTCAAACTTAACTAATTTCTTATTCATATGAAGTTCTGTATATATAGCAGGTTCACGGGATGTACCTCCCACACAGTATAACCCATTCATAAATTCTTCTTCCCTTTCTTGAATCTCTTTGATATCACCAGTTTCATTATTAATTTTCCTGCACATCTTTGCAATATGGCCTACTTTGTTGCATATTTTGCATTTAGCAGAAACAAACTTACATTTGTGGTACAAATGGCTTCCTCCGCATCTGTAGCAGTATAGCTTTTTTTTCTTCTCTTCCACTACATTTACCTCCATTGGTTGTACCTCACTGTCCCTGCTTGTACTTGCAGGACAGTTGATTGCTGATTCCTCAATGGCCGGTACTTTCAGAATCTTTAGGTCTTCAACACATCTTTCCGCTTGCAATGCCAACTCCACAGCAGTAGCATAAGTAAGATTAGCCTTCTTCAGTAAATTCTCTTGTAGTTTAGCATTATTTACGCCGCACACTAGTCTATCTCTCAAGGTTCTTTCTAAATCTACAAAATTGCAAAATCTACACATTTTTCGAAGTGTTGCAATATATTCTTGAATTGATTCATTTTTACCCTGATTCCTACTGTGAAATTTAAATGATTCTACTATCTCATTTGGTCGCGGACTAAAATGGTTATTTAGTTTTGTATCTATTTCACCTAATGTAACCTGGCTCACATTATCCGGAAACACTAACGATTTAACTAAGTTATACAGATCACTACCACAAGATGCAAAAAATACAGCTTTTTGCTTATTAGGTTCTGTTATACCATGTGCTAATATGAAATAACCAAATCGTTCTTTATATGATTCCCAATCGCCATTTTTAATATCAAATGTCTCAAATCTTATATCAGCCATTGTATTTATGTAGTTTTCACAATGTTTTCACTGGTTTTTTACTATATTTCACGTATTTCCTCGTCACCACTGTTATGTACTTACTTGGCGTCCATGATCGATAATATGGCGGTCAATGTAGGTTGCTTCAAACATGCTGGGGGGTACCCTCACTTGTCATAATAATCAACTGTCAAGTGTCAACTATCTGTCAAACACCACACATAAGCAAGTCACAAAATAACGACGCGTCGGTACCCTCAGGAGATTTTAAAAGGAGCTAAATGAACTTTTATATTTTAGTTTTCATCATCATCATCATTTCAGCCGAAAGACGTCCATTGCTGGACATGGGCCTCCCCCAAGCACCGCCACTTCGATCGGTTCTTTGCTTCTCGCATCCAACGGATGCCTGCGACCTTCACCAGGTCATCGATCCACCTTGTGAACATCTTCCGGTACGGGGTCGCCACTGCAGAACCTTTCGGCGCCATCGGCTATTGTTCTGCGAGTATTGTGCCCTGTCCACTGCCACTTAAGTTTGGCATTTTTTCAGGCTATGTCGGTTACCTTGGTCACAGATATTATAATACTACGTACAGATACCCAATCCCATACAAAGAAATGACACCACCCTAAGTCTGGCTATTGAGCTGGCTATTTTTCGTTCTCCATTTTTTTAACAGATGGCAGCATCAGCGACTCACTAATTGCCAGAGACTGTAGTTTTTTTAACGCCATCTAGGAGTCTTGCCTAGATACTACGCAAGACTCCTAGATGTTTTTCTTCTTTTTTTACGTTTTTTCTTCCTAGGTGTTCAATTTTTATATTTCTACGTAAAGTACTAAATTAAAAAAAAAAATTGTTTGATTTTCCTTAATGAAACGACATAAACGATAGTTTAAAGCGACCCCTGTCATCACTAGAGTAAAACGCCATCTATTGCAAAGAGCTCTCAACAAAATGATAAGCAGATGGCTACTTTATCATTCTAAGGGTTCGAATTGAAGTAAACGGCTTAATTTAAGTTTTTTGTTGAAAATCCGAGATTTATGAGTGTAAATACATAAATGAGCATTTTTTTTTTTTTTTTTTTTTTTTTTTTTAGCATTAAACGAAGTTGTTTTGATTCGGACCGGTTACGGACCTCTACATTTCTGATTCGATCACGTAGGTAAACTCCAAGGATCTCCATTGCCCTTTGGGTGACTTTCAGCCTTTTAATGAGGCCCATTGTGAGCGACCACGTTTCAGTGCCATAGGTTATTACTGGCAGCAAGCACTGGTCTAAAACTTTCATCTTGAAACTCTGTGGTATATGAGACGAGAAGATAGTAGTTTAGTATTACCTGCAACCTATTGTTGCTTACAGGCGATTCGAGAAATCCTGCTGCTTGGTCATCGCCAGGCGTTCGCTTGGATGGACGATTGGTTCAACATGACATTAGAAGATGTGAGGGACTACGAACGAGAGATGCAAGCGAAAACTAATATGAAGGTATGTTATCAGGCAGACGCGGTCGCGGTCGCTAAAAGCTGGCTAGCTAGCTTTTAGCGATAAAACCGCCCATTGTGTCACCCTATGTGAAATTTCTACATTTATATCTGTATTTTTTATGGTGTAGATAATAAAGAGTATTCTATGTAGGGCGAAGTACGGGGTTTTCCCCCATGAATAACAACAATCACTTATTTTAAAACAAAAATCCAGATGCGAAAACCCTTGCCCGACCTGGGAATCGAACGTCAATCTCATCAGTTACGAGAACGTACCTTTATAAAATTCTCAATGAATTGTTTCAGTTGAAATCCACCACAGAGGCCGTCGAGGGATCTAATGAGGACAAAAACTCGGACTCTTCTAAACCACAAACTCCTAAGACTCCTAAATCACCGAAGAGTACGAGCAGCACTCCTACAGGTGAAGGTCGGACATGGTTCAACTGGTCTTAGGTTGTTCCACAGTCGTAAGAAGGGCTTGAACACCGGTTAGTTCAGTAGTATTTAGTCAATTGCTGTTCCTCTTATGCCTTGTTTACGTTATTCTTCTCGACTTCTGGGGTTGTAGAACAAAGTAGTTAAATATTTCAAGTTTATTCTGCATTCCTTAGCTTGAAAAAGACTAAAAATGTATAGCTTTTGAATACTGGTTTCAAGCCCTTCAGAATAACGTTGATTTTGATCTCATCTTGCTATGACGACAAGGTTTGATTCTGTCGACTTGATGTGTTCACCTATTGCCTTCGAAGTTATATCTTCCATTACGGTTTTTTTTATTATTTCACTATTAATTAGATACAATTTTGTTCCTAGTTGTTTTACGTGTAAGTTATACTCATGTTTAAAATGGTGTTAGTTAGACAATATTATTTAATGAATCCTTACCTAAGGGATACCTTATTCTAGGAAGTTATAGTTGATGCAATAATGCCCTGCTTGATGTAATAATGGTATTACCACATAGCAGAGGCGAATGAATGTGTGTAAGTGGAACAGCGATCATACAAAAAGGATAGATGGTTTAAGGTGCCTTGTAATCGCTAAACACATTGTTGAAGCATATTTTTATATGCAATAAAAAAAAACATCATTACAGAAAACTCGAATCTTTAAAATCTCTGTTTTGCATGTCATATTGTACTGTATCGTACGTATATACAGTATGTTAACTAACAAAGGGCGTTCCCGTTAACCTGCAATAGTATAGCGTGTATACATGCTAAAAAAAATATTAACACCCAAAAAAAAATTTTTTTTTATTTGTGTCGTGAAATGTTCACAATACGATTAAATTTAAACGTAAAAGAAACACTCTGTACACGCACACTTGTATTTCAACGTAGAAAAACAAGTGTGACAAGTGGGCGTGTACAGAGAGTTTATTTTCCGTAACAATTTAATATTTTTTGTGAATATTTTACTATACAAAAACAAAAAAAAAACACTTTTTTTTAATGGTAATATTTTTTTTAGCATGTATAGACGCTATACTATTGCAGGTTAACGGGAACGCCCTTTGTTAGTTAACATACTGTATTATGTATACTGGCTTCAGAATAAAGGCACCTTAGATATTAATTAGTCAAGTCGGTATTTAAACATTATAGTTATTGGTGTACTGCTGTATTTTTGAGATTGACTTTGAGAGAGGGTAATTGTTCCCAATATATATAGCCGTATAAATAAGTAAGTATAATATTATTGTTTTTTTTTTAAATTATTATTATTGACTTAGCAAAATTATCGAACTAAGACTTCAGCCACAAGTATATTGAAATATTTAGGCGATTTTTATACTGCTGTATTGACAACTTCTTCCTAATCTGACTGTATGAACCCCCAGGGGACCTCTATTCCTATATTACATTCTTTAAATTAAATTTTCAAATATACAGGGTGTAAGGGTAAACACCGTTGTCACTCAAACCATGGGTAGTTGACTTAAATATAAAAATAAATGACCGAGTAACAACAAAAAAAAAGCGTTATTTTCATTAAAACATTTTTAAAGTTTCTAATCGACACCGTGCTCGCTAGCGAAACAGCTGACTGACTGGTGTTTACCCTAACAGCCTGTATTTTAGTTAATATATGTTTGAGATGACTTTATGTTAGATGTTGTAGATGTTATTAGTGAGTTGTCTTTATTGTGTGTTAACTAGTAACCTTAAAACAAGGCCTTTACTTAGAAAATGGTTGTATTTAAAAAATGTCGAATTATCTACAGAAGTTTGTAATAAGTAAGAAGTAAACGGGTATGTCGAATAAGCTGGACAAATATCATAGTTACATCTAAGGATATAATTTAAAAAAAAAAAAAAGTGTTGTAAGATGTAGTTATATGCGTATTATGTGTGCAATATACGGTTTAATGTTGTAGTTAGAGAAATATAAATGATTGACCAAAGTTCTCGAAAAGATACTGGTTTCTATAGATGGCTATATGTCTCGATGTAATAATAGTTATGTTTAAAACAAGTTGAGACCTTGAATAAATATTTATTTATTATTGTAATTGCTTCTGAGAGAACGATATTTATATTGAGATATTGAGTACAAAATAAGTTATTACCCCTTTTATATGAGCTAGCCGATGTCTGCCAACTTGAGTTTATAGCTTCAATCGAATAAAACAGATGCAATAAAGTATTTAGCATTGAAGTAATAGATACAAAGAAGCAAACGCTATGATCGTTATGATAATACGGGCTGATATCCGCACCTCCATGACAAAGCGCGTATTTTGCGTATAAAAATATGCAATAGCAATTTCGAAATCAACTCGACTTTGTGACTTTTCGTCGATCCCTACGATTGGCTTGTTCAAAGAAATTATTTCATATTGGCGTTGGCTGGCCAATGTTTGTGTCAGATTTGGTTGAAGGTTCGCCTCCATTAGTTCAATGCGTTACGCTTGATAGCTCGGTGTTAGATTTATTTTTGTAGGTACTGTGAATTCTTATGAAGTTTTTTTGAACTCCCTAAACTGTATTGAAATTATGGCGTCCGCAAAAACTAGTGTTACGTTAATATTGTACATAGTTGGAGTTATTAGGTGACAAAAAACGGCTCTATTATAAATACTACTTTTGCGAGTTATGTTCCAAATGTAACTTATCGCTTAATGTTTAATGTACGGTAACATATGTGTTGTCGATGAAATATAATGATTGTTTATCATTGATATTGGTTTTATTTAATTTCCTAATCATGATCAAAGACTTGTAATCAGTTATTTCGATTCATATCCTAATCGGAATTGAGAAGCGGACATCTTACCATCGGAAGGACTACCTACACGCCTTTTTTGCGGCTTCACAAAACACTTATATAACGCCAAAGCTTACACATTGGGCTGCTACTGTGAATATCTAGACACGGGGCCGCGTGTCAAGCCAAGAACTGGCGACGCAGCAGCCGTGTGTTACATTACACGATAACTTTTACTTAAAGAAAGCTCCACCACTATTAATTGAACACAAATTAACGATAGGTACAGTCTGTTGTCAACATTATCTAACCCACCCTAAAATCAAACGACTTTGGACCCTCTGCCGGTAAAATTAAGGTTTATTTAATTTATATGAGCTTATCAGACAAGTGCTCGAGGACTCGATGAACAAAAATACAATAATAACACAGACACGCAAATTTGATCTTTAACGCGTAACGTTAAGGTAAACCCACCCAACATAGTCGGAGCCACTGGCATTATATATGTTTTTGTTAAGCTATTTTAATCATTATCTCGTTAACATTAAAGTTGAAAACCTTTTAAGTCACGCTACATAATTACAACCCAATCTTTAATTTCGCGTATTCCCAATAAGTTCTTGTGGCTTAGCGGCTTGACGCTGGATTGACGACGAACAGCATGTGGGTTCGAAAACACAGTGCACCTATACATCAGTTTCTTTTTTAATTTGTTTTCATTTCTACAATATTGCTTGCAATATTAAAGAACGACCAATGTGATTTTCGCCTAATAACTAATCTTGTAAACGGGTGGTAACGGTAACTTGTAAATTTAAAAAACTTTAAGTTCACAGAATTTATATTTACCAAGAATGGTTGAATACGAAGTAAAACATATTTACTTCGTGAGGTAGATCATAAATTCATCTAAGTAACAAAAGTTACACTACGCCTAATAGCAGTGACTGCGCACACACATTTGTAAATCGTTTAACTCGTTAAGTATTTTTAAGCAATTTGTTGTAATAAAGCATCATGTCGCAACTTGACGACTATACCAAACATAAAATAATATTTTTACATGAGCAGAATGTTGGAATTAGAGAGATTGGTCGCCGACTTAATATAGCAGTAAGTGTTTTTTTTATACCTATTTTATTTTATTGATTGTGATTAATGAACGCGTAGTTGGCTATTTTACCATTACATTCACTCCTTACAAGTTACATACACGGTTCCAAAAATGTTTATTTTTGTTTTAGAGAAATACGGTCAGACTATGGCTAAGACGTTATGGAGACAATGGAAATATTCAGCGGATTCGTCCAGGAGCAAAAGCCATCAAGTATAGTCCCGAATTCGAACGCCACCGGGCTATTGTTTCAAGCCACGTTGAAAATCCATTTTTGCCCATTCGTGCAACCGCAATAAACCACAATATATCAGTGGAAACAGTGAGAAGGCATTTACACGCTGCTGGGATAAAGAATTATAAACCGGCACAGAAAATTGCATTGACACCTGCTCATCGTGCAGAAAGGGTCCGTTTTGCCCAGGAATATTTAAATTTTAATTGGGAAGAAAATGTTGTGATCTTCACTGATGAAAAATCATTTAAATCGGACAAAGATGGACGTAAAATCTTATGGCGGAGGAAAGGAGAACGTTACAACGAGAAGTGCTTGCTACCTTGTAGAACTAGCGGTAGAATAACCCTGGGCTACTGGGGCTGGATGTCGTCCATGGGACCTGGTGAATTGGTGGAAGTTGGTGGTAGGTTTAATAGCAGTTTGTATTTGGAGATTCTGCGTGACGTCATGCTGCCGACTGTGCGAATTGCCTATCCAACGTCACATATTTATTTCATGCACGATAACTGCTCCATCCACCGTGCAGGCATTGTGCGGGAATGGTTAGCTGCTCAAGAAGGTGTGACAGTTATTAATTGGCCATCTAAAAGTCCTGATTTGAACCCTATAGAAAATCTATGGGGTCAGATGGTTTTAAATTGGGACACAACGGAAGTGCGAAACAAACACAACTTGGCTGAGGTCGTGACATCGACTTGGGAGCACATGAGAGGCAAAGATTTGTGTTGGAATATGGTGCGCGGTATGCGTAGCCGCTTACAACAAGTTATAGCAGGGGACGGTGCGCCACTCCGCTACTAGTTCATCTAGTAGGTATATTTAAACACACCATGTAAGTAAATGCTCAATGGATTGATTGTTAAACCATTAAAATGTTGCAGATTATGTGGTGATGTTATTGTTATAAATAGATTTTTTCTATTTAAATAACATGTTTATTCACTACATATAGGCAGCTATAAATTTGTAAAGCATTTCACAGATGAATTCATTTTCTCGATAACAAACTTAGCATAAGCATGCCTTTTTTAATGTTTATATGGCATACTATTATAAAAATAACATGTTTATTCACTACATATAGGCAGCTATAAATTTGTAAAGCATTTCACAGATGAATTCATTTTCTCTATAACAAACTTAGCATAAGCATGCCTTTTTTAATGTTTATATGGCATACTAATATAAAAATAACATGTTTATTCACTACATATAGGCAGCTATAAATTTGTAAAGCATTTCACAGATGAATTCATTTTCTCGAGAACAAACTTTTAAGCATAAGCATGCCTTTTTTAATGTTTATATGGCATACTAATATAAAAAGTATATTAATTTGGAAATATATGAGCATTTACTTACTTTATCTTACTTAAGTGTTTTAATGAAATAATAAACATTATAAACTTGCAATTTTTTAGTTTTATTTCTATACAAACTGCCCGTTTAAAAAGACAATACCCTACGTCGTCTGTTAAAGAAATGTAAAAAAGTGTAATAAAATATCTAAATTTAGGCTAAACTTGGTTTCGAACGTAGACAACGATGAACATCGCACTACCTTAGTGACCACAAGACCAACTCAACTCTTATAAGCCGCATTGAAATTTGATCTCAGTTGTAATGCTAGACGCAATATTCTAAAAAAAATTAACCATATAGTATACTATCATAAAGTTTATTCTTGCACAGCACGAGCAGCCATCTTCTCCTCGTGCAAATTATTTTGTATTTTAAATAATCACTCCATAGTAGCATTTGAATACCAGCTTTATAATGAATACGAATATTTATTTTTCAACTACCCACTTATTACAAGTTATGTGAAAATATTACCATTTAAAAAAGTTTATGTTCAGTCTGTAGTTCTTTACAATAATACAAGAAATAGTTTTGGAATATAAATTCTATATTGAAAGCAAAACAATAACTTTGTCGAAGGATTTGATCTCGATACTTGTTTTTCTCAGTCTTATACACAGACTACGAGACCAGAATTACTTAAGCTCAATCATTAAAATAAGCTATAACACTTAACATATTATAACAAATAGTTATAAAATATAACCTAATGCAAACGTTTTAAAGATCAAATTTGCGTGTCTGTATTATTATTGTATTTGTTCATCAAATCCTCGAGCACTTGTCTGATAAGCTCATATAACTTGAATAAACCTTAATGTTACGCGCAGAGGGTCCAAATTCGTTTGATTTTAGGGTGGGTCAGATAATGTTGACAACAGACTGTACAGTCAGCGACCAGTCGTTTAACCGGTGGTTTGCCTGAACCTAGATCTCATAGAGACTCAATGGATTTTTAATTTTCTGTAATTACATACGACGGGTTAACATGTCAAGTTTTTAAAATATTAACTCTTAGGTAAGTATCATGAAATACTGAAATACGAATAATTTTGAGTTTAACAGGGTACCACTGTTTATCGACTTTGTCACTGACCGTACTTAATAATTTAGAAGCTTTATATTGCTAGCTTCCGCCCGCGGCTTCGCCCGCGTGGTATGTCGATAAAAAGTACCCTATGTCCTTCCCCAGGATGCCATCTATCTCTTTGCCAAAATCCGTTCAATGGTTTAGGCGTGAAAAGGTAACATACAGACAGACAAAGTTACTTTCGAATTTATAATATTAGTATGGATGTGAAAAAATAAAGATTTCTACTATAAAACCATTTATTCATTCATCATCAGTTCTCGTATCCATGGTAAGTGCGCTCCTATGCTAGTGTAAACTCCTGGCAAACCTGGCACTGCGCAGCTCATGCCATAACTACTCACTGCTTCGATAACTCCTCCGGAACAAATAAGTGGGCTTCCAGAATCACCCTGGAATAAAATAAAGACAACTGAACAAGCTACTAGCAGGTAGCTATGGTAGGTATTATAGGTACAGTCGGACAAGCTATTTGGTATACAAGCAGATAACTTGTAACTACTTAAAACAATATTGTGAGTGTTTTCAGTAGTCAACAATCCTTTTACATCACTCTACTAAGCCAAAAGCTCAAAAAGTTAAATTACACACACAATCAAAACGAATTTTGTCAGTGTAGCAGACAATTTATATATTCTGCCTGTATACCAAATAGCTTGTTCGACTGTACCTACTTACCTTCTTATACCTGTAGCAACTGTGTGTACTTACATAGTGACTACTAACTACGAAACGACGTAACGCATTAAGAATACATTAGAAACAAGATTTACGGCCGAAAATATCTAAAGTCAAAACAGATTTCGATAAAGTCCATAACAAATGATTTTAAACCTCGCAAGTCGCAATCCTGGCTTGAGCTTCGAAACTGGCTAATCCTACCGTTCCAGTCGTTTGGGTTGATACTTTGCCAAATAAATACAAACAAAACTTGAATTTACTGCTTCTAGTCAGTAAAGCCACAATGTAGTAGAACGAGGGTAAGTTAAACAGTACAATCTTGTAGGGTTTTTAACTCTTCGGGTCTTTCACCCGGCTCATCAATACGTTAATGTCGTTTTGCCGCCCCTCGCGACGGCGTCGCGTCGGCGCGGCATCGGTAAAGGGAAAATACCTATTGTATGTTTGCATAGTCTAGGCAGATATAGGTACCTATCTAGCTACTTACATTACTTTTTTAGTCCAGTAAAATGTTTTGTAAGGAACGATATAATAGTTATATCTTACAATTTTCCTTTACAGCTTAATGACGTCCACGCTATGGATGCACTCAATACCTGTAGGTACCTACGCAGTTTGTGTAGAGTGTGTAGCGGGTTGATAAATCGGTGTAATCTACAGAACATAAATATACCATAACGGGCGGTAATCTACCGACTTCACCACATATTATAAAACCTAAATCCAAAATACTCATACCCTAATAGTTATAATAAGATAGGTACTGGACTTGTATTTACATTTAGAAACGTAATGAAGATGAATTGAGTTAATTAGTTTGCCTGATGGTACCTACCTGGCAGGCGTCGACTCCCTCGCCAACAGCGCACATCATGCCGCTGTCATACCGGGGCGCTAGGTACGGGCCCAGGGTTTCGGTGCACTCGTCCAACGAAACTATGCGCAACGTACCCGCCAACAGTCGCTCCGATGTTTCCATTGTATCCACATCTTTGTACCCATACCCGTATAATGTACATTCACCTGAAACGTGGTCGACGGCCCCCAATAAAGGACTTGAATAATATCTGAACTAGACGATCTAAATATTAATATGACCTTATCCTACCCTAAATAACTGCAGATGTGGTTTATATTTAAATATAATGCAAAGCAGGATTAACTTTCGATTTACACTTGGTATGAGCTTATTTAAATATTTTAATTTCACAAATCTTTTTGGGTTATGAAATCGTATCTTATTGCGCTTGAAACTTACGCCAAAAGCTCTACAAAAGATTATCATCACAGAGCTTAATGGAGCATAAAATATTGATTGTGGATATTCGAATGGGATTCATGCATTGGATTCGAAAAAATAAACAAATGTTGAATTCTAAGTTAAGTACTTAATCTTAAATCTACGTCCTTATGCTGCCAGAAAATCACCTGATATCCCGAACGAGGATGTGGGCAAGATCGATCCGATAAGCCAGGTGACGTCACTGAGATGTAGGGCGACCCGCAACAAAGCAACGTCATGTGCTCTCGTGATCCTGAAACCATACAACGTGACTGAACGTGGTGCTGTAGCGCTGACGCGGATTTACTTCGATCATAATCCCCACTGCGACCAGTCTCTCTGTTTGTTACCCTTGCACTTTTTTATTGGAATTGTTTTGTACCATGAAAGGCGATTTATATATTGATTCAATTTACTGTTGTGCAACTTCAATCATGATTTTAAAACACAAGGGTGCTACTGCTACGAAAAACCGTAGCACGGTGTTTCGTAGCAAGGTCTTTACGGCAATAAGTTTTCAAAAACCTTCACTCTCGCGTAGCTATAGGTAAGTAAGTATAATAAATTGTCCATCTGCATAGGCAGGTACAGATGCGAAGACTGATACAATTAATTATTTTTTGTTTAAGACGTAGGTAGATAAACATACCTAGAATATTATGAATCAAACGACTAGTGAAATTCTTACGGATCATACTGCTGGTGTTTGATAATCTCCAATACTTTGGCTTTCGGAAGAGGATCACCTTCGACGCAGTAGTTGTTCAACTGCAATATATACTGATCTTCATCTTTCAGCACACAATGGGCCGCAGTCAGGGCTAACTGTGGCGAAAGAATCGTGGCCCCACACAAGTGGCGAAAGCTGCTCGAGTTTCGTAGCGATGCTACGCGGGGTTGTGTGCCTGTAAACATATTTAAATTAATAATGTGACAATTTTATGTGTTTATTGATATTAACTGTTTTAATTATGTTTTTATTTCGGGGGTGTCCAACTAGTTTCGAATTGAAATGGCGCTCGCGTTTACTCACGTATTTACGACTGGTTTTGGCCGGGATGAAGTTCGACTATTGTAAGTAAACATAATAAATATGTCTCATGAAGTTACTATTTCTGAACTGATTTTAGTTTTATGATGTAATTATCGTAAAAGTGAAATCAGCTGTTGGCTTGACTTTAATAAGATCTTGTATTAGCTATGCTATAAAAAACTAAAATGTGTTTATTGACACAAAATCTTACAAGAACACACGCGAGATTCCGGAACAACAAACTGATTCCAAATAATTATTTCGTGTGGGATGGGAATCGAAGCTGGGATTCGTAGCGCAACCCACTGCGATTAAACGCAGGCGGTTTTGAAATAGCTGAAAAAGCCAAACCGCGTGCAAACGTGCACTCTTGGCTGATTTTTGTATTGATTTATCATCTAATATAAAAATGAACGTACGCCAGTACGGTGACATTTTTAAAATCAGTCCCTCAGATCAAATAAAAAGCTAAGATAAAGCGCTGCGAACACTGCAGTGATGCTACACCTCCGCTCCGTGCATGCACGCTCACACGCACACATTTATAACCTGCATTTACAATTAAAGTACACTTCATTAAGTGCACACATATGTTTACGAAAACGGCCTCACGTTACTGTTGACAGCGCTCCGTCTTGGTTTTTTCATTTGGTCAGAGATCAGTCCCTGTAAATAACCGTTTCTGCGTGCGTAGAAAACCATAACTCACAGGGACGTTACATTTTTCGGCGGTTCAACACCGGCTGTGGTTAAGCGAACTACCGAATAATCATAAAATGTGTCACTTGTCTAGTTTCGAAAAATGTACATACATAAATAGTAATAGACCAGGGATGTTGCGGATCTCCGCATCCGCAACCGCGGAGCTTCCGAATCGATTTAGGCATCTGCATCCGCATCCGCGTCCGCAATAATTAATGCCGATATGGATGTAGCACAGGGGTCTGGCGACTGGCGCGTGCCTTACGGACGTGCTCATTGACCAGTAGGAGCGTAGATTTCTCTTGGTGACAACATTGTTTCTCGTAAATTAGTCCTAACTTGTTTAGTTGCGCTTATTGAACATTTCAGTTTTAGAGAGTAATTGTGAAATTGTGAATATACGGTGAGCATTGTGTGTTAAGCGAGATTTTTGCAGCTGATAGATTATTTAAAAGTGAATTTAAATATTGTGATTTTTTAAATATACCAACTTTCGCATGCGCATCCGCATCCGCGGATATGAGCCTTCAAATATCCGCATCAGCATCCGCATTCGCGGATGTGAAAAAAACTGCATCCGCAACATCCCCGTGATAGACATAAACCTTGTTTTGAAATCCCTAGTTCTGCACTATAGTTAACGAACGCAGTGAAAGATCCTTTATCTCTGATGTTGCGGTTTTTGTTATACTATGTTTACCGCCTGACCTCTGCAGTCCTTAGGGAAATCATCCTTCTTCAGTATAGTCTTATCAGTGCAAGGGATGTAGATTGTAGGTAAATAAAATAAGCTGTAAGTCCCTTTGCGTAAACAAGTCACATGTCTTTGTCTAGTCAAATATGGTAATGTGGATTACCTTGAGTGCAGATAAAAAAATATAGTGATTTCTTGTCAATCAATCGGCTTAGCCTTTTCCCAACTATGTTAGGGTCGGGTTCTAGTCTGACCGGATGCAACTGGAGAGACTGCCTGTCTGACCTCCACAACCCAGTTACTGGGTACTGGGTAATAACACAGGGGGTGTAGGACTGGTTGTCAGACTTTTGAGCTTTTGCCTACTTACCCGTAACAACTGTCAAAGATCTACGAATAACAGCCGGGCTTAACGTGCTTTCCGAGGTACGAAGGAGTCGATATGTAATGAACGGTCACCCATCTCCGAAAAGACCGCGGCAAGCGTAGCTTAACCTGCGATCGACCCGATCCGGCTGTTATCATTTAGCCACGAGCCCCTTGATGTCTTGTAACCACAATACAGGGTGTTAGGGTAAACACCGTTATCCTTGCAACCAGTGGTTTTGTTTCATTTATAGAACGTAAAATCAATGGAAAATTACAACTTTCTTTTTCTTTTTTTTTCAATCTGTATTTTACCACAAGAGACGCAAGTTCGTTGCCCTATGCGCTAGGGCAACGAACTTGCGTCTCAACACGGGCGGGGTGTGTGGGATGTGACCTGACTGGCCGCGAGCGCGACCCCTCTCTCCGTCAGTCAGCTGTTTCGCTAGAGGGCACGGTGTCGGATAGAAACTTTTTAAAATCTTTTAATGAAAATAACGTTTCTTTTTGTTGTGTTCGGTCATTCATTTTTAAATTTAAGTCAATTAGCCATGGTTTGAATGTCAAGAGTGTTTACCCTTACAGCCTGATAATACACACCACAGTACAATATTACACAGGTTTGAATTAACCTAGTTCGGGCGGGTCGCTATCAAAAATTTGAAATTCCAATCCATCACTACTTTTTGCCCCTGTAAACAAAATATTTTAGTTTATCTTTAGGTACCTACTTTAATTGTGTGGAAATTCTTACTGTTGTCGAAATGTACAATTTTTTAAACGTTTTATATTCAATAAAATTATTATTATTATTATTTCTATTCATTTTTTTTTCTCGGCCTAGCCGGGTAGAACTAATGGCACGGGCCTAAGCCAAGTGTCCATCAGTGGGGATAATATTGGATACTGCGTAGTTATCCGTAGTAGGCTGTATGTTAGCCGAAGCTGAATTTGGGTGGGAGTAAGGGTACAAGTTGTCCGACTCACACTGGAGGAATTTTCGTACTAACCTGCATGTATTGAAGATCACTGCCTTCTGCAGCAGGTGGTAGATGTTAGGTGGGAGATTGAGGGAATTAAGGGACTGATGCAGCTGTTTGGGTATTACTCCTGTTGCAGATAGCACTATGGGCACGATTATGACTTTTTGAAGATGCCAAAGTCGGGTTATTTCGTCTTTCAGTTCGGTGTACTTGGATAATTTTTCGGCTATTGTAGTCTGTAAGTTATGTGTATTTGGTACGGCGATGTCTATTAGGAACCCAGTTTTATTTACTTTGTCAATTAATGTGATATCTGGTCTATTAAAGTGAATTGTACGGTCGGTTAATATGGCTCGGTCGAAGTACAATTTTGTTGTTGGGTTCTCTAATACCGTTTCAGGGTTGTATTTATAATATGGTACTACAGTGTCTATAAATTTGTATTTATGAGCTAGTTTTTGGTGTATTACGTTGGCTACTTGATCATGACGATGTTTGTAGTCTGTCTGGGCTATTGATTTGCATGCGCTGGTTATATGTTGGATTGTCTCTGGTGAACTATTGCATTTTCTACATATGTCGGTTGTTAAATTCTTTATAATGTATTTTCTGTAGTTTTTAGTCTCAATAACTTGGTCTTGTATTGCTAGCATAAATCCTTCAGTCTCCGGAAAGAGTTCGCCTCGATTTAGCCACGCGTTCGACGCATCTTTGTCGACATTTAATTGGCATAAATCTTGGCGATGTCTACCGTGTAGAGACTTCTGGGTCCACTCTAGACATTTGGTTTTGTCATCAGTCACTCTTTCGTTTTGCTGTTCAGTTGTGTCTTTAAGATTAAGAGGTGTTAAGTGTTGATCGTTTTGTGCTATTAGTTTGTGAAGTGTGGAAGACGCAGTTTTATCAAAGAAGTATTTTCTGAGGGTAGTGATCTGTCGGTTGTGTAAATTTAAAATGTCAATAAGTCCCCTGCCTCCCTCCTTCCGCGGTAGTGTTAACCTTTGCAGGCATGATCTTGGGTGGTGTTTACGGAATTTAGTCATTGTTGTATTAATTTTGCGTTGCAGGTTTTTCAGGTCTGTTTTGGTCCAGTTGATTATACCAAACGAATAGGTGAGTACAGGTATAGCAAAGGTGTTAATTGCTTTTATTGTGTTTCGTGAGTAGAGTTGCGTTTTAAGAATAGTATTTAATCTATGTTGGAATTGTTGTTTTAGTTTCTGTTTGGTCTCTTTATAGTGTATCTGACTTGATTGTATGTATCCTAAGTATTTGTAAGTATCGTGCTCATCCAGTGGTTCTATCTGTTCGCCTGTTTCTAAGGTGTATTGGTGTTGGTGGTTCTGACCTGCCCTAACTGAGTTTATTTTGCATTTATCTATGCCAAATTCCATTTTTATGTCGTTTGTGAATTTCTCTGTCAGGTTAGCTAACTCGTTAAGCTGGCTCTCCGTTTTTGCGTATAGTTTAATGTCATCCATGTACAGTAAATGGTTTAAAATGCCACCCTGGGTTTCATGTTGTCCATTGGTAGCAGTAGAATTTAAAGGGATTCCTAATGAGGTTGCATTTAATATTTTAGACAGGGGGTTTAGAGCAAGGCAGAACCATAGTGGGCTGAGTGCATCTCCCTGGAAAATTCCCCTCTGTATTTTAATTGGGCTGGTGTCTATTGTTTCGGTTGGTGAAGTGAGTCTTAGTACTGTAGTCCAAGTTTTCATCACGGTCTTGAGAAATGTTACAATAGACGGGTGTATTTTGTAAATTTCTAAAACTTGCACTAGCCATGAATGGGGTACAGAGTCATAAGCTTTTTTATAATCGATGTACATTGTAAAAAGATCCGATTTGGTTTTATGGACTTTTTTTAAAACTATGGAGTCTATAATTAATTGTTCCTTGCAGCCTTGGCTATATTTTCGACATCCTTTCTGTTGTTCGGCAAGGATGTTATTGGCGTCAATGTGCTCGTATATCAGTTCAGATATACAGGATGTGATGATCTTATACAAGGTCTGCAAGCATGTAATGGGTCTGTATTTCGCTGGGTTAGAGAGGTCGTTACGGTCTTTTGGTATCATAAAAGTTGTTCCAGACATTATGTAAGAAGGTATTGATTTGGGGTCTTGGATGAATGAATTTATAAAATGATATAGGTAACAATGAATTGCTGTAAATTTTTTGTACCAGTAACTATGGATGTTGTCTGATCCGGGAGCTTTCCAATTATGTAACTTTGTCAGAACTTTATGAAATATTTCCGGGGATATGCGCTCAAACACCATTGGCTGAATATTTGTGTTGTTATTTGACAATTCTGATTGTATCTAATCAGCTTGGGAATTGTGGCATATAGGTTGTTCCCATAATCTTGCCCAAAAGTGTTGTAATGCCTCTGGGTCAGGAGTGTTATTTTCATTGTCACACGGATTGTTGTGTTGAATATTTGTGGTTGCGTGTCTGATATTGCGATAAAAAAGTTTTTCATTGTGTGTGAATTGAGTGTTTTGTTGTTTTCTTAACGTGCATGCTTTATATCTTCCGAGTCGGCCTGTTACGACAGAGAGTTTTTGTTTCAGTGTATCTAATGTGTGTGCTGCTTGTGTGTTTGGTTCTTCGTGTACGGTATGAATTTTATAAAGTTTTATGATCTTTTTTACATGTTTCTTTAATTTTGTACTTCTGCTGCCGTTAATAAATTGTGTCATTCTACCTATTTTCATTCGTAAATCTTTAACTTTTTGTTCTAATCGTCTTTGCCATTTTGGCTTGTATTCTGTTTTACCTCGAATTATTTCTCTTTTTTCAAGTGTTATCTTTGCCCCGTTTACCTTAGCAGCGGTCCATGCGGCACAATAAATGATAGTTTGTAATGTG
Source organism: Lithophane semibrunnea (assembly GCA_947363905.1). Lineage (NCBI taxonomy): Eukaryota > Metazoa > Arthropoda > Insecta > Lepidoptera > Noctuidae > Lithophane > Lithophane semibrunnea. The sequence goes on from OX376200.1 coordinate 7,865,981, forward strand.
CTGAAATCGGTATCTTCATTAACACTTTCTGGGAGTATGATTTTGTTTACGTAACTAATTATTCTTGCAAGATTTTTAGATGGTTTCTGTTTAGGAATATAAATTCTACTAATGGGGCTAGTTTCTTTAAAAAACTGGAGCGCTTGTTGGAAAGTATCATCTATTAATGGCTCCCTATCTGGGTTAATTTGTGTGTTATACTGGATTTCTGTTATACTATTTAATTCAGTGTTATCCGCTGTTTGTGTATTATGTATAGGTTCTTCTATGGTGTATGTGTCAATGTTGTTTGTTATTTGGGTATTAGTATTATTAATATTAGTAATAGCTGTTATCGTTTCCCTATTGTTGTGTGAGTTAATGTTATCTAGTCCAAGTTCTTCAGACACCTCTGACTTTAATGAATTTAATTTATCATCGGTGATGTATTTATTATTTATTATTGCTCTTCTCTGATCAGCAATTCGTTGCTCACTTAGGTGAGCAAGTGAGGGAAAACTGTTGATAAAATCTTCATACATGCGTCTCCTATAAACTGTCTCGTTTCTGCCTAAATCTGTAACTCTGTAGTAAGATCGCATTATAGCTTCGTTTTGTTCACTGGTCCATCTCATTCGAGTCTGTGTTCTGTTATGTGAAGTGTGGGTTTCTAGAACTGTAGGTTGCATTTTGGTCGGTGTAGATGTTTGTTGTGTATGGTCGACAGAGTTTTGTGATTGTAGAGTAAAATGGTTTAATTGTAGTTGATCTAACTCTTCTTTTACTTCGTTTCGTATTTCATCTATTTTTTTTTGTGGTAATAATTTATTGTTAATTATATACGTTGGTCTCCTATTCTTTGTCGACTAACCTGCATGTTCGGGTATTTTTCTATAAATTTTAGGTGGAGCGGTTCGAGATAAGTTCTGCGATTAAGTGTCTGTATCTAATGAAGTCAATTGAAAGTAAGTACGCAGTAGGAATTACTCATTTCAGGTGTCCATCGTCTGCGTGTACTTGGGGCACTTGTAGTGGGTGCAAGCTCAGAGTCAAGGTTGACATCATGCACAACACTATCAAGCGTGCTGGTGGTGGACAAGCTTCTTGTTCTTGTCATGTAGGAGGGGCGAGTCGAGGGGATGGATGAGAATAATGAAATGGTATCATCGCCCGTGGAATCGGCTGTGGCTTCTACGTAGTGAGCCCGCCTGTTCAACTCACTACGACCAGCTGTAACAATTTTATTGGTAGGAGCCCGCTTGCTCAACTCCTTACCGCCGATGGTTCGCATGCTGTGGCATCTAGCATCGGCTCCAGATGCGCCCCAGCGCTCCCCGGGAAGCGACCGTAAATTATATACTCTTTTATTGCTCATCTCCATAAAGGGTTACCTTTCCTTGTTAGCCGCGTAAGTTTTTTGTACAGTTGTACAGTACGCGTGTCCGCCCCCCACGTAGCTAGGTGTTCAGCTTGGACGTAACGTAGGATTTTAGGGGGCTTATTATTATTACTAAAAATCATTGTTTTAACTACCTACATCCGTTTTAAATACGGAGCGATAACGATGATGGAAAAGGCAAAAATGTATAGGACTGAGGTAAGCTATCGAAAAGCTTATATCAATACTGTTGAAAATCGTGGTAGAAATACAAAACGCTTTGGAAGCGATTGTCACTTGTCTCGGCCTTTCTCGAGCCTTTTCTTTAACTACCTTCAACAAAGACGTCTAAGATTGAGATATTAATAATATGATATGCGTGCCTTGCGTGCGATTCATATTACGAAATAATTAATCTGTTTGAAAGTTTTCTATGGAGATTCGTACACACATCATGAATTGCTTTTGTGTCAAATTAGAGGAATTGCTAATGAACTGGAAATTCAGGAAATGAACTGCGTTTAGAGGAATTGCTAATGTGGCCGTTTTAGGCCCCCAGGTATCGCGTTCTTATAGTCTGGTAGTGTGAGCGCGGCTGGTAACCTTGCGGTCACGGATTCGATTTCGAGTTCATCTAATAAACTACACTTTGTTAATTTGCGGTTTCGGAATTGTGCCAAATGAATGCTCGCTCCAACTATATCATATACCAGTACTCTATAATTTGGTGATCATTTGCGTAATCTTACTTGTCTTAGTCCCTCAAATAAAGGCTTGACAAAACAGCTGCTCATTTTCGCCCACTATCCATAACCTTTCTTATACTATGCCATACAAAACGATATTAAACTTTTATTGTGACGCTTTTGCAAAACTTACACGTTCAAGATTTCGTCTGATAAAAAAAAACAGCTAAGCATACACGTTCTACATGAAGATAATACAGGCCAATAAGTACATGCCGACCGGATCATTCACAGTGAAGGGTTCCGTAGTTGGGATGAATATTTACACACAGCACAGCATTGCACAGTATTGATTTTAATCGGCCGTAAAAATAAGCTTGTATTTCATGTATTTCTCGAAAAGACTATGAAAAATCAAGTTATTTCTGCGGGTGTAACCGAACATATACCCATATCTTTTTAATTATGGGATTTTTTTGTAATTTGACTACTCGATCGTTTAGCGGTGCACAGACCAGATAGACATTCTTTCCATTTTAAGGGTCGAGGGGATGAAATTAAAAGGGTTCAGTTTTTGCTATTTGGCTACGGAACCTTAGAAACGACACGAGTTTCAAATCATACGGGAACGTAATACATGACCTTACTGCCTGTGATCCGACGACTACAGGATGAGTTATGTCACAGTCTTATATTATATTATACATGGACAAGCCTTTACATAAATATGTATCTAGCATTGCATCATATCATTATCATCTGCCTAGCCTTTTCCCAACTATGTTGAGTTGGGGTCGGCTTCCAGTCCAACCTAACACTATGTATCTAACTATCACTGTATCATATACCGGATGACATTTTTTACCGTCTCGAGCATAATCAGGTGTGTTGTGTAAGTGGAACAGAAGCCATACCCGAGAATATTTGCTTAGTACCATTGAGATTGTACAGGTTCGGAATTTCCTTCAAAAATCATGAAAACTATCCATCCTACGGCCCGTGCGTAAAAACGAATAATAGCCAAAATAGGAGATAGTTAACGGCGTAGGCTGCGATGGCGCATGAATGATAGTTGTACGTGTGTGCGAGCGAAACGCACGCACATTTCTTTTGCGTAGAAACCTAGTAAGCGGCCGCCCCTCGCATGGTACAGTCGTGTTGAAAACGTTTCCAAAATCAACGCAATAACATTTATAGTCCACTTACTAATAAACTAAGACAAACCTGATCTACAAATAAAATGAACACAATACCCAAAAATTCTCAAACATACAATACAAATACCCAATTGACCAAATAAGCCTCACACCAAAAGAATAAGTAGTAAATAGGTAATAACTTAACACAAGTAAGAAAACTTAACCTACCTAAAATAATAAAACACAACAAATACTTACGTAAGTACAAATAAAAACCCCACCAATTTACCAATTAAAAAGATAAAATAATAAGTAAACCTATCCTTACAAACAAAACGAAAACAGTAACAGACTCGGAACGAACTTTTAAAACAATCTAAGTAATCTTTTTTAAATAATTCGAAACAATAAATACTTGAATAAGCAAGAATACTCGACTGTACTTCATTCAAAATGAAAAGGACGTGCATACATGCGGGAGCGAGAACATTGACAGAAGCTTGTTCGGTCGACCCGTTGCTAAGTAACGTCGGCGCGCCTACGCACACACACGTACATAGAAACTTGATGTGTGCGTGAGAGTTCACTTACCGGGGTTCACGTACGAGAGCCGAGCAGCTGAGCGGTACTCGCGCGCGGGCGACACGACCGACAGACGCGCACGCGCATTGCGCGCATTTTACAAAAAATGAACTTAGGTCTGTACATACCTTTTTAGCGATATCGCAGTAGGTAATTATTGTTCAAAATGTTTCGTTCTAAACATAAACTAGCACGTCTTTGCATATTGTTCGGTAAACTTCAAGGCGTGTCTCTATCACTTTTCAAAACATTAAAAGCGTTTTAAATTATTCGCTGTTTTAAATCACTAACGCTTTGAGCTTCTTCGGTATACACTAAACGTCAGACTAAACGTTTTAGGTCGGCCCACAAATAAAAGTCAAGGGGTGTTATGTAGGTCTGGTGACCTCGGCCGCCAGTTCACAGGTGCACCGCGACCTATCTACTTATCACCATATTGACCATCGAGATACGCGCGCACAGATCGTTTGTAGTGAGCTGGACATCCGTCATGCTGGTAGTCATGTCTTGCAGATAGGGATCAGGAACGTCTTGCAACATGGTGTCAATGACAGAACGGTTCTGCACCCAGTGACAAAACTCCATGCGGGGTCCGAGGGGGAATTTGAGGAGAACGGATACCGTTCCTTCGCAGCGACTGAAGATTTTCTTCTTCTGCGTACATTCGCCTTGCACTGGCTGTTTTCACCAAACAAGATACTCTACGTTAGAATATTCGTACATGTTTAGATACGACAAATATGACCGGGTGCACGATGCATACGTGGAAACAAACAGCGCGACGTCACGCCGCCGTGACTAATCGCAGGTGACTGAAGCTCGGGACGCGGGCGGGCGGGGGGATGCGCGAGCGAGCAGCTCCGGCGCGGCGGCGGCGGCTCAAGCGCCTGGTGATATCAAAGAAGCCGACGGCAAGTGCGGCGAGTACCTATCGGCCGCAAAGGAACGTATCTAATTCATTGATAAATTCCGTGCATTTAGTAGGGTGCGTATGATTTGAATTTCGATATTTTTTCATTGATTTATTAAAAAAAAAAAAAAAAACTGTTTTTATTGTTTTTGTATTAAAAGTTTACTTCAAATGGGTAGTATTTTTAGATAAATCAATTTGTTTAAAGGGTATAAAAAAAAAAAAAAAATTTAGTTGACTATGCCATTGGCTTCTACTCCGTTCACCTACTACACCCTATGTTTGTCGAGACGGTAAAAAAAATCATCCGGTATATAAGTAGCATAAATATACATTTTATGTTTAAGGGAATTAAACATAACTGGGGAAATGTGGGCTGCTATAGTTGCATCTCTGCCTAAAGCGTGTGTGTATAAGGTGTGCATAGAATTGTGGAGTATAGTTTGATGGTAAAAAAACACATCAATTACTTTTTTAAACGAAAGGAGGGATGTATGATGTACCACTACTATTTTTAAGGAAAACTTTCGTAGTTGACTTCAATTTGAAGAGTTTAGATTGTTAATATCAATTTCAAGTGTCAGCGAGGGAGAGGGCTGGGGTACTGCGCAGCGAGTAGCTAAATTCCGAGCCGGCATTAAGTTTGAATCGAACTATAGCATACCTAATGTACGTAAGTTGTTTGTGACTAAAATAATTAAACACTTGTCTTGTTAAGTTGTGAATATTCTGGAACGGACATACGTAACATAACACGGTAACATCACGTCTGTATGCTCCGAAGGGTCTGGTACAGGTGTACCTTCAGTACAGCTAAATTTCGCCAGGTATGAGTAAGTCATGGGACTTACCTACTCATAACTGGCGAAATTTAGCTGTACCTAATATTAAGCTACTAAGCTAGTACTATTAAGCTGTACTATTAATATTTAGCTATAAGATATAGTAGAGTAGATACAATATAAACGAATAAGGAAAGTGCTATACCACAGTCGACATCCATAGCTCCAACCACTCTCTTCACTCTCCCACATTGTGCCAATAAACAAATATTTAAAACTATTATAAGAACTCCAATTAAAACTATCGTAGTCTTTACACTAAACATAATGATTACGAAGAGTTATGTAGGTACTTATGAAGTAACGTGTCTAAAACTCTTTATATAACAATTCACAAATATTTTAAAGTACTTAATTATATATATTGTAACACATGTATGTAAGACCGTTAAAGTAGATAGTAAAAACTATTGTGGAAAGTCGTGACGACATAAAGCATTACTGAAGTATGTAAACAGGTGTTTAAACGAGCATTTACAGCAGTCGAGCTGGAAATCAAATATTTTTCAATGAAGTGTTTGTTTATCTCGAGGAGTATGATAAATCACTTGGACAGGAGTGTGGTTTCAAAGGCGTTAAATGCTGTACAGCTAATTTTGATTTTCGCTTTGGTCCCGTGGACATCCACCATCTGTGACGACTTTTGTTTGATTATTACCAAAATGTTTAGTTCAATCAAATAAATATCGTAATAGTATCCCTAAAATAATCCAATCTAATTACAATATAACGGAGCGCTTTTTACTTGCTTATTTCATGACCTTATAATATAAAAAGGAGTGAACGAAAACCTACACCAATGAGGCGGCATAATTTACCAATAAAATATAACGAAAGCAGTTTTCATTGTGTTCAAAGCCTGATTAAAATTAAGGGTAGCGGTCGAAGGCCCCATAATGTTATTGTTATGTTCTTTATCAGGGCTGCAGCGCTTGGGAATACACGATACCAATTTTTTGGCGAAACCCAAGCTTAATATTCGCGTTTTCTGTTGTAGGTATATTGCACAGAAGGTTTTATTTAACTTTTTGTATTACTTTATTACAGGTACTGTTTTAGTTTTCGATGCTCGTTGGATAGGTGTTAAAGTAGGCAGGTAAATTACAATCATATGGTTAATAAAAGTAGAAATGACCTTTTTGGATACTGTAACGTGGACTTATAAAATTTAAGAGTTCATTAAACATTGTACCTTCGATAAAAGCAATTACGTTTTCGGCGTAAAAGAAGGCGGTTTCAGGCCAAAGTCAAATGTTCGGTCGAACACAGGTCACCCTTGACAAGTCATTACTCATTATGAGCCCACGCAGGTAGGTACCTAGCCACCTACCTACCAATATCATGTTAGTACCTGCCTATATAGATAGGCATCCACCGTAGCCTTGGATTATTGCCTATGAAACGATGAAATGAATGGGAGTTGAAGTGATTCCAATTGTAACGTGTAACTCAAAGAATAACGTCACTATCTCAGTCGGTTCTCGTTTCTGCTTAAAATCAAATGCTATGTTAAGATGAAGTGCTACAAATTAGTCTGACTCGGCGTTGAGTGAGCTTAAAATAGTATTTCTATAATTATTTAGTGTTATTGTTGTGGTTCGCATGTGATGCCAACACGTAGCGACAACAGACAGGTGGGAGCGGGCAGCGGGCAAGCCGCGCGGTTTATGTAAGGTGAGGGTTAGTGCGCGGCGGCAGGCGGCAGTGCTGGCCGACTGTCCGCCACGCCGCACACGCCATGGAGCGGGCGAGCGGCAGCCCCCCCCCAGACACCCCCCCCGCGCAGACCGGCTTCAGCGCCTTCTGCACCGCGCTCTCTGACACGCTCTCGGTACGTACCCACCACGCGCACCGACCGACACCTACACACCTACTCGCCATTTACTCTTTATGACAGCCCGCCATCGTCCAAAACTCATTTTGGCGCCGATTCGTTTAATCCGTTCTCGATAAATTACGAGAATCGGAGATGTGTCGCGTTGACTTGCGGTCTATTTTAAGGCGCACGTGGTCTCGAGGTCGAGGAGTGAGGCCTTGGCGTCCTCCGCTGGACATCAGTGAGGAATAAGAATAAAAGTCATGGAGGGAATAAAAAAAATATAAACAAGTTTATTATTAGAGTGCTCGTTGAGGCCGGGTCGCACGGTCGCGATTTGTCCGATGGCTGTGATCTACAGAAATACCCGCGCATTAACCGCCCGCCTGGTGCGACGTACAAAGGCCGCGCGACACCGGCTCGTACTCCTCAGCAACCCTGCGGCCACCACCGGCACCGCTCGTGCCTGCTCACACCGCTCGTGCAGCACCCGCCGCGCCACTCGCATCACTCGTCACCACCAGGCATAGGTACAGAACTAATAATCACCTGCTATTCTAACCGATGGCCTTTCCGGATTTACAACTAAACTGCACAAATAACAAATATATTCGTTGATCTTTGAAAGTGTTTGTGTTTTCTATAAAATCCTGTGTTGTGATATAGTGACACTCTGAGACGCTTCGGACAAAAATCAGAAGATATATAGTGTTGAGATAGTAAGACGTCTTGTTGCAATAAGTGCGGTTTGTTTATCAATTCGGATGCGGCGGCCCGTGAGCCGGTGTCTGTGCCGGTTTACCGAAGTTATTTGAAATAGTAGAGGTGTGATGTTTGTTTTCATATTCGATTTTAAATAATATTTATTAAATAAAAAATAATAGCATCAAGGTTGAGGCGTATAAACAAAGCGTACCAAACCATCGGAAAAACTTTAACATTCTTCTGTTCGACGTACCTACCAAATTAACCGAAGGACGAACTCTAACTACATACAAAATTAGTGGGTAATTTTGATTAGGTAATGTAAGTAAATAATTTTCCTATACAGCTCTATCAAAGAAGTCCTGATTATAATGGGCACGTGTTACTATGTGAGTAAGACAATGTTCAGAAGTAGGTATGGTATGAACCTACTTGGCATTATATGACGGTATATTTGTGTTTGATCGTGGTGCAAGGTTGGTCCAACGGTTTGACCGCATCGATCGGTGACGTGCCGCTTGCTGTTACGCGCTTTCTTCAATCAACTTAAAAGAACTTCCGACAAAACCTTAAACTTGACGACGTTACATTCATACAAATTATAACATTTTATAAAAAGGTTCATTTTATCGCGTCTTCGCTAAGTACAGCAGTTTGTATGCTAATTGAACTTGCATATTTGTTCAGAATATTACAAGTCTGCTATTTAGAACTAGATTGTCTGTTTACACTGAATGCTCTTGTAGTTATCGACCGATATTCGCGTTGTGTCGTACAATTTTCGGAAATAGTGGAAGTTTATGTGAAACTTGGATAGTTTTTGTTGTTGCCGCCAAATGATGACCCTCGTTAAGGTATTTCGAAAATATATATTTATTCATGGTCAAATTGTAGTAGCTTTGTAATTCATTACTGAATTGACTATTTCTAACAAAGAGCTTACTTTGCTAAACTTTTTCTCCTTCATGTCTTATCTGCTCCTCTAATCCAAGCCATGATAGTTATAATTTACTTATCCATTTTACTTCGTTGTATCTAGTATTTGGTAGCTATAAAAACTGATAACGTGCAAGTTGCAAGGCAAGGTATTCCGGCAACTTGAAATATAGAATAAAAAAAAAATGAAAAAGTGTTTAGTCACAGAAATATTTTTTACAAGATTTACCTCTGCCAAACTGCAAAGCAGTTTGCTGTCAAACGCAGTTCTTTTTTTATTTGTACATATTAACATAATTTTTATAATTACACTTTTTCACCTAAAAACTATTCTTGCATTCCTCCTTCCTGCAAGAAAGACAGACATACAAGTTTTTTTTATGTTCTCTGCGTGAGGCTTTGACACAAAATACATAAATTAAATCAAAAGTCATTTATTCATATTAGGCTGAGAATCAGCACTTTTCGAATGTCAAAATTACATAAGACCGTCCCCCAAAACGCCCGCCCTGTACCACTTCCTAGTGCTTTAGCTGGGAAGAAGAGTGGCCCAACATACTCCCCATTAAACAGGTACTTGGGGTTGTGTTCATGTATACATGAATTAATCGCCCCCTAACAACCATAAACTGTGACTCGCCGAAACTCAATTCCGATCATGATTGTCGAATCATTTTCAGTCTTAGTTAGCTATACTTTGACCCTTTATCAATTTTACATTTTCAGTTATTTATCCTTTTAAACTCTTCGCCTAGAACCACCTAATAACGGGTGTAAAAAGACACTTAACGAAGCCGAAAGCCACTTGTTATTCCCGTCATTGTTATAATTGGACCATATCTGGTAACCTTCTGGTTACGGAGATATTGAAGGTCAAAGTTCCAAATTTTTCAGACGTTTTTTCAACAAAGCAAGCTTTAAATGTTATAACTTAATTTTTAAATCCTCCCGAACCCTGAACTGTTGCTTGCATCCATAAATACAATGTTTTGCGTGCGTTACATTGCGCAATACCGTAAACAGCGATTTTTCACATCAAAAATAAAAGTCGTTTCCCAGCAATTATTTTTGTGCAATGTTACTTAATTTGATGTACAAATGCGTAGTTGACGGCGGTGACGGGTCTTTTTACACTCTGTATATTATTGCCGTTAAAATATGGAAGTCTTTGAATGTTATCGAGCTTACTTCAACTTATTCCGAAAGTAATCAAAAGTTCGCAAAGCTACCATCAGTTGTAGCCCGTAGCGTTTGGTGTAGCACATGTCGTAGCAGTATTTAGGGGCAATAAAGTGCTACGAAGCGGTGGTTTGCTACGAGACCACTGGTAGGTTCATTTACAATGTTTTTCTGGTACTGAAAATTCCTTTACCGCGTCTTTGTCCTATATAAATGAGCAATAGAGAAAGCAGCAAAAAGTTCTGAAGTCTTGTTCACCCGCATTCCTATTTGATGTCTCAAAACATTAAAGCATTCTAAAATCAAAGTGATTTATGTTGCGGATTCTCGTACATTATTAGTTTTAGGGTTTCGTGCAAAGAATGTAGAAACCCAAGTACGAAACCATTCGGCATTTTCTCGCCTAGTTGTCTTTTTACATTATATGGTGTGATAAATGCCACTTGTCGGTATTTTAAATCGAGTTATTTATCATCATTATTATTGATGAGTTTGAAGATAAATACAACTATTATTGCTTTACATCGCGCATACGTACTTATGTAATTTGCTATATAGCGTCTATCGTATACGTAGGCCCTCTACGGCGTAGAGGGTCTACGCCGTAGAGGGTCCATTGAGTCTACGGAATCTCGGTGCGCATATTAAATTCGCACTTGACCGTTATTTTTGTGGTAATACTCGAAAGTGTGTGGCATCTGTTTAGTATTTAAATTATGATTTCAGATAATGTGAAGAATTTTTCATTTGGCCTCACTATACGTACGTTGTGGATGAACTTTTTTAAAAATGCGTAGGATTTGTTATGTTGAGCTGAATCCAAATTTGTCGCATGAGAAAGAAACACGCGTGTCTGTAAAACTGAAGATAAATAACTTGTATTAGTAAGTCGTTACCGGTTGTGCAGGGGGAATAGCAATTGGACAGTTTTTCGTATCAGCCGGTACACTTCGAACCGAACATTATAAATAGAAAATAGAGAACACAATCGGGAACTCGGCCACTGCTCCTGCTATTTCTGATCGGAACTTGTCCCGAAATCAAGAACACGGCCAGGTTACCGGCAACCAGTAGACGATGAATGTGCGCTGTCACTGGGGGCACGTCATGTTCCGGAACATACGTGTCGGGTTACAGCGATTCGCGAACTGCGTAAGTCTTTTATTGTCACATTTTTTATATTAAAAAAAATACTTATTTTACACTCCGGCTTATTTTTTGTAGCTTATTTTGCATGTAAATTTGCTCTTTTTCATAAAAAAGTATTACAATAAACGAACCTACTTAAAATTCATAAGGTATACGCGTTAAGTAATCTTGGTGCGAGTAAAAGTTCAAAAACCTTTGGAATATCAATGACGCTCATAACTTCGATCAATTAGGAGACCTCAACTTATCTGAATATCAATGATCTGGCGCCTTGTTTGTCAAAGTAAAAGTCAAATAATTTATTTCAAATAGGCATATATAAGGTACTTTTGAACGTCAAAAAAAACAAAGAAATAGAACTGATTCTAGTTGCCCCTTCCAGAAAGTAGTTTTCGTATGGAGAAAAATGAGCAAGAAACTCCACCGTTACTCTTTTAAAAAATGTGTTACAATATTTTGTATACATCAATTACATATTATATGTGAAGATGATGCACCTAGAATAAGATTATTGTACCACAATAGGTAAAAAGAATTAAAAAATGGAGCAATGACAGATAGATTAATTGATAGATACATGGTGCTCACATATTTACAAACAGTGTAAAACTAAACGATATCACAATATTTCTAAAATTTTTACGAGTAATACTAACAAGCCAGTGTGTGAGTTCAAGTAATCACAGAGTGTAAAAATCTATGACATACAAGTAATAAATTATACAATTAAATTAGCAACCAGTTCGATTTTGTCCAGACTCTAAATTGTCCTATGGAGCAAGACCAGCATGTTTCCAAGCATTCTTATCTTGGATATAATCCTCTAATTTGTAATATTTGATAACCTTGACCCACATACAGAAGGTCGTTGACATCTGTCCAGGAAGTACCGATATCTTCTAATATTAGCCCGTGGAACGCTACTTGAATGATCAGAAATATATACTGGCTGTCAAAACTAAGTATCACACTTTTAAAATTGCAATAACTTTTAAATTACACAAGATATATTTTCGAAATAAAAAGGATTGGAAAAATAATTTATTTTTTTATATAAAAACTTTATAGCCGATAAACGTCTTTCAAGGAATGGCTAAAAAAACATTATAAACAAAAACACTCTTTTTCAAATTGTTAACTAAACTAAACTTTTGACTCTTTTGCTTTCTGTTTTGGTTTCACATTTATTTCTTGATCAATGAATTTTGATTCAAAAGCTAAGGTGTCAAAAAAAAATTAAATAAGGCGTAAAACTGTAGTTATAAATGTGGTTTGAGTTTTTTGCCAGTAAGTTAAAAATGGCTATATTTTGGTTTAAGTTAAAAACGTTACTTTTTTATAATAAACTATAATTTCCAAGAAGGCTAATTTAATTTGCTATAAAACGTTTTTTATTTAAAAACTCTAGCTTCTACAGTTTAGGAGAAATTGCAATTTTAAAAGTGTAGTAGGTACTAAGTTTTGAAGGCCGGTGTAGTTGACGTGTAACTATATATATGTTTAAGACAGTTAATTGCTTCAGGCGTGACTTTGCGGGAATCCAAGTTGAAACTGATGCAACCTCTTAGAGCGAGCTCAATATTATGCGAAAGTACTTCATAAAAAAAATATAGACTAGCATTTCGAGTTTGGGTGTAATAAATCAGAAATCTCCCAAACACTGAGCGGGTAACGTTGCTATAGGTACAAGAGTAGCGTATTTTATATAATCTTCCCATGTTTATTTTGGAAAAAAGCCAATTTAAAAGGTAAGGTATACCTACCATGAATTATGACACAGAAGATATTATTTAAATAACCTGAGTAGCCATGAAAATATTATCGTTCAATAGCTACGGAATCACTGTAAGGCCAACCTTTGTCTGTCTAATGAATTGTTATTGGCCATAACAGCGGGGTATTTTACAACGTTACCTTAGGAAGTTCGGTTTTACATAATAAAAACTAGGTTCCGAATAAATCAAAGCAATTTTCCAAAAGATCAATCATTTTAATTAACCTGTGTGTAAGGAATTTATAGTAAAATGGCCGTTTAATATTTTAAAAGCTTTCTCATAATGTAGTGGAGAATGTTCAACATTAGAGAACAATACCTGCCCAATAGGCCGTTATTTGAAAGGGACTGCTAATTAGCTGAATAACTCGAAATAAAGCATTTACTGTCACTTGAATTACGTTAACAGTGGTTTGAAAAGTAATTTAACAGTCTTCAACACTTGCTATATAATGTTATTTTATAAACAAAGTTAAAAGTGATCGTTAAATATGTTCGTTTAGCTTTTTATTACCGTGTTTTATTTTACTACAGAATAACCCATTGTCACGTAATTTACACGAAAAAGTTACGTAAAAAACAATTTTTAAAACGTAAACTTTCGATCAACAACGTGATTTGTTACCTAGACAGTGTTTTTAATAATAACGAGCAAAATATTATTGTTTTTGGAAATTCATAATCACTGTTAAGTGCTCGTTTCGCTTTAACTCGTTACTGTTGAGTGGACGTGCACGTTTTCCTGAAAATTTCCTAGAATATAAACTTTCCGAGAATTATTGATATTGGAGGATAAGAATCAAGAATATTTGAAGGTATCCAATCACTTCTCCGGTAATTAAAAGTGGTTCAAAGAGTTTGTAATCAAACCCACGTTTAGTAATTATGTAAGTAACTGACAACCCATTATGATAGTTACTCACCTACTCATTTTGTTTGATAAGAACAGGTGTAATTCCAGTAATTATTGTGAGTTGTGAGTATGTGGCATTTTGGTAGAGTAGTTAAGTGTAGTGGTGGATGTTTCACGGTTGCGTCAAAACAAATGTTAAGCTTTAATTAATTTGTCAGAACTTTCTTAGTGTAAAGTGAGAACATTTGTTTCCAGACTGACAAAGGAAATTAAGTTTCTAATGAAGAATATTTAATGCTAATATCATTATTTCTGTCTTTACAGGGCATGGCTACTACGTCGAGAAGCAGAAGAAAAGTAAGTTTTAATTTAATTTTAACTTAAGTAACTTGTGTTATTAGGTCCATGGTCCACGCAATAATGCTTCCTATTAACTTTCACCTGTTAGCATCACATCTCTTGAATATAAAGTAGGTACCTTTACGTTTGTCTTTTTGTATCAAGAATAATGTAACTACTGACTACTCTGCACTGCGTTTGTTTTCTAGGTGAAACTTTAGCGAAGGTCTTTCACTGCTATGTAACGTAAATAAGAACAAAATAAACTGGCAACGTCAAAGTCGTATTTTAATGTTTAGTGTGATTTCGCCAAGAATCCCTGGAGGACATACCTATGACATTTGTCTGTTCGCGTGAAATGTTGAGAATCTTTCAAAGCGTGTCTCAGCACCGCCACTGAGGGCAAATATGCAGCGTATGTTTGTGAACATTTCACAACTATGTAATTTGAAACATTCCTCGCCGACTTTGGTCGTTTATTTGAAGGTTTTAAGCTGCTCCGCGCTGCCTTGTTACAAAGGGTCAAACATTTAACATTAAGCAAGGTGCTACGAACCGATGGAGGAGGCCAGCCTTTTACTCTACCTAGACGGACATTGGCCGTATGACAGTCTACTCTAGCTATTTAAAGGTCGACAATGCAATGTTTTTCAAGTAAACTATTAACATTATCTTATTTTTTTTATTCGTTACATTTGATAATCGATGTATTCATGTAAGTGTCAGGTCGCCGTTTAATTTATCAAACATATAGGTAATGGAGTGCCGCCTTACACTGAATGCCAAATCAAATAAGATTTTTCAATATCAGAAAGCTCCAGCACTCAAGGCGCATTGTTAATTTGTTATGGAGTCCGTACAATTGGGTCAATGCGGCTCAATACCTCATAGTGTTATAATTATTCGTAAACAATTATTTTCGTGCGCAATCTAGCATCTGTAACGTTTTCGGAAAACTGTTTTAATTTTAGGATCGCCTTGTTTCAGTGCGAGTGTTGTTTAACAATGAAACGGGTTGATCTAACGGGTTCTTTGAAGCGGGGCGTGCACGCCGTCTACTCATCTTACTGCCCGATACATCACAGCTTCGGTTTATTTACCTACAGAGAGTTAGGCATGTCACATTTTTTCACAAAGCGGGAGGTGTTTAGGTACTGGCCGCGTCGCGAGTTGACGCCGTGCCAAGCGCGACACAAGCTATTTCAATGCGGTCACACTCGCACCCCACCATGCTTTATGCTACTAATCTCTCTATCAATCATTACGCATTTATTTTTATTTAGAATACGCTTCCTTTATGAAAAATCTCATTTCATGAATCGCATGTAAGTAAAGATTGGGGTCAATGTTAGTGAGTTATCGTATAAATCTGTGCTATTTGTATCCGTTATTATGATTTACGATGAATATTATCTGTACTTAAATAATTTTACTGCCGTATTGCCAAATAAAAATAAAATTTACTGAAGACCGCAGTTTTTCAATCAGTGTTAGTTTGTTTATAAAAGCATATTTTCTCAATGGTTATGAGTACGTTGTTGTTTGTATTTTATTAGGTCGTCACATCTCACTCACTACGATTTGGCATGGTTATCAGCCAATATGAACAAATTGGCACCAGACGTAGTGATCACGCGCAAGCTATGTCAAGGTTACATGGAATGCCTAATTCTATTTTATTATAAATAGTTCATTATTGTGAATATTAGACTAAATGCGGATTAAATAGAACATACTATAACTCCAACAGTGAACACAAACGTGTTTGTATTTTCACAACTGAGGCTGTTTGGTCCTCATGATGAGAAGTGCGTACTCGTATATTTATGTATATTCCTTTATGCGAACCTTCTTGCTTTAATTTTCTTTGCTTCATTGCATATCGTAGTAGGCGCTTCTTATATAAATCAAACCATAAAAAAAAATATAACACCTGGCGTGGGGCCTGTTTAACGCTGTCCTTCAGCAGGCGTCGTATGGCGTTTTCTATCTCTACGAAGAATAGACATAGCTTTTTCTATACAAAGTGACAGTTCGTTTCTTCATTTTTGACATCCACCGTAGAAATCTTTCTACAATCTGTCATTTTATCTTGCATTTCTAACGATCTTTGTCTAGGTCTTTTTATATGTAGACTATTTCGGAAGAAAGTTTTCTATCCTTATTGTCAAAATCACACTGACAACCGATAAATCCTATGATAAAACAAAGAATTCTGAGTCGAATTATGTAAAAGAGTGAATTTCGTAAAAAGTGCCGTTGACTCTTTCTATTTTGCTGCCGTCTCGTACTGTTTACTGTCTACAGGAAACGTCATTTTTGTCTACTCTTCCGTCGACCAAACAGTGCTCATACTACGCCTGCAGGTCAAAACATATTTTTAACGTCATTTTTACTCTAATACTCAACTACATAATTATACCTACCTACTTAACCGCAACCGCAACAATGCACTATTTAATCGTAAAGTATCGCAGCTTGCATTAGTTTTACTACCTACTTCTGACTTTATAGCTTCACAGTAATTTATATCTACTACTTAAATATTTCGGTAACAAAACTAACCTTCTCTCTTTGTAAAGTCAGTAGGTACTTTCTTAAATAGAAGAATGATTTCAGGTATTCATGGCTAAATCTATGCGCAAACGTTTTTTAACTTGGGTAGTTATCATCAGGGTGGTAACTAACAATATGTATGTAAATATATGAAAAATGTATAAACTATACAAAATACAAGCGTATAGGTATCACATCTCAACGTTATTGCACCTCTCGAGGTCCTGGATGCACCGCACTCTCTCCCGGAAGATTCCAGCACTTTATGTAAAACTCTCAGAAGGTTCCGCTGAACTTGGGTACTTACGCGCCTTTATGTCGAGGTTACCCTGCATACTTCATGGATAGTTCCCGAAGTAGCTACATGAAACAAATAGTAGTGTACAAACTTGCAGTACCTACCTTACGTTACATGTACCTACTAAAAATGTTTTTGGGTACACGACGGTAACTTTTTGGAAGTTTACAAAATTAAGGTCAATCTTTTTCAAGACCGCAGGTCAAGCCGCGTAGCCGATAGAGACAAAGCTTTAATACTTTCAGGGATAGGAGAAATGTAACATAGTGAGATAAATAACATGTCATGTTTTGACTGCCTGTAGGTTTATTAAACATTATGCATTAATTGTTTAGGTACATTTTCTCGTAAGAAAAAACCTAAGCTCGTATGTTTGTTTCTGTTTCATTTAAGAATTGCATGAATAGTTGAGCGTACCTATAGGTGAAAAAGTGTTGTTTACATGTAGGTACTAAAAAAGGAGGTACGTCTGCCAAATGCTGTGCAGTTTGGCGGAGGTAATAATATCTTGTAAACAAAAATATTACTGCGAATAAGACACTTTTTCATTTATTTATTTTTTCATTCGTAGAAGGTTAGGTATCATCTTTCTGCCCTTGTTCCATGTTACTCGAGGTCGGCGCCAAAACGTAAAACATTATATTTAATTAATATTGTCTTCACTGGTAATATTTTGATAATTCTAGCGACTGTTTTGATAATAAATTAGAACTCTAGTTTCACACCTTAATTAGGCGTTACGGTTCTATTAACATTGTACGTAGCATAGGTAGGCAAGTGTTATTAGGTGGGCAGGTAGACATGTCGGAGCTGAGAGCCAAATGCTGTAGTAACGTGTTACATTTAAAGATCACTATGATAATGACATGTTCCTATAAATAGTACACCGTCTGCGACCGCCGGAACAGTCCAATTCTCTGCGTCGACGACATCCAGAACCGGTGGCAGGCCGTCGGCGAAGTAACTATAATCACCTTAACGAGCATCATGAGTCATGTACGTCCCATCATTATCAGCACCATCACCCATCCCTAAATCACTCATTTTACGCCATGACTGTGTTGACAGACTTACCTATTATTATTTTCACTAGATAAGCGCGCTTTATTGATCAGACAATAGTCCGATAAAACGAATGACAAGATTGATAACACCAGCAAATTGATAAAAAAATCAGTATCAGTTAGCATTATTTTCTTACATGACTAGTTAATAAACACTGCGCGTTGGCAGTGTAGTCAGAGTGTGTTGAAAATATTTTGTAAATTAGTGTTGATAGGTAATCGTGTGTATGTCTGATAACAGTGCACTGTTTGATTCACAGCAGGAAGATGAGAAAAAGAATAAGAAGAAACAGTCGCCGGTGGACGACCGGCCCGTAGTCCCGGCGCCCAGCGAAGCCATGCTCAACAGTGAGTGTTTATGATTTTTCATATTTTATTCACCATATTCACCTACTTTTGAAGTATCAACAGCGACACGGGCAAGACAGAACTTCGTAAATAACGATCATTACTCAAAAGTTTGGATATTATTCAAAAGAAAAAGTTTACATTTTTCAGATGAATTTATTTTTATTTCACAATGTTCTCTTACTCTCAATGACATATTTCCCGAAGTATTGCTTTAAAATAATTTTCCTGTTTCATATCAAAATAAATCTTATTAAGTTTTAAGTGATAGTCAAAATAATTAATGACTTTTCATTAGAAGCTCGTCATAATTTGATATTTTAATTGATGTTACATTTTCTCGCCTCATGGGTTGACCTGAAAAATGTGGGTTTGGGCTAATTGTATGATCGATTCATCCACCCACACTGGTTGCCAGTTCGGTGGCACTGTGTAACACTGTTAGGTCTTGTTTCCCTTTGTGTTGTTTGACATCAATCAGAACTTCCATGAACGTCCATTACATTGGTTACATTTTACTTCTCTGTTCGTTTACTTTCTTTAGAAATTCAGAGAATTGGCTTTGTTATATACATGACAAAGCCTATAGATACCTATATAATTTTGATATCAAAATCCTATTAAACCGACTAAATCAAAATATCAAAATCCTATTAAACGGAAATTAATATCTGTTTTAATACATCTCTTTAAATTTTTTTTTTATATTTTACAATGTTTAACACAACTAACGATTATGTAGGTACTATTAAATGACTAACTATACAAATAAATACAAAAAGGCGTCGAAGTATTCGTCCGCATTGCTGTCATCCGGAAATGTCTTTTATTTTCCGTGGATCGATTTCTACTTTTTTTTTATCTATAAAAGCGATGACATGGTAAGCGTTTTGATGCTTCTCTTGAAATCTTATCTTGTTGCAAATCCTAGAGGAAGAATGACGCGCAATATTTTTGATTGTCGTATTTACGAGCGTGCTATCTATTGTTCGCTGAAACATTCAATGACTTTATAGAGAGATCTCATCAACAACGAACAGATAAGCTAATCATGACAGTGTTTAACTGCTGATTCGTTTGAACACGAACGGTACCAAGACACGAGTCGTTATTACAGATATTTTATTTATAGTAATCATTAACGATTAACCAAACTGATTAATGGATATAGAGTGGGCGGGCAGATTTGAATGCGAAAGATATTCATTTCAACAAGGATGATTCAATAAATTATTAATGGGATTAAAATAAAGATCAAATAAAAATGCAACAATGAAATTAACGAACTTATCTATATAACACGAACATTTTAGTTTCAGAAATAATAAAATGCAATCACGGTAATGCTTATGTCCAGTCCACATGTAGCAAAGTACCTACTGTTTCATGCATGTTTAAGCGTAATTTCGATTTATATCACTTTAAATTTCAAGTTTCAAGTTTGATACGTCTTCAAATCGTGCTTGAACTCAAGAGACTTAGTACTCGTTCATCATGGAAAATTTATAAAACGTGAAGGTTTTTAAAACTGTTTTTGCTAACTAGCTTTCTAGTGTCGAAGATTCTACTGGCTACTTCTTTTATATTCTTTTAACGCTTGGCATCACGAACGCTGACACAAAGTGAGACTTTGCAACTGGAAAAGTTTCTCAAAGATGAAACTTTCCAGCGGTAATCGAGTTGCCAATTATAGTTATTTCTTCATATGAAAGTCTTTCTGAATAACCTGCGGCCTTTTATGTTTTGCAAACATTGGTGTTATTGACGTAATAAAGATTATTTTGAATCTGTGGACTGTTGTATTTGATAGAAGTCTTGTAGCAAATCATGACTGTAATAGCAACAAAATCATTGTCCGTGGATATCATGTCTTATGCTATGTAACTTCTATCGATGCCTAGAACGATAACGGTTGACGTTTTGAAATTATTTTCAGTCTGAAAATTATTATTTGTGCTCACAGTATGGTTATACGGTTACACGTTTTATCCTATATCTATCAACACCTCCGTTGAGATTGTTGACGCATTGACTAAGTGACTTTACTAAATCTTCGTCGACCCCCTTTGTTAGTCTGAAAACTACCGTCACGGAAAATTTATAAAAGTAATACGTAATGTTAGGAAAATTTGTAATTTTGTATTACTTCATCTGCATGTACCTGATGTTTGAAAAGCCATTGTCTGGATGTCAGGAATGTCCAGATTTTTTATTGAAAACTGTTAAGTAGATACTTGATTTCCGGCTGTGACCTTAAGAGAAAAGCTGCTTTGTGTTTATTCCAACGTGTCCAAACCGCTGGGCTGCCAGTGTATAATTATAACCCATTACCATGTTTACACGTAACGCAGTATTTACACGATAACAATACTAAAACATTACCTTGTAAACATCAGCTACGTCTACTATACGACGTCTATACAACTGTTCTTCTTCCATGAGAACACTATCCATCACATATTATCCGCAAGCAAACATTTGTATGCTACGCAGTGTTAGTCTACCTGTACTTGCTATATATTTTCATTGCCAGACGTAATCCTGGCATCAGAACACTTGATCAAGTCTCGGATTAGTAAATCCACGGTAAAATCTCATTTGTGTTTGGTTGACCAAAATAAAAATAGGTTGACATAAACAGCCCGATTTATCAGCAGTCAAACATACTAAGGTACCTACGTTTTCAGCTTACTCCTTCCTTCAAATTCATGCTCTTACACCATAAAGAATGTATGTACAATAACCTATTACGTGTTTAAAATTTTTTATTGTTCCTCGTCATCTCTATCTCCGCCACATAACGGTGAGCACTGGCATCTGCAATACCAGGAAACTTTTAAAATAATCAAGTAAATCAAAGAAAATGAATCGGAGTCACGAAAAAAACTCTGTTCGTAGAACATTGTATAGGTGATATTTCTGGAACAGACGATACGCTGGGAATAATACAGTGTTTAGAGTTAGCTGGTCATTATCACCAAGCATTCCTACTAATGTGTATTCTGATTTAACGAGTTGCTAAGCGATTATTGACTTTTACGATGTTCTTAATGTTCACTTTGTAAGCTTGTGAGGGTACCTACACCTTAAAGTATGCCTATTACAGTAAAACAATGATTTACATTCTATTAAATAGTATAGAACTAGTATCGCCCGCGGCTTCGCCCGCGTGGTATGTCGATAAAAAGTAGCCTATGTCCTTTCTTAGGCTATCTGTGTACCAAATTTCATTTAAATCGGTTCAGTAGTTTTGGCGTGAAAGCGCGACAGACAGACAGAGTTCCTGCCAGGGTTGCGGGTTAGTCCGAAAGGGATACCGGGACCTTGGCAACAGGCAACTGAAGGAACACGGGTGGGTTTTAGTCAGTAAAAGTCTGACACGCCCTTCCGCTCCGCCCAGAGCGGGAGAAGTCATTGGATGATTTCCCACCCACAAAAAAAAAAAGAAAAAAAAGACAGACAGAGTTACTTTCGCATTTGCATATTACCTAGTAAGAATTAGAAAACCATATCGCGTAAAAAATGCGCTACTCGCCGACGCCGTTACTAAAGATTAGGTTGATTTCACAATTCGGTTTCCATGTAGTAATCGTCGTTGTGTAGGGACATTAAAATGAAGAGTATACTCAGTCTGATGGATGTCTCCGCTGAATATAGAGTAAAATTCGGAAATGACGTCAAGTCGACCGCTCGTAATCTGAAAATTACATAAAGAAAGGTCAAGTTTAGACGCACACGCAAAATGTTCCGAGTATAGTTTTAATTAGATTGTTTAGTCACTTATAGGAATAATTAATAAGGCAGTGCTAATTTTCAGTAATTAGTGGGTATGTATAAAAACTATGATACTTGGTTAGAAGATGCAATAAGTAAATTAACATCATGCCTGTAATCCCCGAGGGGTTAGGCAGAGGTGTACCTAAAGTACACCCACATGTCACCAGTTATGTTTAAGTCCCATGTAGTAGGGGCGAGCCTATTGCCATCAACCGGGCAAAATTTGAAACTCAGGTCTGCTACTGATAAAAAAGTCCAATAACACTTCGCCCGACTTGAGAATCGAACCCAGGACCTCATGCTCAATAGGAATATGAAGAAAAACCAAAAAGAAGGAAGGATTAGAAGAGTATTATGAAAATAATTTACATAGGTCCTGAAACTACAGTGAAAATGTGTTATTTAAAAACGATTAATAATTGAAAATGTTAGACAAATCCTTTTGAATTTTCTTTTTCACATCTAAACACTTTCTTTTTTTCTTTTGTCATCTTGAAGGTTGAATAATATTAACAATATTTTACTATTGAAACTAAAATATATTTTTAATGACAAAGGGCTTGCGCAACAAATGTCCTTTTAATTTAATAATAAACGAGCCCTGCATATTTTTCAATGCCGACGATTTCATGTTCTTTCAAAGTTAAACTTACCGTCTGTTGATGTTTTCTTTTCAAAATCTTATCTAGATAGCAATGGCTCAAAATAATTTAGTGCTGAGATAAAACAGGTACACGCCACAGCGTTTAATCTTTTGTCAATATTGCCGGGTATGTATATGACGAGACGAGACGATAATTTTAGTGAAAACATGTTGTAGATAGCGGTAGGGCACATCTAGATAAAAGTGCTGATAAACGTAAGATGTGCCCAAAGTACAGTAACAAAATATAACGAACCTGTGAATTATCTATTAATTGTAATTATATTGTAACGGTGATGGCTTTGAATAAGGGTAATGATTTCTGTGAGTACCTCGTGAGTTTTATCCCAATCTTACTATATGGTGTTTCTTCATTTATTTTGACACATTACACATGTCTACTCTTGTATCTCTCGTGTCGACTTCAGCACGTATTGGCGTACACGTGTTGTAGATTCACGTAGGTAGGTTAGGTAGGCACCTTACTTTTTTTATGTGCCATGTTTTCCGCCAGTCAAAGGTAACGTTTTTATTTTCGCAACCTCTCTGAAAATTCTGAATTAATCTCAAACGTTGTCTGCGAAGAGACTCATAACTCTGGAAAAATATAATTTCAGGCGCATATTAAATAGCTTGGTTGCGTTTCGTTGCGATTTTCTTATATTTGCTGTAGAGGTACTTAACGTTGTTTACGCTTCTTTGGACTTAATTGGTACTTGAAATCTTACACTTATGACAATGGAAGCGTACTTTGAACTTTACACATAGACTGTTTAGATTTCAGCGTAGCTGCTACGCATCTCATATCGTAACTTGAAATCAAAACGTATATTGCTCCGCCGTAGCATAATTTTGTAACATGAAATGCAAGGGAGTCTTGCTACGCCGTAGCATTATTTAGTATTTAGTAACTTGAAATGCAAGGAAGTCTTGCTACGCCCTAGCATTGTTAAGTAACTTGAAATGCAAGGGAGTCTTACTATGCCGTAGCATTATTTAGTATCTTGAAATGCAAGGGAGTCTTGCTATGCCGTAGCATTATTTAGTATATAGTAACTTGAAATGCAAGGGAGTCTTGTTACGTCGGAGCATTGTTTTGTAGTTTGATATTAAAATGATATTAAAGGCACTACTTTCTACTGCTACGTCGTAGCAGCCGGTTTTGACCATTTATCGATTGACCATAATAGATAAAGTTATGTTTTCATCTATTTCATTTGTTGCGTTCAATATAGTCAAAAATGTTGGACTCCACACAAAATGAGTATAAAGGGGTTGTGACATAATAGCTTCGAGCTACAATGTTTTTACATGGGTGTTCCATTTTCCTGATTCTGTTATGAAACACTTACATCATAGGATATATTTGCCCTAATTTCTTGTTTGTGCTTTTGAGCTATATTTTGAAAACTTGAGTATTTTTATAAAACTGAATGTTTGTCGTTAACGGTACGTCGGTACTACTTATGTCTCAAACCCTGAAACTAACAAATTGACGCACTGTCCCATATTCCTATCCATTGTAATCAATCTCTCAGGAATCTTCTATCCCATGTTAACGATAATCTCTACTCAGTCTACTGCAAGCCACTGTTGAATGCTGGTACTGCCAGCACACAAGCCACCACTAGTCTTATCACAGCAACGACAATTCCCGTATTAAAAAAAGTACAAAATCTAGTCGAAATCACTTCTCAGCGACTGACACGTCTAATTTGCCAAAATCGAAAGTATATTAGAGGTATTTTTTGACAGATTGAGATTAGAATGCGACCATTCCTAAAAATAAGGGAATTGACCGTAGACAATGAATGCTGAATTGACCCTCTGAAAGCATCAAGTAACTATCAAATGCGTTGTTTCAGATCTGCGCACGGCGTTCGGTCTGCTGGACCGCGACAGCGACGGCCACGTCACACCGGCCGAGCTGCAGTTCATGCTGCGCAACCTCGGCATCACGGTCAACGACGACCTCATCGCTGAGCTCATCAAAGACGCCAGTAAAACTGGTCAGTACCTCCACTTTGATATCAGCACCGCGCGTATCCTTACAGGCTACTGTCATAATTACTTATGTTTCTAAAGCGTGAGGACTCTTTATCCGTATGTTTTCTATCCTACTAATATTATAAATGCGAAAGTTTGTGTGTTTGGATGTTTGTTACTCAATCACGCAAAAACGGCTGAATGGATTTGGATGAAATTTGGCAAACATAGTTTATAACCTGGATTAACACATAGGATACTTTTTATCCCGATATTCCCACGGGATCGAGACTTACGCGGGTGAAACCGCGGGGCGCAGCTAGTTGATAATATTTTTGAGTGCACATATGTTACACACACTTAAAAGTTTGTCATGTTGATTTATATACAGATATTAATTCTGCAAATTCATTTACTTTAATTCTTAACTTTTCGGTGCCCTCACATGTCTTTTATTTCTTCAAGCAGTAACCTAACGTTTTGAATCGCATCTGAATCTTTTGACGATCCAGTCTGACAATACTTGGTGTAGGTACTAGCTATATTTAAATACACCTTCACGAATACATCTAGCGCAACCTTGACAGTAAACCGTGCAATTAATATTCCATTCTATTCTGATAACCAATGCAAAAGTAGAGTAGTAATCAATCTTCTACAGTGCTGACATTGTTAAGGCACATAGCGTTTGTTTATATTCTGATGTGCTATTCCGTTGGCGCCAACGCAGGTTACGTCATGAAAATTACTTTCCACGTTAAGCTCGCATGCAAGAAGTCCATCAAAGTTGGTAATGGAGCGATGGGCGTAAATCGGTGCCGTTTGCTCGCAAATGACACCGCACCGACCGGCCCGTCGATCAAAGCAGACAGGGTCGCCTGTTATCTTTTATGTAATACTTATAGCAATTCAGTGAATTCTGAATTATGATTCTGTATTATATTATCCACTGCATTAACATATTTAGGGAAGTTTTTTACTAACAGTAGTTACCGTATGTTCAGTAAAATATACTTTTCATAAGGAAAAAGTACATATGAAAGGTAAAAGGTTTTTCTATAATAACGAACAAAATTGTAACGAACAATTTGTTTTCTAACAAGTTGATTTGACTTTATACGCATAAATAAATATTTATAGACGATCGTCGTGTTTTATGACTCAATATCGTTTGAGAGGCACGCACGCATCATACATTATGTTGAGGTTACGGAGGCTCGCACATATGAAAATTCGAGACAATAATGTCATTTATCTAAGCGCAATTTCCTTCGTTTAACCTTGGAAAGAATTCATGATGGAGTAGAAATTACTAACAAAACAGCTTCAGAACAACCTTAGAAGGAGTTAGATATGTATTTTTAGGAGGTACCTAAATATGTTTTTACGATCTCATTAGTGGCGAGGATACTGTATTTTAAACATGTCGTAAAGTGTCCAGATCTAAGTGCATGGATCTAAATAACTATAGTAGTTATATTAAAATAGTTTGTTTCACTTTGAATTTCTGCCAACATAGCACATGTTTTTTGACATACAATAAACTCGCTGAGATATTACACTGTTTTATGTCAGCAAATGTACTGTGACTACAAATTGCTAGTTACAAAGCGTACAGAGAGCAGCAGACGGTTACAATTAAAATCTGTATCATTACGTTGATATATTGCGACATATTCAGTAATTCTCGAAAGAATGCTGGCGTAGAAATATTCAGGAACTTTGAAAAGTTTCAGTATCTACTTATTTGCCTCATTAGAATACAAATTTGCGTGAGCCAGTAAGTTTTATGGTACAGCATGAATAAACAAACCCTGATTAAATCGATGAGGCAGTTAATTTAGAGGGTTATTGTAAAATGGCGTGCGCGCGTAAGGCGGGCGGCATCCGGTGCGCGCGACCCTCACCTGGTGGTACCTACTTACCTACGTTGCCTGCGCTTTTCAAGGCGTCGTGATATAATTGATAAAGTTCTACTTGATCACTCACCACTGGAGTGCCTAATTGGCTATACAACTTGCTTCATTACTTTGCGTGCCCCCAGATATACTCGGTAACTATTGCAGACTTGCGTCGTAACGCAAGCTAAGTGATTGACGGCTTTATGGTGGCTAACAAAACTTATAAATAAAGCATGACTTGGCTTTATTGCTACTAAAGACAGCAATATTTACTTACTATTTATTTTCTTGGTATACAGCAGTAGGTATATCCATACTTAAACAAAACCATTGATATTGTATGTCCTGCGGGTTATTGATTATTTAGATGCGAACATCTTGCCAAAAGTATTATATACGCACCTACATTATAATAATATGTTTATATATTAATATATTAATAATATGTTTGAATAATATGTTTATATATTCTACCAATAACACAGCAGCTGTCGCAGTCTCCAATCAGTCACAGTCCTCTTTCATATCAAGCGATGATATGAAATTTTGGGAAGTCCGTCATTATTTCCTAAGATTTGCGATTGCCTTATCAGCCATGCAAAGATAAGAATAGAAACACGTAAAACATATTAAATTACTTCGAGACAGTTCAGGGCTTCAGAGCCGCTACCGCGAGAGTGTTCTATCTAGCATCGCGCCCTGGTAATCTCTTGATCCAATCAGATTTTACCCAAGCCTTCACGAGGTTAACATTCTTAACACGATATAAAATCCATCCATTAATCTATAGTTACATCCTGAGTTGATATAAATTTAATTACTGTTAAGCTGCTAACTGTATGAAGATTCGAACCATGCACATTGCACATGAGCTAAGAAGATAATCCAAATCTCTTTAAATAAAACAAGAGACTTACTTTGAATAAAAAGGCTTCGTCGGGAGAAATTCTAGACAATAAAGGTGCAGCGCAGCAGCCACAGGTGGTGCTAAATTCCCTCGTTCTTGTCTACATAAGCCTCACTGCCTTTGAAAGTGCTTGCACATCTGGCACGTTTTGTATAAATTTAAATAAATTACCTTCAGTTTAACTACACAAGTTCTAAATAAACCCCGAATTAAATACAGCGATAATTATTTTAGTTTATTACCACCAATGAACAGTAATCTTAAAACAAAATAAGAATAAGTTTATTACGAACGTAAGACTGCCTACAATAATAAAAGTTTATGAATGACGAGGTCTGACTTTATGGCTAAACATTGATACCTAATGACTGTTATAATTAACTGAAGCTAATGCTGTGAGCAGGGGGTGAACTGCTGACGTCATCACTTTAACGACTCTTCCTGCCACCGCGTTAATATTAAGATTCAACGACTTAAAGCCCTTTTGTTAATAGTCACATAACACTTTGTTACACATTATTTGGGCACGATTTAATATTATTTTAATAATATGTCGGTGGCTGGCATGTATGTATACGTAAATTTTCTCGTAAATCTTTATCTGTGACCCCAAAAAGGTTTTTGTAGGAAGGTAACATTATTCGGGTTGGTATGTCGAAACACATTACGAAAGAAAGTCGTTAAAACGTGTAACTGTTTATGTTTTGTAGAGCTTTACAGTGGGAAATAGGTACTGCACGCTTTTTGTTTCCTACTTATTCTATCCCTAATATTTTATGTAAGATTTTATAATACGTTACAAAATAAAATAAGGTTTTTCTTCTTGATACCCATGCTGTTTTTCTAAATTTATAAACTATCCGATAAGCCTATGAATGTACATAGTACTCTCACAGCTCATAATATACCGGGCGTCTCACTAGGGCGTGCAAAACCGGAAAGACTTCAAAACCGGTTTTGAATTTCGGTTTTCAAGGCCCAAAACCGGAAACCGGTGCTAGCCCCGGTTTTGGCTACATTTTTATAGTTTTTGTATAGTAGAATTTTAGCAAGAAAACAATATTCTTAGATACCCACAAAATCTACAAATAAAACAAATGTTAGCATACACATTTTTTAATCAACCATTTATGCGTACCTACTAATTCGCGACTCATCCAGCGCAGCCCGCCTCCGGGCACCAAACTCCTTTGGCGATGTCCGGGCTCACCTGAGACATCGCCACCTCTCATGAGGGCCGTGTAATGCGACGACGATAGACTCCCCAATCTATCGCCCGCTGGCACCTCCTAGGGCGGCATCAGATCGCCATGGCGCCTCCTCTGCCGCCCTGTTCTCCTGCGACGAATCGCGTCAGCGAGGGAGTCTTCCTCCCTGACGCGCTCCGCCACCTCCTTCTGCGAGATGAAGTCCTGATGAAGCCCTGTGATGACTGCCGCAGGTCCTGTAAATTCGATTTCAGTTCCAGCTACAGTTCTTTATAATCATGGCTGAAAGATCTTTAGTATAATGTTTATTGTAATTTTTCTGAAACAGTTGGCAATCACGCTGCACGGTCTTGCTAATTTTCTTGTTTGATGAATTATGTTTCAAGACTGGGTACAATACAACCGGGTTTTATTCATTGGCTAAGGAAATTCTAGTTGATATAGCCATCATGTAGCTACGAGTCGCAGAAAGAAGAGACCTAAATCACGAACTTCTAGATTGGATGTCACTTCAAGAAAATAGAACTTATCTTCGATTCAATAACGCAACGAATACGGATAACGGAGGCCACCGACTATTCAGCTTAATCACTTAACTTATGAGTTAAATTGTTTTCATTGCAGGTAACGGTCTAATAGATGAGAATGACTTTATGCAGTGGGTCACGAAGATACAAGCAATACAAGGAATGGACGTGACGACGAGTGGCGGCGACTCGGAGGAGGAGATCACACGAGATCTACTCGCAGCATTTAAGTAAGTTCTTTCAACATTAACCGTTATTATATTAAACCAGCTGATGCCCGCGGCCTCACCCGTGTGGGTGTCGGTTATTATATACCAAAACCTTCCTCGAGAATCACTCTATACATTAGTGAAAGCATGAAAATCGGTGCAGAAGTTTTTGAGTTTATCGCGAACAGACAGACAGACGCGGCGGAGGACTTTGTTTTATAATATGTAGTGATGGGGCCATTTTTAGAATCTCTCGTTAAAAGGCCCATAAAACTAATCTTGACAACTCCCGCTGCCCGTGTCCAGTAAAGAATCTACTGTAGAATATTATAACAGCCGTGGAAGGAATCACTGACTATAATATAGCCTACCTAAGGTAGGCTATATGACTCGCTAGGCGCTATAACAACTTAGCAATCAGAAATTAACTTTAATCTCAAACTATCCCGGGGTTCCCAATAATATGGGGTCTAGCGAAATATGTGGGTACAGGTATATATATGTAGATAGGTACACCTCTGCCTAACCCTTTGGGGAAGTCAGGCGTGATGTTATGTTATATTATTCCAGGGTGTTCGACCGCGACGACAACGGGTACATAACGCGGGACGAGCTCCGGTCAGCGCTCGAGATGATCGGCGAGCCCGTGACCGACGCGCAACTCAATCAGGTGCTGGCGCTCGGAGACATCGACCACGACGGCAGGATCGACTATGAAGGTACCATTATTTACACTAACATCTTAAAAAATCATGCATTTAAAACTTCTCACACTATCTGGGGGCTTAAAACGGTCACTTTAGCAGAATCATAATATGAAAATGTTATGAATCATCGTATAATGTCACAAACTGTATGAACTGCGTGTAATTCTTATTACGAAATAATTCATCTGTTTGTCAGTTTTCTATGGAGATTCGTAAAATGGTCCACAAATTATGAATTGCATAAATGTCAAATTAGAGGAATTGCTAGTGACAGCTGGGATTCAGGTAGAACTGCTTTCAGAGGAATTGCTAATATGGCCGGTTTAGGCCCCCTGCTCGCTATTGTCAAATTATTATGTCTGTCATAACCTAAATCAAGTCATTATAAACCTTATAGACCCAAGCTCTAGCCGGGCAATAATATTATAGGTACTGAATTTCATTAAGACCCGCAGGTGCATAATGATTTGATTATGGAACGTCAACTAAATAATTCGTATGAAAACTTTTACTATCTGTGATGGATCTGTAGCGGTAGTGGCGGCATGTCATAGCATTTTTTATTACCTCGCAGTATGTAAATAGTAAACGCAGCAGTATGGAAAACTGGGGAAAGTAGAGTTCTCTCCTCTGGCCATAAAGGTGTCTTCGCCTTGGGTGAACTGGAACCCCTCGCTGCACTCAGGATTCTAGTCCTCGTTTCGCTCGTTTCGAGTCAACTCACAGCTTAATCGCTACGCTCGGCGGCCCGACAATACTTTGTTGCGTTCGGGATTCAAATTGTCGCCCGCGACATTAAGACACTGCTTTCTCCTTACTGAATAATTTACTATTATATAACAGAGCAACCATTACATAAGTAAACACCATAATATGACCAAAATTAAATTGGGCACATGTCAAGTTTACAAGAAGAACTTAATACTAAGGAAAAAAAAGCTGTAGTAGGTACATATGTGCTAACTATAAAAGCATCAAAGGCTTCACAACAAATCAGACAAACAGTTAATTTTATATGTCTGCTTAGTTAAGAAATCAGAGCATAATGGCGGCGCCAGACATAGCAACAATATTTGATCACATGTTTGAACACATGTGTGGCAGGGGTGTTTGGGTAATTCATCAAAGTTTGATTACATATTTCAACTTTGCCATTTGGTGTGCACATGGTGTGCACACATAAATGCCGGCGCCAGACATAGCATTTAATATTTGATCACATGTTTGATCACATGTTTGACACATGTGTGGCAGGGGTGTAACAGCTATAATTTTATAATTTCAGAGTTTGTGAAGATGCTGTTGTAACGTGTACCTCGCTGAACAAGACCTCACTAGATATAATGGTAGTGTTAAAGAAGTGCGGTCGGCGCCGAGTGACCCTGGATCTGATCGCGAGCGGGCGTGGCCACGATACCTGCGCGAGCGACGGTAGGATGGAACTCCGGCAACATGTTCGCGGATCGAGTGGAAGTACCCAGCAGTCGACTACTGTTGAAATTGTTGTACATAGGAGTAATTTTGTAATTAATAAAATAACAAATATCTGTAGTTACTAATTTAGGATATCAAAGTTATGTATAGGTAATTAAATATTTATGTATTAAATGATTAAGAGAGTATATATTTTGCAATATTTTGCTTGCCGGATATAATTAAAACATGGCATA
Source organism: Lithophane semibrunnea (assembly GCA_947363905.1). Classification (NCBI taxonomy): domain Eukaryota; kingdom Metazoa; phylum Arthropoda; class Insecta; order Lepidoptera; family Noctuidae; genus Lithophane; species Lithophane semibrunnea. Next base: position 7,898,049 of record OX376200.1, read on the forward strand.
AGTAAACTCGATCAGTTTTTGTATAGGGAATAAAAGACATTACATTAGCAGAGTGCTCTTTTATGTAGATAAACCCAAAGTCAAATATGACTCAACAAATAAAACGTACCTAAAGAAATTGTCAGTACAAATATTTATATTTCTTTAACAGCTAAATTAAAAGTATTAAAATATTTGTGAAAACATGTTACCTATCTATTTCTCTACCTACTTTTATCTTAGCTTTAAGACCTTGCAAGTTAGCACATTAGGTATGCCGTTTTCGTTTGTAAAAGAATTCATGGTCCCCGATTCCATGAAACAATTTTCAAAAAAATAATCGGAGTTCATAATAGTAACTAGTTTAAAATCGCAAGAATACTTACTCACCTATAGAATGTTAGTGTTATGTTGGGATGCAAAACTGTCTACTTACAATAATACCTAATAATAAAATAATGTTGTAATTTTATGGTTGTGAATGATAAGTTACACCAGAATTGTTATATTTATGAATTAAAGTGGTATGAGTACCTACTGATATACTTATTTATTTTAAAAATAGGCGTTACCTAAGTTTGCACACCATCGGGTCCACCCAATGACTAATAAATCCTATGGACTTGGCATACCTACAAGAAAAACGTGTATACCTACGCTCTACCACAGACTACTTAGAGATACTACGTATTACTTAGAGATACTAGGTACGTATCAGACGACCCACTCCCATAGAGAAAAAATGGCTAGTAGAGGTTGTCAAAAGTTGGAAGAATAGAACATGACAGTTCGTTTTTTTTTTAATTTAGATGTCGAGTTTTTGGCAAAGGCTCACACAAAATGCCTCAATTACCCCGCTTTACTGCAGGTATTCAAATGACAATATTTTTTTTGCTGTTATTTATCAGCAAAAAACCAATGAGTTCTCATAAGAGCTCATCGGTAACTTATTAACTACAGGGAACTACTGAGAAATATGTAAATGAAACACTACAAATACTTATTCAAATTTTTATTTTTTAATTTGGTTTTATATTTATTATATGCCTTGTGTTGCATTCTTGAAAGGGATTTTTCCGATAATCGGGATACATCTGTGCCTTTCATTATTTTATTTATAATACAACACCAGTTAAAAATTACTAATTTTACCCCATGGTCAAGGAAGGCCTTTTCAATTTCTTTTTTATGTGTTTCACAAGAAAGGAAGTCAAATGAGTACTTAGCCATAATTTGGCTTTTTATAATTTTCGCAATATTATGTTTTGCTGGAGAATGTTCCAAGTACTCATTTGCTTCCTCAGTGACTACTCCGAACGCTCTCACGGCATTTTCAGAAGGGTAGGTCAATTTCATTTTCTTAATAGTTTTGTATTCTTTTTTTTCTAACCAATTGTGTATAACGCTAACCTCACGCGTTGTTAGATCGGCAACGTAATCGCCACATTTTATTTTTGAGAAAATTTTTCTTGTGACCCACCCTGCTGTATATGCTCTTGCGTGTACATTGAGGCGTTTCTGAGCAGCAGACCGCGGCGCCACCGTTCCTGACGTATGGGGTTCTACATTAATTTCACCCAGATACTGCATATCGTCTTTTACGGAAGGTAAAAATAGTTGTTTTAATTTAACCAGCTGGTCTGCTGGATCATCTTCACAATTAAAAGTATCTGAGTGAAATTTAATAAATCTCGTTATTAGTAATGATCTGAAGGTGTTGACGAAGGTGTGGCAATTCGGGTTATTATTTCTGAAATTATACGCCCTCACTTGTCCAAAAAAGTTTTCCATTGGATCCGAGGTAAAATAGCGCGGGCGCATTATTTTTACATTTTTCTTTTGGAAGAATTGCCACAGCCTTAGATAACTTTCAAGAGTTACAATCCAATTTTTTAATGAAGGCACAGTTGTCTCCCTACCTTTAACATCCACAAAACGTATTTCTTTAAGTTTTTGAATAGCTTCTAGCCAGAATCGTTGGTGTGGTGACCCTGATGTACAGGCCGCGCGTAAAGGTTTCCCTCTTGACATCTTGTTATGTAAACTGGCACCATTCACAGAGTCGAACAGGTCGTCAAAAAATGATATCATTTCAGCAGTGTTTTCAAGGGTCGAACTAACTTCTCTCCCATCAGCATATTGAGCTGGAACAAATGACACTGAAATTAAACTTGGTATTTGGTATACTGTGGTAAATTAATAGAAATAAATTGACTGAGTTAAAATTCGAGATTCAGAAAAATATACCTCTCAGAAATTATAAAATTCACGATGATGAGTTTAATGAATGGTAAAAATAAATAAAATAAAAAATTGCTCGATTTTATTATAATTATTTTATCTGATGCAAATGCTAGTCTAGTACAGTTCGATTCAAACTTAATGGCGGCTTCGGAACATCGCAGTAACAATTTCATGTGTCAGCAGGAGGGTACTGCGCAGCGAGTAGCTAACTTCCGAGCATGAATATAACAAAATTATCATTTTTATTTCTTAACAGAGAATTAGGTAGAAAAATTCTAATAATGTCACAGAAATACTTACAAAATTGAGATGTGTAAGTCAGAGTAGCTGCTACCGTTTTGCTGAAAACTCGAGCACAATTCTTCACCTATAAAGAAATTACACAATGATGAATAAAAAATAAATTAACTACAATGCAAAACTTTTTCTATAACTATCAGCCCAATACTAGAACGCTACTTAATTTTAAGTTGCAATTAAATCTCATGCTGTCTTTTTCATCAGTATTGCAACGGAAATACATGAGTACCTAATGAAGAAGTGTTTGAATTAATTATTACTCACCTTCATCTTTTTAATTTTTTCTGGTAAAACCAGTTCATCATTTAATTTCGGCATCAGTCTCATTTGCGCATGATTGCAGTCCGTTTGATAAATTTCGACAATGTCACTCCACTTTGAAATTTTTCCATTATATTTTATATTTTTGGTCAAAAAATTGTTTCTTAACCCTTTAATTAAGTGTGGCGGATCAAATATGACACTTATTTTATTCCCTTGAATTTCAATGACACCATCTAAAACAGAAATAATATTACCATCATTAAAATATGTATTACGGTCCAATTGGTCGATCTGACTGCCTCGTTGGTCTAGTGGTCACAAACGCTACTGCTGAGCATTTGTTTCGATTCCCGGGTCAGCCACTGTTATTGGCTTTTTCCATCTGAAATTTCTCAGTGGCAGCCCGGAGTCTGGATTTGTGCCCGGTTGATGGCAATAGGCTCACCCCCACATGGGACTGGCGAAATGTGGGTGTACTATAGGTACACCTCTGCCTAACCCTTTGGGGAATAAAGGCGTGGTGTACGTAACATTAATAACCATAAAAAAAGGGATCAGTAATTTGCTATATTGAATATCATTAAAAAAATACCAGTCTGATTGCTCTCAAAGATTTGATTAAAAGACATTATAGTGCAGAATGTTAATAAAATGGAGCCATTATGCAAAGTGTAGAATTCAGTATGTACCTGTATTTTCATCAGCTAATAATTGATCTCTCCTTGTTTCTTCAAGAAGGCTTTTAATGGCGGACTGAAAAGATGTGCCCTGGTCACTGACTAGAGCCACAGGCAAAAGACCAGCATCAATGCATGCAGTAATGACTGTTTTTAATATGGTTTTTAGTTGGAGGGATGACGTTGTGCCCTTGCAGAAGTAAAAAACAATAGGCTGCTGCCATTTGTAAATGGCTCCTCTAAGCATAAATGCTAGAGCATGGTCTGCAAAGTCATCAGTCTTCCCATTTAAATCAACGAAGCCATGGATTATGTCTCCATGTTTATCATATGTGAGGCCCGGTTCTAGGGCCATCTCGTCAAACAATATTGAGCAATATTTTTTGTTTTCACACCACATGCTAGCCTGAAAACAATAAAAATATTTTTGTATCTTCAAATTAAATAAAAACATGAGAAGAAATGAATATGAATATATAAATAAATATTATAAATCCCTAAATAATGTATCTGTCTTACCTCTTGTTTTATTGCTTCAAATATTTGAGAATTAACTCCAGTGCCAATATTCAAACCCGAAATCATTTTATTTAATGTTGTTTTAGAGGGAAGAATAAATATTTTCTGCAAAAATTTGTAACATTTCGGGCTCTGTTTTAAAATTGAGAGACCAATCAACTTTTCTTCATCAGTAAATCGACGACCATTTGAGCCCTTGGTGCACTGCTTCAATTGCATCCACATTATCTGTTTCGCCAAAGGATTCATATTTTGAGTCAGCTTTTCAAAAGATTTCTCTTTTGAAAATTTGAGAGCCCTTTTGGCCCTCCGACTAAAATTGAGTTGTCTCTTTGACCGTACAAACTCCTTGTAGAGTTTCCTACATTTAGGAGTGAGATTTCGTGTTGTTTTCACAAGTCTTCCTTTCCTCAACTTTTTAGGAGTCGTAAGTCTTGGCTCAGCTATAGGACTTGAACCTGTGTGATAAAACATAATTTAAGCAAATATTAAAGAATAATGCGAATTATTTTTTTTCCCTACAATTTAATTTTAGTTGAAAATCAATGTAAATAAACTCCTGAATAGATTTTTTAAACATCATAGCAAGTTTTCACCTATTTATTGACACTAGTTTATAACGTAAAATTTTAACACAGGAAAAAAAAATGCTAAGCTTAACTTGTACTGTGTAGTAGTGTTCAAGCCGGGATGCATAAAGGGAATACTTATAAATATTTGAATTTAATAAATACCAATATTACCCAAATCAATTTCTTTGTTTGCAGTAGCAGGAACACATGATATAACATCATCATTATACCTTGACATCTTCGATGTTGAAGGCATTGATAATGACTGATCTGTAAATATTTTACAAGCAATTTTAAAAACTATAGAACTATACACAATGTCCATAGGGAATTTAAAATTAAGTACTATAGTAAGTACATACCTGTTACATTACCATTATTTTCTTTATCAGAAATTGAGGATACTCCATCATTCATTGTTGGTTTTTCTGATAACAAAGGCACTGCAAGTGACGTATCTGAAATAAAGAAACCTTTTTATTTATTTTGTATGGCAAAATCAATAAGAAAAGTCTACTTGTTTTTAATTATAATAATCAGTAGGTTCACATGAATATATTTTATACTTTAAATATTTAATTAAAATATCAGGCTTACCAGGTAGACGGGCATAAGTATGGTCATCATGTTTCCTTTTCCGAGAATAGTTGTGATCATGATTCTGATATAAATCTGAAAAAAGAAATGTATACCTAAGTATTCTATAAACTATGTGGAAAGGCTCATTTAATATCAATAAGGGGTGATAGAGCGGTGATAAATACTGTTTGCAGAAATACGCTTTTTCTCATTTCTAATGGGTCAATATTATTGTGAATGTCAACATCCACAACACCGCATCACAATAACATAGGGAAGTAAAGCGTAAAGAAATACATTTGTGACACACAGTAACCGATAGAGTACCGCGCCGTTAAGTTGTTTGTTGGATCGTCCTTCTTTCAAGACTAAACCGTAGAACTGGAGGACAGATATACGCCGCTTTATATCGACGTAGTAGTAGTACAATAATATCCGTGCTTATAGTATTATAAGCAACAAGTTTATTTCGTTGCCGGCCCGTTGAATTGGGAACCTCGGACCTTGTTACCTTAATAATTGTGATATACAATTACTACTGTATAACATCTGCACTTTTGTTTACCCATGTTTGCAAATAAATGATTCTGAGTTTGAATTTAATTTTATGCTCTTGGAATTTATGCTTTTAGCTATTACAAGAAATGAAAAGCAGTAAGTACAATTCGTGCCAATAGAGACATTTGACCGCGCCTCTCGCGCGCCGCTCTTTTCGCCACCCCAATGACAACCTGATAATACAGGTAAAAAGCGATAAATCGTCTACTGCGCAAGTCAAACCACGTGGTGCGTCATGTCTCAACTTTTAATGGCACTACTTGTACCTACTTACATTGAATAATTTTTTTATCGACTTTCTTGCTGGCTTGCCATCCCACGGATTCTTTTTACTGTAAACTTATGGTGGTTCCGTCAATGGCACGCAGATGGTAATTTTTAAATGAAATAAATATATATTATTATCATTTTATTTTTGTCGCGTTTTTTGATCAACATACGCCCTAATACAGAGCTGCAATTTGCAAAAAACGTATGAAAATTTGAATTTCACGGATAACCAGTGAAAAACTTTTTTTTTTTCAATGTTTTTTTCACCATAATTCATATTTTTGATGCTAAGTTTCTAAAAGGAAAATGATCGAGGGTTAATTATAATAACGTTATATTAAAGAAATCAATTTTATTCATTTCTGAACAATACAATTTAGTTTGGGTAATTTCTATGGGATATTCTCTCAGTAGATTTCTTCCCATAATATTTGTATCTCAAATTCATGTATACCTCTATTACACTTTTAATTAATAAATATTATTATATCCTTTAAAATCTTTGAAAATATTACTAAAATGTGCAATTTCTTTCGTCTGTCTTCTAACTTTCTCCATCTCTTTATCTACTTGGACTGTTTTTGACATGTCCTTTAATTTCTTTATCATTTTAAATGTGTGTCACCTGAAATCAAATAAAATTAAGCTTTAATAGATATTGAAGATAAGAAGCGAGAGATATCTCCCAGCCAGTCTCAATTCAATCAATGAGATGTTATCAATTAGATTAAAAAAAACGGAACTGGTCATACCGGTAAATCTGGCGTAGCGAAGGTGCTAGCAGCTAAATCTGGCGCAACAGAGGTGCTAGCAGCTAAATGTGGCGCAGCGGAGGTGCTAGTGACTAAGTCTAGTGTAGTGGATGTGCTAGGGGCTAAATCTATGCCACTCCTTTTTGAAATCTCTCCAGGTTGATGTTGAGTGGTAGGCACACAAACAGCTTGGACCTGAAAACCATTCTTTACATCACTCTTTGTGTCCATTAAACAACTGTTGCCATTGAGGACATCACCATCATCTATCAGCCACTACACAATCATGTTGGAAAAATTTATAACATGCAATGTTACTTACCAATAAGGTTCGTGAAGGTAAAGCATAGTCACGTAATGTTACTTTATTCAGTGTCCAAAACATGATTCTTCAAAGTGAAGAGAACAAAATATGTGAATTGTTTTTGTTGACATCTTTAAATTTTCAACACCGATTGTTACCAGCCAAATTTTATTTTTTCGTTCATCAGGCAGCCTTGAAAATAAAACAAAACCAATAAAGAATCATAAAATAGCATTATCGATAAATATAAAAATGTCTAAATGCACTACTCTATCCCTTCAATAACAAGAAAATCATTTCATGTTTAAAAACTGTTAAAAATAAAGGCAAAAGGGAAAATAAGAATACTTTACTGTTAAAGCTCTTCAACAAATATAGAATCTTTTGTTTATCATATAAATCTAAAGATATTTCAGCTGAAAATTATGTACGTACTGGTGCAAAGTTATTTTCGGGAGATTTCCGCTTCTTTTGATGCCACATCCGATTATATTGCAATTGGGCATCTTGCTATTGACGATTTCCACTATAGGACCGAGTTTAAACGCAATAACACTGCAAATTACTCCAAAATTTACAATTATAACCACAGCTCATTTGACAGTTGACGTACTCAAGTTTGGTACCAAACAGCGAGAGGATAAAATGGCGACTCGGCCGCAAATAGGTATTCAATGACTCTAGAAATGTAGAGTTGCCAATAAAGTAACTGTCAAAAACACTATTGTCCTTTTTCACTTACGCAAAATTATGAAAGTTAAAAAGAGATGGCAATATTTTTATGATTTTGGCGTCGATATGCCTCATATTTGTATAACTGTTTTTTCTATAGTCAAACATTTCAAGTCCATATGATTTATAAGTCAATGGGTCCACCGAGCATTGACATACCTCCTACCTACACTTGCATACCTTTTATTAACCGACGAAAAAAAAAAGGAGGACGTTCTCAAGTCGACACGTATATTTTTATTTTTTTATGTATGACCACGCATAACTTTTTACCGAGTGGTCCGATTTGAACGATTCTTTTTATCCTGCGTCCTATTTAAAAGACATCGTCGCGCGAGTACACGATCGTTCGATTTTTTTTTCGATCTAATCGTGTGGTCGCGCCTACAGGCGCTTTTCTTGTTTTCCGAACAAAAAGTGACGTAAGCACGCGACCGATCGCGTATTCGCGCGCCGATCGCTTTTTAAATAGGATGCGGCCGCGAGTCGCGAGCTCGCGAAAACTACGATGGTGTGAAAACATCGTAACTATTCCATGTTCGTAACTCAAATTGTATTACCGTATCTAGAAACAAGCCGATTGCAAATATGTTAGACCTTTTAAAAGGTTCGTTTTTGTCATCATAGGTATTTATTTTCAAACATAGGTGGTAGGTTCATACCTAGGTAGGCAGGTACCTACCTCTGGTATAAGAGTGTAGATATTCTGTGCTAGGTACAGTCACGAGCAAAAATATGTATACACTCAGCAAAATTCAATAACGTTTTTCTCGTGGAATAACGTGTGATACTCCCTGGCCGCGCCACAGTGGAAAATTAAAAAGACATGTTTCTAAATAATTTGTACGCTAAATGTACTATACGGTACGTGTAATGAAAATAATTGTACCTCAACGAATAATGAAATATAATGAAGTTTATGTGGCGCGGCTGGGGAGTATACTCCCTGGCCGCGCCACCATGGTTCTTGTAAACTACTAGGCGCACCCGAATATAGTAAATGCTAAATAAATGTACGCAATACGTACTCCTCCGTACGCTATAGAGAGATTCGGAAATTTAATTACATTAGAAATGATAGCCTTGCGTATGTGGCGCGGCCAGGGAGTATGCTCCCTGGCCGCGCCACAAAGAGTTATAAGGCGTACCTGGGCATGGTATGCACTAAATAAATGTACGCAATACGTACTCCTCCGTACGCTATAGAGAGATTCGGAAATTTAATTACATTAGAAATGATAGCCTTGCGTATGTGGCGCGGCCAGGGAGTATGCTCCCTGGCCGCGCCACAAAGAGTTATAAGGCGTACCTGGGCATGGTATGCACTAAATAAATGTACGCAATACGTACTCCTCCGTACGCTATAGAGAGATTCGAAAATTTAATTACTTTAGAAATGATAGCCTTGCGTATGTGGCGCGGCCAGGGAGTATACTCCCTGGCCGCGCCACAAAGAGTTATTAGGCGTATCTGGGCATGTTATGCACTAAATAAATGTACGCAATATGTACTACCCAAAAGTGTAACAATATTACGGAAAAACGTAATATCTTAAGAGAAAACAGACAGCAGACTCAGCAGACTTGCTGATCTTTGTACTTACTAGATGTGGCCTACAAAATTAGAAGTACAGGGTATTATCTCAGTGAGATGGTTGCATAGAAGTGCTAGAAATATGCAACACAATACGAATGTAAATGCTTTACAAGAATAATTGACATTCAAGAAGAAGATAAGAAGTTGGTAGGTACTTTTTATTAGGTACAGTCAGCAACGAAAGTCGTTATCACTGCTATTTTTACATGACATCTAAAATTACACAAAAAAAAGAAAGTGTGCCATGGCAGCGGTCGGCGAGCGCTTCTTCCAAGGTGGTCGCAGTTGCTTGACTATTTAGTAACAGGACAGAATTTCATAAAACTCTATACGATAGCTTTATGCTAAAAAATATTTCTGTTTCGCACGCCATTACTGTTGTTATGTATGACACAGAGCCACAAGCGACAAAATTTAGAACTAAACATCTACAATCTGACGTGAAACGTCAGACTGTAGATTTTATTTCGCAGAAATGTTTCGCAGAAAATGTTTCCCATAACATTTGGTCCTTGTATTTTTGTTTTGAATATTATTGTTTTAACGACTATTTACTTGAATGAAACATACTTCAAAGAAACACAATTTAATGAATTTTATAATCACATTTTATTGTTTAACAAATTTTTCAAACAGTAGAATAATTTTTTAACGAATATTGTTGGTCCGAAAATCATTATCCATAACGTTTGGTATAAACCTCAGTAAACATAATGTTCAAAAATTCGGAATTTAGTTTTACATAATTATCTTTACTTCTAAAACTATTCTGTCATAATATCGAGTAATAAAATAATTTAATCTCCTGAATTTGCATGAACTAAAGTCATATGTCCCTAAGTATTTTATTATATAAGGTGTATTATTCCGAATGTTCATTTATAATAAAATTGTTAGTCTTAGAACATTTGCTAAAATTAGGTTTTAGTGACACAAACGAATCGCTGTAAATCCGACTCCACACTCACTAACTGTCTTTAATTTAATAATTATTATTAAATCATAATTTTATAATAATCTAGTAATATAACCAGAGGCGGCTCGTGATATTTATTTGTGGGGGTTCACTAAAAAAAGAAACGTAGAACTAGAGCTTACCATTTATTTTATTTGTAAAGAAAATCCATTCGGCGATCTTTTTGGCGAGCGAAGACATCTATCACTTTCTTGTGAAAGTCAGTTATGGAATTAATTAAGCGTTTTTCAATGCTTATCATACATAATGCATTGAGACGGTCTTGCGCCATTGTATTTCGCGTAAAAGTTTTGACTTTATTTATCGTTGAAAAACAACGCTCACATTCTACTGAGGTCATAGGAATGGTACATACAATATTTAAAAGTCTTATGCTTTCAGCAAATACAGATTCTAATGAAAGTTCCAAAAAATGTTGAAGTAAAGCGACGGCGCCATCAGCATTGTGAAAATCTTCTCTGCTATAAATTACTAATAACTCATTTTTTAGTTTGTTTTTTTCCAGGAAATTGTAAGTGTTTACCACTTTTTTAAAATCATCCTCCGGGAAACTCTTATTGTAGTCCGCAAATCTATCTGTGTAGAACAATTTAGACGCCAACAAATGGTCCGTGTGTACGAATCTGTCTTTAATCTGCACTCTTAATACGTCGCATACTTCTTTCCTCATAACTGAATAGTTTAAGTTATTATTAGGTCGACGTTTTTTCTGTGGCGAAGGTGGTGGAACAGTATCACGTAACTGGTTTACGACCTTTTCGAATTTACTGACTTCATTTGCGATTTTAATCGCGTCAAGTGATCGAGACTGTAAAAATTTGAACAGCATTTCACAGTGCGGCATAAGCGTTCCAAAAAAGTTCAGCCAATACGAAAAATTGTTATCACATAAATATGAAAGGAGCGATTGAGCTTGATTATAGGTATTGGGGTCACTGTTATGATTGTCCATTATTGCTTGCATGCACTCTTTAAGGGGCTCTAAATTATCGTGTATAACTTTCACTGTACGTGTATTATAATTCCATCTCGTCTGTGGAGCAGCAGGTATTCTTTTATGCACGATTTCTTTTAAAATTTCGGATCGTTTCGGCGAACGCGTGAAAAACGATGGAAATGCATGCAAATTGCAAAAGAAGCTTCGTACTGTGTGATTAATCGATGCACATTTTTCTAAAATTAAATTAAGTTGATGCGCGTAACAGTGTACATAATAAGCATATGGGTAGATATTTCTAATAATCTTTTGGACACCATTGGTATTTCCACTCATGACGGCAGCTCCGTCGTAGCTCTGACCAATTAACTTATTTTTATCAATACTTAAATAATCAAGCTCCTTCATGATTTCAGCCGCTATTACTTCTGCTGTATAGCCTTTAGGTTGTACAAACTTCAAAAATCTTTCATATATTTTACCATCATGTAAATACCTAATAATCAATACCAGCTGCTGAACAGTAGAACAATCAGTTGATTCATCTGCCTGAATTGCAACAAACTCTGCATTTTTAATTTGTATCTGTATTTCTGATCTGCACACTTCATAAATAGCATCTAAAATGTCATTCTGAATGGTTTTAGACGTACCTTTAAAAACGGAACTGCTGCATAAATGCTGTTTCATAGCCAAATCGATCTCTGACACGAAATCAACCAAACCTCTATAGATTCCGGGATTCAAGGATTCCGTAGATTCATCATACCCCCGTAATGCAACTTGAAATGCACCACAAAAAACCACACAATCTATTAAACGCCGTAAAATGTATCGATTTTCATCAACGCGTTGATTGAACTCTCTAATAGATTTTCGATACGCAGAATCGAGCGCCTTACGAATATCTTGACGGCCGATAGATGCCAATTGCACTTCACATAACATATGAAATCGACATTGCGAATGATTTTTCACTTTAATTGAAAGATGCGCTAAATCGTCAACACCCGTTTCCGTCCATGCAGATTCACCACCACTGCCGGCGCCACCTCCAAACACCAGACACGGGAAACAAAATAATTTGTTGCTTTCTTCACATCCACACAACCAAGGTGTTTTGAAATATTGTTCAGATTTAAAACCACGCGTAAAAGATTTATTTTTCGAAACACATTTTTGAGAAAGTGCAATTTCGGGACGTGGTGGTCCCTTAGCTTTCAGTTCGATACGCATTTCGAGAGTCTTTTCACAATTTTTAATAAAAGATACACTGTATTGTTCCATTTTTAATACAAATGTTGCGCACAAACTATTTTTAATAATTATTTAGAATAAACATTGCGAATCTACTGACAGCCGAGTTGAGCCGACCGTTTGTTTACATAAGATCGGCAACAGCGCAAAGGCATAGACCGCATTCCCGCGCGCGGCCGCCGCCTTGCGCCGCTTGGCAACGTCGCGCGTGAGCGGCGCTCCAACCAAATTAGGCTAATTTCTCATACAAAATCTTTTGTTTCACGCGTCCGACTGTGTCGATATTTCTCTTTCGCACTCATTGAATACAGTGCTAGAAATCGTACTGAACTTTGTTTCATAGGAGCGCAATCGCTGGCGCTCCACACGTTACAACTTGACGCCCAATGTACGCGTAGGAAATGGTTTTCTAGTAAACTGCTATTGTATACATCGGCATAGTAGAAAGAATGTATGTATAGGATTATAATAAAGAAATATAGATTATGCTATTTTCGTGAGTGCACTGCACCAGCGCTCTTTATGACGAGCCGCCTCTGAATATAACTATTACGGCACTTCGACCAATTAGGTTAGGTTAGGTTTGAACTGTGACCAACTACGCGCGACCCAAGCGAGTGAAGAGAGCGGTGCCGCGGCAGCAGCCGGCGAGCGTTACTTCGAAATTGATCGCAGTAACAAAATTAGGGCACTCCGACCGTTACGAACCGCTTACCTAAAACTATACTACCTACGGTATATAGTGTTACCAATTATAAAATAGAAAGTGACACTCGATGTCATGTTTTTCTAGGTAATATGTTTTTTATAAACTAAACAATACCTATGTGGATAAAGAATATTTGATTTGTCATTCTGTGAAATGAATAAATAAACATTAAATTTTCTTTGTAACAAAAAACATTGATTTAAATTTATTCAAAGTAAATATTCTGCGTATTTATTATTCTATGAAATGAAAATATAAGAAACATTTTATGTGAAACGAAATTCTATGAAAATGTATAGAAAACAACGTACAACCATGTAAAATAGGAGCGGATTTGACAATCCATCTGCGACATATTACTTATACATATAGTAAATAAACTAAATCAAAATCAAAAGTCATTTATTCAAACTAGACTGAGAATCAGCACTTTTCGAACGTCAAAATTACATAAGACAGTCCCCCAAAAACGCTCACCCTTCACCACTTCCTAGTGCTTTAGCTGGGAAGAAGAAGTGGCGCAACAAACTCCCCAGCAGCACAGCTGTCTGTTCAGTTAGAAAAAAAAAAAGATTATATACAAAAGTATGCAAAATCATTTACATTATAAATGATAAACTAGGACCATTGAAGTAACGTAAATAATATTTATCAATTTTCGATTTCGCTAGCTAACCACATATTGCAATACAACTCATTTAATAAACATTGTAATGAGTAGATTATGTCAATAATAAATTAAATTAGAAAAACATTAAAAATAAATTGATTATACAGTCAAATAAAAAAAATACATATATGAACTCATATAACCTGTCAGTGGGTAAGCTAATGCTGGAGAAAGAACATAAACATTGTCTTGAGTTAATCACAGCGACCAACTATTCTTATCATTTAAGTAGTCGTTAATAGAGTAATACGCCTTTGAACAAAGGTCGCATTTTACTTTAGCTTTAAACGCATTATAAGGCAAATCTAGCAAAGAAGAGGGTAGCTTGTTATAAAATGTTATACCAAGCCCAACAAATGAGTTATGAACCTTATGAAGCCGGTGAAATGGAACTCGTAGTTTGTTCTTATTCCTAGTGTTAACATTGTGGATATCACTGTTTTTAGTGTATAAGTGTATATTTTGCCTAATATATAAGATGTTGGCGAAGATGAATTGTGATGCCACCGTGAGAATTCTTTTTTTTTGAAATTTTCTTTTGTGTAAAGTGTAGATGTCATGTAAAAGTAGCAGTGATAACGACTTTCGTTGCTGACTGTACCTAATAAAAAGTACCTACCAACTTCTTATCTTCTTCTTGAATGTCAATTATTCTTGTAAAGCATTTACATTCGTATTGTGTTGCATATTTCTAGCACTTCTATGCAACCATCTCACTGAGATAATACCCTGTACTTCTAATTTTGTAGGCCACATCTAGTAAGTACAAAGATCAGCAAGTCTGCTGAGTCTGCTGTCTGTTTTCTCTTAAGATATTACGTTTTTCCGTAATATTGTTACACTTTTGGGTAGTACATATTGCGTACATTTATTTAGTGCATAACATGCCCAGATACGCCTAATAACTCTTTGTGGCGCGGCCAGGGAGTATACTCCCTGGCCGCGCCACATACGCAAGGCTATCATTTCTAAAGTAATTAAATTTTCGAATCTCTCTATAGCGTACGGAGGAGTACGTATTGCGTACATTTATTTAGTGCATACCATGCCCAGGTACGCCTTATAACTCTTTGTGGCGCGGCCAGGGAGCATACTCCCTGGCCGCGCCACATACGCAAGGCTATCATTTCTAATGTAATTAAATTTCCGAATCTCTCTATAGCGTACGGAGGAGTACGTATTGCGTACATTTATTTAGTGCATACCATGCCCAGGTACGCCTTATAACTCTTTGTGGCGCGGCCAGGGAGCATACTCCCTGGCCGCGCCACATACGCAAGGCTATCATTTCTAATGTAATTAAATTTCCGAATCTCTCTATAGCGTACGGAGGAGTACGTATTGCGTACATTTATTTAGCATTTACTATATTCGGGTGCGCCTAGTAGTTTACAAGAACCATGGTGGCGCGGCCAGGGAGTATACTCCCCAGCCGCGCCACATAAACTTCATTATATTTCATTATTCGTTGAGGTACAATTATTTTCATTACACGTACCGTATAGTACATTTAGCGTACAAATTATTTAGAAACATGTCTTTTTAATTTTCCACTGTGGCGCGGCCAGGGAGTATCACACGGAATAACGATTTTAACTTTGAGATGATAGGGGTTCAAAAATA
Source organism: Lithophane semibrunnea (assembly GCA_947363905.1). NCBI lineage: Eukaryota > Metazoa > Arthropoda > Insecta > Lepidoptera > Noctuidae > Lithophane > Lithophane semibrunnea. Next base: position 7,913,567 of record OX376200.1, read on the forward strand.
CTATGTTCGTTATATCATAAAATTACAATCAATACAGTAGGAGAAAATCACTTTTAAAAGTTGCTAAGTGTATACATATTAGTGCTCGTGACTGTACACACGGCTACACATCAAGCTATACATTTCCAGTATAAGCTGACCTCGCAGTGTACGGAAATCCTATACAATGCGGGATCAGCATAAACTGGAAATGTATAGCTTGATGTGTAGCCGTGTGTATCTACCAACCTACCCCCCCTTCGGATTGGTTTTATGTGATGTCTTATTCAATCATTCTGTGCGATAACGTCTTGCATTTTGGAAAACTATTTCTGTTTACGAAAAAAAACGTGTTATATAACCTTTCTTAAACATTTTTCTGGCAATTTAAGGCACCTGTTCCACCGCAGCCGGCGAGTATCGGGAATGATGTAGGTAGAGCCGACTCTAACAAAAAGTAGCACTTTAAGCTTAATATTTCGCAAACGGATCCCTGAATTCAAAAATGGTTTTCACAAACACAATATTTTTGAACGACCTTTGCAACTACACCCCACACTATGGGGTAGACGAGAAAAAAACATCACCACTCATTTAGGAAGTACATAAGTAGGTACCTACTTATGTCCTTACACGGTTAGCTATATATTTATTACCAAGTGGATGTACCTATTCGCATTGTGTTGAACACTTTGGAACTCACCAACTGACTTAGTTCTAAGTATTTTCACAAACATATAAAAATAACTATCTTTATTGAGCTTTCGAAAGGCATGTGATGTGGAATGAAAGTGATCAATAAATCTTGTATTTGTAATTTATTTTTAATTGAATCATTTAATTATTTTTCAATTCCTTTCATTCTATGCCGGCGAAGAACTTCGAAAGAAAGTCGGTCGGAGGACGTTCGAGACTTGGATTCCAGTGCCTATTCATATGACTCTTCTGCTGCCACTGATGGGTTATTTCTTTAAGCTCGATGTAACCCTGTAATCGTAAACTATTATAAATTGTATCCTGTTTTTTTTTTACCCGACTACGGCGAAGAAAAAAGGAGAGTTATGATTTTGACCGGTATGTATGTATTTAACAACCGTTATCTAGGTCATCTCCAGAGGTTGCCATAAGCAAGGTGGAGGGAGGGGTGAAGGGTTTGACACGTTCGAATGCTCGAAACAGAAAGCAGTAAGTACTTACTCCTGGCAGTCCTGACTCCTGAGCGTCGCGTGTACTTATCTATCTACCTATATGCAAAGGAACAGTCATACCTATATGCTCCTTACTCGTTGCACACCGGCTTTTACTTTGCCAGGGTTGCCCGTTCTTTTTTTATTACAAATTTTGCAATTTGCTGGTCAGTATCACGTTTTATATTGATCAAAATATGATTCGCGGCCGTAAAAGGTATTTATTTACAAAATGACCATTTCAGGAAATCATGACATTTGAGCTCAATTATTCTAACTGCGAGAGTTGTATTAATGATTATAATTCTGTAAATCCATATTTTTTGGTGTCGCGAATCATATTTTGATCAACCATTCAACATACAAGCTGACACTGACCTGCAAATTGCAAAAGACTTAAGAAAAAATGAATTTCGCGGGTTCCCTTAGCGATGTCACTGTCTCGTTGGTCCAGTGGCTAGCTTAGCGGATACAGATCTTAAACCTGGGTAAAAATAAATGATTCGTCCGACCACGTCAAAAGATGGTCACGTATCGCTGGCAACGACGTTCGAATGTCTCGCAGACTCATTCTGAAAGTCATTGGTATCAGTCCATTGTTCCACGCGCGGGATGCGTGAAATCTCTCTTTTCAGGAACTATGGCACGCACGACCTAAGAATACGGTGAGGACTTAAATCTTTGATCCATAATTCATTATACATATTTAGTCTATAATGTTTCCATTGCTGGGGCACATACTCTACCTTATGTAAAGCCGCCCCTGCACGTACCTATGGAAAAAAGCTTGCATAATTTGTAATAACGGTTACCTTGATCACCAGCAAATCTATGATTCGAACATCAGTGACACAGGCGTTTTTATAAAAATACTCCCTCAACTTCCATCGATAGTCTTGTTCGTTTTTCGGAACATCGAAGTACTTAACTAAAAGATAAATTGTATAGTTAGAATTGTGAATTAAAATTGAAATTAACCTTTATGCGTCCTACAACTTTTCATTTCTTTCATTGAGTATTGATTAAAAAAAAAACATAAAAGCCTGTTTACCAACTTGTGGCGGTATCTACATCGCCACATGCGAACTACGCATCAAAGACCTGACGTCACACAAAAATCCTGAAGTTACATAAATCCTGCATTGCGCAATTAAAGTTTACCGTGCAGTGGACATTAGGGTGGGCAACTTTTGTATGGAGATATATATATTTTTTAATTAGGATTGGGGCTAGTTGTAATTCGGTGCGATGGCACATTATTACTTTATGTGCAAAAAACTGTGATGATAACATGTCATCTTTAGCCTCCGGATCCACGTTGAAATTTCATAAAATCGGGAAAAAATGCCTTTTGTCAAAACATTATTAGGAGTACTGAATATAATTTAAAGTGATAACAGTAGAAATAAAACACAAGTATAAAGAACAGACTTGGTTATAAATTCATTAAAAATACGGAAATCAAAACAAAAATATATTTAGTTGTTGTATTATTTTACACAAAAATCCTTTTTACTCTCGAATTTTGGCATATCTTTGCGAGACTCTATCGGAGCCTTTATAAAGCCTTCTCTAGATGTTTTGCTACACAAGGTAGTACATGATACTTCGGTGACTATCTTGACAGCTCTTTTGATAGCTCGTGTGTTGTGTATGACATGGTAGGCGAAGCAGAGATAATTCACTTTTACCTTCTTGTGCAACAAACAATTGCAATTCCTCGTCACTAAAACCTTTGAGAATTGGGGGTTTGGTGTTATTTTGCTGCCAATCGATGAGATAGATACCAGGTTTAGGTCAGGAACTTGAAATAGTCCGACATTGATCTGCTTTGTGCTTCGAGCTTTCAAAATACGATGCGCCGTCGCTGCCGCCACTAGCTCACGAATTTGCAGCAATGACATCGAAATTTTATGAAGCTGCACTTATTCTCAACTACTTTTTATCTTTCGGACAAGTACAGTTTATCAATTCCTTACATTTGCACGCCGAAATATCAAACGGAGCTTTGCTACTGCGTCGAAAGTTCGAAACTTCCAAGATTTTCCTTTGGTATTTTAGGGTTGGACCAAAGTAGATTTTTGCACTTTAGGTTTAGCATATCGTTCACTCTTATATATGAAACAATGGTTAGAGATGTTTTTGTCCATATTTCTTCGATTTTGCCACTCACTATAACAGCAATTTCATGAAATGTTGGATCTTTCTGCGAATTATTGTTAGATTTCAGTTGACGCCTACTCCACTCATAATATTTCATAATCTTCTTCAGAAGTAGGCAATATAGTGTTTTAGTATTACATAATCACCAAAAAAGGAACAATTTGTTGCGTTTCGATTGTATTTCATGTTTAAATCAATCTCTCACATATTTAGCTGCAGCCTGACTGACGCGTAAAAATGACGCGCTATGTGCAATCGGCACCACCCCGCTCCCCCCTAAATTATCAAAACAAAGTACGTCTTTTGTTTTTTTCTAGCTAATAGGTCATGTTTGCTTGCTAAAAGTGAAGAAAAGACTAAAAAATCGGAACTTAATTAATAATTATGGGCACTCAAAAATACCTCTAAAATATGTTTTTTCTGATATTTCAAAGTGAATCCGGAGGCTGTTAATAATAATAGAATCGAATTATATTTTATACACGATATTTTGACTATATGTAGCACCTTTTTATTACTAGCCAATATAAAGAATGTAAAAAAAATGATTTCAGCCCACCCTAGTGGACATACCTATATACAAGAACCCAACATCAATCGTTGGGCAGTTGCCCGCCAGACACAACAACCGTCTGGTCGGAGGATCCTCCCTGTTCTATGGTGGATGAGTGAACTTTACACCCTGTTCCTCATACCCCTAAAACTATTCCACTTCTAGGTGGACAAAGGCATCCCGGGGTCCTTCTCTCGATATTGCACTCTTTCTGGCCAATTCTTGAGTTCTAGTGTCTCACCATCGGCATCGCCGTGGCCTGCCGCAAACTCAGGTCATGGGAGGTAATACTTACTGATGTACGGAATGTATCTAAAAAAAGCTCTATATAATCCGAGAGCCCGTAAGCGAGCATCAGCGAAATCCTTGGACATCAAAGGCCTCACACATCTATTAGCTGCTTTCTGTGAACACATTTTGCTAATCGATTGGATTTTTTTAGTCCTGTCAACAACTAATTTAATACTGTTTAAAACTATACTGACATATACATACACTGACCGTTCTGTGGGTGGCAGTTACATTTTGTTTTAAAATAAAACCTTTGTTGTCAAATCAAATACTTGCGAAAAATTACAGCTCCAAACCATACTATAGAGTCCAGACATGATCCCATACTTTTTTACATTTTCTATGTTAGATATTCATAAGACTTCAATGAATTCAACAAACATCCTTAAGTGCTCATCTATAACATTCACCAAAAATAAAAATACTATAACTCACACATACAACCTAAACAACGCCTCATTGCATAGAGTCCCTGTAATCAGGGACCATGGGGTACTATTGGATAGTAAACTTCACCTGGATCAACACATTGATAACATTATTAGTAACGCGTTTCGCATGTATGGATTTGTGATGAGATGCATGACCGATTTTAAACGTACTCGCACGTACATTCATTTATATAAATCTTTAGTGAGATCTCAGTTGGAGTATGCTGTAATGGTATGGAACCCCTTGTACAAAAAATACATAGATAACCTAGAAATCGTTCAACGTAAATTCCTTAAAGCCACACATTATCGTTGCTTCCGAAAAAAAACATCCTACATTAACTTATTGAAATATTATAAGCTAACTACTTTAAGTGATAGACGCACTTTTTTGGAAACTAAGTTTCTCTATGACCTGTGTAATAACAAGTACGATTGCTCAGAGTTGACAAACAAACTGTGCTATATAGTACCTAGAACTGTTGTGCGGCGTGGGGTGCGTGGGTGCCCGTTATTTGCAGTGTCTTCTTGTCGCACCAACGCGGGTGTCCGCGCACCTCTACGTCGTTTAGCAAAAAATTATAATACTCTTTTTTCAGAATTAGATTTGTTCTCTTTGTCAGCTAATAAAATTCGCATTGAGCTTCTTAAAACGATCGAGGGACCGGATGATTAACCGTGTCTCCGTATAATTATGTATACATTAGTATTATAAGAATAAGATTTGTTCATTTTTAAGTTTCATTAGTATTGTTGTTGCACTCGTGCTCTTCCAAATTTCTATTAGAATATGTAATATGTGGATAACGTAGTTGGTTACACACTGATATACCTATTTATAAGCCATTTTGAACTATGTAAAGTGTGTAATTGTTGGTTTTCCTTAATAAATAAAATAAAATAAAATAAAAATAGAATTATTCAACATCATTTAAGCCGAAACCACTACTGGACAAGTGAACATACGCCTGAAACATTCAAGACAGCTGGCAATGGGCGTTCCTCAAGGTTCGATATTGGGTCCATTCCTCTTTTTAGTTTACATTAATGATTTACCCCAATTACTACTAAACCAACCGAAGATGGTGTTATTTGCAGATGACACATCATTGATTTTTAAAATAAACCGACGGTCGCAAAATCTTGACGACGTGAATAGCGCTATTCTTCAGGTCCAAGATTGGTTTACGGTAAATAATTTGGTACTAAATTAAAAAAAAACCAAATGCGTTCGATTTAAATTACCTAATGTTAGAAGTAGCGAATGTGACATCATATTGAATGGGGAAAAACTGGAATTTATTAATCAAACAGTTTTCCTGGGAATCACGCTAGACGAGAAATTACAATGGGGACCCCATATAACATCTCTTGCGGGGCGGCTAAGCTCGGCCGCTTATGCTGTTAGAAAGATAAGACAGTTAACAGATGTAGAAACCGCTCGTTTGGTCTATTTCAGTTACTTCCACAGCATTATGTCATATGGCATTTTACTGTGGGGTCGGGCGGCTGACATTGAATCCATCTTTGTTTTGCAAAAGAGAGCTGTCAGAGCCATTTATAATCTATGTCGCCGCGAATCTCTCAGGGAACTATTTAAAAGGATTAATATTATGACGGTACCTTGCCAATTCATTTATGAGAATATTATGTATGTAAGAAAAAATCTAAATCTTTTTAATAAAATAAGTGATAGACATAATTTTAACACTAGAAATAAAGATAAAATAGATCAACCATTTTTCAGACTAGCTAAAGTACAAACATCTTTTATGGGGTACTGCGTTAAATGCTATAATAAAATACCTAGTGATATATTGCAATTAAATGAAAGAAAATTTAAAACTCATATTAAAAGTACACTTTGTAAACAAGCATATTACAAATTAGAGGATTATATCCAAGATAAGAATGCTTGGAAACATGCTGTGAGATTAATTATCATAAAATGTAAAAAAATCGATGATATAAAAATAATAAATTTTACAACTAGATTAGCAACCAGTTTGATTTTGTCCAGCCTCGAATTTGTCCTATGGAGCAAGACCAGGTCTTGCTCCATAGGACATCGATTTTTTTACATTTTATGATAATTAATCTCACACACTGTCCTATTAGTATTACTTGCAAGTTTGTAGAAATATTGTGTTATCGTACGTATACTTTAATGTTTGTAAATATGTGAGCACCATGTACCTATCACATACTTAATTTATTTATTTGTCATTGCTCCATTTTTAATTTTTAATTCTTTTTACCTATTGTAATTGTATTCTCGGTGCATCGTCTTCACATGTAATTATATAATTGATGTACCTATACCAAATATTGTAAAACGATTTTTTTTTTAAAAGAGTAACGTTGGAGTTTCTTGCCCATTCTTCTCCATACGAAAACTACCTTTTGGAAGGGGCAACTAGAATCAGTTCTATTTCTATGTATTTGACGTTTAAAAGTGCCTTTAATGTGCCTACTTGAAATAAATTATAAAAAAAAAAAGAAAAAAAGCTAAAATAACCCAAATTAAAAGTTAAAATATAAAATTACTAGCGGTCGCCCGCGGCTCCGCCCGCGTGGATGTCGGTTACCGCTGCAAAAAGCCTACCCAGGAAAGACACGGTCAGCAAAATGATTCCCAGGTCAATTCACAGACACCGACAGTAACATCGACGACGCAGTCATTATCCGCAGGCTGCATAGATTGTCTTTCTGTGTATGTTAAAGTTGTTAATGATGAAAATATTTAAATGTAATTAATACTAAGTTTTCACTTCTGCCGGCAGTCCCGGAGCGCAACCCGTTGTTTTAGGATAGAATAACTAAAGCGATTATTGTAGAGCTTCTCTATAAACAACATTTGACGTTAAATTATTTTCAGGTAACAAAATATACTGATGGTCGGGAGCCCCGACCCGTGATAGGGCAACGTAAAGTTGCCCATGCGTAAAACATTCTTTTCGTAAATCAATTCCTACTAATTTGAATGTTTGGCCCTGGGAGAAAAGAACTGTTGTTTAGCTCTGAGAAGAACTTTTGCGTAGGTGTAGTTTTAAGAACGAAATCTAAAAAAAATCGCACGAAAATTATTAGACTTCGCGCACGACCGCTGCGTAGGGAGCCTTACCTTAGCGTACCTTACTCATAGATCTAAACTCCCCTCCCGCACGCGCACCCACACGCCTTGATGACGCCCACTTCGCAACGGGCCGTGCAGCAGAAATCGTAATATTTTAATTTCGCCATAACTTCAAAACCAAACGTCCAATTTTAATCATTCAAAGACCAAATATTATCTACATAAACTGTACTTAGTGATGAAATAATTTATTTTGATAAGGATTAATAGCATGAGTAAAATAAACGCGTTTAAATGTAGTCCAAAAAAAATTCAAGATTTTTAAATAAAAAAACGGTTGTTGTGCCTCACTCGACATAGATAGGTATAGTGTGTCGCGGATTTTTTTGTAGATATTTATAAGATCTACATTTAATTAGAACATTTTATGGGTCTGTCTTTTATAGTTTAGGCAGCGTACGCAAAATAAGTAACTTTTCTGGTTGATTTTTTAGCGAAAAACCCAAATATCTTACGGAACCCTATTTTTTTCCAAAATAAAATATAGCCTATGTTACTCGTGGATAATGTAGCTTTCGAATGGTGAGAGAATTTTTAAAATCGGTCCAGTAGTTTTTGAGCCTATTCATTACAACCAAACAAACAAAGTTTTCCTCTTTATAATATTAGTGTAGATGGGGCAGAATAGGACATATTTGTTAGAAGTGAGGATGTACTATACAGACTCCTCTTCCTGACCCTTTGGGAAATACAGGTGTGATTTTACCTTTGATATGTTTTTTTTTTTTCTTCCTAGCCTTTTCCCAACTACAGCTCAGGGGTCGGCTTCCAGTCTAACCGGATGCAGCTGATTATCAGTATTTTACATGGAGCGACTGCCTATCTGACCTCCACAACCCAGTAACTGGGTAATACGATATCCCTTGGTAAGAATGGTTGTCAGACTTTCGGGCTTCTGATGATCCGTACCGACTGTCAAAGATCCACGAGTAACAGCCGGGACCAACGGCCTATCGTGCTTTCCGAGACACGGAGGAGTCTCGATATGTAAAGATGGTCATCCATCCACGGACCAACCCGGCAAGCGTAGTTTAACCTGACGGATCGACCCGTGCGGCTATTATTACTTAGCCACGAGCTCCTCACACCTTTGTTATGTTATATCAAAGTTATTATTAGGTGTTTTCGATTTTGATACTTGGTTAGTAAAGCTACCTCCACGACGTCGTCGTCGACATGTCGACAGTCGACGACATCGACACTTCGTCGTACATGACGCTGGCGCCGTTGGAGCCACAAGGCGCACAGTGGGCTGAAAATCGACTTTCATAGATATATAAAACTTTTTCCGAAATGTCCACTTTTATGACTTGAAAATGTTTCAGAAGACTAAATACATGCCTAAAAATACCAACATTATGGAATAGTATTGCAAACAACGCACACAGAATTGTTTCTTTAAAAATTACTATAGAGCTGACATGAAAAAATCTTATAACTCCGATAGCATACAATTGGCCCTAAGTTCCTTGCAAGTGAATCCTAAGTAACTCCTTTAATTATTTATAAATTTTTGACATACTCCCGGAAATGGCGAGAGGCGCGTCTTATTTTTTAAATCGCTTAAAATTTAATATTTTTAACTTAAGGTTAACATCTACACGGACTACTTAAACGATGAACCTGACCACTACTTTGTATAAATAAGCTACAATGTCATTAAAAAAAAGTTTCAAAGACCTAATTATCTAACCTTAATTACACACCGACTAAATCTGTAACTTCGCGACAAATTGCGACTAATTGGCGACAAATTATGGGAGAAAACACATCTTCGCTAGGTGTCGTCCTATAAACCCTTAAATCTTTTGACTAATTCTGATATTTGGCGACTAATTTTTTGTGTAATCAAAATTTAAAATCCCTGATGGTGGCCCTGCCAGAGTTAATGACACTTTATAAACGACCTTTCCAACTACACCCCACAACATGACATTGACGAGAAAAAAAAACATCACCACGTTACGTGAAGGTTACCCTAAAAAAAAATTGTTCTTCATGATTTTACTTATTTAACCACTTTGTCGGCGTGATTTATATTATGTATACCCATACCAAATTAAAACTTTCTAGTACTAAGATTCTTTGAAGTAAGCCGTGGGCAGACAGACAGACAGATGGATGGACAGACAGACAGACAGACGGAGAGACATACAGACGGACGGACGGACAGCCAGACAGACGGACGGATAGACAGACAGACATGGCGAACACTATAAGGGTACCTTGTTGACTACGGAACCCTAAAAAGTAACTCCGGTGTGAATGCAGCTTTAGATGGTTAAAAGGCAAAATTAACTGAATCAAAACTGCAACAATCATGATCTGAAGTCTGTATTTTGTAACATTTTGTTATAACTTAGTGTATGTTAGACTATTTACATATTTCCCTATTTGTTTATTCATTTCCGTTGAAGAATTTTGAAAGGAAATCTTTGGGTTTGGGTTCCTCAGTGGGCTTGAAGTAGGTCATAATGTGACCCTTTTGTTTCCACATGTTCACTGTTTCCTTGAGCTCCATTTGGCCCTGAAAATATAATATACATATAGGTATATGTTAATAATAGTTACACAATGAAGGGTTCCGTAGTTAGATGAATTTATGACAAGATCAAACTTTACATTGTAGTTGAAAAACATGTTTTCCCATACGAAATGTGTGGGGAAAACATGTTTTTGCAACTGCAAATGCAACACAAAACATCCCGCCAACAAAGTGGCATGATTAATGCCAAATTATAAATTTCTAGTACTAGGAGTCTCTGAGCTAAGCCGCGGACAGACAGATGGACATGACGAAACTATGGTTCCTTGTTGCCTATGAAACCCTAAAAAATAGAAAGATTACCTTGATAACAAGCATATCAATAACCCTGATATCGGTCACGTTTTTGTTATTTAGGAACAATTCCTTCAGCTTTTGACGGCATACATCTTCTGTCTTTGGAATATCATAGTCCATAACTGAAATGAAACAAAAAATATAATATTATTTCAACTACAATAGGTTCTAAACGCATGATTATGGTTTATTCTATCTCAGTATCCAATCACTTAAGTACAATTTTTTTAAACTCTGAACAGACTGTTTCTGCTGGGAAGTGGTGAAGGGTGGACGTTTTGGGAGACTGTCTTATGTAATTTTGACGTTCGAAAAGTACTGATTCTCAACCTAGTTTAAATAAATGACATTTGATTTGATTTGATTTGAACACTATTCTAAAATTCTTAAAGTGTTGCTTGTATTGTTTAAGACATTAAACAATACAACCAACGCTTTAAGAATTTTAACTTTTTATCTCTTGGAGTTTGATGCTATTCTGGAGTCACACACAATCTATGTCAGGCTTAACTGTAGGTAGGTACAAAATATTCCAGCAAATCACTATTCACTATATTTTATTCTATAGGCTATTCTATACACCTCGTTAGAATTCTCGTTGGAATTACTGTAACTCCAAAGCCAGCAAGAAGCAGCATTGTATTGATGACATAACAGGCCACTTACCCAAGTACGGGATTTGGCGATACCAGGCCTTGTACAGGTTCAGTACTCTCATTTTCGCCTCCCCATGGTTTACGGAGAGTACTGGCCTTACGGTCTTCGTGCCCACTTGTATGGCTTGCCTCGCAGACATTTTTCTATTTAAAATTACACACTTGCGTCGTAATTAGGAAATGTTTTGATTTTTGTCTGTGATTTTGACAATGAATGAGAATGACAGACAGTTCACCTCACTGACATTGACAGGAGAGTCAGGAGCATTTACGAGGATTGCTAACCTGAACTAGCCTCTAAAAAATACCATCATGATAACCATGAAGTTATAGAATGATAACCATGATGATCTTCCTCTTTCTTCCTAGGAGTGATAGACGTGCGAGCAAGTCCGCGTACAGCTTGGCAAAAAAGAATTTGGAAAAAATGAGGACGCCACTACCGCATATCGGTCACTTCAAATGGGAAATGAGTAAAAGAATTTGAACAAATAGTTAAAAACGCTGCTTAAACTGACTCAGCAACCTACTAGCACTTGTCGGCAAAGTAGTGCCAACATCATAGGTCTGCATTACCTAAGTAAAATATTTAGTTTCATCTGTCACCGCATCATACTCTTTTTTGCCAAGCTGTACTTATGGCGAGCTTACTCGCCCGTGTGTCATGCTATGATGCATGCTAACTACGCGGATTTTAAAACCGCCGAATATGTTCGTCGGCGATCCAACAATGATCTCTAAGTAGTTGGTGCAACAATGATATATTGAGCAAGCATCACGTGTGTCACCTACGGCGAGCCGAGTAAGGTCGCGAACTTAAAAACCGCGTACTTTAAGGCTTAAAGTACGCGGCTTTAAGGCTTAAATTTTAAGCACTAAGTACGCACGTCTATCACCCCCTCGTCTCAGTATACAGGGCGTCCCACGGATATGCCACATGGGAGGGAAAGTACCTTGAATATTGTAGATGGAACATTTTACTGAAAGAAGACATTATTTGATTTTTATGTCTCATTCATCTGTTCCCTCCTATCTTCTAAACAACTCATCACAATTTGACAAATGAGGTGTCGTTGGAAGCATCTTGATCGTCCACTGGTTATAGGGCTATGTGACGTCACATTAAATTGTCTGTCTGTGGTGTCTTGTTTATTCCTTTTTAGTCGGTTTTTTATATACTTTTATTTAATTTAATTTAACTAATAAGTATTTAATTTACAATTTTAAATAAAAACTAACTAATATTAAATAAAACTAACTGTACAAATAGACAACTAACTGGGTTATAGCTTATATTACTTTAATTTTTTTGGGGTATATTTTTGAACAATTTTCTAACTAATATTAAATAAAACTAACTGTACAAATAAACAACTAACTGGGTTATAGTTTATATTACTTTAATTGTTTTGGGGTATATTTTTGAAATGTCCTAACATTTGATAACCACCGGACGATCAAGCTGCTTCCAACCAACGATACCTCATTTGTCAAAATGTGAAGTCATGAAGTAGTTGCGGAGATCTCAATGGCCGCGCAATCCTCCACGTTACGTTCGCGCCAAAACCCTTAGCAACTTCTTTATTTCTACTTTGACAAATTTTTGGTTTATTCCCTTTTGAATTTGACCAAATTTGGAAAAAAAAATTTGGGCGAAGTTTTTTTTTGTTGCGGCGTGCAATTGTAACGATAGTGGGTAGTAGTTTTGTACCTACCCTTACAAGAGTAGGTACCCGAGAGATAGAGATAGGTTGCGGACACACCTATGGTAATGAGAAAAAAAAGAATGATTTTCAATAAGTATTTTATTCTTTAGATTATTTATTTATTTAGTTATAGGTACACTAAAAAATAATTTGATTGATAAAACATCAAACTAGTTACAATTTATTACAAAACATTAACTACCCCAAAGGAACTTAAATCCACTTGACGAAAATAATAGGAACCTAATGGTACCTAGTGAATTTACGATAAACAATTTATTTCACCTACGTACTAATACTCTGAAACACGAGTCGGTATCCTTAAAAGAATTTACAATTTTCGCACGATTTTTATTAATCGGAATTCATCAAAAATTGGGCAAGTTTGGCGCCACAGTTACCTACATGGCTTATTATTGGTACCTATAGGTACCTACCTATTACGTTATAAATCTCTTTTCTTTCAGTATCTCGTAAAAAAATCTCTATAGGTACCTACATAAGAGATCAAAACTAAGTTGATAAACAGATGGCACACGGGGCGGTTTGAGGTGCGAATGTCAATATTCGATTCTTTTATACTGTTTGTGATAGTTTGGCGCATCAGACTCAGGCTAACGTCCCAAAGGACAGGTTTTAGCTCCATGTTTAGGAGTACACTCCGAGCTGTAGGGGTTGACCAAGTAGGTATCTTTCGTTCTTCCTGACATATAAGTGAAAAATATATCTCTGAAAAAGAAACATTAACTTTAAAGTAGGCAATAAGTACCTTACTGTGACGTGGTTACAATATTTGTGATGGTTTTACTTACAAGAACGGTTTGTTAGGATAATAATCATATTTAGTTGTAGACCACCAAAGGCGTGTTTGTTCCACCTGCATCTGTCTATTTCTTGTTGCAAAATCTTGCAACAAAATATTAAACTGAAAAAACAAAGTAATTATGTAGGTATTTATATTTTATCCTTAGCTATGTACCTAATCGGGGTTACATACCTACTGGGGCGACTCGTCGCGCGACGCGAATTTTTAACCGACGAAAAAAAGAATATATATATTTTTTTTATCAAAACCATTTCTGAGAATACAACACGGCGAACAATGCGGCGGCGGCGTTGAGCTAACACGGGCCGAGTTGTTACTGACCACTAATCGTGTTTTAGAAAGAAAAGAGATTACGTTGTTTAACTTACTTAGAAATACCTAATATCGTAACTAGTAGATACACAATGACATTTGGATTGCAGGTTTGCAGGGGGGATCCCCTGCAAGCCTGCAATCCAAAAAAAAACGATAGGTACCTACAGTCACCCTCAACCATAGAAATATTTATATCTATGCCTTCAACGGTGCAATAGAGCCTCTTTATGCACATGAGCGTTGCCGTTGGGTATTGTTGGATCCCATGTAAAGATTATTGCTTCCTAATGACTTTTTTCGCCATGTCCCACGGTCTGTCCGCAGCTTAGCTCAGAAACTTTTAGTACAAGAAAGACGTAATTTAGCAGGAGTATAGGTACATATTAATCACGCCGACAAAGTGTGTGTTGGACCTAGCATAATCGACCAACTTACATTTGCAGTTGCAAAAACATGGTTCTCCCATACGTTCCGACAGGGAAACACGTTTTTCAACTACAATGCCACCTAAGTTTGTTCTTGGGATAAATCAGAACCCTTCATTGTGCGTGGTCCAATACGTAAGTACTTGGCCGGTTTATTTTTTATTTTTGGCGGTTTAATGTGCAAACTACAAGTAAGGAGTTTAGTTTGGACACTTGTTGGACATCACCCACCCCCGGTTTACCAACCCTGTGAAAACCGGAATGGCATTTAAACAAAAAATATCTTTACCAATTTCTGTATTGATTTTCGATGTGACCAATTTATAGTTTCCAATTGCTTTAAAGTGAACGGTATTCTGAATGCGCGGGCTTTGAAGTCCATGTGCTTTAAGTCCAGCCATCGCCGCTGCGACTGCAGTACCATTTGTTCTGAAGAAAAACAAAAAAAAACTACTTTACGGATTTGTCAGAAACAGACAAGCAAATTATAACACTGCGGAGAATCAAGGAGGACCTAAAACGGCCACATATGTATAGCAATTCCTCTTAAAGCAATTCATTTCCTGAATTCCCAGTGGATCATTAGCAATTTCTCTAATTTTCGTAAAATGGTGGTGACACATAAGAATTATAGGTTTTTCCTGAATTCCCAGCGGATCATTAGCAATTCCTCTAATTTTCGTAAAATGGTGGTGATGGTGACACATAAGAATTATAGGTTCTCAATTCAATTCATATCAGAATCATATTTGGTGTACTTAAATATTGCTGCAAATGACGTAAATAATAAAATGACCGTAATTTAAATTAATTAATTTTAAATTAACATAAAAGCAATTCATAATTTTAGGACCATTTACAAATCTCAATACAAAACTGTCAAACAGATGAATTGCGTAATATGAATTGTACGCAGATAATATTATGAATTTTCAATTTGTTACCATTTTACGATTTTTAATATGATTAATATTATTATCCTATTAAGGTAATATTCTGCCAAAGTGGCCGTTTTAGGCACCCTGATTATCTGACTCGATAATCAGGGCTATCGTTTCGGGATCGTGGACTTCACCTTTGTATAAATAATAGGGAAACAATTAACTGCCCCCTTGGTCTCGTGGTCGTAAGCGCGACTGCTGAGCGTGGGGTCCTGGGTTCAGTGGTAAACCGCCAACAGAACTAGTGTACAAATTTGACAACTATGAAAAAACAAAAACAGAGACAGTATAAACCCTTCTTATTCAGTTTATGAATATGTTTAAAAAATTGGTCTAATATTGGAGGAGACGAGAACCAAACCTCGAATTATGACTTTTTGCTCAGGCTATTCAGTCGGATCTGCAGCTGTCCTTATCGCACGAATAGCGGCTGAACAACAGTTTCTTCAAATACCTAATTTTCAAGTCTCTCCGACCACCAAGCACATGACTACAATGTCACCTAACTCCTGCGTTCGGTATATACGCAGGAGTTATAAAGGTGACATGCGGGAGGGAAGCAAGAAGTGTAAAAAATAAGGTATTTAACTAACTGTGGTGCGCTGGTTTCAGTTTGCCCCTCACTCGTTTTCTGGCCCATTCCTGAAGATTGTTCAGCAGATTTGCTTGTGGTAAGTGAGGAATCAGAAGCGCTGTGTCCGTAAGTTCAGCCAAAAATGCCTGAAATTGTTTAATGTAATATTAATGACGTGTAGCAACATTAAAAATTATAGGCAATAAGAAGAAAATATTCATACCGAGCAGAGTTCACTTTTTTTCAATCCAGACGCATTTAAAGTGGGCTCTGATGCTATGGCCTGTAAACCAAATGTTAAGAGTAGGAAATGGAATAAGTATACGTATGTAAAAATAAAACATAGTGGTAGAATAAATGGAGTGGAGTATAATAGCTGGCTTGGGGGGATTCTCTGACATGCAAAAGCAGCCTTTAAAGTTCCCACTGGTGGGACACCGGCCTCCTCTCTGAGAGGGAGTGATCCACCACGCGGGCCCAGTGCGGGTTTGTGGATGTCACATGTCTTCGAATGGTTTTAGGTCCTAGAATCTAGGACAGGCAGTTTTGAGAGTCGTGGTGATGAAATAATTTACCTACACAAAGTACCTAAAAGTGCCTCTCTGGGTTCAAGCCTACGACTGTGTTTTCATTTTTTATGTGTACCTAACAATGATTTAATGACAGGGAGCCGAGATGGGAATTTTTCGTCGGCGTGACTAATCTCGACTTTTGGTGATGAGTCTTATTACACCTTGTTTGATAGATCCCTAAATCTTTGTATTGACTGAAAGACCTCACCGTAGTTTCTTCCGATTTAATTGCTTCAGCAAAAGTATCTTTGATGAAATCTTCCATGGGGTCCATTTGAAAAACTTTAGCCTCGTCAAACCACAACGGTGCATGTCTCGTGGGAGGATGGAAATACTTCTCTCTGTTGCTAAGATCCTCATTGTAGAAATCATATAAATGGCCACATTTACATTTGGAGTCCCCTATAAAGTCCATTACGGCAGGCTCCCTATAAATTGCAGGTAACTTTAGGTAAGTAAAAATATTGTATACAGTCTAGTTTTTTAACGGGGTTTATGACCTGTAGGTATTACAGCCTTCGACCAACTTTTACAGAAGGCTTTAGGATTTATAATTAACAATCCTAACATACCTATCTAAAGGATAAGTTTCCGACTTATTTTATATCAATAAACCAAGACCTGATAATTTCAATTTCGACTGCTAGGTAAATACGGTCAGCGGTCATAATTTGGTGAACAAGAGTACAAAGTAGGTATCAGAAGACATTTTAAATGAAAATATGTAAGTAGGTTTATTGAAGAGTTGAAAATACTAACTTTAAAGACTATTATTTGCTATCATAGATATATAGGTGCTAACCTATGTATGACATACTTAAAAATAGTAATTAAATAGGATCTACATTTTTTTTTTAAAACCGATATTATCCTTGCCTAAGTCGGTGATTGTATACATAACTGTAAATCAAAGAGGCTGGGATCTACATTAAAAAAAAAAAACCGATATTATCCTTGCCTAAGTCGGTGATTGTATACATAACTGTAAATCAAAGAGGCTGTATAGTCATTGCTGTAAATGTATATTTATGATGTAGTTATATAGCGCCCCACATATTTTAAACGATTTAGCTATTTTGTCGCAGAAATACGTAGTGTGTTGTGTAGGTATATGGTAGCGCATATATAATTATATACCAATACGTTGCATTTCTGCGACAAAATAATCGCGCGATAAAAAGTCGTAAGTATACAAGATTGACCTCGTTACTGGTCCATAACCTTATACCCAATGATTTCCTAAACTTACTTTGAATTTTGAGATCTGACTTTTAAATTAGGTAGGTATCCTTTACTGGTCTCTAGAAAAACTAATTTAAAATGATGGCTAGTGGGAATTGGATCAAAAGTTGTGCCATTGTGCCCCAGCTGTGCCCATAGGGAATGTTTAAAAATCCGTGTCGCTCTCCACCAGTGGTGGCGAATGGAAATAATTTAGAAAGTTGTGACGCTGTCCCCCAGTGGTGGACAACGAGAATAATTTTTAGAGTTATTTCGCTGTCCCCCAGTGGTGGACAGCGAAACAACTTTTACAAATTATTCTCGTTGTCCACCACTGTTTAAACTGTTTATATTTTGTTTAACCATCTTGGCTCTAGCGGAAACAATCGTAAGTAAGTTTGTTAATGTATCGGAAATAAAAATGCATAAAAAATTAAAACGAAGTAAAAACAGAAAATCATACATACCACCTGGTCATACAGTCGCATTTAAGGTCACATTTTTCTATTATATCTTTCGGGTATTTCCAGAAGCCGTCTATTATCGTGACGGCTTCTCCGTTATAGACAGCTATGCCATCGTTAATAGCTATGTAACCCGTTGGCATTACAGAAACATCTAAACAAAACAAAATTAATAAAACTGGATGTCCGTTTAAGTAAATATCTGTTATGGGGTAGAACAATTCCCTTATAGACGGTGTTTTAATTTTTTAGTTCCTTGATATGATGGTATATTTTTTTGAAATACTAACCGCCTTACTAATAAACGTTGTATAGCGCCTGTATAGTTACACAACGTTTTGTTTTCTTCTTTCAAAAGTAATTTGACTTTTGAAAGAAGAAGACAAAGCATTGTGTAACTATACAGGCGCTATACAACTATGAATGGCAAAAGCGTGGAGAGGTTGATTTGTGGCAAGCGCTAAGCTCATCAGGTACCTAGTCAGTTAGCGCGGCGTGCTCTTGACCTCCAGTCGATGGTGAGTCATAGCCGGTGGAGCTGTCCGGTACTACGATGTACGTAAAACAGATGTTTAACAGATGACAATTTAGGTAGGTACCTACCTAATTTGTCATCTGTTAAACATCTGTTTTTAGGGTTCCGTAGTCAACAAGGAACCCTTATAGTATCGTTTGGCAACGTTTAACTTCAATATTATGTCGTTCCTTGTCATGAGGACGTCATTTTTAGGGTTCCGTAGCCAAAAAGGCACCCTTATAGTTTCGCCATGGCCGTCTGTTTGTCTGTCTGTCTGCGGCTTAGTTCAGAGACTCTTAAGTACTATAGAAAGCTGTTATTTGGCTTGGGTACATGGGTAAACATATTATTCTTGCCGACAAAGTGGTAAAATAAAGTCCATTTCCCCGATATTTTTTTGCTATAGGCTGCAGTTTTCAAGTTATTACTGAAAAACCGAAAAAAAAAGGACTTTTAAGTACACATTTTTAGATTCAGGAATACGTGCGAGTTTTTTGCTAATTTGGTTAAGAGCCTGTTCTCGCGCTGGTTTGGCGGCTGCCCTCCTCTCTATCGGCGGGGCATGCCAAGAGAGACCTCCGAAGTCAGTGCACGGCGTGTCGTACGACGCCATAGCGGCCCTCCCGCTAGCGTGAGGCGAAACAAAGCGCCTCCGCTACCTCGACACTACTAAAAGCTTTTCCTCCTCTGGACACGGTTGGCAAACCTACCTTACCTCAAAGCTTGGCGTAAGATGCCTCAGCCCTGCTCCTCCACACTGCCTGTTGCCCCTGCTCCTCCACACTGCCTGTTGCCCCTACTCCTCTAATGCCTGCCTGCCTGGCTGCCTCTCATACCTGTTCCCAAGCGTCCCGCCTCGCGATGAAGCCCACCTGAACCTCCTACTCATACTTCCTATCCTTTCTGTATTTTTAATTATTATTTTAAAGTACGATTAGTCAACTCTGCTAAATATATAATTATATACTGTTACTGTGTCACAGATATTATAATACTACGTACTGTGTGTACTGTTGTCGTTGTTAGTTAATCAATACTCGAGTATACTTACTAGCTAGCACGAAACGTGGCTTTCCTCCCGAGAAGCAGACGCCTGATATGTTGTACTGTACGTTTTCGTAAGGGGCAGAGTATCGAGGCTTAGCTTTCATCTTCAACATGCGCAATTTGAGGACGTACGCACACATCTTTGGGTCGGTATTACCTGAAAAATATATTTTAAGTAGTTAGGGTCGAGTATTTGTATTCGTGTTTTTGTTTTTTGAATTTTTTTATTTACAATTTTTATGTTCTTTTGTTTTGTGGGTAAATATTGTGTGCTTTCTTTTTTTTCTTTCAACTAATTTTAGGGCAATATTCCCAATCCCAAGTAAGAATATAAAAGTTCTTATTATGTGGGTGTTAGTAGTCTAAAGCATTTTAACAGTTCCTACCTACCTACTTACTTTGTTAATAAAAAATACTAACGCAGAGTACTTGGTGGTTCCCAAAATTTATATTTACAAATTCTCTCTGATTGGCTCGCCTTTCTATTTCTCTCTTTGCGTTTGTCCAACTAGGAATGAGAAGAAATGAGTTAATCAATAAATAGGGTGCGTATTGTTTGTTGTAGGATAAAAACTATTTGGTATAAATGACCGTTTTGAGGTAGGTATGTACTCACGAATTCGTTACTCATGCATAATTTCTCATAACTCTGTAAATAAATAAATGATGGTGAGATTTCCAAACAAATTTTAAGTATCTACTAAGTCAACTCAAGTGTAATTTCTGTTAGGCTTGTAGGTCGTATATTTCGGCGCGAGAGTGGCCGGTTTGAAGTATTGTTGAAGGAGACCTGCTTCCTGCTTCTTACAAGGTCCACGTGGTCTTGAGGGTTTTAATTCTCCATTATTTTAAAGAAAATTAAAAATTTATATTTGATAATGTGATCCAGGCGTGATCCGTGTCACACATGTGGACGGGGCGGGTCCCTTCCACAACTCGCCTGCCTGATTCACTGAGTGGGGCGATGATCTCACTAAACGTTACGTTCCGTCTTATGTTACAATTTGCTCACGTCAACTTGTGTCTACACAAGGTGATACAGAAATACGTAACTAAAAACCCGAAAAGGATTTGGAATTGGAACTAACATCGATATTGAAACAAAAAAGGCTTCCCATACATAAATGTACCTATGCATGAGCCGATTTTTTTTCGCATTTTCTGGGTTGTGTAAGTTATTAATAATGCTTAAATAAATTTTAACGGGATCTTTTATCCCTTCGTCGGTTTGAACGGCAAATTATGCGTAAAAACTTACTTCATCACTCCTTAGTTTCAACTTATAGCCCAGAGGCAAAGGTTTTTGCTCCTTCTTAGGTTTATAGTTAGAGTATAAGGGGACGTACATCTTTTGTAAGTATTCTCCGTATCGCACATTCGGTTGAAAGTATTTGTGTTTTTCTACAAACAATTGACTTGTATGTAAAACCATTTCGTCAGCAAACAACTTTTCGCCAAGCACTTATTAATTAGTTTCTAGACAAGTTTTGGTACGCGTGCGGCCCGTCTGGTAGCTTAGCGGGTAGCACGGCAATTAGACAGGGGATCACAGCTGTCTGACGTCTACAATTGCTAGCTTGTAGCTGTAGCAGATTCACCTGGCCGCGGAGTCTGGCTCTAGCAAGAACCCATCACACAGGGAAGTGTATTCTGTAGGTATCTATAGGTATGCAGTTGCAGTCCAACTACATGTATTAACAGCAGCGGGTACAAAATGTGAGTAATAAACCTTTTATTACTGAGAGGCATCTTTTATTTGCGGTCAAATCTATAGTCGATCGTCAGCAGTAGGTACCTAACTCGTAGGTGCCGTACCGACCGAAAATGAGAGCCTAGAGCCCTTGTATTTAGTGAAACTTTTTTTTTTATCATGCTCATTTTCTGTTTCCAATCACTTTAGACATTGGCACAATAGTCGACATCGGCTTTGCTTGCCATTTTTTAAAAATAGAATAGAATTGAGCCGTGTGCTTAGGTGGTTTTTGCCAGATCTATTTCCAGAACAAGTCAAAGTACCATTTATCTAGAATTCGTTTTAACGAATTCATTGAATAAGTAAATTGTAAGTAGGTATAGACACCTACTTGGTTACATTAGGGAAGGTAGCTAAACTAATCTAAATAACTTTTATCTACACCCATGCTATAAATCCTCTATAAAAGTTTCTGAAACAGCTTATTGCCAACATTCAAACAACCTGGGGGCCAAGTCTACTAATTTGTAAACGTGTCAGTGGTCTCACAATGATCAGTTTTTGACAGATTTTGTAAAGGAAAGAAAGAAAAATGCGTTTATTGGCATTATGGTAGGTATATATGTCAAAAACTGATCATTGTGAGACCATTGACACGTTTGTAAAAGTAGACTTGGCCCCCAGTGCAGTGTCTTAGTAACCATATTAATATCATCCAAACGTGTGTTATAAGGTTGTACTAAATTCTATAATGCAATGCAACTCATTTAAAAGAAAGAACATTGTCATGCAGGCGCGTTTCACTAGCAAAGCACCGTAATTAAAAAAAAAACTTAAGTTATTCGAATTCGAAAAATTCGAATTCACGTGCGTCGTATCCCTCCATTTTTCTTCGATATTAGTATTGCAAGAACCTTCTGTAGAGAATTCATATCATGGGTGTAGATAAAGTCTTGTATGCAACTGTAAATAATTAGGTATTAAAACACTCATGTATATAACCCACATTCGTGTTTTAATACCCCTTATTATATAACAGTTGCATAAATAACTATTTATTACTCACTTTTCGGACGTTCTATTGTTACAGATTTATCGCAGTGAGTTACACGGTCTAGTGCTTCTACGCACTCGTCCATATCAATGAACACTAAGGACGATATCAGGATCCTGGCGTTCATGTCGTATGCTAAAATTAATAACATACAATTAATAGAGGCCGAGTACCGCAGGCATTGTATCACCATCGGTTATAGTGCCATCACCTTACGGCATAATAGTGGTACCATCTAGACTGCCGTATAGACTATGCACGGCAAAATAACGCGACCGTTTAAAAGTGCCGTAAGTAAGCATTGTATCGTCACCTGTTATTTTGGTTGGATATTGATTGAGGTTAGTTTACTGACTCTTTATTTGTTTTACTACCGACTTATGTGATACATTGCAAAAGTCACTACAATGAGTGGATTTGGACGAGAATCTTGGAAGTAGCGCTCGCCAGCTGCCCCCGCGGCATCTCTCGCTACGGTCGCGCGCGATTGTACACGGTTCTAACGTATCTATTTCACCAAAACAACATCACACCCGTCGCGGTTAGTCACAGTTCTAACCTAACCTAGTTCACCAATCGCAATTCAGTTATTTTAGTGACTTTTGCATTATATTTAAAACGATGTACTAGTATGCCGCAAGCTGACGTCCCCATAACCCTTAATTACTTTTTACGCGTGAAACTATCAATGAACAACTAAGTTTGCGCAACTACATAGTTTCATAATGTAAATTCGCATTCAGTACATCACGCAACATCACATCTACCGGAAGGTCCAGGCAGAGGTGTTTGCAATAACTGGCGAAATGTGAAGGGTGCACCTTCACATTTCGCCAGTTATTGTATTACTAGCTTCCGCCTGCGGCTTTGCCCACGTGGTATGTCGATAAAAAGTAGCCTATGTCCTTTCTCAGGCTCTAGACTATCTGTGTACCAAGTTTCATTTAAATCGGTTCAGTAGTTTTGGCGTGAAAGCGCGACACACAGACAGACAGACCGACAGACAGACAGACCGACAGACAGACAGAGTTACTTTCGCATTTATAATATTAATATAAAATAATATAATAATATAATATTAAGTAAGGATTGGAGAGCCTATTGCCATCAACCGGGTACAAGTCAAGCAAGAGCTCGGTCAGCTTCTGAGAAGTTCCTAAATGAAAAACCGACCCAACCTGTGGATCAAAACCCAAGATCCCACGCTCAGCAGAAGCGCTTGCGATCACTAGACCATAAGTCTAGTGATCGCAAGCGCTTCTGCTGAGCGTGGGATCTTGGGTTTTGGAAGCAGACAAAACCTAGCTCAAAATATGAGCGGGACATTGCCGATAAGGAGCTGTCGACTATACTTAGCATGGATAGCGAATGACTGCGCTGCAGCCTGCAGCAACCGTCATGTCAAAAAAAAGCCTCCGTGTACCAACGTCCTTAGCATTCATAAACTTACATGCTTGTAATTCATTCGGCGATTTCTTATAGACCGCTTGGTAGAGGCTCCAAAAGAAAACGCCGGGATCCTCAATACTGGCTTCCATTGCTCGCATCAACACAGTTTTCGGAATTCTAAGCGTTACTCCGAGGTCAGATAAATTCGTACGCATGCGACGAGGCACATCTTCTAATAGGTCTTGGTGGATATCCTGTTTCACATGTGTTAGCACTTCCCTCTGCTGACTCGAGAGTTCGATGTACCATCTAGGGCCAACTTCCTTCTGGAGCCTTCTTTCCTTTCTCTTAGCTTGAAATATGCAAGAAAACTTAGCTTAGCTAACTTAACAAGACAAGTCACCAAGCTCAGGTCAAAGGGTAGAAACCGCTTTGTCTGTATGGCAACGGGCTAATCTGTCTTCCTAATCGAAATACATAGTTACGAAGTCACTCGTTTTCACCGAATATGTGTTATGGCCTTTATCATGGCGTATAACAATTTAAACAACAGTTTGGTAGTACCTACGGAACCATTAAAACGAAAGATTTGCCCATTAATGAAAGGATCAAAAAGGTCTTAAAGAGTAATTTCTGAAAATAGGTATATTTAGGATATCTAGAATCATTCATACATAAACCACATATAAGAATAAAATAATAATATGAGTGTTTTCAATAACACAAAATTTAAAATACCCTTTTAAAAATATATAGGCATAGGTATCAAATGCCCAATGATCTCAATATGATCCCTTGCCCAAAAATAACTGAAATAAAAAAGAAGAAAAAATTAAAACACTCGCAAAAAATACTTATTTTTCACTTTTTAAGTTGGGTACGTAGTAGTACCCCATAAATTCATATTCATATTCATTTATTTGCATACCATAATGTGAATTAATTCACTACCTGCTATGTAAATAATAGTGACAGGAACTAATTATAACATCATGCATACAGGCTAAGTGAGAAAAATATATACCTATTATTGAAGCTAACTCAAAACTATACCCAAGCAAAGTTAATAAAATTTATATGGGACCACCTCTGAAGGCCCTACCAAACAAAAAAATAATCATCAAAATCAATTTATAATTAGCGGAGTAATCGTGTAACAGACATACAAACAAACAAACAGTGGAATTGAGAAACTGCTCCTTTTTGAAGTCGGTTAAAAAGGTATAAACAAGACATCGTAACAAAATAACATAAGTTTTCGTATAACCGGAGTCACACGTAATAACTATAAATACATAGTATCATAAATCCACGTGTCTTAAATCCTACAAACCAATGCGATGTGAAGTGTCGAATCTGAGGCCGTCCGCTGCGATGGCCGACCAACGCAACCTTATACAAACTTTAAGTGTGTACCCTACCTCAGATTTTATCTCGCTCGCACCATATTACTCGCGACCTGAGTGAGAGCGAGACGGACTGGGGCGCTAGCGGCTCTCAATCCTCGAAAAGTTGAGGTAATTGCTTTTTACGGTGAAAATAATGGTAAGTACCTAATAAAAAAACATAAGACCTGCTTTTATATTTAGTTCAATAATTATGCAAAGTTTCATTATCTAATTGAAAGTATTTTTTGAATACTAGCGTGTTTTCGCCAAACATAGGACCTAGCATCAAAATTAATGCTGCAGTATTTTCGGCATAACGGAGAATCATGCTAATCAATTTGAGGTAGGTTGCGCCCTTAACGGAGGGCCTGCAAAACGTAGCGGTGCTCTTTGATCTTCCAGGAACAGACGCAAACCCGTCTCGGGTCTCCGTCGCGGTTTTCCGGCCAGTGATGATGATGGCCTTAGTCCTATTTTGTAGATCATCAACCAACAGCACAAGTATCACACTCAGCATCTCAAACTGCATCAAATAAAAGGCAAGCTTACCTTCACAAAAGTAATGGTATCTCAGGTCCCTAAGAAACCGGAGCCATTTTCCTACTTTCTCGTTGTATGGTTTGTTGGCAATATTATTTTGCATTTCCTTTTCTATATAAACCCATACTGGATCTTTCTTGTCGCCATAGATGGTCTAGAATGAAACGTTGAAAATATTTGGTTACTAAAGGCATAAAGGATATGTAGGTATATATTATATATATATTTATATTTATGTAGGTATGGGAAAAACAGCATCGCCATCACCCGACTTCGTTCAGCCCCAGGAGCACCTGCCACCCGGACGTGACCTGCAGCGGCCAATATGGAAAGCAATCAATCAACTGCGGACCCAAGTAGGCCGCTGCAAGCACAATCTAGCAAAATGGTCATAAATCCCTCCGCTTCCCGGTGCTCCTAACTCCCACACCATGCCCCATAGTGTGCAAAGTGTCCACACACCTGCACTTCTGGAAACCTAAAAAATACCACTGATGCCACGATTGGCGTGGCCACCTACTGGACCCAACTCATTCAAAATAATACATCTATTTACCTTCGACTCGAAAAGAACGAGAAGTATATACTTGTGTAGGAACTTACCTACTTACCTAGTATTGCGCCAACATTTAAAAAAGTAAGTTATGTCTGTACTTCTACGCGTCGTCTGGCCCGAATACCTTCTTTTAAACACCTAAACAACTGGCTTCACCCGCTTTCTCCAGATAGAGGATTTCCATAAAATAAGGTCCATCCCCAGAGGAAAAGCCATAAATTGAGGGAAATCGAAGTCCAAAGCCTGCTTCTATGTATATACATTCGTCCCGTGTGCTTCTAGCGACCCTGGACCGGCAGCCGAGTTTGCTGATAGTGGTAACACGAACAGCATAGGGCCTAGCAAGGTAATCATATACCTTGCTAGGTATGCTCTGTATGTGTATACTATATAAGTAGATAAGCTATGCTTAGCATAACTCGAAATAGGTAGGGGAAGACGTATGCTATGAACTGAGTCTGAAATATAGGTACTTACCTTAGTTTGGAGAATTTTATTAACTGATGGCAATACATACTTGCCCATAGTGAATAACTAATAATTTATACTTATTAAATTCTAAAATATAAACTAAGTCATAACACTAAAATTTTAAATTTCGCTTAAAAATTTTGGTTCTCATCATGAAAAATAATCTTGAACTGGTTATTCCATAATGGCTGCCTTTACTACTCAAATTTTTTTGTCTTCCGAATTTTGGCCAGGATTATTTTAGAGTATTTTATTTATCTATTTGAGGTCTTAATGGATACCCGATGGAGATTTTATACAACTTGCTCTACCCTAAACTAAATCAGACGACGTCAGCTTTTGTACGAGTTCCGGCCCAGGGCGCCTTCGGTGTCGTACTACAGGCTATAGGCATGGCGTAGCCGCGTAGAATGGCGTGCGCCGCGCCGCCCGCCGCTGGCCTTCGACGGGGCATAGCGTCTCGTAGCATGTGCATCATCGAGCGACATCCTACGGGCTACGGCGTAGACGCGTAGCATGCGTAGCGTGTCCGGTGTCACGTAGCATGTGAACGCAGTGACGCCGTAGCCCATAGAAGGGCTACGGCGTAGCCGCGTTGCATGGCGTATATCGCGTAGCATGTGCTTCGCATCGAAGGAAGTACTGCGAGCTACGGCGTAGCGTGGCCATGGGATACACGAGAAAAATTCAAATTCAAATTCAAATTCAAAATTTTTATTTCAGACCAAGCATGGGATCCATATAGTGTTAGTTTGAACTTAGCCTATGTTAGTAAATTCCAATAACAATACCTACAATACTAAACATTAATTGGCTACATGAACATGTGCACGCACATGTCTGCCAGCCCAAAGCCTGATAAAAGGTCCATCAACCTTGTCCGCCAGTGTAGCTAAAATACTGTTAGGGCTACCCCTGAATCGCCGCAACATCGATGCACATCGTTTGCGCATGATGGCATGAAAGTCGTCTATTCGTGCTTCCGCAAACATGCCCGATGCACTGCAAAACCGAGGCAGCCCCAACAATATCCTCAGCGCATTATTATACTGTACGCGCAGAGCGTTGTAAGCCTTCTGCGTATACCTAACCCACAAGCTGCACGAGTAAAACGACTGGCAGTAGGCTCTGAAGAGCGTCAGTTTTACCTCGTCAGTGCACCGCGCAAACCTGCGGGCAAGCATATTGCATCTGGCTGCCAACGCCCTGCGCTCCCTATCTATATCCTGGTCATCTGTGAGAGAACCCGTGACCACGTGACCGAGGTATTTAAATTGAGTGACGAGTTTTAATGGTGTTCCTTGTAACGTCACCGGTGGTATATTCGTGGGTGTATTATTACGTACTTTAAAAACCACCACCTCGCTTTTAGTAGCATTATACCTCAGCCCATGAGCCTCCGCGTAACTCTCACATATGGCCAACAACTTCCTCAGTCCACAGATTGATGGGCTGAGCAGCACCATGTCATCAGCATAACTAATGTTGTTAATCATTCTTCCATCCACAGAACAACCAACCATAGTGCTACTCAGCTCACCAACCAGACGGTCTATGTACAGGTTGAATAGAGAGGGTGAAGTCAACCCCCCCTGCCTCACGCCACAATCTAAACCATACTGTATTGATTGAGCATCTGACCATCTAACACAGTTTATCTGACTTTCATACCAACCGTCTCCAAAAACAACCGTCTCCAGTTTAGGTACACCGTAAAAGGGAAATGAAAAAAAAAATTTTTTTCGTGATCTTATTTTACCACTTTTTTGCGGGATGTATACCCATACCAAATTACAGCTTTCTCGGCGTTAGAGAGTGGGAGGATTACAAAGTTGCAAAAAAAAAAAACGCCACCTCGACATTCTCGAGGACGGTCGATTTTTTTTTTAATGATGAAGTAAATAATTCAAGGATAACTGGATAAATATAATCTGCCGATTTCCATGCCGAAGAAACAAAAATCGACGAAGAAACAAAAGTCATTACCTCGCCATTGGTACATTGGTACATATTTATATTGTGCCATAGGTGAGTTTAAGGTCATTACTGAAATGTTGTGAAAACTACCTACTATTCTTGCACAAGGCCAGTGATTGAACTGTGAACCCAAACTGGTCTGTGTGTACAGAGTTCCAGACATAGAGGTTAGTAATAGATTGGGTTCCAGACACAGAGTTAGTGGACTGTAGATTTTTTTTTTGAACATTTTCTATTTTGTTAAGTATTTACCTGGTACTTGTTGAAAGGCCTACACTATCCTCCCATACCTAATAACACTGTAATTCGAAAATATTGTAACAGCCAATTATTTTTAAAAGAGTAACCATGGAGTTTCTTGCCAGCTCTTCTCCATAGGAAACGACCAATTGGAACCGTGCAACTAGCTTCTGACGTTTCATGAGTGCCTATGTAGGTTTATGTGAAATAAAATATTTTGATTTGATTCAAGACGAGTCAGTTTCAAGGAAACATAAATACTCACCTACGGCGAGGTCACTCTTCTTCCAGAAGAATCATACAAAGTCTAGCAGACGTTTCTATTTCTTTAAAGGCAAAAAAAAAATGAAACGAGACATTTATAATATCTATATTCATATATTTGTAATCATGGGTAAATAATCTTATCTAAGTACATTTCCATACACAAGCATTTAGTAATGTATTGTTTTTCTCTGTTGATGAATGGTATTATTTTGAGGATCCCTCAGTATTTTTTATGTGCATATTTTTAGTTTTTTCTAATATTTCTTTGTATGGAGGATTTATGGGACTTTGTACAGGTTCTTTGTATTCATATGATGTTTGGCCATCTAGCAACAGTGGATATGATGTATCAGAATCATAGGCGCTCAAATCTCCGCATGCATTAAATGGTACTATGAACCTATTAGGACCCGTAAATTGATTAAAATCACAATACTTGTGATCTAGCAACGGATTCACCATGTTTGGGATATATCCTTCAGGTGGCTGATAGTTATGACATACAACAAAAGCTTCTATGCTAGAGTTCCTTGAACTTCTCGGTTTAGATACTGTTACATATTCAAAAAATTGCTTAAGCTGTGAATATAAGAGAGAAACATCTTCCCCTCGGAATATCTTAGCCACAAATACACCGCCAATCTTTAATACATGTGTTGTTATATTGAGTGCTGCTAATAACAGTTGCGACTGTACGTATTCATCAATGTCGTGTAGTCCTGTTACATCTGGGGCTCCATCACAAACCACTAGGTCAGCTTTGAGTCCTTCAAATTCCTGAATTATTGCATTAGCAGTAGAAAGTTTTGTAATATCACCCTGTATCTGTATTACACCAGGTAAAGCTGCCATGGCTTGTAAGTCCACAGCAACAATTTTAACATCGTCAACAGTACAGGCATTTTGTCGCAATTTTTTTGTCAGTACCTGACTCCAACTGCCAGGAGCCGCGCAGAGGTCTACAGCGCGTGTTACACCATTGAATATATTGTGTTCTTCATTAATTTGTAATAGTTTAAAAGCACTTCTTGCACGCCAGCCTTCTTCTTTAGCTAACCTATAGTATATATCCCTTTTATCTTTAGATGTTTTGCCCATGGTTGCTTAGAATAGAGATATCGTTAATATTATCGCAATCCAGATTTTTTCACTTGAAAACCAAAGCGGAATATTGAAACAGAATTTAAAAAAATATGTGGCGACCGACTGCTTCGTTCCTTTCTGAAGTGACCACACCAGAGTGACCATAAGCAACTCGGAGCTCGGATCAATCACAAATCTCATTGACATTGACAGTGCCACAGACAGTGACAGACAGGTCAGTTCCATCCAAATGGTTGTATCAACAAGTTTCACAGTAAATCCAAATAATAGATCTTCTTTTTTTTTGTTTGTTTCCTTCCTTCGCACATTTTCTCATATCACATCTGACATTGGCAGAATTGTCGACATCGGTGCCGATGTCGATGTCAGATGTGCTCATTGCCATAATTAAAAATAGAATAGATATTTAAGTCAATGATTCCATCTCCCATCCATCTAAGTTCCATAGTGAGTGCAAGAAGTGTCAAAAAGGATCGATATTTATTTATCTAAAAAAAAACATTCTTTTCGACTTATCGAAAAAAAAATATCAATACATATAGTTTTTGATATATTTTCGATATTTGATATTTTATATCGATATATCGAAATAAGAAATATCGATATTTCGATATTTTTCCATCACTGTCAGTCGGACTGTCACTCACACAGAGCAAAATTTATTTAAATACGCTTACGCTAGGGATGCAAGAAGTGTAAAAAAGTATCGATATATATCGTACCGATATTTAAAAAAAATATCAATATCGATTTCGATATATCGAAAAAAAAAATCGATATATCGATATATCGGTGAAATTTTCAAAAAAAGAATTTACTAACTAAAGTTCAAGTTTTATAATCATTTAAATAACAAACTAGGAAAAAAAGTACTAATAAGTTTTACGGCTGTGAATTCCAGCGGTTCTAGTCAGCGGCGACAACGGTGTTGCTATTGAAAATATATCGTTTTTGATACATGTTCGATACTTGATATTTTATATCTATACATCGATATATCGATATATAGGACTATGTGGATATTTATTTTTCGTTCTGTTAGTTTTAGTGAAGGTCTGGTAATTTGAGAACTTTATGCGACCTACCCAAATGTCCTTTCTTTGGTATTGTTCGTCGAGTCGTTGAGCTCCGTAAGTTCTGAGTTGAGCTCCACTATTACTGACAAATGCTTGCACTGACTGGACAGGTCCACTCAAATCTGTGTGGTTCTTTCCTCAAAAGACCATTTCAGACTCTTATCTACATGGTCCTCATATGGCCTGACCAAGATTATGTCTGGACTTTAAAGGAGACGGTGACCTCTGAGTTTGTTTCGGCCTTTCTTCTCAGAGTAGTCAGATAGGAAACGCCGACCTCATCTAGCTTATTTTTACAACTTTTTAATATGACGTGTAAAAGTGATTCTAATATCCTATTTACAGAATAAACAATTTCATTTCATTTCATATAGAAATAATAAATATCGCCTGAAAATATCGATATCGAACAAAAAATATCGATATATCGATATTTTTCTGCAAGCCTAGCTTACGCTGTCACTGCTCACTTGTGCACTTGTGCAGTTGTCCGCCTAGTGCCTGATGTCTATCCCTAAGCTATAACAAATTTATTTTATTTGATAATTTCATAATTGTCAACAGTTGAGTGATTTGTGTTTCGACAACATCTAGGTCTAAGCTCTTGCGCTTGCGACCTCTGAGGATCGGAGGTAGCCTCTCTGTAATCATGGATTACTTCAGTGGCTCCAAGAAGTTGATATTATTTATTTTAGAAGATTGGAAATTGCTCTTATTCCTTACCATTTTATTTGGCTTATATTTTTACTACACAAGTACTTTTGACTTTTTCGAAAAGAATGGCATTCCCTATAAAAAACCAGTGATATTATTAGGTAATCTGGGACCCAGATTGAGAGGCACACAATCTTTTCATGAATTTCAATTGGAAGCATACAATAACTTTAAAGGGAATCGGTATGGAGGTAAGTCCGGAACTTGGACAACTAAAAAAACAATAGTTACTTTAATTAATCATTAACACTGACTTCTGCCGCAACTAGTTTTGGTTTAGGGATGATGCTGATTATAGGCGGTTTTTCTCAATTTCTTGTAAACTGTGTATGCCAAAAAAAACTTGTTATTTACATTATGTAAATCTGTTAAGTATTTCAATTTATGTAGGATACATATTGTTTAATTAAATGTTATCAACATAAGAGTGTTTATTCTGAAAGTGGGCAACATCTCAAATAGATGTCAAATATTTCGCTGTTTTGATTAATTTGGCAATATTACTGTATGTAAATATGAAATATGGCTAACTGGTTGTCTAAAATATTGATTATGAAATGCAATATTACTTAGGTATTGTTTTCATAATTATGTAAAACTTATTTTGTTTTTATGCAGGATTATTTGAAGGGAGAAGGCCCGTTCTAACTATTATGGATCCAGACCTAATCAAGGCAATAACAATACGCGATTTTGATCACTTCACTGACCGAATCTCATTGAATCCAGAAAAGCCTAAGTTCTGGAGTCGTTCACTTCTCAACTTAAAGGTATTTTGTGTAATTAATTACCTAGTACTTGTTATGTTCACAATTTTTTATACTTTCTTCAGAAAATTGTACCCATACAATGACTATTTGAGATAAATATATATATTTATTTAAATTGTATTGTTTACCTTTGCATAAATACAAGTAGATGAGTACTTATGTAAGCATACTTATGTAAGTTAAAAACTTGTTGCCTAACCCAAGATGAGTTGAGATCTAATATTTTATGCCCTATTTCCATAACTCATAGAATTTTGTTTGCATAGTTTATGTCATACACACTAACATAATTTGGATTGCCGTTTTTTAGGCTGTAAGGTCAATAAAAACCAAGCTTATAAACCATATGAAAAGAAAAAAAAAAATTATAAGTATGCATGATAATATATTCTTGTTGTTATCCAAAATACAGTTTAGATTTGTTTATATTAGGGATCAGAATGGAAAAGTGTTCGAAGCACATTAACACCGGTCTTCAGTTCAGCACGTCTAAGAAATATGCTGCCACTCATACAAGTATGTTCAAAGCAAATGGTTGAATTTTTGAAGCAATATGGTAAGTTAGATGTAATATGAAATCTTCTACTGTGATTACATAAACAGGGCTATTGGGTCAATAGAATTAAAACTATTGACCTAATAGCCCTGTTTAGCAATCATCTTTGCAGACTTTCATATTTATAATATTAAGTGTAGATCTATAATCTAAACATACATACAAATAAATAAAATGGAAGTGTCTGTTTGTAATGTCAAAATAACAGCATATTACTAAATGCATATGAAAGTATATATGGCACTTATAACAAAAAAACTACAACTTTTATTAAAAAATTAGGGTCCACAACGGCAAAGTCACGGGCAGCATCTAGTTAATAATCCATACTAATATTATAAATTCGAAAGTAACTCTGTCTGTCTTTCTGTATGTTACCTTTTCACGCCTAAACCACTGAACGGATTTTGACAAAATTTGGCGAGGGGATACATGGCATCCTGGGGAAGGACATTTTTTTATCGACATACCACGCGGGCGAAGCCGCGGGCGGTAGCTAGTATATATTATAAATGTGAAAGTCCGTAAAGATGTTTGTTACTTAATAATGAATTATAAACTGACTGGATAAAAGATTAATTTATTGCAATATTATTAAAATATTGCAATAAATTATAAACATAAACTGAGCCATTATCAACATTTTCAAAAATCTTTAGTTAAGTACCCTACTTAAATGCAGTTTATAAAAAAGTTAATGATAAAAAATTATATTTTTTCAAGCGAGCTTCCTGTTTCAAAACTCACAGTGTATTGAAACTAATAATAGTTAAAACATAAACAAGTATTTATTATTTAATTATCTAGCTAGAATGCACAATACTATCTTGTGGACTTTGGCGATAACTTGGAACATTATCATAATTACATAATTGTTAACTTTGCTGTTCACTACAATAAGAAATAACAGTTTTTATTCAAGTAACTAAATTGTAAAGATGGAACACATAGGTACCCATGCATAATCTATGCACTGGCTTTAGTATTGAGTAGGTAAAGTAAAATTTATTTGCATAGATTGCAGGTACCTACTTAAAATATGATGTGACAGTAAAATGGGTGATTCTTGTACAATCTACCATAAAATAGGCATGCAAACATTATTATTCAATGAAATAATTTTTTAATGCCCAATGAGCTCTCCCTTTATTATTATTATTTTTTTCTTTTTTATACTTGTAGGTACCTAATTTTAGTGCTAGATTGTATAATTATAATTCTTATAAGATTTGTTAAAACAAAAAAAAATGAAAGAATGAATATAAAATGAGTTATCTATAATAAAAGAGTGTTACAAAGAATTTTTGTTTGGATATCTGTTCCGGATTGGCGCAAAGACAGCTGAACGAATTTAGATGGCACACAGATAATTTATGACCTGGATTAACTTAAGGGAGGGCACTTTTAATCCGTGTAGTACGTTTCCGTGGTATATTTTACGCGGGCAAAAGCTAGGATTTACTAAGTATACATCATATTCATTAATAACAACATTTAACTAACTACATGTATATTGATAATTTACAGATAAGAAAGACATTGAGATGAAGAAAACAATAGGGCACTTCACGTTAGAGGTAATTGGGGCATGTGCATTTGGTATCAAGTGTGATGCTTTGTCAGGTGAGAATGCACACTTCTTCAATGTAAGTAAACATTACTGTTTCATGCCTTTGCACTTACATAATTTAACTGATTAATTAATCAGGTAATTTGTCTGGGTACTGGAATTCTTACTTATAACTGGTGATTCATTTAGAGGTACTTTTTATCTATGGATTTGTTGACAGATAAAGCGTCAGTCGTGTTATTCTATCATGGTATTTTTGTTCAGTATAGTTTGACATTTCATCATGGAAAGACTTAGGCCGACACAGCGTCTACAAACTTATGGTCCACATAATCGGCCTACCGAACGCACGATTCGCTATACGATCGAAAAGTTTGAAAGCCAATTTACATTATTAGATAATAC
Organism: Lithophane semibrunnea; assembly: GCA_947363905.1. Lineage (NCBI taxonomy): Eukaryota > Metazoa > Arthropoda > Insecta > Lepidoptera > Noctuidae > Lithophane > Lithophane semibrunnea. The sequence continues at coordinate 7,949,183 of OX376200.1, forward strand.
ACGACCAAATAGACTACATCCAGCACGTAGTGAAGAAAATATTGCGGCGGTAGCTGAAAGTGTACGCGACAGTAAGTTGCTCTAAGTGCACGAAACACATTCCTCGTAGAGATCTGATTTTCGTAATACAGCTGAATAATTTGTAGACGCTGTGTCGGCCTAAGTCTTTCCATGATGAAATGGCAAACTATACTGAACAAAAATACCATGATAGAATAACACGACTGACGCTTTATCTGTCAACAAATCCATAGATAAAAAAGTACCTCTAAATGAATCACCCGTTATTACAAACCCCAAAAATTTATAACCTGCTGCTAAAATGTGCATGAAAAGACCCTCCTGCCTCAGACTTGTGGTCCCAAGCGCTACTGCTGAGCATGAGGCCCTGGGTTCGATTCCCGGGTCGGACAGTGTTATCATGTTTTTGGAATTTTATCAGTAGCAACCCGGAGTCTAGATTTGTGCCCCGTTGATGGCAATAGGTTCGCCCCCTATTACATGGGACTTAAAAATAACTGGTGAAATGTGGGTGTACTATAGGTTCACCTCTGCTCGACCCTTCGGGGAATACAAGCGTGATGTTATGAAAATAATACTTTATCTATTTAACCGACTTCTTCAAAAAGGAGGTCTTAGTTCGTCTGTATGTATTTTTTTATTATTTGATTGATTGATACACATTAGACGTGTAAAAAATAATCATTCTAGGTGGCTGAGAAGTTCGACTACATGCCTCTATACAGAAGACTGATGTTATTCTTCTTCCTAATATTTATGCCGAAAATGATTAAGATTTTAAACTTTTCGTTTCTTAATTTGGCATCTGCAAAAGAGTTAGTAAGGATTTTGAAAGTGGCAAAAGCTGAGCGAAGAAAATCTGGTGTTAAGTAAGTTAAAAAAATAAAACTTTTGGCAGTATACATACCTAAGTAACTAAAAACTTAAGCAAATTATAATAATTATGGTAATTTAATTATATTTTGTTTCTTATGTCTTTACAGGAAAAGTGATTTCCTCCAAATCTTAATTGATTTTTCAGATAAGGAAAGAACCGAATCCGAAAACACGAAATCTGATATCCGTAAGTAATTTTATGTAATAGACAGACAGTTTAATGATAAGATTTAATGTTGCTTTAAAAATATATAATTAGCTCCTTTTATTCATAATGAAAAAGTTAAAACTATGAATTCATTTTGTTACAAGGGTAGCGCTGCATGTCGCGCCCGCGATATCGCGCCAGTTTGCACAAGCCCTAAAGAAATTGTGGCTTGAGATTTTTAACAACATTGTCATAAAGTTTAGATTACAATGATGCTTTTGAAATGCAGCAACTATACCCACGTAATATTTATTTGTCGCAGATCTAGATGACGACACCGTAGATGCGCAGTTGTTATTGTTCCTCATTGCTGGTTATGAGACCTCGAGCACCTTATTGTCCTTTGCCATACACGTACTGGCCACTAAGCCTGAACTGCAGGACAAGCTACGATCCCATGTGAAAGAAATGACCGAAGGAAAAGAATACGACTACGATCTGCTTGCGCAGTTGCATTACCTTGACGGATTTTTGTTGGGTAAATAATAACTATTATTTCTATCCATAACATAGTATTGCAGTTTATACATTGTTAGATCACAGATGTGCTACTTATATTATTTTATCTACACCCATGCTATAAATCCTCTATAAAAGTTTCTGAAACAGTTAGCTTATTGCCAACATTAAAACAACCAGGGTCATAGTAACCATTATATCATCCAAACGGGTGTTATAATGTTGTACTGAATTTCATAATGCAACTCATTTCAAATAAAGAACATTGTCATTCACGAGCGTTTCACTAACAAAGCACCGTAATTTAAAAACAAAACACATTCGAATTCGAAAAAATGGAATTCACGTCGTACCGCGCCATTTGCGGTCGATATTGGTATTGCAAATAAACTTTTATTGAAGATTCATAACATGGGTGTAGATAAAATCTTGTATGCAACTGTTAATAATTCGGTATTAAAACAATCATGTGATACTACTATCACACATTCGTGTTTTAATACCCCTTATTATATAACAGTTGCATAAATAATTATGACTTCTTGGAGATAAGTGACACTCATGTTACTTATTTAATTGGTATCTTCCAGATAATAACGCTATAAGCTTTACCTACGGCGTGGTTCAAGCGTAAGTCGTGGAATTTTTGTTTCAAGAATGATATGAAATTCATGAAACAAAATTGCATTGACCTCAGTTTGAACTTAGCGTTATAACGGTCTGTTGCCAGGACGGGATGGTATAGATAATGCCATCCACGAAGACGCGCCCCACTCCGCTCCGGTCCGTGCTAAAGTAGGTACAGCTTGCAGTACAGTAATCGCGCAGTGGGACGCTTCTTTGCGGATGGCACTATCTGTATTTTTATAACGCGGATGTGTATTGTATTTTTTCAGAAACATTACGCTTGTTCCCTCCATTAGCCAGAGTAGACAGAGTTTGTACAAAGCCATATACTGTGCCTGGTTCATCTATACAACTCGAACCTGGGAATGTAATTGCCATACCTTTGTACGGCATTCACATGGACCCGGAATATTACCCAGAGCCGAAAGAGTTCAGGCCAGAACGATTCATGAATGAAGAGAAGAAAGACAGAGCCTCTCATTTATATCTGGCTTTTGGTGTTGGTCCTAGAAATTGTATAGGTGAGCATAAACATACGATAGCTTGTCCAGTGACCCCGAAAACCGTCATTATGATGGATGTATGTCAAGAAAAAAAATTCTTCGTCAGCTTTACAGTAAAAAGTCATATTATCTTGTTTCGATGCGTGATACTGTGGCGATACAGTTTTGTTATGTTAGCCCGGCAGGTCATCCGAAATTTTCCATTGCAATTCTGCCATAACGACTAACTTAGGTAAGTTAAAATAATAATGATTTTCTTATCACTTTATTACAGGTCTGAGATTCGCGATGTTATCAGCAAAGCTGGCGATGGTTGAACTGATTAAGAACTTTAAATTCTCCACGTGCGAGAAGACCGTTGACCCCATTCAGTTTGATAAACGGTCTCTTTTGCTGAAGGCGCAAGGTGGTTTATGGGTTCGCATCGAAACTTTATAAATTAACCTATTCCCGTAACGTAACTTATATTTTTGGTACGATCAGTATGATTAATATTAATTCGAATAACTTACAAGTAAACTAGGTGAAGTGTGCATTTTAAGGTTAATGAAGTACAAACAACTCAATATGAAATAGACAGTTCCTAAAATGTTCAAATGCCTTCCTCATATATTAATTGATGTGATTTTATCTTTTAAAAAGAAGACAGAGACGATGATAACAAAACATGATGCATTTTTGATAGCATATCGGCTTTATTTAGACAATTTCGCGGGAATGTAATGCATGCATACTACTGCAAGTCAAATTACCTAAAATAATAATAATAACAAAACAAAAATAAAACTCTTGCAAGTTTTGAAGAAAGATATACCTACTGTATTTGCATATACTACAGAATACTGAGATAAAACTTTTATAGAGAGAGATTATCATGGTACCCACGGCTACACATCAAGCTATACATTTCCGGTATAAGCTGACCTCGCATTGTACAGAAATTCTATATAATGCGAGATCAGCATAAACTGGAAATGTATAGCTTGATGTGTAGCCGTGTGTACTAGTAAACTTGTACCTTTTGGAAACTACAGTATTTTAAAGTAATATATTTTTTATTATTTAGCTATGGGTAGAAATAGCGAAGTAATTTTATAACTTATAGCAGATAGATGTAAAGAATAATAAAATAATTGGCTTAAAAAAGTACTTAGGTATGTACTTTTTGAGATGTTGCGTCATCTAGATTGTGTTACATTACAGTTCTCACTTTTTACTTTTAGTTCTCACTTTTTACTTTTAGTTCTCACTTTTTACTACTATTATGATAGTGGCGTTTAATTTATAAATGGCAATGGAAAATTGGGGAATAATGGGTAACCTTTTTTACATATAATTATTTTTCCTGGGTTTTAGGAACTTTTTGAATTCTTGGTTTGTTCAAAAAACTTACTTGATCCATGTTTCAAAACAGCAAGTGTAAAAAAATTCAGTTCAAATTTTGAATAAAAAATCAATTTGCCTAGTCTTTTCCCAACTTATGTTGGGGTCGGCTTCCAGTCTAACCGGATGCAGTTGGCCTCCACAAAACAGTTCCAAAAAAAAAAGTTCATTTCTTTAATACCACTCAATATACATACAATATGGCCGTCATAACTTGGCAGCTCGGAACATAGGCACTAACTTTCGATGTTGTCTCACTCAGACTAGCCTTATGTCACCATTTGGTTCCTAAAAAATGTTATTGTGCAGCCCTCTGAGCAAAGTTCAGAACTGCCAAGTTATATCGGCTGTATTGTAAGTGTGGGGAAGTACTTACAAACTGTTTATTTTTATTTCACCATTAGCATAAGGCTGTTTATTTTATCCATAGATAACAATACTTATATAGAATATACAACCATAGATCAAGTACAAATATAAGTATGTACTCAGGTACAGTCTTGTAGAAATAAGTAAAGGATGTTTTTATGTTTAGATGTTTATTTTTGGTTATGGTAATTTTATAAATGCTGCTATAAAGAAACCTATTGAATCCCTGTATATGGGCTCTACTGGTCTAAGTTCATTGTTTTCAGGACCAAATCTTTGCACCAATAATCTGAAAATAATAGTATGGTAAATAATGTGATAATTAAGTGCCAGTAAGATACATAATCAGCCTATAATGTCCCCAACTCCCCAGTGCTGGGTCACAGGCCTCCTCTCTTCGAGAGGGAATGGGCTATAATCTACCACGTGGGCCCAGTGCGAGTTGGTAGATAAGATACTCAGTACAAAAATACATTGTTTAAATTATTGTTGTTATTATTTAAAAATATATTACTCAAAATACCCAAAAGATTCTTGCCAATATTGTTAAGAAAATGTATTTTTAAATATGTTAAAATAAAATGTTTTTAACCAACCTTTGTTCATCATTAAGACCTTTGTTAGGTAACCCTGGTGCACCGTGGATTGGTTCTGCAGGTACAAGTTGTAAGCACGGGAACTTTTCTAGTGCCCATGCAACCATGCCTTCATTTTCTTCTACTGTAATAGTACATGTGCTGTATACCAATTTCCCGCCAACTTTCAATACTTTTACTGCCTATAAAGTAACATAATTTTACTTTAATTTTTTTACAGTTCCTAGGACTAATAATAATTACAGTACTTTATAATAGTAATAGCAATTACAGTACCTAGTCGCATAATATGATCTCGTCGTTTTTCACGAAATCACTTCCATAGATTGCAGGAAACCAAGAGGAAAGATAAAGATACACATAAAAAACGAGTTGTTTAGAAGATATGAGCAAACAGATGAACATACATACAGCAGGGACCGATACCGACCGGTATGTTCAATACGGGTATTTCTTCGGTTACAACTTTTATATTTTTACAGGTATTTTTAAAGGTTACCTTGATTTAAATTGAATACAACCAGTATTAATACCAGTTAACGAAGTAAAAATTACCTCTATCTTACACGTGCCGTGGGCATTAGTCAAAGGGCGCGCATCGCCTGTGTGTGTGTAACCGGTATTAAAACAGTAACCTACAAGAGGTAACATGTTCTTTCTTCTTGGGCTCACCAGATAGCAGTAGCCATAGTTGTAGAAGTAACCAAAATTCTTCTATACCTGTACTCTAATTTATAAAGGTTTTCGGGCACTGATACATAGCCTCCTTCTATGCTCCTTTGGCTTTGCAGTAGTCAGGTAAAAATTTAATTAAATAAATATTACCTTTATTTGGTTTGTGATCTATTATGAAATACTAGCTGCGCCCTGCGGTTTCACCCGCGTAAGTCTCGATCCCGTGGGAATATCGGGATAAAAGTATCCAGTGTTAATCCAGGTTATAAACTATCTATTTGCCAAATTTCATCCAAATCCATTCAGCCGTTTTTGCCTGATTGAGTAACAAACATCCAAACACACAAACTTTCACATTTATAATATTAGTAGGATGTAATATGATGGATGAGGATCTCGTGGCTAAGTAATAACAGCCGCTCGGGTCGATCCATCAGGTTAAGCTACGCTTGCCGGGGTTGGTCCGTGGATGGGTGACCATTTTCACATATCGAGACTCCTCCGTGCCTCGGAAAGCACGTTAAGCCGTTGGTCCTGGCTGGAAGCACGAAAGTCTGACAACCAGTCTAACCAAGGGGTATCGTATTACCTAGTTACTGGGTTGTGGAGGTCAGATAGGCAGTCGCTCCACATAAAATACTGGTATTCAGCTGCATCCGGTTAGACTGGAAGCCGACCCCAACATAGTTGGGAAAAGGCTAGGCAGATTGATTGAGTAGGATGTAAAATTCTATACATAGAATTGTGCACTTACTTCAGCCAATAATTTCCGTTGGACAAACTTATAGGAGCTTATCATTTTTGGAGTCATTTTGTTAATTAATTGTGGTCTTTGACCCAATCCACTACAAGGGCCATCCAATAGTACTTTATCAAAACTGTTTGGTGGAAAGGGTGGTCCACTGTCGGTTCCTAGACTATCCTCTGAACAGCACTTAGTGGAGTCAAAGGTATAAGCACTAACACAAGTCACTCCTTGGATGTCACAGCTTTCCTTGATTTTTGCAATTTTCTGTGGTGTCTTATCCAATGCTATTATAAATGCCTGAAATATACAGGAATGTGTAAGTTAACCGTTGGTATGCTGGAACGTAGATCTCGTTGAGACACAATGGATTTTTATTAATTTTCTGTAATTACGGCATACGACGGGTTAATGGTTTTCGAGCTTATTAAAAATAGTTCCAACTAGTGAATATCTCCACAGTTTTTAAAATACTTACTTGATCATTTGACATTTCGGCTAAATGTGTAGTTTTATTGCCTGGAGCTGCACACATATCGAGAATATGTTCATTTGGGTGAGCATCCACAACCCAACCACAGACAATGGAAGGCAGGTTCTGTAGGAGTACCTCTCCTTTACAATACATAGTTTCATTCACCACAGGCACTTTGGATGCTGGCAAAATAGTATGAATTGCTATACCACTAAAATCAATGTAAGTTATACAAAAAAGGTTTTTAGGTTTAAAATTAAGCAGTCTTGAATCTTGAACAAAACTGGCACTATTGAAGTGGAAAATACAGGATGTTACTTGGCAATCTTGTCTTGGTAGTGAATAGTGGAACAGATTTTTTTTTTTTTCTGTTGCGTTTATGATACTAGTAGTAATCTTGCAATATCTGTACCTGGGTTGCACACCATTATCAAATAAATCTGCTCTTAACATTTTCAGATACCCTGTTCCCACATACAGCTTATTGCCTTCATATTGCACTTTGAGACCCCTTTTACAGTGGCCTTCTAAGTCTCCATAGATGTCAACTCTTTCTCCTAGCTGGCAGTCTGCAATAATTGAAATGTAATTCATTTAAATCTAATAAGAATTAATTATGCAATTCTTGTGTGCCACAAACATTATGTTTATTTTAGGTCCTTGTCATACTGTTGGCAATGACTGCACAACAACTACTTTGTTTCAAAAGAAAACTTGCTATAATATTGTGAAGTTTGCAAAGATCACAAATACAGGATGTAAGGGTACACTCTTGTCATTCAAACCATGGGTAGTTGACTTAAATATAAAAATAAATGACCGAACACAACAAAAAAAAAACATTATTTTCATTAAAAGATTTTAAAAACTTTCTATCTGACACCGTGCTTGCTAGCGAAACAGCTGACTGCCTAAGGGAGGGATCGCGCTCGCTGCCGGTCAGGTCACATCCCGTACCCCCCGCCCGTGTTGAGACGCAAGTTCGTTGCCCTAGCGCATAGGGCAATGAACTTGCGTCTCTTGTGGTAAAATTTAGATCTAAAAACATAAAAATAAAAGTTGTAATTTTCCATTGATTTTTCGTTCTATAAATGAAACCAAACCACTGGTTGCAAGGATAACGGTGTAAACACCGTTATCCTTGCAACCAGTGGTTGTGGGTGTATTGTGAAATCTGTTTATGATTTGACATTCCCTAATTTGCTATCACATATTTACTTTCCTAATACTAGTCTTAAATTACTCACTAACAGGTAGACCCATGACCCCAGGTGCAAAGACATGGGCTCCTCTCAATACTGCCGCTGCACACGGGGCATCCACAATTACTTCCTTCCCAGTCTTTTCCAAAGTTGCTTCATCTGGCCATTGCCCAAGTATGAGACAATCTGGTCTTATGACGGAGTATTCTGGTATGTGTGTTGCATGAAGGTCTTTGTTTTGCTGTGAATTAAAAAAAACAATGAATACTGTTACTGTTAGCAGTGTCAGTCTGAATCATCACGTTTTCAGGTACAGAGGCATGACTTCCAGCACGGCGAGACTATCGCCGTGATACTCTCGCCCATGGAGATGGCGTCTTAGGGTGTACGTAGGTATACCTAAGTTTGTAAACCAAACCAGTGCTTTAAGCATAAAGGAACCTACCCCTAAGATGACCCTAATATAACTTACAGCTAATAGAAAATCTTGCAGAACACGGACGTCAAACGTTTTTAATTTATTTATCCTAAACGTTGTGTATTTCGGAGACTGTGCTAACCAAGCTTTCATACCAATATCCTCTAGAATTTCCATGATAATTAAATTCTTCCCACACGTAAAATTGCTAAAGTTATGCTTTGATCAAAAAATAAAAATTGCACAGATTTTATGTTTTCAAATGAACAAAAAATGTGCCGATGTGTTTTTTCAACAAACTTTGGTTGCTAGTCACAGAGCACTATAATATAATACTGTTGCTAGTGTGCTAGTACATGGCTAGTACTAGTTTGTTGACAAGTTGACATGATTGATTTGAGTCTCTGATTGACGTTGGATTGGATTGACAAGTCTTGTGGCACCACAGATTATTGTGTGGCACGAAGCGGCAACTGTCATCAGACCCAGGGAATATGCATGTATTTTTTTAATCTTTTTATTCGATAGTTTACATCGTCAAATAATAGTAAAAAAAAATCGACGGCAGAAAAGCAATTTAAAGTTGTTAAAAAAATGTTTAAAAATATCCAACCGATCCGGGCTATTTAAACGCCCTCCATTTGGCGCGCTTGGTGTGGTGACGTCACCGTCTGTGAAAACAGACAAGCAACTGTCAAGTCAACGTCAAACACTCCTTTTTCTATGAGCGTTTGACATTGACTTGACACTTGTTGATTGACTTGACATTGACATTTTGATTGTTATCCCGGATTGTTACGTCACATCCGCTCTTAGCCTTTTCAAGTATTTGAATTACCCACAGTTATTTGGGACTTTTTAAAAATTAATTTCTCGCTCAAAAAGAAATCTTATTCAAAAATATTGATGGAGGCATAATTCTGAAGTAACATAGTTTATAAAAAAAAATATTTGACCCATATTTGAATCACATGCATATTCCCTATTACGATTTACAAGTTGACCATGTTCATACTGTTGATAGCGCTCTCTTGTGTTCGGGTCACAGAGTACATACTATACTGAAAGTTCGGATTCGGACCTCGATCGAGTGAACCAACCGACAATGACCTATGTGTTGAAGGTTGAGTCCTCCAGGGTCCGAGATTTTGTATTGCATCTCACAGATTAGCATCAGCCATTAATGGTATTATTTATAAATAGAGAGAAATTATAGCAGAAACCTCCATTACTATGAAAATGGTAGTAGTACTTACAACTTCCATGACTTTATGAATGTTCCCTTTCCTTTAGACTTTTGGAATAATGCTAAAGGAGAAGGAGCTTGTACTCACGTCTACACATCAAGCTATACATTTCCAGTATAAGCTGACCTCGCGTTGTACGGAAATCCTATACAATGCGAGATCAGCATAAACTGGAAATGTATAGCTTGATGTGTAGCCGTGTGTACATACCAGTATACCAGTTTCCGAAGAAGGCGGTCGTGTGATACTACGGGTACGGACACTAACGAAGCCAAGTCACTTGAACCGTCATTTTTTTTGTATGTACTAGATCATTGAAACCTTGGAACCTTCTGGTTACGGAGATATTGAAGGTCAAAGTTCCAACGTTTTCTATTTTTTTTTCACGAACACCAGTTTGGATGTTATAACTTTACCTATACAATCCTACAACTGCTGTAACGTTGCATGCAACCAAAAGCGCAACGTTACGTTGCGCGCTGCCGTAAACAGCGATTTTTACACCAAAAATACTCAATGTTACTCAGTTTGATATACAGAATGCGTAGTAAACGGGTATTTTATGGGTCTTTCTACATTCTGTATAATGTTTGATTCTATCTTGCATTCAACCTTCGCTTCACTTGGTTGATATTGACCTGCATTAACAGGCTGAGCTATTCGATTACATTCTGAGACCCCATTCTCTCCATCCGACATGCGAATGGATAACACAGTGGACTAGGCCTTTGATTAAGTTCATAATTTATAAACATTATCAAAGGCCCATCAATCCTGCATCGGGCAAGTGTGCGCGAAGCAGATGCATTCGTTCATTATGATAAATGCAAAACGGGATTTCCGTGATTCCGTGCCACGTTCCATAAAATGCGTATGAGATTATGTTACTCATATAGATGATGAAGGAACTCCGTCTCCGAGCCACGTCATTGCTCGTCGCCGTATCCTTACAGGCTACTTATAAAGTAAACTCAAATTAGAATTGTTTACCATTCGGCTACGCGATCTCAAAAGTCGTAAAACTGTGTGTAGAGCTCGCGACTGCTACCTAAGCCATTTTTCAACATTCGGAGGGAACACGAATAGCGATACTTAAAAACAGAAAACCTAAACCTGTAAATGCGTATAAAATTAATTGAATTTTTATTGAAATAAGTAATAATTATTTCACATCAAGAGTACTGCATTTCTCTACCACAAGTTAATATAAGAGATGTGAAGTTTACAAACTAATAATATTTTTTATTGTCACTGGCCACTTTTTTCCAATACGTGGCATAGGCACGAACAACTTCCACGTTCGCCGCCATTTTGACATCGAGCGAATTGTGTAGAATCTACTGATTTAAAGCTTTTTTTCTTGATTGTGTTGAAATTGGCATCTGAAAATGTAAGTATTTCATCTGTTTATGCTTATTTAACGTTCTTTATGTCGGATTATCCTAATAAAGCTGTAAGTTGCGTTTTGTATACTTTACAAACTGAGGGTGGTGACCGCAGGAGAGACCAACAGCGGTGTCGGTCAATCTTTGTTGTAAATCATCCCCGCTGGACGTTGTATTTGTGGATAGTGTTGATATAGTTGTAATTGATTTGTTTGATAATTTACAACCCAAGTTTTGTTGCTCTAAGTTACTAGGATAGAAAACATCTACGTCAAATTTCAGTAAGGACCTGCCATGTCATTATCATTGATTGAAATAACGTGCAGACTTGACGGATGACTCAGTACGGATAAAATGTTGAATTTCTAATATTATTTGTTATTTCAGACTAACCGCAAAGCTTCAAAATGGGGAATATGTTTGCGAATTTATTTAAAGGCCTATTTGGCAAAAAAGAAATGAGAATATTGATGGTTGGTTTGGATGCTGCTGGTAAAACCACAATCCTATACAAACTTAAATTAGGCGAAATTGTTACGACTATTCCCACGATTGGTGAGTATTTCACGTTTTATTTACTGTAGCTGTTCAATAATTGATTTGTAATTAGATTTAAAATTAAGACCCCTTTGTTGATTTATTTCATCATAAGGGATGACACATAAATAATTTTATTTGTGTGTCCATATGTTGTAGATAAATAAAATGCTCTGGTCCTATGAAGTGGTTGAATTTTAATCAACATATTACGTACCTAGCTATGTTGGCTGTACAATAAGGCTAATTGCTTTTGTATTGATTTTTATCTTGTAAAATTTTACTCAATACTGTTGTAAGATAACTTAAACTCTGTCTTAATACTAATTATTGTTATCTTGACTTGATATAAGGTGGAAAATAAAATTCATTTTATGAACCTAGCTTTACTGACACATGAGCGTTTTTAAATGTAAAAACTTGCAAGCAAGATTACTTTTACTAATGTCATTTAATTTTATTATGTGCTTTTTTGGGCCTTTTTACACATTCAATTTTCAGTATTTGACCCTGAGTATAAAGATCTGTTATATAGCTTTATAAAGGGTACTGAGTTCGAATTAATTGTTGTTTCAAATTTCCAACAATTATTCATACTAATTTGTAACAGCCATATATCTGCAACTGTTTATAAAAGAAAAGTGTATTAGAAATGCTTTTTACAAAATCAATCTAATCAAAATAATGTTGTAGACCAACAATAATTCAAATATGAAATTGCATTACAATCAATAAAAACTTTATTGAACCATTAAAAACCATGTAGTATGTAACATGGTGTTGCATAATTATGATTTTACAATTCAGGTTTATTCATTAAAACTTAAAAGGTCTTAGTACACAAACAGGAATTTCTTGTTGCTTTTCCCCATTGTATGATCAGTGATTTAAATTTCATCATCTTCATTATCCTGTTTCCAGGATTCAACGTGGAGACTGTAGAATACAAAAACATCAGTTTCACTGTGTGGGATGTTGGCGGTCAAGACAAAATTAGGCCACTGTGGAGGCATTACTTTCAGAACACACAGGTCAGTGCAATGTTTATTTTTATTTAATTACAAACTGCTTTAATAATTCCACATCAGCTTAGGATATTTTTTTTATACTCATAGATGTAGTGATCAGAAATCTTTAGCAATTTTATGAAACATCACATAAATGACCACAGATAAGTAAATATGACTGGTTAAAGTTCATGCTTCAAGTATAAAGTGTCTGATCTATGGAGTATAAACTGAATGAGGACAAATTATTTGGTTTATTCATAAATTTGTGGGTAATAAGTGGGACAAAGCCCAATAAAATTGCTTTTTTGGATCTGGACATCAGGGCACTTAAATATTTGTTGATATTTTTTATGACAAAATTATCTATCATCTGTATTGGAGATCACAAAGAATGCCATGAGAGTGCCCTGTGATGTGTACAATCACACATTTGTGAAAGTAGGTCATTGTTCCTAACTTACAACTTACAGATGATTTCACTTGAGTATTGTTCAAACCTTAAGCTCTCTCTTAGAACTTTAGTGATTTAAACAAGATTTGTTTTAATTTCAATACATTTTAATGCTCAACTTTCTATTAACTTTTAGTCTCAAGTTTTATTATTGTTTGAATGTAAGTTGAGTTAAGCACTTAACTTTTCTTACTTACTTATGTTTAGGTGCATAGCTGATATTTGTAAGCTGTCCTTTTCTTATGATGCTTTTTTAGTAGCATTTGAAACCCCCTGCCCAAAAAAAAGGAAATTTTAGTTAATTTTCAGACAAGCTTGTCCCTGTAGCTCTTTGGTTAAGGTGTACAACAGTACACCGCTGTTTGTGGACTTCACTATAAAATGTTAGCCATATGTCAACATGTTTGGTTTCAATGTATGTAAATGTAATTTGAATAAAGCATTTTGCTAATAGAATTGAGAAGAAGTCTGTAGATTACTTTACGCTATCTGCGATTTAGGTGACTCACCAGTTTGCACAGACTGATAATCCAAGTATTTGCATGTCCTATTGACATCAAAACATTTTAATTAATTGCTGATGTCAATTTGCAACCACACAAGATATTTAATAAATAAGAACTTAATTTAGTGCGTAGTTTAAAGATTGATGCGTATTACGACGGTTTTAATTAAGAGGGCTATTACAATTTTTCTTGAATTTGAGCGTTTGACGCTAGTTTTGATGTGTGATTATGATTAAGTTATAGCCTCAAACTTAAAAAAAAAATATGTCCGAGGAAGTCTCATTATATAATCTTGACAGTGTTTTAAATAAATATTTCAATTTGTTTACACAAATCAGTAAAAAACTTGTCTTTGTAAAGGATGTTTCATAAAATTTAACTTTTGGGCGTCTTTTGATGCTTTGTTACATCAAAGATACAGTAATTTAATCATTTATAAAAATGTCCATGGTACAACTGTATCTTGAACTTTGGAATGTATAAGTCAATTTTTTTATGTTTCATTTAGTAATACACCAAAAATAATTCCGTAACACAGATAGTTATTGACAATTTTTCGTCCGAAATTCTATTTTTTATCTATGAATTTACTTTCCAAATTTTAACAAAAAGTATTTAATAACATAGGCTACTATCTAATCTTGCTTGAAAAAAAAAATTAACTTTTTTTAAAGTAAAATAATATTTTTAAACAATTGTTGTATGCAATGCTAAAAATAACAGTAACACGAACTATAAATAACTGTAACTTAATTTATTTCAAAAGTAAAGTGGAAAGGATCAAGTTGATCACGCCCGGTTCGCATGTGTGCGTAGCGTACTTCAATAGACTCACACGAGCGCATCTTTGCCGCGCCCCGTCAAATTTACCTAAATCTGCACTTCGATTTTGTAATAGCGCTCTTAACATAGTTGAGTTGATACGACGAATATAAAGTTGTCTAGAATGTTATATTAGTTGAACGCGTTTACCTTGGCGTTTATTGTTTTGATAATAATTATTCATAGGATTATAAAATGAAGTCGATATTTAGGTGATAAGAATCACCTGTCATGTTTGATGACTATTTGAAAACATGAGTAACAATGTCGTCCATTTTGAATAGACGTTAGTTAATCTCAACTCTTTTCAAATCAAATCTTTTGTTTTCAAGTCTTCAAATTTTATAAGGTGTCTGACGAAATTTAATTTTATTTCCGAATGGCGAATAAGTTACATGAATATTTTACCGAATTTAGTTTTTGAATTTATACAATTTTAAGGCAAGTTTGGGTTAAGGGTATATTCTTATTTCAATTGCTTTAATCGGCATTAAATAAACCTTCTACCTGACTAGGAACTGCCAGCGACTTCGTCCACGTGAATTTTTTTGTTTTAACATAATATATATCATAAAATACTTGGCAATATTGTAGCTTCCCATTAGTGACAGAATTTTTGGAATTGGATCAGTGGTTCTGAAGATTACATACAAACTCACAAATATTATATTTTACCTCTTTATAATATTAGTATAGATTTACACATCGTGTAAAGGGCGAAGCGAATTGCAAAGCAAATGTGTGATTGGTACGCTTGCCATTTGCCGCGTTACTAGCTTCAATGTTTACATAATCTTATTGCAAGAATGTTTCGCCTGCGATTAAGGTATTAGAAACACCATAGTGTTTTTATCACAAATTGGTGGTTAATGTTTTTTTTTGTTTCAGGGTCTCATCTTTGTAGTAGACAGTAATGATCGAGAGCGTATCGGCGAAGCACGCGAGGAGCTCATGCGAATGTTAAGTGAAGACGAACTACGGGATGCTGTACTTCTGATCTTTGCAAACAAACAGGTACGTCACATGCATATTTTATGAAGGAACAACTTTCTCAATTTTTTCTAGTTGTTTAATTTTTAAAAGCCATTTTTAACCATTAATAATTAAAATATTTATCTTTTTTTAAACAATACTTCACTTGACGCTAAATGTTCTAATATTAGTCTGTGTCCAATACAATTTTAAGAAATACATGAACTAATAAAAGATTGTGTTGCTAGGATCTGCCAAACGCAATGAACGCAGCTGAGATAACAGACAAGCTGGGCCTGCACTCGTTGCGCAACCGCAACTGGTACATCCAGGCGACGTGCGCCACCTCCGGCGACGGTCTGTACGAGGGCCTGGATTGGCTCTCCAACCAACTCAAGAACGCCAACCGCTAACCGCAAGTGCACTACCAACTCACAGACAAATCTGATTACTGAAAGAGACTATGGTTTAAGATATGTTAACTTTATTTGCTATTGAATATTGAATACAATGTATTATGTGAGTTAACCTGCGGATGCATTACTGATATGCGTCACCCGGTGACCGATCGAGCATCGCATTCATTCAGAACCACTTGCGTTCATTCAACGTTTAAATTTAATTTTGGTATTGGGTGGTAAGTGTACAAATAAACCACGCTACTTAGCGATGTGGTGTTAGGGTCCACGTTATTAGAATGCGCTGTTTGATCGATCCCTGACGACGTTGAACAAAAAAATAGTGTGTAAAGACGATACAAAATTATTGCAGATTTGTTTTCAATATAAATATTCGAAGGAGCAAAACGGTGGTACCTAGACTCGCTGAATGATCGTACATTGTGATGTGGATAGGTTTGTAGCTGACTCGTGATAAAGTGAATCACATCATAACATGTTTTATATGTATACTATGTGGAATAAGTTGTCGCAATAAAGTATTTAAAGTTAATTCACAATTGATGACTTTAATTATTTAGTTTATGATACTAGTGACCTACACTTTACGTTGCGTAGGTAGGTACAGTAGCAAGCAGTATTCGGAAGCGTAGGGTCTATCGGTCACCGGGATGCGAGGCGCGGGGCGGGCGCGGCCGCTCGGCACGGGCACGCGTCCTATACACATCGCTTTGTGACTGGGCTGTTGATATGCCAAGTTCTTTCTGTTCGATTGTCACCAGTTTTGTGCATTAATATCACCTGACCTATTATAACGATGGTAGTTTATTTTTATGGAAGTTATCTAGGTAGTTTAAGCTGTTATGTATTTTACATCCAAAACCATTTCGTACAATTCTCGCTTATTCAAACGGCTCGTTGTGATTGACCTGCATTTAAAGTCAACCGCTTCTCATGACGAACCGAGATTAATTTGTAATTTAGGTATAAATATGTATTAGATAAACGGTGTCATTTTGAGAAGTGTTTCCGCTTACAGGGAACAGTGCTCAGAATTCTCAGTGGTACATGCTCTACACAATTAATTGTAACTTAGCATTTTTATAATAATTTAGAAAAAAATGTTGAAACAGTAACTTTGTGGCAAGTGTGATGGAAGGAGGTTCTTTTTTATTTTTATGAAAAACAAGAAATAATGAAAATGCGTATTGTGACATTCCGGTTTATCTTATGCTGTATTATGGAATAAAATTTATCCTCACGAATGTTTCATTTTTTGATTTAATACATTAAAACTGCGGGTAAACTACAGAAGCCAGCTAACAAACCTTGCATTATGTTCCGTAGTAGAAATCGAATGATTGAGATAGTATTGGTGAAGTCGAATTCCTGTGGATTGTAGCAGTTTATAGAACGGGCACAAGCTCGCACCAAACATGTGGTAGGTAAAACGGTACTTCGCACCACAAACCATCATTGGTGACAGCAAGATGCGATAGGTACAGTCTGCAAACAAAATTTGTTTCAGGGTTCCTTTCCCAAAGTGTGATAACGCCGTCTGTCCGTCTGTCTATCCTTGTCTGTCTGACACGGGACCACAGGGCTGTATCTATATTTTTAGGTAATAAGACATAAAATAAAAAAATAGACTCCCTGCCTTGCCTAGTGCGTGAGTAAAAATCGCAGTTGGACCGGTTTTATAATTAAAAATCAGGTCGAGATGTGATGTGACCATTGCTACTCGAAAACAATTATGGCCAGCGCTTTATACCGGTGGTTCACGCACAGCCCGATCAGCCGCACGCAAGCTGATTCAGTTCGATAACTAATAAAAAATCTATTGTCTCGTTAGTGACAGTTAAGTACTTCCTATTGTCTGTAGAGCTCTATCAGATCTAGGATGGTCTGTAGTGTGACGTTGCTGTTTGCTGGCTGGTCCTCACCCTGGCTTCGGGGGTAGATGCCCTAAGCTATTCGAACTGGTTGTAAGTTGGAAGGCTATTGTTTTTTAAAGACTAGCGAAAGAAGCGTTGGCGAACGCTGGTCTGGCAGGCAAGCTCACATAGCACTATATAATACTAAGCTGCTAAGAATCGTGGGGCAGAATAATATCGGCTCATGTCCAGCAGGTTTTGTATTCGGTATCCACACGGAAATAACATTCCTGTCACATGTTCACAGACAGGAGATTTTGTGGGTCTGACTGTGCGTTTCTCCTAATCAGCTGGTATCAGTCCGCAGCTGGACATATAGAGCTTCCAATCACGCGTCGTTGCACTTGATCCTCTGCCACTATCTAACGTCTCCATCTCGCTCCAGCTCGTCGCTTCCTACGTGTGCTGGTCTCCTATCAAGAACACGTCGTGTGTCGTGTCAGTTTACTACTATGTGCAAAGTTATTAAAATATCGCTGAGTAATAATCAGCTCATAATCTTATGTACCTAGTTAAAGGTATAGATGCAATAGGTACATATTATAGGTACCTAAGTCAACTAGTTATAATAACATGGTAAACATGGTTCAAACCCTCGCACTGGTCGTGGGTTCGGGCTTCGGCATCTCTCAGATAGAATCAAAACTTCGAAGACTTACGGCAATTCCAGTATGGTTTGGTGTACCTAGGTAACACTAAACCACACTGGAATTGCGTGGCAGGTTACGACCCAATCCTTATTACAAACAGGAGGTCTGATTCCTAGCAGTTTCCAATATGGCTGGTTAGTTACTATAGTAGCGTAGCTAGTCCTAAAGGGGCCCTGTATCAAATATTTTTGGGGGCCCTATTTACCCGATTGCGACGAAGCTCTAAAGAAGCAGATTGTTTTGTTTTCTCAAAATAAATAAAATAACATCCTGACACGGAAGGTTAACCGGAGGTTAATAACCTGGAGGTTAACCTTCCAACTCGGAAAATTGGAGCATCCTGACTCGGTTATATTCTTTAGATTTTCTGTGTGATTTTATTAAATTAATGCAAGAGCTTGGGAATTGGACCGCTCCTGTACCTTGAAGCTTTTGTAAGCCATAATACAAGTAACGTTATTTTTTATAGTTTCATTAGGTATTCATTCATTCACCCTATCATTGATACGGCTGATACAGTGGTAGCTACGCTCCTGGTAGGTTTAGTTGTGTAGATTTTCTTTCTATGAGATGTTGCTATAATCATATGAGTAGGCGCTACCGAATTTTTCTAAGGTTTACGGTAGTTGCGGTTAGTATGAATTTTAAGCTCTGGTGCTTCGATAGTACAAGGGAACATTTACATATCCTTACATTATTATAAAACAAAGTCCTCCGCCGCGTCTGTCTGTCGTCCTGTTCGGGATAAAACAACTGCACCGATTTTCATGCTGTTTTCACCAATGGATAGAGTGGTTCTCGAGGAAGGATTTAGTATATAATAACCGACATCCACGCGGGCGAAGCCGCGGGCATCAGCTAATATATAAATTTACACATTACGCATAAAAAATCACTTGAATTTCCAATGAGTACCTACCTTGATAGACACGCTTCTTCTTCTTCGCTTCTCGCTTCTTCACGTGGAAGTCGTAAGACACCACAATATACCTACTGCAATATTTGTATATAACTTCCCTGTATACTACGTATGTTTGTAGTTTTGTTCTCAGCAGCCAAAACATACTGAGAGTCAGGATGGTGACGCGGCGGGTGCAAGCAACGTACAGTTGTTCGTGTAAGAAGCAGTTTGTCCTGTTTACTCCACACACTTGAACTCGAAACTTTCGATCACTGTTAACTGAGGTCGACACCCGCAGCATTCAGTGTCTGACCCTCCACTACAGTGTTAATCGAGGTGTATATCACTTCGCTCCTTTATTCCGCAAGAGAAACCTACTGCGGTGGATCGCTGCAGTTTGATAATTTTTTAAATGGCCCGTTCGAATACCTATGAATTCTGTTGGTATCTACGGTTCTCGACTGATGTCCCCGTACACCAGAAGAATCAGATCTTCTAAAGTGGGAACTACGTTACCAAGAGTCTCTGTTAGGGCCACCTGGCCGTTCTCCTCTCTTAGAGTGCCTTCACCAACTTGTAGAAGAACATCGGAGAATTCATGACCATGTGAAGCCCCGCCAAGCCAAGCTCGCATGTTGATGGTCAAGGGAAGTCTATGAACTCGCAACCATAGAGTCGATCTTTTCAACGAAGTATTCACCTCGTCAGCGCTAGTTATCCGCGTCTCCACAGGCAGTGTTTGACTTAAATCACTACTAAACGGAACTGTGACATCGCTTCCACTGCATTACTATTTGCCACAATGCATTCATCCCATACGATGATAGCCCAATCCCTTTAAGCACGCGCCCCTTGGCACTGTTGAATGACACTCCACTAACTGGGATTTTGTGGCTCTCTAAATTGATGGGAATCTTAAACATTGCGTACGCTGTTTTGCCACCAGGACGCAGTCCTGGTACCGAAACACGCTACGGCGTTTGCAATTTGACAGTATGCTGTTGTGACTGCCTCTTATTCTGCTCAAGAGTGAGGCCGTTTTTTGCAGATGGCATGAAATCCATCGGTAATAACGAGGCAGTCGCAATAGTTTCTTTAAATATTGTTGTATTAGACGCGTATAATAGCGACCTTTTCGAGCCCAAAGATTACCGGTGTAAAAACTCTGATAATAAGCTTTAAAAAGCGTAATCTTAACTTGGTCAGCTCAGCACACCGAGCAAATCTTCGTGCCAACATATTACCCTTGGCCGCCAGAGCCCTACGTTCGTTCTCAATATCACCATGGTCACTGAGGTTAACGAGAGATGAGGTCGATAAGAAAATGCCAAAGATATTAGAACTTAGTCGCTCTATGTATTGGCATATCGGTTATGGCAAGTTTGAGTGTACCTACTTTCCCGGCACTTACCGGTAGATGAACTGAAACGGACACACCTGTGGCGGCTTCAGAACGAAACATTTCAACGCACGGGGTCCACAATCATGTACTGAATCCATGGTAACAGGTTGCGCGTTGATGTCCCTGCCTCCCTGCATAGGTATCTTTTCTTCCCATAACACAGAGAACATTTTAATTTGAGCTTTGTCAGGGGTGGATCCAGACGCTTTGCGCTCCCCTGGATTCTCTACTGCAGTTACCTATAGTTGTTAAAACAACGAAAGCCTCCTGAAATTCGAAAGAGAAATCAAGAGAGCTTTGATCATCATCCCGTTAGGCAGTTCGGGCAAGAGCTGGGTGCCGAACGAAAGTGGTTGGTAATCGTGAACGGTTCGTATTGTTAGGAGGATCTTCATTCGCTTTCCGGGGACCCCTGTACGCCGTCAGCATATTGAACACTATACCCTATGCCAGTGAACATTTTTTGCATTTATAAAATATTGTTCTATTTTTTTTTATTATACTCTGCCCTGAAACATAGGTAAGTAGAATTTTTTATGTACATAAAAAATGCAAAAAAAAAAATGTGAACATGAACAAAAAAACAAAAACCGACTAAAACCAAACAAAAACCGACCAAAAACTAACAAATAGTCAAAAAATATAACCGATTCTTTTTGGTCGACTTAAGTTCGAAAACCTACTTAGTTTATCAACATTAGATTAATTGAAACGCAAGTTCGAACAACAAAACGATTAGTCACCTACACAAGCCCTAAATGTAACAACATTATTAAATCATATCATTTGTCATGACGTCACAGTCAACTACAACTTTGTGTAAAGTAAGATAACAGAAACGTAAATAGGCAAATATTAGGTAGGTAGACTAGTTGGTAAATATCTCATTCAGTATAAAATTTCCATTTATATACGTCAGAAGTCGTAATACGATATATTGAGTTGTAGAAACCTTGTGTGGGTGTTACTACGGATACTAAGTCGGTATTTAGTAGGTAGGTATGGTCGCCGCGCCGTAGCTGCGTAGGGCGTAGCTCATAGTGAGTCGCGTAGGGAAAAGCGTAGCGTATGTGTAGCGTAGCGTAGCTTATTGTTTGTAGCGTAGCTCATCGTTTGCAGCGTAGCTCGTAGTTTGCGGCGTAGCGAGCAAGAGTGGACGGCTACCCTAGGCATACGAAATAATTATTCTGTAGTACACAAGTTGTGGAAATACCTAATTGAATGAATATAAAATTATAATTTTATAGGGATTATTATTTTATTATGAGCTAAAGAATCTTACGAAAAACAAGATGATAGCTTGGTATTTATCTTTTTTTTGGAGTACACGTACCTACCGGTAAAAGTTATCGATCCTATAAAAATTCGAAAACTAGTACCTGTAGATAATTATTATTACTTAAAACCCGATTTTATAATACTGACGTAATTATTGCTAACTATATGATTAACTCCACCTAAGTATAACTATTTCATTAAAATATTTTCTGCTGGGTCAGGTTAATATTTTTTAGATTGTGTGGTCTGAGTAAGCGAGGGAAGCGTGTCATGGCAGGCAGATACCGACCACAACTTACCGTGCAATAACAATAGTGAGGCGAGGCTACGTAAATCTATTTTTTTTCAATCATTTCATATATTTTGCCATGCTAGCCATCTCAGGTGCACCTTTAGGGATTTGTGTTCAAAATGTTCAATACCTGCAACCTACCCTGCTAATTTTAAAATCATAAGTAAATAATTCGAAATCTCTCAGCCTATTCGCTAATATTGTTTAAAAACAATAACACTTCCGCATTTACGAACTCATAATTTATTCTAGGATTTATGTAATATCCTAGAATTTATCGGAATATTTTACGCTGATCTACTGCTTTGTTTGGATTTGCCAATAATCAGGCAATTACCTTAAAGTAAACTTACATTTTGCAGTGAGTCAGTGCCACAGAATTTCATGTGCAAGATGTGATTTATGGTTGCAGTAACACAATACTTGAAACGATATTGACGGTTGATATAAACAATAATTAATGGTAATAAAAGTTGTTGGTCAAATGCTTAAAACAATATTGAAAAGAAGCAGGCAAATTATTGAAACGCTTAAACACAAGGCTTCATAAGAAAGTGTCAACGAGTTATGAAGCTGAAATTAATCTCTCCGATACCTACTTGATTACAGAATAAATTCTGTAAAAAAAATCTTAACTTAACACAATTTTTTTTGAAGAGTGTGTACACAGCTGTGTACCGGTTATCCTGTATCTAGCTAACTGATTCTACGTCTTGTTTTACCATATTGCCGGAGTCAGTACGAGGTCATAATACTCATAATAATTATTTATAAACTTTCACATCGCTCATGACGTTAACAATTTTACAGCGATTCACTAGCATTGTACCAGGTATTGATATTCCCGTTTATACTCTAAAGATATGAAATATTTATTATACGACTAGTTGGGCCAGCTGCCAAACACAATTCTGCACCAAATATATGTAAGTAATTCTGTAAATTCTTATGAATGTGTTCATCATGTCTGAATTCGACGCACATCGCAGCGGCGGCGGCAGCGAGACAAAGCAATAACAATTTGCGTTTTTTTATGATAGACGTTTAATTCTGTGGACTCGTAAAATCGGGGATAACTCAATTCCACAGTAAATGCAAACAGAAACAAAACATTAGTTCATATAATTTTTTTCGATAAATCAAAGATTTTATATTATATTTATATTTACTATTTTGTATACGGCAGTAGCTGCTAACGGTTATTAGACTTTTATTTTAGAGTTTATTTTTAATATAACGGCTGATGTTGATGACAAAAAATATTAGCTCTATTAGGAATGCTTATAATTTAATCGTAAAAATATATACCTAAAAATAGGTAGGTTCTTCTCAAACTGAATTCTCGCAACTTTTTACTCCGTTTTTGTAAAGCCGGCGCCAGACTTAGTCACATATTTGATCAAACACCTTTGATAGACTTTAATCACACATTCAAACACTTGTTTGCATTTACCGGCCAGACATAGGCACATATTTGATCAAACACTTTGATGGACTTTGCTCACACATTTCACCACAGGCTAGGGGTGAGGCGTATATATATCGTAAGACGTACCAGATAAAAACAACAGATATTAAAAAATAATAAATATCAATTTGTTCCTAACAATATAAAATACCCGTTACGTTTAAGGGGGATGCGCCAAGGTAGCCCGCGAAATACAAATTTTGTTACGTTTTTTGCAATTTGCAGGTCAGTGTCAGGTTGTATATTGATCTGTATATTATTTGCAGCCGTAAAAAATATGGGTTTACAGAATTATAAACATTTGAATCAGCAATACAACTCTCTAAGTTCATGAAAGTGCTAAATGTCATGATTTCATGAAATAGTCATTCAATGCACATGAACGTAGATAGTTGTATATGATGGCACTGAGATAATAGTTTAGTGAAAATGCTATTCTGAATTTGACGTTTGAACCTAAAATTTTGTTCTATATCTAAAATCTTCTAACTTAATCTGACTATTTTTAATCACCATTAAAAATGTGTGGAATAAAATTAGATGTCATGAACTAAAATTCAAACCAGCACCTCGACTTCAGTTGCAAATGAGTACTGTATCTTATTTTATTTTCTTTTGCTTATATCTCGAAAATGGTGTGTCCTATCGCAAAAATAATGAAAATTAGGACCCCCTTTGCAACACGTAAACCCCTAATACTCTACATGTTGGTAATTTTTTTTTTTTTTTTTCGTCAAAAAAATTAAAAATTCCATACAAAATACGTCGAGATGGCCAGATAGCGCGCAGCTCCGGCTCAAAAAAAAATCACAGGGTAGGGCAAACAAGTAGGTACCAAGTGGAGTCGCGATTGTCAAATTCGATTTTAGTTGAGTCAAAATAATTTTTAAATCTAGAGATTTTTTTTGGCAGAATAGCTCTATGATTCTCATAGTAAAAAGAAAGGAATTTTAGTTCGGAGTACAAGAGAATCGGCAACAATGTCGGACGGTAATCACTAATCATAAACAGTAACAGTACCCATGTAGTTGTGCATGGCATCGAATGCAAACCATGAAGGTCTGTACATGTCTTCAGCACCAGATCCTGTCCTTGTAGACTGCTTTATTTTTTTTTATACAGGTAATGTATAAAAATAAATAAAGCAGTCTACAAGGACAGGATCTGGTGCTGAAGACTTAATTAATGGGTCAATAAAAAATTTCTCTTCTTTTTTAATTCCTCGATAGTGCAATGTACTGAGAATTTATAATTTATCCTGATCCAGGCGTCATTTACCAAATTCCTATTTTTATGTTGTTTTTTACTTTTAGGGTTCCATGAATACATGGTTCTCCTTCAAGCAACTCTCATTCCATCTTGCGATTGAGCAAAGCGACCGTTCCGGTCAGTTATTTACAAGGCACTGGGCTTGCAGGCTACGCACACATTTGAACTTTAAACGCTTTGATGTGCGCTCGAAAAACCGACTCCGAATGGAAAAGTTGATACAAATGATCAAACTTGGATGAAATACCCAAACACCCCTACCACACATATGTTCAAACATGTGACCAAACATGTGATCAAACATGTGATCAAATATGTGATAAAATATTGTTGCTTTGTCTGGCGTATAAAGCTTGCTTGATGTTTGTTTCAGTGAAAGAAACAAATTAGAAATAAATAATCTTACTAACATTGTATCATGAATGTCTAATGGTTATTTGAATACCCCGACACGACTCGCGAAACATATTGTTTTGGCTTCTGCTCATTCTTTACTGTAGACACATTTTTTAGATGTCTTGAGTGCACAGACACATTTTTACGAAATTCATACGTTGATTTTGCACGTAGTTAGCTATAAATCTGATTTTTTAAACGAATTACTTGTTCAAACAATTGCTGGCGTTAGAAACTAGTTTAATAGAGATCTTCTTATCTATGAGTGTTAGTACGAACTCTGTGTGCACTAAGTACCTATGCATTTATTAAAATGGCGGCTACATAGTCAATATTTTTTAAGTTAAATATCTGTTAACATTAAGTTTTTGTTACGTATTTTTGGTTATGTGACGTGTTACCCAGTAACTGGGTTGTGGAGGTCAGATAGGCAGTCCGCAGTCGCTCCATGTAAAATACTGGTATCCAGCTGCATCCGGTTAGACTGGAAGTCGACTCCAACATAGTTGGGAAAAGGGTAAACAGATATATTGAACATGAAGTTTTTGTTTATAAAAACATAGAAACAGTAGCAGGGATTAAGTTGTCATAATGATCTGCAGTTAATAATGGTTTGTGTAGGAGCGGCGGGCGGCACGACGGGCGGGGCGGCGGGGCGGGCGGATGACGGCGCTGCATTTTCCCCGCCCGCACCGCGCTATTGCCGCGTTTTCCACGAGGGGCGCGCCGGCCCCCTCGCCGCATCAGCCGGGAAATCGCGCGGCGCTCGTCTCAGTCCGGCTCAGCCGTCGCGCTACGACGACGCCTCCGAGTCGCGCGCTACGATCGCGAACCTGCGCTCGCTGCACCTCCGTACAAACCGAGCGCGCGCGGCCGAAATAGTGAGCTCGTGGCCGGGAGCGGTCGGATCCCGTGAGACACAGTGCGGCGGCGCCATGCTGCGCGCGCTGCTGCTGCTGGCGCTGGCGGCGCTGGGCCCGGGCGCCGCGCGCCGCCACGCGCCCGACCTGCGCGAGGACGAGCCCGCACGCCGCACCACGCGCCCCGCCGGTGAGTGCACGCTGCATCATGCGCCGCACGCGCTGCCAACGATGCCGGCCGACGTAATTAAATGCACATCGATCTTTCTCATCTGTCCAGCGTCAGCGAGCCGGCCACTGGCCGCCGCTGTCGCTCAGCTGCGAAACGCGCTCGCCTCGCATAGGGAAACAGTGAATGGCTATAGGCACGTGTGTTTATGTAAATTCGAATTACATTCCGAGGTTTCCGCAGCGGTCTCCAACTACTAGATCAATTAAAACGCACGTATGCATTCGTCTCAAAGAGTTGACTAGCGAGCCGCTTGTGTTTTAAATTGTTTATCAATGCTCGTATCGTTATCAGTGGAGCCGATACCAGCTGCGGTACTCGGGGATAATAAAAACAATACCACGTGAGAGCCGCTGAGTTTCGTCAACAAACGGAGAGAATTGTCGAGAGGTTCTATTTTCGGAGGATGATACAATAAAAAAAAATTTATCAGCCAGAGACTTGTCAAAAGTAATCTCGTAAATATTTATTACTTTATCAATTTTTGTCAATGAATCGCACCGAAAGGTTTTCGCGGAATCTGGGTTAAAAAAAAAACAAAATTATAAGTAACGATTGCAATCGTTCATATATTTTATATGGTTTAAGACATTTATTTCACAAAAATAGATTACTATTATTCACTTAGAATGAGAAACACTGGTTGCATACATAATAAACTTTCCTTGGTACGAATATCGGAGCGGTATGTTTGAAGTTAGAAGTAGGTACAATCTGTTAGTCGTTAACTTGTCAATAGGTTAGTAAAATAAACTATGATACAAGGATCAAGCTAAGGTGTTTTTTATTAATAATGTTACTTGATACAGGTAATCTCCAAAAAATATTGAGACTAATGAATATGGACTCATAGTCTATTACTTTTTAATGTTTATTTTAAATTAGGAAATAAGGTTTATTTTAACATAATTATGTTTAATTTTGCATTAAGTATTCGTTTTTTTGTATTTGTTGTGACTGTGATATTTTATTGGTACCTATGCAACCGCATCAATATTATGCACTCTCAATCAATAGCCCGTGTGTAGTAAAATTTCATTTTTTTTCTTCTAGAATTTATAAAAAATTAGAAATTACTTAATTAATCTGAAAAGTAGAAAGATAAGCGGGTTATCTTTAATTACCACAAAGTGGAAAATGCTGCTAGTTAGGTGTACCGCGCCTGTGACTAATGAGATTAACTAATACTTGATTAAAAATGCTCTATCAAACAACAAAAT
Source organism: Lithophane semibrunnea (assembly GCA_947363905.1). Lineage (NCBI taxonomy): Eukaryota > Metazoa > Arthropoda > Insecta > Lepidoptera > Noctuidae > Lithophane > Lithophane semibrunnea. The sequence continues at coordinate 7,976,967 of OX376200.1, forward strand.
TTTAAGAAGAAAGAACTGTGTATATTTAATAATATAATATTATACATAATAAGGTTTAAGTAAATCGTTCCAGTAAATTTTATAATAAACAGAGATAACATTGATATTTTTCGTTATTAAAGGAATACATTTATTTATAATAGGTATTCCAGTTAGTCTCACTTATTGATGAATTAAACCCAAATCTGATAAGGTTTTAGTAGGTACGAGTAATATCAAAATATTATCACAAGGTCGAAAGTGGAAAATAAAATCGAGTATAGCATGATTTCATAAAGTTGTATTGTCTTGCAATTGTTATATCATCATCAGATAAACGGAGCACATGTACATGAATATCAATGTCGTATGATTTCACAATCTTATCGTTTCGTGCTATGACGATTGCCTCAAACGCACATACGATTTTATGTACATAAGTTAGCTTAGGCCTTTAAGTTTATTACCTATTTATGTCTCCTCTTATGCTATATTTAACATGCAGTGGATAGAGGCATTCTATTGCATCAAGTTATGATAAAACACTAAAAAAAATCATTTTCCAACTGAAGGTTATTGTGCTGTTTCAATTTTCGTCTGCACTGTAAATAACTAAATAGATGTAAGATTAAATGATCACATCTAATTAAGTTTACAGCTTTAGCCTTGTGGGCACAAGGCTAAAGCTGTAAACTTAATGCGAGTGATGTCATTACTTTTATCATTGGAATAGACAGCAAGGACTTTCTAAGTCCCGCTCGATGGCCGACGTGACTCATGGCGACAGCTTTCATTCATTTTCCGGACGTTATAAAAGTTACAAATGTTTGCCAAGATTGTATTAACAAGTCTGCCAAAAATTGTATTACCGAGAAGAGAAAAAAGTTGTGTTCGTCTGTGATGTCTAGACACGCGACCGAGACAAGACGTGTCGTGACGCGAAATTTTCAAGCGTTTGTGGACATTTTGACGACCGTTTTGGCTCGATTTATACAAATTCCGGCAGGTTCCGGGTGTACTCTTAAAAAATTCTCTTAGAACTGTAATGTAGTCATTAGTACTTGTGTATAAGTACGTAAGTTCATACGGAGTGTTATTCGTCGCAAACGCGTGACGTGCGATAGCAGTGGGTGTCGGCTGAAAGGGCGTGCTAATTTCAGGTTGGAGGCTTGCGTAACTGTAGTACAAACGAAAACAACGCGGAACGGCAGCAATGGCCGCTCGTCACCTGACAGCTTCGAATGTCACATTTCTGATTGTGACGCGGTTATCAATTCAGTTATTATCGATCTATACAACTATGTCTGTTTTGTAAATATCTGCACAGCAGAAAATAAGTTGTTAAAGAATTAATAAAATTGGCAAATAAAACGATTAATATGCTACCAATAGCCTCGCGTATTCTTGGAAGGGGTCTTAGGGACAATAGGCCCAATTTATGAGGCAGATGGGATATAATTTTCTTAATCATTATTTATGGTAGAGGCGAAGTTGGTTGTTATAAAAAACCTCGTCACAACAACTATTTTAGTATAAATTCTCAGACATTTATTTATATTCCTACACAATATGTACTCAGATTGTACAAATTGATAACAGCTCGTGTAGTTAGTATAAATATTTACTTCTTTGTATTAAGTTAAACTTAAATAGGTACATAAAATTAATCTAATATAAAAATTCCTTGAACCGTTGTTCCTGTTTTTCCTGGGTTGTGAAAATATGCGAAAAGTTCCTGTATGGTTCCAAAAGGGGCGACAAGCAGAACTCAACTATACTGAACATTTTGTTGATACCAAATAAAAAACAAGAGCAACAGGAAGTGCTGACCAAAACATCACGGATCGTTAATAAACATGAAAACAAAAATACACTTCGTGCATTGTTATTTTTAACGCTATGATCGAACCTTATCGGACTGATCTTTTAACCCGAGAGCGGCGTGCCATCAAAAATATTTTTTATACTCTTGATAGCGGATAGGTATTCGAAATTTGTTGTTACTTTGACTTTTAGTCCGTGCCGGTGATTGCTCTGGGTTCTGATGTCATATATATTTTTATTGTATTACATGTCTGTCTAGCCAGCCCCCGATTCACAAGTTTTCGATAAATCGATTCGATTCCATAAAGTTGCTATGATTCTTCCTGCATCAAGTCAAATTGAATCATCACGACATTCAGTACCTAATCCTAGTTTGATTTCTAAACACAAAAGAAAATACTTATTGTTTGTTTTAGGTGCCTCTCAACGTGAAGTTGGATTGGCATCTCTACAATTCTGCTATTTTTTCGTCACACAGAACACTTTTTCGTCACACAAACTTCTTCCGGCGTATTAAAAAAAAAAGCCTTTAATTCGGACCATTGATCCATATGATGTTAGTAATACACACTACTTAAAAACTATGTTAGTAACAATTATAATAAAAACAAAAACATAAATTAGTTCATATACCTGCTGCACTCACCTGACGCACCGGGTACATGCACCCAATGCGCCATAATGGTGCACTTGGTGGGCTTATCACTAATATACCATACCTATTATAATATATTTTTCAACACACTTGCTCTTATTGAACTGCTTTTAGGTTCAGAATGCAGAGTATTATGGAAGCGTGATTTTTACTGCGCCACAGATAACTATTTACTAGTCGGAGTAATGACATGGCAGTATGGAATTAGTAAGTACTATCATGGCAGCATGGAATTTGTATCCAATAGAAATTGGTTTTGGTGAAGCTTTTTACCAAAGACAAGCGCTTAAAAGCAAGTTTTTATTTAAAAAAAAGAACCATAAGCAAACCAGTGGCGTTTAGTTATGGTAAAAAAAAATCCCATGCATACTCATGGGATTTTTTTTACCATAACTAAACATCAGTGGGATAGTTACTATACATTAATCAGTATGAACTATCCTACTAATAAATGAGCATTCTCTATTTACACCCGAACAGAGACTTGCGTTTTTTTCCGGTAAGACCGCGAGTGGCACGCGCGCAGGCCACTTGCCCGCCTAGACTAATCGCGCTGGCCTGCCCGTGAGCCACCGCGTTCGCGCGGTATTAAACTCTATCTGTACTATTAAATAAGGGTTTATATCGTTTGTGGCAATTTCAGTCTATATTGTTCACTACCCTAACCCCATTTGCGTATTATGTATTATTAACATTATTATATTTTTATATAGGCTGTTCAGCGGTATTACCGCGTGCGCATCGCTAGCGGAAAAAACTAAACCAGCCGCCAAATATGAATAAATTATAATAAATATTTGTTAACATTTTTGTAATCATTATTAAAAATGTCGATTTCGCGTAGGGGAGAAGAGCGTAAATAATAATAAATAGATTTGACTCCGCCATGTTACGTTTAGTGATAATATTTTTTTTTTCTCAAATCATTTTTTTTTGTATAGGCTGTCTAACGGTTTTGCCAGTGTCTTTATTTACACCTATGGAAAAACAAAACCAGCCAGCGGCCAGCGCGCCATTTTCCTTAAATATTTACTATAGTTTTCGTTGTGTGGTTTATTTTACCTATCAAAAATACAAAATCTAAAGTATTGCCACCAACCGACATAGAAGTTTTTAAAAGAAACTCCGGATAGTCAGTACCTGGCATCAAAGGTCAGTTAAAATTTATAAATCTATCATCTCTATAGTTAGGTACGTTATTGTAGCATAAGTTCTTACAACAAGTCTGTTTTTCCCTCGCAAGTGTGTTGAAAAACATCGTATGAAACGCGTGTGCATTGATTATTACGGCTACCTCTACCTACTCTCGGCTACCTTATCGCGTTCGCCTGTGGCTCACGCGAAAATACCGCCTCGACTGTAATATCCAAAAGAGCACACTCGTATCACAATGTACTATTACTTATTGCCTTCCTCTACTTTACTCATTACAATGCTGTCATTGTTCATTATCACCAAATAAAAATTTGGAGTTATTCAATATTCAATTAGACCTTCTAGAGAGACGTTTTTTTTAACGTTTTCGGTGACCAATATTACGATCCAGAAATGAAATGTCAGATAAAGGAGGTCTTTGTTTACTTTTGACATCAATCACATTTTTTTGTTCCGCGGCCAAAATAATGGCCTTATGAAGTCAAGTGACTCATATCGTAATAATTAAGATTAAAATTATGTTCCAATTCAGTGTTTACGTGTGAATACTCCCTACATAAGTAATGAATCCTCACAATTAAACAATAAAATACGTAAGTAGCCATGTTTTGGATGTTAGAGGCTGTATGCACAAGCATTGCGCCAGATAACAATCTCAGCTCTCAAACGCAGAATGTGAAGTTGTAAAGTATGCGAGTTATTAGCGGATACCCAACCCTTATTTGTGGAATGTTTTAAATGCGCATTTATACGCAAATATTATATAAGATTGTTTGCGTGCACGCAGTCGCATCGCGCGCGGAATGAAAATGTACTCGCGGTTGATTGCGCCTCATTGTAACACCGCTGCGCCTGCGCACCGCCGCGGTCCGATATCGTTCACTAATTGTCGCTTTACCTACTCGTATTATTTTACAATCGCCTTCTCTTGTATCGGCATTCTACCGGTAGGTCATTTGAATAAACTGTTCATACTTAGTTAGGTACCTATATTACGAAGTAGGTACTTGATAGGATCTGTTTAGATAGGATGTAAAAAGTGACATACCAAAAGCGCTGTACAGCACATTACTTAATGCGTCTTTCATACGTTATTACCTCGTATAGACGCACATCAAACGCAATTGATAGATTTATAGACTATCATAACCATTAGGACTCTACGTAGGTAGCCTTATGTGAATATTGCCAACTTGTCGTACTTTGACGAAGTAAAGTTAATTTTGCAAGTTACAATCATATTGCATGGCGTCACTCGTAATGTCGTAAATCGTGGTTGGGTTGCGTTATGTCCGTGGCGCGAACGCAGCGTCGCAGGACACTTACGTCCAATTCAGTCGCTGGTTCATTGCCCCGCAGCGAAGCTGGGCGTAACAAACGACCCGCTGACTGACGTCACATCATTACCATTGCACTCAAATTGCATTACCCGAAGGCTACATAAGCACATGCACTGATGCACATCATCATACAGTATGGTCACATCATTCTACTACACAACCACATTATGTTACCACGCGCAAAAGCAAAACCGGAATAAAACTATATTTTTCCTGATGATAAAAGATACTAACGCAAAATTCATAGAAGTTAAAATAATTAGCGTGCGAAATGTGAGGTTCCTTGACATGTGGTGGATCTGTACGTGTGCTTGTGCGCGCATAAATAATTAAATAAATTAGTTTTTTATTGGTTTACTTATATTGGGAATACAATTGTAGCCTGTAGATGTAGGCTACATGAAGTGCTTTGCTCGTAGAGGGTATGTGCTTTCTGCGCAATTGAATTAGATTTCATCTACAATTACAATGTACATGGTGTTTGACCGCTGCGTGTTCTCCGCACAAATATTAGCGCACTTAATTAACGCCCGACGAACTCACTTCCACGAAATTAATTGGGGTCAAAGAATTTGAGTGCATACATCTCAATTAAACCCGACGCTACACCAGGAGTCATCGCCACATCGGAATACCAAATAATTCAATATATTTTAATCGCACCAGACTTACTCATGGAAATAAGGAAATTCTTCTGGAAATAAATAACAGCGTGTCATTCCTAATCCCTGACGCCTCCTGCCAGCATCCGCAGACAATAGACATTAATTTTCAAAGGTGTGAGATAGGAATGTCGTCCGCGCAGGTAGAATTTTTGGCACCTTTATGATCAGATCCTGACGTGTCATAAGCCACCCACGGCCCTCATTAAGCCGGTAGCCTACAAAGGCGCCGGGTCGACCATAATGCTGTCAGATTATACGGAGCGAACGACGGGCGGGTCGTCGGCCTGCGGTGCCCTCGCGTGTTACAATTGCACACAATATGCCCCCGCGCGACCCGCCAAACCAAAAAGTTAGAAAAGTATCGCACGCTGGTGGGACGCCAAGCCGCAGCGATACCATCTCGGCGCCACGCGGCCGCCGCGCCGCGCCGCACTGCGTGCCACCTACACCTTGTCTGGATCCTTAAATTCGATCATTTTGTAGCTGTCCGGGCCCCTAAGGAGCACGTCCGGTGTCGGAGATGCCACCGTCGGCATTTAATTAGAAGTTTACTCTTAAGAACCCGTGAAATATTGCGCACCTTGGAGAATTTAAAGCGTCCGAGATTGAATACGGAGAAACGATAAATGCAATTCGGAACTTTGAGCGATTCGATTTATTTTATGAATATTTTCGGCGTGGAGCGTTCGGATCCCGCAAACGACTCTGTTTATCTTTATCGATAATAAAAGTTTTGGATAATGCGATATGTCGCCGAGAGCGGGGCGCGGGTGTGTCGGCCGACTTACGGAGCTCCTCCCACGTACGGGTCTCGTTATGAACTTGAATTAAATGAATGACGCAGTTGTATGAATGGCGCGGGAATGAATGTGAGTCGGAAGTGCAAACCGCGCTTCAGCACGCTAGCCCATTGCGCCGCGCACGTGCATCCGCCGCCGCGCGCTGCGCTCGCGCCTCTTTGCTTCTAGTGCAACCTTACACCATCGCGTTTGTCAATCCTCGACACCGACATGGGATAGTTAGTTATGATGCATAAAATCTTACTCCTTTGAATTTCCTTCACTGGAACTTTGAATGTTAACAACACTAATAATGTCCGTGGCTTTACGTCCGCGCGCTCGCGACAAGGGTATAAAATTTCATCAGCCCGAAGATAAGAACAGTTGTATAGTAATAATTAACATGATACAAATTACATATAACACTCATGTACGAGTAAGTAATTTGCATGCGATTGTCTCGTAAACATCAGAGTTCACTGCGCAATATTTTAATTATTCATACTGGGGAATGAATAACGAGACCCTTAGTGTTTGAGTTAATACTAACGTTCGATATAAATGTGCGTAGTGGACTGAAGTTAATTAGGACACTGAGTACTGCGGCTAGGTCATGTAGGACATTTCTAATACTAGCTGGACAATAGGTTCAATGGAGTCGATTGTTGAGCAATATTGAGTTTATAAGTTAATTGCGAGAGCACAGGTGTGATGAGGCATCGTCATTTGTTTACTACATACACGCGCATAAATTAGCAATTAATTATTATAATGCAAAAGGGTTCTTATCATAGTGTGGAGGTATGTGTGACTAGGAGTCCGGCGTAAAGTCTTAGTTACTGGAGTTACTGCAGATTTAAATTATCTAGCGGAATTTTATTCTCAAGTTATTGTGCTTATTGGTTAGTAGTTGGCTAACTAAATCTTTCCAAAACTCCATCAGAGTCACAAACTGCTTATTAGTTGAATGGCATATTTTATGTCCATCGATCTCATTAAATTGTATAGGCATAGAAGAGCCTCAGTCTGCTGTTTAAAAGCTCCAAAATAAAATAAAGGGCTTAGTTAGTAACAGAAGATGTTCAAATTGTCATAGCTTATATCCAGAGTAGACGTAGACGCTACGAAACCTCTAGTTTCGTAGACAACGTTCCGCTTCGCAACACAGCCGCTGCTTAGACGCGTGTGCTACGCCAGCGTAGCGCCGACGACGCATGATCTTCTTTTCACTCCTTTCATTCCGTTGTACTCATACCTTTAATTATTTTGGTTCACTCACAGATGACCAGAATATAGGTAGGGAGGGCAGGGCGTTGGCAGCCCGATGCAAAATGCTTGCCCACTGGTTTGCGCGGTGCACTGACGAGGTAAAACTGACGCTCTTCCGAGCCTACTGCCAGTCGTTTTACTCGTGCAGCTTGTGGGTAAGGTATACGCAGAAGGCTTACAAGAGCGTTGTAAGCCTTCTGCGTATACCTTATATACCTTACCCACAAGCGCGCGCGTGCAGTATAATGCGCTGAGGATATTGTAGGGGCTGCCTCGGTTTTGCAGTGTATCGGGCATGTTTGCGGAAGCGCGAATAGATGACTTTCACGCCATCATGCGCAAACGGTGTGCATCGATGTTGCGGCGATTCAGGGGTAGCCATAACAGTATTCGCTACACTGGCGGACAAGGTTGATGGACCATATATCAGGCTCTGGGCTGGCAGACATTTGCTCACATGTTCATGTAGCCAATTAATTTATAATTATCGTATTTTTAAGTTATTGAGTTTACTACCATAGGCTAAGTTCATACTAATACGCCCATGGTCTGAAAAAAAAATATATTTGAATTATTTTGTTCAGCCACATACAATATGCAGTTTTCGTAAGCCCATTTTTCATTTCGGTAAAATAGCTTGTTTTAAAAGCTAAGTGGGTGATTCTTTGAACATATGCATATTACGCGGCCCTCCCCAAATAACTACTTAGTGAGATATAAAGTTATGTTTTTGTTTATTTCCCGTAAAACATAGGTCCAGCACTATATACAGATGGACATAACATATTCCTATTGTTATAAACAAATATGTTATATTCATAAACGTTCCTCAAATCTCATCACCATTCGTGTCCCAATTTCCAAATTTTAGCAGTTCATGCTCGAAAGGTTATAAATAAACCCTAAAGATCGTATTTTTTTGTAGTATTTTAGATAGTACACGACATGTTTTACCAATTAGCAAAACTATACACATTAAAGAACACTTTTAGGTAACTTTTAACGACTTTGAAAATTGTCCCAACACTTCATGCTCACTACCATTTGTTCAAATAGTCGCAGGATTATTTTGTTCCGCGTAGTTTATTGGTATCTGAAAGAGTAACTCAGCGGTCGCGCTCTGTTCCACGTCACGACTGGTGCAGGTCTCGCATCAAAGAGTGTTTTGGCGCCAACTGTAGCGTACCTTAATCGCCCAGAAATCGTGTTTGGCAAACAAAAATCTCCTTACCGTTCGAGTTGCCCGTGGTAAGTCTATTATTCTTATTTATCCTTTTTATGCACTGTTATAGTCGCCATAGGATACTCTTTGCTTTGATTAAGTTCCCAAGTTATTAAGTTCCAGAAAGAACGTATAATGTGAGAGAGTGTACAAAAATCTAATTACCGTTTATATAATTACCATTTTTCCCGTTCGTATTTTGGCGAACGGTAATGAGAAATTGAAAATGGTAATTAGCACCAGTATAAGCTGGCTTCTTATTAATACTGAAACTTCTTACTTCGCTAGGCCAGCCCAAGGGCGAAGTGATCGATTGTTTATCGTTCGATGTGAACTGACACCTCCGCAATAAAATAAACTTACATACTGACTACCCACCTACCACTAACATTTGGTCTGAGCCACTAATTTATTTTTTTTTCAGAGTGAAAAATGTTGCTAATTTTTCCGAAACAACAGTTTCGGAAAAATTAGCAATCGAAGGAGGAAATATTACATTTGTATGAAGCTGGCTGAGTTCTATTTACACAGAGTTTTGAAGCAATGTTTTAGTTGATTTTATTTAGATTACCTACTAGAATGATAATTATTAGGTATTGTTTTTATTTTGAAAACTTGTTTATATTATTGATATTTTACTTATTTTTTTAAATTAAGTCAATTGAAAAGCAAAGACACCGACGTCCGAAATTAAAGTTATATTTCACTTTTTTAGTCTTTTTTTTGGAAGTCGGTAGTTTTTTTTTTTGGAAAAAGTTTTTAATCTGTTTATGTTATGTGTACTACTACATGCGCGGTTTCTGGTCATGAAAGTGAGACTGATTCGGATTTAAGCATACCTAAATATTCTCAAGTTTTTGTATAAGATCTCATCGAGTTTAAGAAATATCTTAGATGGAACTTGTATATGTAGGTCTGAATTCTATTTACACTAAGTTTTGAACCAGTGTTCTAGTTGATTTTATTTAAATTACTAGACAAATAATATTATTGAATTTTAGCAAAACCGGTTGATTTTTGAGTTTTTTTTTATACAGTCAAGTCGATATAATAGCTAAGTTTGATGCCATTTAATAAGTAACCTAAATAATAAATAAAGTATGTGATTTAAGTAAATTATTCATTTTATTTACAATTACCAATCACGAAGTATAATTACCATTTTTAAACACTAATTACCGTGTGTTCCATATCTCATCACCGTTCGACGAAAATTTTCAGCTTCAGATTCAGACCTATATTGAAGTTCAAATACTGTGCGTTTGATTTATTTAGCTAATCTGCACTGTAAACTTTACGTTAAATTCATAAAAGTTGTAATTGGAAGCATTATTTGAACTTAATTTTCGAATCCTGAATATGTCTATCTTCAAATATTCACCCAAGTAAAGTGATGCGAATTAAAAAAAAAAAAATGTCGTAAGCATCAATGCCGGTCTCGGTGTGTATGTACGTATTACCTTGACCAATAAAAACTAGGCACTGGAACCCGTCAAGTGTGCGTATAATAAAAATTCCTGGTTTCTTACAAATATACTCACATCACAGTTGAAAACAGACCGACAAATAAAAACAAATGAAAAAATACAAAATGCAAATAAAAATGTGGCTATACGAGTGTTGATTGTTTGTTTAGAAGTTAATTTTCTTTTCAGTACCAATTGGCAAGATTATGGTTTGTATTGGTATTGAGAAAACAAAAGATGAGCACTTTATTATTTCATCTCTCTGTTCGTACACATGTGTTTGCTTTATTAGTTGTACATTTTCGTAAAGTTACTTTGTGGACGTGCCAGTATGTCCGATGTTGGCATTCATGTTTAAGAAAAATAGACATTCATAGCTTAATCATCTACTATTTTATGTAGTTCATTGATAAAATAATACAAATTAACGAATGGAAAAATGGAAACGGGTCGATAACTTCCATATTCTTTGTGCGACAACATGCTTTCATTAACTAGTATTGTTATCTGTATTTACATAATATAATATTGCTTTGTCTCAAAATAGTTGGATAGAAATGATTTAGTGTTAACAACATTTGTATAAATCCATCCATCGCCGATGAGTATTTCGAAATAAAGTACAAACACACTGGCATTTATGAATCCAGACTCGATAAATATTTAGCCGCGCTCAGTTCGCGCCAAATGGTGCACTCACAATCACTCACAGAGCTCCTTTTGGCGCCGAATGTCAATTTCCTAGAGATTGGCCATTGCCGGAGCTGTTCGAGCGTCGACAACAAACACGACTGTGTGGACTCGCGCTCGCGAATCTCACACTTATGCCAGATGCACTAATGGCGATAATCGAGGGACGACAGTTTGTTTATTCACGCAGCACGTAATGGATCCGAGCACTCTTCTCAATCGGTCGCGAAACGTGTTTGGATAAATGCTAGTGTGACTTTCATATCCAAGCTCTGGAGCGCAAAGCCTGTAAGTGCCTATGTGTGTAAACTATGTCCTTATGCGTGAGTATTTTAAGTTATGTTGTCAAACGACTTAGAGCTGTTACACAAAGTATTCAGTTACGTTATTATCTTTCTTGACAGCAATGACAGTTGAGAGTATGTGTTCACTTTAATACAAAGTAAAGTATTAAAGAGCTTATATGTGTGCGAAGTAGGCAGGCATTCTTAATTGATTGTCATTATGTATGCACAGTGAGTTACAGACAGTTCTCTCATCTAACGTGTCCGACGATTCTACATAATTATTTCTTTCGCATAATTTTGATTAGACTACGCTTTCAGGAGATTTTCCGGAAAACTTTGTATTTACACTGTGTTGGATGTATTTGAGATATGTCTATAGTACTGAACACTTTATGAAAAAACTTTGAGGACAATCTGTCACAGGTACTTGATTTATAACGACGACCATCCTTCCATTGTTTTAAAATATGTAAATGTAGCATAGTTTACAATCAGGATAGTGTTTAGTCATTTGGACTGCAGCTAATGCAGTCGTCGCACAGCTATTTATAATAGTGTCCGAGTACATAATAGTGTGTGCACGTGTAGTGTGTAGTTAGAAACAGGAGCGATTGATTGCGGTGTAGAGTATCAACGGTCGTCTCGCTGTCTGCGGGCCGCAGCTCGAGGGCATTCTTTACTAATCCTATATTGTGGAGATAATTGAGCGTCGCGGAGTCGCGCTCGCTCCCAGGCTACTTAGCGAAAAAACTGGAACATCTGTACTAGTGCGTTTGGCGTATGCGATACATACATATTGTACATAACGTTTGTAATGACAGTGCGTCGACCTCGCAACAGGGGCGCATTAAGCACAGCCTCGCGCTTGATGAATGTTTTCCTATTATAAACCATTGTTTTACAGTGTTCATGTTCGATGTTCCAGAAAGAATACAATGTAGACATGCTTTATGGGTACTGAAAACAAATCATCGAGCGTGAAGTACTTACGTGCCTATCGAGTTGCACTGAGATATTGAATGCCATTGTATCTATGCGATAAAATCAACCAACAAATACAGAAACGCTTTTCATGATAGATTCACTACCGCGGCTGACTAAGTAGGTAGGTACTAAGAGTTTTTTTTTATAAACGTTGCTTAAAGTTAAGTAATAATTAGCGACTGTTTACCCATACGTTTTTGACGTTTGAACGTCACTTAACTTTAAGCATCGCAAGCATTTATAAATAAACCCCTTAGTGTGCAGACAGATGTAATAAAGGCGGTGGTTTCATAAACTTCAGACTTTTGTTATCTACTTTTCATTTTACCAGGGGTTCCTAAAGTTGTGTACGTTACAATTAGTAGTTTTCATGTAACTGTCATGTCGCGCACTGCATTGCCAACGCATTACGTAGTTAATAAGTTATTTCAGCGGCAGCAGCATTGATTAAAGCTAATATGTACATATGCTAATCACAATACGTGTACAACGCTTTAGTTAATCGTGCAAGTATCGAAAGTTGCAGTTATAAGAACATGGTCACCATTTGAAAGTAACGAATACAATGTAACGGATGCAGTTTCTTAAAAAAGCTTTCATACCATAATTTATTTTACTATTCGTTTGCAACTTATAATTATTGCTAATTTTCACGTTAAGTTGGCTGAGACGAGAGCCTGCGCTAAGATGTCAAGTCAAAATTACGGGCTGATCAGTCTAAATAGGGGGCAGTTGGTCCGGTTGTACAGTTGCGCTCCTTAGATGGGCACCGGCGGCGCCCGTTTCTCTTGGCGCAGCGGCGCGGGCGCAGCGCTGCTCGCGGCACCACTCGCGAGCGCAGATAAAGGGCACGCCTACTCTGACGACACACTAATACATGCGACGCCGACACCAGCATGTGGCGAAACGCACAAAAACTTTCTTCTCTATTCTAACCTACGCTCATTCTAGTAGGCCCAAAATAACAATACTCGGTCACATTAATAGCCGCATCAAAATAGATCCTTAAGTAGAATCCGATGAATCACTATTACAAAACGCTAAGAAAATAAAAATAATGATAAAAGTCTGGCGCGCTGTTCGTAGTGAGCGGCTCTAAACTAAAGCTCCTAGACCGCACACTGTCAAAATATTGTCAAAGTGAATTCCACGCGTCCAATATATTAGGTATAATGATTTTCCACTTGGCAATAATCCTAGCGATTTATTTCGATCTCAGTAGATATTAACAACATACCGCATATATCTAGACGAGGCGTCATTCGTGTTCTCGGCTATAGGTTGTTGAACCTCTTTTTATTAAGGCTGACAAAGGTGATGGTTAGAGAAGTTTAGTACTTTCAGTTTTAGGCAAATATCGCGCGCCAGACGGCGGCGAAATGTCTCATTGTCACGGCGATATATTTAGTGGTGATGGCGCGTCACGCTACGCTGCGGATGCGTCTGTCCTCGCGCCGCCGCCGTCGCCCGCGCCGCGTCTGCTGCAGCCCCGACCAGCGCCTGCACTAACATTTGGCAAGGTCTCGGTACTTAATGAGTGCGAGACGCGCTTCCGCTGGGCCTCGTAAACGTAATCTATTTCACGAGCTCGCCTATTCATGTACGTCAAACTTTTCCTACTGACAAACAATGACGTTAACTACGTTAACAGTTCTCCTAATTACAGTTTGTCCTGACTTTTACTCGTTGACAGGGCTCATCACTTATTATGATATCTTCTACAATTTCAATCCATCGAGCACTTTCTAAGTAGCTTCCTAGTGTCTTTGATATAAGTACCTATCTGATTTGCTTATCGTTGATAAACGATACAAGACGGGGCCAGCGACGTTACTAGAAGACGGTCTGCCCAGCAGAAACTTGATGGTCTATTTTTTATGTAAAAATATTTAAAGAATGATTCATGAAAAAACCTATTTTATACCACATAAATTCTGTATAACATAATTAAGTGTTTCAAAGATTTACATTTCATTTACTTTTTTTAAAGATAACATTTTCCTCTGAACTATTAGATCTACAGATAAATTTCCCGTCGCGATAACGTTTCAGAGTAAATAGATAAGTACATTTCCACCATTTGACACCTGAATGTCGTGTAGTTGCATAACAATGATAAATGTAAGCGAGTCATTGACTTTTAGTTATCGTCCCGCCGTAGAAGGCCGCCCCCGCCCAAGGCGCACCGCATTACAACTAAACTGCCCAACACACGTTATAAACTGCATTTTCACATAAGTAATTCTATTATACATTTTTTTTCTTGCAAAAGGTGTTATGTTATAGAGAAGATTTATTTTGAGTCAAGAAAAGACTTATTTCTTTCATTTTATGTAAATTTTATTGGCAGGGAAGAGGTAATAATAGAAATTGGGGCTAATCGCAATTGATTTATTTTAATAGCGATATTAAAATAAATCAACTGCGATTTCAGCGATGAAATATTTATAATTCTACTAAACCATACCGATTTCAGTTACCAAGGGGTATTATTATCATGTGTAAAAAATTTAAGAGATTTCAAGCTTTATAATCAAGGGTTCACTTTCAAATACTTTCCGTTGAAATCATTTTTATCTTTGTCACCCGGTGAAGTGCGCAAGAATTGGAACGTAGAATTCGTCCTAGATGGATGTGATCAACGGGGTGTTGCAGTTTTAATTTTATGATTGTCTCTTATTGTTATTAGCCTATAACTTGTGTGTTTGGTGTCTTACTACTGTTAGTGCAAGTTGGTGATTAATAAATAAATAAATAAATAAAAGTTGGTCTGCTGGGTGCCAGGAAACACATCTCTAAAAAAAGTGCTAAGGCATGACTTTCACTTGTTGCGCTTGTTAGAATACTCATTTTGTGAGGTTATATTAATATTAAAGTATTGTTTGTCCGATAGTGACATCTGTCACATTTACGAAGCTTGGGACCAATGTAGAAGTACCTGATTTGACTAGGTATTGTGTTTACCTAAAAATAACATTTAACTTGATAAATTCATTTAGAGGTTATCACTATAAATTATTATGTAATATTTAATGATACTTGGAGCATATTTTAGATTTGATATTGTTATTTTAATATAATAAGCCGTTTCAACCAAAATAATAGGTCTTTACCTATGAAATTGCCGTTCTGCAGTACTGGCCATTTCAAATCAAAATAATATTTGTTTGGCTAAGAATTCTAATTTCAAATTAATTTTATTTTAAAAACATGGAATTCTTTTTTCAAAAGAAGTCATTTGTTTAATGATTAGTGTTACATTTTCATCGCATTTCAATCTTTTTCGTCATCATGGATACGTTAAAAATTCGAGTAATTATGGAATATGAGTACCGTCGTGGCAGCAACGCGGCACAAGCTGCACGCAACATCAACGACGTTTACGGAGCTAGCACTACAAACCAACGCACCACCTGTTATTGGTTTGCTCGCTTCCGTTCTGAAAATTTCGACCTGAAAAATGAACCTCGCAGTCGTCCGAAGACTTTGGTCGACAATGACGAATTAAAGGCGATTGTGGAAGCTGATGATACACAATCTACGGCTGAATTAGCAGCAGCTTTCGACGTTAGCGTCAAAACAATATTGGTCCATTTGCATCAAATAGGCAAGGTAAAAAAGCTTGACAAATGGGTGCTCCACGAACTCAATGATCGCCAGCGCGAAGTACGCGTCGAGGCGTGCCTTGCACTGCTCAACAGACACACAAATGAAGGAATTTTGAACCGCATTGTTACCTGCGATGAAAAATGGATTCTGTTTGATAACCGCAAGCGCTCAGCAAGTTGGTTGGATCCCGGTTCAGTACCTAAACAATGCTCTAAACGAAAACTTACCCCTAGAAATGTGATGGTCGCTGTTTGGTGGTCTAGCGTCGGTATGATTCATCACAGCTTCTTACCAAACAAGGTGAGCATTACTGCAGATGTGTACTGTGAAGAACTGAACACAATGATGGAAAAGCTGGCACATCTCCAACCAGCATTGGTCAATCGCTCGTCTCCGCTGCTCTTGCACGACAACGCGCGACCTCATACTGCACAGCAGACGGTCTCCAAGTTGCAAGACCTGGGGTTGGAAGCTCTCCGTCATCCGCCCTACTCACCAGACCTTGCGCCTACAGACTACTACTTTTTCCAGAATTTGGATAACTTCTTGGCGGGAAAAAAATTCAATACCCAAGAGGCAGTACAAAATGCCTTTGAAAAATTTGTTGCCTCCCGTCCAGCTGATTTCTTTAAGAAGGGCATCAATAAACTGCCACTGCGTTGGCAAAGATGCATTGATTGCATGGGTGATTACTTCGATTAATACAAATAAAAAATACATGAAAAAAATTCGTTTAAATTTTTTCATACAAAACGGCAATTTCATAGGTCTAATATATGATTCATCTATGATTTGTTTAAAATGACGGTAGATGTTTGATATAAAGTGACGTTGGTAGGATATAAAAAGGATTGTAACGACGTTATCGGGTCAGTTGCTCGGTAGATGTCCAGTTGGTTGGATCTAGTGCCGTTGTTGTTTGGAATAGACCAGCGGATGTCACGTAAGTTAAGTAATTTGATATTATACCGTGCTGATTATGATTATAGTGTTGTGTATGGTATACTATTGCCATTGACATTGAATAAAGTCTAATTAAACAAATGTCTTGTCTTTCTGTGATTTACTTTATGAAATCCTTTCCCTACAAAACATATATTGAACAGGACTTTCAGACGCAGCAGTTAGATCATCCTGACATTAAAAGCTACTTTGGGTAATACCTATATAAATACTTATACATATTAATTACCTCTATCTTCTAACACGCTCAATCATACCCCTGATATGATCTTCACGGCTTCAGCTATAACTTCAGCTAGTGCTAACAATTTGACAGCTACAGGATAGTTCCTGTTGTTGTCAAATTGTTGTTTGTAAATAATGATATCGATAAGTGTGGATGTGTGATCTGTTACAATGATGGAGACGTCAACGTGTCGGGCAGCAAGTGACAAGTTGTGTCTTACGGTGAGTCACACGTGCCGCCGCGCGCTGTGGGAGCGCAGCGCGGCGAAGGCACGGCGCAGCTCGGCGGCGGCGGCGGTGGCCCAGCCATATTTTTATTTGTCGATATCTGTGATCGGCGCCTGCTCCATTAGTCATGTGACAGTATCGACACGAGATCGGCTCTCTCGACCCTCTTTAATTCCAGTCGACGCCCGCGAGACTGCACTCGTGGTCGTATGCAAATTTACACGTTTGCGGCCAGCTGATGAATGATGTACTGACACGATCCTGTCCGTCTGTTGCCGCGTGAGGCCTGCTGCGATAAGCCTTCAATGTTGTATCATAGACGAACGTTTGGGAAATGTTCCATGACTCACTACCTATACAATTCGTAGTGCGGTGGACATAATAAATGGGCAAACTTTTTTTTCGAAGGTCGCCTGATCTAATTTTGTTTACGAGAGTACGTAGACCTTTGATGAGATCATTTTTAACAATTGTACATAAATAGTGTTGATGGCGGTGCGCCTGCGCCGGTGTGATGCAGAGCGCTCGTGTTGGCAGCCGGGTCAAGGAGGAAGTTGTTTTTAGAGGATTGTAGTGATTATGATTGACACTAATTGTGATTTTTGAAAGTTAGCTAGTGTTTCGAAATGAAGCAATGTAGTGCATGGCAGCACAGGAATAGTATGCGTCGGCGGGTGAGCGAGGGTCATTGAGCTCGCTCTGAGTCACCGCATGCGACGTACGTAGTCTCTATCACATTAATACTTTCTTATAAGGTTGTCGCGTTTAAATAATGCATGTTATGCAACTGGTTGCAATTTGTGCTCTCTTGCGCCGTGCTAAATTGTTCCACGGTCTCACGCCTCCCGCACATACGAGTTACTATAGGTACATGCGAACATTACGTACATATTAAACAGTTTTATTTAGGTCGTTAGCATTTTATGTAAAAGAATTGTACGATGTTCGGAAACTTGCGTTAAAATGCAGTTTTAAATGCAAGGTTTTTTAAGTTTTTGTTCACAAGAATTTGCTTTACTTTTTGTGTCGTCCTCGGTCGGCACATGCTCACTCTCCTTGACTTTAGTAGTTTCCTCACATCTGACTCTAACCGAATTCCATTCACTTACTGTATTTTTTTCCTAGAAGCTTTTGTTTACGGTTATTCTTCCTATGTGTTTCTTCCCTTGGTCTCTTACAGATTAATTGATTTTCCTTGTGATACAAATAAACTATTTATGTTCATTAATGGGGACCTACTGTTTAGGGTTATATATAATTGCAAAATACTCAGAAAAGTCCATGTTTGAATGTTGCCGAAGGGCGTGAAGGCACGCGGCACCTTGCGCCTTACTCATATCAATGCCATCTTAAACGAGTGGCTGTGTCGCATACCAACCGAGGGATCTTAGGATTTATGTGCCGACACCGCTAACAAATCTAATGACCCAGCGATGTATGACGGTATTTCGAGTAAATTCACGTTTATTGGGCCCCATACCGTTTCTGTATATAAGTTACGGCACATGTGTGGAGCGATAATTATTTTTGTAAGTCGACAAGACAAAATGTAATGTTCAGAGCCGACACAGGACCGGCATTAAAGACATTATCGTGTTATCGATCAGCGTCCTTAAAGCGGTTTGCAATTAGTGTTACCTTAAGCGATGCAAGTGCGGACCTCCCGCGCGAGAGACGCCGCGCGCCGGCGCCGCCTGCGCCGCTTTATGAAATTATCACTAAATTGAGAGATAAAACTCGCTCTTACTGACGCGATAATAGCCGCCCCCGGCAGCTGCGTTTTCCTATTTACGTCTCGTTTAACGTACATTCTGATCAACCTTTTGATTGAATTGTTACCTTAAGCCATGCAGGTATTTTTGCTGTTACCATAACATGTTTCTATACATTTGTAATTTTTTTTTTAATTTCATTTGTGTGCTTGGTTCGCCGACACAAATATTAAAGAGTAATCATATGTTTCAACTGGATAGAGCTGAACTTATTAAATACAAGGTAGGTATAGGTACACCTACTATAAATAGTACCAGTTTGTCCGGCATGGCCTATACTACTAAAAAGTGAAAATTAACTTTAATTTCGGAAGTCGGTGTCTTTTGTTTTCAATTTTAGTGTTTTGACACCGACTTTCGAAATTAGTTATTTTTCACTTTTTTGTGTTTTTTTTGGAAGTCGGTTGTTGTATGTTACGCGAAACAGCGCTTCTTTTGTATTTTTTACCACTGCTTGTCATATCATTATAGGCCATGCCGGACAAACTTGCACTATTTATAGGAGGTACTTATACCTACCTTGTATTTAATAAGTTCAGCTATAACCAGTTTTATTTTTCACTTTTTAGTTGTGGTACCTCTCCACACAAATTCGAATACCAATACCCGTCACTGTTATTTTTTACCTGCTATGTAAAAAATAACAGTGACGGGAACTTAAAACATCATCCATATAAGCTAAGTGGGAAAAATACATATTATTGAAGCTAACTAAACCGAGGAAGCAAAGATAATAAATTTTATATGGGACCACCTCCGAAGCAAGAGCTACTAGACAAAAAAAGAATCATCCAAATCAATTCATAATTGCTGGAGTAATCGCGTAAAAAAACACAAACAAAAAAAATACAGTCGAATTGAGAACCTCCTCCTTTTAGAAGTCGGTTAAAACTGTAATCACTAGCAAAATGATTTCATTTGTCGCTCTACTCATTTTCCACTTGAATTTTTCATGAAATCACATGTTACAGTTTTACAAGACTATAACATGTGATTTCACGGAAAATCGGAAAACCTAGAAAACCCAAGATAAGTAAGAAGTACATTTCATACAATAACTTAAACAACATTTAGTTACATATAAAGAGCCGCACGAACATAAATGGTCAGCCCGCGGTATCGCATAGTGCGTTGGATTGCCCTAAAAGGCACTGTCACTTACAAGAGGCCTTTCATAACACTTAATAAGATGCAGTGCGAGTGTAAAATTTCGTGATGGATCCGTGAGAGCAGTCACGAGGCGCCCGGGGCCGTGGGACATAGCGACTTTGTTTTATTTTCATTGGCTTATGTAGTGCCGGCTGCTAATTACACGGCGGGTTGCTTTTTAACGAGCACTCATTCAGCTTAACGGCACGCGCACGCGCGCCCGCTGCGCCGCCCGCGCCGCGGTTTCACGTCACGTTATAAATATGACCATGCTTTTTAATACCCACTTGCATTAGCGAAATTCGCTTTGCCAACAGCCGACCCAAAGTACGATTCGCATGAAATTGTGGGCACGCACGTATTTAATTGCTGCGTATGTCAGAGCTGAGACCATTCATGTTTACTCGTGGAGGCGTTCCCTCCTAGCGGAGATGTAGCCAGTCGTAGCTGACGCTAATAAAATACCCTCTTGGTCATGTCAGCGGAAACTACACTGTAATTATTAACGACTATTAGTGAACAGGACAGAAATGTCTAATATTGGAGCAGTTTGACTCAATGAATCTATATTTTAATTAAAACTTCTGTCATTAAAATAAATGATTTTGTAAACAAACACACAATATGGGGAAAATATGTTCGCAACCAGACTTCAGACGTTCAAGGTAGATCAAAAACTAGCGGAAATTTTGCTTACTGTCTTCTTTTATTTCAACACCAAATAAATTGTCTTGAAATTTGTGTGATTTTTAACGACTTAATGTATGTTGGTCCATAAATTTATAAGCACATTTTACGTGAATGCTCAGACATTTTACGAGGTATTTGATAATAGAACAGAATGCGTTGAAAACTGTTGGGTCTGTGTAATTCGGTCACAGCGAAATAGTGCTACGTTGATATACAGGTACGAGCCCCTCATAAATTAGCGTTACTCATACTAAATAACAGTTTAATGTGTAGACAGTAGACCCACTTGTAGACGAAGTGACGGGTGGCCTCAGAACTTACAACAGTTTACACGTCGCTACCATTATGTCCTTTTCATTTTAGAACTACAACGATAGTACACACGGCTACACATCAAGCTATACATTTCCAGTTTTTGCTGATCTTGCATTGTATAGGATTTCTGCACAATGCGAGGTCGGGTTATACTGGAAATGTATAGCTTGATGTGTAGCCGTGTGTACATAATGAACGATCTTGCAAATTCACTCATTTACCGCTTGAGTCACTAAATAACGTTTGTTTAGTGCGATAAGATAGTTGATAAGATACTATTCACAATAGAATCTTCGGATATGATTAGTTAATAATGTTAAATCTAAAATAATCAGTCATAGAAATTATTATCATGATCTCGTAGAATCGTACATAAAAACTTATTGCACAACGTTTCCCTAGAAACAGACCAGACATAGATACCTACAAGAACTTAGCAGTAATATAATTACTGTGGGTATGTATGGCCCCCTATTATTTGAAGTGTTAAGTCGTGCTGCACACTGATAACAAAGGTGCAAAAATAATATTCGTGATTGTATATTTACAACCTCCTGAGATCATCCACTCTCATATACAAAGCTGTTCTAACGTATTAGGAGTGTTACGTAGACTGTACTATAACGATCTCTAATAATAGTTTACACTTATTTATTTTACGTAGTTGTTAACTGGATTGAGCGCTCACTTTGAATTTAGGTTACGATTATCGATTGTTTTAAGAGCACATAAATATTTCTGAGTTGAATTGAAACTTTTTCAAACGCGAGAGCAATATATTTATTTAAGGCAAAATGTACGTTTGTAGATGATGTAGCGGTGTAATGTAAAATAACGATAAAAGAGGTTGCGCGAGAGTGACGGCTCGTTGACGGGTGGCGTCGCATCGCTGCGCCGGCCGCTCGATATCGATCTCGACTCGAAACGCAGCCTTCCAAATAGGGAGCCCTCTGCTCCCAAATAGGCACTGGTCGGGTCGACGCTGCTGCCGCCGCCGCGTAGCTATCGAGAACGCAATACCGCCCCCCTCGCCTTCTTTCATTGTCTACGAGTTTTTTTGCTCGCTTTATAACCAATATTGTACCATGGCCGATGTCCACATAGAGCAATACTGAGCTCCGAACGTCTAGGTGCCGAGCGAGCATTGCGTCACTGCAGATAATTGTCCAAGCTAAAGGTCGATTGGTCATCAGTTCCTTTGTTATTTGACGTCGGCAGTCGAAATAAATACTAAAGTATGTTTCACTATGATGCAAATTACATATGCGTGAGCAACGACGTATTGCGAACATATAACATGACATAATAATGCATGTAATGTTAGGGTTCACGATGGGCTACCTCCAGCAAGATGAACGGTGTATGTGCGCAGGAAGACGAGTGGGCTCGGTGTAGTTGGCGTTCGTAGCGACACCCACAGTCACCACTCGAGCCGAGCTAATATTTCAAACTATTCAACAGGGAGTTTATCTTCATTTTAGACATGTTTATGCGGGCATTTCTCTTAACGAGTAACTGCGGTTACCGAGACTTCATTGTCATATAAGGCCTGTACAACCAGACGTTGTCATGGTGGCAACGCAGCCTTGAATGTAATCCTTAAGCCACAATAAAAAATAAGTGAGGAGTCAATAACTCCGAGCTGCAGCCGACGTTCAAGCGTCACTATTAATTGCAAATGGACTACAAATGGAGGTCAATTGGTACGAAAAGCATTCGTGTGGGTGTATGTCGGCGTATTGTTCACAGATTCGTAGATGTAGCCATCAGTCTTGCGGAGAATGTGGCATATTTTAAATAAACTGCAAAGGATTATGCATGCGTGCACGCGGGCGGCCCTGAGGTATCGCGGCATTGTATTCAAATCCGGGCGCGTCACCAGCGCGGGCGCATGGGGCGATCGCGACGCAAGACGTGAAGCGCCCGCGTCGGCCATTACTCAAACACGCCGACACGCCCTTCGCCCTCCATTTGTTATCACCTTTTCATTTTATTTTGAATTCAGCAACAAACTAATTATAGAAAGCACTTTTGTAACAGAAGTTTTTTACTGGCTTGCGGTCGTAGGAGCTCGAAAGGGAAACGTGTACGTGTTGTCTATTTGACGCGAACTGAAAGCGACTTATTGTGCTGTCAATGCGTTTATGTAGTAAAGTAATGCGCGTTCTTGATGTGAACGGACGCGGATCCCGCGCACTCTACTGCAGCTAACACCCGCTGACGTATCATTCACTAGGACATCTATTGAAACATGAGACCGACATGAGATACTCCACACAACGCCATCGCTAGGGCTATTGCAGCTTATTACAACTATGTGCATGTCTAGCAGCAAACTTGCAATAGGATTATTAACATACAAATGTGGTTATTTATGTAATATAACCTATTACTCCACATGTATTTGAACTTGTGTATCTATATCAATCATATTTCATGGAATTTCTTAAGATTTACAGTTAAATTGCTTCTGTATTGAGTACAACCAGTAATATCTGGATAAAACCAAGGTTTGCAGGCTATAATAGGTAGTTTCTCTCGATTGAGATTGATACTCTACATTTGCTTCATTCGACAACTTTATTATTAATATCATCTTTTAACAACTAGATCGATTTCAAAGCTTTTTGTTTCAAATTGCCGTGAAACGTCCATGTTCCATAATCCAATAAAGTTGATCCTGTCCTATGCGGTATAGTCAACAAGAAGGACATCACTTTTTTCGTAAAAAGATCTTTTTATAGTTATTATACACAACCACTAAAGAGATCCGTTTTATCGTTTTTTAAATAATATTTTAATAACATCATAATCTTGTTTAGGTTCAGCGCCAAATATTTTATCAAAATGGGATCTGTGTTGCTTCACTGACAGTATTTATAGGGTAAAGGAAGGTAGGTATCTCAATTAATCCTAAAGTCGGGTTTAAATTTAAATTTTAATTAGGGCGGCCAGAGGCGCGGGCGCAGAGAGGCGCCTTGTCACTAAACACGTATAAATAACGCTTTTAGCTCACCGTCTGTCTGACTCTCTCGTCCGCCTGACTCTCTCGTCACATTTCTCAAATAATAACTTTTCATAATTGTGATAAAAGCAAAATGATTCTTAAAAGCGGTATACATATAAATCATTCGGTTAATAACAATAATATTATTAATCTTATAATTCAGTAGATAGTGTTTCCAGTGATTACATTATTGGTCTTTCCTTCCTTATGGTGGTTATCTTATACTACATTGATAAGGGTTTCGCGAAAAGTGGAGAGCTTGATACCCATTATTGCTTTTCAGATTATCTTGACTGATTAATGATTTTGCCAAATTTAGACACCTGATATTTACTATCGTTTTATACTGATTACACTTCTAGTAATTTGAAGAGTTTCAATTACCTTAAAAAAAAACACTGGCAGATGTTGTAATTCGTAGACTCGAGCGTAGATATCAGTAGATGTGTCGTAATTTTACGGGTAAAATCGGTAGTTAGTTAAGGTAATAGTACCATTTCAATAGGTACGAACTGTTCAGATTAAAAAAACAAGTTAAGCTAGTGGTATTACCAACAATAGATGAACTATGCAGGGCCTACGCCGCTACGAGATTTGTTTTTGTAGCACAATTTGCCAAAATATTATTTTCATATAATTTAAAAAAAAAAACTGGACTAGGATTGCCTCGTTGGTCTAGTGGCCGCATGCGCTACTGCTGAGCATGAGGTTCTGGGTTCGACTCCCGGGTCGGGCAAAGTGTTATTGGGTTTTTTTATCTGGAATTGCTCAGTAGCAGTCTGGAGTCTGGATTTGTGCCTGATTGATGGCAAAACGCTCGCCCCCTATTACATGGGACTTATACATAACTAACAAAATGTGGGTTTACCTACAGGTAGGTACACCTCTGCGCAACCCCTCGGGGAAACAAGGCGTGATGTTATGTTTATGTTTCCTATTTTCGTTAGATTTTACTATAAGTGCCGTTTTTTAGTAACACGATTAAGCTACATCTACTAGAAACTATTATGGCCGTGTAATAGTTCACTTACTTGTAACAGCTATGGAATTGAGGATACGGTTTAATCAAATGTATTTCTAAGTGAAAATAACAGTTTCCCTTTAGATAATTAAATCAGAATAGTCCAATGATTATTGTTAACACTCAAGATGCAGCCGTAGTGCAAATACAAGTAGCTAGTTCTCTGGGGAAAGTCAGTACGCACCGCATTATCCAATTCAAATGTAAATAGTAAATAAAGTGTGTTTTCTATTCCTTTCTGCGAAGCGCCAACTTCTTAGCCTTCACAAAGCCTTTCTTGGTTTAACTTTATGATATTTGAGTGGAAATATGAAAACAAAATCGATAAGATAATCGAATTAAAGTTGGTGCCGCTCGGCGACACGATTACTTGAGATGTAAATGACATGGTTTGCAACTATGCATCGGATATGTGTATGCAGCCCACCCGCGTGGCCTGCGTACAGTCGACGCCATCATTATCAGACCTGCATGCAGATATTTAACCTTGTTTTTGAGTTAATACTTTAATAATACGTCTTACTATTCGCTTGTAATTATAGGTACTCCTAGAATCGATGATGTTCCAATTTAAATACACGATCGCCAATAAATTATCAAGGATTAAATTCTGATTGGTTTTCTCTTCAAGTAGTTTACCGAAAACGTTATTTGCGATTTATGTGACATTTATCGCAGCAAATTAAATCTACTAATGCAGTCTAATATAATCAATGTGTTTTGGTTGATGTGTTCTTAGAAGCGCAAGTTTCTCAGAGTAATAACATTCAATCAAGTTGTTTATTACACTCGTAACAGCAAGTGTTGCTGAATTTAATAAAGACTTACGCCACTCGTGTTATAACTTCGTACGAAATCGTCAAGTGTGAAGCGTTGGCGTAGCGCATCGGTGACGTTGTAGTGGCGATGGCGTGCCGGTGGCGCAAGTCGTAGACCACGCTTCGCCATGTTGCTGTTTATTAACGTGAATACTGACGTCCCCACCCACCCATTAATCTCCATATAATTAAATGATCAAGTAAAATTATATTTAGACAAGGAAATGGGGTCAAGCCCACGCCACGCTGCGCTTAGTCTCGCCCTGTGGGACCGCACTGGAAACCTCGTGAAAGTTCAAAGATACGTTTCGTAATGCTGCTAATAGTTTCTTATCTTATATCCAACTAGTTGACACGAGCTTTAAAGGAAAAGTGACACATACAGCCTGTAGCGCTTTCAGTATACCTAGGAACGTTAGCCGGTTACTCTATCTCTCTTGTACAACCTACGCGTTTAATTGAATTTAATCTTGAAATTCAATTCAAATTAGATGTAATAACATGTCAACAATTTATTAACAAGATTAAATTGTATTTAAATTATGAAAAAATTAAAAAATGTTGTCGTACAGCGATATCTGTCAACCGATTTACCTACTTCAAAATATTATATGGTCGCTTTGGCACTGGAATTTGTGAGTTAACCTAACCACATTAGTTATTGTTATGAGGGTCTTAATAAGCCCCTGAGTTAATTTTAGCGTTAAATCTAATACACATTTTTGGCTAACAACATTCCGTACGCTGCTTTTAAATAATTTTTGCAAGCATGCGCACGAGTCTCTGTCACATAATTACTCAGAGATTATTATGAGGCTTTCTACTAGGTCTGATAACGGTGCCACAAAACCATTAATGAGTGTACTCGCCTGGTGAAATCGCCGAGGAAAAATCTCAAGTCTTATTAGCATAGTAGTAGAGCTAGTTTATTCATAATTGGCGGTTGTGCCCTCCCCGCGCTGGCGGTGCGTGCGGGTCCGCCCAGCGCATGCGCACAGCGATCGTGCGAATAAATTGCGATCATAATATCGCGCGACGCACACCCAGGCCCGACCACAATTAAAATTTGCATTCTTGCGTCTGATTGATAACTCTGTTGAGTAAGTGAGGCGGTATTTGATTTGGGTAGGCGTAGCCGAAGGTAGACACAACTATGTATTTGCCATTCAATGTTTTTTTACGGCCATGCCCACTGCCCATGCACCAGCTTATGATTAATGGGTTGACACAGCTTCTTAAAGAACTAAACGGGACTTTTTGTTGAATGATTGTGGTACCAAATGTGTTTATCAAGGATCCCATAATCGCGAATACATAGTGGCGCAGCAAGGTGGAGCTGTAGTCGGCCAAACACACGAATAGGTGTGTCAGGATAATAGAGAAGGAAATATTTAAGTCATAGCTAACCTAATGCTTATTCTCAGTTCATTGGCGAGATGGTAACATATCTACCTATATCTACTCGTTAAATGTAGTAAAGTAATACATGTCAATCGCGATGTATCTCCAGCTGCGCGATGCTATTTCGATTTGGATTAGTCACAGATTCGTTAGATGACCTTACTACACGTAAAGGACGAGACGTTTTATTTCGACAGAAAGTAATGTCCCGTCATTTGTTTTCTCTTGGAAAACTATTCCGAAATGACAGATATATTATTTTCCGTGAAAAACATAATATGCATCGCCGGCTAAATCCGTGGCTCGATGGCGACACATGTTCGCAAAATATTTTTTAAGTTTGTTTTTATGAGGTGCAACTGTAAGACATGCTCACTCCCCAAGCATCCGTAGAATGATATCCAATAAATTATAAACGATATTTTTGTTGAGTAAGTTGGCTCACGTCCACTGCTCGCTCCTGGACATTTTTGTTATCATATTCAATAACAAGCCATTAAGTATCCGAACAGTTTAACGAGCTGCGCACAATTTGTATGTGCAGAGCTGAACGCCGAAACTCGACGCTCGCGCCTCATTCCCGATATGGTGTCCAGCATCGCATTAACAGCACCTTGTACTACTTAAGCTGTCTACACCTCGTAAAACTGTCGCAATATAATAGTGTTCCGAAATTATAAGAAAATAAAGATCACGCCGCCGGACAACGTAAAACGCTCAATAAGGAAGGAGAATGATTTGTATGATTTTTATAGTTCCTACTAATTGGTTCGACAATGTAACGACGGCCTTTACGTCGCCTTCTTGCATTTTAATCAGGATACACTGGAAATAAACATATAATATAAGTTGAATTATGGACATACAGAACGAGAAGAACCAGTCACAATTGCGACAAGCAGGCGCCAGGCCCAGTCAATGAAGTCTACAATAATAAATAAAAGTTGAGGGAAACGAGACTCTATTAATACACAGACAATTTATACTCCGAGATACCGACTGATGAACGTTACTAGCGTCGTGTTTTGTTTTTAAATGAATTATAATGTTTTAAATATATGTTTAATTGATAAGTTTACCTAAATGATCTGTATCAAACATTTTAATTTATTCCAAACTTCACAACTAAATAAGAAATGTTGAAAGATATAATTTATTTTTGGTATTGGACGTAACCGAGCCGTCGAGAAATATGCGGTGCTATCAATAACTAGCAGTCTCGATATGAGAGGAGCATATTTATGTGCCCTTTAATTTAAATAGGATAAAGTCGGTTATGAATCGTTAAGGACCACCGGCGAGAAGTTAAGGAGGCCTGTCAGTAAAGGGAATGGATATGTCTGTAGGAGCAGGAAGGCGCGCCGGCGCCGATGTCGTCAACCTTGCAATGCATATTCCGTGTACATAATGTAAGCGAGGACGATTACACTCGAGCACAACTATAAAACGGCCTATTGCCATGATAACATCTCCCGCAGATTTTGCGAGAGACGGAGACGCCTCGGTGTCGCCGCACCGTCATACCGATCGCGATGCAGCTCAAATTAACTTAAGTAAAACTGCCAATTAGTATTTTATTAATGAAATCGAGATTCCTTTAGAAACTGTTTATCCAATACCGATATCAATCGATAAAATTGGTTTATGTAAATATCTTCTTTCTATCCTTTTACTGAGATGTTGTAACATCTCGTTATAGTATCTATTAATAACAATTATGCATGCATGGCCAGTTTGTTTTTCTTGCATCGCGTTCAAATGTTTTTATAAAAATAATTTATTGTTCGCCGGGAGCAACAGCGATGACACATGAAGAGCATATAACTACGCAAAATCTATGGCATTTTTTATTATTGAATTTATTAATCATTTATCATTTAGCTCTGACAGTTTTGCATGCAGTAGTTTCGAGAAAACGGAATATAGATGAAAGTTTTGTTGTTGTTAACTGTTTGGCATGGCGTTTTTTTATTACGTCATAAAATTAACAGCAAAACAAATGTCTCTAATTTTGCCAATGTTTTCGAACTAGTCTAAGATTAAAATTAAAGCATTCTAGTTAGTCGCTTGTGTTGGAGCTCAGAGCGCAAGTAATGACGATTTTATAAAGGTTTAATCGGGGACAGGCGTCGCGTCGCGTCGTTGTGATGTTGTCTGCCTCGCGCCTCGTTAAATGAAGTGCATGTAATAATTTTATTAAACACTACACAGACTGATTGAAAGCCCCAGCTTCTTATTTCGATATATCAAATAAGAAGCTAAAATAAAAAGTTTGAAAAGAGAACATGCATTTCTTTTTAAAACTTTTACACTGTTTACATTATTTTGGTAACTGAAAATTTTGGGTCGCAGTTTCCGTGAACATGTTTTTGAGTTTTGATCTTGCGTCTAAATTAATTCAGGTAGCATAATTAGCCGATAATATTCCCACTGCTGGGACACAGGCCTCCTCTCTTGGAGAGGGAGTGGGCTATAATCTACCATGCGGGCCCAGTGCTGGTTGGTAGATGTCACATGTATTCAAATTTTTGGTTCTAGGACGTGCCGGTTTTTTCACGATGTTTTTCTTCACCGTTTTGAGAGCAGTGCACGGTTAAAGTAAAGCGCCTGTCAGGGTTCGAACCCATAATCTACAACTCGTAAGTCGGGGCCGTTACCACTGGGCCACCACTGCGCTGCTATAATTCGTATTCCATACTTTTTGGTAGGTAGGTAATATCCACAGATTATTTTCTCGTCCGTACCAGACGTAATTTACAGACTATCGTCCACATATTCAGAAACTATGCAGAACTTGACATTAACAGTTTTTATTGCACCAATTATTTCCACTCGTTTTTAAACGACGCTAATTAATTCAGTTCACACGTTAAATAACGAAAAAAAAATGTTACTTGTTTATTTGCACAACACTGAGAATTCAGGTGCATGATAATTTTGCAATTTTCTTAGAAATTCCGACTCGTTTCACCACTTTGTGTACATACTGAAACAATGCCTTTGATGTGAAAGAATTTTATCGAACTCGGGCCCCAGCGAAGTGATTGTAATGTCGTACAATGTCGCATCTTCTCATTTCCTTTCAAAATGCCTGTACTATCAGATTCCATTGTTAGTTGGTATTGTTTTTCCATTAGACCGTTTTACGTGAACTCAATTTTACCTACCACTGTGAAATAATACGGTAAAGTTGTAACTGATGAAATCAGATGTGATATTATATTGAATTAATTATTTAATTTCCTTGTAACCACATGAAAGAGTGTGATCAATGAATATTTATTTATGAATGTAACCTGAGAACTTTAGTGCAGGTGTTGGAGACAAAACGGGCAAAATTATGGAAACAGCTCGCCGGCCAGTCTGGCGAATTTAAAGTAAATTAACATTAATTAATGTGTGATGATGATGTCATTTGTGCGTCAATATTCATAATTTTAACTTTTAAGAAGATGATTTTTCTATGCTACACATGAAAAAACTGTTTATGCAATATATGGGTAAACTGTCGATATTATAAGTCAGATAATTTATCGGAATTTGTGTCTCCTTAAATTAATTTTCGTATGGCCACCCAGATACAAATGAAAGAGTGTTTTAGGTAGGTACATTCTTTTCTTGAGGACATTTTTCCGGGATTTACGAATATTTTTGTTAATCGATGGTTTGATGATATGTAAGATTATGTAACTTTTTCGTTTTTGAATAAATTGTATTCTCTGCATTCTCTCATAACATAAACTTCCACTGCACACAAAAATTATTGCCAAACTCACAAAGATGGGCAACGGGTTTGTGCTCTGGACTCAATTTGTATGAGAGAATGACAAATATTGCGTCCCTATCAGTTGATAAGTATTTAAAGTAATTAATAGGTTAATTAATAGGTAAACCTGTAGGTTGATTCATTCCTTGCCAGTTGTAACAAACCTTAAGAATAAAACAGTGCAATCTCGAATATCAACTAAAAATAAAAATATATTCGTAGTCTACTGTGTATTCGTTCTATAATGTTAACATACAGTCAGGCGCCGCAGTCTTTTTGCACATTTTATCAACCGTTTTTGTATTATTTGTACAGTTCACCTCGTTATACAAAAATAGTGTGAAGCAAAGTATATGCAGCTATCTACATTCAATTAATTTACTAAGGAGTTCGCCTACGGTCAATTTAATTATTTTTACAAGCTGCCGACAAAAAATCTTGTAGTTCTAATACTGTACAGATTTAGAGCTACTAAAGAACATAGCGTAGTTTATAGTTTTGTAAATAACGCGGTCCATTATAACACCATAAAGCTATTTGTTGCACCGGGAGGACGCGCCGCCGCCGCCGCTCAAGAATGCACGCGTGACCGACGTTGATACATACAGATTACTGATGTGTTTATTAGACGCGTAATGGTAGTGTTACAGTTGATTCATTGGAGCGGGTGATCAAATCAATGCGCAACAGTAATTCTTATTAGCGGCGATAGACACCTGTTGGTGACACTCGATACTCCGCGCTTTACATAATACTCGTTCTTCGCCACAGCCGCGCACCACCGCCGCCGCCGCCCGGTCAACACCTGAGGACGGGCACACCTACCGACTACCGAATCATGCCACAGACACTATTTTATAGCCTGACTAGCACTTGTTTGGGATTGTCAGGACTTCAGGAGCTATGTATGATACTATGTCAGCCGACCCACAGAAATAATCTAAAGCAATGCCGAGCTAAAACGGGATGGTCTATTTTTGTACATTTCAATATGGACGTAAAATAAAACGTCTCATGGACTTCTGAAAAAGGAAAACAGGTAATATGCTCTGAGTTCTTTGCTCATGTAATTTGACTAATACAGGCAACATTGAAATGAAACGCGGAGTCTTTTAAGGTAACAAACAGTTTCACTATATTGTTGATACCAAATAAGCGTATGTCTCTGTTTGGCGCAAAATAAAGAACGACAAGAAAAGTATGGAGCTATAGCATAGCACAGCTATAGTTAGCCGTCGTGGGTTGGGTATGATAGCGTCACAACCGAAGTATACGTAATATTAAGTGCACGCCAAGGGGCGGCACAATGAGCAATCATTCAGCGTGTGGGTGTGTGTATCTAATGATACACTGATACACTGATCAAAGCAAACTGACTGATCTGCGGCGAGTCGCCTACACCCGCGCCCCCCACTGCACTGTACTGCTTCGATACTGACTCTACTGTATTCTGTACGATAATGCTGCAAAAAGAAAGCCAACAGTCGTTCAGTTCGTTAACAGAAACACCGATGCGAAGGATGTTGTTGAATTTATTAGTGATGATGAATGGTAATCTGTGCGGCGGTATCGTCTCGTGAAGTATTTCCACACTTGGAGTGCGAGTGTAAACTAGTCAGCGTGTCGGCAGAGCGAATGTCAAAATATCCTGCTTAAGGCTAATTCAGAACGAACAATTTATGCGCTGCCTACGCGCGCTGAAATACGGCGCACGCCTCTTTCAACCCTTTTATGTAGAGGATTTATTGAAGCGACTTGCGCACACTTCAATGAGCCGACCATATACTTCTGGTTTGACATGCAGCTCATACTTATCGTGATCTATGCGATGCTGTGACACAATGCAGTAACCCTGAGCCCGGCCGAACATGCCACGCTCTGGGGATTACAAATTGTACCGAGACGATACCTACCTATAATGTGTGGTCACAAACAGGGGACAGAATTTAGTAATAAAATATGGAGATATATACTATCTTACTTGTATGATGAATTCGTGTTGCAAATGATAATGACTGAAAAAGCACTCCTATAAATGTAATTTAAACTTTTACAAACAAAAGATAAGTACGCTTCGCATGCTACTGTTTTGCTTTGGCGAAGGGATAGTTTTAAAGCCTATGGTATTATAAGTATGAAATCGTGAAAATTTCCAATATGCGGACGATAAATTCAAAATAAACAGCGGGTCGTATCGAGTACATTCCATAAACAGATCGTGAAAGAAGCATAAGACGGGCGTCGCCAATACTTCATTTCCCTGGCGAAGCGTTTCTGGCTCATCGCCAACGTTTCCGAGAAAACGAAAGGAAGGTTACGCGATGTCTCGCCTCACTTTATATGCCTAAATCATGTCAGAGATAATATTTTTATATACATACATTCAAGTCCACGCGCGGTTTATAAAATAGGTGGTGTGTGTGAACGCGGCGTGTCGGCTTGTCTGCGCCCGCGCCGCCAGCGACTGTTAACGATCGAGTAGGTGTGACGGTAAATAATGCTTTTTTGGCACTCCACGCACATGAAAGGAAAAAATAATAAACAAGCACTTTATTCTTGAGCTGCTACATAATTTGCAATTTTAATTAAATTGACGTACTTGTGCAAATTCTGTAATAAAATACGGAGATAATGTCGGCCCCGACTCGTCGGTAACGCAATACGTATTTATCGTTGCATCCTGAATATGGGTCGCCGGCGCATCATTGGCTTCACCCTTCTTCCTCATTACCCGTGACGTCTGCCACAACTATGTTCAAATCGTCTAGCTCCGTTATTGAGTTGTCCACCACTTTATATTATCCACTGTAATCGCTTATTGTATTTTTAAAAGACTTCAAAAAGGACGAGGTTCTCTATTCGACTGTATGTTTTTTTTGTACACACAAACATTGGTTACGCCATTACTCCGCCAATTACGAATTGATTTTGTTTTTTTTTTTTTGGTAGGTCCCTCTTTAGAGGTGGTACCACATAAATATTAACCTTGTTTGGGTAGTTCTTGAGTTAGCTTCAATAATACGTATTTTTCGCACTTAGTCTATACGGATGATGTTATAATAAGTTCCCATCACTGCTATTTACATAGTGGTAGTGTTATATAATTTTTGTGGGCTTTCATCATTCAATTCTTTTTACAGCTTGTAACGTTTTAAAAACGTAATCTGCCTAAAATGTTCCCACTGCTGGGACATAGACCTCATTTTGAGGGAAGGAGTGGGCCGTAATCCGCAAAGTTTTTATAAAAGCTTTGTTCGTATTGTAAATTCTGTCTAGATCAAAAATAAGGTTACTACTTGTAATGGGCACCAAGAGCAATATTTTCTCACGCAACATGTCTCATTTGTTATCAGTGCACTCGGGAGTGAGGTTAATTAAATATGTAGTTACGAGAGGAAGATAACAGTGACGCCTATATATATAGGGGCCGGCCACCTTATCGACCCGACGCATCTGATAGTGAATCTATCTGCGACACCTAATCGCGGGCTGTCGGTTTGCTACGGGATAAAGTAACATAACTATTATATTGAGATTTTAGTAAGAGCATTATTTATTTAAAATTCTGCAACTTCGAGCTGTTTGAATCTACGGAAAGTACAAATCCTGTTAAGCTTATTCTTGAAGGATACGTTAAACAAAGGCCTCGTCCCATGGATGTTCTAGTTTGTACGTAATTGTTGATGTGCCTCTACGATCCATGGAATTGAAATACAAAGGCCGGGGTTAGTGGGGGTAAGGGCAGACAGGGTAACCAGTAACTACATCAGATGCACCAGCTTATAGAATAAGCCAATTTATGGTATGTTGTATTTAAATATACTTACGCTTTACTACTACATGTTAATTAATAATCTGTAAATATATCCTGGCTTGATTTTCTGCAAATAATAAATCGGAAAAAGTAAAATATTTAATTTGCATTCCAGGAAATTATTCAAGAAGAGCCCGATATGGAGCGAACTACTATCATGCTTTAATTAAAAAAAAACCAGCTAAATGCGAGTCGGACTCGCGCACGAAGGGTTCCGTATCTATAAAAACGGCAAAAAAAATCAAGTTTGTTGTATGGGAGCCCCCCTTAAATATGTGTTATTTTAATTTAATTATTTATTTTTAAAGTGAATATGTAACTAAATATTCTGTGAATATTTCAAACGTCTACCTATTGCCGTTATTAATATAGAGCAAAAACGAGCAAAAAAAATCAAGTTTGGTGTATGGGAGCCCCCTTAAATATTTATTTTATTCTGTTTTTTAGTAGGTACATGTTGTTATAGCGGCAATATAAATACATCATCTGTGAAAATTTCAACCGTCTAACTATCACGGTTCATGAGATACAGAAAGACAGATCCGTTTTACCCTTTCGGTACGGAACCCTAAAAACAGATATTCAAGTTAGACGAAGCTTCCCAGGAAGCGTCAAGTGACAGAAAATGTTTCGAAATACCTACCAAAACAGCATTATATTTGTTAATTTCATTATGCTTCTTTTACCATGACTGTCAGCATGCTTAAAACTATCAAGCTCAATGTAAACCCTAATAATCTATCCTCGCATAGATACAAGAGTGTCATTCCGCATGCAAGCGTATGAACTTACTTACATTCATTTTAACACTACGATGCAACTTTTATTTTTAGATGTTCGCTCACGAGTTCGGTATGTAAATGTAACTTGTTAACCTGTGCTTGCAGGCACCATAGCTGCTAACTTATAAATCAAATAATATAGAGTAAAATGAATGGCTGGTAAACCCGAAAATATTAACGCGTGAATAAAAGGCGTACGTACTACGTCGTGTAGCCCGTAGCGTGTTACTTAAGAATTAAGTGCGTAGAAAAAATGCAATAATCAAAAAGAAATCAACGCAAAAATAATATTTGACGGACGATAAAACTTGTATGTGCTTAGCTGCAAATAATTATTTACATACATGAGAGATAAAGAACGGTAATACTAACATATGTGTATTTGTTTAGAGTTTATAGAAAGCTAAATAATCGTGTTCGTTCACTGTTTACTCATTGAATGTTGTTTTCTTTAATGCGGTTAATTCTGTGTTGTATGGTTTTCTGATATGTACAATTTTAGATTCTTACTAGCCAGGGTGAAAAGTAGCCTATGTCCTTCTCCGGGTTATGGTTTACCCACGTGCCAAATGCGTTCAGATGTTTTAGCGTGAAACTGTATCAAACAAACTCACTTTCGCATTTATAATATTAGTTAGGGTTAGTGGATTCATATTATACTTTTTATGCGTAACAGCGTAATTAACAATATGTTTTTTTTATAACTTATATAAATATACTCCCTGGTTACTTGTTAAAGACTGCGTAAATATGGTGCCAAGTTGTAATTTGCCTTTACGAAGTGTTAAACTAATAAACAACCGATTTTTCATACTAATATGATGTTTTTGTATTTGTTACAGAATGTTTATTCGGCAAACAAGCGATGGAGCTCGGCTCCAAGTGGTTTGCGGACCTTGGCCCGCCCTTCGGCGTGATGTACTGCATCAAATGTGAGTGTGTTGCGGTACGTATTCCCAAAACATTGCACCTACTATACTGTGTTCATTTTAATGATGATCGTTATGACACATATATAAAGCTTATGATTTTACATAGCATCCAGTACCCGGGCTGTAATAGGATACATCGAGCTTTGGAAAGTGATTGTCACACAGGTATGAGTGACAGAGGCGACGCTTTATAATAGCAGACGTTCCTAGGATACTAAAACGACGAAGCGAGATTGAAGGCAATTATTAATGATTTCTTTAAAATAATCAATTATTTTACGATTGATGATATGATATGCCGCAAGTCACCATTTAGCATGTGTCATATCTACCACCATAAAATGAACGAAGTATAAATAATAAAACGTTAAAGAAGACCTGTTTCTTACACAAGTGATGTATTGCAGGTCCAAAAGAAAAGACGTGTGGTAGCTAAAGTGCATTGTCGGAATATCAAGAACGAGTGTCCCGAACCTTCTTGTGACACTCCTGTTCTTCTGCCCGGCAGATGCTGCAAGACGTGTCCCGGAGATTTGAACTGTAAGTGATGCCTTTCATTTCTATTGCTAATAAAAACTAAAACCCAACTACGGCGGACAGACCTACACCACAGACAGACAAATTAAAAATCCAGAGTCACACGTAATCTGTTCGATTTATGCCCTAACACGTGTGACTCCGGATTTTTAATTTGTCTGTCTGTGGTGTCTTGTTTATACCTTTTTAGTCATTTTTTTAGTTCCTGACTATATGTCCTCGAGAGGTCAAGACGGTTCCAACGATACCTCATTTGTCAAATTGTGATGAGTGGTTTAGATTAGAAGATAGGAGGGAACAGATGAACATACATACATACATACCGGTCAAAATCATAACCCTCCTTTTTTCTTCGCCGTAGTCGGGTAAAAAGAGACCTTAGGTCAAATTGTGCTACCTAAGGTCTTACGTCTCCTAGGCTAGACTTTTTAGAATCGTCAATAGTAGAAGCAGAATGAATGCGAGAAGGGTTACTTTTTCGAGATTCATCATCATCATCATGATTCTCCTGCCTTTATCCCAATTTATTTAGGGTCAGCGAGATTATAGTAAACAAAACAATTGATTTTGGCATTTGAAAAAAGTGCGGGTCATTTGAGTTTGTAAATCTCTTTTTTTTTCTGTCTTGATACTTGAATAATGATAATGATAATAATGATAATGAATAGACCTGGCAAGCCAAGGGTAAGCCTACTGGCACGGGAAAATGGCCACAAATTTCATCAAATACTTTACCGCCTTGACGACAGACAACCGTAGATAACAATAAGCACGACAGACCTTGAAATCATTCGCTATGTTTTTAGGGTTCCGTAGTCAACAATCCCCTTATAGTACATACCCTTATAGTTTCGCCATGTCCATCTGTCCGTAGTCTACGGCATAGCTCAGAGACTCTTAGTACTAGAAAGTTGTGATTTGGCATGGGTATTAATATTAATCACGTCGAAAAAGTAGTAAAATAAAACCATGAAAAAAAAATTTATGGGTACCCTGTAGGTACCTACTCGTACTTGCGGGTGGTGTTTTTTACTCGTCTATCCCATGACATGGGGTATCATAGGAAAGGTCGTCCAAAGATATTAAGAGTTTGTGGGAGCCATTTTTGGATTCAAGGATCCGTTTGCGAAATATTATGCTATAAAGTGCTAATTTTTGTTAGAGTCAAGTATCTTCCCTACCAGCTAAATGGTTAGTTTTGGATACGTGAAAAAATTCACGGCAGTAGTATATATAACGAAATTAAGATGAAAACTATCACAGCTAAGTAGGCTTTACAAGTAAACGAGAAATAATCGACCAACTTAAATTTACAGTTGCTAAAACATATTCTCCCATACATTTCTTAAGTGAGAACATGTTTTTCAACTACAATGTTAAGTTTGTTCTTGGGATAAATTCATATCAACTACGGAACCTTTAATTGTGCAGCACGCACTTGGCCGGTTTTTTTCAGTCTAGTAGGAATTGCTCATTATAATGACACTGCATATTTTTCAATAGCTCTCTTAATTTGTAGAGTCAAAGAGTCACACGATTGATGAGATGTTACTCTATTTACCTATTGTCAGTAGTTGAAGAGAGAAGATTGGGTCACTTCTAATAATGGTCCCCGAATAACTAAATAGGTTGTAGGTATACCTATGTAATAAGAACTAAGAAGTGTTCTTGAATCTGTAATGATCGTAAAAAGTTATCTTAAACATTACCCAAAGATTTTTTGCGACCTCATGTGTAAACTATATTTATTTTTTATTTTGTATAAAGAATGATAAATTAATTACAAAGACGCATAGATACCTACCTACATATTTCTTTCGTCATTATACTACACTCAGTAAAGAGATGTATTTTCAAATATACTCAGACTTGTTTAATTGCGACAGTTAATTCTGAAAGCAAGAAATATACGTTTAGAGTTCGTATCGATCGCATTGTAGCTACCGTGAAAGAGCATCGTGATAGCAATAGGTCTGCAGCCAATCTAGACGGTGACTTGAATAATATTAATGACGCGGGCGCAGTTCGGTCGGCGACTGTTTAATTAGGCGGAGTCGTCACGGGAGCGGGCGCGCACGGAGATACCCGGCCTGATAATATTATCGTAAACATGATAATGAAATAAGAGATAAGTGAGGTGATCGCCTGACGCCTCCGCGCCTGAGCCTGAGCACCGCCACAATGGATGTGTTCACTGCGACCAGTTTCACGACACGATTTGCATCTCTAAAGAACCGCACTCGAGAGGTTAAATACAATAATGATTATACGCCTCATTAGACGTGGCCTGACGTCATCACAGTGATATGGACAATTTCATTTCCTATTTAATGATGTCATTTTTTACAACCATGTTTATGTTCATAGTAACACGGTGCTGATGTCATACCTTATACACTAGACATTTGATATCCTAAAGTTGAACAAACAGGAGCGGTCGTTTGATAGCTAATAAAGTCTTTTAATTTTGTCTTAATAGACGTGTTCGGTTGTTTTTTCATCTAATATTGGTGTAAAATGATTTATAAATATTGTCATCTCGATTACATTGGAAACGTATTGACCGGCAACAGGTTAGTGAGTCATGGGCCATCTGTCGCGAAAACTATCCACACATGTGGAAATCGACTGGACGACGTACAACTTTATGGACTTTTTGCAAGTGTAGTCTCTTTGATGGCCGCCATTAATATGCCATTTTGGTGTGACCTGCTTCGCCTGTGTAACACGACACTTCCACGTTTTAAGGTTATTAAACACGTACCTAAGAGTGAATTAATTATTTTATAATGATCATACCTACTTTTTTCGATATCCAAAGTTGAATTAAAATAGATTTTAGTTTGTCAAAGGAAATATTGTATCTCCTTAGCTAGTAACATTAAAAATACATTATGACGTTTAAGTCATTACCGTTTTTGTAATGTTGCCTCTCATACGGTTGGGTGTAATTCTTGATTGTCGCCGCTCATCATCCCATTAAGTACATTTTTTAATGTAATCGGCAAATTTGCCGACTTTAAAAGGTAATTGCAGAAAATAAGAAAGTATGCGTATGCGCAGTGACAGGAACTGGCGATGACAAATGACAGTGTAGCGGCGAGCGGCGCGCGGCGGCTCCCACGAGCGCTCTCATCAATATACATTAGGTATAGTAGCACACATGGACGGGACGCCTCGCAACCCGACACAGTTCATCATCATCTTCCACTTACTCGTAAATTCGTAATGAATTCAACAAAACATAAATAATGCCGTCAAATTATTGGCATGGCGTTATCTGGGATCTTCCGTAGCCAGTGGCGACAGATAGTGATTTACGAGGTGCGTGGTGCGGAGTTGCGGATTTTGCGGAGGCTGCGAGTGCGCGCGGGCTCAGCCGCAGCGGCGACGTCGCCGACGCCGCGTCTGCCCGCCCGCGTCCACTCATTACGACTATATCGAGAGCATTACAATGGCATTACTCAGATGCACCGGGCGGTGGTGCAGAAATGGCACGCGCTGGTGCCCCCCTGCGCCCGCGCCGCTGCTGCAAATATAGCTGCTGCTGCTGGTTATTCCGGGCGCGGCCGTCGACCCGTCGCCGCGACGCCGTCTGCTCGCCTTTTTAGCGAACACAACTTACAACACACATTTTTTGCGAACAAATATCGCCGATGTCAACGTACGCGCTCTTTTACTATATTTACTAAGTCATTTTCCAAGAAAAAATGTGATATATTCGTTCCAATAAATGTCTCGCCAGTGTTTTTACTTTCATCGTTAAATAGGTTCCCGTGGTCGAGATTCATTTAGCTCACGGCGTGATATGTAAACAAAAGTGGCCGTTCTATTAGCAACGATTAATGTTTTGAAGAATTTACTGCAGCTATTTCCTTCTAGTTCTGGTTGCACAATGTCTACTGAATTCAAGCGACCCATGCTAGCACAATGAATTAATTGTGATTCTGATATGGTCTATAAGCAGTTAAGGCATGGCGGAACTGTAGCCGGCCATAAACTCTATCTGAGGCTCGTAACTATAAAACGCATCAAATCTGATTCACAGTTGCCTTTGTGAGAACTCCAGTTGGCCGTCTGCCGGCTGCCGTAATAATATAGTTTATCGTGCTTTTAATAAATCCTCAGTACCTTACGAAGACAGTAAAACGGATACTTTTTAATTGAATCTCAGCCAGGTGTTGCCGTAATTAAACTAAATGAGTTTCATGCCTTCAGCAAAGGAATCGTTTCCCAAGTCTGTGAAGTGAGAGTTATTCTGAGCTAATATAAATTCAAAGAAATTGTGATGATTTATTTGTTTTCGGAATTGTATAACCACGATTTTACGGTGTCGTGTTGGCGTTGAGAAGATAATTTTGAGTTGCTAACTACATGGACATATTTGTACACGAATAGCTCATTTACATACGCTGATAAATAAATCAGTAGATGTATCTACAGAACAACTTGACTATTCGTATTAGGGAATATAACATAATACCATAAAAAGCTTCAAAAGGACCTACATAGTTCCCGCATGAAGGCGTATTTCTCAAAATGTGCTTAACTTTCTAATCTGCGCTTCGTATTTTGGTGTACCTGCAGTGGAAACGGTAAACGTATCACATTCTGGTAGAATGATT
Source organism: Lithophane semibrunnea (assembly GCA_947363905.1). Lineage (NCBI taxonomy): Eukaryota > Metazoa > Arthropoda > Insecta > Lepidoptera > Noctuidae > Lithophane > Lithophane semibrunnea. The sequence continues at coordinate 8,018,936 of OX376200.1, forward strand.
GCACTTTGCTTAATCTTCTTCTTCTTTTCTTATGGTTAGTACTAAACTGGTGTCAGAGTTTTAAAGCCGCCCATGGGCCTCCGACTTGGCTGCCGCTTGGCTGTCACATGCCGTTGAGAAATATCTCTCAGACCGGTGTCCTCACGATGTTTTCCTTCACCGTTTTTGAAGCAAGAGATAATACTTTGTTTAATTATAAAGATTTAGTAACTACTTATTATGCTACTGAAAACAGATAGAGGAAAGGACAAGTTATATACCATCTCATTTTTTGTCTTTGTAATTGCCTCTATTTTCCTCATTTCATTTCTTTTGTTAGCTGAAACATTATGTGAATGACTGATGAAATATTACGTTTACTGAATGTATTAGCGACTGTTTTGTAACAATCTTGCATTGATTATAATAACTTTATCTTGGATTTTATCCAAATGAAGAGTAATCATTTGAAAAAAATACAAGATAAAGTTATTAAATATTTAAATTGATATTGCAGTAAAACGACCTAATTAATCAGAGCTACGTGCAAAGGTTAAGTGTCTCACTATCGTATATAATGTCAAGTCTATTTATACTTGGGAAAAAAATTGTAGGTATGTATAGAGATAACCTCTGTGATGCCGCTGAAAGCTTGCGTATTGTCCGCAACTCCGCAAGTGACGTCACTATAGTGCAGGCGGCAGCACGCGGCGTGCATGCGTGTGCGTGGCGAGCGCGACGTGCTGCGGCAGTAGGTGTTCACGGTTCAGCGGGCAGCGCGCCCCTCACCATTCGATCACGAGTGTATCTAATTCAGTGTACAGCAAGTGCCTCCGAGGAATTTGTTTTGTGCACGCCGATGCACGATGCCGAGCACAATCGACGTTTTATTTTTGTGAAATCAGTGTCTCTCGCTGCAACACATTCCTCGGTGCAGAATTTTGTTTGAGCCTTTTTCGCCGTTTACTGCGTAAAACGCTTTGATGTCAGAGTGCTCTCTTTTTATTAAGAGCGCCTCTGATGCACGAACGTCGAGCGTAGACGTGTGTGGACACGGATGATCGTTAATTCGGAATATCTCTCAGCCGCCGCCCGCCACCGCGAGCTCAACTGATATGATTACTTTTGTAGCGGGTTCAACATTCCGGACGTTATCGTAAATACTCTGAATGGGGATGGTTGTTGGTTGCTGGCCGCAAGCGGCGCAAGCGCACCCGTTATTATTTTAATGTTGGCTAATGAGGCAGTGTTAGGTGAATGCGGTTTGTGGGCAGGCTTACCGTGAGTAATAGCGAGTGGTTAGTGGTGCGAACTGTGCGTGACTCGGCGTGCCCGCCGACGAGCGCGCTGTGGCGCCAGACCCTTTCTGATTACCTTAAACATTTATCTTTTGATTAAACTGGGTCGCTTAGTTCTTTATGTACCAAAGTGACGGTTGAATATCTAGTTATCGAATTACAGACCACGCTCCCTCGTCGATCCGATCAGAATTGTTTGCGCAGTAAAATTTCTCTCACCTCGCTTCGCTAAAAGGCTTATAAGGTCGGAGTCGTAAAAACAGAAACGCTAGGTAGGTACCTATCGGATATTCGTTGACGTCATGATTTTCGTAATTCGGTACGTGTTTGTTGAAATAATGCGAAAACGTACTTGCGTAAATAGAGAACATACGCGATGTGCAAACAAGGCGGGCGGCGGCGGCGTCGCGACGCCCGGCGCCAGCGCAGGCCGGCGCCGCCGCGCGCCGCGAGGACACGCGATCTACGACGCGAATACTTATTTCATTACACTAATTACAATATTTTGAGTGGCCCCCAACCTCTGGAGACAAACAAGATCGGTAATCTGATCACATACTTAACGCGTACTTAATGTACTTGCTTGTGTTTCGTGAAAGATTTCCTTAAGTTTTGTATTACGTTCTTCATTAGACATTTTAAAATACAACTTTTTTATTTTTTAAAGAAGCATCTGCAGCTATATCTGTTTGAATTACAACAATCGCGTTGCGGTCAAGATTCGGTTAAATTACATCAAAACAGCCTGTTCAAGCTGCACAAACAGACAATATGCGCACGCGTTCCTTCGTAAGTTATAGTTAATTGTCTGTTACAAGATAATTTTAGAACATTAATAATTTTGTCAAGACGCAACATTAGTGATGCGTCGTGATGTCAACGAGTACGATAAATCCTTTTATCTAATCATTATTGTTATTGTTATTACTAAGTAGATAGATACAATGGAAACAGTGACAGATAGTGGCGCCAGCAATATGCGGGTTAATGTGAGCACGACTCTTGATTTTATTTCGCACAATACGACACGAGTGACACTACGCAGGTTTACGCAGTAAATCAACTTGATAGAATATTAGCATTCCAAACGCGCGGTGGCCGTATTTTTTACAGTAAGTTACTGTCTTTGTGTTTGGGTGTTCAGCTGGCAGGTTTAAGTGTTTAATTTGTTCAACACTAGCAGTCATTGAATAACAACTATTAATCACTATAAGAATCATTTAAAGCTGAGTAGACGTATTTGAAACTTGTTTTAGTGTTCATTTGTCAAATTGTTTTGCTTTTGAGCAACCTTACACAAGCAATTCCATCGTTTGACTCATTTCCTTTCGTACCATTTTCGAAAACAAAGGTTATATTGGAAACTAAACATCAAATCTGCGTCTCGTTTTCGCAATAAATAACACAAGCAATAGCCTAGCTATTGTATCGTCGATTGATTGTGTGTAGGTGGTAACATACTTCGGGCTATTAATTACCATTGCGATCGTTGTTCGAAGTCAGGGTTTGTTTGACTCGCTGTCCACGTTCAACTGTGGATGGCATACGGGTGGTTTACTTCGGGACTGAAATCGCTCGAGGCAGCATTTATCGGTAGGTACTTGTATGACACTCTGTGATACGTGTGCTTCGTGAGAGCTTAAAACACATAAAGGTGATATTAATAAAGACGGCGATAGGCGTGCTCTATATTTTTTTATATTTATTATAGGTTGAGCTATATATTGCCGTTAATAAGTGACATGTTCTGGCTACCTGTAACATTAAACTTTAGGTTAATCTGTAGTTTCGGTCATCGGCATCTAGTTGGGATGAAAGTTGACCCGAAAACTAGTCCTTTATTGGGAGCAAGATGATTCAAAGAGCAAAAAGAAGTCTCTGCCAGTTGTTTAAATTTACGGTAGCTTTTACATTTTATATAAATGAGTGAATAGGTCGCATTCGTAAGTCTATGGGGACGTCTCCATTACAATGTTAAGTGCATTTAACGCTTGCGATGATATGTTATGCTGATGTGACGTACCTAAATGCAGAATAGCTGCGTCAACTGTTTCACTCGGGAAATAATAGATTCAAGATAGGCTCAAACTCTCAAACTATTGCGGGAACTACTTCAGCTACGTAGAAACTATACTCTGCACTTTGAAATCAGGTATGCCTGAAAACGTAGGAAAATGCCTTTGAATACTTACATACAAACTATGTTTCTCTGAGAATGAAACTTCGAACTTATATCTGTCTATACGACATGCACATTAACATAATATTTTAAAAACATAAATGACAGATTAAGCGCGAGCCATAAAAATGGTCCGTTTAATGTAATATTGATAATTTAATTTTAATTTAATTCATATTATTTAAATTTATTCGTTATTAATGTATTTATACTGCTTTTAAGGTTTTGTCGACATTCACCCATTGGCGGTGTCGTCGAACCAATATCGTTATCTTGTTGAACTATATGTTAAATACATTGTAGTGCTAAATCATATTATGTAGCTAAAGGCCCTTTGTAATGACCTCTATTACGACATTACTTGTACATACTTGCAAATATCAAGTAGAAGAGAGTGCGTCAGTAAAGTTTAAGAAATAATAAACGCTTCATATTAATAGCTATACCTGGCTGTGCAGTGCTTGCCCTTTCGCACATAAATCGTACATACGCAAACATTCTGACTCTGGACAAATATTTAAATGTCATACTAATATGAATACTAATGGGCTTTTAGTTTACTTTAGAGTCCTAGTGTGAGTACAGTAGGTAGCTAACGATAACGCAATATTGAATACCATAAAATTACACGTGGAAAACTTACATGGAAATTATGGAAAAGGTACATTACTGCCTCAGCTTCCCATTGTATCATTCGCATTTTCATCTACTTAGACTAACCATTCTATCATAATATTTTCCACTGTTATCGCTAGTGGTACTCTGCAGAACTCAAGACAGAGAGTATTATTACAAAAGCGTATTTCTGAGAATTGCCAATCATCGACTGAATGGCACTTCAATTGAATATATTGGCTGATCATTGATTAGCCCACATACGAGCTCGATGCACTTCGAACTAACTTATGACTGACATTAGGCGCCCACATCGCGCAACAATCACGCCATTCAAATGTCTAATTTTATATAATGTGTGGTTTCATGGCGTACTAAACATGTAGCATCACTGTGGAATCGCTCTTAGCTTTTCTGTAAGTATATTTTATCGCTTTAAGTCGTGATTAGTTTATGAGCAAGGAGTGGAACACAGGCTCGTAAGGCGTGTATAACGTGCGTAAAAGGTCACAGGCGAGACGCGAAGGCTATTCGGAAAGTGGAGTGGCGCCGGCGCAGCGGCCGGTCTAAGCAAATTCGGTAGATTGCACGTGCGCGCGCCACAGAGCTCTAAAAGGAAAGTACGAATTGGCAAGTTTCTTATTTTCACAATACCTTGTTTCTATAACTAGGAAAGAATGTCGTAGGTTTGAATTTTGAAGTGTTTTATGAAATGGAGACGATTGCTTTGATTGTAGTTTAGCTTCTGTCAATTCTGCTTTTTCTTGATCTACCTAGGTCATCCGTAGTAAGCCAGAAAATATCAATAATAGCAATTCATTCAATATATCTTAAATAAAATTTTCGGGCTTTTTCAAAGTTTATGAAGATTATGACACAAGTTTTGATTATACCTAGACACATACATACATACATAAACTCGCGCCTTCTTCCCACGGGGGTAGGCAGAATATACAGAACGCCATTGCTGCTGCTACGATCCTTACATACCCCGTTTGCTTCGTTTACGTTTATACATCTGGTCATACAAATTATACCTATTATGTTCCCTAGAAAGTTTGCCTATAATGATAAAACATAAAACAAGAATGTTTATCAAGAGAAGAAAATAATGATGAAAATAATGTAAACTGGTTGTTAATGACGATGCAAAATCATTTTTCACGACGAAATTAAGCTTTTCAGACTATTAATACAGATGATAGTCTTACGCAAGTCTGTCCAATAAGCTAATAATTCATTGACATATAAATTATATTTACTTAGCATTTAACAAATATTTAGGTTTGGCTAATTTAAGTATAACAAGTTAGTAATTACCTATCAATAAAGCAAGCAGTTAACATATTGATTCATAGATTTCGTTTAAAATTACATAATCCACTTAATGAAATAATCGTTAAAAGGCAGTTAACACAGTTGAAACAGAATTAGAATTAACTTAAGTGTGCTGCATTCACGTTAAGCGGGCTCACTTGCATATTTATTTAAAGAAGTATAATAATTTGCCTGCGCAAGGCACAAGCACAGGTACGAACAGCAACTGAAAGCTTGGTCATTACCCAAGGACGTGACACAATCGGGCGAACTCATAAACGGAGTGTAAACGTTAATACATGCAGTTTTATGGCATGCGCGTGCGCGGCTTATGATGGAGGGTTTGGCGCCATTTCCATACCATTTCATTGTTCATAGAAATGTGGCGCCGCGGCCGTGCGGTCACTCGTTCATATGTAATTTTATGATCCGTCGTTTGCGAACGCAGTTCTCTCCGCATCTTAAAGCCCACTTGAATGTGAATAGAGCGCGACATCCTCTACTAACTGTATAATAATTTAACATTTCACCAGCGTTTGTTTACGTGCTCCGAATTCTTCTCATGAATATTCTTAAATATGACAGGCTTTCGGCTGTTATTCTTTGTAGGAAGCGAATCGACAGAATCAATAAACACCGCATTACTCAATCGTATTTACGGTAAGTGCACCATCCGATCAGGAACAACTGACTCATGAGCCATTTTTGAATAAGAATTAGGTCGCATCGAGATTTAAGTAGATGCGGTAACATGTCTTTAAAATATTCCAGAGGAAATTCTACCTGTAATATAAAGGCTACCTGTAATATAAACAAGCGGAGAGCGCTCCGAGCATTCATAAGGCGTGTCAAATTAAACTTGAAACATTAGATGTAAAGTAAGACAGTAGCGATAGCATGTATGTTTATTGAACTATGTTAGTGCGAAAGGCCGATGAGTGGAATTTATAAACATTTAAACATTGTGCCTTGAATACTACACGAGTCGGTCTATGGCGCGCCGGCGACGAGAGATTTATCCTTAAACTTACCGAACGGTATCTCGAGCAGCGATTGACTTGACGTTCTGAGAACTGACGACTTTACAGTGTTACATACAATGCTAATGTGTTTTTTTAAGAGCGATGCTATTAAATGTCAATAACCCTACTAGACTTCTTAAATAATAAATACATACACACATATTTCAATAACATAAATTAATTAATTAGGTTTCCTAAAACAAAACAGATAAAAATTATCTACCTACCTACTAATAATTAATAAGATTTGAACTTAAATCAATAAAATAAGGTTATCGTCATGAGCAAAACTCCAAAGATCAAGATCCGTAGGTACTGTATGTAAATGTTAATTTTAAAACTGAATCAGAGACATACTCGCTTATATTTACGAGTAATACACGTCTTGACAGTGTTATTTAAATAAAAAGGATTAAACACAAGCGTGACTGCTAAGACTAACAAATAGGTCAGAATGTCTCACCAGATTTATAGCCCCGACAGTGGGTTCTAGGCGGTCACACGATCAGATTTCAATAGATAACGACTATAATAGGATTACTATCTGACAGTAACTGTAACATAATATAAATTCACGACCGTAATCCGGACGGAGATGATCGATTTAATATCCTGGGGAAGCCTAATAAGTTTTCATGATATAGTCACGCACTTTGCTGAGAATATTGTAAGTGACAATTTATTATACACGTTTATGTCGGCCACTACGTGCCTGAATTTGTCTTTGAAATCTCACTTCAAAAAGTGAAGAAAAAAACGAACACAAGTTAGTGCTGTAGTGTTATTCGTTCACAAATTCCGCAAAGTTAATTTGCAGAGACACAAAGAAGCCCTAAATAGCTGTTTCTAGTTAATTACAAGATAAATGGCAACTAGTTATTAATTTCAAAATCATAGTCAGATATTGGAATTCCTGATATTTAGTCGCCACCGAAGATAAGTATCTAGGTATTTAATTCCACGTTTAGAAGTGGCTATTAGTAGCAATTTCAACGGCGTTTGGTAATAAGAACTGCACTGAGGCTTAAATCGTGAACTATCTGACCAAAATATCAGTCACTCTATCTCGTGCTCCGTCGATAAGCATATTTCTTGCTACATATTTAGATAAACATTAAGCTCGCCGTCGCCTGGCGTCAATTGTCTTTAGTTGCAACACTGTTGCTACATTTAACGTTGCATAACGACTTCGCGGATCATTGTTATAATAAACATCATAATCATTAACTTCATAATTTGCACAAGTTTAACAACGTTTTTGTCTGTTCCCTTCACATTTAACCCACCGATCAGATCAATAAATAAGCAAATATATTTGAAGCGATAAATTCATGTGCATCGTTGTAATATCTAAGCTGGACAATTAATTTTCATGCTAATCAATTGATTCTCGCAATTACAGGCTTGACCTGTGCCCTGAGAAACTAATACAAGCGTCTTTTGAAATAGGTGCGTTCAACACGAAAAGACAATTTATCTATTCAACAAAATTGATTAATAATAATCAATGAGATATTAAAGAGGTTGTTCACACTCAGTTAATCTGTTTGAGGGATTAATTTTATACGATCATGTTTGTTGTAGTTGTAGGCCTCAGCGAGATAGTAGAAAAAACATAATGATCAATAGTTACTATTACTACTAACGAGAAATATGTCTTCATAAATCGAGTCCATAGCACTTGAACTACACTAGTTATGATTTAATCGTAGCGTATATAAAGTGAGAATAGTATTCTACTACATATTTATTATGGCTTTACAGTTCAGGAGATCATGATCAATAGATTCTGACGTCATGTGTAGAAATACATATGTTTAGTTACTATGTAAGCATAAAAACTTGGCCGATTTCGTGTGGTACCTAACTACCTACCTACTACATACGTTACATAAGCGTGGTATGTCGGTATTATGGTTTTATCAGCTTAGACTTCATACCTACATTTATGTTCTTCATATTTCTCCACTTCCGGTTAAGTTTATTTATTTACTTAATGCACAATGTACATAAAGTTACTTTAAGACTAGACTTCACTAAAACGTTTCGATCAAATTATAAGGAAGGCAATTCATCAATTCATACATAATTTTACTAACTGTGTTAGTTGTAAGTTGTAGTTACTACAGGTGCTCAATAAATAGGTTATAAATTAAAATTAAATAATATTTGGGCACTTTTCACTTTTAAATAGTGAAATTTGAAATTATTTGATTAATAATCAAGTATTGACATCATACATAGAAAATTGAACGGTGATCCCCAAACTAGACGTTAGTCTGTATCTTAGGGATCAGAGTTGTCGTTGTCATTTTCGATAATAGCCGAACGTCGATTAATGATGAAAATAGCCGAACATACAATTATATGATGTGATGCTTTTTAATACACGTCATGCAATATACCTACATATATAGATTTCTAACAATAACAAGCATAGGAAGAATGTGATGTTCATTAAGGAACTTTCAAGATAATTTTCTAAAATTTTCCATAAATGCTGATCATTGACAATTACTTGGTCAGAGTATTGTAAGTATCTTCAATAAGTGCAGAAACTGTTTACAGTAAGTTTATTTGTTTATGTAGAATACCTAATGATTTTTAAAGACGAATCAGTAATGTTTCCTATCTCAAGCTTGCACATGTAACAAATAGACTTCGGTATTATCTATGCAATACAGCGTTTTCTCTTAACGTAAACAACACCATATTAGGTATTAAAATAGTGACGAGATTAATGATCATTTCGCGTAATTACCTACATGATGTGATGAGCAGGCACCACTTTATAAATTATTAGTATATAAATAGTAAAGACTCATATAAAATTATTTACTGCGACTATAAAATACGGTAGTATTTTATTTATATGGCAGACGTTAATTTATTCGATTTCGCATCTTCGTGAGAGACAATATCTAGGAATGGTGATGAGGCGGTTTAGAATGGAGGTCACGGAGGTGGCGGGCTGGCCGGTGATGGCCACGGCTCAGGGCCGCGCCGGCGCCGTGGAGCCGGCGCAGGCGCATGGCACAACGGAAGCCATTCAGGAACCAACCCACTGCCGCTATTATTGTAATGTGTTCGAACTCTGGCAAGATCAAGGTTGATTGTTCTGTTGGCGATCCAATTTAAAAGTTATAGAAGTAAACTTCGAAGTCACTGTGTACTTTTCTTTCCATACTAAATTAAATTATTGTTAGTGTTTCTTCACTAACAATAATTTAATTTAAAAGGCAACAGTGGAATAAAATAATATTTTATAAAGAATTCTTCAATAGGCATAATAAATAACTGATAACCAAAGAGTAAGCTAACATATTATTTGCTAACAGTTTCTTTTTTACAAATCATTTAATATCTCAATTTGAATGTACAGAACCAAACGTAAACGTATGAAGGCTCCACATTGTTACAAACTGGTATCGGCACATTTATTTATAATTAGGTTCTGAATGAACAATACATCTGCAACAGACTCATCTTGACGAGCCATAACAAAGTCCATTGTGTTTGTTTTCCAATCATTGTTTGGTTGATATGACCCGGCGGTGTTTTTAATCTCAGCTGACCTTTGTCTATGTTCATGTCTCATATTTGCGTACCTACGCAATGATTCAGTGATTTATTAAATCACTGCTCCGCATGGGCGGTGCCAGGGTTACAACGACGAAATTGTTAAGAATTTACACTGGCCTTTGTGACTTTTGTAAGTAGAAGAAACCGTAAATACCGATAAAAGTTATCCATATTTTCTGATAAAAATTTTGTTTAAGAACTCTATAGGCCTACAGTTGATTGTGCTGCATGAATACTACGGGTATTTCCATCAATTGTGTACATTAAAGTTTCTTTGAATTTTACTATTACGAAATGAAGAGCAACTGAATTCTCTCACGATTCGCAGAATCTCGACCGTTGATAGGGAAACCCCTAGAGTATGGCAACATCAATTAACTGTATGTGTTCATCAACAATTAAAGTGTGGAATATTTAGACGGTAAATCACGCCATTGATGTCTGTGTCAGGTCACGACCTTGACAGTGGGAAGGTCATGGTCGACTTACTAAGAGGATCCTTAATGGTAACGTTTTATTTTTTAATTTAACCCGACAATGGCCACGCAAAAAGGAAGGCTTAGCAGACCGTTTGATGTATGAGTAGGCGCCCTTGCTGTGATAAATGATGCGACGAATTAATCGGTTTAATATTATACCGAATAATTCATACATACACTACATAGCTTAAATCTTTATAAGCTAACGAAAAAGATTTAAGTTATGTAGTTTATGAATTCATTTTTAATTAAGCTGTGTGAGCTTGGAAAACCTTATTTAGGTACTTAATCGCAGTAGAGACGCGAGACACTAAGCTTTATAGCAATATATAGGAAAAACAAGTTAAGTAATTCAATATATGGACACAATAAAATATCTCATCACTGCTGTCCACTGGTGGGCAAAGTAATGCACATTTTAAAACAAATAGTACATTAGTTTAAAGTTATCCTAACTAATATTATCAATGCGAAAATGAGTTTGTTTGTGAAAGCGTATCACGCTAAAACGGCTGAACGGATTTGGATGAAATTTTGCACCTAGGTAGACCATGACCCGGAGAAGGACATATGTTACTTTTTATCCTGGATCACAGACGAAGTCGCGGGCAACAGCTAGTGATTTACGAAGTCATTGGGTTTAGGCTGAACAAATAAATGAGTCCAGACTTAGTCAGGCATAACAAGTGTTGGTCCATTCTAAAATAAACACGCTAATGAAGACGAATGACTTAGACCACGTGTGGTCATTAGCTTTAGCGGAGACTTGCTCAACAAACACTGCACTTAATTAATGTTTATTAATTATTAACGTTTTAGCCGCCATACATGGAATTTCTGTTGTGTGAACATGTTGCTAGACAACTTTATTTGATGTAAGTATGTTTGTTTATTTTATGCAAATTCAATTAGCTGTGTGCAATATCTATAGGAAAGTAATATGTCTACAATATATTTGGAATATACTTTCTTCGTTTTAGGCTGCGCACAGACTGAGTCAACTGTCTATCAGACAGCCTAGCGCTCCATGAAAACCATAGATCTACCATAGAATCTATGATGAAAACAATAATAGAGAGCACAATTTCAACAAAACGTGCAACGAGAAACAATTAAATCAATTCAAACTATAGCCGGATATTGGCATTTTATTAGTATTATTGTAATATTCGATCGTAACTGTTATAATAACGCATTCGATTAGTTGTTGATATTGCAATAGGACTAATAATGAGTTGCAATAAAAAGTAATTGATTTATAAGTCGTAATGTGACGCTCACGTAATAAATGGTGATAAATTTTCTATTTTAATCGGTGATTTGATTAGAATAATCTATGGCGATTCGTGATTGCTAAGTAGTTCTCATTGTTCCTATAAGTAGTGCGTGGAACTAGTCAAGACTTTGTCAAAGTCAGACTATCGTTCTATGAGAACAATGATGCAAAACAATGTTTAGACAACAAATGACTAGGTCCATGCGTGGCCTTGTTGTTCACGCAGTCAATTGATGTTTAATGGAAGAAGTAAGAACTTAGCCAAGAAATGTCCTCTCAAGAATATTCTTCTTAATTAGAGTTCAGGACAACGCACTTTGGAAGATGAAAAATATAATAATATCATCTTAGTCAGCACAAGATTAGTCATTAATCCCTCTTTGTCCTAACCGTATTTATTGAGAGCATAAATAATGTTTTTCGTAAACAAAAGTTGTTGAAAGTTGTAAACTACGCGCAGTTGTTACTACTACGCGCGTAGTCCTACGCGTTGTTGTTACCACTACGCGCTTAGCCCTACGCGCAGTTGTTATCACTACGCGCGTACCCCTACGCGCAGTTGTTACCACTACGCGCGTAGGCCTACGCGTAGCAATTTATCTACGATCGCCACGCGAAGAACAAAAGTTGTTGTTTTTAAAGAAATTGCATGCATACCATCATTAAATCGGGCTAAACGAACGAAGTCACCAAAGATTAGGTTCGTGTAGTAGAATATCAAATGAAAATTTTAAAGATAGCAGTATTATCGTCGCTTACTAAAAAGCAAAAGGGGCAAAGTACTGTTAGAAAATCACAGCGATACGTTGCGATGTGCATGTCCTCACGTATTAGCCTACTTTATCAGTTCATTGTACCATACTCTTGTGTCTATTATGCCATTTAGCACATAAATAACGATGATCTTATGTGTGTGCGCACGATGGCCTTCAGAGGTAAAATAATTACGATTTAGCAATGACATACCTATGTATAAACATTGAAAATGGGAAAAATATTAGGGTTACTCTGACGCATAGCTCGGTAATACCATTCAATAAGCTTTTAACCTAGTCTCATTCATTTTTGTTTTGGTATCCATCTTGTACATGAACGAGAGTTATGTTTTGTTTTCAATGTAAGGAACATACATAACATAACATTAAGCCTGTATTCCCCGAAGGTTAGGCAGAGCTGTATCTATAGTAGGTACACTCACATTTTGCCTGAACCAGAAATCGAACCCAGGACCTCATATTCCGCAGTAGCGCTTGCGACCACTAGACCAACGAGGCAGTATGTAAGGAACATAATTATTCAGTAAACATCATTCAAGTCACCCAAGGATAAAAATAACACAATAATCGTGTGTTTTATATTGTAACGTCGTCTTAGACTCTACAGTGTTAATTATGTGATTATAATCCTAATCCTAACTAATCCTAACTTTAGTATTATTAATGTGAAAGTGAGTTGGTTTGTTGTTACGCTTTCACGCTAAAATGGCTGAACGGATTTGGATGAAATTTGACAAACAGGTTGAGCATGACCTGGAATAGGACATAGGATACTTTTTATACCAATATTCCCACGGCATCGAGACTAACGCGGGTAAAACCGCGGGGCTCAGCTATATTATATATGCGGAAGAGAGTTTGTTTGTTTGTAACGCTTTCACGTTAAAGTGGCTGAACGGATTTGGATGAAATTTGGCACATGGGTAGACCATGATCTTAAATAGGACATAGGATACGTTTTATTTCGATATACCCACGGAATCGAGACTTACGCGGGTGAAACCGAGGGGCGAAGCTAGTTTAAAATAATGTGTCGAATGTGGAGTTCATTACTATGTTATGAATACTGGAAGTCTGTGTCGGCAGGATAAGCTGGCGTCGTTGGTTTCTCCTTAAGAATTATGCGAATAGGAATAACCATCCGTGGGAATAACCCATAATATGGCAACGAAAAGATAAATAAGCAGTTATGAATGCAGAATTAAATGCTGTTTTGCACTGTCCCTACTCAGTGTTGCAGGTCGTGTGCCCGATCAGGGAAAATCTCACGCGAATTCCTTTGTACTTCAAAGTAGGGCTGTCAATACTATGAATGGAGATCACGATTTTGACAGATGTTATCAATGACTCGTTAACATATGGTTCTCGTAATTAATGATGCACGTTGGTATATTTTTTATAACTTGTATATTCAGAGCGGATCGTGTGGCCGCCGCGGCCTTGCGCTGCCGATATTCCGATGATAGATACGCCGTCATTCGCCAATCAGCACTCGTGCGCCTCATTTCTAATTAATTCCATCAACGAGACCATCGCCCGGGATTACATTGCACTTTATAATTTGAATATAAGCTCCATTCTTCTCCATACGAAAACTACCTTTTGGAAGGGGCAACTAGAATCAGTTCTATTTCTTTGTTTTTTTTTGACATTCAAAAGTGCCTTGTATGTTCCTATTTGAAATAAATTATTTGACTTTGACTTTAGCTATGTAGCGTATAGAACTGCAATTCCTCCTAAATCTGTCCGCGCCGTACACGTACCTTATAATTTAATAAAAACTTTTTACAAAAACGGTGTCTTTGGTTTTCAATTTTCGGTTTTTGCCACTGACTTCGGAAATTAAAATTATTTTTCCCTTTTCAGTGTTTTTTTTGGAATTCGGCTGTTTTTTTCTTGTAGTTTTAATTTTGCACTTTTTAGTTGTGGTACCTACCCCACACAAATTCGAATACCACTACCTGAACATTGATGGAGTAACTTAAAACATCGTCCAGATATACTAAGTGGGAAAATACGTAATATCGAACTCAAAAACTACGCAAGCAAAGTTAATAAAATTTATATGGGACCACCTCTCAAGCATGACCTACCAAACCAAAAAAGAATAATTAAAATCAATTCAAAATTGGCGGAGTAATCGCATGAGAAACGCACACAAAAAAAAACATACAGACGAATTGAGAACCTCCGCCTTTTTGAAATCGGTTAAAAATTACCTGAATATTTTTTATCCGGCACTTCGCATGAAGTACTAAAATATTTAGAACGTATTTAAAAATTTAGATGTAATTAAAGGGAACTCTTGTTGTCGTTGGTGTTCGAGTGTGTTTATACAGGTAAAAGGACAAACAATTTCATGGACGAAGAAAAACGCAAAGAGGTGTCTGCTTCCGATATTAATTTACATCTTATTATCTCTGAGTGCAAGTTAACGAGCGATTAACTGGCAGCGCAAACAGCTAGGCAGGAAGAAATTGACTTCGGGAAACAGTAGTCATTCTTAATATTGTCGTTATCGTCGGGGTTCCATTTTATCTGAAGATAACGAAAGATTCATTATTATTCTAGGTATGTGGAAATGTTAGTGTAGATAGAGAGAAATGTGTATGGTGACTGTACTGTCTCTGGCGGCGATGGCGACGGCGAGTGGCGGCGGCGGCGCGAGCAAGGCTGTAGGCGTAAAATGCAAATCGCGAGCGTTTCACCGCAGGACAATGCGCCGGAGTGTTGCGCGTCTTGTAAACAGCGCGGACGTGGTTTGTTGTTCTACTTTTTTGGGTAAACGGTTGTCCGTAAACGGCGGTGCATAGGCCGCCGCAGAAATACCGCGGTCAGTACAATGGCTCGTTCGCCGCCGTACATGGCAGGCGCGGGCGTGAACGCAATGATTCTCCTTGTTTAATGTTTCCCAAACGTGTACTCTACACCCATTTTAGTTATTCTTGAGAATCGCGCAGTTTTGGTTTTATGAAAACACTGCGAGCGACTGCCAGTAGGTATAAGTTTGGAACAAATATTTGTTATGCATTCGGATGTAGAGCAGTTCACGTCACTAGCATTAATTTTCGCAATTCGAGCAACTAATGTATGTAGCGGCGGCGCGCGTCGAAACATTCACGTCGAGATGCATCCAGAGCGCCCAGGCGAAATAATATTTTATGGAAATGGATGTTGAATCAAAGCCAACGCTCGTTGCATTCTTACAGCGCGACAGTTATACGGGCGTGTGTGCGACACTGCGGCTTTGCGGCTCGAGCACCACGCCGCGCCGCGGCCGGCGTGCCTATCGAAAACAATAAGACCGCGCCTTGTGCCATAAACATTCTTTGCCACAATCATTACGAATATAACCTATAAATTAGCACAAAGCCGACTGCAAACAACTCGCTCGCCGTCGCGGGAATTCGCAATGAGGGCCGTGCGCCCAAGAGCACTGTCAGGCTCGGTGGAATAGTGCCGCACTCGTATCCCGCCGCAGCCGCCGCGCTGCCGCTCTGTTCCGAGCGTCTTCCTCACCACTCCTTCACATAATGATATCCCAAACGCATTATGGATTAGTCACCGAGCTTGCGCCTTCAATGTAATTTATAAAGCCTTAAATTATTCTTACATAATAATTATTGCATGCTTTTGCTACTCTATAGCAAATAACTCTTTTACTCCACCTAAAAGTGCATTAATTTCAATACCGTAATCTTCCCGCTCTTGCACTGTTATGTAATATTATAAGTACAATCTGTATTATCTTTGAGAATTAAGAAAAGGTTGAAAATTAAGAAATAATTAATATAATTTAATTAGCGGTGCTGCTTTTATTCGCATTGATATCTTAGTACAACTCTAGATAAGAAAATCGCGCTTGTAGAAGTTGTAACAATGGCACGCGTGACGCGATATATCAATGTTATCTACAAGCTTGTGTGACAAACATTTAGGTTAATGGTTAATGAGGTCGAGTACTTAGTGTAAGATTGAAAAGTAGTATTGATTCTACTAGATTAAGTACCTACCGATATGAATCAATGCGATGTTGTCGGGGAAAATAATGAAGAATAAGTTTCTGGCATAGTTACAAGTAGTGACAGGTACGTGGTTTAGATGTCGAGGTGATATGAGCGACGGTGTTTTCAGTGGAGCGTCGTGCAAGACGTCACTAGACGCGTCGTCACTTTGTTCAGAATAGTTCCGGCGCACCGCGACCCCACACTATAAATGAAGTTTTTCAGTGTAGTCGAGGTCAAGGTATGACTGGACGCACCTGAACGTTCAATGCTACGTTCTTGTAACTTGTAAATATTTCACGTACCACTGCATTCGATAAATCGATTTTGATGAATGATGCGCCCTGTACCTGTCATAGCGTAATGCATAATAAATCGATTTGCGGACACTTTATAAGTGTTCGATACGAACCGAATTACACATAGGTATGCAAAGTATTTGTATAATTTATCTAATCCGCTCTTAAACGACCCATAAATATGCACGCGCTTGCTTAGGAAGTACGAAACATGGAGCTGTCTCAAGACGTCTTATATAGACGTGATTGATTGTGCAATCCTTGTTAGAACTGGCTGCACGAAACTTCAGCGGTGCCATGTTGCCAGCAATCACTACTCCGTCTGCTGGTGACGGAACTCGGCTAGTTACGACATAACACGGCGCCTGAACACTTCATCATTATTTCTGCATTACCATTGTAAAAAGTTTTTCATGAAATTACGACGTTCAAAATTCTTATTTATTTCAAAGCATTTTCATCCTAGACATCATAAAAAATTTAAGACGGTCTAACGAGTGATGTATCGCACATCAAATATTTAAAAAGATTTTTGTGATCACCTATACGCTTGTAAGAATACGTCTTAATTAATGACAGATAGTCATATAGCAGTATGAATCTGTTGCGAGCCGGCCGGCAGTGATATCTGGCAGCCGTCGCATAGTTTCAATCGTTTGTGTGATATGACATCGAATGAGTTTTATATCTGGCCCCTTTGAGCCGATTTAGTGGCGTTGTGCGCTTTTGTGCACGGCGGAGTGGGTGCGGAACGGCGTCGCCTGCGCCCGCGCGGCTCGGCGGCGCCGGGTTACATCACACTATTGAAAAACTCGTCGCGACGCAGAGGACTAAACGATAGGCCGCGACCAGACTAGAAATGAAGCGATCACGGCTCTAGTCGTGGCACGTCGCGGCTTCGAGGTTGCTTTTAAAAGTTTAAATTTACCCTAAACGACAATCGGTTGAAACGCTATGTGTCGCTCTGTTCGCGCTGAGATGCTAGTGTGCGCTATGCAAGCGCATAAATATTCATACGGGCACAGGCGCGACGAGTGAGCCAAGCTTGGCCGAGTCAAAGGTGTCCGACGACGATCGCACACTCTCTACTAGGGCTGGCCACTAGCCGCATTCTTGTAGGTACCGACAGCACTATTATTCAAGTTTACTAGATCAAAGAGGAGATTTGCAGGAAAAGTCTGTCCATTACGGAACTAAATATAGGTACATTTTATCCACTTTAGCACCAGAGGGCAAATGCCCGTAGAGTATTAGACTCGCAGATGACGTCTTGTACATAGGGATAATAGGAAGACATGTTAACAAAAAAATAAGAAACCCTAACTTGTAGATACCAGAAACACAAGATATTATGTATGAGTAAATAAACAATAATAGACAGAAACGTCCACCGTTGTCCTACCATGCCGCTAGCGCTGGTATTTGTCACTGTTAATGCATTTTAATGGCCTGCAGCATATTTTACTGTATTTATTCATACGCCATGCTCAGTTATAACACGTTGGTAATATTCTAACTAATAGTTTATATACCAAAGTGGAATGTTTGTTAATCGATTACACAAACACTAGGACAGCTTTTAATGTAATTTGGTACATATTGCATTAAACAGAATAACTTTATGATCCAGATTCAGACAGAAACATTGCACACTACGGGTTGTAACTCACTTTGGGATGATGAATTTAAATATAAAATAAGCTATTTATCTCGTGGAACATAGACTCTAGTTTTGTCGCGTGAGGCATTAACAGAGCAGCAGGTAACGATGACAAGTCGGTACATAATATAGCAACTAGTAACGTGTAGTCGCGTACGCTCATCGCGTCAGCCCTGTGTATCGGCGGCACATTCCCTCGCCGCCATCTCTCCTTGCGCGCTACTCTTTGTTGTGCTTGCAAATATCCTAGAGCTGCTCATCGCCGCCTTGGCGCCATTTGCAAATAAATTTAGGGCTGTCTCGGATATGTAATGAATTTACAGAGTGAAGTATGAACGGCGCCGGAGCGTGCCAGATCACAATCTGGCCGCGCATAGGTACTTTGTATATACGCGTAGTCGCGTAAACAGGTCCCCTCATCACAATGTTTACTGGACACTATATACTTGTTTATCATGTCATTCCCCTGTCCACTACCAATGATCAGATAACACGATTTATTAGTCTAACTCGCGCTGCGTTAATTCATACACAACTATACGTTATGCTCTTAAACATAGATATCGACAAGTTGCAATATAATTATGCCATTATTGATATTATATTACAATGTGACATTTACATGTTTATTAAGACTGGGAGCACTTATTCTATTAAAGTGATTACTTCTAAAGACAGGTAGTTATTGAAAATTGACATTTCAAATTTATGGAAAAATATTGGAAAATGTAAAGCGTTTGAGTCGTTAGTTATTATAGGTATTGTGCATTATGGTAATGCAGGTGCTTATTAATTTTGAATTATTTATTGATACTTGTTAGGTAGGTATAAGTAATGACACCTGTATCGTTCCATTGGTTCATAAGTACAGTCACGAGCACCAATATGTTTACACTTAGCAACTTTTAATAGTGATTTTCTCGTACTGTACTGATTGTAATTTTATGTTATAACGAACATAGTATTTTGGAACCCATATTATTATGAAATAGGTATCATCTCAATGTTGCAATCCTTATTCTACGAAAAAATGGTTATTGAATTTTGGTAAGTGTATACATATTTTTGCTCGTGACTGTACTTACCTACCGTAAACAGTGATTTTCTGATTTCCATTTCCGCTAAGGTTACGTAGGAAAAGCTGTTCCGCGGGAAAGGTGTGTTACAAAGGCTATTTAAAAGTCTTCAAATATTATGTTAAGGTTTGTAGGTAGCTTTCTTAATTACAGATGAAGATTTAGGACAAATACTCTGAATAGTTGTAACCCTTACTATTATAGTTCTTTTTTTTTGGGATTTAACACAACCCTCTTTGAATACCTACTCATATCGTACTCAAACTTTATCGTAAGTATTTTTGGGTCTTACGGTATTTTTCACGGACGTAATGGACTTCTGCAATTAAACTAGAACAAAAACAACTGTAACGGTTATACCTAAACAAAAAACATATTATTTTTAAACCAATGGGATGAGATCGATCAAACTGCGCTATCTAAAAAGTAAACCACAAAATTCTAAATGACGTTGTAAAGGAATAACAAGAAAAGCATGAAAACTGTTTACTTACTTAGGCCATTACCTATGTAGCAAGTTCCAGCCTTAGGCACCAGTTTAACTCAATAACTTATTACCTCAGTTACTTGAAATTTACAAGTCTCGGGAACACTAAAAGCATTAAATCTGGACTTACATCACATTTAACTAAACTTGATAGTAATAACGCGTAATGTATGCATTCAGTTCTAGTTACGGCAACACAATAAATATATTAATACAATACGCAACCGATGCATTTGGGTTTACGAGCATTTAACGAGCGTACATCGACAAATCGGGTACCAATCAAAGTGTCGCACGAAATGTCAGTGCTCTCTCTATTTCTGTCCATAGCAGACCCAACAA
This sequence comes from Lithophane semibrunnea, assembly GCA_947363905.1. NCBI lineage: Eukaryota > Metazoa > Arthropoda > Insecta > Lepidoptera > Noctuidae > Lithophane > Lithophane semibrunnea. The sequence goes on from OX376200.1 coordinate 8,039,327, forward strand.
GAAAGCTATGCAAAACGCAAATTCTACCGTCGCCGTCTAGACGCCCGCGCCGATCCTGTTACGATTGAATAACATTTGATCCAATCAACCCGAATGGAGGGGTCGGGGAGGTCTTGCGAACAGGACCCGCGACGCCGGCGCACTCGCCACCAATTGATCCAACTATACACGACTTTTTATGAGCCAGCGGCAAGAGGAGAAAGTACCTACTCAAATCTATAACAACAGGGAAACATTAACATTTACTTATAATATATTTCCTTCCGTCTAGATTTCACGCAATTATGATTACCTATAAATGTAAATTTTATTTGTGTTTTTATGTCAACATCTCCGTTTATAGAATACGTCCTAAGCACCTTTCACCGTTTACTTGGAAAGTAATTTTATGGAATCGATATCAACCATAATATTTTAGTGCCCTATTGCATTTCATTAAAGTTGGCGTCTTATGAAAGGCTATCCTTTTTCTGCCTGCAGGCTTAACCTTAGTAGCTGGTGAACTGCCGCAGCAACTGATAATGCACTAATACTAATATACTTAATCATGTGAATCTATTTCCTTGTTTTAGCCCCTGATATTGTCCAGGAAGATGGTCCAGTTATCATTACGACTGAAGAAGACGAAAAAAACATGAAATGTAAGTTTTGCATGAAATTTTCTGAAGACTGTGCTCTGAATTTCCGTTTATGCGACACATACATATGTAAATATACCCCATATTCCAGATTTCGCATCATTTCTGACTGGGCGGTCACCGCTGTGCGTGCGACGGGATGACATGTCAGGGGTGCCGGTCGCGACGGGGGTGGCGACCGCGCGCTTCACGTTCCGTAGACGGCACCTCTACTGGTCCGTCCTCCTCAGCCCCTCGATTCAGAACCAGCCTCGAGCAGTTGCCTTCCTCGACCGAGAGGGCCGAGTGCTACTAGAACAGTCGCTCAAGAAAATACCCGGAATTCACGCAACGTATGAAGAAAAAACTGATAAGGTACTTAAAGTGATTGTTCGTGCTGTACCTACACCGACTGATTCTATGAAATATTGAAGTAGTTACTTATTAAATACTTGTTATAAACGCAAGAATCGGTGTTGTTTACAGCTTTGCGGTGTCTGGCGTCGAGTGCCGCGCCAGTACAAGACGTTGTTGAGAGACGGCGACCTGCATGTGGCGCTGCTGTGGGGCGACGCGCGGAACAACTCCATCGATAGCGCACTCAGCGGCAGAATCGACAGGTAGGTAAGGAATAGGAATTTTAAATGAACACCGACTTTACATGCCGCCTCCTTGATTTATATTAGTACTTATGAGTAATCTCCAGCAGCCTATCAAATCGAAGTAATAAATATTATCGCAGTAATTATTCCCGGGAATTTATGAATGGTGGTACTGTTCGCCTTGGATTGTTAATTTAATGAACCGCGTGATTAACAACGGAAATGTTTAGGTTCACCATTAGAAATAATTCTGGGAAAAGCCTAGACACATATGTTTTACTAGCTGTTCGTGCCCGGCGTCGCCTGGGTGTAATTCCGACTTTTACGGTGGATTAACAAAAAAAAAAATTTCATACAAACCTTATACAGATACGAATACAACAAAAAAAGTCAGCCAAATCGGCCGAGCCATTCTCTAGTGATGAACTGTCTTTCATTCATGCGACACTTGATTCTTTATTTTTATAGAATAACAGTGATGTACTTAAAATAATCTAAACGTGAATTTAGTTAATATTATCGTGAATTCATGCAAGCCTAGTACTTTTTGTTAGGTTATAGCTCGGAAACTGCATAATTTCTTGTGAACAGAATACCGTCAAGCATGCACGTAACACCTGGATAAAAAAAAAAAAATCATAAGTGTTAATTTCATATATCTTTTGATTCTGCAGGTCGATTTTGATAAAATAAAGATTAAATGTTACTCACAATAAAGTTTCTTATTGTTCAGTAATTCAATTTGGAATCCAATGAGTGGCTTTTACGTGATGCGCTCACAAACGAACATACAAACAGACAAAAATTTCAAAAAATGTTTTTTTACTTTCTATTACTTATTTCTCGCGGCTTCCAGTAATTTTTTTGCAAAAATCTGTACAGACACGGACCGTTTACGATTTTATTATATGTATAGATAACAGACCATAATGCTGTTACTAGATACTCAATTGCTTCGTACTATTAATTGATTTAGCGCTATCGAGTTTATCTTAGATAGATTCTGTGCATTGAGCACATGACTGTTGATATTTTGAAATATATTAGATGAGATTAGATTCTACTTCTCGGAAAACGAACAGTAATTATTTTGATCTTCTTTTCAAATAATTAATCTTACTTATAAAGAAGTTGAGGAAAATTATTATTTTATCAATAGTTTACTACTTATTTCAAATACTCGTAGGTACGATCAGTTATGTCAGTTTCGGAGAAAATGACGCTAGAATTTTACGATGACAGACCAGATTTTCCCTAAACACGTTATTAGATCGAAATGTAGTAATACTTATCTTCTAGGTATCCAGCACTATCATCAGAGATGTTCACGACACTCTTGGAGCCGGAGCACCCTCCTACTTCCATCGGTGAAGGTGCCTGTCGAGACTACCCTACAATGGAGTACGAGGACGGTTGGTGGGGTGGCACTGCCGTCATCACGGCGGTTGCCGGAGCCACACCCAGCCTCTACTTGGCTCTGGTGTTCAATGGAGTCTTCCCTAAAACTGCAGTCACATCTCATCTCGTCAGAGTGGTGCTCACACTACCGGAAAAAAATCAGACCATCATCGATCAGGTATATTCATATTTATTTCTAAATGTATTATTATACAACAACAAAAATGATACCTACTTGTCTCGCGATGTAACCAAATTATAGCACAAAGCAATTCGGACGACTTCTGTAAATGAAGTTCTTATGTGGCTAATTACTACCAATAAACGTAAATTAAGTCCAATGTATTAAGAGCTCGTGAAATACTGTATGTGTTGACTTTTGCATATCTTCGTCTTAAGAATTTCGTTAATTATTTTCGGAATATTAGTACTTACAATTAAAAAGTCAAGTACTGTTTAAGAACTGAATTGTTTTTAAGAGCAAAAATGGATTCAGGTCTTAGGTAAATTAATGTGTCTTTCCAGGTGCAGAGGGTAAGCAAACCCCATTATGACTTCAATGTCCTGGAGGTGTCGACTCCGGTGTCGGCCGCAGAACTGAGGTCTTTGGCAAGAGGCCGGTTACTGCTCACGGTGGAGGCTGTTGGCACTCCGGAGAGGAGGATCGTGGGCAGTGTGAGGCAGAAGGCCGCCTGTGAAGTGTACAACGCACCGCTTGTGTCTGAGAGGCTGTCAGCCACGCCAGCGCCGGAAGGACTTGCCTTACTCTATATCGATAAAGAGGGATCGCTCGTCTATGATATACAGGTAAATAGCCACCAGATGAATAGAAGTAAATAAAATGTTATGTTATATTAAGTTTAAATCACGCGAACGTTATCTTTGAGATAAAACCTTTTCCAATTAACATTCACTGAAAGTCCACCACACAAACGTGCGGATAAAATACAACTAATTACAACAGAACACAGCAAGATAGCTGCAGGCAATGGTAATGAATGATTGTGAATTCAATGTTCATCTCTTAGAGAAACCTTAACAACTTGTGTAAGCGCCACTGTATGTGTCATATAGTAATTAAGAATGGATGTTGACACATTCTAGGCTATTCTTTAGCTCTCGGATTATAAGCGCCATCGTACATTTTTTCCACTCAATATTATCTCTCAATAAAAAAATATGTCATTATTCCAATGGCTTAACTCATTTACATTAAAGGAATTTAAATGATTTAGATGATATTTATCATTTAAAACCAAATTGCTTGAAGAGGCTCCTTAATAGGTTACTTGAGGTCGTTAAGAGCCACGATTTATTAGATTTGTATTGCTCACAAGTGTTAATGGTGTCTTTAATTTTGTTTGGATTAAGTTACTTGTCATTAAAGTTAGATTAGATTTTAAAAGAAGCAGATGAAATCATAATTATATCGAATAATGACCATCATAGACAACTACCAATAGTAAAAAAACCTTATTACTTAGAGTTTTTTTAACATAAAAAATACCTTAAAAATGACTGCTCATTTTGCTAGCAGAAATGACCACTATTTTTTTTTTAAACTTGTCCAAATTTTATTTTTGCGCTTAATCTAAGTGGCATACGTTATCTTAGTTTTTAAACAGTAGTGCATAAAAGTTTTAAAACAGTAGTCTTCACGGTTGTTATAAAAATTAAGAAAACGTTAGTATGAAAAATGCAACTTCTTTAAAATTCCCCATACAAAACACCAATTTCATAGATGGGGACCTAATATTATTGATTAGTCACTATTCATGTCTGTCTGTATGAGCGCGTTGTTTTTCTACGCAACGGATTCTGTTGCCGTATTATTATCATTAAAAAAAATCATTCTGAAAGGTGGACAATAAATTAATAGTAAACTTACCTACATACTATAAACTTTGGATGTTCCGTCAAGTCGCAAAACCGTGTAAAGCTGGGGCGGGTCGCTAGTTAGTTAAATGCCCTTTAAATATGCGGAACCAACATATTTCTTGCTACTAATGATTCCTCTTCTTCAGGTTGACAATTTGGGTATAACGGATCCCAAGATAACGTTGGTGGAGGAGCAAGGCAAGCGTCACTCACAGGTGGAGATACTGGACACCCGCATCGGTGTGCTGGCGAGACCAAGCGCCAGGATCTTCCAGCCATTGTATGAGGAGCAGCTCGCTGTGCATATCAGTGCTGATACCGGTAAGACTTTCTGCTTATCAGCTGGTGAATGTAGTCTTTTGCATCACGATGAAGAGTTCGCCATTACTGGCAAATGATGCTGAGCGAGGTTCTGGGTTCGAATCTCAAATCGATAAAAGTTTTAATAATATATTTTCGTTTATAGCGAACACTTTTACTTGTCAAAAAATAAAATTTAAAAACTAGATTAGGTGATAAATATTTTTGGGTATTCCGGAACTTCTCGGTAACAGACCGGAAACTGGGGTTGTGCCCGATTAATGGCAATAAGCTTGCCGTCCTATTGAAATGTGGGTGAAGGTTACTATAAATATAATTTCTGTTATAATCATTTTCCTGCCCTTAGCCCAATTTATTTGGGGTCGGCGTAACATGTCTTTTTCTTCCATACTTCTCTATTATTCGTCCATCCATCGTTTCGAGTGTAGATTCTGCGATCTTCATGAGACTTGGTATTACATGGGCATTTGACATGATCTTCGTTTTGCCCATATTCATTTTAAGACCCACTCTTTCGGAACCTCTACTGAGGTCATTGAGAATTGTACTGAGGTCCTCCATAATCTCAGCCTAACTACTATTTCGTCGGCAAACCGAAGGTGAGTGATGTACTCGCCGTTGATGTTGATGCCAAATTGCCAACCCCTTTCCAGTCCAGAACCTTGAAGACAAGTGCTCCAATGCAGAGCGGTGAACAGTTTCGGGGAGATAACGTCTCCCGGCCTCACTCCTCGCTGCAGAAGGGCAGGTTTCAAGGTCTAGTCCTGGAGTCGGACTATAATTATAACTCTACCTAAAGCTACGGGTAATATAGGCGTGATGTTATGTTGTATTTTTTCACGTAATGTAGCTGAAACTGTTTAGGACGTGAGATGAAACAAAAGACGGAATAATTAAAATGAATGTTGCGCTGTAGTTTGTTGAGCACTCAATTGAAATGAATGCCTGATCGAGTTTGTTCCTATTAAGATGTGCCTCGGCTTTATTAAGCAAATAGTCAGAATGAACAACGTAAATACAGGGATTTATGGGAGATTTCAATCTATCAACGAGATTTAGATTTATTAATAATGGTTTTTGACAGCTCGAATCTCCGTATCTGTTGAGATTTTTTTTATTTAAAATTGTCATTGACTGAACTTCTTTCTAACAGAATCGCTGTACCGTCTACCTAACTGTATTGTGGACTTGTCACCTTATATAATGTTAAAAATTCTCATGTGTCAATTGACAATGTTGCAATAACTTGCAAGCTGGACCGTAGCATGACCTTGCGCATGACATTTGTTAGGTTAGTATATGATGAGTCTTAGGAATCTGCACTTTTACAAACTTGCCGTATTTGTACTTTTGCAGGTCCGCCTATACTCCGTGGACGCTTGACATCTCGGATGCTGCCTGATGCGGCCGGGTCCGGTCCCGCCCTGCTGCGAAGAACGGGACAAGTCAGGCTACCAGCCAACATGGCTGGTCTGGCTTGGCTGTCCGTCGATACGCTCTGTGGATTGTATTATGAGGTAAGACAATTTGAAATTACTAGTTGCTGATACTCTTGCATAAGAGATTCTCTGATATTTCAAGGTTTTTGAAAATTGTTTCAAATCTCACTAGATAGACATATAAATAAGTTTAATATAATATAGATATGTTCTCCAGTGATATAAGCGCAAAAGCGGATAGCCAAGTATGAAAATAATTTATGTTGAAATTCAGTTTGATTATTTTTTTTCGTAGGACGTCAGCAAGAGGCTGTTCGAAGAATGGTTTCATGTGTTACTCAGCATTGTACAAAACAAATTGTATTTATGATACAATTAAATCATTGTTATTTTCATCAGACGGTTGTAACGGGCGGCAACGCTCGCTCCTGGTCATCTTGGTGGCTGGAGTCTCACGCAGGCGCTGAGGGTGGCGCGAGAGAGTTGGGGGGTGAAGAGGGATGGGTCCTTGAGCCCACTGCTGCTGAGCTGGTCGCCTTGCATGTAGGAGCCTCGTATCTGGAGCTTCGCGCACACGATAATGTCACAGTGATTCTGCGCACGCGAGTACCACAGGTGCATAAAACTATCTACATAACTATGATATAGAATGAAACTTAAGTTATGGTGCATAAAGCTCGGTTTACTGTAGCCGGCCCACCGGTCGTAGACTTTTCGTCTTATTATACAAATTGTCACCATGTGGAAAAGTGGATTTATCACTGAGCTACGTCCTATTTATTACTATGAGTTTGTTCATTCTAAATTATCGTAGAACAATAAAAATGAGATAAGCCAAACCTGTACTAAGTCTAAAAAACTTAATTCCATTTACGATTAAGATAAGACTTAGCTGAACTATATTTAATTTGACTAACAATTTGTTTGTGCGGCCATAGATTGGACAATTAATCGGTGAGTGGATATAATACTAATATGACATATTAGTTTTCAACATAAAGTCCTGGACTGACAATTATTATTTCATGGTTTCAGATAAGCGTGCCACCATCGTGCTTACCGGTGGTCCCAGGGACGTCGGACAACGAACTCAGTGCCAAGTACACTCCAGGGCCACTCGAGGATCAGATCACGGACTACTCCCTGTTCCGCCTCAACGTCAACTATTGTACGCAGAGAGATAAGTTCTACAAGCTGGGAGAGACTTGGACAGATACTGAGGTACTTAAGCATAAAACCTATTGAACATTAGGTAGATTATGTCTTCGTAAACTGAGTCACATCAACTGTTTTAGTGCGTTAGTGCTGACGAAATCCACTTACCATACATCTTGAGTGCTTCATATTCTAAAGAGGTTTCCAATGATTGCAGACTTGTTCAAAATGCTGGTGCGTGCTGGGTATTCCCAAGTGCGAGGCGGTGCAGTGTCCGCCTGTCAACTGCCTCGTGCCCACCATCAAGCCTGCCGGGCAGTGCTGCCCTATATGTACCAGTGAGTACCACCGTATGTCGAATTGACTCAAAGCGCGGTAAAATAACGCTGAACTCATCAACAATGCAGTTACTAACTTAGATCAAGCTAAAATGGCGAAACTGAAGTAGACTTTATTCGGAAATTGGATTAAAGTCAAAATATCTTATCTATGGACATTAGAATATGGCAGCCGCTTTGACATCCAAAAATGTAAGCGGTAAATAAAAATCTGAAATCCACCCAAGCAGCGCCATCATGGGTAAATCTAATTCCCCGGAAAACATTGATCCTATCGACCCTAGGTATATTGATTGAATTGACATTATTTCCTTTTCCAGACTCTACAACAGCGGTATGGTCAGAAAATGGCAGCTGCGTCCTAGCTGGTCAGAGCTACGCGCCGGGCTCGTCGTGGCACCCCTACCTGGTGCCCGGAGGGTACGACACGTGCGCCATCTGCACGTGTAACTTCGCCACCAGGCAGATACAGTGCCCCAGAGTCAAGTGCCCGCCGTTACGCTGTAGCGAAAAGGAGGCGTATAGGCCGGACAAGAAGGCTTGCTGCCGCGTGTGTCCAGAGGTGAGAATGAAACGTACTTTGAAGATAGTCAACAATTTGCTCATGATAAGTTTTTTCACATCAGCTTATAGCAGTCCACTGTTGAGCCTATTCACGGCTGGATGAGAGTCATCCAGCTGCTACCTTGCGAAGATAGTCGCAGATGTCTTACGAGTTATTTCTATTTACCTCAGGTGAAAGCAAAGAAACCAGACGAAGAGACGCCAAAAGACCAGGGTGCGCCGCGCACGGCTGAGGAGATCCTGGCGGAAGGCGGGTGCAAGTTCCCCGACGGGCCGCTGCCCAACGGCAAGGAGGTGCATCCCTCCATACACTCGCACGGGGAGCAGCGCTGCGTCACGTGTCGGTGCAAGGTGACTACCGACCTACACTTATTTCACTCAAAAATAATACAGTAGTTAAGTTAAGCGCCAGAAAAGTTAACTTAGGAAACCGTTGGTAAAAACTTAAAAACATTTTTCAAACATGGTGCCTTTTAAAAGTTGGAAGAGGTTTTGGTTCCATAACCTTTTGACCATCACAAATAGGTTATAAGCTAAATTAAGCCCATAACGGTCATGGCACAAAGAAAAGACAATGAGTAAAGTAATTATTCCCTTCTATTCAGAGGTACTTCTGAGGGTCACATGTCTGAGGCTCAGAGATGTTTAAATTAAATGTTTTTTCTTGTCCAGGACGGAGAGGTGACGTGTGTCCGCAAGCGCTGCGGGCGCGCGGCGTGCGGGCGGCGGCGGCGCGGGGACGCGTGCTGCGCGTGCGCGCGGCGCCGGCCGCAGCGCGCGCCGCGCACGGAGCGGCCGCCCAGCTGAGCGCGCCGCGGCCCTCCCCGGACACGGTATTACTGCGCCCGACCACCCCGTCTATACCCCAGACTGCTCGTAGGCTAAGTGAGTGAGCGCGTAGCTCTATAGACTGACATATTTTTATGTACTCGTGCGATTCGAATGTGTCTCTAGTTTTAGATTGCGTCATCGGTGGCGCGCCGTCACCGGACCGAACGACTGCGATGCGACTCTTACGAAACGCTGACTGAAGGTTTCAGTGCGACACAAGACGCGACTCTTGTTTGCACGAGTATGAAATGTACAAAATTTAATTTTCTCTATAATATGATACCCGACGAGAACGGAGTAAATAAATTCGATTGTATTCATTAAAAATATGAAGCTTGGCCAATTAGAGGTTAATGTCATCATCGGAGCGATAATGTAGACTGGCGGTGCGTTCGGTCGCGGCGCGGCGGCGACTCGGTACCACTCGGTAAGCAGGCGGTAGACGGTCGGCCGCGCGGAGGCTCGGAGTCGATCGACGACAGACGGTAGCTTTACTGTGTATTATTTTAACGGCGTTGAATATTTACTTACCCACCGGTATTTTAATTGGTATTATGGTAACCCGAAATTTAGGCGCATTACATGATCCGATACTGATTCGTATTATTTTAGTGGTAGGGCTCGATCGCTCGGTCGTTACACAAGGATTGCGAGCGCGGTCGATAACAGATGTGCCATATTTTCTTAAATGTAAATATAAATTATAATACTACTTATGTGCATATTTATTTACGTCTCTATTGTATATGATACGGGATAACAGCACGTTTAGGTAATCAAGTATGAACCATCACAAATGCTATCTTATTGGTCGCCTTGTTTGTGCATTTGCTTTTAGTTTTGTATATCTATATTTAATACCACACGAGTGTCTGTACACGTAATGATCGGTAACTTCTATTACCTGCGTTATTTTATCTAGTTGTAGTGAACAGGAGAGGAGATATTTAATGTTATTTTATAGACAATAACAATCGACATATTGGAAATGATGTTGCTTCAAGATATTATTACATATAATGAATTGTAATCCCAGTGGTTTATGCATCAGAACATGCTTTCAGGAACAATAATCACTGGTTGAGTGACATATCTTACTTGTGGAAATATGAAGTTTATTATTACTTATACTTATCAATAGACTTTATATACATTTGTCTAAATCAAATTTTGTAAATATTAATATGATTCTAGAGTCTACATTTCAATATGTACTGTATACACAGATACCTTTTACGTATTGTACCGATATAAATCAATATAAATAAGGTGTAGTTTACGCAAATTTCGTGACTAGTTTTGTTTAATTACTAGGTTAACGGTTTAGTTACGTAATTAAGGAAGCTAGTCCAAATGTTCGATGTGATGGATATGAATGCCATGTAGCTAGCGATACGTCTGTTTTCAATACTGATTATAATAGGAATTTATTACTCTTAAGTTGTATCCGAGGCCTCATAGTCACTAGGTGTAAAAACAATAGCGTTAAGTAGGTACGTTCACGAGTTAGGGAATGAGACGCCTTTTACAAATGTTATGCGCGGGCGCTTGAAGGCGGCTTTCTTCAAATTGATATTGGATTATTTAAAAGCGCTGCAGTTTTTACATCACGTGAAGATGAGACCTGAAGGTAATATTGTGCCGTAACAGCACTTTTTTTAGCAATTTGATTTTTTTTTGAGAGAGTCCATTTGCCAAAAATATCTTGTAAAATTAAAATTTTCACATTTCGTTGTGGGTTCTAGTCCAGTCAAAATTTTGAGGAGTTGTTGTATTATTTAAATGTTACATTGGCTATTATTTTATTTTTATTTGAGATAACGAGAATATCACTCGAGTAAGCACAAGAGTTATCTTGGTTCTAATATTTTTTTTTTATAATCTAACAATAGAAAAGTAGTCACCTATGGCTTGCGAATAACATAACTAATAGCCATAAAGAATACTATGAAGTCGCTTGTATTGCATTGTTTTTCTATTTAATAAATCACTGCATTCAATAACGATATAATGGTGTTATAACGGGATGATATTCATTTTATTTTTATTTAGAACTCTTTAGATTGAATTCGAAATCGTTAACTTCTTTGAAAAATTAAATTATTTGTGGTATAATATCACACAATTTGGGTTGTCTAGGTGCATCCAGTCAATAGTTTGTAAACCGTCATACATTGATATGAAATAAATGACCTGTGAACAAATATGTTTTTCAATTCCCCTAGCTTGTGTGTCGACGTGGACGAAGAAGTCGTCTACATTGGAAGTTTGAGAAGAGGTAGGTACCTACATATCAACTACACATAATACAATTTGCCTCTCACTCGCGTGAATTTCGGACTTCCCATCTCTAGCTTTCCTTAAGTAAATCCTTCTGAGTAAATCGGACCGTGCGTTAAGAGTCTTCCATATATATTTCTTAGCCCCCTTTGACATGTTGTTTTGATAAAATAATAGAGTGCTTTTCTGAGGTGCGTTTCATCAAATAATTTAAACGAATTTTTTTCATGTATTTTTTATTTGTACACACGGCTACACATCAAGCTATACATTTCCAGTTTATGCTGATCTCGAATTGTAAAGGATTTCCGTACAATGCGAGGTCAGCTTATACTGGAAATGTACAGCTTGATGTGTAGCCGTGTGTACTAATCTAAGTAATCACCCATGCAATCAATGCATCTTTGCCAACGCAGTGGCAGTTTATTGATGCCCTTCTTAAAGAAATCAGCTGGACGGGAGGCAACAAATTCTTCAAAGGCATTTTGTACTGCCTCTCGGGTATTGAATTTTTTTCCCGCCAAGAAGTTATCCAAATTCTGGAAAAAGTAGTAGTCTGTAGGCGCAAGGTCTGGTGAGTAGGGCGGATGACGGAGAGCTTCCAACCCCAGTTCTTGCAACTTGGAGACCGTCTGCTGTGCAGTATGAGGTCGCGCGTTGTCGTGCAGGAGCAGCGGAGACGAGCGATTGACCAATGCTGGTTGGAGATGTGCCAGCTTCCACATCATTCTGTTCAGTTCTTCACAGTACACATCTGCAGTAATGCTCACCCTGTTTGGTAAGAAGTTGTGATGAATCACACCGGCGCTAGACCACCAAACAGTGACCATCACGATTAGCAGCAGCTTTCGACGCTAACGTCGAAAGCTGCTGCTAATTCAGCCGTAGATTGTGTATCATCAGCTTCCACAATCGCCTTTAATTCGTCATTGTCGACCAAAGTCTTCGGACGACCGCGAGGTTCATTTTTCAGGTCGAAATTTCAAGAACGGAAGCGAGCAAACCAATAACAGGTGGTGCGTTGGTTTGTAGTGTTAGCTCCGTAAACGTCGTTGATGTTGCGTGCCGCTTGTGCCGCGTTGCTGCCACGACGGTACTCATATTCCATAATTACTCGAATTTTTAACGTATCCATGATGACGAAAAAGATTGAAATGCGATGAAAATGTAACACTAATCATTAAACAAATGACTTCTTTTGAAAAAAGAATTCCATGTTTTTAAAATAAAATTAATTTGAAATTAGAATTCTTTGCCAAACAAAAATTATTTTGATTTGAAATGGCCAGTACTGCAGAACGGCAATTTCATAGGTAAAGACCTATTAGTTCCTTTGCCGTAATGTTGGCTCCACTGCGGACCTATTAGGTAGCGCCTAAACAGGGGAGCCAACAATACGGCATAGGAACTATTTGGTGAAACGCATTCTTATGACAATGCTGCCAAGTTTGGAGTCAATTACTAACCGAAGAAAAAAGAAAATAGATATATAAATAAAAAAGAAATATTCGATGACACCATTGGATGATTTAATTGTAAGGATCAAATCTCTCATTGGATTTAACAAAAACTCTGTGGTAGTTAAAGTTGATAAGCATTTATTTTGCATAAAAATATACTTATCAATAACATTAAATTAGCCGTTTCAGTGACAGTCCTTATATCTATGGAACGTCAAGCGTCGCTGCAGCTTTGAAAGATAAAGCCCCACCTATTTCCTCAGATTTTCTTTATTATTCTAAAGAGAGGATTTCTTGAGTGCCCGTAGGGTGTCAGCCATGGCATCAGCCACGGCGTCAGCGATCTGTATCGTGGAGTTGACGCCCATGATGCCGATGCGAAGCGCCTTGCCCACTGTCGGGCCTAGACCAGTAAATATTAGGATATTGTGCCTGTTGAAGATTAACATGGATTAATTAATAAGATACCTGCTAGGTACACACACATCGATTTTGATAGCCGGCGACTCTGGCGACTTAAAAATCACAAGTCCAACTCAGATTTTACCAACTTATTTATCACTAGCGTACCACCAAAGTTGTCGATCTATACATTTCTAATTACATAACACGTCTGTAACCCTCGAAGAGTTAGGCAGAGGTGTACTTGGTACACCCACATTTCGTCAGTTATGTTTACTCCCCCGTAACAGGGGGATTGTCATCAACCGGCCACAAATGCAGCTTCCACGCTGATACTGAGAAATTTTCGATGGAAAAACTCAATAACACTTTGCCCAACCTGCGATTCGAACCCAGGACCTCACGCTCAGCAGTAGGGCTTCGACCACTAGACCAACGAGGCAGTTAAATTACTCACCAATAAATATAATAATTGTAGTCTATTTAAAATTACTTAGATTTAGAGATTTTATATTTATGAATAAATAAATCTTTCATTCATTCTTTCATTCATTTCAAAAACAGCGACAAGCGTAAATATCTTCTTAAAAATTAATGTTATATCCAATAATTTATGATTAATATTTTGATAAATATGTTCTGTTTATCGGATTGTTTCTTTAAAGTAGACGCTAATAAAGAATCACAAACTGCAAAAATAGAAGCATTTAATGCTAACATTTCTTTGCAGCAATGAAAGTGGCTTGTTTAAATTTACACTATCACAGTCCGAATGTTTACCGCCAGGGTCACCGTTAAACCAAATACTATGACTTAGTTACTTACTTAGCTCTCATATACTTCACGAACTCAATGTAATCATATCCTTTAGGCAGCTTCACAGTCGTAACGGTAGCCAGGCGGTCTTCTGGCTTCGGGATCAAGAACTCGAAGGAATATTCCAGGAGACGCTTGTGGAAGCGAGCAGTGGAGGCGGCGTGGCGAGCCCAGGAGACAGGCAGGGTCTCCTTTGCGATCTCCTGAAGGCAACACCGGAGGGCCCAGAATAGTGGGGGACTCAAAGTGTGGTGGTATCTGAAGGAGTACAATAGACATGCAAAGGCGAAATTAGTTTTTAAGCTTGTTTACATCTTAGAATAATGAGACATAGGCAAAAGTTTAGATCGCTATAGTTACTGAAAGTAGAAACTGAATCTCGAATCCTACCACTTGGCAGTTAAAATTGCGAACGAGTAGTTATAAAATTTGTGCAGGATAAGTAATTTGCTTCCATAAGTATTTATAACTGAGAAGGTTGCCTAGAACAGAGCCATAAATACAATATGAGTTAACGTAGGTATTCAACGATAATAAAATGAATTCTTACGTTCTGGTGCTACCGTAGCAGTTCCACTGTTGCGCTAACAGTTTTATGTCGAAGTAGAAAGGAGGGTCGTGCTTTCGATTCTTCATCTTTTCCCTGTAATAAAAGCAAAGTTATGTTATTCTCTGGCTTTTGCGACTACAACATCTACATATTGAAATTAAATAAATGTAGCTGTATATATAATAATTTAATTATCTTACTCGGCACGTGCACTGAATGCCACAGGAGATATACCAGCTGGTCCACTGAACACCTTCTGCGTGGAGGTGTAAACTCCATCGATTCCCCACTCGTCCATGAAGAATGGAACGCCTCCCAGCGACACCACGGTGTCTAGCAGAAGTAAGGTGCCATATCTGAGAATAACGAAAAGAAAATAAAGAAAATTCTGTGAAAATAGGTATAATTATGAAGATTTTCTAAGGAAGCCGTTAAGCCGTTGATCCCGGCTGTCATTTGTGGATCTTTGACAGCCGTTACGGGTCGTCAGAAGCCCGAAAATCTGACAACCAGTCTTGCCAGGGGGTATCGTATTACCCAGTTACTGGGTTGTGGAGGTTAGATAGGCAGTCGCTCCATGTAAAATACTGGTATTCAGCTGCATCCGGTTAGACTGGAAGTCGACCCCAAATTGGTTGGGAAAAGGCTAGGTAGATGATGATGAAGATTTTCTAAGATAAAAAACATTTATGAATCTCAAAGCACATTTTACAGGTATTACAAAGGTAGAATATAACTCCAGTCAAACGGCCACGTTTAAAGCAGTTTGGAAATTTTTCGAACCGTCGCCGTCGGTCGGAATCTCCGAAAAACTTTTTATCTTAACTTTTACCGCGCTTGGTATTTTCCACTGTATGCTAATTGCAGACTCCTTCACAGGATGCAATTAAAGAGTTTTCAACTCGAACGTATTCAGGAGACCTAGATCTCAGTAAAAAGCAAAGTCAGGAATGAAAGAGACAACGAGTGTAATTAAATTGTTCGGTTCCCGTGTCCCAGTCTCAGTATTCCTCGGGCAATCAAATAGTTTTTCTGCTAAAGTTCGCTGCTTTTTTAATTTGGAAGTGAAAGGACGACGGGGGGAATGGTTTCAGCACAGATTGGATAAAGCCCGGATTGTGGTTTTTATAACAGTTCGTTAAGTTGACAGACAGGGAGCAAAGATGGGAGGAATAGATAACTAGCTTTCGCTTTAAGTTAAGTGACCACTTGATTTGGGTGATGTGTGTTCATTCTAACGCTTTCCTCCAATGAGATAAAAATATGCGTCAGAAAACTGTTAAAATTCGTTAGTGAACATGACTTAAAATGACTACTATCAGATTATTCATACGATCAATTATTCGAATCAGCCTGAAAAGCAAGAAACTTGAAAATATTAGTTACGTAAAACGTGTTTCTCTCTAGCTAGGTCACCGTTGTAGTATCCGAGACGCGCCAACTGATCAAGCCTAGACTTAACTCGATAACTACGTGGCACCTACTGAACCTATTCTATAAAATAGTATTATCCTTTCTCTGAACTCGACTGGTAACTAGGCAATGTCGGTGATTCTATTATCCCTTGCTAGTGCAAATAACAGAATCGCGTTTTTTAAGGCGAGGTTTTTGCGTTCTACGTTTCACGTTGAGAAATTGATTGAATTATTTGAAATCTTTTAAAGATGCGTTAGATAGAGAATCATTGGTGGCCTTCGTGTTTTTTATTGTTAAAAAACACACAAATAAAATAAGGTCTCATTATTTGAGATTTGAGTCCAGATCAAAAATAATTAAATAAACTTAAATAGCCTAGAAATTAGTATGCAGTCAGCAAACACATCTATAACCTCCTTCCATTTAGTAATATTTGTAAACGTAGTGTTAACTGGCCATTCGTGTGTAAAATAATGATGTGTTGCCATTAGTATTTTCTTTTTCGTAAATTTTTTCATAATGATTTAATATGGCCTTAACTAATTTTTTTCATCAGAACCAGCCAGCATTTTTAAAATATCATTACTATACTGACCTTTTTGTTATTTACCTATTTAATTGTGATTGCAATGTTTTTGACACATTTTGCAGTTGTTTTGGCCTGAATTTTTTTAAAGGCAAAGTATTGGAGTTTGTTTGGGAATGTAGCTTAAAGTTTTAACACTTACTTGTGGCAAAGATCGCCTAAGCTCTGAAGATTCTGCACAGTTCCGGTTGAGGAGTCACCGTGGGTGACGAACAGGGCAGCTGGACGCAATCTCTTTAGTTCAGGCTCCAGTTGTTCAGGACTGAAGGTGACGTTCAGTGGAACACTAACCATTTCAGTTTTAATGCCTAGAATCATTTACAAAGGGATCTCATTAGAACTTATGTATATGAACGATAGAATGTAAAACTTAAAAGTGTATATGTCGGCTGTTCTTTTAGATTTGCCAATAAAAGCAAAGCGCACATTACAGCAGCAGCAGACCGCAATGTATTTTCATACAAAAAGTGCGGTGAGGCCTTTCAGTAGTGTGCGTTGGTTCATAGAAAATGTACGAAACTGATGATGGAAGATTTTTGCAATGCGTTTCGTTGCGGCGCGGTCGGCTTTAACTTTTAAAGTCATAAAACAAATTAGCTTGGTATAAAAATAAAATCTGTAGATAAATTTAAATTACCATATCTATTAGCTATCATGAATGCGCGCTGATCCCATATGCCCCTGGAGGCGATGAGCAGGGTTTCTCCCGGAGCCACCAGGTTGCTAATGACAGCTTCCATGCCAGAGTGACCAGATCCGCTCATTGCCAACACCAGCTTGCTTCGAGTTTGGAACACGTATTGTAAGCCAGCACGGATATCATCCAGGACCTGAAATGGAGAAATGAGAACAAAATTAAAATACTTATAAAAATCCACGAAAAAACTGATCTTGGTTTTTTTATACGGGATTTTCTTGCTTTAATTAACTTACAATAGTTTTTTTTTTATTTGACTCACGGTTCTTAGCCATCGTTTTTTGTACTTATTTATACACTTATTAATACAGTACGACACAACTTAGATGTAGCATAGATTTGAAAATTTGTATTAATTCATTTCAATTTTATGAATGTATTTGTCTAAATGACCTTACAAGTTATTGCTTTTGCATAAAGATCATTTTCAACTAAGTGAAGTTTTCTTAGTAATGGTGTTGTTAAAAGTCACGTCGCGCGCCAAGTCGCGCCAGTATGTAAGAGCCTAGCCGTAATAAAGATTGGAGATTTTGGAGGCACACTCTGCTCGGATTGTGATCGGCTTTACGCATTCTACCGATGCTACATCTAAGTTGTGTCGTACTGTACCTCCTTTGTAAAACTTACATGGTACAATAGTACCATGTAAGTTTTACATGCCACTGGCAACATGAGCTAAAAATAGTTATGTGGTGCCATTAGTGTTCTAATTTTCATACATTTCTGTAATAAAATGAAGTGGCTTATTTGTAGTTTTTATTTACCGGCCTGTGTTCTTCAAGGATGTATCTAATTTGTATACATCCTTCATGCTTTCTATAAACAGAAAATATAACAGAAATATTATAAAATAATCAACATGATTGATTCCGGAGATTCCTGGTTTAGGGGCGTATTTATAAACGTATTGCTTAAAGTTAAGTAAGGAATAGCGACTGTTTAACAATACATTTCACACGTACATGTCACTTAACTTTAGGCAATGTTTTTAATAATGTCGTTATGAATAAAGGGGTATTCATAACGACGAGTACCAATAAAAATACACTTATCTGTAAAATGACATGTCATTGACCTGCATAATGAAACAATTTACAGTATGAACAGAATTTCTAGTAAGATTATCAAGTTCATAAATTGAGTACCAATTCTAAAACTCAACAATATAAAAGGTTTCTCATTCAGAATCACATTTGAAATAAGTATTCAACGAAAGACGGTGTCATTTCGAACACAAAATATGAAAAGAAAACCGCAATTCATATTTGAGCTTACTCTTGAGATATGACAAGGGCTGACCTAGGTCGACCGTATGTTTGCCATCCCTTATATAATGGGAACAAACTCAAAAAGGTTGTTTACCTCTCAAAACACTCAGGAGTATTGCGGTGAGCAGCGTTCTTGTTACTCATGAGCGAGACCTTACTTTATTATTCATGTAATTTCACCTGAATACATAAGAAACCAAGCTTTTGT
Organism: Lithophane semibrunnea; assembly: GCA_947363905.1. Taxonomy (NCBI): domain Eukaryota; kingdom Metazoa; phylum Arthropoda; class Insecta; order Lepidoptera; family Noctuidae; genus Lithophane; species Lithophane semibrunnea. Next base: position 8,058,153 of record OX376200.1, read on the forward strand.
TTTTACATAACAGGCGTGTATTCTCGTAAGCACCGAACAGTGACGTCACTAACCTTTTTCCCATTTTTCCTGGCCAAACAAAAGTTCAAAAACTAAAACGTCTTATTAATGTAGTAAGGAACCTTACAAAGTCTAACTTTACATTGAGAAAATAGGAAAAGAATAAGGTCTAAGAGGTCCTACTAGTTATTAATAAATATCGCCTCTTAATTATCTTTTAAATAGCGAAAACGAATTAAATTACAGCTCAGGGGGCCTACCACTACCGCTTACAGCAGTATTATTTTATTTTTACTTCGTAAGGGAAAGAGATGGAGCTATACGTCCTGTATAGCTTCATCTCTTTCCTACACGGAAGTAATATTTAATTAATACTGCTGTAAGCGGTGGTGGTAGGCCCCCTGAAAGATACACCCAGCTAACAGATCAAATAATTAAAAAGATAACTACTTACGTTGAAGAACTCGTCACAGATGGGTGTGAGGACAGGCTTGCTGAGAGCCTCCGCGACGGACGGCCAGTAGTCACTGGGGCCTGGGCCACAGAGCAGCGGCTTCACTATCTCCCGGTCCACTATCCTCGGAGGAGGCACTATGAACTTGTTGGAGGACATCTTGGGGTAACTTGCTGGAAAAAGGTAACGCACAAAATTTAAAATATAGAAATTCATCATGCAGTTATAAGGTAACACGGTTCGGGAGTCGGTAAAAAGAAAACAGAACAACAAAAGATTATTTTTCAATGTTACTATGTTTCTGAACATGAACTTTAAACAAACCAACTTAAAGAAATTCAAAAACTTATACAAATAATAATTACTGGGCACGTACTTAAGGCATACATAACACACGACGTTCTTAATACGTATGGAATTCCGAAATATCGATTCGGAACTTTGAAGGCATCAAATCCATAAAAAATCAAGGATCTATCACACACGTACAGTAGTTCTCCGTTCGAAATTTTCTCCGATTGGAAATTCCGTCTGTATGTGGCCGGCCCAACTGTATCACACGATGTTTTGTGGTTAAGATAATTGTGTACCTAAGCCATCTTTTATCATTCAAGCATGGTCATGTTTATGGTCATTAAAGAGATTACATTTGTAATCTCAATAGGTGCAGCGTAACGTCAGTAATATTATGTTGTAATACCTACTGCCTTTTTACGTGCGTTACGGGTCGTCAGAAGCCCGAAAGTCTGACAACCAGTCTTACCAAGGGGTATCGTATTACCCAGTTACTGGGTTGTGGAGGTCAGATAGGCAGTCGCTCCATGTAAAATACTGGTATTCAGCTGCATCCGGTTAGACTGGAAGCCGACCCCAACATAGTTGGGAAAAGGCTAGGCAGATGATGATGACCGCTTTTTAAGACAACTTTTAATTTTTCGTCTCATTAGCATTCAGATGTAGGTTCAATTGCAGGCACGCTCGCCAGAAACAAGCGCATCTCGAGTGAAACTATCTCGCACTCAGTGACCGATATTCGGTGCAAGTATTCGTGAAGTTTGGTTACCGGAATCGGGTTAATGTTTAGATTTAGTGCTAATAGGGTGGTTGTAAATTTGCTACAATGTTCTGGCGCTATCGGATGGCACATTTGGCAAGTGCGCCGCGCCCGGGGCGCGCGCCGCTTGCCAGCCTCATATTTGTTCCACATGCTATCGTTGGTAGCCTGCGGTTTAACAATTGTTTTTATATCCCAGTTTACCATTCATTCACAGTATTTTCGTTTACAAAAAATAAACACGAATGTATATTAGCGTTTAATCGTGCCACAGATAAGGGAGGTCAAGAGTGCATTTGGCAGCACGCTTATTGACATGATAGTTCGTCGTTTCCGAGCTAGAACCGAGGTTATATAAGACTGAGACGTGGGATGAAGATCGAACGAGCGCAATGTTGTCTCGACAAATTGATTCGATTCCCATCGCGACTGTCGAAGCGATCCCGGCTTCCCGGCGGGACACAGCGAAGCGTAAGACGAACGACCCGCCGCCGCACAATGGAACGAATGTATGGGAGAGGTTGGACTGAAGTTGGCACTTCTGAGAAAAAAAAGTCTAATTTTGAAAAACTAATAATGCCATCGTATTAAGTTATCAAATGCCTTCAATACTTGTACTGACAAATTTCTTTCTATCTCTCGTATTTCGGGAGTTAAATGAGAAAATGAGAAATTTTACAATGAAAATGACTGTATCGAGCTCTCTGCCGTCTGATTCGGGCCTCGTTTCAAGTTGTGGGCTTTACTATCGTATTACGCATAGCAAAAGCTACATTTACTGCTAAGACGGTGCGCCAAACGTGCACCTTCTGACATATAGGGATATCTATTTTTTAACTGAACCGAGCTTTCTACCTCCTAAATCTGATCCTATTTTAAGTTGTAGTCTTTACTATCATAATACACATACCCAGAGCTGCATTTAGTGTTAAGACATCTGGTCCGCCAAACGTACACCTTCTGACTTATAGGTGATGTATTATTTTACTGAATCGAGCTTTCTGCCTGTCTGGACCTATTTCAAGTTGTGGTCCTCACTATCATAATACACATACAAAGAGCTGCATGTAGTGCTAAGACACATGATGCGCCAAACGTGCACCTTCTGAGATATATTTTTTAACAAAAAATATATTTTGTTGTTATTATTTTAAGTATACTGGTTTCGACAATGATTGATAGTAAAAATCATTCTATTGTGTCTGATACAGCAGCTTTAGTGTATGAAATATACAAGGTTAGTCTTAAAGAAATGAATAATTTGGAGTTGGGTAAAGGGAAACCAGTAAACGAGGACATGCGCAAATACGACTTACGCTTGGATTCGGTCAATGGAATGTTTTCTACACATTTCCTATAAATTAGACATAAAGTCGTTTAGATGTCCGAAGGTGCACGTTTGGCGCACCATGTGTCTTAGCAGTAAATGTAGCTTTTGCTATTCGTAATACGATTGTTAAGCGTGGGCTTTACAATGAAACTTGAAATGAGGCCGGAATCAGACGGCAGAGAGCTCGATACAGTCATTTTCATAGTAAAATTTCACATTTTCTCAATTAACTCCCGTAATAAGAGAGATAGAAAGAAATTTGTCAGCACAAGTATTGAAGGCATTTGATAATTTAATACGATGGCATTATTCGTTTTCCAAAATTAGACTTTTTTTTCTCAGAAATGCCTAAGTCCAACCTCTCCCATACATTCGTTCCACTGTGCGCCGGGACCTTCACGCTTACAAACAACGCGACTCCGGCAGGAATATCATCGTCTTGTCAGAGCTGCAGCCGCAAAATGCGACGTGAATACTTGTTTGTTTACACATTTGAATTTGTGAAATGTTTGTGATGCTATCGAACTTGTACCTTAGTCTTTATTTACACGTGATCTGATTGGAATAAAATTATTTTTAAATAAATAAACTGATCAGCAAAAAAATTATGAAAAAATAAGTTTAACTCACTTTGAAATCACTGATTCGAAAATTATTGTGCTTGTTCAACTTGAATGTGTGTTTCTAATCATAATGGGTAGTGTCAATGTGTCCCCCACCGCTAGCTAACGAGAACTGACGATAAATGGTGGTCATTCGTTTATGTACCTACCTATATTGATAAAATTGTTATGATACAATAATTAACAGTTATGTTATGCTTCTGCCATAGATATGAGAAAATAAGATATCGTTTTTGGCCTATATCGATGTAGTTTGCACATTTAAAGTAGACATGCCACGGGTACCCGGCACCGCTGACATGACGTGACAAGTGCGTGATCATTTATGAAAAAAGACCTGCTGCTAATAACGGGTCAACCAGTGGTGGGTTGGAAGAGATCCAAATACCGACACATGGTTGGCTTCTAAAAAAGGGCATTATAGGTATACCTATATACAGGGTGGCCTGAACATTGACGTCCAAAAAAAAAAAATCGGTCCCTCGTGCCGTGGGGTATCCAAATCACCCCCATGTATGTTCCGCGATTTTTCATAGTTTTCGAGTTATGATTTTTTCGGAATTTTTGACTTAAGAACGAGAAACTGGACAATTTTTTTCTTTCTTTTGGCTACTTTAGCGAATTTTCCACCTCGCTGTCTTTGAAGGCCAATTTTAGCCAACGTAGCCACATTAAGTACTACTTTTTTATTTGATTATGAAAACTGAGTCTGGCGCATTCTTGAAGCCTTCTTAGGAACCATAAAGTCACCTGTTTAGATTTTTAATTTGAAGTTGAAAATTTAAGTCATAATTCACCGAACATAAATCTATCAATTTATGTTCGAAAACTAAGAAAAATCGCGGAACATACATGGGGGTGATTCGGATACCCCACGACAAGAGGGACCAAATTTTTTTTTGGACCTCAACTTTCCGGCCATCCTGTATATATATTATATTACGCAAAGTTGCGGTAAGTATTTAATATACCTGCAAGTTCTATTTACAACGAACGCCTGTTTTCTGAAGCAAGATTAATTTATGAGAAGAAAAGAAGTCGACTTGATGCTAATCGTGCGGAAAAACGGGTATTTTTACACCATAGTTCGCCCGTCTTAAATTTCAAATCCTATTATAATATTATAAATGAAAGTTTGTGTGTTTGGATGTTTGTTACTGAATCACGCAAAAATGGCTGAATTGATTTGGATGAAAGGCAAACATATATTTTATAACCTGGATTAACACATAGGATACTTTTTATCCCGATATTCCCACGGGATCAAGACTTACGCGGGTGAAACCGCGGGGCGCAGCTAGTATTAAATAAAATAATATAACCATTTGTATTTTCATTGCTTAATAAATGTTTTTTTAATTAATATTAGTCATTATTTTTCTTTCACTAAACTGATCACCACTGCTGGGCATTTTTTTTGTAGATAGACATGAATTAAAAAAGATTTATTCAATTCGTTGATTTATTAAAAAGCCTAATAACATTAACAATACAAACATGTAGAATTTAATTAAACCATTGCACATTTATTTTTTAATTATTTTGGCGGATGAATGGCTCGAAGTGTGTCCGCCATGGCATCGGCCAGTATGTCTGCCACTTTTGTTCTCGCGTTCACTCCCATGATGCCGACGCGCAATGCTTTGCCCACCGTTGGACCACGGCCCTCCAAGACCAGGATATTGTGCCTGTTGAAGTGAAAATTATTTAATTAGAAAAAAAAAATATTTTTTAATGCATAATTCATACAGTATTGCGGCGAAAATTAGGCGGGATTTCTCTCTTTTCTCTCGCCCTCATTTTTTGGGTTACCTATAGGAACAATAGGAGGACAAGGATCTTTTGGCGCTTGAATGGAATTGACAGAGGAGAACTGTTGGTAAGCATTTGTGAAATTGTGTAGGAAGAACAAGAGTTAGTTCCGAGTCTGGCCACGCGCCAAAAGATTCTTGTACAACTATGTGCTTACTTTTCCCTCATGTAACTTGTGAACACAATGTGATCAACTCCTGGAGGAAGCACCACAGTAGTGACGGTGGACAGCCTGTCTTCTGGCTTTGGGACTAAGAACTCGAAGTTATACTCCCGGAGACGCTTGTGGAAGTGTGCAGTGCTGGCAGCGTGGCGGGCCCAGGAGACTGGCAGGGTTTCGTTTGAGATCTCCTGTAGGCAGCACCTGAGAGCCCACAGCATTGGAGGACTCATTGTGTGGTGGTATCTGAGGGAAATTTTGGTTTCAATTATGAAATAAAAACACGTGTCTAGAGTATTTTTATTAAAATTATGATTGGAAAAATACACTTTTTTCAAGCTTTAAACAGGCGAGACCCGCGCTTAATTTGATTAAATTTCAGTCCAGTTTTACTGCAAAAAGACTCGCATTTTTAATCAAATTCGGTTAGGTTAGTTAATTATGGACTATCATAGTATATGATCTCTTCGTTTATACCTATGAAGAGATAACACTTACTGTCTCGTGTCTCCGTAGCAGTTCCACTGTTGCGCCAACAATTTGACGTCAAAGTAGAATGGAGGTTCATGAGTTCTGTTATTTATCTTTTGCCTGAAAGAAAAACAAAGCACTGCAGGTTATAAAAAATACTACAAAAAATTATGTATTTTGCGATTAAATTATCTTCGATCAATCGATTGCGATTACTTTTGATACTTTGAGTTTGAATTATAAAACGAAGTCTTACTCTGCGCGGGCACTGAATGCTGCAGGAGCTATTCCAGCTGGTCCACTGAACGCCTTCTGAGTGGAGGAGAATACCCCGTCTACTTCCCATTCGTCCATTAGGAAGGGAACTCCGATGAGGGACACTACAGTGTCTACCAGGAGTAAGGTCCCATATCTAAAAATCAATTTTAAACATAATAATTTGCATAAATGTGTGTTATAAGCTGTAGGTACCTACTATTTCCTATATTAGGAAATAATCATTTTGTGTGAAAACATATTAAAAGTTGTGTATTAGCAAGCTTCGTAAAAGAAAAAGGAAGAAAATAATTTCAAAATGAGTATAGAAAGTATAAAAAGGAAAGGTAAGAATTTAATAATAATATTTAAATTACTGGTCGTTAAAAAAAAAAATCTCTTAAATTATTTTGGGTACAAAATAGCCAGCATATATAGACTTCATAGAACCTATTGCAAGGAATTTTTATACCCGAAATAAAATAAGGAAATAAAGAATTAAAACTTTTATTTTTAAGTCAGCCAATGAATCGAATGAATTCGATTATTGAATAATATCGTTAACATTTATTTTCACGTCAAAATTCACTTACTTGTGACAAAGCTCGCCCAAGCCCTGCATTTTCTGCACTGTTCCAGTTGAGGAGTCACCATGGGTGATGAAGAGGGCAGCTGGACGCAATCTTCTTAGTTCAGGCTCCAATTGATCCAGAGTAAAGGTGGCAGTAATTGGAATTTTAGTCACTTCGGTTTTAATTCCTGGAAATATTGAGATAAGAGTAGGATTGTCATTTAATAACGTTGTGATTTTGTTGTTTTTAACCCCCGACGGAAAAAGAGGGGTGTTATTTATTTAGACGTGATATAAGCATACCACGTTTAAATAAATAACACCCCTCTTTTCATAGATAAATATAGTTAAATAAAACCTCTTTAAAATATAACTTAGTAGAGACAAAAGCGAGGTCCAAAAAAATTAAAAAATCTACTGCAATAATAGAAGAAATAGATACAGAGTCTAAGAAATACATAATAGTTTTCTGAATAATCCAACCTAGTTTTACAAAACTGTAATAGTATTACCTAATCTCTTGGCGATGATTTCCGCGCGCTGATCCCAAACGCCCCTGGACGCGATGAGCAGGGTTTCCCCAGGAGCCACCAGGTTGCTGATCACTGACTCCATACCAGCATGGCCGGCACCGCTCATGGCTAACACCAGCTTACTTTGGGTTTGGAAGACATACTGTAAACCGGCACGTATGTCGTCCACAACCTGCAAATCAATTACAATGGTTTATATTTTATTTAACGTGACGTTTGTATCCCCAGAAGGGATAGGAAAAGGTGAGACCCACTCTTCACACATTTTTAAGTTCCAGCTAAGAGAGCCAGCGTATTGACATTAATCAGGCGCAATTTCAGCTAGAGAGTGGATTCTTTATTATAACTCCATACTTGAGATAACAACATTATATCGTGTTCAAAAAATCTATCTAGTCCTTGAGTTTGCATGACTTATTATTGTACTGTAATAGTTGTGTTGTTGTTGTATAATAGGATAAAGCGACTTCGTCTAACATGAAGTATTAAAAATAACGATTACAAAAAAGTAATCTGACGTACGTTATAGAATTCATCGCAGTTGGGCGTGATGACTTGTCTGCTGAGGGCCTCCGCCACGGAGGGCCAGTAGTCGCAGGGTCCCGGTCCGCACAGCAGCGGCTTCACAAACTGACGGTCCACTATCCTCGGAGAAGATACCTTCAAGTTGTCAAAAGACATGGCTTGGAAACTGGAGAACAACAACTTTATTCAATAAAGATGAAATGATGAATGATGATGATGTTTAAGACTGTTTTTTAGAATTTCTCTGCCCGTGACAACCATGAAGGTTATCATGATTTAAGATGTCTAACATCCGGTTTCTAAATTGAGAAATTGAATTTGAGAACGTCAACTGAATTTTTCGTTTCTGAATTAAGTTTTTTTAAACTTTGATCAAGATTTGAGTAATATAACATCATTTACTCAAATTTGACAGAGAGCATTCTTAACAGTCGTCAGTTGCGTTTTTGAAATTTGATTTTAACTTGTGAAACGCAAAAAACTTAAGCGCATACTTATGTATTTGAGAATAATCAGTTGAGATTTGCTACTTTTCTCAAATCGGAAACCGGGTGTCTTCTAAAAGGTGGGTAATGCAAATCGTTCAGATGGCCAACCTAAATAATCGTAATAGAATTAATTCATTTTACATGGCAGTAACCACAGCGAACATTTAATCTTGTCTGTTGAGGTGTATATCGTGTATGTGTACGTTATGTGTATCATGTATTTGTACGTTATGGACAGCCAAGCCATGGCTAATTACTCATTATGATAACTAAGACAAACAATCCGACCCATAATGAGCGTTATCCTTTGATCAATATTTTTGCAAATAGATAACATCAGAAATCAAATTTATGTATCGTATTATGTTTTTACATTACGAATTAAAGGTTTGAACGGTCCTTGCATATACATACACGTACATAGGTAAATTCTAATAGCCACGTTACCTTCATCCGTATTCAAATAATAACAGATCGACAATGATAATGATGAGATGATAAATAATATTATATCTTTAATTTTTTTCCTATACCTACCAACACAACACAATATGCTGTGCCATATTATAACGTCAAAATGCGTCTGATATGAAAACTAAGCTAAAATTTGTTTAAAATTAATTAGTCAGTAAATCTACATATCTAACATTATTTTAGTATCAGTAGCATCTTCTTGTCTGATCAACTGTGAAATACTAGGTACTAGTTTCAATTTTTTTACTGATTTATTTTTATGCTTACGTACTTACGTATTTTTTTAAGTCGTAATTCGATACCCCAATTTACTCTAGGTACAACACAACACAACACGAACTTCGGAAAACTATTTCAAATAAAGGATTTAAAAAAAGGATTAAAAAAAAACTTGTTTATTAAGATCTTCGTTTATTTGTAGTGTAAACAACCAGTCCTACTGAACTGTACCACACAGCCGGCTAGCTAGCCGATGATAATAATGATAATAAGTAATTATAGATTTGTATTATATACTCGAACCTATCGTATCACTAATCTGTGTATAATTATGTAGATTACAATCATACATAATGACAATGCTATTTTTAAACAGTGAACGATAGATACTGTTTTGTTTTTCTTTGCATTACCTCGGCTTAGTAACACAAATGAACATTGCAGTTTTTTGTGTACCTACTTTCAGCAATAAGTATATATGTTACTAGCTTCCACCCGCGGCTTCGCCCGCGTGGTTTGTCGATGAAAAGTACCGTATGTCCTTCCCCAGGATGCCTTCTATCTCCTTGCCAAATTTTATCGAAATCCGTTCAGTGGTTTAGGCCTGAAAAGGTAACATACAGACAGACAGACAGACAGAGTTACTTTCGAATTTATAATATTAGTATGGATATGGATGGACCAAGTGATTATTAGGACATTATAAAAAATGCCCGGGCAGTTTGAAATATGCCCAATACAACATCAAAATGAACTTGCTCTAAAACAAGTGGTGACGGTGGCTTGCAATTTAAAGATTTAGGAGCCAATGTAGCTACATTGGCTCCTAAATCTTTAAATTGAAATTGATGATTCTGAAAGAGAAACTTAACTGCGAAGTTATCACCAAGCTCCATAGAAAATCCAGAGATATCGGACAAACGAAACTGTCTATTATTATGACGAAAGACTGCTGCGAAGCAGAAAGAACAAAAAAAAACCTTCAGCTTTGTGTCACACAAATCTATCAAAACCGTTATGTATTGTACCGAAGTCGCTCAACGGAGAAGCGAATGCGTTTCTAACCCTGAACGGGCGATGCTATTAGGCCGTTATTTTGAAAGAAAATATCTTAGATTCTTTTTGCGAGTTCTATGAATAAGCTGCATTAAATAAAATATCTCAAATAATTTGATTCTATTACCTTAGCACTAAAGTGGGTTGTGGAGGTCAGATAGGCAGTCGCTCCATGTAAAATACTCGCAGCTGGATCCGGTTAGACTGGATGCCGACCCCAACATAGTTGGGAAAAGGCTGGTAAGTTACAAAGACACTTTTTAAAGTTTTAGACCAGCTTATTTGTAAAATACCAGTCGCAACAATAAATAATATTCTATTCTTTAATGTGTTTTAGGTTGAAGGATATGATGATCGATGTACTTACAAACGTCTGCCAGTAACTGTTTCAAATCGTTATGCGGTATATTATGAGTATCGGTGTTTTATACCGATACTTCGTTATTTTACTCTCTTTGTTACTTTATCTTTAGGTAACCTTTGAATATTTATGTGTTTTACGTTATTTGTTCATACTGCACGATATTTCACAATGATTTCATGAACCGTGACCTGTAAATACTGCTTGTCATTTAGTTTATAGAAAACATCACACCATGACTTTATATGAATGTAAACACTATGGCCGAGTAAGATAAGATAAAGAAATAGTACCTAATTATATGCACCAATACTTAACTGTTCGCCAATATGGTTTTCTTGTTACGTCAGCATCCGAATTTAAAGTCATTTTCTGTGTTCATGTATGTATGTTTGTATGTGAGTTTCTATATTCCACCATAGCTTTTAAATGCCTGATTGCATATCTAAGCAAATGTTCGGATTAAATTGAAAGGAAAGATTCTATTATTTGACGGCTTTTACTATTTAGTAGTTACTTTTTTATTTTTTTGCGTATAAGTAATTATGAACTCTTAAAAATAATAAAATAAACTGCTTATTTTTAAAATATACAACCAAATGGAGCACCTCCTCCTTTTTTTGAAGTTGGTTAAAATTACTTTAGTATAGTGTGAGTAATATATAGGGTTCAATTTTTTTTTTTGTCTTTGTTCTCTTATCTATAAGTACCTTTAATTTAGGTAATACCTTTAATACCTTTAGTTAAGTATTGACGTTTTTAATGTCGTTTATCCATATAATGTTTTCACCATGATAACATGTATTTATCATTAAAAGTGACCACCATGACCCCGGATTATTGCTTGTCATTCAGATAATTATGTGACTGAATGTCAGAAATCGAAATCATAATTATCTTTTATTTTATCTTATGCCGTTTCACTTGATTTAATTGTCAATGGTTGTACTGTTTTAATTTTGTAAGTAGGTTAAAAGTTCAAAGTTTAAGTTCAAAGTTAATTACATTTAAGTTTGGAATAATGAATTAAATGTGTTTTTTTTTTTAAATTTCATATTATATATTAATCAACTGAGCAAGGCTTACGTTCTCTGCCATTAAAGCTTATGAATAGACATTGTATAACTTGGAAACCTTGTTTTAAAAGTGTCATTAAGCATTTATTTTCTTCGAAACATTATTTTATTTTATTTATTTAAAATAGGTACGCTAAGAGTATATACATTGTATGCACATTATATATTAAAAGTTAATGTATGGGGTCTTTACACCAATGGTGTCCAATGGTGTATACGACATTCACACTAAACAAAGCAACCTTCATAAATTAGGTAGTTTAAACACCAATGTTGATTAAAACATGATTGTCAGTAACAAACACCAACTTTAATGGTCTAAATCATTCTAAACATTTAAATGATTAAATGAAAAAGTCATTTTGGTAAAAAATAAAACGACATAAGTATTATTGTTGCTACGACGTAACCAGCACAGCGATGATGTCATGGCTACGCCAGCTACGCCGTCGTAGCGCATAATCGAAAGGGCAAACATTAGGCGCAAAATCGTAGATTCAATGTCTACGTAACTACGGTGCTCAAAGTGAGTCGTCAAAATTACGTTATGTAAAAAAAATATTGGAGTTTGCACCACACTAGACGCAAAATCAATTTCAAGAAAAGGTAATTTATTTATTTATCATTTTGAGTGGCTAAAATATTACATTACACTTGTGTCGCCTGTACCTGTACTGACAGACCTGTTAATGCTGTATTCAATCGAATTATTATAGTAATTTTACGACTCAAAAGAGTGTTTCCGATTAAAACAATCTCATTTTCTAAAACTGCTAATCGTAAATATAGGAGTTGATAATAAGTTGTTGAGTGCCAGCGACCGTAAGTAGAGTTACATGAAACAGTGCAGCCGTCTGATTAATAAAGAGGATTTATTAACTCGTGCGCTGCCAGAACTTTAGTAACGCTAGCTTTTGACGTGAACTACGGCTGTTTTATGGTCCTAAAGTGTTGAGGGCTTATTTTCTCCACACTATATTTATCTGTTTATGTTTTTTTAATAGGTGGCGACTTCTCTTGCATATTCTACTAATCTAGCAGTTTTATTCTTAGCCATATACCTGCTAAGCGTATAGATAGATTGAATTAAAGAAACCAAATTAGAATTATTCACAACAGCTTAATTGAAACGCTATAAATATGTCCGAAAGTAACGTTTCAATATTTACACCTTCAGAAAAACAAAATAACTTCTCAAAAAGAATTCCTATAAATTATTTAACTTTGAGCGCAGCTTTTCATTTCGTAGCCTTTTAAGGAACGAATATTTTAAACAACCGTCACTGAAAGCATTTTACGTCGAGTCCCGGAAAGTACTAGCACTTATTCATCTTTCCGCAAACAAATATAAGCCACGAAACAAATTTTAAATTAAATCCCTTTCTCTCGTCGAGTTAATGTTCCGCGAGACTTTTCTCTGGTTTTAATTTCCGGAGTGTTTTCAGTGAGGAAATAGTTGGTGGGCAAACACTGGCCACCTCTCGATGGGACGCGACAGAGAGCAGAATTAAACGAATGTATACTAAGTATTGTACCTGTCAGTCAGTTGCAATACACTGGTCTTCAAAACTTAGTACTACACTTTTAAAATTGCAATTTCTCCTAAACTGAAGAAGCTAGAGTTTTGAAATTAAAAACGTTTTATAGCAAATTTTATCAGCTTTCTTGGAAATTATAATTTATTATACATAAGTAACGTTTTTAACTTAAACCAAAAAGTAGCCATTCTTAACTTACCGGTAAAAACTCAAACCACATTTACTCGTATAACTACAGTTTTACGCCTTATTTAAATTTTTGTTGACACCTTGGCTTTTGTATCAAAACTCTCACGTTGCAACAATTTGAAAAAGAGTGTTTATGTTTATAATGTTTTTTTAGCCATTCCTTAAAAGACGGTTGTCGGCTATAAAGTTTTTATATAAAAAATTAAAACTCTTTTTACAATCATTTTTATTTCGAAAATATATCTTGGCTAATTTAAAAGTTATTGCAATTTTAAAAGTGTGATACTTAGTTTTGACGGCCAGTGTTTAAGTAAGTAACGGTGTACAATTTGTCCAAACCGATTTATTTCGCACTGTTAAGCGACCTTATTAATTACCGAAACGTTCCGTTTGTTGTTGCCATAACGCAATTCCGTCGGTATTTTAAAACCGTTTTAACTTCAGTTTATTAATGACTTAGCAAGTAAATAAGACACGAACGACAGAGTGAAGGAAAAACTAAGCACTTAAGAACTTATACAATTAATAGGAGTTTAAGAGCTGAATTGAATTCCCCGATCTACGGGACCATTGTCAGTAGAAGTGACTCTGTCAAACTTACATACATCTAAAAATTACCGGGATAAACATTGTAATAGTGAAGTAAAAATAATGCGTAGGTATAATGTTCCACAACATTTTAGGGTATATCTGTACTAAAAAAGACTCCTAAAATACAACTAAAAAGGGCAAAACAGCAACAAGAGTTAATTCAGCTGGTTATACGTTTGCTGGTGAAATATGGCGAAGCAGTGACGGCAGAGCGCTGAGTGCATTAGCCGATTTAAGACGCGCATTACAGTGTACCCATTATTTTCACACTTCGTTTGGCAGCCGTCGACATGGCCTGCTGTTGCCGCAATTTTCAGTAAGTCGACTAACTCCTGGTCGTGTCGTGAGCCGTTAATGTACTGACTAATAGTTCACAGCAGGTTTTTATGTTTGCTTCTCTGCTTCTACTAAACAACTCATAACTTTCACGATGTAGAATTTAGAAGTCGATAACGGTTTGTCTCTTTAAGTTTTTCTTCAGTGTTCTGACATTGGATAGGTACTGGAACTGTCTTGTTTTATTGAGGGAAGAGTTAAGGGGGATGCGCTAAGGTAGCCCGCGAAATTCAGATTTTCTTACGTTTTTTGCAATTTGCAGGTCAGTATCAGGTTGTATGTTGATCAAAATATGATTTGCGGCCGTAACAAATATGGATTTACAGAATGATAAACATTAGAATCAGCAATAAAACTCTCTAAGTTTATGTAAGTGCATTGAATGACTATATCACGAAATCATGATATTTGACAGTTATATGAACTTCGTCAGCTCAAAAACGTAAATAAAGCAAAGAATGTGGAAGAACTGTCAAAATGAAACCATTTTATGTGTGTGTTACACAATTACCCCACAGATCGTTGCAACCACCGCGGTGTACCAACAGTTATCGAAACTCACGTATTTCCTACAAACAATAATCCACTACATGCACTTAATTTCCTTCGTAGAATTGAATAGCAACGGTTATTATATTGCAAATTGTAGTATTATTATTGAGTATCTTGTCTATGATCGGAATTGCAATTCCATTTGCTCGGTCAGCTTGCCGGCGTTTCTGTAATTAATAATAATGTTAATAATCGAGATGGTTCTAAACACCTCAAACACTAAACTATACAAGTTATGGATACGAAGCATACCTATGTGTGTACTGAGGAATTTTCCACCAATTAGATTACTAGAGCCTCGCGTTGTGGATGTAATAGGCAGAAATTAGTGGCATGTGCATGTACGTTAATCATGGCTGTATAAAAAGTGTATAAAAAATGTTATTTGAGTGTCAGTAAGTTAAATAATGTAATGTTAAAAGTAATAATTTAGTAATTTTAAAAGGGTAACGGTGGAGTTTCTAACCCAAAACTACCTTTTGGAAGGGGCGACTAATCAGTTCTATTTTTATTAAATGCCTATTTGAAATAAATGATGAATGAATGCCCAGTGGTATCGACCCCGACTTACGGGTTGTCGATCGTTAGTTCGCACTGAGGCAGGCACTTTACTTTGTGTATTTAATTTCATCACCACTGCTCTCAAAACGGTGAAGGAAAACATCGTGAGGGAACCGGCATGATCTAGATCCAAAAATTCGAAGACATGTGACATCTACCAACCCGCACTGGGCCTGTGTCCCAGCAGTGGGGAACATTATATAGGCTTATTATTATAATACCCACTTCTAAAAAACTATTTATTATATTTACGAAAAGTGTTAGGCTAAGAATTTTCTCTTTTTTTTTTTTTAATGTTTTTTTATGTTACTGCGCTTCCAATATTGTCTTACATTTCATTATAAGGGGTTCCGCATACGTTATGTCGAGTGCCCATTCCGACTTAATTTCTTTTCATAATTAGATTACAATGTGGGTTGTCTCCCCACTCTCCCCAGGCACCTGCAAGTAATGCGCCTCATTACACGTGCGGCGTATCTTAATTCCTAAGTGACACAATTATCCCCGCTCCACTTATTTACATAATATTCAGATTTAGTCAATTTGTGATTGCACTCACAAATAATTTACATTTAAAATGCAATTCTACATAGGACGATGTCTCGGCTCGCATGCAAACTGTACTTTGATACTCTTAGGACGGGTAATTAAGCAAAATTAGCATTAATTTTAATAAAGTCGATACTTGTTTGCTTTTAAAAGTTGTGGAGCTGAAATTTGTCATCAGAATATAGGATAGAGGACCATTATTAATTTGTAACTGGTTGTTTATTATGATGTGTCAATTATTTTAAATGTACCTAATCTATTTCATTCATAACATTTTGACTAACTGATCGACTCCTTGACGTTTCAAAAGCGTCGTGAGTTCAAAAGCACCTATATAAATGGTTTATTTGAAATGCCTAAATGCTTTGACTTTAATATACATTTTCTAGCTTTTCCGTAACTATAGGTACGTATCTACCTATCTTCTGTAAACACGATTTGGGAATCGAAATAAACACCATCTTATCTTGCAAATATTGGCTTCTAGTTTTAAAACAATACATAAAAGCAAATCACACGGTACACGGTTACTTTTCCAGTAACGCATGTTAATTACCGACAGTTAAAAGCTAATCGAACCTTACGTCAGTTTCGAGAAATAACCGGAGACTTGTAAAAAGTAACGAGAAGTATGAAAACTACGGTTAACTCACATAACAGTTATCAACTAGAGTACTTACCAGTTTAGAAATTTCTAGTATGAGATTTCGTAAAGGAATAATAAAGTCGAAAGATTCTACGAGTTTCCGTGTTTGTTTCCGAGTTCTAGTTCTATTGTTAGTGATAAAAGTAAGGGTGCCTAGAGACGTACTAGATTTTTCCTCGATCTTCTGTGTCAAATAAGTTTTAGCGCCTGGGAAAATTCAAGATTATTTCTTTGCTTATCACTTTTATGTCCTATTTATCAAGGCATTGATGTGACAATTTAACTAACAAGCCATTTGTTATGTTGTAGATTCTGTCAGGCTACTGTAGTGAACTAGCGGTCATTCGCAATGGTCGTTAAAGATCTCCATTTGAGCTTCCAGCAAGGGTTTGAGGGTTCAATTGTATAATATATTGAACTAGAACGGTTTAACCCCCTACAGCCACAAACGCCATTTCTATTTACTACCCAAAATGTATAGTGTCGCCGGTATAATCGTGGGAAGTGCAGTTAAAACTTTTACACTTGTTAGTTAACGAATGTACTGGTAGGTATACAAGGTATAAGTTGAGCCAAGTTTCGCAGCTATGTCGGCCGCGCGTCGCGACAAAGATTTCAGGCTTAGTTTTATGAGTTACATGTAACAGTTTTAATTAAATAACTCCCGTGATTCCTGATGAAACAATTTGCAGTGATGTTATAAACCCAGCTCGTCTGAAATTCTGGGAAATTGTTTAGATAGACTATGTTGCTATAACAAAGAAGATTTCTTAAAATAAACAACAGTTTCTCCGTATAACTCGACATCTAATTTCTCACGAAAATATCTACTGTTTCAAGCGCTGTCAGTTTTTTCCGTGAAATCGAGGAATGTTAGACAATAAACCGGCGATCGGCCCCCAGGGCGCTTGAGTACAAATCCAATTATTTCCCGTGGCGCCGCCTGCTGGTGTGTAATTGATTTATTTGCTCATTTCTTACACATACAACCTATCTTCGGAATACAGACACCGGATTATTCTTTGCTCTACTGTTGTATCGGTAAACGATAAATTAAAATTGGTTTCATAGCAAAGTTGAGTTAAATTCGACAGGGTACAAATCTTAACAAACTTCAACAAGCCATAAAGATTGTGTAAATAGAATCAACCTAGAGTCCTACATAATATTCGCTCTCTGAAATGAAATATACGAACTAAGTTTGAACTGATTCTTTTGCTTAAAATATTTGATATGAAATGTTTTGTACCAAGGTTGAAGTTTCTGTACCAACATACTCAATGCTGAATGAAAAATAGGTAATATTGAAAAGAGATATGAAAACTGTACCTTAAAATGAAACTCCTTGGTGAAAACCTTAAAATTACAAAAAATATCAATGACGACGTACCTTGAGTTAATGCTATAATCCGTACGTGAAAACAGGCCAACCATAGGTTTTATAGGGTAGGATGTTATCGATCGCGGAGAGCATCCGAGTGGACAGAGCGTGGGCGTGGGCTGGTCCGTGGGCCTGCGGGCCGGCCGCGGCCTGCCGTATTTAAGAACGCATTTAAGGGGCTTTACTTCGGACATTGACGGATTGCCGCCACTCTAGCTTAGGTCGCACCGACCCGACCGCACCGCGCTGTCCAATTGACGTTATAAATTGATTCCTGCGATCCTATATAACATTTTTAAAAGTTGTTCCGCCTTTTTTCACTCAATTTAGTTTAAGATGGCTCGTTTTGGTGCTGGTGTACCTACTAATTGAAGTAAGGGTAGGTGTATTGGTTGTTTTAGTAACAGACTGCGTAAGAAAACGACAAGTGATAGTTTAGAGGCGCTAGCGTGTTTCATATGGTACATGTTCTGATGTTGCACGCTAAAACTTAACTTTTGGTTCTAGTTGATACTGAAATGGTTCACCTACTTCAAAAGATCTTATTTACTTTATTTTATTTGAAATGAGGAGGTTATAGTTTATTTCCTGCAGAAAAGAATTGGTACCTTTTGTTTGGAAATAATTGAAGGTATCTTTTCTATAGTATCCACTTATATAAATAATTGAGTGGGATCAATAGTTCGATAAAACCGTAAGTGGCAACTATTTCAAGTGTTTGTTTACCGTATCATCATGATATAAATTGCCATTGACTTTAATGATGATACCACTTATATTGCTGAGTATTGACACTGTTAAGTCAAATTCGTTGTACATTTTATGCCTATTATTAACATTTTTGGACTTGGGTATTGTTGCCGTGGCCGACGCAAAATCCGGCTCAGGGCTTGAGAGAGGAACCTCTTGTCGATAAGAGGCGTATATCTAAGATTTGGTATAGCTTTAAGCATCAAGACCTTGACCTAACGGCGGCCTAATTAAATTTATTAGGTGGTTGTTGTTTATTATACTAGTGGCTATTAAAACTATCGGCAATACCTATAATCGCTGGGTCTACATCTCACATGTGTACTTTACCCACTTACCTTTGTTATCTTTATCTCTTTCTGCTTTCACAGAAAATTAAATTCAACGTCATAAAGAAAAAAATATAATTAAGTATACTAAATATAAGTATGTATGTATAATTAAAGTGGAACTGTAGAATTTTAGTCGCATATATGCGTTAAAATTTCATCCGCTAACAGTTCGCGGGTTGAACTCGATTTTAATTTAGTGTATTGCGTTGCAATTTCATTTAATATCGTCTATGAATGAACGCAACATTGTTAAGGACTGCATTGTCCACCAGACAGTATATGTGCAGTACATCAGCATTATATACGGCATCCTTTGAGAGTCGTCGCGTCAAAATAATTGTTTTACATAATATGAACTCTGCCGTCTGATGAAATTCTCTGGCGCTTTTAATTAATGGTGTTGTCTGTGTGTAATTATTTTGATGTTATTTCGGTATACACATACCTACCAACCTATAGCATATCTATTGTACATTGTAACAGCGAACCAATTTTCACGCCTCCCCTTTAAGACCTAGGCTAAATCTGTTTTGATATTCGGAATGACCTAAAGAGGTGCCGATAAAGACAATGAATTAAAAATCACAACTATTTAAAAAGTTATCCAAACATCTAAAAATATTCTGGTATTATATTATAATTTAAATCTTCACGTGACCAGAGGGCTGGCCTATTTTTTGGCCAAAGAATCAGCATTGCCATACAACGTGGCAATGCTGCCAGCCTTTTGGGCAGTTTTCCTGTTGACAGCCGATGCAGACGAATTTTTTGATGCCCTTTGATAAAACTCTCTTGTACATAACTATTATTATAGGTATTATAAGTCTTTAAGTTAAATAAATATTGTATATAAAACAAAAAAACAAAAAAAATATATATTAAACGAAAGGATATCGACCTTCGTCATAGCCTTCATCTGCCTTTTCCTAACTATGCACCATCGGGCCCAACGGCTTAACGTGCTTTCCGAGGCACAAAGTCTCACCCATCTACGGACCAATCACGGAAAACCTGATCGATCAACCCGTGTGGCTGATATCGACCTTCGTCTATAGTCTAAAATTATTGCAATGAAGACTTATTATGATAGATTTAATGGAATAAAATCATATTATATTATAATCGTCCTAAATTATATGTATACAGTTGCAATGCTTTGTTCATTTAGGAATGTAGTGCTACTAGTGAATGGTTGACACTGTATTCAGGTGTTGCTGCAGTGTTTACGTTCATTTGTAGTAGTAGTTACGTATGTAGTTCATGCCTTCAGGGTACAGGCTAACAAGCTAGGTACTGTCAATCTCCGAGAGCACAACAGTGTAAATAGTAAATTCTGTGAAAGCTTTTCGATAGGTACTCTGCTAAGAAAGAATGTAGGAACTTCATGATGTTTCAGGTAGTTATATATCTTTAGCAGTAGGTGTCTATAAATCTTTTACGTTTTTGTTACATAGCGTACAACGTTAAAAGGCATGTATATAGCTCGTTTTATGACAATTTGGCAATGATATTTAGAATAATTCAGTGCTTAACAGTCTGAACTCAATTGTATTATTATAGATTATTTCAGAAAATATCCATCTTCATCAGTTGCGGTGTTTATAAATAAGTAGAACAATTTGTCCTCTCTGCTCAACTGGGACTCACAAAGCAGAACATAGCTCGTTCAATACACGTGGAAAGTTGATCGGGGATCACATTGTAGCCTATAAGGTTACGAGGGAAGGCTGGGGATTTGTAACCTGTCGCCTTATGGGTTATATCCTGAACCTTATTGATAGATAGTGAAGTGTGTTGTTAATGCTAGTGGGATGTTGTTTAATACTGCAGCAAGTGTCCACTGCTGTTTAGATTTTTTTTTTATCATTCTAGAAAATAGAATTTTTAAGATCTCCTAATTGTTTAAAAGTGCACTCTAAAAGTCATATAATGAGCATTTACTGTTTAGTATACCCCTTATTGACGGGGTCCGCTAGGGCCGATGCCTGCCAGGGTTGCGGCAAAGTCCGAAAGGGATACCGGGGCCCTTGGCAACAGGCTACTGAAGGAACACGGGTGGGTTTTAGTCAGTAAAAGTCTGATACGCCCTCCCGCTCCGCCTAGAGCGGCAGAAGTCATTTGATGATATCCCAACAGAAAAAAAAAAGTATAGCTTAAATAAGCCGAGACGACAAAAGTGCATATGCACACATATTGCAATTTACAGTATGGTCTCACTAATAGATAGGTACTCACATGAATGCGACGCATCTTTCATCCTTCATTGCGAGACCAACAAGGCCAGTTCCATGCTACCCGGCAGCGAATAAAAATATATTGAAGCAAAAAAAGATTTATGTAATTTCTTCCTTTCATTACTTCCTCAACTTCCGCCAGGTTGTCAGACACTAGGAGTTAATAATTCATCAGGGCGAGCTTGTGACCCGCGTATGTGCGGACAAATTAATAAATTATCGCTATAAGGGACTCGGATGCAATTTCCCGTACATATACGAAGTCGCCGAAGACCCCAGGAGGATATAATATACGTATGATTTATACTCTTGCATATGAGTAATATTCGCCTCGGAAGGCTCGTACAAAATAAGGCTTATAAGGCAAACATTTTGTTAGCGCAGCGAGAGCAATATCAAATAATTTGCTAATAACGTTAATTTTAAATATTAAATTAAATAATTACCACGATTATTTGGAAAGTGGCCAGCTGTTGTAATAACATATTATGAGGGTCTAAATTGAGTTGGGTAAAATTCTAATTGATTTAAAATTATAATTAGTCACTTCGTTAATTTTATAATGATAGTTAAAGATAATTGAAAAAGGGGCGCTATGCAAATAGGTGATAATGTTATTTTACACAAGAATGCATTTCAGTAAAATAAAAGAATACTATGTTGACTCTGAATAAAATAAAACAATATTTATTGTTGCAGCTGGTAAACAAATAAAGTAGGTCAAAATAAAAATAAAAAACGATAAATTCGATACTCTGTTGTATCCATCGTTAAAATAGCACAATTATGACTAAATAATAAAGCATTTTACACCTGCAAATACGAGCCCAGAAACACGACATATACCATAGCTCAGAAGTGTGTGGTATCAAACAAAAACGCGATGTCGCGTGTTCGGTCGCACCGTGTATGAACCTGGTTCAGAGCCATGTTCCATTTATCATAAGTTTTAAATTGCTCCTGCTTATGTGTTCAAAGTCATGTCACCTATTACGTAAGTGCTGCAAAATAAGTATAATATTGTGAAGTTGCGATAAGATCTTAAGGTTTGCCATTTTGTTTGTCCTCTGCCAGCTGTTTTCCTTTGGTCATAGGTACAGGTTACAAAGTTAACTTACTAGGACTGATGAACTGGGAGCTGTATGTAAAACAACACAGTATCTTTTAGGGATAAGTGTGATGTTATGATGTACAAAATAGGAAGTAGGTACCTATGCCCTGTTCATATTATTACACCCAAGCAAGAATAAATTTTCGCCTTAGATAATATTCTCTCTCTCTCTTTACTCTAGAATCTAGATTATTAGCTAAGGCCAAAACCTAGATTCTAGATTTCAAATAAGACGTACTTCTATTAGGTTTAACCAAAAAACCGAGCATAAAATTGTCATGAACTTCAGTTAGTTCGCGGTATACAAAGGCAGCAATATACGTAGTAATATTAAACATCGCTTTGATTACGCCACGGTTAATATCCCGCTTGTAATGAGCTCCTCTTTGTGTAATTAGCTGGCATGGACGCCACTGGAAGATCCTTTGTGAGGTGCGATCTACCTTTATGAGTGGCTATAAATGCACGATATTTTTGGATGCCGTGACGCGTACTTTGCGCCTTGTTACTTACGCTTTTATTGTAAGTAACGCCTAGTAACGCAGACCCTAATTTTAATTAAAATGTTATTAGATTAATATAACAAAAAAAAACTTGTGTTACATAATGTCACAACTAAGATAATACAGAACTGTTTAACGGACAATTAATATTGTTCGTTAAACAGTTCTGAAATATCTAGTAGATTTACTTATAGCAACATTATTTTACGTAGGTAAAGATAAAGGCACAACGCGATGCTTTGATTTTTTGCTTTTTATTGCACGTACTACGTTCAGGTTAGCACTGTACTACAAATAATGTTTATACTAAGGTAGGTATATATTTCTACCTACAAAGAACAAAACGCAATTACAACGTGAAATGTCCCTCAATGCCAAGAATTTGTAGCAATTACTTACACACCATCACCCTATGTGTGATATAGTACTAATTAGTGTTAGGTATAACGTCGCTTATAAACCCGATACTGTATAAACGATACTAGCCAGGGATGTATACAGGGTGGTCGAACTATTATTCACAGGAAATGATTTCTATACGACATCTGTGATCAACATAATATAATAATTATGTCAGGTATAGGCACATACTTACATCGTACATATATATATATATATATATGTGTGTAGTTTCTATGTGACGTTTTGCTGGGGATTACTGCATTATATATATACTTAAGTAGATTAAATCTCTTCATACATGACTTTACATTTACATGGCTACAAAATGATCAACAAAATCTGAAGTAATATTTTGTACTTATTAAAGTTGATATGTAGGTACAAAATATTACTTCAGATTTTTTGATGATTTTGTAAGTCATTGAAATTAATAGCAACCAACTGTTATTGATAATGCTAACAAATAATGATTAAATTATAGTAGCTGCTTCTGTTTTATCCCATCATAATATTTGTTTTGTTACAATGATGTGAGGTACGATAAGAAATGTTAATTAAAATAATTAAACATAGGTACTTCCCTACTAGCGTTTTTTTCGCTGTCGTGCAATTACTTCGATCTTACATTGTATTCAGTAGGTACAATAAAAGCACTAGAATTTTTCCGTAATTATCACATTTGGTAATAACGGTGTTTGCTGTTTGGTCTTATTATTAAAATGCGGTCAGTTTTTACGACAATCGCGACCATAGAAGGGTAGCTCTTATATTTGCTCAGCATAACCATAGTGCATGTGCTTTCAAAAACAAAAGCATACCTAACATAACAAATAGAAGAAAAACCGCAACCGCCCAACTTCACAAAAATAAAGTTAACTGGGTAACAAATAAAATAATACTTTTATGCTCGAGTGCCTTACTGCGGGTTGTTATCAGACGTCTGGAGCGGCGCATAACGACGAACCAAAGACAATGTTCCCCTTTGTATTCCACTCCACATACACTCGAAATAACAAGGGCTCTATTTTCAATTCCTCCACCATGTTCCTCCAGTTCCGCGGTTAGGGTGAGCCCTTGAAATGCATAAAGACTTTTTGCATACGCCAGCAATTTCTCTTTTTCTGTTTTCCTCACGTAGGTATAAGCGGAATGAATTCCAGATTGAATATTGAGATTTCATTTGAAATTTAAACACGTAGGGAACGGTTTGTAAATGTGCATCTGACACAAATCCGGAATTTGGTATCAATTTCCAATGAAATGGGTATTCATTGATTGTACAGCTTATTTTGATCAAAAGGAATATGTTCTACCTATTTATAAGATAGGTTACGTTGAAACAAACAAAGATCTCACACACAATGTAAGTAATTTAATTGCATAAGGAATCAATTAAATCGTTTAAATATAGGTCAAGTAAGTGCTATCCATTTTGTTATATCGCTACACTTGTAGTATTATTATTAATTGTAAAGTCACCACCAGACCAACTCTATGATCCACGATGAAACATAAATACCAGCAATCAGCGTTAGATATGCGCGTTTCATGTAAAGGTAATGGATAAGCGTTTAGTTGAATCTTTTGACAAATTGCAGCATCGTCGGTGGCGTCATAAAACAAAGCACGGAATCGCGGCGCTTACAACAATCGTCAAGTTAACGAGCGAGGTGTATACTGGCGCCTCAGAATACAGAATGCACCAGAAGGCCCATCATCATAATTCAACAAACACCGTGGCACTTGCACCCTAATTGCTTAACACACTTTCAATCACAACTTGAATAATTTTGAAGGATATTGCTAAACCATTGCTTCATATGTTCGAAAAATTTGTCTGCTCATCAACGTAAGTAATGCAATTAATGTTGATGAACTATCAAAATGAAAGCTGTTGCTACTGTGTGTTACGCAATTAATTTACTGCTCTCTCTACACACCTTCCCACGAAATAATATGATTGATTATGCATTTCTCCTTAATTGGGAAAGGATAAAACATTTCTCCATAATTGGGGAGAAAAGTTACAAGCAGAAATTATTATTATAAAACAAACTGCTTCTTAAGAAAACTTTTTATAAAACGTTTTTATTTTCCACTTTTTAGTTGTGGTACCTACCCCACACAAATTCGAATACCACTTGCAATGTAAAAAACAGTGATGGAGAAAAAAATAATATATCATCTACATAGACTAAGTGGGAAAAATACGTAATTATTGAATCTAACTCAAAAACTACGCAAGCTAAGTTAATAAAATTTATATGGGGCCACCTCGGGAGTATACCCTTTCGAATTAAAAAAGATTTTTTTAAATCGGTTCACAATTGGCGAAAATACCGATGAACATATACAAAAAAAAAATACATACAGACGAACATAGAACCTCCTCCTTTTTGAAGAAGTCGGTTAAAAAAGTCAATCAAACGCTCAACTACATAATTATGAACAGTTTTTGACGATTATTTGCCTCATTTCTATGTGCATTTGCGGCTTCTGGTAACTTCTATACTCTGATACCGTCGCTACACCAAGCGGTTTCATCACGACATACAGATTCATTAGATATTCCACTGCAGCGACTGTTCTAACGTTCCGTTTACAGGATTATATTAGCGGTAGTAAAACGGGAAATGGTGATTGGATTTATCTGGGAGGACATTTGAGTATTTAATGAAGGTATTTCAAATATAAATTATTGTATTGTTTGAGTAAAAATCAGTTTTTGCAATGGTTTATCGTGAATTATTGTTAACTAATGTGATTCATTGAAATAGTAGTTATTATGAATAGTTGATTAGTTGTAACAGTAGTTTGAATTTATTATTACCCGACTACGGCGAAGAAAAAGGAGGGTTATGATTTTGACCGGTATGTATGTATGTATGTATGTATGTATGTTCATCTGTTCCCTTGTATCTTCTAAACCACTCATCACAATTTGACAAATAAGGTATCGTTAGAAGCGTCTTGATTGTCCGCTGGTTATAAAAATGGCGCCCTCTAGAGGAAATAAAGTCAGGAACTAAAAAAAAAAATTGTTTAATCGTACTATGTTGGGTATCAAATGAAAGGGCTTAATGAGCACATTTCAAAAATATATATATTATAAAGCCAAAATAGTTTAAAAAAAAATTAAGTAATAAAAACTAAAACCCAACTACGACTGAAAAGGCATAAACAAGACACCACAGACAGACAAATTAAAAATCCGGAGTCACACGTAATCTGTTCGATTTATGCCCTAACACGTGTGACTCCGGATTTTTAATTTGTCTGTCTGTGGTGTCTTGTTTATGCCTTTTCAGTCGTAGTTGGGTTTTAGTTTTTATTAATTAATTTTTTCATTATGTGAAATTCACTATCACTGGCGGACAACGCACAGCCTAAACGCAAGAAGCATAAAATTTTGCACCGAGTTGCTTACATAACAAAGGTGAGCATATAAGGAAGGTTTTTTGGAAATTCATCCTCTAACAGGGTTGATTAGGGGATAAAAGGTAATTTGAAAGTTCGTAATTTTTGACGATGAGAAATTTCCTCGGGTACTTTTTCCCTTCATAATAAATGACATAAGCACATAATAAAGGACGTCTTTTGCACAAAGATTATAATGTTTTAATGAAGCACCTTCAATTATAATACAATAACTCCATCCCACACATTAAAACCTCACGTAAGACGATGAGCGGCTAATAAGCTCTCCTTTTTTATTCCCAGATGAGCGAAGAATTCTTATTAAGAGAAGAAAACTACCAAGGTCCCAGTTAAATCAGCTGTAATTCTTCCGGCGAATGTGCGCCAAGCTTAAACAACGTTTATAAATAATAGAGAAGACGTGTCTTAACTTGTAACTACATTGTGTCGGGTTCGCCGGCTATGTTCGGCGGGTGTGGCCGCTCTGACTATAAAAGAAAAGAGTTCTAACAACCACGCACGTGAACATCATAGACATCATCTTTATAACTATAATTTTCTTCCACTGCATGCTAAATGGTACTTGCGGTAACTACGCGTAAACAAAAGTAAACAAAGCTATTACCTCCTATAATAAGTTTGCACAACTTTATGAGCCATAAGAATGATTGTAAGGGTTTACACAAAGCCAGCAATGGCAGAATATTGTACGCACACACGTGAACGCGTTATTACCGTTCTTATACAAATACCTCCCAGCAATAATGTTTCTGGCATTCATAAACTTCCATAATTATATCCGACATTCAGCAAAAGTAGATTAAGTGTCGAAAAACGATGAAAACTGGTGAAATTTGTCGAATCTTTACGATTTCTGTAATTGGGCCCATTGTGCGAGTGAATTTCCAGCGACCTTCTCGCATTGAGCGGAGAAGTTGAAAGTAATAAACTTGTTCTTTAGATGAATTGGCTTATTCAAAAGTTAATCACAAGAGAGTGAGCCAGCATCGACGTCGTCGGCGACCGAGGGAGGTCGCCATCGTATTATATTATTATATAACGTTACCCGGACAACTGACGTACGGACAGTGGACTGCCGGTGATATTAATGCACGCTCAAATAGCCAATTACCGTCGGTAAACAAGACATTGTAAAACTCCCGACACATTCCCCAAGTAAACAATAACAATCTTTAACTTTACTGTTATTTGTTTTGGACTTGTGACTCGAATGACTTGTGTGCCTCGAATACTATGATTGATTTCATTTTACATTGTATTTTAAGACAAAGTCTAGTGGGCCGCCATGCTCCTCCAGCTTGTGACTGAGGAGCTCTTGGTTATGGAGGAGCTCGTGGATAAGGAGGCGCTCGCGGCTATGGAGGAGCTCGTGGCTAAGGAGGCGCTCGCGGCTATGGAGGAGCTCGTGGCTAAGGAGGAGCTCGTGGCTAAGGAGGAGCTCGTGGCTATGGAGGAGCTCGTCGATAAGGAGGAGCTCGTGACTATGGAGGAGCTCTTGGCTATGGAGGAGATCGTGGCTATGGAGGAGCTCGTGGATAAGGAGGAGCTCGTGCCTAAGGAGGAGCTCGTGGCTACGGAGGAGCTCGTGGCTAAGGAGGAGCTCGTCGATAAGGAGGAGCTCGTGGCTAAGGAGGAGCTCGTGGCTGAGGAGCTCATGACTAGGGAGGAGCTCGTGGCTGAGGAGCTCTTGGCTTTGGAGGAGCTCTTGGCTATGGAGGAGCTCGTGGATAAGGAGAAGGAGGAGCTCTTGGCTATGGAGGAGCTCGTGGCTATGGAGGAGCTCTTGGCTAAGGAGGAGCTCGTGGCTATGGAGGAGCTCTTGGTTATGGAGGAGCTCGTCGCTACGGAGGAGCTCGTGGCTAAGGAGGAGCTCGTGGCTGAGGAGCTCGTGGATAAGGAGAAGGAGGAGCTCTTGGCTATGGAGGAGCTCGTGGATAAGGAGAAGGAGGAGTTCTTAGCTATGGAGGAGCACTTGGCTATGGAGGAGCTCTTGGCTATGGAGGAGCTCGTGGCTACGGAGGAGCTCGTGGCTAAGGAGGAGCTTGTCGATAAGGAGGAGCTCGTGGATAAGGAGAAGGAGGAGCTCTTGGCTATGGAGGAGCTCGTGGATAAGGAGAAGGAGGAGCTCTTAGCTATGGAGGAGCATTTGGCTATGGAGGAGCTCTTGGCTATGGAGGAGCTCGTGGCTACGGAGGAGCTCGTGGCTACGGAGGAGCTCGTGGCTAAGGAGGAGCTCGTCGATAAGGAGGAGCTCGTGGCTATGGAGTAGCTTTTGGCTAAGGAGGAGCTCGTGGCTAAGGAGGAGCTCGTGGCTGAGGAGCTCGTGAATAAGGAGGAGCTTGTGGCTTTGGAGGAGCTCGTGGTTAGGGAGGAGCTCGTGGCTAGGAAGGAGCTCATGACTAGGGAGGAGCTCGTGGCTGAGGAGCTCTTGGCTTTGGAGGAGCTCTTGGCTATGGAGGAGCTTGTGGCTGAGGAGGAGCTCGTCGATAAGGAGGAGCTCGTGGCTATGGAGTTGCTTTTGGCTAAGGAGGAGCTCGTGGCTAAGGAGGAGCTCGTGGCTGAGGAGCTCGTGAATAAAGAGGAGCTTGTGGCTATGGAGGAGCTCTTGGCTATGGAAGAGCTCTTGGCGAGCGAAGCTGGGAGACAGGTCAGTAGGATACTGCTAAAAATCGTCCAAGTTTTCGCACCCTTCCACTGTCTCTCACAAATATGTCAGTATAGTTCCTTTTCCCAATTTTTTTGTGTCAAATACAGAGAATGAGTATAAGCGACCGAGTAAGAACGAGTATATAAAAAACATTTTTAAAAGATTAACGGTGGAGTTTCTTGCCCATTCTTCTCCATAAGAAAACTACCTTTAGGAAGGGGCAACTAGAATCAGTTCTATTTCTTTGTGTTTTTGACGTTCAAAAGTGCCATAATATATGTGCCTATTTGAAATAAATTATTTGACTTTGACTTTAAGCAATACTCTCTAATTTGTTATAGTCATTTGTTTTTGGGCATATTCTAATGCTAGCCCGACAAACGATTTATTTGCGCTTGCGCAAGTCTATCGATAAATTTGCGAAAGCCCTGCGCAAGTAAATCGTTCAAATTTATTAAGTCATTTTATAATATCAGTTGAAATTTATTAAGGTACCTTTACCACGGATGAGAGAATTGTAGCAATGGTCTCGCCGTGCCATCAAATTCAGTAGTAAATCTGAATAAATGTCATAATGTCATGTCATGTCATCGCCGTGTGGAGTTGCGAGACACGGCGATGTCATGTTGACTATGACTTCCATAATCCGACGGTCACTTCGAAGCGGTTTTGACTGTATTTTAAACTGATATTTAAGTGACTACACGAGCGGTGGCGGTTGATGCCTCAAAAAAAGAAACTTTTTTTTTTAAATATTACATATCGATATAATAATAATACATATCGATACCCATCACGTCTGGGAAGTTTCGCTAGATAATTTGTATTGACCCTGTCTAGAATAGATTTCTAAGCCATATTATTTTGTTTCAGATTACTGCACCTTATTCGTAAATAAATAAAGTTGAGTTTCCCTTGCAGGTTGATTGGTTGACAAATGTATTGAAATCGGAAACTCCGCTTGCAGAATTGATAAGACTATACACTGACCTGCTGCTTTCTTTGGAACCTTCCCCAACTAAGGTAAGATGGTAATATATAAACAGTTTTAATTAATCATGGTCTGGCAGTTTGAGTAATTTATGCGGCCAAATGTCCTTTCTTTGGTATTGTTCGTCAAATCGTTGAGCTCTTTAAATTCTGAGTTGAGCTGCACGATTACTGACAAATGCGTGCACCGACTGGACAGGTCCACTCAATCTGTGTGGTTCTTTCCTCAAAAGACCATTTCAGACACCAATCTACATGATCTGACCAAGATTATGTCCGGACTTTAAAAGAGACTGTGACCTCTTAGTTTTTTTCGGCCTTCTCAGAGTAGTCAGATAGGAAACGCCGACCTCATCTAGTTTTAAAAATCTGATTGACGTGTAAAAGTGTTTGTACAAACCTACTTACAGAAATAAATTATTTATCATTTATTTTATCATTTGCCAAGATGTTAAAATACACGGTCCAGGGATACACCGACCCGCGTCGGGAATCCCAGGCGGATTCCCGGCCACCATAGGCGCGGGCTTGCGGACGGCGAGCAGCAGGTAGCTCGCCGTCCGATTAGGACCAGGCCCGGTTCGATGGCGCCTCGTGTTCCACGCGCGCCCCAAAGAGATGTCAGCACAATTGGCGGTGTCCGCTAGGACCGATGACTGCCAGGGTTGCGGGTTAGTCCGAAAGGGATACCGGGACCTTGGCAACAGGCAACTGAAGGAACACGGGTGGGTTTTAGTCAGTAAAAGTCTGACACGCCCTCTCCCGGTCAGCCCAGAGCGGGAGAAGTCATTTGATGATATACCAACCTCAAAAAAAAAAGGGTACGCCGTCCCTCAGCTGTAAATCATAATAATAAAACAAAGTCCTCCGCTGCGTCTGTCTGTCTGTTCGCGATAAACTCAAAAACTACTGCACCGATTTTCATGCTGTTTTCACCAACGGATAGAGTGGGTATATAATAACCGAAATACACGCGGTCGAAGCCGCAGGTATCAGCTAGTTATCTGTAAAAACGACAAAAAAATCACGTTTGTTGTATGGGAGACCCTTAAATATTAATTTTATTCTGTTTTTTAGTATTTGATTTTATAGCGGCAACAGAAATACATCATCTGTGAAAATTTCAACTGTCTAACTATCACGGTTCATGAGATACAGCCTGGTGACAGACGGACAGACAGACAGACGGAAGGACAGCAGTCTTAGTAATAGGGGGACCCTATGGGTACGGAACCTTAAAAAAACATTATTATATTTTTTATTCTCATGGCCAGCTTTTTTTGCGGTCGCTCCATGTAATACTGGTAATCAGCTGCATCCGGTTAGACTGGAAGCTGACCCCAACATAGTTGGGAAAAGGTTAGGTATATAAATAAAACATTATTTCCTTGGTGACTGCCTCGTTGGTCTAGTGGTCGCAAGCGCTACTGCTGAGCATGAGGTACCTGGGTTCGATTCCCGGGTCGAGCAAAGTGTTATTGGGTTCTTCCATCTGGAATTCCTCAGTAGCAGCGCGGAGTCTGGATTTGTGCCCGGTTGGTGGCAATAGGCTCGCCTCCTATTACGTGGGACTTAAACATAACTGGCGAAATGTGGGTGTACTATAGGTGCACCTCTGTCTAACCCTTCTGGGAATACAGGCGTGATGTTATGTTCTTTGTATCTGTTACAGAAACTCTACTGCCCGCGACTATAAGAAAGTTCGGTCGAGCTGCGTACGCGCCGCTTAGAGAGCTGTTCCCAAAATACACTGAGTTACAAACACAGCTGTTACTCAATAATCTAAATGATCCACAACTAAATCAGGTATGAAATATAATAATTATACAGGTTCAAATAAAAATAGCTAGCGAAACTCCACACACGTGTTGGGTATAGATACCAATAAGGATGAAACAAAAAAACCGGCCAAGTGCGAGTCGGACTCGCGCACAAAGGGTTGCGTACGCTATGGAGGAGGAGCTCTTGGCTATGGAGGAGCTCTTGGCTAAGGCGGAGCTTGTGGCTGAGGAGCTCTTGGTTATGGAGGAGCTCGTGGATAAGGAGGCGCTCGTGACTATGGAGGAGCTCGTGGCTAGCGAGTTGCTCGTGGCTAAAGAGTAGATCGTCGATAAGAAGGAGCTATGGAGCTATGGAGCTAAGGCGGAGCTTGTGGCTGAGGAGCTCTTGGTTATGGAGGAGCTCTTGGCTATGGAGGAGCTCGTCGATAAGAAGGAGCTCGTGGCTATGGAGGAGCTCGAGGATAAGGAGAAGGAGGAGCTCTTAGCTATGGAGGAGCACTTGGATAAGGAGGAGCTCTTGGCTATGGAGGAGCTCGTGGATAAGGAGAAGGAGGAGCTATTGGCTATGGAGGAGCACTTGGCTAAGGAGTAGCTCTTGGCTAAGGAGGAGCTCTTGGCTAAGGAGGAGCTCGTCGATAAGGAGGAGCTCGTGGCTATGGAGGAGCGCTTGGCTAAGGAGGAGCTCTTAGCTATGGAGGAGCACTTGGATAAGGAGGAGCTCTTGGCTATGGAGGAGCTCGTGGATAAGGAGAAGGAGGAGCTATTGGCTATGGAGGAGCACTTGGCTAAGGAGTAGCTCTTGGCTAAGGAGGAGCTCTTGGCTAAGGAGGAGCTCGTCGATAAGGAGGAGCTCGTGGCTATGGAGGAGCGCTTGGCTAAGGAGGAGCTCTTAGCTATGGAGGAGCTCTTGGCTATGGAGGAGCTCGTGCCTAGGGAGGAGATCGTGGCTATGGAGGAGCTCGTGGATACGGAGGAGCTCTTGGCTATGGAGGAGCTCTTGGCTATGGAGGAGCTCGTGGATACGGAGAAGCTCTTGGCTATGGAGGAGCTCTTGGCTAAGAAGGAGCTCTTGGCTATGGAGGAGCTCGTGGATAAGGAGGAGCTCGTGGCTAAGGAGGAGCTCGTGCCTAGGGAGGAGATCTTGGCTATGGAGGAGCTCGTGGATAAAGAGGAGCTCGTGGATAAGGAGTAGCTCTTGGCTATGGAGGAGCTCTTGGCTATGGAGGAGCTTTTGGCTATGGAGGAGCTCTTGGCTATGGAGGAGCTTTTGGCTAAGGAGGAGCTTGTGGCTGAGGAGCTCTTGGTTATGGAGGAGCTCGTGGATAAGGAGGCGCTCACGACTATGGAGAAGCTCGTGGCTAGCGAGTTGCTCGTGGCTAAAGAGTAGATCGTCGATAAGGAGGAGCTTGTGGCTATGGAGGAGCACTTGGCTAAGGAGGAGCTCTTGGCTATGGAAGAGCACTTGGCTAAGGAGGAGCTCTTGGCTATGGAAGAGCTCTTGGCTATTGAGGAGCTCTTGGCTAAGGAGGAGCTTGTGGCTGAGGAGCTCTTGGTTATGGAGGAGCTTTTGGCTATGGAGGAGCTCGTGGATAAGGAGGAGCTCTTGGCTATGGAGGAGCTCGTGGGAAAGGAGGAGCTCTTGGCTATGGGAGAGCTCTTGGCTATGGAGAAGCTCGTGGATAAAGAGGAGCTCTTGGCTATGGAGGAGCTCTTGGCTATGGAGGAGCTCTTGGCTATGGAGGAGCTCTTGGCTAAGGAGGAGCTTGTGGCTGAGGAGCTCTTGGTTATGGAGGAGCTCGTGGATAAGGAGGCGCTCGTGACTATGGAGGAGCTCGTGGCTAGCGAGTTGCTCGTGGCTAAAGAGTAGATCGTCGATAAGGAGGAGCTCGTGGCAATGGAGGAGCTCTTGGCTATGGAGGAGCTCGTGGATAAGGAGAAGGAGGAGCTCTTTGCTATGGAGGAGCACTTGGCTAAGGAGGAGCTCTTGGCTATGGAAGAGCTCTTGGCTATTGAGGAGCTCTTGGCTAAGGAGGAGCTTGTGGCTGAGGAGCTCTTGGTTATGGAGGAGCTCTTGGCTATGGAGGAGCTCGTGGATAAGGAGGAGCTCGTGGCTGAGGAGCTCTTGGTTATGGAGGAGCTCGTGGATAAGGAGGCGCTCGTGACTATGGAGGAGCTCGTGGCTAGCGAGTTGCTCGTGGATAAGGAGTAGCTCTTGGCTATGGAGGAGCTCTTGGCTAAGGAGGAGCTTGTGGCTGAGGAGGTAGATACTAACAATTATGTTAGTAATAATTTGATTTTGACAAGAGATAGATATAATATTGTTATGTACTATCTTTCTAACTATTATAAAAGACAGATAGCTGTGTCGCTATCATATTTTTTTTCATTTCAGCCAAAAACTTGGCTAAACAACTTGCTTCTTTTGAGCAACGCAGTGACATTTTAAATAATCCTGCCAATAATTTGGCAACAACTAATGACATTGATTATTATTTAGATTAGAAATTAGGACAACAGAGGAAACCTCTTGCATAATAAATGAAGAAAATATAAATACTGGTTTAAATCATCAAAATGTTTCAAAAAGTTCTTCTGTAATATCATCTCACCCATCAAATTGTAATCTAAATAAATATAATAATAATACTCTAAAAATTGTTCATCAAAATATACAGGGTGTGATAGGTAAGGAATTAGAATTGGAGCTGTTTATGAACTGTAGTTTTATTGATATCCTATGTGTAACCGAACATTGGTTAAAAGTCCACCAGTTCATGTTCAGCTTTAACAACCACCAGGTTGCCAGCTCATTCAGCAGAGTTGATATGATACGTGGTGGCTCCCTAATAATTGCTCGTAACAATATTAAATTTAAAGAACGTAAAGATATTGTGAGCCTCTCTGTTGAGCGAGTTATTGAAATAGCATGCATTGAGCTTGAGCAGTTCATTGTAATGAGCGTGTACAGGCCCCCATGTGCTTCATATGATATTTTTGAGAAATGTATGGAAGAAGTATTATTAAAGACTTCTAACAGTAATAAAACAGTTGTTGTCTGTGGAGACTTCAATATCAATATACTAGAAAAATCTGCTACAGTAAATAGGTTTATAACTCTATTAAAGTCGTATAACTTATACAATACATTCTCTGAGCCGACTAGAATAACTGCCACTAGTGCTACCTGTATTGACAATATTTTTACGAACTTAAGACCTTCTAGCCATTTAATTATAAATGAGTTGGACTCTGATCACTGTGGCCAGTTAGTCACTTTCCCTCAGAAAATAGTCAGAGCTCAAAGGAAACTTGTGAGTTTTGTTCCTGTAAACAAGAATCGCTTAGGTCAATTTAGAAATAATTTAATGGAAAAACTACCGGGTTTGCCTTATCACGACGACCCGGATCAAGCTTATACATTACTATTTAACCTAATCAATTGTGAGTTTAGAAAAGTTTTCACCTCAAAAATATTGCCTGTTTGTGACCGCGTTTTATTTAGTGATTGGGCTACGACGGGTATTTACAAGAGTAGGCAACGGTTATTTGAATTATATCATGAAAAAACATATAACCATGATGAAGCTTTTAAAGAATTTGTTAAAAAATATTCCAATACTTTTAAACGAGCCTGTTCCTTAGCAAAAACCATACACATTAAAAATAAAATAAAATCTTCTGGAAATAAAATTAAAACCACTTGGAATATTATTAATTCAGAAACGGGAAGAACGACAGTACGGAATCGTGACTTCCATCTAAAAATCAATGATGTAGATATTAAGGCAGACGTGGAGGTGGCGACTGAGTTTGAAAATTTCTTTACAAATATTCCCATTTTAACAACCAAAACTCTATCATCATCGTCCTCCACGTCTGCTTATTCAATACTAAAAGAATGTGTACCAGAATGTGACAAGCTTTTTGCATTTACAATTATTACTGCCGAAGACATTTTAGAATCTTTTAAAAATCTTGATGTAAAAAAAACTGCTGACCTTTGGGGGTTGTCAGTACATACCATGTCTTCAATAATTGATGTTATTTCACCCTTTTTAGCAATTGTTTTTAACTCTTGTATTGCATCTGGTGTATTTCCTGATCTGATGAAATTTAGTAAAGTGATTCCATTGTTCAAATCTGGCAGCACAACTGATCCTACGAATTTTCGGCCTATTTCGATATTACCTACTTTGAGCAAAATCTTTGAAAAATTAATTTTAAAACAAATGTTAGGACATTTCAATGCACATAATTTACTACATCTGAAACAGTTTGGTTTTACAAAAGGTCGTTCTACTACAGACGCGGGCGTGGAATTACTAAAGAGCATATTCGAGGCCTGGGAGGAGTCGCAAGATGCTCTTGGCATTTTCTGCGACTTGTCCAAGGCCTTCGATTGCGTACATCATGATACACTCATCAGGAAACTGTACCACTATGGTTTGAGGGACAAGGCTCTCGAACTTCTGACTTCTTATTTGAATAACAGAATTCAGAGGGTCGATGTTAATGGCAAGAGATCTGCAGGATCTGCGGTCGCTATGGGCGTTCCACAGGGTTCAATTCTAGGTCCATTCTTATTTCTAATTTATATAAATGACTTACCTTATCATATAAGGGATAATAACAAGATCGTATTATTCGCAGATGACACTTCGCTCATTTTTAAAATCAAACGTCAGTTAGTCAACTTTGAACAAGTCAACGATGCACTCTCTAAAGTTGTGCATTGGTTTAATGTAAATAATCTACTCCTGAATGAGAAAAAGACTAAACTGATTAAATTTTCAACGCCAAATGTCAGGCAGCTAACTACCAACGTTCAAGTGAATGGAATAGAGTTGGACCCTGTTGAGTCAACGGTTTTTCTTGGAATAACTATTGACGGCAAATTACAATGGGGCCCACACATAGAAAAATTGTCAGGAAAGCTTAGTTCGGCCGCCTATGCTGTAAAAAAATTAGACAGATAACCGACGTAGATACAGCCAGAATTGTTTATTTTAGCTATTTTCATAGTCTTATGTCCTATGGGATTCTTCTCTGGGGAACCTGTGCGGACATCAATAATATCTTTGTTTTACAAAAAAGGGCTGTTCGAGCCATTTACAACCTAGGTCCAAGAGATTCCCTTAGAGAAAAATTCAAAGAAATAGATATTCTGACTGTAGCCTCACAATATATATTTGAAAACCTGTTGTATGTACACAAGGATATATCAAATTTTAAGAAAATGTCCGATATTCATAGTATAAATACTAGGAATAAACACAATCTTGCTGTACATCGCACTCGTCTCCACAGAGTAGGCAACTCGTTCATGGGTCAATGTATACGCTTTTACAACAAACTTCCCATTGATATTAGAAACTTACCCATTAAACGATTTAAAAGCAGTATTAAAACCAAACTATGTAAAAAAGGGTACTATAAAATTTCGGATTATTTAGAAGACAGAAATGCATGGGATTGAGCTGCTCGCTCTGCTAAGCCTTGAAAAAACCCTAGAACTTGACATTTTAACTTTAATTAGTATCTAAAATCATTAAATTATACCAGTTTTATATACCTACAAATTGACATTGTTGATTATTCTTTATACAACATGACATTATTACTTTGTAAGTATTATTTTGTTTTGATTATTGTGAATGTGAGGACTATGTGGATCATTTTTTATTTTTTGCTCCTCTTTCCCTGTTTTAATGATGGTCTGGCAGTTTTGAGTACTTTCTGCGGCCTACCCAAATGTCCTTTTTTTGGTATTGTTCGTCGAGTCGTTGAGCTCCTTCAGCTCTGAGTTGAGCTCCTCGGTTACTGACAAATGCTTGCACTGACTGGACAGGTCCACTCAAATCCGTGTGGTTCTTTCCTCAAAAGACCATTTCAGACATTAATCTACATGGTCCTCATATGGCTTGACCAAGATTATGTCTGGACCTTAAAAGAGACTGCGACCTCTGAGTTTGTTTCGGCCTTTCTTCTCAGAGTAGTCAGATAGGAAACGCCGACCTCATCTAGCTTATTTTATTTTTTTAATAATATGACGTGTAAAAGTGATTGCGATATCCTATTTACAGAATAAACAATTTCATTTCATTTCATTTCATTTCATTTCGAGGAGCTCTTGGCTATGGAGGAGCTCTGGGCTATGGAGGAGCTCTTGGCTAAGGAGGAGCTTGTGGCTGAGGAGCTCTTGGTTATGGAGGAGCTCGTGGATAAGGAGGCGCTCGTGACTATGGAGGAGCTCGTGGCTAGCGAGTTGCTCGTGGCTAAAGAGTAGATCGTCGATAAGGAGGAGCTCGTGGCTATGGATGAGCTCTTGGCTATGGAGAGCTCGTGGATAAGGAGGAGTACTTGGCTAAGGAGGAGCTCTTGGCTATGGAAGAGCTCTTGGCTATTGAGGAGCCAGGAGAGATTTTTTGACATTGGTAATTGTGTGTTAGTACGTAAAGAATCGTGTGTTAGTGTGTAAGTAATTGAGTTATTAGA